>CM075854.1:23119338-25519338 GCA_037975125.1 Latrodectus hesperus
TAATCACAATCTAATAAAAAATAGCCAAAAATGACACATAAGTAGGTCAAGTGAATAGGATGGATGTTCCATCACTTTGATGTGTTTTTGTTCAAGAGTCTCAACTATCAATCTTGCTGAACGAGAAGATATATCGTCATTATACAGTATGAGTTCTCTAACATTCACTTTTTGAAGAATTTATGGAAGGGGGATAAAAATTTAACAATCCTCCACTTAGTAATAATTGTCACCTGACCTTACAGCTTGATGGCTTTAAGCAGTTCTGTATTAGTAAAGAGAATGTCATACATAACATTTTTTCACAGCTCATTGTTTCTCCACCATTGTAGGGGTGAAATAATCTTCAAGGACCCAATCTTGAGTAGTGGAAATGTAAAAAAGATATTATTCATCAGAGAATCGTAAATATAATTCAATATATTTTACCATCAGTTACGATTTTAGAAATTATGCGGTGCCATCATCTTTTTATAATTAAAGGGTTTTATTTCTAATTCTGACTAATATGTGAGGAGTTTGGTTTCTTTACTAATTTGGTGTTCAGTTAAATTATGGATTACTGAACGGAAAATATTTTTTCATAGGCTATTCTACATGAATAATTTCATGTATAGCTATGGATCCAATGTTACATTATTTTTTATAATTCTTTCGTTGGTAGGTACAATAATATAATCAATTAACTGTTTCCATATGACATACACATTATCTTGTATTATAGATGACAAGAAACTGCTATATCTTTTTCATCCTAACATGAATTGAGAATCCCAAGAGGAATTCTCTAAAAATTATAAATACAGTATCACCAGAAGAACCTCAGTTTTAAATGCTTATTTTATACATTGAAATCATTCACTTCTCTATTGAATCTCACTTTAAAATTCCAGAGAATGTTAGTACGACAATGCTCTCTCGTCAATTCATTTCTTCTTTGTAAAGAATAGTCGAGCAAACCACCTGTCTTTGTCAAACCACCAGTTTGTTCGTAGATACATACATTCAATGGAATAATGTTTTGACTGACTTTTTATTCAAGAATAATTTTAACTAGAAAAGTATACTTTCAAGGCCACTACGAAGTTTAAATTTTACCAAGTCTCACCTCTCTATTAGGATATTTAATAAAACATTATTCTCATGTATTTATTTATGTGTGTGTGTGTGTTATTTAAAACTATTGATGTATCATTAAAGAGAGAGTGTATCATTAAAATTTATCTAACTATTGCTATAAATTTTTGATTATGGATTTCCAGAATGTGCTCAAATCGACTGTTTCAAAATTATTTCAAATTTATAGCAAGGCATTTAACATGAAATAGTGTTAAAATTAATACCAATATAGATGCGTTCATATTTATAGAATGTAAAGAGTGATTTAAAAAAATCTTATATTTAATTTGCTTAAAGAATAATTTTAAGGATAAATTAAATACAATGATGGGGGTTGGAGGTCAAAGATAAACAAAGTGCAAAAGTATAAAGCAAAGTTTAATCTTTTCCAGTTTTATGACTACAATATTTTTGTCAAAATGAATGTTTAGTCATTAAGAGATATTAGTGTATAGATCTCAAAACCATATAGAAAACTAATTTTCTGATTAATATGCATATTTTGATAAATATTTATTTAATTTGAAGTATTTTTTCAAATGGAATCCAAAAATAACTATCAAGAATGTACAGAAATGTACTATTGATGCTGTATAAAATTAAAACAAATTAAATTAAATTAAATTAAATTATGCTGCATTAAAAAACAAATTAAAAAATTATCTTAAACAATTGTAACCATTACCTGCTCTACAATGGATGCCAATCTACCAAGTGCCACTCCTGATTGGTCTTGGCGAGTAACGACAGCGGAGCCAAGTTTGACCACAATCCTTCTGGCATCTCGCAGCTGACTGCGATACAGGAAAGCTCTCTTTCGTTTCTCGTCATTGCCCAATTCTTCATGGATATTAGAACGAATAGCTGACAGACCTCGTCTATTACTGTGTACAAAACGTGAGATAAGGCGATAGGTGTTACTTTTTGTACTTCGGAACAAAGATTTCTCAAACATCGCGATCACCTGAAACAGTAGAATTTAAAAATTAGTGAAAATCAATACAGATACGCAACGTCAACAGAAATAGAGGAAACCTTTTGAATGAACACCTGCTGTGTTTGATGCAATTTCCCGATTTGTTATTCATACAGCTCCGACTGTTTATTTTTCATGCCTGATTTGAATTACAATTCTCTTGAAAAGAAAATTTAAATGTTTATTTCTCGCTTCTGCTCGATTAATTCACAGTCTCGAATATGGGAAAGAACAGCTAAAAATAAGTGTTTTTCTTTTACGATTGGAAATCAAGATGTTTTATGAATTATTTATTGAAAGATAACAATTATTGTTTTGATAAATATGATTTTAAAAATGCTCGTCAAAATAATTGTATAGCATAATTCATTATATTCTTTCCATATTGGTATAGTTTTTTGTATAACAAAATAATTCTTATAATTCTTAAATATTAAAGGAAATAACAACGAAAAGAGATCAAAAGTAAATATCTGTAAGAAAATAGTATGAAGAAGAAATTCAATATTTTAGAAATTTTGCATTACTAAATAAACTTTACTTGTAACACATAAGTGAGATTAGGCGATAGACATTTAATACATATAAACTTCATACATGTAATATATAAGCATTACATACATAAGTATTAGGAGTGAGTTTATTTGAAGATTAATAATGATCTAAGTGTGATAATATTGCTTTTTAAAATATATTCATATATTCTGTGTATCAAAAAATGTACTTTGATCAGACGGGAAATAAAGCCTTTCCATTAAATAGCTATAATTTTTGCGTTTTTTTTTAGGACAATGGAGATATCGTAAAGAAACGTCATTGTTGGAATATTACAATATTGCAGGAAAAATTTGATATCATAATTTTTGCAGTTTGTGTACAATATTTGCTTCATCTATGTCCTTTTAAAAGTAAATTTTGTATATTACAATGAAATTTTAAGATTAAAATAGTGCTTTTATTAAATAGCATTCCTCTTTTAATTACAATGCAAGTATCAAATAATAGCATGATTTTGGAAATATTGCAACGTATGTTACGTGAAAACTAATAATTCCTAATAACTCGAGCAGCATTTATTTCCTTGGTATAACGTCAATGCAAATAAAAATTTTTTTAAATAAATTACAGATCTATTTTTTTTAGTTTTTCGTTAAGATATATGTTTTTATGTACATAAGGCTTTTATTTTGTTCTAAAATATTTCGTTAAAATGGAAATACAATAAATCAATAAATAGATCATCAAGTCATTTTAGAATTGTAAAGAGAGTTAAAAAAAGCCAGAGGTTAAAATACGTATTTGCATTGGCATTGTATATATATATATATATATATATATATATATATATATATATATATATATATATATATATATATATATATATATATATATATATATATATATATATATATATATATATATATATATATATACATATATATATATATATATCCCAAAATATGTGGTCAGCTGTGGAACATACAATCTTACGATTCTATTTAGTAGCTGATATTGATGGCCGTCATACTGAACATTTTTTTTTTTTTGAGGTACGGTTTGAAAACTAAAGCCTGCCATATACGATATGATTTTACGTTTGGATTTGTTTAGGGGGTAGAACGTAATTGCAGCTCGCCATATACGTTATAATTCTACTTTTGGATATGTATGCCACGCAGAAAATCGTACCTTGAATAGGATAGTTAAATGATCTGTAGAAAATTCAAGTCTGATTTTTCTTCCAATGCGGGACTAAATACAGGAAGTAAAAAGTAGCTTCCTACCATCGCGTGTCTCTTCCCATAGGTAGTAAAGTATTCTTGGCGACATTTGCGAAAAATAATATTTTTCCTAAGTTTCTTAATATTTTAATAAACGGAAACTCTTAATAGGAAGTGCTGAAATTTCCTATTTAGTTTCCATTTTATTTGATAAAATGTCTACAAAACAAATACTACAAGAATTTACTGAAGCCGACAAAGATGAGTCTTATTTGTGGCAAACTATGAGCATGGACTATACGAATGAAATGAAAAGAAAACATATGAAAAATTATAAAATATTTATAAAAAAAAATTGGCGGAAATTCGCTTCAATGGACGAAGTGAAAAATAATTTATGTCTATTATATGTTCACACACATAAAATGAAGTATTACTAAAAATATAATGAATGCTTAAAATTGTTTGATTTTCCCTCTTTTAAACTATCATAATTCAGTCAATATGAATCGCATTAAATTTTTCCCTTATTAGTTTATTTTAAATTAAGTGATTTTCATATTATTTTTTTTAATTAAATGGAAAAATATACAAAAATTTTAAATTTAATTTATTCAATCCACACAATTTAGACTTTTTAATCTTTTATAATAACCATAGTTTAATAAATCAATAAATAATTTTAAAAATAACTTTAAAGTATTCCTTATGGAGGATTATTATAGTGGACTCATGTGTTTTCTGTATTATTTGAACCAAAGTTTGAGGAAAAATAATTGATGTAAATTTTAAATCTTCATACCCGTTTTGCCTGTTGCCAGAAAACACAAAGTGCCATTCAATCGTTCATGAAATCTTTAAGAATAATTAAATGTATTCTTTTTTTATATGATTAATAGTGTTACCTTATATAACAAACATTTTACAATTCTTCATTCATCTTTATATGATTTAAGAAATCTTTATCTTTTGAGTGTATTTCTTAAATCAAAATAAAATGTGAAAGAGATTTTTGCTGCAGCAAAACCAATTTTTTGTACATTTCCATTTTTTTATTATTTGTTTCATCATCACAATCCAATGCAACAGCCAGCAATATTTCTGGGTTTAAGCACACACATGATGTATCTCATCCCTGCAAATTCTGCTTACCAGAATTGGTGAAGCAAAACTAGAAGTGGAAGTTACTGTTGCTCGGAATTGTGATGATGTAAAAAATAGAACAAGTAATAGTAAATGGAAATGTTTAAAAAATTGGTTGCCGCAGTAAAAATCTCTAGAGGATAAAGTACTGACGTCATGAAAGTTACTGAAAGATTGGTTGACATTTGATACTTTCTTTAAGCGTAAAATTTTGAAGACATTATTAAAATGAGCCGTACGCGAATTGCTTTTATATTGAAATTACATTAGCAATTTATTTGCATATGTGTTAGTAATGCAATTTAAACATAAAAGAGATTCGTACATATTTATATCTAGAGATAGATCGTTTTAACTATCCAGCGCTATCTATTAAAAACATTTCAAAATCAATAATGTTAATAACAAAACGGCACAGAAAACGCGAGCGGTTAACACGAGCAATTCAAGACTTCAATAGAAAGAGAGGAGAAGCAATGAAAGACATATAATGCAAATGCAAATGAGTTCTTTCATGAAATATGGCTTGAAGACATTAGGATGACTTCACACGCGGAAGAATAATCAAAAAGCTGGAGGAGTGGTGCAGTGTGATCAGTGTAGTTGAAGAGTTCGGAATAAACAAAAGTGTCATTTTGTGCGCTTAAAAAACATTCCAAACCATAGGTATAACAGTTAGAAAGGTTAGTGATGCCCTGCCCAGGAAATAACTGCAGTGGATAACCGATATATCCTGATCAGGAAAAAAGACTGAAACCAGTCAGCAAACGCTATTCCTCAGTAACTGTGCAGTCACGAGGCAACAAATGTCACAGTTTACTGCATCCAGTTGCCTTCATAGAGGGGGCATATTCTCCCTCTGTTCTGAACGCTGCAACGTCGACAATAGGTGCCACCATTTAGAATGGGGCAAAGTGTACCAAAACGGGACATCTCATTAATTGAGTAGTATCCTCTTTACGTATAAGAGTCGTTTATATGCCATAAGAGCGATTTTCAAATCCAGTTGATTTGGAGATATATCGGAATACTGTTTCATTCCAGTAATATTACGAAATAAGATCTTTACGATGGCCTTAGAATTGTCATCTGAGGAGACATTATTCTGAACTGACGGACAGAGCTCAACGTTTTTGACAGATATTCTGTAAGTGTAAATTGCTATTGTAAGGATGTGGTCTTTCCTCACGTGCGTCTGTTGCTAGGTGCCATTGGAGCAGACTTCATTTTTATGGATGATAATGCATAACCACATCAGATTCTTGCTGTTCAGAAACTACTGGAAAGGGAAGATTTCACTGAAAAGTGTTGGCCAATTTAGCTTTAAATTCCATAGAACATGTATGGTATGCTTTGGCGAGACGTCTCTCAAAAGGATTAGATCTTCTGAGGTACACACAATAACTGAAATAGATATTTACTGATAAATTGTTTCTCTTACCTCAAGAACTGTTGCTCAGTATGGCAAGACGTTGCGAAGCAACCATTACAATAAGAGCAGGTCATATACAATATTAAGGAACATCTGTTTACTTTTCCTGTATCTTTTTCCTCTTGGACAGACAATAGTAATGATATTATGAATCCATTAAAGTGTATTTTTTGTTATTTTTATCATGCTGTAAGAATGGTATTCATTTTTGCGCATCTATTCTTTTGTCCTCCCTCAAGTACAAAATTCTACTTTTCATTTCTGAATTTCTTGTCTCTCAGATGATTTCTCATGGAGATTATGGCAAATATCACTTGTCATTTAAGTTTTGCCTACTAGTGTATTAAGAGTTAATTAGTTTCATAAAGCATCCTCTTGAAAAAGTAATTTTTAAAACTAATTAACTCTGAAAGCTTGATATTTTTCTGGGAGATATCAAAAGATAGTTGTTTAATTATATTGAGGTATTTTTAATAATATCTTTCAAAGCAAAATATTACAGTTTTTTAATTTAACTATTCAATGAAAGATTTTTTTATCAAGTAATTAAATTAATTTCAAATTTAAGAGCACGAATTTTGTTTAACTTCATAAAAATATACTTTTATAAATGCATTTATTTTAAGAAAAGAAGTTTTTCTGTAAAATCTACGCCTCGATTGTAAGTAGTGATCTTTGAAAAATGATTAAACGGTTAATACTTTAAAAATAAAAATAGCATAATATGACAATAAAATAAAAATGAATGTGTTAAGCAAATGTGAAAACCACTTATAGAATTTGTTTTGGGATCATCATAAAAAACAAATCAATTTGATAAGAGCTAGCTTTTTTTACAACCGAAACAATGATTGAAGATAATGTAGGTCATTGATCTCATTGTTTTCAGTCCTTGAAAAATAAAGTCTAATGTTTCATCTATGGACTAAAATAGTAAATTTATCGACTACCTTTTCACTGACCAGAATATGAAGATTTAAAATTGAACTTTATGCTTGAAAATCTCTTTGAAAGGTTCTGAAAAAAATCCAGATTGTAGAAAAATTATTTTTGTTTTTTTGACTTCTTTATTATAGGATAATTTTCATACCATAGCACAAAAAAGATTTACTCGGAGTAGGAAAAAATAATCAAAGTATTCATTTGTTGTATACTATTCTAAAATTCCTTCATATTTAAAGCTCAGTTTGAATATATGTTGATGAAATTAAAAATGATTCTAAGAGATAATATAAAAATCAAAATATTTTTGCAAAAAAAATTTTTTTTTTCTAATAATTTATTTCATTGAAATTTCTTAACCTTTTCATTAAATATAAGAATTTTTTAAATTTTAAGACCACTTATTTCCTTAAAAATGCATAGAAGATCATAGGATTAAGAGTGCTTCTTCACTGAATTAATATGTACACACTTCAAAGAAAAAACATGATTATTTGCATGTTTCATGCAATGATGACGGTGATTTCAAAGGCTTAAGTCAGTGATATTTTGCATCAATAAAATTTTTTATTACTTACATTGAAATGGAGAGCAATATTTTATTGAAGTCTTAATAAATTTTTCCGGTATCTTCAATTACATATAATATCATAAATAAAACCTTCTTTCATATTCTCTTTATTGTTTCAAAGAATTATTTCAATCCTTAAATAAATGATCTTATATTATGTGTTTAAATGAAGTAATTTACAAACATTTTGTCATTCATTTGATACACAGGGAATTGAACTTGATTTCTTAATGAAGTTAACACTTTATCAGTGACAAATGAATCTGATACATTAAATCATAAAAATGTAAAAAATATATATATACTTAATACCATATATATTGATATAGTAAAAGTATACAATTCTTCTTATTTATATATTTTCCATAATATATGCAGTATAACCGCAAAAAAATGCAGTATCCGTTTCTCTCTGTTAGAGATGATGGAGTCTTGAAAGACGTTTCCAATTTTCCACCAATCGTGAGCAATTCAGGCTTCTGATTGGTGGTTGCATTTTATTTATCAAAAGCCTATATATAACGCGTTTTATTCTTTAAGTTAGTTAACACATTATTCCTCTTAATAAAAGTTGTTTACATTTGTTATTTTCAATTCACGGGTGCTTGACTTTTTTCTTTAATTATAACAGTAGAACTTGATTTTTTATATTATGAATTAAATGTAGCATTTTAAATTATATTTAATTTTATTGTTCGGAAGAATACTTTTCATCAATAAGCAATGGCTTTGTGTATGACTCGATGATTAATGTAGAATAATTTAATGCTAGAAATTTTCCACTTTGGCGGTGGAGAGTGCCATTTGCTTTGTCTGCAAAATAACTTAAATCCTATTTAGTTAAAAAAGCCCGGTGTTAGAAAGGAAAAAAGAAGTCATTAAATATAAGAAAACGTGAATATTACTTATGTCACTTTTAAGTGATTAAAAGCTCTTATCTATGAGCAGAAAAATGCTACGAATGAATTATGGATTAACTTATATTCCGATTATAAAAGTAAAACAACGGTCAATTAAATATTAACAAGAAACGTCTAGCTGCACTTGAGAAATTCTGATGCTCCGCTGCGCCAGTATATAGAAAAGTGTCTCAACTTGTCGCTGATTTAAGAATGTATGAAGCGGAGGTGATTAATTTGGACACTATTGTTTAATTTTGATGCCTCAGTTGCAAAAATATGAAACTGTTAAAATTACATAAGAAAATCAACCAAGTTCTAATTTATCTTTAGATTTTGCAACACAGCGATTAATTTATTCAGGACTTTTGAATGATTGGAAAAATAAATCTAATGTTCATTTTGTGAAAATTGCGTTTACTCAAACTGTAGGCAGTATAGCTTTCTTTCTTTCTTTTAAAAAAAGTTTTCACTGCAGAAAGAAAAGATATACAAATTCTATAAAACGGAACTATACTGTAATTGTGATGGTGCTAGGCATTTTTAAAAAGAATATAAATTCAAACCTCAATGTATGGCAAATGAAAATTATTCATATGCTCTATCTTTTACTGCTTTGAAATGACTTTTAAAAGGTTCATTATTGATTCCGAGGCAATATTCAACATATTTTCTCAGAAATATTGGTTTTATTTCCTTAAACCGTCATCAGGTACTGTTCGGCATGCATCTCGCTCCCCAACACTGGAAGTGAAAGGTGTTGAAAGTGTAAAATGCAAGAGGCGTCTAATAGAATTGACAGAACTTTGAAAAATGTAGTTTTTGTTCCTAAACTCAATCGAGAATTAATTTATGTAAAGAATTTTGAACTAGATGGATACAGAGTATTACTTTTAGGAATGAAAAGGTTTTTATCGAAAATGTGAAAAAATATTCGTTTGGATTATCAGGATAATAGTGAACAGTACATTTATAACTTCAAATCAAACAGTGAAATTTTTTTAGCTGTGAAACAAAATGACTTTAATAAGTAGTACAAGCAAGCATCTTGGACATTATTTTAACTAAGCATAAAAAGAACTAAACTTGCCTATTTTCAATAAATTTTGTGAAGCGTGTACTTTTGCCTAACAAAGTGCTTCGCTTATAGGAAAATATTCAAGATGAAACGTGTCGGAAGCTAGGCGTGTGATTACCACAGATGCTCCCTGATCGATTGATCTACTTATGACTGGAAGTGAGCTATATTTTATGACATTAAATCATGATTATTCACGTTTTATGGAAGTTTGTCTGCTGTTCTTAATTAATTAAGATTCTTTTTGAAGCCAAACTCTACTGTACGAAACATTATGTGTGCAAATCAAAAGAGTGTGTGTGTGGCGAACTCACTGAATGTACTACTAAATTTGATGTGACAATATAGATTAATTTTCTTTATACATAACACCTTTAAATGGTGCTGCTGAACTTGCTATTAGCAAATTGCAAGAAAAAAGAAAGCTTTGGTAATTAAAAGAAACTTCCCCAGAAATTTTGGAGATTTGCAATTTTAATTACTGCTTACCTGAGGAAGACATTACCGAGGAATATCATAAGGAACTATACATTTTATTAATAAAACATGGGAAAGATCCTAATCTTCAAAACATTCGAATATTTGGATGCGACGCGTACGTGTTAGTTCTACCCTCGCAAAGGAATGAATTGGATAAGAATTAAAATAGGGTGATATTTTTGGGATATTCGACTAGGGCATATCGTTTAATGAATTCCAATACAAAACGAATTATGCTATCAAAGAACGTCCTTTTTAATGAAAAGCTATAGTGATTGTTGAAGATTTGCTATCATTTCAATATGTATCTTCACCGCCAAATGATGAATGGAAGCTTTGGAAGAAAGTAATGGATGTAGAAATGCAGGCATAAAAAGAACATTTAGTGTCTTGAAGAATTATCACTCAAAAACAGCAATCTCGTCCATATGGGTTCTGTGAGGAAAACGAGATTGAATATTTTATTCTTGTCTTGTTACTCTTTATTTTATGTAAAGAAAATGGGTGGATTTTAAATAAACATTTTCTCTAATTATCAGTATTTCCGCTTATCTCAGTTTTATCTTCATTATTTACTATTATTCTTCAAAAATAATTTATAAATTTATTCACTGAATGCTTGCATTTCTTAATGACGAATTAAAAGAAATTATTCATATGGATCAACCAGAAGGAGGCAGGAAGTGTCGATTAAAAAAATGCTTATTCGGACTTACGCAGTCACCTTGTTAATGGTTCGTAAAATTTTTAAATTTCTTTTTCAAATTAAATTGTAAGCAATTAAATAACGAATAATGCATCTTTAGTGATTAATCTAGTGAATGGATTCTTATGGCACTTTATAAGGATGATTTATTAGTTGCAGGCACTGAGTATTGTGAATTCCAAACAATAACTAGATTATAATCGAAAGATTTTGAAATTTTAAAACTGGTACCATTTTAGCATTTTTTGGAATTAAAAAACATTTAAACCTGATGGACTGTATCTAGATCAAGAAATATATTTTCTGAAATTGTTAGATTTAAAGTGTTTGATGCCAATCTCTACTCCTATGAAGAGATGAGCCAGATGAAAAACCAATATCTACTCCGATAGAAAGAAAAGCAATATGGGCTGACTTTGAAAAACAGAATGTGGCTTCTGTAGACCCTACCAAGAACTAATAGATTCGTTAATTTATGTAACAGTTTAAAAGATATCTCGGTCTGAGAGAGATATCTTTTATGCTGTAAACTTTCGAATCAACTTCTAGAATATCCTACTGACAGTACTTGTGCATTGAAAGTACAGTGCATTGAAAAGAATTTTGAGATATTTAAAAGGTATTTTAATTTTAAAATCATATTATAAAAAATGTGTCTATAAAAGGCAGGCTTAAAAGTCTGCGCTAGTGCTAACTCAAGAGTAAACCCAAATGACAGAAAATCAATTTCAGCCAGCATAATAGTGTTTAATAATAGTCCAATGTCTTGGTCTTGTCGAAAGGAAAACTATATTAGATTATCATCAACAGAAGCAGAAATTATCGCTCTTTGTAAACTTCTTCAAGATACATTTTGTTTCAGAAACTATTATTTCTGAATTAACATTCAGAAATAATTTAACAGCAATTAACAATTATTAAAACACAGCTTTTAATGTAATCAATCTTTATTAAATGTGTTGTAAAAATGAAGCAACAAAGGCCGGTTAAAATACGCAGACATTATATTAAAATTTATGCGAAATTCTTTGAATTTTCATGACATAAATTTCACTATATTTAGTCTAAATTACAAATGACTGATACATTTACAAAATCCTTACCTAAATTTAAATTAAGAGAACTATTACAATTAAGTAGAGTAAACATGCATTAGCTTGTATCACATTAATGTTAAAATTGATTGACTTACATTTATTTGTTTTTTAAATTTATACTAATTTTAGGACACAATTTCTATTTTTTCATATCATTTTATTATGTATATTTGTATGTGATTAAGAGCAATTGTTGTACTATATAAAATAGCATAACTGCAAAACAACACACAGAATATGTTTCTTTCTATCAGAAATGTTCGAGTGTTCTAAGAACTCTGCAATTTCCCACCAATCATGAGCAATTTTGGATTCTGATTGGTGATTGCATTTTAGGCGTCCAAAGCCTATGAATATGTGGTTTATTCTTTTAGTTAGTTAATGCATTATTCCTCTTACTTGTACATTGCTTCTTTTTGTTTTTGCTATTCAGTGAATCTTGTGTCAATAATTTTAAAAATTATATAAAAAATAATGTTAAGTATTATTTAAGTAATAAAGTCAAATAATTTATTTTGGGATATTTATAAAGCTAAAAATAGCAGCCATTGATCTATTATAATGACTTATATAAATATTTTGTTATTAATATAAAAATTTACAAGTTTAACTTAAAATCATACGTTAATGCATCAGATTATTCTTCAATTTTCATCGAGTTTTATATACAAGCCGTTATATGATTCTTTACTACTATTCATGAATGGGGAAGGGTTGCAGCAGTCCATAAGACTGGATCACCCAAAGGAGGAGGACTGACTATAAGCTCCGTAGCCCCAGGCTTTAGCTGAGAAAATTGGAGTGACCTTCACGCCTTGGGTGACCCTACTAGGAGAAGAATCTCCCGACGTACTTCGCCCACTCCGCCCAGGAACACCCCGTCGCCGGCATCTAGTGCACACTGTGAGGCAGCCTGTGGGACTTAAGGGGTCCACTTATGGTGCTGGACTTTTTGAAGCTGTACGCACTCATGGACCTGGTCTAGCGCTGCCGACCTCTGGGGCACAACATGATTCTTTATGTACTGCATTTATTATTATCTAAAAGTTCAATGTGAAATGTCATTTGTGATGAATTTGAATTAACCAATAAAATATTTTCTGTATTTTAGAAATAGCTTTTGTAATTTAATTTATTTATGCCTAATTTATATTAATCTATGAATATATTGATTGTGTAATTTATATGTATTTTGGAAAAATTTGAAAAACAGGATAATTTATGATAATAAACTAGTTCATTTTCGATGAGATTATTTCACCATTAGTTCTGTAAGTTGAAAAAGGAAATAAGCAATTAAAAACGTTATTTCATATTAAAGCGAATAAATGCTCAAGAATAATGGTTTCACATGCTGACCTCAACATTCACAAACCTTTCAGATAAAAAATTTATTTGCAAACACTTAAAATGTCCATGCAAGTAATTCTTTTTGGATTTTGTTAAGGTGCGTAACACACACACACAAAAATAATCGCAATCTGCCTTAAAAAATCAATGTAATTTTTTACACTTTAAATTTTCATTTTCAAAAAATACACATCTTATTTTGTAGGTCATCTCATAAATAATTTGTTGAGTAGGAATCATTTGAATTGTATTTAATGTTCTTTAAAAAAAATTGAGCAATACTTTAGATAACTGAAATAAAGAATTATTGAAATACTTAAATTAGAAAGCTAAAAAATGTTGAAACTTTACATAATTAAAATACTTGCTAAGCAGATCATAAAGTGACTGCTCTATAGCAGAGAAAAATTCTCAAGTACAATCGAATATCCCATGTTTCAATTCGATATTTTGATTGGAGCGTTTTTAATCAGTTCCAAACATAATTAATGCTGATTTGAATTGCTTGAAATTTTATAATGCCGTGATGTAATCAATTTAAGGGATGTAACTCCTTAAGTTGATTACATCACGGACCTCGTCAACCTTTCCGGAGCTCGTAGAAGCATGTTCTTCTCTTTTTGGAAAATGGTCATCTATGTGCATCCACTGAAAATAAAGGAAAATTAGGGCACTGAATATCCATTCCTTCTATACATCCATTCTATCCATTACATCTACAGTATAATTTTTTCAAAAAATAAGAATATTTTCTATTTTTTTAAACTTTTTGAAATGTTTCTTCTTCATTGTAGCATATGCTTTTACAACTATTCTCAATAAGTCGAACCGGGAACCGAATGATTCGCCTTTGGTTTCGGTTCAACATTTCGTGGTTTTGACTCCCATCTATCTGAGACGTTGGTAGTAGTTCGGACTGTAAATTGTCGGTCCTGGTTATTAGTCCTTGAGCGTAAATAATGATTGTTGAGCTACAAACTAAACTTTTAATTCGCCGATGGAAATGTAATGGATTGAGAATGAAAGGAACTCCTTTTTTTTGTTTTCTTTTGTTTTTAACAATTTTATTATTTTTATTTTTTATTATTATTATTAATTATTTTAACTATTATAGTTATTAAACGATTTATTTTTTTACTGATCTATACCTTAGATTTCATTTCGGGGTGCAAAACTGTGTTTCGAATAAAACTAAGTAAATCATAAATATTGTCTTTTTTATATCCCAATTTCGGTTTAAAGTTAGATACGTTTTCTTGGAAGCTATGCTCCGAGACAGATGGCGGTCTTTATAGTTCAGTCATATAAGTCAAGTAGCAATCATTTAGTTGATTGGAAAGATTAAATTAGAATTTGTTAATTTAACTATTATTTATTTTTTATACACATAAATTAGAATAAAAGAATAAAGCTAAGTACCATAACGAATTGTACGCATTTTGGCTCTGTGTAATTATTTTTCAGAGCACATTACTATTCATTCAAAATACCGTTCATAACATTTTTCGAGAAATAATTTCATATGTGATTCGATTATCAGAATAAAATATTTACACTGATTATGGTGATATTTTTAACTTAAAAAAAGTTTTTCTAAAGACATTTAACTGTGTATTATTGTAATTATTATAAACTTGTTCTTTAACATTCATTAATTCATAATTAAAAACAATTTACTAAATTTCGCATGCGCAAACATAGATTTACCTTCAACATTTGAATGAAGAAAAATTTTTTAAAAATCTCTAACAAAAATTCTTCTATTAACATAAATTATTAACTAAGCAAAAAAGTGAAACCTCTTAAATGCATACAATAAATTAGTTGAAAAAGGTGTTTTCTCAGATAAAAAATTATGTTTCGCTCTACAAACGTATAACCCACAACATGACAAAATAAACTTATAGAAAGTTTTAGAAACATGTGAAACTATTGAATATCATTAACTGTGCTTAGTGTAAAGTACCCCTTGTGAGTGTATTTGCTGACAAAAATGTAAAAACTAACCAAAAATATTTTATAAGCCAATTTAAAAAATCTATCAGTCAATTCAGTTAAGATCGCTGTTTTCTTTTGCTTCATTTCAAACACTTCACACAAAATACTTTTAAAACGTTCATGAAGAATTGTAAAGCACGTAACATCAACCTAAAGAGAAAAAGGAATACAAAAGAAGTGAATTTCCAAGCTACACATCACAATGAAAAATTAACCTCCTCTTTATTCACTTGATTTAATTCATCAAATTATTTAGATGGTCCTGTATAATAAGTTAAATGTGTTTGTACTAAGCTCCATAAAAAATTCATTTTATAAAATAATTCTTTATTAGAAAATGGAAAATGCCGTCTTCTATCGAGTTACAGAGCATAATGTAAAAACTTATCCTTGCATATTTCTCTAACGGGTGTTTATTTTCATGAATAAATTTTTATGCCTGCAATAAATCTGGAATGTACCATCAATTTTTTTTAAATTTAATTTAAAGGATTATTTAAAAGTAAAGAAAAAAAAGGGTTTTTTTTTAAAAAAAAAGAAAAGAAAATTGTTTATATTTGAAGAAACCTAGGGGGAAAACCAGGTTTTTAAGGAGTTCCCAGCTCAATCTAAGGCACTGTTGAGCAACTTAAGAAAATATTTCTACGTTCTTCAGGCATAGCTTTCAAAGTGAGTGACGGAACGATTTCAGTATTTCCTGTCTTACAACGCAAGCATGGTGCTACTATTAATGAGAAAGTTCTTCCGAAAACCAACATGATTGAGATGTTCAAAAGACATTATACAACCTTCATCTGCCAGGCTGCCCCATACTGTCTCAAAGGAAATTTTTTTTAAAAAAAATTTCGTCAATTTTTTTTTTTTTTTTCATAGAGTCTGTGCATTGTCAAGAGTACTCTTCCACATTTATGCGAACAATTTATCAAAAATCCTTCATATGACTGACTTTTCAGGTTGTTTTAGAATGGTACCGAAAAATGATAAATGAAAATTGAAATACTAAAAAATTACCTTTAAGATATGATATTCACAATAGTTACACACTCATAATCAGAATTTTAGGGTATTTCTTTTCGTTTTAAAAATTTTTTAAAAATGTGTTTAAGATATAAACATTTAAGCTATTTTATAAAATGAAAGGCATAAAAAGTTTAATTTTAAAAAAGAAGTATCTAGTTTTCGAGATAATTCACAGATATTTTTAAAAAAAATGAGGTCCTGACTAATTTCTCTTTCTTAACTTATAGAGGAATACTTTTATTAATATAAACATTCATTCTACAGAAAGTGTTATTAAGTATTATCCATATTTAAAAATATTACAAATCTAATGATAATCAAACTTAATAACATAATCAAATCTAATGCTAATAAATGTGCTAATTTTCTATTTTTCATTTCATTTTTTTACTTCCATTTGGGCACAAATTTTAATCTCAAATATCTCATCGGTCTCTGGTGTGGTCAGAAACAGTAAATTGTATGTTTCTGGTTAGAATAATCAATAATCTATCACTTTGACCTTACTTATTTTAATACACATCACCATGTATAGCAGCAACGGCCTTTATGTATAAGTTTGTTTATAAATAAGAATTTATTATTTTTGGTTTATGAAAGCATATATATGTATACATACATACATATATATGTGTGTGTGTGAGAGAGAGATTCCTACCATTACAAATATTTCTGTCGTATATCCAATGTTATGCATTAAGTATCATTTAAGCCATTTTTCTGAAGAGTAATAACCAAAAAAAAAAAAGAATGATATTTAGGCTTACCAGAATGCGCAACTAATACATCGGTATTTTACGAAAAATCATTTAAATTTTCAGCTTGACTCCTCAGAGAATGTGAATTACCGAATTCATATTATATACGCAACAATGTTTACTACGAGAAAATTTTAGATTTATGAATTGATGTTTTTTCCTTTCTATATATATCGCAGTCAAAGTAGACATACACATCATTTCAAATATAGTTTTTTTTAGTGTGTGGGTATGTAAGCCCTTTTATGGGTGAGTATTGCAATGTACTAAATTAATCATGGTAATTGGACGTTAATTTTGAAATAATGAGAAAACTTTTTTCTTATATCTTACTTAATCTATACATTAATTAATGTTTGTCTCTTTTAATACCGAATTTGGTTGGTTTTGTTCATCGCTGAACGGTTACTTTTTCCATGAGGGCCAATTAGATTGGGGCATTTAGTTTAAGGTAGATTCCACAAATCACTACAAACAAAAGATGGTACTTGAATCCATGAGCTGCAGGCCAGAGTGCTAACCATCCAGCTTTCAGCCTGGTCTTTTAAGAGGAGTTGTAAAATGAATTACAGCTTTTTAGGTATGATGGAATAATTTTTCACTATGATATAATATTTTTGTCTAGATTTATTTCTGAAAACAAGCTTCAATAGCAATACCAAAAAAAGACAAAAAATATTCAAAGAGATAGAGGGGGTTAAAGACATAATGTTAATAATGATTTTAAATAAATAAAAATAGACAAAAATGAAATATATAGTTACGAATGTTTTATGTTTGATTTGTGTGTTTAAAACATTTTTGTTGAATTTTTGTATAAAATAACTTTAAAAATTAATGAAATAAAGTAGACGGAAAATATTTTAAATGAATAACGATGTGCAGAGCCTTGATTTATTATTGCCAAATTTGTTACCAAAGAGTGATCACTTTTTGTAGTTATATATTTTATCATGGATTCTATCTTAAAATTTCTTGAATATCGTTTCGAAGAAATAAAATAAAAAAAGTATTCACGAAAATGCTTGTTAATTAATGAAAACAAATTAATAAATAATATAAAATCATTGTTTTGTGTTTTATACCTAATCATATAACTTTTTTAAAAATCAGTGATGACAAATAATTTGAAGTAATACGAGCTACAGAAGACTGTTATTGAAACATTTTTTTTTTAAAATCACTTATGATTCCTTGAATATAAAATTCATGATTTTGCAAAGGAGTTATGATAACGAAATTGATACAATAAAATTATGATAATAAAGTATATATTATATACGATAATAACAAAATTAATAGTATATGATATCACAAAAAAATATATATAATAGGCATAAAGTACGAAAATAATTCTTTTAAAGATGAATGCTATAACACTTTTGTGCATTCGATTTAATATAATATTATATAAGTTAGTATATTACTCATAATATTATATAAGTTAGAAATGTGTTTATGACGAACCGATAAATTGAAATTACATGATGACCATTTAAATTAAATTAATTCTGACAAATATAACCTACGTAAGTGAAAATCAACATTACGATAACATAGTGACGTGTTATATTATTTAAAAAGATTCATTTTAATAAATTTAGAGTAAAATCTATAAAAGATTCAAAGTATTCATTTCTTGTATTTTATCATAGCGAAAATGATTAATTTTTACTACTAGAAATGATTTAAATTGAAAGTCAAATTTCAGATGGAAAAAAAAAATCAAGTGATTTTGTAAACAATATTGATAAAAAAATTATTTTTTATGTTTAAAAATTTCAACTTGGATGAGAAATCATTTAAATTTAAATATTTTTTATTAATAGTATAAAATATTCTATAAAATATATAAGAAACAGACTCACGCGATGGGGGAAAAAGAATTGTCTCCAAATTTTAGCAGTATCCTTGTGAAAATAACTTAATACAGTGACCCTACTATTTCATTGACTCCAAGTTAAAAAGATGACAAATATAAAAACACTTCAAAGCAATCCCTGATAATAAAATCGGAGCTATTGAAAACATTGGTTCTCTAGACAGATATAGCCAAAAGTTCATTATTATCAGGGGTTAGAACAAAGGCGATAAAGCGTTTCAAAGTTCCCAGTCACTGAGTGAACTTTATTGCAACATTTCAAGGAAGCAGATAGAAATATTCGGCATAATATTCAATCGCAACTAAAACAATGAGTAACAACGTTTCTACATTTGGGTATAAAGAAATTCTTAAAATATTGTGAAATCAGCATCAATAGTAGAGACTTATTTATATTTAATCATGTTTTCATTTTTCCCCCATTTAACTTAAATATCTTATAAATTTTTTCCATCGGATTTAAATTCTAAATTCATATTATAAAACTTATAATCAAACACTACACGTACTTGATTATAAGTTTCATTTTGAAAAATCATGGAATTAAGAATATATATATATATATATATATATATATATATATATATATATATATATATATATATATATATATATATATATATGTGTGTGTGTGTGTGTGTGTGTGTGTGTGTGTGAGTGTGTGTGTGTTAGTTTCTAAATACCATTACAAGGATTAAAACCCCAAGATTTGGTCTCTTTTAAAAAGAATTCGACTTCAAAGTGATAGCTTAAGTGTAATCTAAATTATAGGGTACCTAGCTTTTCAGGATATCCAGTATATTTACTGTCTTTCTAATTTGTAACTATATTAAAATCAATAGAATTAGAAATTCTTGCATAAAACCAGATATTAAAGTTTAGTATAGCCTTTGTGTGTAATTACATGTTTCTGTATTAAAGAACATATATTTTGTCACTATATCTGTAAACTGAAAAAAATACTGCATGATTAAAAACAAATTTCCAAATAAATGCTGTAATAAGGGAATAATTAATCGATAAAAAGTTTCATTAACTTTGATAAGCAACCATGTTTTCTTAATACTCGCATGTAATGCTTAGATATGGGCGGATGAAAAAGCCAAAGTTTATGAAAATCTTTGAAATTTCCTAGCATGTATTACCGTCTGTTGGAACTCAAAAATATGAGCCATTTCGAAACAAAATTGCATCATCAATCACCTGTTGTTCAAGAGGGATAGAAGCGAATCTTTGAGATTTCATTTCGAAATAAGGCATATTACTTCATTCCTTAACAAGGGAAAGAAATTGCAAGGTAATGCGAAGAGACCTAATGCTTACGTAAGACTCAAAGAATTGATAATGTAGATTATAGGTTCCCAACCTTTTCTGAACTGTGGTGCAACCTTTTCCAATGAATATTTCAATATCGCCCCCTCCAACTTTAGAGAAAAAGAGTGTACATAATACTTTGTTAAATAAAAATATTACTCATAGATATAGAATATTATTGGAATTGAAACGCTACTGAATTTCTCCTTTATTTAAACCAGAGGAATAAAAGTTTTAGCTTATCTGTTATAACGACAGAAAAGGGTTTTGATGATACAAAGTAATCGATAATAAAATGTTGCTTTGTAAATAAATAAATTGACAGTTTCAGAGAACAATCAAAGAATACTTAATTATATTAAAAAGCGTTTTTATTAAAATTTAAAGATAATAAGAAAAAATATATAAGAAAACTAATAGAATTTAAACACAAGAAGAAACTAATTTAAGGTATCAGAAAATTTATTTTTGATCGAATTTTGAATTTTAAGGAATAAAATATATTCAAGTATTATCACAGAACTTCATTAGAATATGGAAAAATATTTGTTTTTTAATTTCTATAATGAATTTATTATGTTGGTTTCCGACTTTATTGATATACGCTGCTAATCACCCAAGTTGCATGTTGACCAAATATAGACAGATATCTGTAAAGTGTGACTCCTGCCAAAATCAGTGAAAAGAGTAGTCGTTTTTGTTAGAGATCACAGCTGCCACACGCCTCGGCATTGATTCAAATAGACTTTGGATGTGTTGTTGGGGTATAGCAGACCAGGCAGCTTCCACACAACGTTGCCAAAGTTGATCTGGTGTGGGCAGCTGGGGATGTGATCTGGGTCAATCGTTGAGTAACCATGGACCACATATTTTCTATCGGCGAAAGATCCAGAGAATGAGCCGGACAGGCAAGCAATTCAATCTAGCGATTGCCGAAGAACCCTTGGACAATGCGTGCCACGTGTAGTTACGCATTATCTTGTTGAAATATAGCTGTCGGTAAGGCCTGAAGATAAGGAAGAACAACTGGCTCCAACATCTCGGAAATGTAGCGCTAGCTGCTTAAAGTACCTGTAGTGCGTACTAGAGGAGGGTGATAGTGTTATCCCGCACCGCGCCTTACCATAATACACGGTGCAGGACTAGTGTGGCGTTGCATAATGCAGCTGTTCAACATCCTCTCTCCACAGTGACTCCAGACTCGAAAGCTAACATCGTAATGTTGCAGACAGAAGTTGGACTCGTCAGTAAAGACAATTTCATTCCATTCTGCCGTCCATATCCTTCTTTCACCGAGCCATTGGATTCTTCCTTTGAGCAACTCCTATCCAAACTGTTGGAACCCTTCTTGGGTTAGGCACAGGGGACCTTGCTGGTGTAAACGTAAACGTCTTTGGTTCTGCGTCAAGGGTAGACGAAGTAATGGACTTCTCGCAGTCAGACCACTCTGCTGTAAATGGCGTCGAATGGTACTCGCAGACACTGGATAACGCGTTACAGACTGAATGTGCTGTGCTATGGTTCGTGATGTGGCCGAGCGATCCGTCACTGCTATGCACACAATTTGCGTGTCGTCAGGTGAAGTGGTGCACTGAAATGGATGCGATCGAACACGTCGGTCCATCATCGTACTCTACTGCATCCAACGATCACATATCCACATTCTAGTTGTTTGGTTTCGTCCAACACGACTGCCGATTTCCTTGAAAGATAATCCACAATCTTGGTAGGCTATTATCCTTCTTCTGTTGAACTCGGATACTTGATCAAAAAATGATGGCTGTTTTCTACGAGGCATAATTAAGCAATTTTTGTAAAAAAAAAAAAAAAAAAAAAAAAAAAAAAATTGCCGAACTTGAAATCTCCAAACCTTAAATAGTGCTTTGAAGTGGCATCACAAGCATCTGCACTGAATTTCTAATCATTTGCATGTTGTAAATATAATATTATTTGCATGCTTCTTCCAGAGTGTTTCATTTACGGTGACCAACAGTATACATTTGATAAGTTTTTTTTAATTTTATTTATTTATTTTTTTATTGAATCTTAATTTTTTCAGTGAGGTGTATATATTTTGCAAGTATTACTATTTGTTAGAATTGGAAAATTTCAGAAGAGTACAGCAAACTTTCCATTGATAGGTACTTTGTTCTATTAAAATAATTAATATATTAAATATTATTATTAAAATCAATTGTTCCGTTAACATTAATTTTCGTTCAGGAAACAGGAAATACACTTTATTTGAGGAAAAATTCAAATAAATAAAAATAATAGAAAAAGCAATAATATAGTAATTAGATTTGCATGCTTAATTATGATTTTTAAATCAAATTAATGATTTAATTAAAAATTAGTAATTGCAATGTATAATTAAAATTAATGACACAAATATTGTAGTTAATAATTTTTAAAGAAAGTTAGATTGTAGGCAAACATTTGTAGACACAAAACAGTTTTTATATTTTGCATTTTCGCGTTAATTTGATTTCTTTGCTTTGTAACATTAAAAGACATTTCAGGTAACTAGATAATCTTCAAAAACTCTCTTATCACAAGAACAAATATTTCAAATTAATCCTATAGTACGCACAGCTATTTATGAAATTAACGATAAAACTTTCTATAAATCATATATACTAGTATATCATATATTAGTAGCATTTATATTGTTATAGTAATCATAATGTGTACTAGTTACATTAAAAGTAAAAACAAAAATTATTAATTCATATGACAAAATAATTTATCTAAAGAGTTTTCACACACACTTAAAAATTTTCAAATTCTAAAACTTTAAATGTGCTCTGTGAAGGTAAACTGAAAAGAAAATCTTGCTTTGTCTTCCATTTTTTCATTGATTTCAACAATCAGTGAATAATTCTTTTTGCCATTGTGTGTCATAATAAACTTAATAAATAATAAATCATTACATAGATTAATCCATAAAACAAGTTTCAATAATTTTTAAGAAGATATTTGGCGCGCGCGCACGCACACACACACACACACACACACACACACACACACACACACACACACACACACACACACACACACACACACACACACACATATATATATATATATACAGGGTGATTATAAAAAAACTTTGCCAAGATCTGCACTTCTAGCGTCCATTCTATTTAACCGATCAAGATGATACTTCAAATATAGTTCTTTTGAGATATGCGCTCGAGATTCTGTGAATGGCAACACAGTGGCCCTCGCGGTTACAGTTATAGTGACAGAAACTCGAAATTTTCGAATGGCAACGCCTACTTTTTACCATCGCAAAATGTTCAGCACATGCGAAAACCCTAAATAGCGTTGAAACGGTACCGATATGTCCGAAAACCGACGTGTTATACACATACAAACAGTTCTTCAAGGCGCACGGAGGAATAATGCATACGACAGAGACAAGACACTGCTCAATGATGAGAACACATAGAGAAAAAAAATCTTTATTAATTTCAAACATTTTCCACATGAGTGCCATCACAGGCAATTACGCATTGCATGCGGGAGACGGTGGACAATGTCGCTGCACGCAACAATGGCACGAGGGATGTTTCCAATCTCACGCCGTATAGAATCCTTTAAGTCCGACAATGTTTGAGGATTGCACAGATAAACTCTGGATTTGAGATAGCTCCAAAACCAGAAATCCATAGGCGTCAGATCTGGGGATCGCGCAGGCCACGGAAAAGGATAATAGCGTGAGATGATGCGATCACCAAAATGCTGATCCAGGAGCCTTTTAACTGACCTCGCTATATGTGGAGGTGCGCCATCTTGCATCCAAACAATGTCATTGAGTGCATTCAGCCGACGCAACTCCGGTAAGACATAATTTTTCAGCATGGCTGCATACCGAGGGCCCGTTACAGAACATGTTGCAGGGCCAGTCGAGGTCGTTTCCTCAAAGAAGAACGGGCTCAGAACAAATGTAGCTGTAAAGCCGCACCACGCAGTCACTTTGGCGTCAAATAATGGTACTGGCGCCACAGCATGAGGATTCGTCTCTCCCCAGTGCACACAATTCTTTGTGTTAATGCTGCCATTTAAGGTGAAATGCGCCTCGTCCGTCCACAGTATGCGAAGTGGCCAGTCGTTATCCGCATCATATCGTAACAAAAATGCATTTGCGAAGTCCAGACGTTGTTGTGGGTCACCCGGCTCCAACATCTGGACGCGCTGGAACCGATAGGGAAACATGTGAAGTACCGAGCGCAAGAGCTTGCGGACCGTTGAGTTCGGAATATCCAACACGCACGCTATGCCTCTTGCGGTTTCTGTGTGTCCTGCAGTCACTGTATGGTGCACTTCCATGACAACGTACTCAGAAACAGTTGGCCGTCCGGAGCGCTGTTTGTCACAGGTGCAGCCTGTATCTTCGAATTTCCGCACTAAATCACGCAGAGCTTGCAGAGTACATGGGCCGCGTCGTTGTCGATGATTGTCGATGAACACACGCAAGGCTTCCGCAGCGTTCATCCCATTTTGGTAATAGAGTTTGATCAATTCACCGCGAACTTTCCTAGGAAGACTCATATCGTCGGCATGTGCGAGTTCCCGAATGACGACTTCGCATACCCGCTTGGTATTTTATAGGTTTCCTACGCTGAATATCTGGCGACCGGCGTTCTGTGATTGGTTTCTTGACTCTGTCACATGCAAATTTATTGCGTGCGCCCAGATCGTGTTTTATTGGCCGGTTTTCAGAACTCTTTTTTGTGTTTGCAGAACACGTCCGTTTTTAGACATATCGGTACCGTTTCAACGCTATTTAGGGTTTTCGCATGTGCTGAACATTTTGCGATGGTAAAAAGTAGACGTTGCCATTCGAAAATTTCGAGTTTCTGTCACTATAACTGTAACCGCAAGGGCCACTGTGTTGCCATTCACAGAATCTCCAGCGCATATCTCAAAAGAACTATATTTGAAATATCATCTTGATCGGTTGAATAGAATGGACGCTAGAAGTGCAGATGTTGGCAAAGTTTTTTTATAATCACCCTGTATATATATAAAGTTCAATATATTTGATACACCTTGAGATTTAACTTTTTGAATTCTTTTTACAATGATATCAAGTTGAATCCAGAATAATAATTGATTTAAGCCGAATTTATTGAAATAATATGCACATTGTTTCTAATTCAATGCCTTGAGAAATACTATGATAAGAAAATTTTAAAGAATTATTAAATCAAATAAAATTTTTAATTAAAATAAAAACTAATATTTGCAGGTGACTATTAACTTACATATGGTTTTTCAAAACTGAATTTTCATAATTTGGTTTCTATAAGCCTGTAATTAAGAAGTTCTAAGAATTTCTTAATAAAACGCTTGGAAATTATAGAATAATCCAATATCATAGGAAATCCAAATCAATCTCTTTCTATGTATGATTCACTCATTCTCGAGAAAAGTTCAGTATCTAGAATTCTTAATGTTATCAAACTACAAACGTGTTATCGAATGAATGCAGAGAAGTTTTTTGAATTGAAGGGTATAGTTCTAGAACACATTTCTGTCTTCTGAAGTAATTGAGATATAAGTGAATCATAAATTCATATTTATCATACGGGGAGTTTTATTTTTCTAATGAAATTAAAGTTATGCTGATTCATCCGAAAGCTACTTATCATAAAAACTTATATGTGACAATAACGAATTTCAAATTTGATTTGATTTTACTGGCGTAAGATACTCAGATGTGTGGGATAAGCTGTACTGAAAATCAAATAATCTTTGATAAAATTAAGTGCTTGAATAAATTATTGAATAAACTCTAATCGAGAATATTGAAATGAATGATTTAGAGGAATAAAGATATTAAAGTAAATTTATGAAAGTCAGAAAAATGAAAAAATTAAATGTTATTAAAAACTCCAATGTATTTCAAATGTATGAAGAGATTTGAATGAGGAATTTCATTTAGTAAAAATTCTAAATTAACGTTACTTGAACTAAACTATTTCTTCCGATATCCGTTAAAAACAGTATAGTCAATCAAAACGTGTCTCACAGTTTTTCACCACAATAGCTACATTATGAGGGAGATTCCGTAAAGAGCAGATATTTACGTGTCAGACGTGTGTATGTCCATTCCGAAGTCTCGCTAAAAAAATAATGTCTGTTAAGTTTTGTTTTCCATTATGAGAGAATTGGTTTAATTTTATAAAGTTTATTTGGTCTCTTGATTCCATTTTACCAGCTAATGACAGTAACACAAATGATTGACAGGAGATTTCATGTCAGCATAAATAATTAGTAGAGTTAAGAAGTCTGAAGCTGATTTTGCAGCTTTGTCAAACAATTCATTTCCATTAATTCCAAGATGAGATGGAATTCATGAAAATAAAATCTGGCTTCCTTTTGAAGATAATTGTGTATGAATATTTTTTATTTCTCTAATAAGTGGATTATCAGTAATTGGATTTTGTAAAGATTCTAAAATACTCATAGAATCAGTGTATAAAATAGATTTTTAAATTTCATTAATATCAATGTATTTGAGTGTTAAACAAATAGCTGTAACTTCAGAAGAGAATAAAGAGGTAAAAGAGTAGAGTTTATAGATAAATCTGTGGTCTTTAATAATAAATGTATATCCCACAGGAATTAGAGATTTCGAACCATCAGTAAAAGCTAATTCATGATTGGTAAAATTATCAATTTCATTAAAAATATATTTTGAAGTTAAGTTATCAAATGGGTTAATGCAAGGCCATAGAGGTTGATCGAAAAGATTATTTGGGTTTAGTTCTCTACACTCTTAAAAAAATCGAGTGGTTTTTCAACACTCGATGAGCGACGAATATTTAGTACTCCATAAAGATACAAAATGAATCCTTTTCTACTTAATTGGGTAGCGAAGTTCTCTTTCAAACACTCCATCCTCGATTCAAAGCAATTTTCACTCTTTTTTTTTCTTTTGACGTATTTATGGCACAAAGCAAATGTGATGTGCTCTGTTTGGTTTAAATCATCACTTGGCTCTATGCTTTCGGTTTCGTATCGCTAAGAATGGAGGAATTTAGTACTCGATTTTGTAAAAGCGATCTATTAGAATATTTAAAATATATAATTAGACAAAAAGGAGAGCAGAAACATTACGGTAAGTCCTTATTTATTATAATTAATTGAATGACTAAATCAAATCTTCATATTTGTGATTTTTCACCATTATATAAACTTTGGTATTCGAAAGTGTGAATGAATGAATTCTATTGAATTCATATTCATATAATATTTGAAATTTCTTATTAATTGATAATATTTAATAATATAACAATGTGTTTGGAAATTTTATTTTTTATTTCAAATACTATTTTCTGCCAAAATTTAATTCATTATAAAATAATAGTAAATTATAATGAACGCATTTTTAAATTCTTTTATTTTCGAAACAGCTTGAATTTAACTATTAATTTTCCCTTTGTGTGATTTAAATATCCACAATGTATATTAAAGAAATATTATTTAATATAGTGTATTGTACTGAATTGAAAGTGCAATTAATATCAAAAACATTTTACCAATGAAAAAGAATAAATTTTTTCATTAATAAAATTAGAAGCTTTTTAATTTAAATGTTAATACAATATAAAGCAAATATTAATCTGCAGAATATTACTTGACAGTATGTATTTTATTTATTAAAATTTTACTGACACACACCCACAATATGTCTTTTATTTATTAAAATTTCATTGACAATTTTTAATTTGATTGTTACTAAGTAAGAGCATTCGTAGATAAAACAAAAAGGAATTGTATGTATCAAAATTTATTAATTTGTATATTTTAGAATTTACAGCTAACCATTTCGTTGATGGAAATATAATTTATATTCGTATTTTATGGTTGTCATTGCTATCATCGAAGGAAAAAATAAAAAGACAAAAATAGCAAAAGCAAATCTGAAACATGTAGTTATTTTGATGATTAAATGCAATGTAATGAAGAAATAGCTGATCAGGTATATTCTGTATAATATGTAATCAAAATAAGTTTTATGGAGACTGAGGAAATGTTAACTACTGTTATTATTAAAACTATTAATTTCATTGTGCTCGTAAAATTTATTAAAAAGTTTGAAGTAATATTCTATGTTAATGTAAGAACGCGGTAACTTAATGTTTTTTGAAATAAAATTTTATAAATTTTTAATTTGAATTTAATAGTTTAAAAAAATAAATATCCAGTATTTATAATTCACTTGACCATAGTTTTTACATGTATGATGTTATTGAGTAAATGACATGAAAATTCTAATCAGTATTTTCAGCTAAAATCTCTTATTAAACTTTTTTGGTTTTAAAGTTTATTTTAAAATAATGAAAGATAATTATTCATCAAATTAATATTACTTGGTAATGAGCGTAAGAAATTTTAATAACGCTTTTAAATCTATTTTGAAGTAAAGTTTGGTTTGTTTTTACTGCTAAAACTATATCCTTATTAACTTTATAATAAATTTATAATTCATTTAAAATTTTCTAAATTTTTAATTTGAATTTAATAGTTTAAAAAAATAAATATCCAGTATTTGAATATAATTGAAAAAAATAAATATATTGAGTCAACACATATGTGTATATGTATGTATTTTTCCTTTCAGATAAAATGATTACAATTTGAAATGCCCAGTGAAATTCATTGAGAAAAAATATTTGAACTTACAAAAAAAAAAAAATGTCTAAAACTGTATAACATCTTGTGATTAAAAATAGACCATCTATTGTTCTATTGTATTACAGAATTTCTCTAAGTATCCAAAATTGGCTGCTTTTAATGAAGCATTGGTAATATATATAAAACCTGTATTTTTTGCATATTTGAGGTTGAATTTTAAAATATTCATGAAACAACATTATTTTCTAACAATGCCACAATGAAATAAGCACACCAAAATTTACAATTCCTTACATAGTTTTATATCTGGATTTTTAATGGTAGAATATAAAACATGCTGTGCATGCAAAAAATTTGGTTGAAATTTTATAGAGAAAGGGTTTTTTAAAATAAAAATGGAAGAAAGATCTTAATATTTGTTTAATGAGAATCCATGATCAAAAAAAGTAATTAAAATCTATATTTTACAAAATATGCAGTATTGCTTTTGTCTTTTACTATATTGTAGTTTTCAATCATGTATTTTAAAAAATCATTTTATTTGTAATATATTTGAATATTATGTGATACAAAATGATAGTTTAAATTTTTTTGTTGTAATTTGTAAAAAAAAAATTATTCATTTATTAAAAAAATTATCTGTTTTTCAGTTACAGTTGATTGATTCAAAAATGCTTTAACGTTAGAAATAAATTTATGTATGCATGTATATATTTTTTTAATTTTTAACAATCCATTTTGTAAATTATGATAGGGGCTATATCTATTTCATAACAAAGGAAAAATCCAAAATTATTTCGTATTTTTTTCATTGTATATCAATAATTTATCATTTTTGCCACATTTTTATAAAAATTTTCAAAAACTGCTAGATAATCGTTAATTTACTAACTTCAGTTACTAAGTTTTAATTAATTAATTAATGAGAATGCCAATTTTAACAACTTACTCTTGCTTTAAATTGCAATAAAAAGTTTTATTAATTTAATATAAATAATTATTCTCGTTATTTAGATTTGGAATTTGATATTTAATATCCAGAAGAGCTGACTGTTTTCTTAGTAAATGTCCTGCATAATATGCTCCCAGAATATTATCATATGTTCAAAAACCTGTCCTATGACATGGAATAAATATGTGAGAATTGAGGATGGTGTATTTTTTAGGCTGAATATAATTTTAATACAGAATATAATTACATAGATATCAGAGGTTAAGAGATCTTTAGAAGAACAGCGCTCAAAAGTAATCAACTATACTTGCTTGGCTGTGGTTAAAAGCAAGACCTGAATATGGAATATTTTTATCTGAGGAATAGGAATTTATTGATGTCGAATATGCAAGATTAAAAAGCATTCAATACTTTATATACATGTATCATGTGTTTAATATTAAGTACGATGATAAACTTACTGTATTTATAAATTAAAAAATGGTCCAGTTGGGACTTAATTAAAACAATACATTCTTACTATAATCGATCAAGATCTAAATTTTGCAAAATACATGCATTAAAATGCATATTATCATTTTTATTCTTATTTTAATAGTATTCTTATTTTGTCTTAAACTGTCAATTCAAAAAATTAAGCTCCAATATTAATTTGACATCATAAACATAAGAATTTTTGTGTACATATTTTTATTTAATTTTCTCTGTATTAAAAATTGAATAAATGTTTTTTTTTTGTATAATCTTGCATTTTATTTTTAATTTAAACTAAAAACTTGGAAAATATATCATAAAACAAAATTTATTTGCAAAAACATAATTCAGTTTTATTCAACAGAATAATCTATAAATATTTGTCTTTATCTTCCTGTAACTTCAAAAATGCATATTATCAATACTCAAAAATAAATTTTTAGCTATACTTTAAATAAAGGATTTTTTCAAAAGAACTTAAATTATATTTACTTATATAAAATACTTATGTATTTTTTAAATTGTGTAGTTTGTTGAACTAATAATGTTTGTAATAGTTAATTTTGTACTTATGGGCCCATAGTAAACTAAACTGAAAAGTAAGTAGAGTGTAACGATTTTTTCTCAAGAGTACTACACTCACACGTAAAACTAATGTAATAAATGGCTGAACAAATTGCTTGATATTGTATGTAATTTAAAAACCACTATAATTATTCAAATCAATTAAGATGTCATATTCAATTGTACTGTTATATTATTGACTAAAGAAATCATATCTTTATATTGTAATTGTCAAAAAAATATATATATATATAACGTCACTAAACATTCTTAATCTTTTCGTCCAGGCTGTACAATTGTTGTAACATAGATTCTTTTTAAGTGCTCACATTTCTACGGGCAGTTACGGTTGATTTAATTGCTACTCTTTTGTGTCTAAGTCTTTTAAAAATTGGGAAACGGTCAGTGCGGATAATTTGGCGAAAAAATAGATTTATTGACTCTTTTTAAGAAAGCCAAAGAATATTCATCCTTTATTTAGCAAATTTCTCATTATAACTAGTATCTTTTTTTGTCGCTCGAAAAATATTTTTTGATAGTCCATGTAGTAAGGGTTTGATTGATAAAATTAGACATTGTTGGGTGAATTAGAAGAAAATTTTGCAGGCAGTGATTCTGATTGCTGTGATTAATCTGAATTTAAGATTAGTAATTTTCTTGATAATAATGATGCAGATTCCTCCAAATCATTTGATTTGGATTGGCATAATGCTAAAACAAATGACAAGCCTATCATTTTTAAATTTACAGGGGACTTAAGTACTTCTGAACAAATAAATGATCATACATGTAATAAAGTTAATGAACATTAATTTTTTTCAGAAGATATTTTAAGCTTTGTTGCAGATGAAACAAATAAGTTTGCCTCACATGTATAGGTATAGATTCATATATCTAGGAGAACTATATTATTGTTACAAAAAGGAATTTAAGTAATCTGTTGACAGGATCCTTGAATTACACACAACTTCCAATTTATAAATATTTGCGATTCTCAGTGACGTATGAATTTCATACCATGGAAAAGCAACATTTATCCTTACATATGTAACAATTATAATTCTAATCAACATGATTATCTTTAGTTCAATCCTAATACAAATTGTAGGTATCGACACTGATATTTTATTGATTAAATAATTGAATTCTTACTAGATTATTAAATGATTCTTAAAATTATTTAAGTATGAAAAAAGACATGTTAGAAAAAATCCCAATTCAAAGGTTTAGTATGAAATCTGATGATTTTTCTTTACATTTTTAATCTTAGTATACAATACAAACTAATGGATAATTATGTGTGCAAAAAGGAATTTTTTAATTTGATTAACTTTGTTCCAACTGATGTATTTGGTATTTTCATAAAGGAAATGTTAAATTTCATGCTTAACTGATAGAATAATTTATAATTATTAAGGTGTTTCTACAAATGAGAATTTGTTTCCTTTTTCCTTGAAACATTTCATCAAGAAACAACTCTCATTATAATACAAAGCTTTTCCATATTCTGTATTATAAGATAAAGTGATCAAATATTGTATTCACACAGAACTATGATCTAGTGTTAGGAACTTACTCTTCTAAGTGGAATATACCTAATTTGATCTTGCTCACTACTGAACAATGAAGAGTAAATGTTGCCTTTTTCTTAGGCCTATTTTTATGAAAATATTCCATATAGGATGATCTTGTACATAATTGATTTCATTAGATCATGCGAGAAGAAAAAAAAAAGAGTTAAAATTTTAAATGAAATTATTTCCAGCCAAATTGAGATGTGATGTATATTTATGGTTACACTATAGTTGTCAATCTACTACTACACAATTTTAATTTCTGCACAAAATTAAGATAAATATGATAAAATTAAATTAGATTTTATTTTTATACAAAAATTAAAATACTAAAGATACAAATTTATGTTTAGTATTATACTAAGGTTTTCTTCCCAGATAATTTTATAGAAATATCTGATATTAATTTGAGTACATTTTGAAATGTACTTTTTGAATGAATAATTTTCTAGGTCTCAGTCATTAAAAGATAAAAGAATTTTACATATTTTGTAAGACAAAAACAACTAACCTGAATTCTACATATCAAAGTAGAGATCAGTTCAATTTAAGATTAATCCTGCAACATTCATTATACAAAACATTTCATATCTAGTCACAGTAATGAACAGAAAGAAAGATTCTATTTTTAAGTCTTTCTCAAAAGAAAAGATGGAAGAGCATGCATTTTAATCCATTGAATATAGAAATTATTTATAACAAAAGAAAACAAAACTCAGTTATGCTATTAACATACAAATTAATTATCGTTCTCAAAAATAACTTTGGTATTTACATGTATTTGCTTACAAACAAAATTTTATAGTAAAAAAATATTTTTATATCAGGTATGCTTTTTTGAGAAAATTTTTTTGAATATATTCAATTAGTTTACTCCTTATCATTTCTTTATAGACAATTACATTTCGTTACTTCAAAGAAATCTGTTATTTTAAATATGTATTTTGATAACTAAGAATTGAATAAAGCAATGAAATTTATACTCGAATTATTTTAAGCATTAGTTTCAGAAACTTTTCTAAAAATTGATACACACCATACCATCATTTACAAAACACAACTAAATTTTTTATACACACAGATGTATATAGCTTAAAATTTTTATAGCATATCTCAATCTGATACATTAGAGCAAATCGAAAAAAGTAGATGTCTTATTAATTAGTATCATATTTATGAACTGTTTACATTTCCTTCAAACTCATGGCAGATCTAAAGCGGGACATCATCCTCAAAAGATAAACATTCGTTATGGCAAAATTTTCAGCACTTTAATGGGGTGAAAATGATCCTCTCCTTTCTGATAGAGAGATAGAAAATGTCTTATGGTTTACTAATATTTTTTGTTAAGTTTTTTTTAATAAAAAAATTTCTGCTAAATGGCGAATTAATTATAAATATTTACATCGAAATAGACTGAATATTTACATTATAGAGTATTCTATTAGTCCAAGTGAAATTTCCTCATTTTTCACAGATGAAGACTTGTTTCTTTTAAAAGGTGACTCATCACTTTTTTATAAAAAAATCAAGAAATAAATTTCTAAACTATGAGGGGTCATATCATTTTATAACTGCATTTAAGTCAAGTTAATTTCTATTTTGGTTATATATAATTAGAAAATGAAATTCTGTTTATTTGCAAGAAATGATTTAACATATACATATTAACTAAAGAATTAAAGGTATAGCAGATCCAAAAAAATATGTGTAGAAGACATAAAAACTAAATAATTTCAAGTATAATCTTCCAAATAACATATTTTATCCCTATCCATGTATGGTTTGGTCAATCTAGTCGATTTCCGCTCACAAATGCATATTTAGTAGGGACCCAAAAGATGAAAATGGATTGGTTTCCCCCCTCTTATTGGTCATTTTTTGCACATGAAACTTAATTAGATTGGAACCAATGGTTTAAAGTTGCTCCCCCAAACCACTAAAAACAACTATGTCTAAGGTGGAAATCAAATCCATCAGCTGTTTAATTGAAGGCCAGATAGCTAAACATTTGGCTATTAGTCTGGCAAGATTAAAGTCGTTTCTGAACCAAGTTGAACCATGAATTGTTGAACTGAAGGCTAAAGCACTAACAGTTATTTGCAAGTTCAGTACATCATTTTACTGAGGAATGTTTTAGAGATTTGAATTGAGAAAGACAACAAATCATGAAAAATTAACATTCTGCTTTCAAGGATATACTTCAAATATGGATATGAAATTTGAGAATTCGTAATAAGAACGAGTACAATCTGAATTTGAAATAAATGCACTAGACTCACACAAGAGTCATTAATAAAATCAGGATTTCAAAAATTTTAAATAAATAATAAATTTTATTGAGCGGCTTAAGTAATTCTCTATTTGCTAAATTGATCAAAAACATCCTTAGTAATAAAATTTAAAAAAAAAATTTAAATAAAACTCAGAAGTCAAATGAGTATGTTTGATTTATTAAGTATCATAAACATACTCTGCTTATACCTAAAATAACCATGGCTACGCTCATGCTCTCTATAATTGATGTAATCAAGGGAATTTGTTACAATGTTTATTTTTACTTTGAATATGTTTATTTTTTAATTTAAAATATTAAAATATGAAATGAAATAAATATCTTGCACATTTAGTTAATTGTATTCATTTCAAAAGAATGTATTATATAAATACTTTCATTTAACATTTAAAATTTCAAAACATTGTCTCTTAGATTCTGGTCTTTAATATTTTTTGTTAAAATGTATTTCTTTCTTATTTTCTTATGGATTTTAATGAGTCATTATTTAAATCAAACACAAAGTATGCACAAAATAATTAATATAAAAAAATGCCAGATAACTTATAAGGAACACAGTTAAGCTTTGATTTAAGCGATTTTTTTTCTTACGTTATACTGAGCAGTTTTACACAACTCAACATTCTGCTTTATAAAGTAAAATTTCTGAAAAAGAAATCTAATTTAAAATTTTATTCAGGCTACTGGTAAGAAGAGTTTTATATTCAAGCAAAGAGAGAACTAATCTTTAACTTAATTTAAGGAATGGATAACCAAATTTATAATAACGATTTACATGAAACATTTAAACAAATCATTTTTATAACATAAGTACAGTTTTCATTTATTTTAAGAAATAGGTTTAAAATTTTAGCTATGTCTTAATAAAGCTAAATACCCCATTCCTTATTGTTTCATAATTTATTTAATAAAATTCATAGCACAATACAAATTTATTGTACATGAACGTTTCAGGCGTTCTATGGACAATTTAAATGATCTCACTAAAACCATATCAAATGTTAACCACAGAAACATAATGAAAACTGGCAGATAGGCATTTAAAAATGTTTTATCATTTCATAAGAAATTGACTGTTGAAGTTTTGTGATCAATACATGGACTATTATTACTGAAACAACAAATATTAGAATGAATTTAATGAAACCATTAAATTATAAGTTTCTAGATGAATCTTAATGAAAACAAAAAGATCAATACATATATTTACAATTAAATGCCAGCACCAAAATTCTCCAGTCAAATAATTAAAACTTAATTCAAATTTATATAAGCAGAGGTTTCTTTATTGTTTCATACATTAAAAACTGATTTACTAATTAAGTGACATAACAATGACAACAAACAATGATTTTAATATAATAAAATGAATAATGATTACTTCATTTTAATTCATATAATGAAATAGAACAAATATTTACAAACAGAGGAATAGATTAATTTAAAGTGAAAATGACAGGAGAAAATCACATCAAATTAACAAACAAATTATGTTGTATCATAAATATATATATACATAAATATATATATATATATTCTAATTCATTCTAAATCAGACAATCTATTCATTTATAGTATCCATGATTACTTTTATGTGAAGTAATTGCATGAAAGCAATTTCAATATATCAATAAATACTAAGATTTGTATTCAATGTTATGTTTAAAAATAAGTAAATGAATTGAAAATAAGGTAAATTTAAAATAAATATAAGATGTCATCCAATTTGAACTTTCTCAATGTACAATAAATGTAATTTAGCATATTATTTATGAGTAACACAAAATATCGTTTTGAGGTTTCTAAATGTAATGTAAAATATATTAACAATTTTAGTGTACAATAAGTGTTATATAGCATATTAATGATGAAAACAAAATTATATAATCAGAGAAATTCATTTTTGTTTTAATTCTTAATATACAATGGAAGTAGTTGTATAATAATTTTTTAGTACAAATTAATTATTAAATAGCATATTATTTATAATTAACACAAAATCTCTGATTTAAAGCACCAAATCGCAGATAAAAGATCATTAAGATTTTTTTCACTGCACTAAATGTACAGTAAAATAAAAAATAATCAAGGAAATTCATTTTCATTGATTTTAAGTCTTATTGTTGAAAAGAAAAAAGAAAATAATTTTCGACCACAACAAAATACTTATTCACAATACTTAAAATTAGACTAAGTCATTGACTTGAAACACATAAATGTATAGCAAAAAATAAACTTAAGATAAACCAAACAATCAAAGAAATTCATTTTTGATGATTTTAAGAGAGTCTTATTGCACAATAGAATAAATAATAATTTTTGAGCACAGTAAATATTCAATAGCACATTATTTATGATTAACATAAAATTGGGTAAGCTAAAAATAAAAATAATAAATAATCAAAGAAATTCTTTCTCTTTGTTAAAATCTTAATATACAATGGAAGTACATATTTAAAATAAATTTATAGTATAATAACAATTAAACACCATAGTATTTATGATTAACACAAAATCATTGACTTGAAATAAATAAATGCCAGTAATACAAACTGTAAAAATTAAAGAAATTCATTTTATTTCATTATAACAGTTGTAATTGTACCATAAAAATAAATATTAATAATTTTCTTTATGTATAATATATGTTAAATAGAACAAATTATATTGATTTAAAAAATATTAAGGAATAAAATAAATACAAATAATCAATAGAATTCATTTTTGTTGATTTTAGGAGTCTTAATATGTAATAAATGTTAAATAGCATATTATTAATGATCAACACAAATATACAATAAATAATACAGCGATTAATTTTTGAGTTAATTAATAATTTTTGAGCACAGTAAATATTCAATACCACATTATTTATGATTAACATAAAATTGGGTAAGCTAAAAATAAGAAAAATAAATAATCAAAGAAATTCTTTCTCTTTGTTAAAATCTTAATATACAATGGAAGTACATATTTAAAATAATTTTTTATAATATAATAACAATTAAATACCATAGTATTTATGATTAACACAAAATCATTGACTTGAAATAAATAAATGTACAGTAATACAAATTATAAAAAAATTAAAGAAATTCATTTTATTTCATTTTAACAGTTGTAATTGTACCATAAAAATAAATATTAATAATTTTCTTTATGTATAATATATGTTAAATAGAACAAATCATATTGATTTAAAAAATTTAAAGGAATAAAATAAATATAAATAATCAATAGAATTTCATTTTTGTTGATTTTAGGAGTCTTAATATGTAATAAATGTTAAATAGCATATTATTTATGATCAACACAAATATACAATAAATAATACAACGATTAATATTATATAATCTAAGATACGAAATTTAGTTGTTTTTAACAATTTTAATGCACAATGGAAATATTCTTATTGGTATAGAATAGATGTTAAATAACATTATTTATAATTAACACAAAATTATACTGATTTAAAGCACCTAAATGGTACAGTAAAAAATAGTAACTAATTATTCAATTTTTTTGTTGATGTTAAGTTTTTATGTACAATGAAAATTAATATTATAAATTAATGTAATCCCCCTTTTTATAAAGAAAATGTAACAATACTTAAACTAATAAAGGTAGGAATATATTTAGTAGCGAATCAATCAATGTCATTCATATTAAACTTATTAAAAATATAAGCAATCTAATTTTAGAAATATTATCTACAAGTCATTTATATAGGGTAACATGTTTAATTGCCACTTTAAAAAAATATATTATTTAAACAGATTGTGAAGTATAAATTCGTTTGACTATCTAAACATTGTTTATGAAACATATTTTTTAAACAGTTTCAATGAGATAAAATAAATTAAAAAATTAATAATGGTTACAAGTATAATTTGGATTAAATAAATTGGTTTTAATGACAACACATAATATATTAAATATGTTTAAATCAAATGAATACATTTACTATAGATTAAGAACTAATATAAAGAAAGGAACATTCTAAATCATGAAGTAGCTGGATCATGCTTGTTGAAAGACACGGTAAAAATATTGATTATAGGTTATATAAGCACATTTTCACAGACAAATTCTTTATAACACACAATGATTAACCTGAAACTTGATTCTTTGTAATCACAAGAAAATAAAAATATTGCGAAAATATTATAATCCTATACATAATTTCTCTTTAACAATTAAAAATTTGCATTTCTAAATTTTGCAATTTTTCTTGAAAAGTTAACAGGTGTGATTAAAAATTTTCACCCATTAAATATTTTGCTAATTTAATTAATATACACACATAATTATTTTATCAGATTAAAATCTCTTAATGTTTCATTTTTAATTTATACCTTAAATATAGAAGTATGAAACAGCTGTGTATTTTATGAAGCAGCATTTCTAAACAAAGAGAAAGTTACAAGCATCTTCTTATGTAGGAAACTTATGAACATTTTCTGTACAGTCAGATCAGCATATAGACAATCTTTGAATAAGTTCTTGGGGTATAATTACATTTGTCAACAAATAAAATATGACAGTACTAAGTGACTATTAAGAGTACATTAATCAACAGATTGGCAAGTACTCATATCACATAGGCACCAAGAGGAATTAGTACTTGCATTTGAATTGACACAGCATCTTAGCATAAAATGCAATGTTCAGTTAGAAAAGATTTGGGGAGCAAATGGGAAAACTTTTTTACTAGGCAATTACTTTTATTATAATCTCCTGTTTTCATAATTTTATTCTAAAATAATAAGTGTGGGAAAATTTACTTTCAGTACAAAATTTAGTTATAGTAAAACTTATATAAAGGCGATGAATTTTTACCCAATTTGGTTTAGTAACATGAAATATTCCAAAAAGACATCACATTTCGAACCAAGAATATTAATACCTTATTGTTACACAAAACAGAGTTCCCTATTTGAAAATGTTTTCTAGACAAGAAATATCAAGCAAATCCAAATCCTTCTGAGCATTCATGGATGGCTTTCAATAACATGGATCGGAGCTTATCGTAAGTCTCATAAGCAGGAAGATCAAGCTGGTTAAAGCTATAATAAAAACAAATATGTTAATAAAAAATCAAATGACTAAATATGTAAAAAGCACTACTTAAATACATTCCTCACACAGTGTTATACAATGCAATCACAAATTAAGAATAATTTATTTGGTATTATTTCTACATTTAATAAATTGTTTTACAAAGAAAAAAATCCCAATTCAAACAAATATTTAATTTTATTACTTAATAAACTCTCTACTTTATTATCATGCAATATTTTTTACATATTAAAAAAGAAATACTAATCCAAACTGAAGTTTATCTTATTTAATAGAATAATTAAAAACTTAAGAGTTTAAACTCTGTCAATTTAGCTTTCCTTGATGAATAAAATTTTTCCTAAGATTCTTTCTTACAAAAGAAAGCCATTTAGTATCAATTAATTGCATGGTAAAATCAATTGTGTATTCTGAGTTAATATAAAAATTAAAAATATAAAAACTAAAAATAGCAATAATTAATTATTTTTAGAAAATATACATGACAGTAACTATTTTCTAAAAATTACAAAGGCTGAGTAACATAAGTATTTATTAGAAAATTACATGATAAAATTCTGCGAAATTGCAGTAGAGCTGCTTAATATTGAAGAATTTAATTACATCAATAGTAGATCTCTAGATACAAAATACTTATTAAATTTGAAAAATGTAATTTTATTTTAAAAATACCATGTATGTGCAGAAGGAAGTCGATCTGTTGAACGATCATCCCTATGTATCTGAAACTTTTGCGTGCCATTCATCCCTTCTAAAGCAGCAAAACCTTGAAGGGGTACTTTAGATGTACCAGTAACAAACTGGAGAAAATTAGCCCTATCTGCCTGATCAAATGATCTCAATGCTCTCCAAAACCACTGTATCTAGAAAATGTTAAAAACAAATTCTAAGTGATTATGAAATTTATTCAACAATAATTTAACAAAACAGCAGACAAATTTAGATATTAAATACATAATATACCTCAGAAAATTGTATTACATATAATGAAAAATTAGACAGAATCAATTGTTAGAAAAAAATAGAAGAGTTCATTCTAACCAAACTCATAGTAAGTAATTTCCCGTTTATATATATATTCCCAATAATTTCAATTAGAAACTTTATAACAATATACTTAAGCTAATCACTCAAGTTGTATAACAAAACAATCACCAATGCAAAGAAATTATTATATTTAAATACAATAAGCATAAATTGTTTTGTGAAAATAGTTCTTTTTAAACTCATTTTGAAATAACTGACAAACTTCATAACCAACAGGAAGAAATGTTAAGTTTCGTAGGCATTTTTTAAAAGGAAAACTTTCATTCACATACAAAATCATAGAAAGTAAAATTTTTTCTCTTTTAAATATATATTATTTATTTTAAATCATTAATAAAATATCACAATAAATTAAAATGTCAATTTTTAAAAACACAGAAGTTTATTGCCCAAAATGACTTTCAGAAAATAGAAAGATAAATAACTAGAAAGTAAATTATTTTTGAGTCATAATATACAAATATATTGAAAATTCCAATGAGAAATAAATAAGTGAGTTGATTTCCTCTTGGAAAGAAATCAGTCGAAATTTATATATATATATATATATATATAATCGAGAAATTAATTACATTAGAATTTGACCGCAAAATATTTCAAGTGGTAACAGTTGACTTTAAGTTATCCAATTTAAATAGGAAATTGAATTACTAATATATCTAAGAAGATTGTATTTAACGTATATTTAGAATCTAAAAATCCCATTCTTTCTGTTGATTCTTTATTAAATAAAGAATCAAAATTTCTAAAGTAGCATTAAAATATGTTTCTTGCTTAATATATCACTAATATAGTGTTTTTAAATAATTAGAATGCAGATCATAACAAATTATTTGATGCTTTAAATGATAAATGGTGAAATAAAAGATCCATCTTTTTAATATTTAGAGTGATTTATTTCTATGAACAGCAATCAATCAGTTTAGAAGTCACATTAAAGTTCTAAATAAACTAAATTTTTATCAATAACTTAAGGTTATGAATTAGATTTATACAATTCACCGGTTATTATACAATCAGTAAATACTTTTTTTAAAGGATTAATACAGGGTGAGTGCAAATTTCTAAGAATAAAATTCCAGGAGAAAAGAAAATTTCCATCATTTGACACTTACGTTAAATAATTTTGGTTAAAAACAATTTATGAAATAAAATTGCATATAATTATGTATATGCAACATTTTCAATAATATTTGTAAATAAAAGAAAAAAATAATTGTAAAAATTAATGGATTCTTCAAAAGCCTTCTGTGAATTTACAGCAAAAACAATTATTTTTTAATTAAGTAATCAATATTAGTATTTAAAAATACAAAATTTTAACTGCTGAATTATTAACTACTATTAAAATTTAACTACTGAATTATTAATTGTATAAAATAATGGGAAATTTTAGAATTTTTTTATAAACGTCTTCATTAATCCTATTTATTAATTTATTGAATATTTCAAGATGTTTATAACACTTTCATTTTAGCTTCCTAAATATGAATGCTGCTGTTCGCTTTTGAAAAAATCAGTCATATTAGTGAAAAAGAGCAAGTCCACACTCAGATCATCCATCGACAACTGGAGTAACCGACTTGTTAATAATTCTGAGCATTTTTTATTCACTTCTTCAAATAAAATTCCAGTTGAAGACCTAAAAAATCTGACAAGTAAAACCATGTTTCAACAACATCAATATGCCAAAATCTTATCTGAGAATCCAATTGTTTTGGCTGCAAATAATTTAAATTTTTACAAAAGAAAAGTCCATAATTACTAGAATTAATAAGTGGGAAAAATAAGAAGCAATTCCAAAAAATGTTAAATGAACAAAATTTTTTTTCACCAAAAACTGAATTGCTTTGCAAACAGCATAGTCTGGAAACTGCTTGAAAGAGCGAATTTATATAGCTACCAGAACTGTAGCTAAATGCACTGTTTAAATCTTTAACGACTCAGAGAATTTCAGCCTTAAAAATTTCTTTTGAAGAAATAAACTAAATTTTCAGAATATGCTTTGGCTTCATATTCTTTGATAAGAACAACAGTAGTTAAAAAGTTTTAAAATAAATTTTTTGGCAGACACTGCCAAAAAAATAATAATCACTTAAAATCACCCACTTAATTGCATCACAGGACAATCTTATTGATGACTATTTAACTTTACACACATACATCTAAATACTACATTCCATTCTGACTAAACCATCAAACAATATAAACATCATGAAACTATTGCAGTTGAACTGGATCTTTATTTTATTCAACAGTTATGCATACAATAATAAACAAAAATCGGTCATACTAATATTTAATGGTAACATTAAGAGCTAATTCTCATTTTTATTTTTGGACACTTTGATTAAAAACTATAGAACAAAAAATTTTTTGGAGTTCGAAAGCAAAACTGTAAATGAGAAAATTATTTACTTGTAATGATGTTGGTTGATATTTATGATATTCACTGTTGGCTTTCAGATCATCTATATCTATATTTGGCAGTCCTGATATCAGAAGCTCTAATTCCTGTTCATTAAAAATTGAAATAAGTCTTTTTGGAATGATTTCATAGAAACCTTCTAAAAAGGCTTTTAATTGTTTTCTAATTGCACCAGTCATTTTTTCTTGACAAACTAATCTGACATATTCATTCTTATTCTCTTCAGTAACAGGAATATTTCGACCATTAGGCTTTAAGTCTCTTATTTCTGTAACACCAAATTCTTGAACCTGAAAAACATTAATTAAATATAACAGTTCAGATACAAAAATAACACTAAAGTCGAATAATTAAGTCACTAGGAAAGATTTGAATTAAAAATTTGTTTCAATAAATCAAAAAATGGTTTACATCAAAATTTAAATTTTTGTACCAAATTTACAGTTTTTGAGCTAATTGTAATACAATGCCAAACATTGGTAAATCTTAAAATTGAAAGGAATTAGAATTTCTCCTTTGATTCTAAAGTTTAAATAGATAACATTAATTTATCTTATTTCTAAACTATTTTTTCTTGACAAACCAGACTTACCATGCTTTTAGAGCAAGAAAGTTTATTTAGCGGTATAATTAATGAGATATGTCATGTTATATATACATACTCTAATGCTCAGATTGTACAATCCACCAATTATAAAACTAAAATATTGGGTATTTTTGCAATTACTGAAATTTGAAATTGGTATTTCACACATGGCTTTAGTGTTCGGTATTATACAATTCATATTCATTTTACATAAATATATAAAATAATTTAATCATCAGACAGATTTTATGAACAAAATTTAATACTAACACCTTGCTATTATTTTATGGTATGAAGAAACAGAAAATGCGTTGAAGTTATACATGCATTATCTAATTGGATTAAGAATATAAATATAGAAATGAAACTTTTACATGGAACAATATTTACATAAACAGAGGATAATTATTTTTTTCTTAGATTTAATAAATAATTAGTTAATTATAAATTACCCAATTTCAATATTTTTAAATCTGAAATATTTTTGTAATTGTACTATATTGTCAAAGTTAATTAAAGTCTTAAAAACAGGATACTTCAATTTGAAATACTATTGGTATGGAAGTGTGATGTTTTGCTTAAATTTTCTTACTTTACATAAAATTGACCTGGAAGTTACTTATGCTGAATAACTTGGCATTTTGAATAATGAACATATAAAAATACGGTGATTAATTATACAAATATAAAATAAGAGAATGCATCACTTTCTTAAAAAAATGAAAATGAAAATAAATAAAAAACAAAATGTAATAACTCACTTCAACGCTAAATGTTAATTCATAACCTAGTTCCTTCACACCATGTTCTAATAAAAATACCAGTCCTTGGTAAAAGGAGTAATCTTCGCTTTCCATATCAGTATACCTTAAACAAGCATTAAAAGAGTAAATATTGATATAAGCAAGAATTTCATAAAAAATCAGAATAAAAAACATTTAAGCAACTTACTTGACACTTTTTCCAAGAATATGTTTATAAAATGATCTAGTAAAATAAGATTCTAACAATTTATTATCATACACAGCTTTAGCTATCACACGTCCAACAAATTTGAAGTAACTCAAATGATTTGAATTACAATGAGAAGATGAATTTATCATATATGTGACTCTATCACCAGGTGAAGTGGTGAAGAGAGCATACATAGGATTAAATATTTCTCGTGAAATAATGGTGTACCACTCTCTAAGTAATCCACCAGCATCTTGACCTTCTTCACCTGAAAGAAAATAATTTTACAGAAGTGTCAAAATAATAAAATTCAAGTAAAGTTGGGAACAAAATATTTTTCATTATTCATATATAGTAATTCAAATCCCTATTACTAATTTACTTAGAATGATAAAGAATTTAACAGTTTAAAAAAGGAAGAATGAAATTTCATTATTCAAAGCATACAATAAAACAGGATCATATGAGATAAAAAAATTTCAGTTAATTTCCCCAAATAAAGCAGAATTATAAAATTATGACATCTCTACGTAGAATACATTTTAAAAGTAATTAAGAAAAATAACTTATGAAGAAAATACAAATAAAAAATTAATGCAGATACAAAATAAGTTTATGCTCTTACACAATATAAAAGTTTAAAAATTCACAAAATTTAAATTAGGTTACCTGGTAAAAAGTCACATACCTTCAAACACTATATAAAACCGATTTTTCCATTCTTCAGGAGTTCTGCGATGTAATTCTCTAAAAGAATCCTCAAATACATGTTCACGTCTTACATGGACAGCTAAATCTTCTCGACGGGAACCCTCATCCATTCGCTCAAGCTCTTGCCTGAAATACCGTCTTTTTACATCAAAGTCTAAAACTCTAGTATGATCAACTAGCACAGAGAAAGGACCATCAACTAAAGGTGTAGTAGATTGTCGTAGAATTTGGTTTAATACTGTTCGATGAGTTTCTATAAAAATTATAAGCATATTAAGTATTTTTTTGTGATAATATTAAGCAAGATATGACCTCTATACAAAAATTAAGACATTATTTTTAGTGTAATGATATTTCTTACAGAAGTTATTAATTAAAGTAAAATGACTTCCTGTAATACAGTTTTAGTCTAATAGTAACACTAAAAAAAATTATGCAGCACACATAATTCTAGGATTAAACACTACTTCTGTTGAACAACATAATACAATTTTATTAATTCTTGATTAATTAACTTTTATTTTGTCTTACAATCAACACAGATAAATAGAATATATTTACAAATAAATCAATGAAAGATATATTATTACTGTAATTTCTGGCAGAAATCTGTATAGGTATAAACACTGTGCTTGAAAATAAATATCTTAAAAGGTTAAAAATTGTATAGAAGCATTGCATCAGCATAAACATCGTACTAAGTCAAAGTGCAAGTTGTATCAGAATGAACTTCACTTTCACAAAATCTAAATCTATGTAATATATAGTACTTCATAAGAGAAAAAGAAAATGAGAACACAAGTCAATATAATTACATTCATGAATCTATACTTACTCCTTAACAGAAGTCAATATGATCAGATTCGTATCACAACAATAAGATTAAACTAATGATAATATAAGATAATGAATTTTACATTTGCAAATAATGAAAGTAATTACATTAAATTTTATATCACATGAAAATTTCAAAATTTGGGTATTTACTAGAAGAATTAAAAAGATTTTGCACATCCTAGACTAAATTAATGTCAAAATAGTTCAAGCCTGCCTACCTATTATATACATTTCCTTCTTATAAAACAGCATCATGATTGTTAATATTGACAATATTTTCCAGCATTGCTTAAGTATTCTGCTAAATTATAATGGGATATTTTTACTCTATTAAACTGCATTGCTAAAAATTTTAATTTTAAACATGTAGATATTGCACCATTACTTTTGGAAATAAATTTTCAATACATTGGCTTCAAAATATTGTTTTATATAAAATCTCAGTTCTATGCAGCTAATTTTAAGTGAGTAAAAAAATTTCTCTATTCTTTATGGAGAATAATGAAGTGGTCAATTTGCTATTCAAAATGTGAAAACAAATGGCATTTGAGTAAGCAATTTCTAATAAAGTAAAAAAAGACATGCAGAAATCATGGTGATACTAAGCTCCATATAGTAAATGAGGTCTTAACTATACACACTTTAATCCAAAAGCATCACAAGCTAGCTGTCAATGTTTTCTTCGATTTTGTTATTGAAACAAAAACAATTTAAATGGTAAAATTTGAAGATATTTCAATACTTAAATAAACTTTCAAATTGTAGTAAAGCAAACTATATTTCTACAATGACACAAGTGGCACTTAAATTTTAAACAGACCAGCAGAATTATTAAAATTATTAAATAAAAAATTTACAGTTCAAATGTAAAACAAGGTCATAATGCTCTTAACAAAATATACAAATCGATTATTCTATGAATAAAAATCTAATACCCTAAACAAAAAATTCTCAAAGGCATGTTAATATACTGACAGGCAATCATGTGCTGTCCTATCTATAAATATTGCACAATTATGACTAAAAACATTTTATGATTTTGTGTCAAACGTGTAACTAAGTCACCTCACAATTTTAAATTTTAAACTAAAGAACTCTAAAAATTGAATGTAGACAAATATATGAATTAAATTCCATATACAAATATATGAATTAAAAAAAATCTACATTCACTAATTTATCTGTGGGTGGTGGTTGCAAAGCGCAGCCAGCGCGCATCTAGGACTTTGAAACTTACTGAGATAGTAGGTTTAAAATTTACCTTGTTTCTTGCACGCTTTCAATAAATGATTATTGAAAACTTCTTAGATAAATTATATTTAAAATGCTGTATATTATTTTTTTACAATATTTTACAAAGTAAAGAGTAAGAAAAATGAAAAATTAAACATTTAGAAAGAGTAGGAAAAATGAGCTATTCAGCTATTCCTAGCCCTTTGCGAGGCATTTTCAATTTGAACAGTAGAATAAAATATTTACACACAGTTAAAATATATTGCTATTAATTATTTTAAATTTCAATAAAACTTTTACGTAAATACTATTTTGGATAAAAATATATCTATATATTTACATTAAATTTAAAAGACAAAATACTACTAAATAAAAATTTCCGTACTAGTCTGGGAGCAAACGCAACATTAAACGCAAAGAAAAATCTGAAACTGAGAAGTCTTTCTGAAACAGAAATAGCGAAAGCACATGTTCACTGGGGATATAAATCCCACACATGTTGCTTACAAGTAAAATGACCCTATGATTCAAATCCCCCCCCACACTCCTAAACACTTTAATTCCCAGTCATAATAAATACTTCGTCCTTTGAGAGCCAGTGAGTGCAGGCCATTTTTAAATACTCTGCTCTTCACGTAAGTCACGTGTTCTAGTTGCGCGCTGGTTGAACGGTGTAACCCCCAGGAATTTCCCTCAAAAAGGAAAGTTTTTTACGTATCTAGTTCAAATTACTGCTGCATTTATATTGTTTATGACAGATATGACGATATTGGAAGAAAAAATTTCTGATATTTATTATTATTTATATTAAAAAAGTAAGTTATTTTGTGTTGTTAAAAAAGAACATTAAATAACGCCATATTGGAAGGAATCCGACCTGAAATTATTTGGTGCTGCCATCTGTTAGTGTTATTTAAAAGTAAAAGATATGAAATCTATAAAATTTAAGTGAAAAATCGTGAAAAGGAATTAAGAAAAAAAAATCGAAAATTGGTGGTTTCATAGCGCGACTTCTATGCGTTAAAGTGAATTCCAAACCACTACAAACATCTAGGCCAAGGTGGGATTCGAACCCACAAACTGTTGAACCGAAGGCAAGAGCGCTAAAACTTTAGAACTGGAGTAGCAGTAATCAAAGAAGTAAGAGTTAGTAAAAAATAGTTTGTTGAAATTATAAATTAAGTTAAACTCTAAAAAAAGTTTATGTAAAACCATGTAAATTTATACTCAACATTTAATCATGTATCGATACATAACAAAATACAAGTATCTTTTCAAAACTGGAACAGCAACATTATTGAAAACATTGAGCATAATTAATGAGATCCTTAAAAAGTAGTTTTAAAGTTAGAGCTATTTTATAACTGAATTTTGAAATATTGAAAATAATTTTATAATTCAAATCTATAAAACTTCCAAGGAAAACTAAAGTAACATAAATTTACATACCAGCAAATTTCAAGAATTTCACAGTATCCATTGACATATTTGATGAGGATGATGAAACATCTGAAGAAGGTGAGCTACGCTCCATTTGAGAATTAAGAGAGGAAAGAGGTGACATAGGAGGAAGGTCTTGAATATGAGAAATTTCACTTTCTTGGTTATCTCTACGGCTATCTTTCCTTTGAATATAAAAACAGGAAACTTTATTTTCATTCTTTTACGGTATTTGAGTTAAAAAGGAATTTACAAATATTCTTATTACATGTATATTAAGGAAATTTGTAAATTCCTTTATTAATATTCATATTACTTATTACATGTGTGAAAAGCTTAGTTAAAGATAATTTTTCTTTGTTAAAATTCATTTTACTGTGATTAAATATCAATGTTTAAAATAAATTAATATAATTCAACACACTGATGCATGATTTCCTCCCACATTCTAGGTAACTCATCGAGGAATGAAACTTTTTGCCCTCATAAAGTTCAGCAAGAAACAGAAAAAGTAATGGTATACAAAAGCTAGATCCAGAGACTAAATTGACTGGCAATCTAAGTTCACAAACTTGAAACAAGAGTCATTTCCCTGTATGTAATCACACACTGAAGGATGAAGTTTGTGACTGAAGGAAAGAGAATGCTTTTTCTTGAATTTTTTCTTTGTTGGCCACTGCAGAATATCAATTTAGTAATACATCCATTTGAATGCAAAAACTTGTGAAAAATTACACATTGAAAACTGCACAATAGCAAAATTTTGCCCCCATAGAATTATTTGCTTTCAAATCTTGTAAGGATGGATAATGGAATCAAATAACTGTCTTTTACCAATGATAGTAACACCGTAAAAAAAAAAAAGTTCAGCATTTTATAATTTTTGATTATGTCTAAACAGGCTTACTTTTCAGATATGATAGCTGACTTGCAGAGATTGACATGTAATCCTTTTTATTCTATTGGTAGAGTGGGAGGAATAAAACCTCTTCAACTTACTGATTTCCTTCCTTTCTCCAGGTAGCATCAAACAGTTGATTGTGTTGCATTTAATCTCACTGGACTCAAGAATTTAAGATTTCTTGAGTCCAATAAGCTTAAATTTAAAATTTCCTTTAAGATAAAATGCTGAAAGATATCATGTGCTCTATCCAGCTAATTAAATTGTATCATTTAAACTGCAGTTGTCAAACTTATTTAGAATTGTCCAATCTCTTACTATGACTTTCACCTACATATGGTACATTTTTTGAAACCACAATAACACTATTTACTTGCTTAAATTCCAAATGCATGACATGATACTTAACACTTTTCCCTTTAGAATTAATCGGTTTTTTTGACTGAGTTGTGGTATGTGTTCAAGGCACAATATCGGTATAAAAGTTATAAAAGCAACAGTTTAACAAAACATGTATAACACAAAATAGTTGGCAAAATAATAAGTGAACCCTCATTTACTTAGTAAAGAAAGAGCCTAGGTTATTTATACTGGACAGATAGAAACAAAAAATACTATGTTGTTGCATTGGAAAACACACTAATATTTATGTTATGAATTTATAATTTAACATACTTTAAATTTATGTTATAAATGCATGAAAGTTTCATTAATGCAATAACTTGACTGTGACCGACAGACTAGGAGGTCTACAAAGACTGGCCTGTCTCAGCATCACAAGAGCATGTCCACTGCACCAACCAGAGCATTGGAAGTTATGTTGTGGACCTGACTCCCTTAGATATCTTCATCTGCAGCACTGCCAGAATGACTGCATGCAGAATGAAGTTACAAAACCAATGGTACGACCAGCATGTTTCAAAGGGCACAGGGGTATTACCAGGAAAATTCAAGATCCTACTTTCCTGATGCCCTTGGACATCATGGAAAAGTCATACATGTTTGAAAGGACATTTGAAATAGTTTTTCCAACTAGAGACGAATGGGATAACAACATGTTCGAAACTAAAACAGGAGATCTAATCTGGTACACAGATGGATCACTGAAAAACAGCCTCGCAGGACTTGGAGTATGTGGCAGGTCACCAAGAACCAGGCTATCTGTAAGCCTTGGGCGATATGCTATGGTCTTCAAGGCAGAAGTTTTGGCCATTATCCATTGTCTGCGACTAAATATGAGGAAGGGCTACCACGGTAAGTGGATTCTCATTTTTAGTGAAAGTAAAGCTGCTTTAAAAGCGCTCAATTCTTTTGAAATGAAATTTAAAATGAATTTGGAATGCAGAAACCTTCTTTCAGAACTGGCAACTAGAAACAAGGTGATCCTTGTATGGGTGCCAGGGCACAAAGGTATCGAAGGTAATGAAAGGGCTGATGAACTTGCTAAACAAGGACCATCTTTTGTTCCCATCAGTGCAGAACCTTTTTGTGTGATCAATTTGAAGACCGCAAAAACCAATGTTCTTAGTTGGGAAAAACAGAAGATGTATGAAGCTTGGCTCAATACTCCTGGTCAAACCCACGCTAAAAGTATGATCTGTGGATCATCAGCAAGGATTGCCTCTGAAATTCTAAGATGCTCTAGGCAGAAAATACGTTTAATCGTAGGCTTCATAACTGGGCACTACTATTTCAGGAAACACCTCTATAAAATGGGACTGTTCCAGCAAGACCCTATCGGCAGGAAATGTCACACGCAAGAGAAAACGGCCAAGCATATCATTTACGAATGCGAGGCCCTTGCCCTCTCTAGATTAACTTCTTTCGGCACCATCCATACTAGAGAGTTACACCTAAACTCCATTAAAGGGTTATCGGACTTTATTAATAAAGTGGGTGACCCGAGCAACTGGAACTAGGAAACATTGTGGTTGGGAGTTAAAGGTAAAAAATGCTGATAAAAGCAGAGGTGCACAATATAATACAAACCCAACTCTAAGAAGAAGAATGCAATAACTTTCGACTATGCAAAAATCGCACGTAAATAAGGATTTATTTTTTTGGAATAATTCAGAGCATTTTATTTATTAAATTTTACAATGGAATGTTAAGATTATTAGATTCTTTACTAGAAAAGAAAAATTGACATATGAAGAGCAAATAATTGAAATCTTTAATAAAGATAAGTTTTAAAAATTAAAAAAATTTCATATTTCCCAGTAATTAAGTTTCTATAAAAAAGCTAATATTTTCAATTTCTCCAGAAACATGCATCAAATTAAAAAAATTCTTAGGTAAATTTAAGTCATAAAACTGGACTTTTCAAAGTAATATCATAAATTTGAAAATTGCAAAAAATGTAAATACCATTAGCAAAAATATCTTTTTAAAAAATTCAGAACTAAATGCATTACTCAACTATTAAATAGGATGGACCCTTTTCTCCTTAGTAATACAATGCAACACATGACAGTTATAGATTTTAAATTAAACTGAAAAATGATATAAATGCACACTTTTTATTCTCCTTCTCTGATGTTGCATGAACTAAGAAAAATGCTTCAACAGCAGGTTGTAAAACTAAGACAGCATGATGATCTGGAGTTTCTGCTAATTCTTTCAAGCAATCACTGAGAGTTGTCCACAATTCATCCAACATTAGTTCACTACTAAGATGTAGAGACTTGAAATCTTTTTGACCAGGAATGGAGCTAGTTTTTGGAGAATTAGTGTTACCTAAATAAAAAAGAAAATTATTTTTCATACCCAGTTGCATTTAAGATTAAGTAATCGAAAAAAAATTCCATTTTTAGAGCTGGAAAATATTATCAAGATACAAATATGGTTGCAAAGACAAAATATTATTTTCAGGACTGAACAATCTAAAATGTTTAAAAATCAATCATACTTTCAATTATATATATATATATATATATATATATATATTATATATATATATATATATATATATATATATATATATATATATATATATATATACACAATTTTCAAAAACAAAATTATTAAATAAAAAACTTTTAAGCAAAGACAACTGAAAAATTCATTATTATACATATTTTTGTAATTGTTAAAAGCCTTTTTGATGCTTTCAGAAAATACACAACAGTTGTCATTACACACAAAAAAACTTTCAAAATAAACTACTTATACACTAGGTTTTAAAATTGTTACACCAGAAACAGATCCAAATAACAAAATGATATACACTACAATGTAAAAGTGTAGTATATATCACTTAGAAGTATAGATCCTGAGAAAAAAGTATCAAGAATAACTATCTTAGGCAATAATAACAGCACTTTAATGCCTCGGTATGGCACGTACAGGTACAACTGCCCATGTACATTGAACTTGATGCTGAGCAATCACTGACCAGACATTTCCAGTTGAAGAGAAAACAAGTGATATGATAACCAGGTCAGAAGTTGAACTCCTTCTCTATCAAAGATAGTCCATACAATATAGTAATATGTAATCAAAAATCATCCTGCTAAAAACACTTTGTAGAGTTAATTTGAAATACAGAGCCATTAACTTTATTATGGAAAAAATATTAGTCTCAATTGAAATGATGTGAATAGAAACAAGAAACTGATAAATGTACTCAGTTCAACAGTGCACAATTATATTCATTTAGTCAATGATGTGAAATGCATACTGGGAATATGTGCTTTCTCTAGGATGACACAAAACATAGATGCAAACATCATAATACTGTAAACAAAACAGGACTCGCCTGAAAACAAATTACAGTAATTCTGAGGCCAGGTTCAATGTTGGTAATAAAATTTAAAGTGTACTAGCATTTGATATAACAGCAAAAGTCGGCATGCTTGTCGAGCTGATATTTCATACTGTTGTAAATGAAGTCTAACTGTACAGATACTAATTATCCAGCAAAACATCCTATGTCTTTGCTTGATTATTTGTGACATGGCTGTACGGTAACCCAAAACGCCTATACCCTTCATCTTAGTTATTAGAGCTAGTATATTATGAATATCCAGCAGTTCACATGACCCCGTGAAATCCAAATTCCGCAAACAGTTATGGAATCTTGAAGGAAGGGAGAAATCAAATAAACAGCAATTTCAGCAGACCTAGATCAAAGTCACACACACGTGCTCATAAACATTTCTCCTTATACAAGGGAACATTCTTGCACTAGTTAAAAATGCTAAAATGCAATTTGTAGTATGAGAAATCTTATGTAAAATTTGTACATTAGAACATGTTGTCATTATTATTGCTAGTTTTATATGAGTATGTAGGGAAGATGATCATTTTTGGACATCATGAACTTTCCCAACTCTGTAAGTTTAAATGGAGTATGTTACACAGGTGTAGCAGTTTTAATGACTAGAAGTACACAGATACTTCACAGCATATTTCGTATATATAGAAACATATAAGGGTTAAAAATATAAAACTGGAACATGATCAAAACTCAAGCCCTATACATAGTTCAATATTTTTATGGTCAACAAATGAAAACATGCCATTGAGTTCAGCTGGTATCAAATCTTGAATCATTGAAAAAGATCAGAATCATTTGATTTTTTTTGTTTGGTTTTGTTTGTCGCTCAACTGTCATTTTTTGCACACGAGCCAGAATCATTTGAATACATCAGAATTTTAGCATAGCATCTATTATTTTAATGAGAAAGAAGGTTAAATATTTTCGAACTTTAAAGTAATCCATTCATATTATAAAAGCAGGAATTTGACAAAATCAATATCTCTTTAATAAAGAATTTGCAATATGAAATCAAAGACTTGTTTATCATTCCTTGGTAGCTTCTTCAGAACAGAAGTTCTAATGCACAATCACAAATGTTGAACAATGAAAAACTGTCAACCCCTATCTGCTTTTTGCATGCAGAAACTTATGGTATTTCTTGTGAGGTTATCAGGTTATTTTCTGTGGCACATGAAAGATTATGCAAATCCTCCAAGAAAGCAATACACTGTGAATGTTAAAAACATTTCACTATAAACAGCACAACTCACTACAGGAGTACACACAGAGACATTCTATATTTTTGGAGTAAGCTAGCAGAACTGAAAGTAAAAATTGGACAATATAAAGATTTTTAACATTTTGGAGGATTAGAAAAGTCAATGAAAAGAACAAGATCAAAAATATTTTTAATAGACAAGAAGACAAAAATAGTTTTTTTAATTACTTTTAAAAGCAACTTCCATTTTAGTTTCAATAGGAGTTAAAAAATTGTTCTATTGCCAGTGCTAATTGAATTAAAAAAATTTGTTTCATTAGTTTACTCTATAGTCATTTTTTGAATAAAAATGTTAATTCAAATTGGACTTGCATTTTAATGTGGACTTAGAACTATTACAGATATCCACAATGGTGTTCAACTTTAACTTTTTCCATATGAGGGCTAATTGGATGAGATCTTCAATTTAAACTGAACATGAAATGATCAATCATTCTGAGATGGGAATCAAATTCAGAAACATGTAATTGAAGAGGTAGTGTAAGCCATTCAGATTTCAACTGAGTATCAACAACTGAGGTAGGAATCAAACTGTTGAACACAAACCATTTAATTGCAATAGGACTTTTCTTGAAAGCATAATATATCAGAAATGAAAAACAATGGCAACATTATGATTTTTAGAAACAAGACTATAAATAAAGTGCATAATACTTAAGCTCTGGATTTTTTAATACACTATGATGAATAGTAAACTAATGGTAAAATTAAAAGATATTAAATATAATATCCTAGGAAGAAATTAATCAAATTAAAAGGACATGTGTATAAAAAATATACATCATAGTTATACTTTTTGTTAAAAGTTGGGTAGATTCTGTAAGCTGAATAATGACTTTTAATATTCTTAAAAAGAAAGCTTGACTCGAGGCTTTGCTGGTTAATAAGGACATGGAAGGTAACTGCAATTCTCTACCACTTCTACCCTTTATCTTACAAGGTGCAGTAATAACAACAGCTCTGTTGGTAAACCTGTGAGGAGAAAATGGAATGTAAGGAGTTTCAATGCAATAAAAAAATTACAATGTTGACAGACATACTATATAAACTAGTAACTATGGAACAACAAATTCTTTCTAAGTGTTTCCATAAATTTAGACAATAATACAAGATATTATAATAACACTAATATTATAACACTAATATTCTTATGCTTAAGGTTTCCTTTATGTGGCACCAATCTTCACAATATGTGACAAAAAGCTGCTACCTAACAGCATTATGATCAACATACATTTCTAACATAAAATAATTCAATGCATAGATGAACAAAGTAGAATTCAAAATTATTAACATAAACTATGGCTCAAAATTCAGGGATAGAAATTGTTATGACATTAAAATTTATCATACGATCGGTAAAAAAATGTGAAAACCACTAAATACACACACATATATATAATAGACTATAAAAAATAGAGCATACAAGTAGGATAATCATAGTCACCTGTGTGTGTAAGCCATTTTCTTTTACAAAAAAAAAAAAAAAAAAAAAAACGCAAAGAGAGAGAAATCTTAAATCTTTTATTATGATATATAATTTCCATAATGATTATAGCAACTAATTTGGCATACTTTTATAAATTTTTTAGAATATACTGCAAAAATCTCTTTGAAAAGAAATTTTGCTGAACCTTTATAAATTGAATTTCATAATTTTTGAAGCTAAGCATATTTTGCACATTTTGTCTAATCTTAGCAACTTATTTTTTTGTAAATCAACGTATAAAGCATTGCGAACAAATAAACAGTATATTTTAAGAGAGAGAAGAGAATTTCATATCAATATCAATTTCTAACTTTAAAAGTAATTAGCAATAAAAATTTGAAATACTGAATATAAATTAGAAACATTTTTAACACCACAGATATATTTTTAAAAAATTAAAGCAGAAGAATTTTTAAGTTAAAATAAACTGAATTTCTAAGCACTCAAAACTTGACATGAATTGAAAATATTATTTTTTGTAGTTTGAACCTAATTTATAATATGGCCCAATTATTAGTTTAAAAATTATAGTTAAAATAGTTAAGACAAACCTATCCTGTATAGTTCCTTTAAGCTGAAATTTTCCATCATATTCAGCCTCTCTATCTTCAGATTCAGAATTTTTTTCAGTAGTTAGATGTGTATTTAAGTTTCTCAATTCATACATCAGAGCACGTATGTTTTTACAAACAGATTGTCCAAGTTCTCTTGCACCATCAAGAAGTAAATACAGAACAGTACGTCTTGTTTTCATGCAACCACGTGATAATCTTAACAACAATGCTGTGGCATCTTCTAGTCCTTCTTCAGAGCAAGTTTTTGAAGTCAACACCTAATGATACATTTATAAGCACATAAGAAAATTTACATGAAAAAGCAAAATATTTTTCATTGTATGCACATTTAAACATGTTATTCCCATTACAATACATTGAAATTTTTTGAAAAAATAGTCAAAGTATTTTTAGTTGTTAACCGGAAATATGATTTAAGAATAGTAGCAAAGATTTAAATATTTAAGGTTAAAGATTAATTTAAGACTGAATATATATATAAGCACAAATTCAACTGATTATAAAAAGCAGAAATCTAATATATCTTATTGTTTAACAGTAAAAATTTTTTTTCCTTTCTAACTGAAGAATCCAATTAAAGTACTATATAAAGTAGTAGTAGCCATGCATAATTGTCATAAAGTTTATGTTATAGATAATTTTCTTTTTGCTCATACATTAAAATAACCAGTTAATTAGTTAATTGCAATACAATATTAATGATAAAAGTAAGTTTCTATAATGGGAAATGCAATATTTTCTTACTGAAATATATTTGTAGAAATGTGTAAAAAGTATTTTAAAAAATAAAATGATTAATATAAAATGTTTTTAAAAACTACTTGTTGCAAGTGCCAGAAGAATAAATCTATTATAACATATAATTAAAAAAATTATTTAACTTATAATTTTTCTTAATCAGAATACAATCATTTTGTGATTTCTTAAACAGAAATTCTGGGAGTATTAATAAAATGGTATACAAAAATACAGCAAGAGTTGTTGAATAAGAATCAATGATTGGAAATGACAAAAACAAGGATAATGTAGTCAGCAAATGCAGAGGAAAAAATGGTAAGTTGCTTCAAACTTTATTATGTTTACACATGGCAATACAGAGAAGATATTCTAACAGTCCAAGATTTTGCATTGTTAGAATATCTTCTCTTTGAATTTAATCTTAGGTGTGTTGAGGACAGCAGTCACTTATTTCTCAAATTATTTGCAGAAAACAAAATAAAGCTTCACAGAAATTTATATTTTTGATATATACAAACTGTAAGCAGTTATATTTAAATGTTGCAAGGAAGGAAGCCTACCTTAAAATAAATGCATGCAGAAACAAAACAAAGGTTGAAATGTTCAACAAACTTAGAGAACATTTCTGTTCTAAGTTACAATTCCAGTTATGCACCCAGGAACCAAATGTATTGCTTTAAATAAGTAAATCATTACTGTATATAATATTATAATTAACAATGCTTAAAATGTTATTTAATAAAAATTATGATCACAGAACATTTATTATAAAATTTATGCCCACAGCTTAAAACATTCCTAACAGCTTCTGAATAATCATTTCATTGACTTTGTAAAACTGATCAGATTTCTTAAGTTTGCAAAGGGTATATTTGTTTTTATTTGAAAAATAATTTTGAAATCAAGTGAATAATTTTTGTATTTTCCATTGTTGATGGACATATTTTAATCTTAAATCCATTACATTATGTTTCAATTCTATTTTTTATTTTAACTTCCCACTTAATAACTTAATTGTCCAAATTAAAGGTGAATTTTTTAAAAACAAATTCACCTTTAACTTAGACAATTTTTAATTTGTATTTAAAAAAATAGAAAGAATTAAATGACACCAATAAATATTCAGCATTCTCAACATTTAAGGCCATATGCAGACTCTTTCAAAAGGATACATTTCTTTAAAGTAATTATTTCGAACTTTTCATTAACCTAAATACACTCTTCCAAAAGTTAAGCATGAAGATAAAAAAAAAATACTGCAGGAAAGTTAGCATAAATATTTATGCATAAAATAAAATCAATAATAATATACAGAAATTAAAACAATATTAAATTTTTGCAAGTTATCAGATAATGTGACATACTGGAGATTTAAACACAAATATGTATAAAGTGAAAATAAACAGCATAAAATGAAAAAATGACATTAAATAGAGTATGTGATCCCCCTCATCTGTATACAAAGTTTACACCTATGACCATGCTTTCAATTAAGTGGTCAACCATCACATAATTAAGCAATAACCATTCTTCTAGTAGAGTCCAGCTAAATAAGAGTGGCTGGAGGTGGGAAACGTGAACAGCACGACCGAGAGCATCCCAAAGATTTTCAATGGGATTAAGGTTGGGCGAATATGCTGGCCACACCAAACGCGCAATCCATTCACTCTCCAGGCAGTCATCGACAATGTCAGTTCTATGGGAACGTGCGTTATTGTCCATTAAAACAAAAGTAGGGCCAACTACTGCAGAGTACAGTCTCACAATGTGGGTTCTAAGACTTCATCTCGATACCGGACAGCCGTCAAAGAATCCCGTTTAAAGATGCGCAGGTCGGTGCGGTATCCTAATGAAATCCTAGCTCACAGCATGATGCTTCCATCTTGGAATGCGTGATGTTTAGTGATGTTTTGGGACTGCTTTTGTGTTCCTTGTTCATGCAATATACTTATACGCTTGTCATCTGGCTTCAGAGCAAATCTTGACTCACCAGTAAACGTGACACTGGCCCAGTCAGATAGTCCAATTGACATGTTCCTTGCAACTTTTTAATCGTGCCCCTCTTGATTGGAAGGATAGACAAACAAACTCGATGTACCTGGGCGTACAGTCTATTCATATGTAGTCTTCGGCGTATAGTAGCTGCAGATATCACTTTACCAATGGACGCTGTAACCATAGATGTCACACCTGTGGAGGTCGCTCTGCGATTCCACTTGGATAAAATCGCAATATATCGATCTTCTGTGGGGTTTGTAACCCCTAGACGACTGTCTACGGGCCTATGGACAACTATGTGGTTTGTAATTGTTTCCGTAAATGTGAAAATACAGAATGATGAACACTGAAGAAAAGAGCGACATTTGAGATCATGTCCTGCTTCATTGTGCCCCACAGCACATCAGGACTCAGAATCTTCCAGTCGTCTTCTGGAAGTCACAGAAACACGTATGTCTTGAAAACAAATAGTACGAAAGTTTTAAACATCTTCTCTCTATCAGCACCTACAATCAACTTATGTGACTCTTCATAAAAATGGTATCTTAAAAGACTGCCCTTTTTGCACATTTCTTGACATGAAAGCGCAATTGGCGATTACCTAACATATTTACATACTTCCATCTACCTCTATAGCTATTTGCATCCTCTTCAATTCTGATTGGCTTCTGGAAATTCATTTTTTCCTCTCCGTGCTTAACTTTTGGAAGTGAGTGCACATACTTGCCATTCTTAGAATGATTTATGTTTAACATATTTTGTGTTAGTCTTAATATTTTAATAAAATATTCATGAACCTTATCAAGGAACTATGAAAGACAAAAGAATATGCTGCATTAAAAAAATAAACTTCAATGTTTATGTTCAATATTTATTTTATATGACAACTTTTACTACACTAGTGCAATTAATAAATATTAAACTCATAAAATTGCAAAAAAACAAAATACATTACTAAATAAATTTCATTCACTGACAAATACTTTTTTGACAGAAATATTTTTCTAATTAAATAAGTAATAACTAGTAATATTTTACCTAACTGTGTGTGAAATGCTTATGTAAACAGGCACCTGGTGTCTGTTCTTAATGTAAATTATTTGGCTGCTAACTCATGGCAGTTTTGGCAGCTAAGTGGTAACAGCATCATCCTCCCATAGTAGACTCGAAACCCGGAGGAGAACACGTTTAAAAACATATGTATTTATTATAATAGTGTGCAATCTGTTAAGTATTTAAGCTCTTAAAACAGCTCAGTGGATTTTTTTTCTGGCAAAATTTTGGCTGTTTTAAAGTTTTAAACTTTAAAAAAAAAAAAAAAAAAAAAAAACAGCCTAACATCAGTAGATTTTTATACACTATCAGGAAATTGGGAGAAAAGACGAAAAATCAGAAGTTTATGGATAAAATCAGTTGAGTTGGCAGCAATGTAAGTCAGTAGCTCAAAGGTGATCATAGTGAAAAATTAAACTGAATTTAGATTGGCCACTAATCAGTATTCAAGAAATTAAAAAAACAGACACTTAAATGTAAATTCATTATAACATAAAATAGTTAACGTATAAATTAAAAGAACTTTGCTTATAAACTAAAATGCAAAATTAAGCTATCTTACTTCTATTACAGCATAACAATTTCAGAGATTATTCATATTAATTTTCTAAATTTTGCACTTTTATTTCGAATATATTCTTCAACAGTCAAAATAGTAGGTGACTTTACCGATAATGAATTAAGATTTGAGCATAAATTTTAAAGAAACAAAAAGTCCGCAGTTGGGAAAAAGAGCTTACTGTGTTGCCAAATACTCCTGGATAATTTATGAACAATGAGACAATGCATTATATAGAGAAGGGGTAGGGGATCCAACTGTCTGATTCTTAATTCCCAGATTTACATGTTTACTTTGTTACACGATTTATCATGAATGTAACTGCCCGATACAATGCTCAAACACTTATTTGGTCAGTAGGAACGTTTATTGAAAATAATTTGCAATTGTTAACTTCTAATACTCACCATTTAGCAATTTATTTCTTGTGGATATTGCTAACTATGTAGCAGTCAAAGAAATTTTGGAATAAAAGATAATAGTTTTGAACTATTTATTTAATACACAAAACTTAATATAAAAGTATCTTATTTTTATTGAAATACATATTTAAACACCTTTTTGAATAATCTGTTAGAGACACATAAAAGAATGTCATTTTTTCAAGATACACACAAAGGTATACACCATTTTTTAATGAGAAAAAGAAAGGACTGATGCAAAATTTGTTAAAAAATAGCTTTATTAGACTTACTTCAACAGCTAGTTTTAAATAGTGTTTCATGACATTTTCTTCTTCTGCATTATCTTCTGTTGCAACACTTGGACATGGAAGCTTATTAGATTGCTTTAATTTCTTTTGGGCTACATGAATAAAATTTATTATCCATTTTAAATTTAACATTCTTTGATAAAGAATTCTTATATTTATTAGCTTACTTATAAAAATTAACAATTTATAATATAAAAGTTATAAATTTTGAAGTAAATTTCTTGGTCTACATAATTGATAAAAAAATGAAAGCCAAGTTATTATAATTTATCAATAATTATAACACCAGGAAGGATTTCTAAAACAATCTCACTTTAATGAAAAAACATAGATAATGAGACAATAAGAAAGAAATTTCAGCAGAAAAAGCTTAAATTCAAAACTGCCTAGTTAAGGGAGACTTTATTATAAGATGTGCAAATTTAAGCAAGCAGAAAACACAGCTTAAGTGAAATCAAATCAAACTGTTCAAGAACCCATTACAAATTGTATAAATGTAACACAAGACTCAATTTGCAACTTGCTCGTGCTTCTGTATTCAAATGGCTTAGAGAATTTTGAAGAGGTCGCAATTTTCTTCAGGGTGAAGAACACACAGGAAGGCCGCCGTTGGCAGTAACCCCGGATAATGTGTCTGCCAGACGAAAAATGTTAATGGATGATAATCGCTGTACCTATCAAATGATACAAAAGGAACTTAACATTGGATCCGCAGCCATACACAAAATCATTCATGAAAAATTACAATGGAAAAAAGTAGTTTGTCGTTGGGTTCCCCATAATCTAACTGAGCATCAAAAAGAGGAGCGTGTCAGAATCAGTAAAGAAACTCTTCTGAATGATGGTGGCCACCACATCATTTCTAAAATTATAACAGGGGATGAAACGTACATACCATTTTTTGACGTTCCAACACGTCAAGAGAGCAAAAAATGGGTCTTGAAGATGATCCCACGCCGATAATGATGAAAAAACAACGCGCACTGAAAAAAGTGATGTATGCCGTTTTCTTCAGAAGTACAGGATTGGTCAAAGCCATCAAGTTGGGAGGACAGAAGACAGTAACAGCAAACTGGTATACCACTAAATGTATTCCAGAAATTCTACAAGAACTGAATGTTAGGGGACTAATGCTTCACCATGAGAATGCATCTTCACATACAACCGGATTAACAGTTGAGTTTCTTAAAAGAAAACAAATTAAAGTGATCGAACATCAGCTGTATTCACCTGATCTAGCTATGTGCGACTTTTGGTTATTCTTTAATCTATTCGAAGAAATGAATGGCTTGAGGCATTTAATCTGTGGAAAATTGGTCTACAAAAGTGCATTGATGCTGGAGGAGACTACTTTGAACACACTTAAAATTTTGTAAGTATAACTTTAAAAACCTAGTTGTATCGCAGAAATTTCAGAGTGACCCTCGTATAAATATCTGGACAGCATTTAGTCTATTAAAAATGTTAAAACCAATGAAAAATTTTAGAAGGGCTTAAATTTTTTTAGATTATAAGCTATATATACACACACAAAATAAAGCAAACACTGTAAGTGGAAAAGAATGTATTTTAAGTCTGAGGAATTTATTCTAAGGAAAAAAGACACTTTAGCTTGATTTGTTTGTTGCTCAATAGTCATTTTCTGATGTATGTCAACCAGATAAAAGTTGTCTTCGTGATAGCACAGAAAATGAGAAGCATATTCTATTAAAAGCTTAAATAGCTAGAACAGGTACTACAGGCACATTTCTTTTAGAAACAAAACTAAAAATCTCAAAGAAAATATAAAACAGGCTTAATAATAGATAATTTTTTATGCATGTGAGCCAATCGCGTGAAATCTTTTGACACATTGTAGAATGATGAAAGTAATTTACCGAACATTTCGATTGGATAAAAAAGTAAATAGAGTTAAGTGCTGTTTACTGACCAGTGTCCTGATTCAGTTAAGAGATACCCCAAGAATTTTATTGAGAGTAAAGAAAGTTTACTTTAAAAATATTAAATTTAGTAAATATATAAAATAATTTTTTGTAACAAATTTTAATTTAATTACTTACCATTAGGAGGTAAGGATGTAACATTTGTTGATGATTCAGAGTTGTCTACTGGAACTTCAGCTATCTGTTGTCTAAAATCAGAATTAGGTTTCGTTTTATTCGGAGATTTTGGTTCAGGTAAAGCTAATGATATTAAAGCCAAGAGTCTCAATAAGCGATCTGTTAACACTGAACTACGTTTAACAACAGGATGAGCAAGTAATCCAATTAATTGGGCTAAAGGTGATGCTTGGAATCCTCCATTCTTAGAATCAGCTTCAGATGAGGTATTTGTACCTGAGCCAAGTGAAGATAGAACAGTCTGACTTCTCAATGCAGATTTTCCTTTGCGAGAAGTTGTGCTTAAGGAATCAAGCTTTACAAGAACATCCCAAAAGTCACTATCATTTCGAGTATTAGAAGTTTCAGGTTTTCCTGATTTATCACTTTTTTCCAAATGGCGCTTACTACTCTTCGGATCAGTTTTATTAGTGCTATCAGCAGATTTTGAATCCTTTCCTAGTTCAGGTAGAAAATGTATTGGGAAGCTTTTTGCTAATGATATCAAAGTATCTAAAACATGCCTGAAACAAGAAAGATTAATATAAACAAATATAAAATTGCAAATCATTTTTCTTTCAATTCAGAGTTTAAAATACTCTACAGTAAAATGAATGAAAAACTGAATTAATTGCTAAAATATATAGTTTATATGTGTGTATAAAATTTTATATAAACACATTACATTGAAAATTTTCATTAAATTTCAAAATTTAGTAAATAATTTTAATGACTTTGGGGAGAATAATTGTATGGAAAACAAACAAAAACACACACACACACACACACACACACACACACACACACACACACACCACACACACACACACACACACACACACACACACACACACACACACACACACACACACACACACACACACATCACACACACACACACACACATATATATATATATACACATATATAATGCATGTATGTGTGTGCTTGCAGTTTATTCATCTAAATTCTAGAAATTTTAAGATTTGAATTATAAATTTTCGATAATTACCAATACAAAAATGTTACAATTTTTTAAAACACTAACTTTTTCTCCTTAATATTTTTAAAATGGTAACTAATTTTGTTTTTAATTATAGGCTATTAAAAAGAAGCTTTATTTTACTATGACTATAAAATATATATAATTATTGACATAAAGGAAAATTCATCTAAAATGGAATACAAACCACAGCAACTTCATGTGAGATTCAAATCTTCCAACTGAGAAATAGAATATCTAAACTATAATCATTCATATAGTAGTAGGAAACTAATTGCTTTTGGTATATAGATATTAGCATATTTGTATAATAATGAAAAATCATAACTACACATAGAATTTTAAAATGCTTCCACAACTGAAAAATAACAAGGAAGGTTTTATTGAAGATTATTTTTGACACTATGTATGGTAAAAATAGTTAATAAAAGCCATGATTTGAGAAATTTATTCTTATATAAATAAATGGAATATTAACTATAATTATAAAATGACCACACAAGATTTATATCTTTAAAATATAACTATCATACTGTTAGATTTTAATGATCGCTTTTGTACTACAATAAAAGTAATAAAATTACTAAAATATCTGATTAAATCTTTTCTAGCAAAAGTTAGGAAATTTAAGAAACAATCAATGCAGTAAAGGATTATTTGATTCAAAATTATTCATCCATATTTCAATCCAACAGAACACTAATTTTAAATAAGGTTTTTAATTTATAGAAAATACTGATTTGATTAAAGGATAAAGTGAAGAAAAATTCAGAGAGGTTGTGGGTCAGAGACAACACAATACTCTGCACACAAAACAACAAATTATTTTAATGGAATATATGGTAAAAATATATTTGAGGGTGCCCCTTGGCGTGATTTCAAATTTTCGGGCCAAGCGCTCTACATGTCTGTCGCCAACCTAAATTACATCACTACGCGCGATAGCGGTTAACCAATAACGATCGTGTTCGAGCTTCATCTTTGAAATCGCGCGTCTTTCCGAATTCCAAATATTAAAAATTTGAATATTTCATTATAATTAAGTACTATAGAAGTCTTAAAATTCTAATAAGTAGAAACAAAAATTTTAAAACTCGATTTTTAATATACCGTGCAATTGTGCTCACCTAAAAAAAAAAAGAATGTACTGTACGTACTACAGTGACAATCAATAATAAAGCTAAATTTCTAACGTTAACAACTGTAATTTTTTAAATTTAAATTTGACTTTTAATATAACGAGCAATGGCGCCCACCTTAAAAAAAGCATCAGTGTGGCGATACCTACCACAGTGGAAACCGGGCAATAACGCTAAATTTCAAACATTTACAAATTTCATTTTATATTTCAATTTGATTTTTAATATACCGAGCATTGGTGCACACATTAAAGAAATTTTAGTACGCATCACATTCTAACACTAACATACAATACACACAACTTAAACATTCATTTACTTATGGCAACATCCAATTTTATAAAAACTTTAGTTTCTAAATATGAATAAATTTTAATGAAAAACAAAATAACTCACCTAATCCTTATCCCTCTCCGAATCGTCACTTTTTGGAGAATATACCGTTTTTATCGCACCTAAAAAATCTTTTATTATATTTTCACGATGATTCTTTCTCCATTAGTACTCCGCAAAAACGTAAAAATTAATATATCCTCATCTATACTCATTAATTTTCACAAGCAATACACAAACTCCAAAAATCGAATAACGAAACTCAATGCTTCAATATTATTCTGTAATATTTTCAAGGGTTACATAGAAAACGCGCATGTCACGCGATCACATTACCTCAATTCAACAATAACGGTTAAATCTAAACCAATCAGAATCATGAATGGATTTCAGAATAACGTTTAGGGTTACCATAAATAGAACAACAACGCCCAGCTTGGCAATAATTCAAGGGGCACCCTCAAGTAAAGCCTAACCAAATATATAAATGGCTTGAAGTCCCAAATCACTGATATCATTAACTAAGTTTTTCTTCAAAATTAACAGAAATTTAGTTAAAAAGACCCAATGAGAATTTTCTTAGCATTCTTAACTATTATTTTTTTTATCAATGCAATACTCTAACATTTTTATTTCAATTAGATACATTAGTGTTCATTAAATTTAAAAAGGGAAAGGTTTTTAGCTGCTATAATTTTGTATAATTTGAGCAAATTCCACAATAACTGTTTTCAGTTACTTGAAACTTTTTTTTTTTTTTTATAAATTTTGAATGTAGTTAAACTTATGGTCTGATATATTGGTATAATGAAATAATGTTTTCTTAGAAAATTAAGATTTTAACTATCAAAATATACTCAAATTAGTTCAATTCAATTAAGGAATTTCCCATAAAAAATTAACATTTATATATTATATTATTGGTTTGTATAACATATGTTAAGTAGAAAATGTACCTGCATATAACAGGAGATGCTAAAGGATGAATTGTAACCAACGGTACATTTGGTGACAATACACTCTGAATATGACGTTCATTAGCCCTACGATGTGCGGTGGTTAAGCGCCTGATCTGAAATACATTTGTCCGACATCCTAATGCAGCATCTAAACTTATAGATAGCCAAGAAGGTTGCATACTTCTGTCAGACTTGCTAAAAAAATATAAACCTATTTATAGTATTCATCTACAGTAGTAAACACAGATTAATTACACACTGTTATACATAAATTTTATTATCAATGTTACATTCTTAGAAATAAGTGTGAATTAACTTCAAAGAACCAGATAAATTGAATGATCTTCAATTATAGGATAATATTGACAAAAATGAACAATAAAATTCTTAAAATACAGATATTCTTTTACCTTGTGAACTTTCCTAGATTAAAAATAACCACTAAATGAAACGTTAAAAATTATTTGAAATAAAGTCACTCCACTTACTTATTTCAATATCATAAATACAATAATTCTGGGATAATTTTCCAATCTTTGATTAAAAACAATCAACAAATTCTGGATATATTTTTAAAATAACATTCTTAATCCAGTAAATTTTCTCAAATTTAAAATAATTACTAAAAAAATATTAATAAATAATTTGAAGTTATTTCAATAACATAAATAAATTAATCCTGAGATAATTTCCCAACTTGTTATTAAAAAGTTATGATTCAAAGAATTCTGGTAACATTTTTTAAATAAAATTTTAAGAGAAAAATTAAAATTTATGATCAAGTCATCATTTATTAGTAATGTTACGTAAAATTTGGCTCACTAATAATTTTTTGTATATGTAAACCATTCAGCCACCAACTCTATTTTTCTTATGCACAAATTTTTTAAGTACTCAAAAAATTAAGAATATTGAATAATAAAAAAAACATATAGGTTATTTTTCTGTTGTGAATGAGTTTAAAAATTTTATCAACAAGATTTTCAAATTAGAAAAAAATGTAAGTACTAACATATGCTTGTTATTTTGTGACTAGCTTTTCCTTTCTGCTACTTTAATCTAGACATGGAATTATGAGTGGATTAAAAAAGCACTGTAAATATACACATCCAAAGCGGTTGTCAAAATCACTATTTGTTCAAGTCAGAGATATAACCAATTATAGTTGGTAAACCTTTTTTTAAAGTTGAGTATTTATTTAGTATGTGATACATATAAATAAACAAGTAGGTATATAAAATTTGAAACATTAAAAACGAGTCAAAGCTATATTTACCTATTTGTAGATAATATACTTGATTCCAATGAATTTGTCTGTTTGTTAGATTTCTTGTGACGATGAGTATCTTTTGGAGCTTCACTAAGTTGATAATCTTTAGTTCTTTCTAATATGGATAACAATGACTGCAAAAATTTTTTAAAAATTAATTAAAACTTATGCACTAAACATAACTGTAAATGTAAATTTAACTAAGCACAAATTATTATGTAGGAAAAAACACATAAAATGTGTTACAGCAAATATAATTTTCAAAGTAGCATTTAAATCTTAATAAATGTAAACAAAATAAAAAAAATGCATGGAGTAACACTGAAGTAATGACAGAAATATTACTCAATTTTTTCAATCACACACTCAGAAAGTAATTTTTTTAATGAAAATAAAGGACAATTTTTTTATTGTGAATAAAAATATTATTAAATTTTGTTTTATCTATTCTACTGATATACCTTTTTATCATATTATTTAACACTATTTACTTTATTTATCTCTTTACCAACTACAAAACATCTGACTTTTTCAAAGATCATAGAAGGTAAGAGTTGAATCAAATTTATGAAATTTGAAAATTTTCTAAACATGAAAAACTGTAGACAGGACTGTACAGCGGCACCCCTTGTGCTGGTTATATGGTTAGGTGGTAGTGATATGATCTCATGCCGCTTTTTTACTGGTTCAGCCCATTAATTATAAATTGGAAATGGGCGATTTCTAATGTGCATGCTTATATTTTTGGAAATGCCATTGCTTCAGACACTATTATAAGCTTGGAACAAATCCTATCAGTATTTACCCAATATTTCTATTCATACAGCATGCAGCATTGTTTCATGATTTACAATGATATTATTAAACAGTTTAAAAACTTGCAAAATAGTTAGAGAATTTTGATTTGAATCTTATATCGCATTTTTGTGAAGAGAGACCATTGATTGTCCAAAAACGATCAAAACAACATAAAGCAGATCTCATTAGCCACACAACTGGTATCTTTAAAATCAACATTACCAGGTACTGTGCATCAACATTACCAGGTGCACAGTGAATTGATTATATAGTGCACTAAAAATTCTGTGAGCAAAAACATTTTCAAAAATCTAATCAATGTTAGAGAATAAAATTAATGAACTGTATGAAAAAATATTTATAAAGATACTAAACTAATACCAAATTAATGTAGAATCTGCAAAACCATTACTATCTAAAATTTTGCTTTGAAAACTTTATATATATATATATACACACACACACTACCCATTTGTAATCTTTTATACTCATATTTATCATTAACCTGTTTGATGCTAGAAATTCAAACAATATCAAGTGCTATTTTTTTTTTACAACATCCTTAAACTCTGACCCAATAAAAATCTTAATAATTTTTAATGTACTAAAGTGTGGCTATTGTTTTTGATACAATAAAAAGCAGGCAAGCAGAGTATGTAGATAGCATTTTATGGGTAGAACAGAAAAAATAAATCCATTACAACACAAAAACAGTGATCTAAGAAGAAAGTTTTTTCATTTAGGGAACATTTTATTCATTCCAGTAATTAAATAGTCACATATTCACTATGTTTCTATAAAATATTAAATGTTTTAAGTTTTAAACAAAGATCAAATGAAAAGATAACACTGAGCTGTCTTACTTTGAGATCACTTCTATAACAAGATATGGACGTCAGATGCATTGAATTGAAATATTTGGGAAAAATCTTAAAGCGTAGAGGTGAAGAGGAGTCACCAACATACTTGAAGTTTAATTTAAATTTGGGACAAAAATAATATAATATTCAGTTCTCTGTAATGGTATGTGGTAATCTGTCATTCATTTATTAGATGAAAAATACTCAAATCATTTAAGTACTTGACCTATGATTAAAAGACAAATCCTTTTCAATATGACAGCAATCGCAATATCTTGTCAAATAATAAAACTGAATAATATTACATATTAGAACATATCATTCATTCAGGGGAATGGTACATTATTTGTAATATTTTTAAAATAAAGTTTAAGATCGACGTTTAAAATAACACATTTAAAATTATTTTTTTAAAGCTAGAATATTAAATACAGTAAGACCCCACTTAACGCTCTTTCATTTCAAAATTACTTGAAATTGCTCGGAGCACTACAGGTATTCCCCGAAATAGTGCGCAGCACTAGGTTTCCAAATAACATACCCAAAACAGTGTAGTTGTGTTACATGTTTGGTGTGGTGCTGTACTGACACATTTATATCATTTGAAACATTTATTGATATTATTGTAAGTATAAATTTATATAACACTATAACTATTAATACAGTGACAAACATTATGATCTTAAGTTCTTATCATGGGTGAAAATAAAAAAAGAAAGCAATCAGAACAAGCATTTCACTGGAAACAAATGCAATTGATTAGAAGATTAGATTCTGGTGAACATCAATCTCAAATTAGTGCCGCATTGAATTTGGCAACTTCAACAAAAAGGGCAATTCTTAAGAATAAAGAAAAAATTTCTTCATCGCAACTACACAAAGCTCTGCAACTAGAATTACCAGTTCTACAAATAACATTATAGAGGAAATGGAAAAACGATTGTCTATATGGATTGACGAAGAAATTTAACGCAATATGGTATTAAGCCAATCTATAATAATGGAAAAAGCTAAAAGACTTTTTAATTACATTCAGGCTGAGGTAAGTGACATAAGTGAAATTTTCTTTGCTAGTTGAGAATGGTTTAATAGATTTAAATATCGAAATAATCTTCACGGCATAAAGATTACAGGAGAAGTAGCAAGTGGTGATACGAAAGTGGCAGCTGAATTCCCAGCGACATTAAAAACAATAATTGAACAAGGAAACGATCCTCCATAATTGGTTTTTAATGTTGATGAAACAGGCCTGTTTTGGAAAAGAATGAACATTTGTATCCTGTGAAGAGAAACAAGCATCAGGATTTTAAGCTGCCAAAGATCACTTAACACTTCTACTGTGTGGTAACACAAGCTGAAATTTCAAATTAAAACCACCACTAGTTTACCACTAAAAAAAAAAAAAAAAAAAAAATGAAAGGCATATCTTAATCAAGTTTACAACTAATTTGGGAATCTAATAAGAAATCATGGATAACTATGAAAATTTTCTAGGATTGGTTCACTGAACATTTCTGTTCGCCCGTTAATTTTTTTTGCAAAATTAAAAAACTTGAACAACAAGCACTACTATAAATTGATAATGCTCCAAACCTAAAAACATGCATTCCAGTCGAAGTGGTTTTCTTGCCACTTAACCCAACTGTCTTGATGCAACTAATGGACCAAAGCGTTATATCTAATTTTATGGCTTATAACTAGCGGTGAACATATAAGCAGATGTTTGAAAAAACAGGAGAAGAGAAGCAATTAATAAGAGAATTTTGGAAAAACTACAATATCATGAATGCTATAGAAAACAAACTTTTCTTGGAATCAGGTAATAGAAAAATATTTGAAAAGGATCTGGAAGAGCATTTGGTCAGATCTAAACAAGGGCGGTGAGACTGGATACTCTGTTGATATAAATGAAATTAGCAAATCAAACAAGTCAAGATGAGGTAAATGAGGAAGTCATCAAAGAAATAGTTCAAGAAACAGCCGCTAGTCTTTCTAATGAAGAGCTCAAGGAATTAACTGAAGAAGAAAAAAACATATTGATAGTATAGATTTCGAAGAAGAGCAAAAAGAACTTTGGCGTTTGTAAAAAGGAATTTGTCCACAATAGCTGAAATCATGGACCAATTTGTTGAAAATCATCCAAATTTTTACAGAAGTTCAAAAGCAAGACGGGGAGTTGTAAATGTTTCATCCACTTATCAACAACTACTAACAGAATGCATTAAATGAAAAGGCAGAAAATTAGAAACACAGAATATGCTGAATGATCTGACTGACTTAGAATTTTATTTTTCTTATAAGTATATTCGTTTATATTGATTTCAATTTTGTAAGAAATAAATGCTTGGTTTAATTTATATTAAAAAGGCATTAAATTTAATACCTAACCAATATTCCATCCATCTTCCCCTAACCCCAAAATTTACTTGTTAAGATAGCCTCCTTTAGCACTGTTTCGCATTACACACTTTGATGGAACTTTTGCCTCGCTTAACGTGGGGGTCTTGCTGAATATCAAATACTGATGTAATTCATAAAAATATTCAATATAGTAGCATTCACTTCATATTTTAAAGATCAATATAGAAGTCGTAAGTCTTATTCAATAGTATTTAATACCGTATTCATTACTGGCAAGAAGGTATAAAATAATGCATATCAGAATATTCGTGAAAAAAATTTCTGTTCAAGGAACACATTCCAGTTTAACTGGATCACTGAATTATGTATAATGCCTAAGGAAATATTTCTTTTGTGAATTCAAAAATTTATTTGGAAGTTAGTTGGCATTCTACTCATTTTTTTATAATGTAAGGGCAAACTTGCTTATTTGGAATATTTGTTGGTACTTGCAATATACATTAAAAATATTTACAATTTCCAAGTTCTTTGTATTACACATACCACACATACAAAATTAGTAGAATTTTGCAAATTTGTATCAAATTCATGATATAAAACTTGAAACACTAACATAAAATCAGAACAATGATAGATTGGGTAATAGCATTTTTATAATACCTTAACCATCCAATTTCGAGTTGGACCATGATGACATAAGTTACGCAATACTCTATGTAATCGATTAGTATTTAGTTGAGGTTCATCCACAAATAGTAGTACAAGAAGGCAAGCCAAAGCTTCATGATCGAGTAAATAACGTCCTCTTAATCTCATTGAATTTGGAACAGAAGTACTAGCAAGACCTCCAGAATTTCTAGATGGACTAGAAGTGCCTCGAGGAGACAATGTATTCCAGGTCCACTGTCCACGTTGGGGCAAACTATGTATTGTGTATCGAGCCCCAACACGACCTATTAAATAAAATGTCAATTTAAATAACTCATTTACATAAATACAGGATTCAGTTACAAAAGAATTAAGAAACTATGAAAACTGACTAAATTAATGATTTAAATTTAACGAGGCAACTTTATTATATCCCAAACTGTAGAATAAAAAAATATAAATAAATTTTAAAATTTTAAGTTTAATTTAAAAATATGCAAATTAAAAATATTAAGTATAAAACAATAATTAAATTAAGTTTTATCGTAGATTTAAAGCATCAATACATCAAATTCAAGAAAAATATAAAAAATTACATTTTTTATGTTACTTCATGAATCAAAGAAAAGATAAGTAACAAATTACAGGCAAATTTTGAAATAAAGATTATATTAAATCAACAAATGTTAAATTTTTTGCAAATTTCTTTTTCAATGTTGTGAGGAAACATTATATATTACCTTAGTTTATTAAAATTTTTCACCATAATGTGAAAACAATTTACTAAGAATTCAATTGTATTCACTTAACCCTTTGATGCGCACAATATTTTTTTTTAAATTTTAAACCAAAGAACTGTAAAAATTGAATGTTATGATCCCACAGACAAATAATATATGAATTTAAAAAAATCTACATCCATCCATTTATCTATGGGTGGTGGTCGCAAGGCGCAGCCAGCACGCGTCTAGGACCTTGAAACTTACTGAGTTAGTAGGGAAAAAACTTACCTTGTTTCGTGCGCGCTTTCAATAAATGACGATTATTGCAAACTTCTTAGATAGTTTGTATTTAAAATGCAGTATATTATTTTTTTTACAATATTTTACAAAGTAAAGAGTAAGAAAATGAAAAATTAAACATTTATATAATTTTGTTGCTATAAAAACACGATTTTTTCACTCTCTGTCTCCTATTCCAATTTATTTGGGTTACTCGGGAAGGACCAGGTAAATTTATATCGATTTATTCTTCATCTTCTGATCCTTCACCACTTTCCACCTGAAGATTATCATTAGCAGTGAATGGCACATTTTCTTCTTTGTCACTATCATCACCCGAGATTTCTGAATCTGGATCTGAAGGAAGTTCTTCAAATAAAGCCAATGCCTCAGCTATTCCTAGCCCTTTGTGAGGCATTTTCAATTTGAACAGTAGAAGAAAATATTTACACACAGTTAAAATATATTGCTAAATACTATTTTCGATAATTAAATAAATTATATATATAATATATATATATATATATATATATATACACACACATTAATTTTAAAACACACAAAATACTAATAAATAAAAATTTCCGTACTAGCCTGGGAGCAAACACAACATTCAATGCAAAGAAAAATCTGAAACTGAAGTCTTTCTGAAACAGAAATAGCGAAAGCACGTGTTCACTGGCAATATAAAGTCCACATGTTGTTTACAAGTAAAATGACCCTATGATTCAAATCCCCCTCCCCCACACTTCTAAATACTCTAATCCAAAGTCATAATACATACTCCGTCCTTTGACAGCCAGTGAGCGCTGGCCATGTTTATATTGTCTGCTCTTCACGTGAGTCATGTGTTCTAGCTGCGCGGTGGTTTCGCAGTGCAACCACCAGGAATTTCCCTCAAAAAAGGATAGTTTTTTACGTATCTAGTTCAAATTACTGCTGCATTTATATTGTTTATGACAGACATGAAGATATAGGAAGAAATAATTTCTAATATTTATCATTATTTATATTAAAAAAGGTTATTTTGTGTTGTTAAAAATGAACATTAAATAATGCCATATTGGAAGGAGTCCTACCTGAAATTTATGGGTGCTGCCATCTGTTAGTGTTATTTAAAAGTTAAAAGTTATAAAATCTATAAAATTTAAGTGAAAAATTGTGAAAAGGAATTAAGAAAAAAAAAAAAAAATCGAAAACTGGTGGTTTCAGGGCGCGATCACCACACGTTAAAGAGTTAAAAATGTAGCAAGTCAGTTTGAAGCAAATCAGTTGATATTAATTTTTTTTTTCAATCTTAGCACAAACCAATTTTTATTTTTAAAATGTGAATATTTTTTGAAAGAGAAATCATACAATCTTCATATAGGATAGAAATTTTAGCATGCATTTTTAAACCTGCAAAACATTCACAAAGCAGTGAATTTTTTTCAGTGAATTCTTAATTCGCAAAGTTGATCTGATAAATTTTTAAGATAAATCAGAAATAATTTCTTATTTATAATTAATACAAGTAGGGATGCTCTATAAAAAATATGTTGTATCGGTTCGAAAAGGATTCTAATGAAAATTCTTCAATTTGTGAAGATTGTGGTTCGAAACTTCTGCAATACACATTACAGTCGAGATCTTCAATGATTCAAGGACAATAAAGATGCATTATCTGTAAAATTAATTTTAACAATAAATCAAATGAAAATTTAAAATACCAGCTGAGGATGTAATGTGATTTTTACATTTCATTTTAGTGAAAAAAATAATTGCCAGTATAATGCATATAGCACAATAAACTTAACATTTTAATAACATGATATTTATAAATAACACAGGTCACAAAAAGTTAATAAAAAGAAAAATCTACTAACAGAATGTAATGGGGAATAATTTTATTGCTGTGACAAGTCTAAATCAATAAAGAAAAATTTGGAACTAAACACCTTCTCTATGGGTTCATTGAAAGATATAGCAATAGATGGATGTTGAAAATCTAAATGTTTTATATGAATACACCCAACCATTCATATACAACTATCATGCACAGTAACAGATATAAATCAAGATTTACAAGATCATTAGATACACTGAAAGCTAAGTCATTATGTTTTTTAAGAATTCTTATCTAAATCCATGCAATAGTTCAGCTGAAGGACTTTCGTAACACACATTTTAAAATCCATTTTTTTTAAACCTTGTCTACTTACTCAAATGGATGTGCATGTTTTCTCAAATGCTATCCATAAGATATCCAGTCTTAAAATACTGATCACTTATTTTAATGGCAGAATCATGAAAGATTAGGATTATATCAGAACAATAAATTTCAAAAAAAGCTGTTAGTTTATACATGAGCCGATCATTTAATAATTAAGGGGACTGTACACAATATTGTAAGTCAATCTTAATAATTTCAGTAGTCCCTTTCGGAGCACATGCCAACCAACATCAATAATTTAGACCATATTATGACTGATGTCTTGACTATATATAAATATTCCAGCTATAAAAATTTTTGAAATAAATTTCTTTCGGTGGTATTTAACTGGGAACTTATAAGCAAATTCTCTAATTTAAAAACTTCATCTTTAGAAGAGGTAAAAATCATTTTATCTTTTTTTCATGAAAATTACAAGAGAATCTTCATCTAGGAATCAGAAATGATCTACAATAAACGTTTGAACATTTTAATATAAGGAATTTTCTGATGAGATTTTTTTATATTGAATATCACAAATATTAAAAATAGAGGAAATTTTACCCACATTAAACAATTTAAACAAGTGCTAGGATTAATTAGCATTTTGCTATAATTACAAGATACTAGATGATTTAAAAAAGAGTAACAAGTGTCACAAAATTGGGACTATATGACTATTTCATATAAAAAAATTTAAATGTAAAATGAATACTGGTAACAAAACATCTTTTTTTAATATTAACAATTATCAACTTTGTAATATAAAAAAGCAAACATAAAATTTAGTCTTAAGAATTAGAATATAAAATACAAAACTTAAGATTACAATGACATCAACCATATGCACTTCATTATAATTTTTGATCATACCCACATAATTAAAGAAAAAAAGAAAATATTAAAAATCTTTTTTGTTTTCAGAACAAAGTTAAGATACATTTGAAATTTAATAGAAGTACATTAGTAGATATAATTGTTAAATGCTTAAGTAACAATTTTTACAATTATTTCTAATGAATGTAACTGAATAATAATGAACTGAGATGTAAAAAATCGAATTTAATTGACAAACCTGCAGAACGCAAAATTCTAGACAATGCAGTTCCAGCATGAGAGGAAAAGAAACGTTCTTGAATTTGTCGGTGACGAGCTTCAAGTTCTCTACGCAATGCATGTGCTTCTGAAGCAAGCTCTGGTGGTAAAAGTGCCAAAAGACTATCATCCATGTCAGCTAATACCTAAAAATATACATAGCAATTCATCCAAAGTTTACCAAAATAAAGAGTAGTAATATGCAGTGTTAGTATATATGATAAAATTCCATGATAAAAGAGTAATTTTTAATATAGAGTTTTACATTTTTAGTTCTTAGAATACATATTTAAGTCTACAGTAAACGATTAAAAATGAGGATCTTAGACAAACAAAACAGACATTTATTGACAATTAATCATTTAACAAAAAATTTTGGAATTAAATTTCAGAAAATCTTCATAGAAATTTTTATTTAACTTTTTAAAAACATTTTTAAATAAATAGTATGATATTTGTTAATAATAAATATAGAAATAAAACAATGCAGAAAGACAACATGGAATGGCCTGTTAGAGCATCGCCTCATTAGAAGGCAGTGAGTTCAAATCCCAAAACAACCAAAGACTCACTGGGTTTCATAATGGTGGGCATGTAGCGGTTGCAATGTTGTAAAAATGAAATAATACTACTGGCATTGGTAGACAAAAAATCTGGTGATCACCTGCTTAATCACACTTTTAGTGAGATAAATATTCTCTATGTTTGAAGCAAAGTCAGATTTAAACCTCTGGTGCCTCACGGTGTTAAACCACCAAAGCCCTAGTGGCTAAATAATTCACAATGCTTTTCATAAAATCAGAAAAGCAAAGCATTACTTGCAACGGGTAATGATTGTAAATGCGATTATATTCTTTACTGGGTTACTGGAGCTCAGAGGTCTGGAGTTGCATGCATGTTAATCTATGAAGTCAAAATTCTGTAAATGTTGCATGGTTGTGGAGAAGAAAAGATTAAGGTGTGACCTCACCACTTTACTGTGGTTTCAAAAGAATGAGATGTTTGGTGATAGATGAGTATTCCATACCAGTTAACCTATAAGTAGTCTAGGGCTTGCCTGTACCATAATATATTTACTGTATGAAGAAGCTACATTTCACCAGTCATCATTACTCATACAAATAAAAATGCACATAAACATGAACTTGGTGTAATTATTCCTGTTGATAAAAACAGCAGAAAGATCATGTTAAACTTTAGACACAGAAAAAGTTAATACATTAATCTTAATTTTTTTTTATAGTACAATAGGTAATTTCATACAACATCACATAATTTTAAATAAATCATATGAAAACAGCTCATACTTTTAACAAGAAAGATAGGACAAAAATTTGGTTAACAAACCAAGCGTATCAAATAATCAGCATTTTCACAGAATCAATTTATCAAGTAAGTAAAAACTTCAAGAGTAATTTTCTATTTTCAAGTCAATTAATTTTTCGAATTCCAATGGACCTTAAAGCAATTTTTCAAATTCCAAGAATTGTACAAGCCCTGCTACGAACTGAAGGCAAGAGTCCAAACAATTCAGTTACTAGCTTAACAAGGTGATGCAATAAAACACTTTTTTAATTTCCTTTATAGAAATTTTTTTGAAACATTGCACAAAATAAATGAAATTGGTTAGAGCCAATAGAAATGTCTAATTTCCTAGGAACACTACCACTTCCCTTCTTTATTTCCAATAAGGCTGTTTCATAAAATAAAAATTTTACTCCTCTTTTAGCTATAATAATGGGATTCACAATATACCACAATGTTATGCTTATATTTCACACCAAATATATATGAATTAATGATGTCAATTAAAAATTCTATCCATCAAAGAAATTTTAGCATAGGTTAACAAGTTTTATACGAAAATTTTATAGGATCAATAACAAAATCTAACATTAGAAAAATTTCTACATGTAATATTTTGGAAGTGATCCTAAAAAAAACTGACGATTATATTTTAAAGACAGCAAAATCAAAATAATATGCACAAATTAAATTGAATTCATTTAACCAAGTAAAAAAAAAAAAATACACAATTTTTAATTATCTACCAAATTTTGACGTTTTTACATTAAAGTATTTGGTATATGAAATTCTTTTATTTATGTAATCATTATTTGCAGTTGTCACTAACTATTTGAATAAACTTCGTATTTTATTAAAGCAAATCCACTCTGAAAGAATAGATATAGTACAGTCCATAATAATGGTAAAAAGTAACTTATAAAGTGAGTGGCTCAGAAATATAGCAAATGTTTAAGTTATTAATGCAATGAATATATAAATGCAATCATTGAATGAGATCAATTGGTTAAATGGGAAATTAAATACAGTGAACTGCAACATGATGTATCATAAAGTAGAATTACACTGTGTAAGGAAAAATGAATATATGTTTATCAAATGGACAAGACAAGTTACATTACCTTAAGCTTCAGCAAATTTCTATTCTTTTGTAGCATAAAAAGGACTAAAATAACTAATATAATATTTAATAAAGTGTAAAACAAGCAAAGATTAAAAATATGTGCACTATAAATTTCAAAGTTTTAAAATATGATGTACTAAGGGTATGTTTTGTGTACAATTCAAAACAGTCTATGAATACATTATTTACACATATATAAAAATAAGATTGCAAGTGATAAAGCATAAAATAGCATAGAAAGATATTTTAACATATTTTGTATAATATTCTTACCTGTTGCCTAAGACCTTGAGGCAAAGTTTGAATGAAGCTTGTTGGATCAACAGGAGCATCAGGGTTTGAATTTTGAGCAGCTAACCGTTGTTGTTCAGCTCTTTGTTGTGCAAGAACCTAAAACGAAAATATTCAATTACAAATAATTTATGAATTAAATGCATGATATAAGTTAAATGAACATTTAATAGTAAGTTAATTTTGGAAGACTTTTCAGTTTTAAGTTCTGGCATACCAAGGCAAGAAGTACATGACAATTTTATCCTGTTGAAAGAATAATGCATCAATGTTTTGTTTTAATGCAAACATTTCAACAAGTTCATTTAGTCAATAAAGGCATCAATAATATATTCACTATGATACGTGACAAATATTTATTTGGGATAACATATTACATCAAATATAAGAGAATTACATACATGAATATGGAGTAAGACAAATTTATCTCGACTGAAAGCTATGTATCCAAAAGCAAACTGTTCCCAGTTCAATCGATCCATTTTTTGAATTTATCCTGGTTTGGTTTGTTGCTCAACGGTCATTTTTTGCACACGAGGGCTAATTAGACTGGGACTTACGGTTTAAAGTGGAATCTAAATCACTACAAACATCCATGCCCAAGGTGGGATTCGAACCCACGAACTGTTGAACCGAAGGCAAGAGCGCTAACCATTCGGCTGCCAGCTCGGCTGAATTTATCCTGGAGTATCTGTCATCCTTTCAAGTAATTACAATGCATAAATACCTAAATAGTCAAATATGCTCAATGAAATCCAAAATAGCAAACCCTGGATTTAAATAAAATGATCTTGAAAAATCTAAGAAATATCGAAGCATAATAAGCATATAAAGCTTTGAATAGGTCAAGTTCACATTTAAAATGTCATTCATTGCATGGAAGAGCAACCTGTACACAGATATAAATTTTACACAACCAATCATGTATACAACACGCAAAATCTGTTTTGGAAAATCTATTAAAAAAGATTATCCTCAACCAGACACTAATAGTTAAATTAGGGGAACACAATCTGGATAAGCTTCATTAGTACAGTTAAAAATGGAAGAAACTGTGCAATTGCTTAAAATACTTACAAAGTTTGAGAAGTTAACAGAATTTCAAACTAAAAAACTGGACATTAAAACAAGGCTAAACACCTGTCTATCAAGTCAACATTATATTGTTGAATTGGGAAGCTTCCAAATTTTATTTTAGATGATGTGTCACTTTAACATTTACTTAAGCCATACACTAAGAATTGCAATAGTTTGAAGTCCTTTTTTAAAGCTAGAGCTTCAGATAAGATATGAAAATCTGTTACAGCTGAAGATACACATTCAAGTCAAATAAACAAAATTAAGAGTTGATGAAATGTAGGGCACCAAAGAAAAATAATTGTCATTGCTTTTCGTTTTAAAAATATAATTCTTATTAAAAGATGTTTTTTTGAAACATGTGGGTTTTAAATTGCTAAAGGGTCAAAATTATAATAATTTAATGAACATTAAAATTTGAAAAATATTTAATTCCCCCTCAACAATTCTCATTAATGTACATCTTAAAACATTACAAAATTTGAAATGGCACTAATGTAGAAAAATTGAGTTTTACATTTTGATCCACTTTCATATTTTGAAAGGATATATCTGCTTAAAGGAATGTTTGTAAAATTTATATATTTGCTGAAAAAATAAAAGAAATAGAATGGATAAAAATTACTTAGTAGTAAAAATCAGCACAATTGGGCTTCAGATTTCAAAGCTTTTCCAAAGTGAAACATGTAACAAATGAATAGCTGTTATAACTAACATGAAGTTTTTAAAATACTATAAGATAAAAAAATATTAGAAAAGAAATAGCGATATATTAATGTCATTAGCAGCATTATTTTCTGAAGCACAGTGTGATTATATTATACACAAAAATATGCATAACTGTTTCAAAAATTACTTTTGGTTTAATTTTGAAGCAATTTATCGAAATAAAAATATTTTTACCACCCTTTTTGCATTCAAAAGTCTACTTGAACTGAATATATGGTTTTAAGTGAATTCTGAACTACTATAAGCATCAGTCTTAGATGGACTTCACCTTTTAGGGCATTCTTCATTCCATAATGATTTGCAATGTCTGTGTGGAACAGAAGAACATTTTGAAAGTGTTGTATTAGTTGCACTTATAATTTTTTCATGAACTTTTATAAAGTGATTCATCAACAAGCTCAATTGAAACCAATTCATTATCAATGACTGTCAATTGTACAAATAACATTACATAAATATTATGCACATTACTGCCTCCAATCTGGGAAATGACAAGAAGATAATAATCACTATGATAATTAATATTGACTTTGTTTCATACAGATAAATTTAACAATGGCAATAACGATGGAGAACAAATGGCCAGATCAAGAGAATGAAACGTTGCTGTGGGTAAATGGACGTAAGTTTCTCCATTGATATTAGCCAGAGAAAATTAACAAAAAATAAGATGTTCTGATGACCATGAGAATTTGTATCGTTTCTCCCGCAAAGAAATATGGCCAATAAAGTTGCTGAGCAACAGAAACGAAGCAAGAAGCTGATCTACTGATGCACAGTTCCCCATGGCAGATAGTATGAAGTTTGAGTTTTTACAATTACAGCATGTAGAGTAGTATTAAATAAATGGACAGGGCACAATTACAAATGAATTATGTACACAACTGCTCATGAGCTTTGTATCAAATTGTATTTTGAATACAAAAGACTCTGTTCTGAAGTTGTATTTGAAGCATATTTGCAGCCGAGGAACATTTCAAAGCATATATTCCCTATCTAAGGGGAAAAACATGCTTGAGAACTATCCTGAAGAGTATTTTGTTAGTAGTATAAGAAGACAAAAGTTTTAAAGAATTAACTATCGAAAGTTACAAACCTCTTCTTGAATGTTAGGAGGAAGCGCTGCTAGAAATTCAGGATTTACTTCCGTAAAAGAGCTGTCTTCACCATTACTATCGTTTGTAACAGAGTGAGAGCGTTGCCTGAGTCTTTGAAGTCTCAATTGTTCTGATATTACCTCTTGCCTAATATTATCAGGAAGGGCTGCTAAAAATGATGGATCCACACCTTCTGGAATTTCTATTCCCCCTGAAAATATATGCATTTGTAAAAGGATTAATTTTGCTTTCAAAATCTATATGAATAAAATAAAATTTTTTCCACTTTAAAATATATATTATCTTTCTCTTATAATCAGTATTACATTATATATAACACTCTCAGAAGTAAATTCTAAAATCAAACAACTAATTACAGTTAAGTTTACAATGAACGTAATAATTTGTAAGTAGAAATATTTAAGATTTGTTTTAGAGACAGTAGATTTAAATAGTTTAAGTTGCCTTATAAAAGCATATAAATATTAAATCATACCTGCTATTAAAGGAGTCTCAGAAGAATCACCAGGTACATCATTTGATCTTTCTCTAAAATAGAAAGTTAAAAATATTAATAGTTTTTTTTTTCTTTTTTAAAATAAACTGATGTTTATATAAAATGTGTAAACAAATAAACAATCTTAGTTTTATCAAAATTAAGATTCCAACTTTATATAATACATTATTCTTTCCAAGCATTAGTTTACTAGTCTGTAGTGACTTTTTGCACATAAAGGCTACTTTGAATGGAACCTTCAGTTTAAATATATGAATAGAGCATGATAAAAAAAGATAATATTTAAACAATAAGTAAAACTTACTTGTTGTACCAAATGGAAGAAATAGAATGCTATATTCTCAATTCTTACGCTCATTGTTTGAAAACAAATGAATTCTATTCACTCTATGTATTTCTGACATTGCTTAATGAACTAAGGCTGTTGCAAGGCATTTTAATGCCTACAGAGCTATTAGCCTAAAACTTATTTTTCTAACAGATCATTAAAGTTAAAGTGACAAATAAAAAATGGGAGTATAAAAGTAGAAAACACATAAAAAAAGCATTTAAAAGAGAAAATAAAAGATTTTTGCTGCAAACAGTCATTCAATCATTCAAAGAGGCACATTTTATTTTACATTACAGATTTTTTTTACTCTAACATTGAAAATTATTTAAAATATAAAGAATTCAGGTAATTGTTATGATCTTCAAAAATAACAAATTGACAAACAGAACACAACATTGACTTATAAACTATATTAATAGTATAATATAGCTGTATATATAGTAATTCTGCAAAAAATAAGATCATATAGATAATTTTTCTTATTCTAAATTTTCAAATAGTTTTATCACTTACTTTTAAGATATTTAATTATATGGTAAGTCACATCAAAGTTATTTCTACAATTGATCATACACTTTTATGAACATACAAATGTTTAACCCCTTAACTGTAACATACATTTCAGAAAAATGGTCCAAAAATAGAAAATTTTTTGACTGCTTAATTTTATTCTTTATATTATTCTAAGAGTTAGACCCCCCCCCAACCGAAGTCAGAATTGGTAAAAAACTAGGACCACTTGTGTCATTTTATAGGAAAACATGAAATAAAGTATCCTAACGTAGAAACAAGCTCATCTCCAGCTTCACAATATAGAAACGTTAATTTTTCTTCTGCTCGAACTCAGTTCGAGCATCACAAATACCACACGCAGTAGTTGCCTGAACTGGATTCGGGCGACACTGACAAGGAGTTAATTACATACTGTATGTTTTTTCTTACTTTGAAGGAATCTTAAATTTTGGAATTATGTAAGCAACTTTTAAAACAATGCCCAAAAAACTAGAGCCTAATATACAAAGAGCGTATAATTTTATAAAGAATACAAACAATTTTTATGCATAATTATAAATCAAATTTTAGAATATACATGTCAAAGGCTTTAGCATGGTTCTCTTAATGAATATATAACAGGAGATATTAAAAAAATGGATTAAATTGTTAAAATTTAATAAGTAATGATAATCAGCATACCTGTATGTTGCAAATATTTAATTGAATCAATTATTTATTTTTTCAGCAAATGTGGTCAGCATTTGATGCCAAAACAAGTAGGATATTATTTAAATTAATGATTCATAGAAATTAAAAAATATATATGTATTTTTATACACAAATCATTTTTAACAGTTACACTTAAAATATTTATAATTAATTACATATCAATATACATTACATGCATCACGCAAAAATCGTAATCCTGTCATGCATATTTTACAGAACATTAAAACAAAAAATAATTGCAAACATGACAATAAATTGCTTAACTTTATAACAGTAAAATTTAGAGTCAAAAGACTTATTAAAAAATGAATTAAGATGCAGTTCTTATTTCTAAAATAATTTCCAGCTATGTGATAAGATTAACACAAATTTTTAATGCATTTTAAACATACGTTTAATAAAGAATCATTATAACAGTAATAAGATATAGGTTATGCAATAAGAAAACATTTTAACTAAAAGAACAGAGCTTGAAGAATCAATCTCATTAACATCTCATTGTATTCAACAGATTTGTTATGAAAAAATTTTAATTTCACACATATATTAATTCTAAATGAAAAGGATATTTCAATAAATGATTTTTTTAAAGCTTGTTTTTTATTTTAATAGAAAAATAAAGCAAAGGAGGAAAAAACTAGAAAGCACAACAAAATTGAAAACAATTTTATACCTTGGTGGAGAATCATCAGCTATTAGTGGGGGCATAGTAATTGTTGGTTGAGAATCATAGCCTTCTTGTTCTAATTCTCCTTGTTCAGAATAGACTACTTGATCACCACTTCTTATCTCTGTTATTCTCAAAGGTGGAACATGTGGATTTGATATATTTGCATATTCAACCACAGAAGGTGCAGGAGAAAGGGAACTTGCATCAATAATAGCACCAGAAGAATCTCTTTGTGAAACATTAACAGGTGAAGATGGAGCATCAGATGAGTCAGATAAATTAATAACACTTATATCACCACATTCTTCTGATAAATTAATTCCTTGTTCTTCAAGCGAGGAAATATTTCTTTCGTTATTTACAGAATACATATGATCACTGGTAGCTGGATCTATGAAGCCTAATTCACTTTCTTGATTTTCTGTTTCTTGATCAGAAAGATCAAGATCTATTGTTTCAATGGGCTGTTGATGAGAAGAGGAACGCAAAGTCCTTCTTATAATTCTTTCTCGTCGCTGTGGTGGAGGTGGTTCAGTTGGTTCTACCAACTGAACTTCACTTGGTTCGTCGTCATCATCATTAGATTCAGCTAGGTCAATTGTCTCAATTTCATTGGTTGAAAGTGGTCGAATTTGGGAATTGGGTCTAAAATCTAGAAAATGTAATATTCTGATTAGTTTTAAAAAAGGGTAATATTTGAATTTAATGGTTTGAAGCATGTAAATATATTTAAATGAAGAAGCTTATACAGCAAAACAATAATTGACTTTCACAAATTTTTTAATGAATTTCATGAGTAAAACTACAAAAAATGCTTAATTTACAGAAGCAATACATAAATATTAAGCAAATTAGAAACATGCCTTTTCACAAATAAATTTAAACAAACATATGGAAAAAATAAATAGCTTTTCAGCTATTACTTTTTCAACTGAGAAACTATACATAAATAAAGTAAGATATAGTAAATAGCAAATTATTACACTTCGTTTCTTGTGTACATACAAATGAACCGTTAATATTTATCTTTGTTGTAAATAATTATGAATTCTTCAAAGAAAAATGAATTTGTAATTATTCAAGAATATAGTATTGTAAAGAGAAATATATTAAAAATCATTTTAACATGGGCTTCATAAATATGTAAGAAAGTTATTTTGTAAACAAAACTGATACAATTCAATAAAAAACCCTAACCATTAGTGACTGCCTAACACTGTATCATTTTACTCATTCAACTGTGAAAAATGATACATTCAGTTAGTCATGATTCTCTAACTGCACCAGTTCATTGGATAATGGATTGATTTATAGATAACAAAAACATGTCTATGAAGAAATAAAGTGCTTAACATGAAGTTGCACATGGAAAATCTAGCACAAAACAAAATAGACTGTGGTACTGTTGTTTTTATTAGTCATTACTGTTAACAAATTCTAGACAAGGTTTAATGTCTCATATTAATTTCACATTGTGTCTTTAGAAAAGAAAACAGCATGTTGATTATTTGTTTGGAAAAAAGGAACATGACATGGATAATATGAACACAATGGTTAAGTTCACACATACAAATAAAAGTATTGGAAAGAATCTAAACTTTTTCATCATAAATCTAATGAAATCACTTCTTTATGATTAAAAAAGGCTGTAAAATTTTTTATATCATATGCAAGGAGAAATCATTGAAGTACGTAAAAATTTATAGCAATTTTAAAATTTCTGAGTTACAAGAATTGAGCTGCTTTATCCTCTATAGCCATTTATAATTACTGGAAACTTCAAGTGACTACACAAGATTATGATAAATGTTTCTGTTCGATTATACTATAGGTGTCAAAAATTAAGATTTGAGAACTGATATTATCCATTAATTCAGTTTAACAGAAACAATGCTTAAGTGCCTGAAAATATAATTAAAATATTTAATTTAAAATTAATCTACACCTTCATAATTTATAATATGATAAATAAAACTAGATAAGAAATTAAAAAATAAAATTAGAATTAAAGAAATTACCGCTTTTTTTTTACAAATGTAGTGCTAAATGATAAGTGTCTTGTTTTAAATGAAAGGTATTAAAAAACACTACTTCATTAAATATATTGATGAGCAGGAATAATGCTAGTTATTAACTTCAAAAATACACTTATAAAAATATTCATTAGAATTTAACTTTCATTTAAAAAAAAATTCAGTTCTATCATAAAAGAATGTGATAAATCAGTAGTAGAGAAAATACACTATAAAATAACAATTCAATTTATGCATTGGTGTGCATACATACTTTGCATTGGTAGAGGACACCTCTGAACTGGTAATCCAGGATTACGTAGGTGAAAAGCTCTAGAAGTTTCAAGAAGAGATAAAGATAAATCACGTTGACTTGATCCACTTGCATCTGCAGAAGGATTTATATTGCAGCAAGAATGAAGATCTGGACTTCTGCTTGGAGTGTTTATAGATAGATGAAGCCAACTGCTAATTAAAAGGAAAAATAAAGCATATTAATATGAATGTAACTTTAAAAAAATTATTCAGCAAGAGAAAAATGTGTTAATTTAGAAATAAGAAAGATGATTATGCACTAGAAAATTTAAGTTTCACAATTTGTCTTATCAGAACAATATGCCAAATTTGCAACACACTCACATACCCTCATCTAACTTAATGATCTCAGATATAGATACGTACTGGAAAGAATAAGCTACTACATAGTACATTATTCTATAAAAGTGATATTTTTACTTTTTAACGTGCAGTGTTATTAATATTTACAATATTTGAAATGTTTTACATTTGGAAGAATAGCGTACAATGGTTGGTTAGGGAAAAATGCTGAGTCTTGCAAACAGCTGAAGAATAAGAAATATACTTAAAAACCATTATCTAGCAAAAATAGTAAACAAAGAATTTAGTATTTGTTAATGTAGCAAAAGCATTAGTGCAATAAAAAATCATAAGGTCTATAAATTTATGTCAACCATGAAAGTTGCATTTTTTCACTAATACAAATGGATAATAGTTTTAAATAATAAAATAAAATAAAAAACGCATAAGTAATAAAAAATTCAAAATTCCAGTAAATGTAGACATTAAAACAGTTTAGAAGCTTGAATATATGAATGAATACTAAATTTAAGGTTATAAGCCATAGAGATATTGAAATTATATCTGAAGATTTTGATGCATTAACTAGGAATAATTTTAATTTCCATTGTTACCCTGACATTAGTAATCATGAAGCTTTTTGCATGTATAACTGCTGATAAATATCTTTGCTAGCTAAATTTATGGGTCTCTCAATAATATTTTAAACAAATTAAACTTTTTTTAATTAATTCCTAGAGACAGATAACATGCATTTGATTATTCCAGCAAGAGCATCTTCACTCTATTGGTTCAATGAAGTTTAAAGACAACATTCGAGAATTATTTACTTCAAACAAAAGGATGCCAAATGATTTTTAGTCACATAGTATAATTAAAACTTGCAAAGAGCAACTAACTAAAATATTTCACTATATAAAAAAAAAAAAACTAAAATTTTTTAGCAAATTAAAAATGCAGATTTATGTATCATTCAACTAAAATTCATTTAAAAATAATTTAGTGTTCACCAAAAGAATGCTAAAATAGCTCCAAAATGTCCTGATTTACCATAATTCAGGAATTCATTTTTTAAAATGTAACAGGCAAAGTAAAAGTTATTAAAATTGCATATTTTTGGTACATTATTTGAAGCTTTAAAAATGTGGCAGCATTTATAAATACAGGGTGGGAAATATTTAACAAGGCAAAGGTTTCACAACGTAATAAAAACTGGAGCTGGTTCCAAATTTCTCAAAATTAAAAAAAAGTTAATAATGAGTAAAATTTTAAGCAAAAATAGAAAACTAGCAGAATTAAAAAAGTACATTGTTGTGGAATAGGCAGAATATTAATATTAAAGAATATTCTCACCAGCATTTACTCTGTTAAATTACATAATCATATTCTTCAAAAATATTCATTATGTAGGATGCAGCAAAGATTAATGAATATTTGTTATGATGACATTTAAAGCTTCATTTACAAATTAACATGTAAAAAGTTGTTACGATATATAAAATAATTATGGTAATTAATAAATAATTTATAAATGCTTATAAAAATCAGCAATTTTATTTTTACCGTTTTCATTTCACTTAAAATACCATTTCTTTTAGTATGACCAACAACTACTCTCAAGTGTGGAAAAGTATGAAATGTCAAACTAAAAAATGAGACAGCACAATTATAGAAGTATATATCATAAGGTATAAACTTGTAATTACACTTTTATCCACATATTCACTTGGCAAGAATAGGCAGGATATTGAAAAATTTCCCCTTCCTGTATTTTCTCCAGTTTATTCTTTTTTGATTACTGAGTTATGTCTTCCAGTGGAAAATGTAAATTTAGTCTTGCAGTAAATAGAGGTTTTGAAAATGTTAATATTTTTAACATTTATTTAATATGTTTTGTTCAAAACGCTGTTTTGAAACATGGAATAAGGACTCACAAATGCATCAACAAAATGAAAAAAGAGATTTTCACAATGCTTGAGATTCCCTCTATTTATAACTAAAATATGCAATAACTGTTTACAATTATATTTCTTTTATATGTGTTACAAACACAAAATATTAAACTATAATATGCTACATTACACTGACATTCAACATAAAGCAATTAAGAATTGTTGCAACAATACTTACTTAGTACTCATGGGAGCAGAATTTCCTGAAGATGGAAGATCAAAATGGTGCAAACGTGGAGGTTCTGCGATTAAAAAAAATCAAGAAATTAACTATCCCTAAATACATATTGATTATCAAAAACTTATTTAGTCAAACATAACTACCTAAATTTATGGTTCATAAAGTGTTCATGAAATACAAAAATTAAAACTTCCCGAAAAATGTGAAACACAAAAGCATAAAAATTTAAAATTATAATAAATTATTAACTTTTTTGATCAACAAGAAATGTAAAAGGATTAAATAATCAGATACAATTGTTTTTCAACTTTAAAGACACATACAAAAAGGTAAATTGTTGTTAAAGTAATCAAATTACAAATGAAATGCAATTAAACATGGATATTGTCTTAATTAAAATAGAATAACTTTTTAAAACAATATGGTAAATGATTCAAACTTATGCTGATCATTCAAATGCAAACAACTGATAATTTTATCATTTATTTCACTCTTGTATGATTTTGCTTTCCTCGTGTATGAAACCTTTTTATGAAATAAGGGAATTTGGTAAAAAATGCAATATATTATTGAAAAATATAAGAAAGAAATTAATGCAACAAAATAGTGACTCTGCTTATTATAAAAACCTAATTTAATAATAAGGTAAAATGTTTTTACATACATATAGTTAGATCAGACAGATAACATATCAGTTACCTGTTATTGCAGTTTTTTTAAAATTAAAATGTTTTACATCAGTGAAAATGATGATTTTATTATTAAATCTAGAATCATTCCTATATTAGACTGAAACACTTTCAAATTATATGTGGATTCATAATATTGAGTATATATAATAACACTTAACTGCGTTTTCATGACTGGAACAACAAAATAATTGCACCTAGCATTCACCAACTCTTTTTAGCAAGCCAATAAAATATTTTTAGTGTAATATTTTTTTCTTTTTCATATTTTTGTCACTAGTCAGCTTATTTTATTTACATAAATATATACACACGACATGCATGTAGCTAGTATGGAAATTTCCCGAACCTTAATGAATTAGTTTGGTTCTTGATATTTTAACGATTTTTAGGAACTTGTGTAAAATAATCTTAACTACAACAACATATTTAAAATGTAGGCATCAAAATTTATGGGTTTTATCTAAACTACCCAATTTAATTTAACATAACAATAAACTGCTCTTTAGTATTGTGTGTAAGTGCAAAATTTATATATATAGATAGAAAAATATATTTATAACTTTTCATGGCCTATTCATTCCTATTAAAGATGCTTGTATTAGAAAATATTTTTTCTAAATAAAAATAAAATATTACCTAGAAACAATGTATATATTAAAACTATTTCCCTAAAAATTTGCATCACATTTTCATAATTTCTTAACATATGTAGTAATAATATCAATCAAGAGTTAAATTTTCAATAACCAATGATTGCTGATTACATAGAAACTGATGGAGACAAACATTTGATAATTGTACTGGAGATAAAAATTTATGAAAATATTAATACTTTTGCAGTAGCTACTTTTTACAATATACTCATTTATTTGTGCTGGTTTAGATTTTTAACTCACCTTTAAAATAGTTTCATAAAAAAAATTTGAAACAAATATTTTGGTCTTAACTATCGGCACATATCCCAGCTTATTATTCAAGAAATTTACTTCATGCAAGCATACGAAAGAGAATTATATATAAAAATTCTAACATAAAATTTGATTAAAAATTTTAAAAGTATATACTTTCTAACTATATACTGTTAACATTTAATTTAAAAATATCATACGATATCTGTGTATTCAACCTACTGATCAATCAAGTTACATATGAATTGAATCACTAATGAATTAATATAGATCAATAGGAAGTTAAATATTATTTAATTTCGAAATTTCTCTTGGATAATAATCTACCGTACGAACATATTTTAATACAATTGTAGAGGCTCCAACAGCACATATTTACTTCAAATGTACAAGAAATCAAAATATATTAGGACTGTAAAGCAAATGAAATATGAATTTCAAAGTACAGTTGAAACTTGATATAATAGCCCTCTGTGACCTGGAGCAAAACATTTATTATTTGGCCACATTAGATATAAATAAAAAATGTACACATACATGCTTACCAAAGAGAATATTTTTGAAGAGATTATAATTATTTTCAGTGTAAAAAAATAAAATTATCAAATTATTTTTAAAACATTTTAAATTAAAGCAAGAGAAAAAATGGTGTACATACAAAATATTTTATACCAAAGAAAACATCTGTAATGATTGTCTTTTAACACAATTGATTTTTTCAGAATAAAATTTTCTATTTCAATAATAATGCTCTGTATTTTCTTGCTTTTAAAAATACAGTTTAAATTTTAACTGTAATTGACGCAGTTTTTATACTAGGTCTTTATGTCCACTTGATGTTGATGCAATTTCTTCTTGTGAATGATAATAGGAAATATGTCCCTTTCTGAGCCAAATTTTTGACACCTTGTAGGTATATTCAATTGCAGCATATATAATCGTCAAAACTTAAAATTTTCATGTAACTCCATTCTTTCACAAAATTTCTTGAAGCATTTTCCCTTTCTCGATTAGAGAGAATATTAAAATTCTATAAATCTTTCCATAACTGGAAGCAGAATTTTGGCACTGATTACTGGACACGTTTAGAGACTCTTCTTATTTGGTAGAATGGTATTATTGGATAGGTTATTTTCACCCACATCAGTTAAAGTTAAATGGAAACACTGAAGATTCTAAGTCAACAAATTCTTTTTTGAAAGATATCATAAAGAATGCTGAATTTGGATGTCATATTGTGGTTAGACTATGTAATCATTAAAATGGAAGGATCTTAATAAAGTGGAGAGGGGGGGGGTGTTATAACAAATTTTGATTAAAAAATTTAGATTTTATAACAAGACAAAGATAATTTTAAAATTAAATAAAAATGGCTTTATATATCCATTTGAAGGAAATTTTTATTTTACTCAAATATAAAGAAATGTCCAAACCCAAACAGATATAGTAAGAAATTTAAATAATAAAAAAAACTCAAACACAGCATGTAAGCTAATATTTGGATCAAGGCTTACAGTACTCATATCTGTTTGTCTGACTTAGGACCCAGGTGTGCATAGCATAAGTTCTGGTAGGCAGTCAGCCTAACACCAAACATATAGCATTTAGTTCCTGAGCATGCTTGGTACTCAGTTTATTGACTCACTGAAGGGAGGAAAGACTGATTCGATTCTACAGGAGCTTTTCTAGTAAGCAGTTGATTAATTTAAAAGCTAAAAGCTGTCAATATTGACCAAAAGTTTTAAAAATTGAATTTTTATAATAGAATATATTTTGATTTTTAGAAATAACGAGAAATATCAACAATCACAAAACAAAATATACATTATACAGAAGAAAATTTCACAATAATTATATAAAAGGGAAAAGATTTTAAGTTTAAATGAAAATACAATGTTGAATTTAGTTGAACAGAAATTTAAATATTTAGTTAGAAAAGACAATGTCAGCAAAACAGTAAACATGATTTAAAAAAAAAATTAAAGCTCCTTTTTTTAACAAATACATAGTATACTACGAGTGATTTTATTTGCATACCCTATCTAATAGAAAAAGCAATGCTAAGTTTATTGAACAACAGAGAAATATATGTAATAAACAGAACTGCACAGTCAAATTGCAAATTAAGATAAAAATATATTTCTAACTTTCCATGCAATATTATATATATATAGCAGTTAAAACAAAGGGTAATATTAGAAATAATTTCCAATTTAATGCTTGCTACAATTTTATTATTTTAAAGGGAAATATCACAGCAACTAAGGAAAAGTATTTAAATTCAATTTTAAAAATTGAATTTGAAAACTGGAGAAAAAAGAAAAAACTTAATGAAGGGAAGCATTTTGAACATTTAAGGAAAATAAAAAAAAAATCTTGCAGAGAAACTTAGAATTAATTCTAATATTTATTGATATAGAAATAACTAATTTTTCCCTAAAAGCTTGCAATCATGCATTACAAGAACTAATGGGCATACAGAATATACAACTCATTATTAATTTCTTTCTACTCTGAATCATAAAAATACCTTCAGGTAAATGAGAAGTCATGAAATTAGAGAGAATTGTTGAGGGTCTAGTCTCAGTTGTGGTAGTTGCACCTCGTGAAGGTAGAAGAGATCCAGCATTGGATGTTATAACTAAAGCAGGTCCTAAAACTTGCTCCACAATAGAAGCAGCAAGCCTTTCAGTACTCAGTGAACTTACGTCTGCAAATATTGTTTTAGCCATTTAAGACACTGGCTTTACCCACATGTCACTGAATTTTAACATAAATCACAGGGATAAAAAATATCCCTTATAAAAATTTTAACAGAATTAAAAATTTAAATTAATTTATATAAAGGAAGTAATACTGAATACATGTATAATACTGAATACTAAATACATGTATAAATAAAGTAATAATGAATGCATGTGCACCAGGCATCCATTAAAAATACCTAATGGCAGCAAATTTAGCATTAATCCATCATTACATACTTACAGAACACAACTGCATTACATAATTTTAAAGCAGATTTAAACCACATTCAAAACATTATACATTTAATTTACATTTAAAGCTATTTTAAATTATTTAAATGTTACAAATACCTAAACCTCTTGATAAATAAACACAACTATTTTATTAAAAAATGTGAAAATGAAATTAAACTTTTATAAATTCTTAAGTTTTAGGGTAAATGATATAAAAGGAAAAAGATAAAATATATTTATGTAAAATTTAATTAGCTATTGTAAAGTTACAAATTAAAAATTTAAACGGCAAAAGAAAACAATTGTTAAACTAATAAATGAAAATACTGAAATTTAGAGAGTACAACAAAAATTGAAAACATTAAAAACTTCATGGGAGCTCATTCATTTAATAAATGAAAAAAATTCTTTAAAAATATATTCATTGAAAGTACTTAATTGTTTTAAATGTGTGCAAACATTTTTCAGCAATTTTATTAAATCAAAAATTCAATAAAAGGCTGCAAAACACTTAGAATGAAAACCAAATAAAAATTTTCAAAATGAGTAAAATTGTAGAAAACAACCGATTAAGAATGTTAACCAACCTCTTTGTTCATTTTATAAATGAAAATGGCAACCATTTGAGAATCTGTACTTAAACTTAGAAAATACAAAAAATATTACAGCTTTATGAAAAATAAAACACCCCACATAATTTATTGCAGATTTTTTAAAAGTGTGCTGTTTTCAAAAGACAAAAAGTTAATTACCTTGTGATGGCATATCTTGTCCTAAGTTTACTTCTGGAACATTGCATGTAGCTGATATGTTGCTTTCAAATTGACTAGCAGGTTCTGCAACCTAAAATAAGAAATATTATCAATCATTTTAAAATTAAGAAATAAGAGTATAACTGCTTTATACAAGTAAATACTAGTTTTTATGTATTAACCAAACAAATTATCAAGAATACTGCTCTATACTAACTTCCATGGATGACACTCTATTTTCAGCCGACTGCTCTGTATTGCTGTTCATACCATCTGATGTTTCTGTATCACTTAAAACTATAACTTCTGCATTTTTGTCACTCGTTTTATCATGAAGTTTTCTTCGTTTTTCTTTTCTTTCAATTAACTCATCATCTCTATGAGCCTCAAGACTTTTTATTATAGTAGGTTTCAATCCTATAAGAGTAAAGAAGAATTAATGCTGTTTTTGAAAACATCTTAAGGATCACAATAAAAACAATTTTAAGAATTTTTTATAATTCAATTGTTTTAATTTGTTGAAAAAAAAGAATAATTGTTTCCAGAAATTAACATCTGTATAATAAGGTGTTTAATATTCAAGTTAAATATATTTTTCAAGCTCTTATATTACTCTATATACTCTCTTATTTATATTACTCTTATATTTATAGCTTTTATTCTAAAACTCTTATATTTATATTGCAACATTTTTTAAACTAAAATTAAACACATATCTAACACAGAAAGTCATTGCTGAAAAAAAGAGATATTCAGTTTGAAAACATGAATTTATGTTAATAAAGAAAAACATGCAGAGCTTAAACACCCAAGTAATAAAAAATAAGTCTCATCAATCAATGTAAATTAAAATGAATAGTTTATAATTGGAATTGTTCATGAGCTTCTATCCAAGGGCTGGAGGTATTTTTTGGTATTAAGCCTAAATCCATGAAATTATCAAAGTATCAATGAATTGTTTAATAATGCATTGATTTAAAATTGATTAATAATGCTCTGTACAGTATTTAAACAGCATTTACTTTATATAAATATTTATAGAATATTCTCAGCTATTTAAGTTATTTCTCATTTACATAGATATTTTCATAAATAACCATTTAATTACTTGATATATGTCTGAAAACACAATATGTTACTTCAAATTATCTTTTCTTATCAAATATAAGTAAACAGGGATCTACACACAGTTCTAATAGAATTTAAGGGTTCTTACTTGTTATACATATATGACAAAAAAGGCATTTATAATAAAATTTTTGGAATTGAGTTCATACCTGCTAAACAATCATGAATACTGTCACCATCAAGAACCCTAGACTCTTCTGCCCACCTATTTAAAGTTGACGGAATAGCAGAAAGTGTACCAGACTGGTCACCAGACACAGAATTATTTTGATCCTGTCAAATATATAAAAAATTTTTACTAGAATATAAAATGCAATAAGTATAAAGAATTTAGCTACTATACTGAGTTAAACTTAATTGTAAGTAATACACACATAGTGAAATTAAAATGATTTTAACAAAAATTTCAGTGGATAGTTAGTCAGAAGTGAGTGATTAAATTAAGAGTGACTAAAGTTATTTAATTATTAGTTTTCTAGAGATGACAAAGATTTTCTTATAGAAAGCTAAATATTTAGAAAAACCCTTAAGTAGACGACATGTTATTTTTTATTATAAAAAATGAATGGAAAAGCATTTTTTTCAACGGGCAAGGAATAAAGATATGCAATTAACAAAAACTAAATGTCCAGATAGACTGGATAACATTAACTAACAGGCAACTAGATCATCATGGATTTAGTAAAAATGTTATAGCTAACAAAGAAAAAGCTTTGAATTAGATATCCCACCTGAATTTCGAATACTTCATCTTCAGTAGCAAGTATTCGAAAATCATTGTTTGCAAATACAAGCCTGGATTGTGTTGAAGATGAAGGTTGAGAGTTGAAGTTTGATGTCAACTGAAGCAAATCTTGGGCAGTATTAGGCCCTAGTAATCTACAAAATAAATATATTTTTATTGTAGACTTATTTTCAAACGCAAAAATAATATAAAAATTAAAATAGTTACTTTTACTATCACAACTAATTGATAAAATATGTGAATTTTTAAATCAAAATTAACAAATTTTACAAGCAAATCATTTCATTTTAGATTTTTATCAAATTGTGACAGTAAACATAATTATAACTTTACAAATATATTTTCATTACAAAGAATATTTATTAATAAAATATAACATGGCGATCAAAAATGCAACATAAACAAAAAATAGTCAAACTTGCAATTGCATATATATACCTATGTACTTCATGTAACAAGATATGCAAATGACTTTAATTTCATGGAATTCATATATTATGAGTAGTTGCAGCAGCACAAATCACAAAGAAAACTTTCCTATTAGAAAGAAATAGAACTGCTTTGTGTATTTATAACTAAAGTCTAATTTACAAAAGTTTCAATATGTGCCAAAGGGTAGTGTCTTGTGGGTTTTTCTAAGAAAAGGAATCAGTATCAACATATTGCAGATTCTACATATAACATTTTTTTATATACATGATGCATGTAATCATAAAATAGTCAAGCAAATATAGAATTAATAAGTCCAGGGGAAAATTTACAAACAAAACCTGTTTTAATCGAACAAATTCCACTGCAACACACAAAATTCAGCAAGTAGTTCACAAAATACTAGTAGAATATTCTCATATGAGAAACTACACAGCAATAAATATGGTCTGTTGCAATTCAATCTGTGAATGAAAGAATAATTCATTGTTGATTGCAGCAAAAAGGAACACTCAGAAATTGTCCGCTGGTTTGAGGAAGCTTAGCCCTAATCCATAAGTATTTTCTATGAATCAATGAACATAATAGATGGATATCAGAATGGTGTAACTTTGAATTTTCAGATTAATAATGCTCTGCCTAAAAAGTTACTAGGGTCTGACACTGAAGAGAAGTGCAATTATTTTCTTATTCATCAATATATAGCGGTACCTCAATATATGAGTGCCTAATATATGAGTGTTTTGATATACGATCTAACAAGCGGGCGATATTTTGCTTTGAGATGATAGCAATATTAGAGATACGAGAAACTGCACACTACACCGCTGCACATGACACCAAAATGTGCCCGCTTGTTGGTGTTTTTTGCATTTTGTACATTTGAAAATATCATATTTATTTTTATAACCTGGGTCCGAAGAAGATGTCTATTGAATTAAAGCATGAAATATTGGAAAAACACAAGCAAGGTGTAAGAGTAATTGACTTGGTAAGGATGTATGGGCATAGCACATCAATGATATTTACTGCACTTAAACAGAAGGAGTTGATAAAGGGTATCGCTCCGTCTAGTAATTTCTAAGCTCCGTCCATTAAAAATGGAGAAACTACAGATGGTGTAGGTGAAGGAGAAACAGCTTCAAGGAGGAACCTAAAAAAAGCATCATATATGAGAATGCACGAGCGATTTACAAGTGAATTGCTGAAGTAGATCCCACACACTTCTACAAATAAGGAATCAGAAGGCTCATTTAAAGACAGTTGGGGCTGGTTTGACGACTTTAGGACAAGGACCAGGATTCACTCTGTCATCAGGCAAAGTGAGGCAGCAAGTTTGGGTGTGAAGGCAGCTGAAGTTTATATCAAAACGTTTTCCGAACTGATAGAAGCGAAAGGATATGTCAACCAGCAAGTCTTCAACTGTGATGAAACAGGGCTTTTCTAAAAAAGGAAGTCGAACAGAAATTACTGCTGAACTGGCAGAGCAGAAGATGATCCCAGGTCACAAACCCATGACGGATAGATTAATTTTAGCACTTTGTGGCAATGCAAGTGGCGACTGCAAAATCAAACCTCTGCTAATACACCATTCAGAAAATCCCAGAACCTTTAAGTCACATAAGAATTTAAAACAAAAATTAATTTATGTGGAGTAAAAATTTGAAGGTGTGATTCACCAGGAAATTCTTGGTGGAGTGAATAAACCCAGTGTTTGACCCTTCTTTTAAAAAAATATCTACAGGAAAACAACCAACCCATGCAAGTCCTTCTCGACCTCAACAATGCCCCTGCTCGGCGACAAAATCTTGAAGATGATTTGCTTGAAGAAGTCTAGTTTATAAATGTTTTGTACTAACCATCCAGTACCACTCCTATCCTACAGCACATGGATCAGTAGGTGATTTCTAATTTTAAGAAGTTGTGCATCAAGTAAATTTTTCAGCACTGCTTTGAAGTGACGGAGAACATAAACCTTACCCTTCAAAAGTTCTGGAAGGACCAGTTTAACATCGTGATATGCTTAAGAATTATTGATCAGTCTTGGCTGAGCCTCAACCTCTGTATGGAAAAAGTTGTGGCTGGAGGCTGTAGCTGAAAAGGCCTTCGATGGATTGGAACCCGAAGTGTCAGTGGTAAAGGAGGTTGTTTCTCAGTGAAAATTCATGGGTCTGGAAGCGGATGAGAGATATGAATGAACTCATCGAGGAACAGTCTCAGGAGCTGATAACCGAAGAGTTACACGATCTACAGTTGCAGCAACATACTATGGTTCAACAAAACATTAGTTTTGAAGAGGAGCCAGAGATGGAGGAAGTTATCTTGACAAGAGATATAAAGGAAATATTGGGAATGTAGGAGGAAATAGTAGAGTTTGTGGATAAAAATAACGCCTAAAAGTTTCAGCTGGTCATGCATTGGAGTTGTTCACGACACTTGACTGTCAAGCTAGTACTAGGAAATTTTATAGCTTGTACTCCTTACTTAATTTTACATATTATGGGTAGTCACATTTTAAAAGAATATGAAGCAATACAGATTGCGATGCTGAGTGCTTCTTTCCACCTGAAAGAATTCCACTGCTTTTTCAGTTTGTATGTTCTTCATATCTGTCACTAATGGTAAATATCTAGACATTCATTAGGAATAGCTAGTAATAGGTTTGTTTTGTTTGTCGCTCAACGTTCATTTTTTGCACACGAGAATAGCTAGTAATAAAGAACTTGCAAGTAAAACAATTCAAATTGAAATACATGAAAAATGTCAATTCCTCAAAACACATCAAAAGCTTCTTATACAATTTTTACATGATAATTAGGAGTTGAAGGGATGAAATTAATTAATGAATCTATCATACATCTGACAAAACATTTTAATCAAGGGATGTTTCTTTTGTATACATTAATTTTGAAAAAAATTGTCTTTCTCATTTCTTAATGGCTACAAAGTATAAAAATTAGAAAATGAGAATTTAATGATTAGATAAAAATGACAATATTTACAAAACACAGTTGAATTAAACTAATCAAAATTTTAAAATTTGCTATGAATTACATAGAACAAAGATTTAAATATAATAAGGCATCTTGTATAGTATAAACTAAAAATTAAATGTTACAACCTCTGTAATATCACAGGTGGGTTTGGATGTCTTCTACTGGAATTTCCATTAGGTGTAGCATACATATGCCAAGTATGTCCACCTATATTTGCACGATAGCCTCTTTGCCTTCTATGAACTCTAGGCTGAGAGGAACATTGAGAATCCCCGTGTCTAACTAACAATGGATGAACAGTAGTAACAGATCTTGGAGCAGGAGGAACTGTTGGAGCTATAAATTATATAAAATAATATAAGACAAACTAAGAAACTAAAGATTAAAAACGCAACTTTTCCATAAATTATAATCACAAGTAATTTCAATGAGTTTAAATGTTTGTGTGCAACTTTTCTTTACATTCTTATAAGCTGAAAATAATTATCAGAATTAATCCTTGTAATCCTGGATGCAAAAATTAAGAACCATAATAAACAAAAGCTTTCTGCAATTCCCGTTGTTAACTTGCATGAATATTTATATTGTTGACAATATACATTATTTGAGGCTTTTATAAATATGACTCAAACTATTTATGCCAATAAACGAAGTATTTAAAATAAGTTGCATTCTTAAACACATAATTTAGTAAATACAATTTGATTGTCTTTAAGACAACATTACAAATTATACATAAAATAAAATTGCTCTAAGAAAAGTGTAATGTGACAATATTAACTAGAAACAGTTACTGAATGAAATAAAATGGAAATTCTCTCTTTTAACATAAAAGATTACATATTATCAACATTTGACAGCAATTACCACATCGTGTTTAAAAACGATTGTTGAAAAATTAAATGTATTTTGCAAGATTTGTTTATATACATTCTTCAAACTAATACCTGAAAAACTATTTGAAAACTCTTTCACGACTTGCAGATTAGGAATTTCTTTAAATAATAAATAAGCAGATTTAGTCATTCTCTAATTATTAAGAATTATAAAAAATTTATAACTTGCCAGGCGTTTCATTTCCACTGTTAGTTTCATCAGTTACAACAGGAATTTGAAAAGTACGAACTGCATCAGTACCACCAAAAATAACTGAAGAGCCACCTAAAAATTATTTACATTTCATTATTCACAATGTTAAATGCAAACATGCATTGAAAATGAAGAAATTTTTAAAAAACATCAGCGTAAAACTTCATAGGATATAATAAAACTTTTTAACACTATTAAGTGCTTAATGTATTATTACAAACATTAAAGTAAACATTACAAACCAACATAATGGCTTCAAATGTTAAAGGATGTTCATATTTACAAGGGTAAAAACAATTTAAATCTTTCTTTCTCTTACCAGATGATGGAAAAACTTCTTCTAATTGAAAAAACAAGCTGTCATCACGATCTTGAACACGAAAGAAATCCAAAGCAGCAAAATCTTCACCAACTTCAAATCGAGAAGACTGAAAAAACCATACAAGTACATATTATCTAAAGAACACAATTGAATCATTAGATATTTTAGAATTACTAAAGATATCAAGCAAACAGGAATGACTGTCAGATATTTTTTATGTAGTTTAAAATTATATCTTCTGATGACTTTATTAGAGTTCCTTTTACTAACAGAAAATAGTTTTAATTGTTAAATTTTACATTTAAAAAATCCCAAGACTGATTTGAAAATGAAGTATTTGAATTACTGTGTATATATATATATATATACATATATATATATATATATATATATACACACACACACACACAAAGCAAATGCATTATATATTAAAGCAATTTAAAGAGCAATAAAGTGTTAGAGTAAAAAAACAACTATTAGAAATTTTGCATATAAAGAGTTTGCTTTCATTTCTTTCAGAATAGAAAAACAATATGCTTCTAACTCATAATTAAGACAATCTAAAACTTTCAAATTACATAAGGACAACTTAGAGTTTCTATACATATTTCTGAATGCTGCTAAAAGCAACAATATATACTTCAGATAAAATATTCTAAAAATATAAATCAACTGAAAAGTAAATTTAACTATGAAAGGTTTTATAAAATAGAAGGATTTTTCAAATTTAAAAATATGTTTTTACTATGACAAAGTGGAACATAAAAGGAAAACAATATTTATAAATAGTGCAATGTAAAATCAGAGCATAACAGGCATTTTTTATAAATAGTTCATTCAGTTTGCATATTGAAAGAATAAATACTTGTTCATAACACACACCTACGGAGTACTTTTCATAGTGAGGGGTAAATACAAAAAATCTATAAACTATACTATTTTAAACTATGTTAATTCTTTCTGAAGTATTTATATTTTAATTCTTATATTTACAAATACAAGCATCAATTTTGCAAATGAAACTAACTTCAATATGAAAGAATTCATATTGAAGTTAGTTTCTGTAACTTAAATATGACAAATACACACTGCCTTAATAAATTTCAAGCAAGCCACATAAGGCAAGCTTAAAATTACTTACATCTTCATCATCATCATCATCATCAGCATCTGCATCTTCAACTCTTTCATCACGATCAGCATCATCTTCACTATGGCTATGCCCAGATTCAGAATTACTTTCAGAATCGCTACTTTCCTGTTGGTCATCTATAAATGAATGAAACATATTTACACAATTATTACCAAAGCGATTTTTACAAATTTGAATATCTTCATAAAAACTAAACCCAGTGGTACAACATATGGAAACTGAGGCTTCAATGGCCATATCTGTTTTCATGACCGAAAGGCCTGGGGTGCAAAACATAAATGTACATATATTTAACAGATATTGAAATCATAATGGGGTAGAAAAATAGTAATACTACTGATATAACAATTCTTGAATTAGAAGGAATAGGTCACAGTGAATAAAAAATACCTGTTAATTTTAGAATAATATGGTTTGTCAAACATATTTTGTGAATAAATAGTTCATAATCATAAAAGAAGTATTGCACTTAAAATATATCCAAATAAAACAAATAAGCACAAAATATGCTTTAACTCTTGCACGTAGTGCCTATATATATATTTTCAATTACATTTAAATCATAATGAGAAGTCTTCTCACTGTGTTCAGTTCAAAACATTTAATTAATCTATTTTTTCGTTCAAATTACTTAGCTAAAACTTTATATCTGAAAATATACTTTTCTTGGCTGGAACAAAAAGTATTAACACTTGAGCGAATAACAATAGGTTGATAGATAAGTTCTGAAACGTATTCATACATTTTAAAAGAGAGCTACATCAATGCTTCATTTGAGGATATTCTATCATGAAATTTAAGAGAGCATTATAAATAAAGATTCTAAACTTTAATATTTTGCCACAAGTTTGTAAGAAATAAAATCATCAACTCCATTAAAATTAACACATTTTCACAAAATAAATAAATAAAAATTTTTCAATTAATATTTTTCTGTATCCACAGTTAATAACTACCTGTTTTTGAATTTAAAACTTTGAAAGTAGATGATTTGAAAATAATTTGATATTCACTTGATATTTATGTATAAAAAAGTTTTTCTTAAAAAAGAAAACAAACAGTATGCACTTGCTAGTTTCCATTTTGTAACATTTTTAAGAGCATTTTCCAATTCTTTTACCTTACAGATATTTTTGGAACTTTCAAATCCATATCATGTAAAATCTATATTTTCTAAGATTTACTTAATCTAGTCAGAGGTGATATTTTAAAAATTAATATAGATAAGTTTTTCACTGAAATAAATTAAGCAGAATTTTTTGAAAAAAAATTAATTTGAAAAATATTACTTAATGTTTGGAAATTCAGAACCATTAGTAAATTTAAATAGAAGCAATAATTTATCATATAACAATAATAAAAGCCATTGATGTTCTCGCTAAATTTTAAAAAATATACCCTACCTTGGACTTGATCACTGAATGAAGCAGAACGCCTTCCACCAATGGAGCTTCGAGAATGATCCTCCATTTCTATAGTAACATTTATTTCTCGCTCAGCAGAGGTAGAGCCTAGAACAAAGCCAAATTCCTTGAGATAAATATAAAATATATGAATGAAGTAAAACAGAAAAATTATATCACAATATGGGAATTTTGATTGCTAAACACAAAGAATAATAAATTTTGAAGTAAGAAAAAAAAATGGAAATAAAATCTTCAAGGAAATATTTCAGAAGAAACCATCTGCAATTTGATACATAATAAATTATAATGGTAATAATTTTTAAGATCTATGCAAATACTATAAATTTCCTATTAATCTTTCTACTTGCTTTAATAATTTGATATTATCGAAGTTACTACACGCCCTTACATTTGCTGCCAATGAAGTTAAACTAATAAGCAATCCTTAATATAGTTTCTATAAATTGAGTACCAAAAGTGCTTAGGGACTAAACACACACACACAATGTTTTTTTTTTTTTGTTAGGCTGACTACCTAACCAGGACATATGCATTGCAGTCCAAGCCCTCAATCAGGAAAATAGGTACCAATGGGTCTTGGCACAAGTTTAGCTTTAGTTTAAAAATTTGCTGAAGTATACAATTCTTTCATTTTGAAACACCCACGAATAATCTATACTATACAAATATTCAAGCCTATTTAGGTGTGGTTCTGTTGCAATATATCCATGTAGTTGAGTCTAAAATCAAAATATTAAAGCAATTTTAAAGTGACACTAATTCTAGGAGGAAATAGTTATTTCTATTTAAATTGATATCAATCTAACAATACACAACATAAACAAAAATCGACATTTTAAACCAAATATTATAAAACATCATAAATATCATGAATCAATGAACCATAATATGAGAATAACACATAATGAACTTGTCAATCATAAAATTAATGAGTAGGATAAATTATACAGTTATTTTAAGTCTATAAGAAGACTCTTTCCTCAAAATAAAACCATAAACGAGCTTCAGCATCTAGTGCAGCTATTAAGGGGCAGTCGCACATACAGAGATTAAAGGAACTGATCCAAGAATTTAAACTTGTAAGCCACACAAAACCACCTATTTACAAAGAGATAATAGTTCCTAACTCATAGGAGCAATTTTTAAGTGGGGGATGAGCTTGTAATCACTTAACAGCAGTAGGGGTAATGCAGACATCATACTTCCTCCTGAATCTTAATTTCCTTCAGCATGTTCCAAGGCAGATTTTCTCTGCATATGTGGTCAGTTTGTCTTAAAGGCTGTTTGTTCCCTCTTGACTGCCCTTAATCACTTTAGGGTACTTCTGATTAGAGCTGTATGTCTGCAAATATCAGGTGCAATGAAAAGAAGGGTTAGCTCAAATGCTTCTCAAATCTGACACCAGAAATGCCCATAGCTGACTTAGTCAAGCATTGAGGGAGAATAAGCTGCTCAGAGATTTTGAAAAGAAATAATTATTTTATTTACTCATAGCGTTCAGCAAAAAAGCTATGCAGATGCTTAAAAAATTGGGCAGTTTTGATAATATTCATTAAATGTTCAAAAATAATTATAAATATCCAAATTAAATTAAAAATATAAAATTTATTTAAAATATAATTTATATTTAATTTAAATATTCATAATTTTTGTATAAAATAATAAATATATTTTTAATATATTTATAACATATATATTGAATATATATACATATACATATATACAGGGTGATTCAAAACAACGTGGACAAACTTACATGATAGATCAGTCATACAACAAGGATCAAAAATCACATATGAACAGCGGGTCGCAACTGCGATCCGGAGCCGCTACAGGGCATATAAAAAAATACATAACACAAAGGGAAGAAACGAAATCTTTATTGTTAATGACTCACTCACATGCAACTAATGTCGAGCTTACAGGAAATGCTCAAAGTTTCTTCCAGATGCATCGAGACACGCCTGGCATCTACGTTGCATGGAACAGCGCACCTTCTCAAAAATACCAGGTGTATCTCGAACACATCCTGCTGCCTCAACAATCCTTCCTACCAAGTCCTCCGGCGTTGCAACAGGTGTTTCATAGACAAGGCCTTTTAAAAATCCCCATAAGAAAAAATCCAAGGGAGACAGATCTGGTGATCGTGGTGGCCATGCGATCGGTCCACCGCGACCAATCCAGCCGCCAGGAAAAGTAGCCTGCAGATGTGCTCTGACGGCTGTGCTGAAATGTGCAGGAGCTCCGTCGTGTTGAAATCGAATGCGTCGACGAATAGGCATCGGAACATCATTCAGCATTTCTGGTAGAACCTCTTGCAAGAATTTTAGATAAATGGAGCCGGTAAGTCTTTCTGGGAGAATGTACGGACCGAGTAAACAGTCTCCTACAATGCCACCCCACACGTTAATGGAACATTTTCGTTGTGCGCCATGCGGACGTATGGCATGGGGGTTTTCATCCGCCCACGTATGGAGGTTGTGAAAGTTCATCACACCCTCTAATGAGAAGGCAGCCTCATCAGTGAAGAGAACACTTGCTGCGAAGTTTCGGTCTGCATCATTTTCGTGCAAAAGCCACCGCGCAAAATCCATACGTTTGCTGTAGTCTCCCAGATCCAGTACCTGGACGCGTTGTAAATGATAAGGATGTAGTCCTTCGTCATGTGCAATGCGCCAGACGGTAGATTGGGGGATATGGGTCACTCGGGATACAACTCGTGTACTTGTTGAAGGATTACGCTCCAGTTCTTGGACAACCCTTTCTTCAGCATCAACCGTCCGAGTTGTTCGTTGGCGACCAGTATCCAGCTTGTGCACGTCGAACGAGCCGGTTTCACACAATCGTCGATGCAGAGTGGCAAAGAATGAGCGGCTAGGCAACTGTCTACCAGGATATTTCGCACCATACATTCGCAAGGCTTCTCGTCCATTACATTTGGCCATGCCGTAAATTAAGTGCATGTCAGCCATTTCGCGGTGTGTGTAAGTAGCCATAATACACCCAACGCATCCACGGCTCGAATGAAGACAATCTCCGTTTGCTTAAGTCGTGTTTGTTTAGTACGCCCTCTCGTGACTCTAGCGCGCTCTACAGGCGTTTGCGACCCACGGTTCATATGCGATTTTTGATCCTTGTTGTATGACTGATCTACCATGTGAGTTTGTCCACGTTGTTTTGAATCACCCTGTATATATATTCAATATATATAAGATATATTTATTAGTTTTTCTTCATTTAATTTCAATTCAATTTTCTTTGATTTTATAAGATTTAATTCTGTTTTATTGGAAAATAGGAAGACAAAAAATTGCATTTTTCTCGAAGTACTATACTTTTAAAAATATTTTCAAATAGACAAAAATGTTGAATTTCTTATTTGTTTTAACAGAAAAAAGGGAAAAAAATTAGTTTATTTATTAGTTTTGCAATAACTTTTCTTCCTTTTATAAGATATTTTGATACAAAACATACAAAAAATTCTGTTATTTTGGCATACAGTTTCTATTCACAATCTTTTACGCATTACGTCCATACATTCCTTCACTTGAATCAAAATACAAACTCCATAATATCATTATAAATACATTATTTTCATGTAAAAATACTTGAAACATATGTTACGATGAAATGTTATTTTTAGCATTAATGAGTTTTCAATATGTAGCAACATCATATATCACATCACATATTTTGAACGAATACAATTTTAATAAAAATAAAAACTGTGTTCAGCTAATTGAATGAGAAAACAGTAATTCTAGTCAATTCCCAATGTTGTCACATTCCTTCTCTGGTATAAGGCCGCTAAAATGTGGATGAGTCAGCTTTTCTCTCTTATAATATTTGTAAGTAAATCATTTACTCAGCTCATATTCTTGAAGCTCAATGATGAAGGTAGTTCAGTCATCAATTTTATAACTATTCTTTTTTTTAATTTTCGAAAATTATAAGTACTATTCTGAATTCAATACTGGAATATTATGCAATATTTTAAAAAGTAGATAAACATCCCAGCAATTCATTTTTGAATTGATTTTATGTTAACTTTTATTTTCGTCTCCCCATGCATTCAAATATTGCATTTTGTTTTTCTTCCTTCTAATTGAAATATTAATACTTCAATTAGAAAGAACTTAACTGAATAAGTAAGTTCTTTCTAAGTAAAGTATTAATTGTAAATCAATACTCAAATAACTTTTATAAGTGTTGGTTAGCATCTGCTTCAATAGCATCTATGACTTATTTAAGTTTTCAAGAACAAAGTTTAAATAAATTTAACTAAAATGTATACCTCTCAATGAATTTGAAATGTATACATCAGTCCTTTACTTAGTAAAGTTAAATTTCATTGCATTAAATTTAAGAAATTAACATTAGAATATAATGAATTTTAAAAATATTATATTATTAAAAACAAAGGTTTAAATTGCTATGAATCAGATATTGTGTAATGAAAGAGACAAATGTAATAACTGCAACTATTTACCATGATGCTCTTGATTTGTTGAATGCTCGTGCCTGTCAAGAATTTCATTCATTAAACCCTCAAGTGTTGGATCCATCTAAAACAGAATAGAAATCATATAATATACCTTTTCCTGCAAAATACGAAGTATCTAAAAAATTTGCAATTAAAAATCTCAAAAATGAAAATTAATGAGGCTTGACTTACTGAAATATCACGCGATGGGGTGTCATTTCCACGATATGGTAATGAAACATCAGCTAAAGAAAAAGCCAAATTAATTTCATGCACAAAATTTAAAATATTATTTACAATTAACTGACATCTGAAAATTTCAAATAGCAAAATTTTATTTATATTTTGATAAGTACTTTTCCATTAATACATGTTCTAAGTTATTTTATTTTTTGCAATACAAAACAAAAGTAAAACTTTACATTGAATTAATATTCCATTGATTTTCTAACATGAATCGTTGTTGTAAGAGCTGAAATATCAATTACAACACACACACTTATGTGTATTACATACAATTATGGGTCAAATATAATCACTGAATTTGAATGTAGGTTATAAAGCATCAAAAAAATCCTTATGTATTACCACTGCAACGTGCACTCCCATCTTCCTCCATTGACTCTGGAACTGAATCTCTCACTTGGACAACTGATGAAAGACCTTTCTCTTTAGATTTATTAGCTCCATGATTAGATGGTAAGTTGACAATGCGTGATAAAGTTTCCAATGGCTTAAGAGCACTGTTTACAGTTGTTGCCATATGAGGACTAGACAAATCCAAATAATGAGGAATTCTCGCTAAGTCAACAACAATCCCTTTCCTAAGTAAAATTCTTACAATATTGTTCATGCTAAAAGAAATACATGGAAAAAAATAAGTATTAAAACGTTTATTAAATCGACATTATGATTTACATCAAATAAAAAAATATATATTTACATTGAATGAAATAGGAGTATGTTAAATAAAAATTACAATAAAGAAAAAAATGATTTCAATGACAATGATTTTGAGGTACAAGAACTATATAAAAGAATATCACTCATATTTAAAAAAAATTTTCATCTATTGATTTTGATATTCATAATTAAGCATAATACTCTTCATATTATAACTATATTTCATATTATGCATCCTATTTAAACTTTATAACATAATTACAAAGATTAATTAGGATACATGACAAAAACCAAGGTCTACCTGTTATTTCAAATTTTCAATGCCTTTTTTTAACAATTTCATGATGGATGAACTAAGAATTTTTAAAAAGTTATCTTAACGCAGGAAAAAAGTGCACACAAGCGCCGCTAAAGAATATGAGAAGGAAATTTGCATTTTATGCAGAAACGATTTTTAATTGTCACTATGTGCCCATCATATTAGTTTCAGTAATCTGACATTCAGTTATTTCAATATCACTTTTGTTTTGTATTGTTATAAGATGGGGAAAAGGGGAGAGAAAATGTAATGTAAATAGAGTTTGACTACATATTTTTTTATGTACAGGTAACTATCTAAATACTTTTTATTTACAATTGGTTTGGTTTTGTTTTGTTTGTCGCTCAATGGTCATTTTTTGCACACGAGGGCTAATTAGACCTTTTATTTACGATACTAAAAAAAAAGTTATTTAATGTTTCCTCATTAGTTCTGCTATAGTTTATATTGCTTACATAGATATTAGATTACTATGGAAGAAAACATTCCTTATCAGAGACATAGATAAAAGTGAAGATTTTTTTTCCAGAGTAAGAATTTGATATTTCTAGTGATTCTGATATACAAAAAAACGCATTTTATCCTAGCCTTTCTTTGTATTTTGTTATTTTCTGCACTAAATTTTAATTTTATTATTCTTTTGAATAAAAAGTACACAAAAAACAAAAACTTAGTGTGTTTCTTAATTATTAAGCAACGGAAAACAACTGCCTTGAAGGATGGTTCCTCCATTCACAAATGGTTATTGTAAGTCTAGTTTTCGCTCCAACCACAAATGGTTACGATAAGCCTAATGAAAGTTAATATAAGAACATCCCCTCAATATAATTCAAATAGAACAATCAAATTATAATATTTGCTTTCCAGGTTCAGTTTTATCTTTTTCTAGTGATTCACAAAAAAGGGTTAATTATACACTGTTTTAAATAAAATAGAAAAGCATTTAAAGAAAAACAAAAGAAAATTTCTGTTGGAAAACAGGGGTATAAGCAATTGCAAAATCCAAAATTTCTGAAATTCATGCCTGAAGTTTTCAGAATGTTATTTTGTCATTTTTAGCAGTACTATATAATGAAATAACAATTTACACTTTTAATACTGTTATAATTCGAGTACTTTTCCATAATTTTAATGGTGTATTATACATTATGAGAAAGTAAATCAATAATTACTCTTTTCAGACAACACAAGCTGCCATTTTAGAAAATCAGAGACATCTTTACTCATTACAACAGTAAGTGCTTGTGTCACAGTTAAAAAAATCAGAAGTGACAAATTTTAAATAAAGATTCAACATCCTAACACATGTTACAACAATTGCAACAAAATACCACAGATAAAATCATTTTTTTGCAAAGTCTAAAACACACATAAATCATTTAAAACTATTATGATGCTAAAGGATTACCATTGACTTAAATAAATTTTAGTAGTATATGATTGAACTCACATAGACATGCATATAATATGCACTACATACATTAAAGACAGTAGACAATTGCATGCTTGCTCAACAATACAATTATAATATTGGTCAGTGAAGACCAAAATGTTGTATATTAATTTTGACATCTAATCATATTTTAAATACTCTTATAAAATGACTTGAAACTTGTCTCCTAGAAATACAAATACACAATGGCAAATTCCACCTTATCAATAACTAAATTGTTTACCAAAGTAATATAAAACAAACAAAGAAATACAATTTACTTGCATAAAATATATAACCAAGATTGATTCCTATAAAATTAGATTTAAATGTTTAATGTTAAAGCTCTTATTTACATCTAAATATTTGTCAAACGTTTAGAATAAAGATTGTTGTACATTTAACTTTATATTCAATGTTAGAATCATATTCAAAAACTTACCTAAACACAAAAACAGTTTAAAACAAAACAATCATTAAAATATCTACTCATCAGAAAAGAATATTTTACAAATATAAACAACAAAAAAAAATATTTTAAAAGATCATGCTTTTCATTTTAATTAAAGCATATTGAATAAATATAAGTTACATAATGAAAATGAGAACTCTAAAAATTTAAAATAAATTACATATACTAACGTTGCTGTTTGAGATCTTAAAGCACAACCTCCGAGTTGATTTTGTGATGAGGCAGTAGGACAAGATTCAATAATTGTACTTATTAATCCTGTGAGAGCTTGAACACGAGCATGTTTCTCAGAGCTTTCAGGAAGTGATAAGGCTCGAAGAAGAGCTAACCGAACCTATAATAATGAATATAGAATTAAAAAGGAGAAAAATTTTACATTTAATGTGTAAATATTAAATGAAAACATTTTCGAACTAAATCATTAATAGTTTATGGTTTACTAAAATTTCACTTTAAGTGAAAAACAGATATTCTAGAATTAAAAACTAAATTAGAATATTTCCTATTTTCGCTAAAAGAAACAAAATATTTACTAAATTTGGATTCAACAGGGTCATGTGAACTGCTGGATATTCATAATATACTAGCTCTAATAACTAAGGTGAAGGGTATAGACGCTTTGGGTTACCGTACAGCCATGTCACAAATAATCAAGCAAAGACATAGGATGTTTTGCTGAATAATTAGTATCTGTACAGTTAGACTTCATTTGCAACAGTATGAAATATCAGCTCGGCAAGCATGCCGACTTTTGCTGTTATATCAAATGCTAGTACACCTTAAATTTTATTACCAACATTGAACCTAGCCTCAGAATTGTTGTAATTTGTTTTCAGGTGAGTCCTGTTCTGTTTACAGTATTATGATGTTTGCATCCATGTTTTGTGTCACCCTAGAGAAAGCACATATTCCCAGTATGCATTTCACATCATTGACTAAATGAATATAATTGTGCACTGTTGAACTGAGTACATTTTTCAGTTTGTTTCTATTCAAAGCATTTCAATTGAGACTAATATTTTTTCCATAATAAAGTTAATGGCTCTGTATTTCAAATTAACTCTACAAAGTGATTTTTGATTACATATTACTATATTGTATGGACTATCATTGATAGAGAAGGTGTTCAACTTCTGCCCTGGTTATCATATCACTTGTTTTCTCTTCAACTGGAAATGTCTGGTCAGTGATTGCTCAGCATCAAGTTCAATGTACATGGGCAGTTGTACCTGTACGTGCCATACCCAGGCATTAAAGTGCTGTTATTATTGCCAAAGATAGTTATTCTTGATACTTTTTTCTCAGGATCTATACTTCTAAGTGATATATATTACACTTTTACATTGTAGTGTATATCATTTTGTTATTTGAATCTGTTTCTGGTGTAACAACAATTGTTGTGTATTTTCAGAAAGCATCAAAAAGGCTTTTAACAATTATAAAAATATGTATAATAATGAATTTTTCAGTTGTCTTTGCTTAAAAGTTGTTTATTTAATAATTTTGTTTTTGAAAATTGTATGTATATATATATATATATATATATATATATATATATATATATATATATATATATATATATATATATATATAATAGAAATTATGATTGATTGTTAACTATTTTAGATTGTTCACTCCTAAAAATAATCTTTTGTCTTTGCAACCATATTTATATCTTGATAATATTTTCCAGTTATAAAAATCAAATTTATTTTCAATTACTTAATCTTAAATGCAACTGGGTATGAAAGATAATTTTCTTTTTTATTTAGGTAACACTAATTCTTCAAAAACTAGTTCCGTTCCTGGTCCAAAAGATTTCAAGTCTCTACATATTAGTAGTGAACTAATGTTGGATGAATTATGGACAACTCTCAGTGATTGCTTGAATTTGTAATATATTCACCTTCAAAGGTTAAGCACAGAGAGGAAAATACTTATTTCCAGAAGCCAATCAGTATTGAAGAGGATGCCAATTGCTGCACTTTACATCTTTGTGCTTAATTTTTGGGAGTGAGTGTAATAATTGGAAGCATGATATGGATATTATAAATATTCAAACAAAACTGTATTTACGTAAAATCAATAAATTGCATATAGGAAATATTGATCATAAAATAACGACTAATTTTAAATCAAAGAGCTATTAGTATATTGAATGTTACCCTCCCTAATTTAGAAAACTAATGGAAATCACAAGTTAGCTGACAGTAGACAGAATCAAAAGTACATTTCTGAATTTTTCAGTTCACTACGTTTATTTTTCTGCATAGCACTTGTATATTACTTATGCACAGAAGTTCTTTTAATGTAATAAGTTTCTTATGAATTATATCAATTCACACTTATCCAAAAACACACATGTTAAGAACGATTTCTCTAATGCTCTGACAAGTGAAATAAATTAAAATAAATTTGAAAGGCATTTGAAAGGTATGGAAAATAAAGTAAAATAAATTTGAAAGGCAAATTTAAGTTTTAATTCATAGTAAGTCATAGATACAGTAATTATAACTCTTAGGGTGGTAAAAATATAAATCTTTAATAGAAGAAAAAAATTCACAAGATATTTTACATTATTGAGAGATTCCTTTTTAAAAGTGAGAAACATCAATATGATTAAAATCAAATAATTTTGATAACAAAATTGCAAAACTAAGTTTACTTTAAAAATTTCTAACTGAGAAAGTGGAAAGGTAGTATTAATACAAACTAAAAATAAAACACATAAAAGTGTTCTATAAATAAGAATATGAAATAGTTAAAATATTAATAAAGATAATGAAATTTTCATGAATACATACAATACATCAAAATCAGTGCCCGAAAATTCTATATAATTTCTCTTCATCAAAACAACTATCTATTTTCTACTAAATGAAAAAGTTAAAGTGAATCTGGTGCGTAAGAATAAACCTTAAAGAATTCTGTAGAAATTATATCTTGAGTAAAATGGTACGAGATAAAAAATTAAAATATGGTACACTTGCAGAGTTTGGTACATCTGAAAATTTAGCAGAATACCAATGAAATTTTTTTGAAATGAATAGTTAATAAATGTCCCATTTAAAACGCCCAAAATAACACTTTTTAAATATTAATTTACAATTTTGGCATTAATCATAAAATATGTAATCTTAGAATAGGTATTGCAAGAAACCGTCAAAATTAAGAGTTTCTCACAAAAAATCAAATATCAGGGTTCGTACAGATTTCCAAGAATCAAATTCTAGGAGTTTTAAGGAGTCAAATCAAAAATTTCCAGATGGTATCAACATTCACGTTAAATTTTTCATTTAAAAAAAATTGTTCTTAACCAAATATGCATATAATTATGTACACGCAATATTTTTCAAATATTTCCTTTAATAATAAATAATTGCAAATATTAATGAAAACCGTTAATACAAGTCAAAAAACTTAAAAAATACAAAAATTGAATATCTATCATGCTGCCATTCAGTGGCAATATTAAAAACTAATAATACATTAAGTTTTTTGACACAATTTTATTGAAAATTTTAAAATATTAAAGACAAAAAATTAAAAAAAATAAGATTTTCTAGAAAAAAAAATGCATCAAGGTAAGAAAAAACTCCAGGAATAATTCATGATTTTCAAGGAGTTAAGTAAAAATTCCATGAGTTTCAAGGGCTCTTAAAATTATTTTGGAATTTAAGGAGTTGTATGAACCCTGAAATATTTAAATACATGTATTTACCAACAAATACATTGACACCATTTATCTAAGTACAAAACTAGCAGTTTGTGTAATTAATTTACACATTTCAATGATTCTATATATAAAACAAAAAAGGGAATGACAAAAAAGAGTTAGAATGAATTTTAAAGAATAGTAGAAGTTTTTGTGACAAATTCTGATGTTAACGAAATGTTTGAAACGATTTTGTAGAAATAAAATAGAATGCAAAAAATAAATTGTAAAACTTTTAGTATGAATGTATTTTAGAATAGAAATGTTTGATTTATTGTTGCTCAATGACGAATTTTTGTACAGAAAAGCAAATTAGTTGAAATCTGTAGTTGAAACTGGATTCCAAACCACAAAAATCCATGCCAAGATAAGTTGGTCAAGTTTTGTGGTGCAAGGTCAAGGAACAGGGAAGCTATGCTGAGATAATATTTGATGTGTGAACCAAAAGCCAGAGAGCTTATCATTTGATTAAGAGGATATATATTTAATGGAATTAAAATATATAAGTATATAATATAAATATAATGAACATTTTAGAAAAAACATTTGAAGACTTGTACATACCTCATTAACAAGAGTTGTCTGTGCTTCAACAGAATGATTACAGGAAGCTATTGCAGCTATTAATACTCTTGCTAAAGCTGGGGTTTCCTTATCTCCAGCTGTTTGATTATTATGAAGTAAATTATCTAAAATGAACGCTAGGGCAGTACAATCCTTAAATAAAAAAACATAGCAGTATAATGTAAAAATTATCACAAAATTGCTTAATATTTAAATATCAGTATATTTTCTACATTTCTAATAGAATTAAAAAATATGTAAGTCTTTAAATAACAATTTATCAAAATTAGAACTCATTAGAAAAATGATTTTTCAGCTTAAATATTTTTTTAATGAATTTAAATAACTATTACACTGTACAAAAATGCATGCTGGTATACATTATAAAATTAGGAATTTAACAGTTATTAATTTATTTATTAGTTTTTTTTTCAGACCACTTTTACATTTGAAAGAAAAAGACATTTGTCAATCCTGAAAAAAATGTATTATTTAAATTTCAAGTAAAAGCACATGTAATTAATTGTATAGCTTGAAATCAAATTAAGGAATATTACCTCTGTTATAAGTTCAGAATCCCCAGCATGAAAAGAATAATCTGTAATTAATCTTGCACATTGAACATAAGAGCGGACAAGTTCCGCTAACAATCTACAAATGCCAGATTTCCTTATTATAGGGACATTCTTCAATGCACTGGAATCAATTTTATTGTCTTTGGAATTATCTTTATTAGATTTTTCGCGTGGACTATTCAAAGAATCTGTGCTGTCACTGAATCCATCAACATTAGGTATAGTAAGAGGTATTACCTGAAAATGAAAAATTTTACATTGATACAATACAAAAAGGAAATGAAAATTTTCTTTATAACATTTAGTTATTTATTACACAGTACAATAGACACAGTAACTTATGCTGGTTTCAAAGACCAGAGAGAATACTTGACCAGAGAGAATATTTGAATAATAAAAATAAAGGATAGCTATGGTTTTTAAAAATTTTATACCATTATATCATACAAAATATTAAATGCATTAAACAGCAACAATAAAGAATTAAAAAAAATGATGCATAACTTAATAAAACTTAGAAGATTTATAATAAGCATAACAAACTGTACAAACATGTATATTTTCGAAAGTAGAATGTTCACAACTAGGCAGTAAAATTATTGCACCAAGATGGCAACATGCTCCATGTGCCAGTAAAGACACACAACGGTAGGTTTTTTCCTTTTTTGTCCTATAGATATATTTTTGTAAACTACAGCTGAAAAAAGATTCTGAATCACAATAAACATCCATGTCTTAGGTAGAGGCAAGTAGAATCCACAAATTGATTAACAGAAAGGCAGAGTGTTAACCATTAAGCTTCCAGCTTGATTGAAAATATTGGGGAAAATACAGATTTGATATGAAAAGCTCTTGAACACATTTCCATGACAACTATAAAGAATTCAAATAAAAACTGTACTGTTTCCTTGTGCACAAATTGCATATCAATATTACTAATTAAGATTCAATATAATACAGCCCCAACTGGAGTGATGGTGCAGGTTGTCATTGGATATATCTTGATGATCCCTTATATAAGTTAGCAAATCTCTGAACAGCAGAAATTACATTTTTATTAAGTTCAGTGGCTCTACTCTATCCAAGGCATGCAAAATGATCCATTTTAGCAGGATAATGCAGGACCTATTTTGCTCTGGTATTGTAAGAACATTTAATTATAAAGAAAATGTTTGGAGACAGTGCTTCACTGAACACAATGTTCTTGATATTCTGAGTATACAGTTTATCTACAAACAAATTCCCAGATATTTAAGGGAATTACAAAAATCATAAGATTTTCCGAGTCATTGACACACTGACTATAATTATTATTCACTTTATCTCTGGAAAAAATAATTTTTAAAAAACAATCACCATAAATATTTCTAAAAACTATAATATTAATAATTGATTTAACCTAAAATAAAAAATTACTTTCAAAAGCATTGAATGAGTCTATAGGTACAATAGAAATGATTTCAACTTAGTCAAAATTTCTTAATGACTTCAAAGTAATACTTATATTTTTAGAGTTACAAATTTATTGGGATCTTAAAATATATGACTATCATTTGAGTTTTGTGGTGCAAAGTCTAAAAAAGGACATGCTGGGCCAATAAAATATACATGAAACAATTTGTTTTGAAATAAGAAAAATTGAAGAAAACTGATATGACAAAAAATAAAACTAGTAATATGTAAATATTGTTATAAAATTTCAATTTAAGATTTCTCTTTTCTATCATTATTATTTAAACTTTTTTTCTGTTAATATTGAAACTATTTAACCATTGCATGCATATAAATCATACACAAGGGTTTATGTAACTATATTAAATCCACTATTATGTTTCAATTATTGTTCGTCTTTTTTGCTTCTTATAAGAACCACAGTTCCATTCCCAAATAGATCCCCAATTCATTCTTTATGACCATTTGCACATTTTGAAAAAAATATACCTTAAAAATACTATACTGACACTAACTGCTAGCACAATATGCAATAGTCATTAATGACAATCACATTAAAAGTGGATAGAAATTTAGGTATATAAATGTGTGTGTGTATATATATATTTTTATTTTAGGTTGGGGATAAAAAAATCCATTTTTTATGTGAATTTAAAGACTTTAATACATCATGGATTTCCTTAATGCAAAATGACTTAAAACTGTTCAGGTTGATATTTAGCTTCTAGGCAATGGCCATGCCAGTCAACTCACATAATTTCTGTTATTTTATCAACATATTTGTAGATGTACCTCCCTGTGCCAAGTGTATCTACTTGAATGATATAAACAAAATAAAAATTGCATGTAATTGGCTATTACAGTATTTAGGACCATAAACACCTTTCCTAACTTCATCCCTGGGTCGCATTTTTTCCCTTTATTAAAGACAAACTATAAAATATATCAAATTTTCCCTGTTTATTTTTATTAATTAGCACCCTGTAATTCATAACTGAATGAATCAAACAAAAACTAATAAATGAATTCAGTGCAAAATGTCGTCTTTCCAATAAGCATAAATTTTAAATATTTTAATCGATAATTTACAAGATATCAATCACTGCAACATCTACGAAAAAAATAATGGCTTTCCCCCCAATCTAATATATATGCAGCAAATGTTTTATTAGTGGAAACGAATGCCATTCAAAGAACTGGAGAATTTTTTATATTAAAGACTAACTTGATAATATTGTAAATTCAAGCATTTTTTTGTAGTCATAAGACTTCATTTAAACAAAAGTGTAATACCATGTAGCCAAATCATACAGTTTGACAACTACTCATCTTTTATTATTGTTTCAAAATTAGTCTTGTTAATACAAAATCAAAACAATATTTCAATTCTTTTTTATGCAATCATTAGAAATTGTAAAAAATAAAATTTCAGGAATGATAACATTTTGATTGAAATGGGTAAATAAGAACCTAAAGTAATCCAGAAGTTAATTATTTTCTAGAAGTTGATTCAAAATTACAGGAGTTTCTACGGTTCCGGAAAAATTGTTTCCAATAATTCTAAAGAATTTTAAAGTTACATATGAATTTAAATCTGTCAAAATTAAAAAACAATGAATCCTAAGTGACTAGCTTTACACAATATATCAGTTAATTTCAGTATAATTTATTTTTCCAATAAATAATTCGTTATTAGCATTTTCTCCTGGTTTGAAATTTAAATGCTTGATAAGATTATATCAGACAAATTAGAATAAGATATTTTGCACTTGAGAAATAACCTAAGGCAATGAAAAGGGAAGTTTTAGAGTGAATTTGTTCCAACCAAGTCCTACTCCAGACTGTAGTTATGAATGAAAAAAAAGGAATAATTAATAGGGCAAATTTACTTGAAATATGCAATGGCAAAAACAAATATCAATTAATTTTTACCTATTAATCTTACATTTAACTATGTTAAAGTAACAAACCCAGAAAGTGTTTAATATATGTCTTTCTGAAACTTCATATTATCTCAACATAATTATAATATGCACTGAATGTCTTTATTTCACTGGGATGTAAAATTTGAGAGGGAAACTGAACAACTAAAAATATTAACACTATAAATAGTAATCTAACCCTTAATCTATTAGAACTAAGCAATTGCTTGTTTAACTATAAACTCAGCATCTTTAGAAGTTGGAAGGAAGAACTTATAATAGAATGGTTATTAGGTTAACCATTGCCAAAAATATCTACTAAGCTCTAATGGGAGACATTACTGATAGCTAAAAATTTTACATTTAAATTATTGAGTCAGTTTTCCTTTTTAAAAATGTTTTATTTGTTAGATAGAACTAAATTTGAGGAATATTTTAGAAAAAAAAATCACACATAATGAATACAAATTACTTACTAAGCCATCATCATCATCATTGGGAAGAAGGTCATTACCCACAACTTCTTGAACAGGAGATTGTTCATTTGCAGTTGCAATTGTTTCGGATGCTGCTTCCGTTGAGCTTGATGCTGAGAAAGACATAAAAAATACAAATATATTGTTTATATCCAACAAAAAATTGTAAACTTCAAATCCTTAATTTACCACTAAACAAAAATATTTATTTAATTTCTGTATAGCGGATATATTGTCTTATAAACAAAAAACTAATCATTATTATGAAAGATATACTATAATAGTATAATTAATATGAAACATATACTATAATAGTATTCTTATGAAAGATATATTATTCTTTCAATAGTGATAGTTAAAACTTTTCATGTTAACAATTCCTCTAATTGATGCAAAATAATTCAAAACTGGTACCATTATAATTAAATCATATATATATAATTAAATTAGGTTAAAATGTTTCAACCAAAGCTGAAGAACTAAGGAAAGTAAGCATCCATAAATGAAAGTCAAATTTCATAATTTGAATTTTTCAAAGATATTTTAATTTAATTGGGTGAAAAAAGTAGATGCCATTTTACAGAAACATCTAAAGCAATCTACAGAGTCTCAAATTCTAATTTAATATTTTTCTCTAATGCAATTATGTTACTTTTACGGGGAAAAATAGTTCAAGTATTAATACAGATTTCAATATTTCTCATTCAAAATTCAGAAATTCTAAATTGCTACAAAGGAAGAAGTTTAATTTTTGTAATAGAATATTTAAGTACAAATCTCACCAAAAATAATATAAGCATGCCAAATAATCTACAGATTAGCTTAGCAAAAAGGAAATTATTGGTGAAGAGAGCATGAGTTAAAAATCTGGAATTGATGATGGATTATAAATTGAAAATGAAATGATTTACCTATAACTAGAACATTGACGTGCAGTTAATATATGGTAATTCAAAAAATATTAGACTTAATATAGTTATTAATAAAGTTTCTCTTTCAACATTAAGGGTCATTTTAATGAAATAAGGCCTAAACAAACACATCTCTCAGATATCACAATAAAAAAAGCTAGGAATAATTTTTTGCATTTAACACTTGCAATACTTATTTAGTGTAACAGAAATCATTTATTAATAAACATTTCAGTCTTTTACCATCTTCTGGCACTTCAACAGGTTTTGCGATAAGTGCATTCAATAGATCATAGATTAGATTGTTTGCCACTTCTCTATCATAAGTATAATCACACTGTGAAGAATGAGATTTAGATGGACATGATTTTAACATTTGAACAGAGCTGTTGTTGCCAAATCTGCTTTCATCATCCTCTAAATAGAAAAGAAAATATAACTTGATTATTTTATGAAGCAACAATTCAAAAGCAAAAATTAAATTCAATATGGACATTAAAATATTAAAGAAAATTTAAAATGTACACAACAAATAAATCACTTTTGAATCATTTCTAACATATGTATTCCTGTATATAATCTGCAAGACCTTTTTTCTGGACAGTAAAAGAAACAAAATTGTCACATAATCCACGACAACCTTTTTGCCAGTCAAAAATTTATATTGCTGATGTGTCACATAAATTAAAAATAAAAAATGTAACAAATTGTACAGGAATAAAATGACATTATGAAAAAGATCTGTTTAATCCACCTCATCCCAATTTGTAGTAAACTGAGATGGAAGCACAAGTTCCTGAAAGTTTGAGAACTCCGAGAAGTAAAACAAGTCTATTTTTTTTAATAATTAAAGGAAAGAAATGGACTATTTTCGAATTTCGCATTGAATATTTTTTTCTTCTGTACCTTGCATGGTTTTCATTTTTATTTGCCTTCTAAACAGCTTTTGTTAAAAATCTTCTGTGTAACTGCTTCCACAAGCTGATATACAAATTTGAATTTTTTCAGAAAAAAAAAATATTCATGTCAAGACAAAATCTGAATCAATGATAGCAACTGTTTCTGCAACAATCTTATCTTTACAATTAACTAAATTCGCTACGACAAAACTAATAATAAATGAAATAAGTTAGCTGAGTTGTGGCGCCATCTGTTATTTATTTTATGATACTTAAATGACATTTTTTCCAAACTTTACTGTAAGCTTTTTTTGATGGAGAAATTATTTTATCAGATTATTCATGGCATATGCATAGCAGAATTCCAAACTTTTTTAAAACACATAATTAACACATAATATACAGGATAATACTGTAATATTTACAAATATACATAAAATATATAATAGTTTTTATAAATTTTAAATTTTTATATCAAAATTAATAGTTTAAATAATAACAGATACAGTTAGAAATTTGCATGTAGTTGGTTTAGTATGTTGCTCTATGTTCTTCGTTTTTTTTGCAAACAAGGATTTTTGGATTCCAATACACTACAACCATTCAAATCAGAACTAAGAATCCAATCTTTGAACAGTTGAATTAAAGGCCAAAACTAACAATTCCATTTGACAGATCGGCACCACCCCAGATGAAATTTAATGCTCATGGCGGATTCTATAAAATAAGAAGTTCAAATTCAATAAGGCAGATTTGTTTTGTTTGTTACTTAATAGTCATGACTAAGGTTGGATTCACACCCAAAAACTGCTGAGCTGAAGGCAAGCTAATTTGGGAGCTGGTTAGGTTATATAGAGTCTGTAAAACTGAAAACATTATATTTGTTCTTATTTAAGTAAATTATTTCCTTGTTGCTGATGACATAAAATGTGAACAAAATGATGCAATATTTATTGAATGTGGATTGTATTAAAATATTAATTTGGTATTAAAGCTACTAACAATACCTATCAAAAAAATTATAGAAAGCTTCACAAAAAGTATGAGATTTTAGTTATATGAAGGTCACTTATATTTTTAAGATGAATTTAAGTTTTAACATTTAAATTTAATAGGATTTTAGGAGTATTTATAGTAATCATCTGTAGCATCAATTCATTTCTGCAGGCTAATTTTCAAAAAAATAAGTTTTTATTTCTTGGAAGAAATTATATTTCACTAAAATATAAAGCTGAAATTCAGTTTAATCTCCAAGAATAAAGCCATTTCTTTGGGAACACTAAAAAAATAATACATATACAGCCCGATTAATCTGTGTTAAAATTAAAATAGCATCCACAAAGCTCCTCAAATTTAAAAACTGCAATACAGTGCAGAATTGATGAATATAGGCATTTTATCACAAATTTTGTTCAAGAAAATTAAATGTTAATCTGTATGAATATGAAAATATATTGTCCCAGTTTAGTTAGAGTCTTCTAATGTTCACTCATTAATCAATTTCTGGAGAACATTTAAGAAGCACACCAGTTAGTTAAGACTGTCTTCTGTTCTTCCAGCTTCATAGCTTTGAGCATTCTTGTATTTCTGAAGAAAACGCCTTACATTACTCTTTTCACAACAAGTCATTGTGGGATTATCTTAATTTTCTTTCTTTGTTGAAACGTCAAAAAATTAAATTCACATTTGATCAGCACATACAATTTTAGAATCACATGCTAGGTTCACTATTTTTAAATAATTGAAAAGCTTATTTTTTTAATATTCCGTCACTCTATTTTCAGTGATCTATTAAATTATAGAGAACTGAACTAAACTATTTTCTACATATGCTTTACTCTATGAAACATCCTAGAAGCATCTATAGACTCAATGTAATGTATTTGATACCACATGGTAGACATAAAAATTGACGTCAATTAACATTTTCTGTATGGCAGAGAAAAGAAATGTAACTTCGATAAAATTCTGTAAGCCATACTTATACAGTAGTATAAAATGGATCTCAAATTTAAAAATGCCATTTGTATACATTGTGTAAAGACATTTTCTTTAATCATATCTTTAAAAAATCATAATAAATCGTTGGCAGGAGAATGTTCTTGCATCAACACCATTACTCCTTCAGTCTCACATTTATTCTACAATAAACTATTTGCAAATGGCTAATAAAAGTCATCTGCTATTTTAAAACAATTTATATATTCAATCTACCAGTTCTTTACTGCAGGTATCTAATTTTAGATTCAGCCTCCAAAGTTTTATATATTACAAAAATGCTGTGAAATTAGGTTTTAAGTCACACATGTAGACTATGAAGAAATTAATCCTCGCAAGAAGAGAATTGTTTACTACTGCAAGAATAGAATTTTCACATCATGCAATTAAAAATATTTTGGAATGAAAAGAAAATTTCAAGAATTATTAACAAATTAAAATTTTCTAATGTTAAATAATGAAATTAATTCTAAAGTAGGATTTCATTTCATTTTCTGGTTTTGGTTTTGTTTGTCGCTCAACGGTCATTTTTTGCACACGAGGGCTAATTAGACCGGGATTTACATTTTAAAGTGGATTCCGAACCACTACAAACATCCATGCCCAAGGTGGGATTCGAACCCACGAACTGCTGAACCGAAGGCAAGAGCGCTAACCATTCGGCTGCCAGCTCGGCTTTCATTTCATTTTCTGATTCTAATTTTATGAAATACAGAAAAATAATAGGTCATTTACACATTGCAGAACTAATTTATTATAAATACTAGTTATAGGCTATATCACACACATCCTACTTTAATGTTTAGATAACAAAATATTTTCCTAATTTTGATTAAAAATAGAATCATGTAATAATTAAAGAACTAAGTGCAAATACAATTTTATAATTAATGATCAAAATTTAAGTTTTTATACTGTTTCTGAATTAATTCTTTGTTCCAAAAAATTTAATACTGTTAAAAAATAAAAAAAGAATAAAACTAATTAAAAAATTAAATCCATAATAGATTAAAATTTTAAAATTTCTTCAAGGTGTATATTGTTTAACTTGTATAAATATAATAACAGCCACAAATTTTTAATTATTTTTATTAATATCATATGAATATCAAACTTAGTTGAAACATCTAATTTAAATCAAAATAAAATCTTTTTTAAAAACATTTAATTTGAAAAATGCTTAATTTTCATTTAAAATTTTTTATTAAGTATTATTTTCCAACAAAAAAGCAAATGGTATAAAATTATGTATGTTACAAAGCTTTTTAAAATAAGAAATTTATTAGTGAAAATTGAAGGGCATTTAAAAAATTATTTTTACATATATCTTATGATGCTAAAAAGCAAGGAACTGAACATATATTTTTTTATATTTTACACTAATATGGCAATAACATAAATCTGTACAATTTTACCAAACAGATACAAACACTAATATTTCAACTTAAAGCTACATTTGGCACTTACATCAAAAAGTAATAAAAACTTTTCAATTCAGGATTTTCATATACTTTTTCTACGTAATATTTATGCTAAAATTAAAGTACAAATATCTAAAAGGAAAGAAAAGATGAAAATAAAATTGTGTATTATGTACTATGATAATATGGATAAAATGTAGTTTTATTCATTGTTACTTTTAGAGAAGCAAAAGTTTAAAATTTCATAATTTTGGAGTCGAAACCCACACTTGAATTCTGAGTACAGTATTTGTAACAAGGGTTACAAAAAGCCATTAGAAGGTTTAAGTACTTTAACAAGATAATGAAATTTTATACTAGATCCACACCTGCATAATCTTTGAATTTGCTAACACATTTAAAAAAAATTAATAAACTAACCTCTTTTAGACAAAGGTAGAATTGCTAATCTTAGTGTATTTGATGCTACAGTTGTAAACACATCAGGATCTCTGCAAGCAGCTGGACCTAATACACGAAATACATAGTGCATTTCTTTGGAAACAAGCAAGGATGAGGATCCACTTACAGTAGCAGATCTTATAACCTACAAAGGAAAAGAAAAGAGAAATAAAGGATTCTTTAAAGGATAAAGGAAAGGAAAGATAAAGGAAAGAGAATAAAGGATTTTTAACCAAATCCATACCTGCCCACATTGGAAAAAAATCAGTAGATTCTACTAATTTTGAGGGAAAAAATCAGGAGACACTTACTAGCGACATTTTTGCTTCAATGTTTAAAACAATAGTACCCCATAAAAACAATTTACTTTTTAGAGTAGATACATTCTGAGAATGATTAATGCCAAGCATTTTTATGTTAATCTTAATATTCGAATAAATATTCATCAACTTCATAAAGGAAATTTGAAAAATAAAAGAATATACTACATGTAAAAAAACAGAAACGATGTTTATGTAACAATATTTACTCCATAGGGCAACTTTTACGACTAGTGCAATTTTATAAATATTAAACTTGTAAAATTACATAAAAATATTAAATACATTACTAAAAAAATTTAATTCAGTGACAAATGTTTTCCTAATTTAATTACTAATAACTAGTAATATTCATCCTTATTGAACTGCTTATGTAAACAGGTACCTGGTGTGTGCTCTACATATTAATTATATCACTGTCAACTCGTGGGAGTTTTTGGCACTCAAGTGGTTAAAGTTTCATACTACCATGGTGGACAGATGGGATTCGAAACTCAGAGGAACACTTTCTCATATTATAAAATCCTAACATTGTAATAATTAAATTAATGTGCAATCTAATAATATTTAAACTTCTAAAATAAGTCTACAGACTTTTATTTTAGCAAAACTCCGGTTAATTTTAAGTTTTTCACTAAAACTGCCAAAAATCAGTAGATTTTCTTACATTATCAGGAAATCGGGAGAAATTATGAAAAATCAGGAGTTTTCCGATAAAATCAGTAGTGTTGGCAGCTATGCAAATCTAAAGCAAATTCATTTACTTGTTAAGTTATACCGTGCATTTTTTTGGGGCTCAATGGATCTAAAATATCTATACAATAAAATTTCCATATAATAGCATTCTTTTTTAAAGAAATTTAATTTTTAAAAATATTGGAAATCATGTTCGCATATTCTAAAATCATCTATTCATTATTAAATTCCTTTATGATTTTTCAATTTTCTGCACAATTTGTTTAAATGACTGGATTATCCACATTTATTATTACGGGCAATGATTCTCAATCATTTTTTTTATCATGGCACATGTTTAACTATTTCCAAATTAGGTTGGACCAAAGAAAATCTTAAATGTTATTTACTTACCTAAAAGACACTGTGTAATATAGTTTATGATAATAAATTTGAATGTAAAATAAAATATAATATATATTACAAAAAACAGCAAATTTATTACTTTACTCGCAATAAAAAAACAGCATTATAATTTTTATACATTTCTAAAATTTGGCAGCACATATAAGTGCCACAGCATAATGCATGAGAATCATTGGTCACTTTTAGCATTGAAATGTTAATTCTACCAAAATGGGATTCCCTCAAAACTATGATCTCAGATCACTGACTATTCAGTTGGAAGTTTGACACAGAGGTAAAAGGGAAATACAGGAAGACGACCAATAATATAATTTCTTTGTTAAAATATGCTGATCTGTTAACTTTCTATATCCTACTAATATCAATTTGGTCATCTCTTCACTTGAAAAATCTCAGTTTTTTTTAAAGATAAAAATATTAATATATAAAAAAGAAAGAAGCAATTATTTAATTTCTTTTTTGCTAAAATAAATAATTAAATAAAGATAAATAACAATTTTAGTTTATTTTTAATAAATTTAAAATAAGCCAGCTAACAAATGCATTTGATCTTCAACTCCAATATCTTTATTTTTCCTGTAACAGAGTATGATTTACAAAATCATTTTTATACTGTTAAAGTAAAGAAAGAAATTTTAGTGATAGATTTTACTTCAAATAATGCATCTTATTTCTATTTCATTAATATTGAATGATACCAATAAAAATTGTTTTGCTACAATAATAAAATAAATGGACAATAAAGACTGTTTTCAAGAATCACAAATTTTTAATCTAAATGTGTGTTATGAAGAGTACAATGTTAATTATGAATGACTAGATAATAAATTTTCAATTTGCTCTAATTTACTGCTTGTAAGCTTCACTAAATTAGATTTTAAATGGGAACTATAAGAACTCTTATGTTTTCAGTTAATCAAATTTAATTAAAATTGTAGTTTTAGAAAAATTATTAGCATAAATCTTACTTTTTCCATAGTATGTGATAAAGTACCAGGATCTTCTAATATATGACGAAACAGTAAAGCTGTTAAAGAGGTAAAACCTATAAACGCATATGGCTGAGTTAGTGAAAGAAGGGTTTTTGGTCCATCCATAGTTGCAAACATAATGGCATTGCAATGCTTTCGAGTCAATCTTAAACACAATCGCATGATGGCATGTAGTGTATCAGGTTCTAAAGGTACTTTCATAAGCATTACACAGAATCTGAAAATAAAAGTTCATAATAAACACAACATTTTTTGTAGAAAAAAATGATTTATGTTAAATTTCAAAAGTGAATAGGCAAAAAAAATTATGAAGACTATTCATGTTTGTAAAATATTGATTTGTCTAAGTTTAGACAATGAATGTCTTCAAGGATTTCCTATTAACTGTGTTTACTTGTAACAAAAAATGCCTATTATTTGAAAAAGAAAAAATACACAATTTTCTAATTTCAAAAATATGGCATACAACTGGAATGAAAATACTGTAGCAAAATTTACTTTCACACATATGCTCGTTTGGTCAGAAGCCTTGTCTTCTTACAAATTTTTTTTATTCTTGATTGATAAATACTACTAGGCAAATATTCCCTAGAATTAATCCTTTTACTTCTGGTCACAATATTTTTGACTTTAATGAAAAAGAAATTCATTACAACTAAGCATTTCCGTACAATTTTCTTTTTCTCCCAAAATGAGAATTTGAACTTAATAAGATATCTACTGCATTTATACAACAGTTTTTAAAGGTAAAGAAGTGGTTTAACGCAAAATTATAAAACGATTTAAGTGTAATCATAATCAATTAATTTTTATTTGGTTATGTACTTAAAATAATATGCAAAGATGAACACAATAAAATGAAGCCGGCCTAAAGATGTGCACACTTGTGACAAATACCTTGTGTTTAAAAAAATGTTACTCTTTAAATTACAGAGGTAAATAACAAAAAATAATAAATGAAAACTTGTTTTTTATATTATTTCTTTAAAATTATTCATATAATAATTAAATATGGTATTTAAGTTTATAATATTTAAATTTCACTTCTAAATTTACATTAAATATATTTTAAAAGCACTTTAATATGTGCATGAATTCTGATAATAACTTCTATATATAAATTAATGTTTAACTTAATTAAATTTCATTGAATTTTTATAAGGATTATGCATATTACATTGAATCTATTTTAAGAAAGCAAATGCTACAAAAAATTTATACAATGTAAGGAACATTTTCGTTTTCACTGTCAGATAACAATTTTGAATAAGTGTACAGTTACGTTTTACTAATTTCTAGAAGAATATCATTATTCAATTTCTAGATTTGAATCTATTTCAAATAAAATGAAAATTATCTATTTCATTACGTGAAAATATATCAGTAACTTAAATTCAAGGAACTAATTTTATAGTAGCACACAACTATTTAAAGTACTCAGTTCAAGAAAGTTTGTATTTCAATTTGATTCCCCAGTTCTTTTTAAATTAGCAATTCTACTTCAGTGTCAGAGTCATGTGTAATCTCAGAGTCATGACAAAATTATTCAAATTTATATAATTATAATAATTCACAGTAACAAATCCCAAGCATCTAAATTTTTCAATCAGATTTTAAATAAAAATCTAAAATAATACATTAACTTTACTGAAATGAAAACGATTATGTGAATATTTAGTGTTTAATTATCAACTATTCCTTATCCCATTAATTGTAGCTTACATGCATAACATTGTAAAAAGTGAACAATAACCACAAATATAAATATTTATCAAAACTAATAATTTTTCAATAATTACCTGACTAAGTTCCTGCACTGATTGGCTTTCAATCTTTTGATTACTTTCATATGCATTGGTTTAGTATACAAATACGACATATCTACAGCCTGTATCTCAGCAGAAGATACAAGGTCTAATGTTTCAACTGAAGCAGCAGGCGTGGGGGCAGGATTATCACCATCTTTTGGCTCATCTTTTCCTTTGCTATCATCTTTTCCCTTAGCATCTCCTTTTCCTTTAGGATCTACTTTAGGCTTTTTTTCATCCTCTTTATTTTCAGTTGTCAACATAATTGGTCGCCAATTTCCAGTTTCTTCATTTATCTGAAATTCAATTAAGAATGTATTAAATTTCTTAATCATTGTGAATTTATTCTTCTTGGAGTTAAAATTAAAACCACATTATTTATTCTGATTCTATACATTATATTTTAGTATGTATATTTGATATAAGTAAAATTGAAATAAAAATACTTCCTGGAAAACAGAAAAATTGCATAAAAGGGATTTTATGAATGAGATACAGTTTTCATACATTGATTTATTAAATATGAACTTTCTTAATTTGAAATACCAGATGAATTTGGTTTGGTTTGATTGGCGCACAACGGTCATTTTTTGCATATGAGGGCTGGATAGACCAGGACCTACATTTACTAGTATTTGAAATGCAGTCAATTTTTCATATAGATATCATAAACATGAGTACTTTTAAGTAAAAAGAATAGCAGTAATTATAGGTATATGACCACACACACACAGTTATGATTATTGATACCATCTCAGTATTCAATCATAAAAGTTTGACAGTAATAGTGTTATTATAAGTAATAATTTTAAATGTCTACAAAATATTTTGCTACCTTTTAACTAGAAGATTATTCCCAAAGAAACTGCAATGCAAAGGATTCTGCACACTGTTGTGGATATCTTTAACATAAACAGTTAACAGAAATATTGACATAACACTATTTTGAAGAATTTTGTGAATAATGGAATAAGGTTGGTTAATTGCTCCTGCAACACAGAAAACATTATTTCTGTCCATGAACTGTAACATTCTGCCTATTCTACTTATTTAGATATACCAATTTTGCATTGCCTTGTAATAGGTTTATCATCATCTTTCTTGCTAAGCAGACAATAATCCTGTTGATTCAATTTTTTTCATTGTCATCTAATTCTTTTAAAAAGTCTGGTCCTTATTGCAACAGGTTCAAAAAGTAAAATTTTTGTAAAGATGCAGTGAAACATTCATTATTTGGCAAACACAATTTAAAAGTAAAGCAATTTGACACAGTCAACATCATTTTTCTTAAAAGATAATATTTGTCATCATTTATCTGCCTTCTACTCGTATTGTATCTTTCTGTGACAGCCAGAGTGGCCTGGTTGGTGAGGGTATCGTTCTCATTATTGGAAGGTAGTGAGCTTGAATCTTAGCTTAACTGAGATAGTCATGTTTACTGAAGGTAGCTGGGACATGTTAAATATGTAATTGACGCAATGCCCTCTAAATTAAATGATACCTCCTCTGGAGATGGCACATCATCAATTAGAGGGTCTTCTACTAACTGGTTGAACCCAATTTTTGGCTGTTTACAGGTAAGTATGATGACACAAAAAGTTCAAATATGTCAGCTATCTGTTTCTGTACATAACTATTAAGATACTGAGTAGAATATTACTTGATAATACAGCAGAATTTTTAATAAAAAACCGAAAAATTCCTATTTTTTTAATATGCAATTCTTAAATTTTTAAAAGCATCTGCTCAATGTTTTTAGCAAGTCCTTTTATATTTTTTAAGAGCTAGTTCAATTCGGGATACCCTGTATGCATACACACGGATAAAGAGTTTATTCAATAAGCTTATCCCATCAATACATATTCAAATAAAATAAATCTATCAGAATTTTTTCACACTATTCTAAAACAAAAGCGAGCTAAATTATATAAGCATAATTTAGCCTTATGCAATAGGTAAAAAAATTACTGAGAATTTGAAATTTTTCTTTTAACGAAATAGTTTGTTTGATATTTACAGTTGTTTTTAGCAAATGAGGGACAATTAGCCCACGATCTATGCTTAAAGCAGATAAAAAAAATACAAGAATGGTGAGATTTAATAGAAACTGTTGAACTTAAGACCAAAGTATTAATAATCTGACTCAAAACTTGCTTTAGATAAGCAGACAATTCATTAATTAAAATGTAACATTATTTTTTAATAAAAGTAATTTAGCATACAATCTACCTGAACCATAGTTGTAAGTTGAACAGTGTAATTCCTGCGTCCAGCAGTGAAACGTAAACTTGCTTCCCCAGCCTTATAAGCATCATCAATGAGTTTGTTATTAGAGAGTGTATAATTATTCCATTTACCACTACGATCATCAAACCATTTCCATTGACGTTTAGGAGCCTAAATGGAAAAAAATTCAATATATTTACACTTTTTATTTATGATAATCTAATATATGAGGATATAAGTGCTTTTGTGGTTGATTAATATTTTACAATGCATACTCTTTCGATTTAAAATATATAACAACTAACTTATGTACAAATGAGTTATAATTTAGAATAAAGAAATATAAAGAAATATAAAAGATATAATAATAATTAAAAGTCTCAACATTTTCGATTAAAAGTTACAGAAATTTATTAAAATAAATTTTTCTTATAATACAAAGAAATGCTGTGAATCTACAGTTTAAAAAAAATTTTAATCAATAAAAAATTGTAGGTAACAAAACGTGCAACAGGCTGACAAATATTAAGGAAATCAAAATATTTACTTTTATAATTTTACCATAATCAAGGAAGGCTAAAACGAATTCAGAGTTTTAACTATTCTAAAGTATTGTATAAAATAAAGGAAATTTTAAACGAGTAGTTTCTTCCAAAATACGAGTAGCATACAACATTTTATAAAATTAATTCAGAATCATAATTAGCTGTATCAGCTATGAGAACTAGAAAACCCAGCAAATGTCTACCATTATATCTTGGTTGCATTAATGTCAATGGCATACAAATCAGAACTTTTTCACTAAGTATGTTCGATGATGTTCACTAAGGGATGCCTGATAGTTAGAACTGTTCTAGGGTAAATCAACAAATCTGTTGGGGAATGTACAGCAATATCAGAAAGATTGGTTTTGGCATGACAATACATCACCAAAGATTTCACAATTTCCCACTGATACCACTGAATTATTGGCTATGGCTATCATTGAATCACAGAACTTCATCTCACATTGGTGTTCTTTTTATTTTAATATTTTAATAATGCTGGTAAACATTTCTTCAATAATGCTGCTAAACTTTTAGCACTATAAAATGGGCCAGAGATGTCTATAATGTCAATGAATCTCCCAAAATGAAACATTTGTTTAACTTAAGGCATCAGCTGCAATTCATTTTAACAACTTTATTATAAATTTGAAACAAACTTAAATTACTAAAAAAACATTGAAATTAGGTTTTTACGAACGATTGTGTGTGATATATTCCCTAATTTAAATGGTTAATTGTTAATCATGTGAAATTTTTTTATCACATTAAAAATTCTTAGATAAAAGAAATTTAAATGAAATAATTCAGAGTCTGAAAAGGAGATCTTTTAATCAGTTTAGGGAAAATGTTATTTTAATATTATTTAATAAAAAAATAATATAAATTTACAAGTCCCTTACCATTTTTTAAAAAATTAATAAATTTTCAGTTTTATAAAATAACTAAAAAATCTGCAAACAAATACAGCAAAATATTTCAAGCATGTTTGTATGCCTGCTTATAAAATGCAGTAGATATGAGGAAAAAGCATTTATGAATAGTATTATATTAAATTTTTGAATAAATTATTAGGTAAAAATAATATAATTCATGAAACTTGTATCACTTTAATAAAATACTTTTTTTTGAATATACATACATACATATACATATATATAGATATAAATTTAAAAAAAATTCAGATTTAATGAGTTTAGCTTAACTGTTCAACACTGTGATCTTTGAATAATTAAGCTGTCAAATTGAAACAGTTCATGAAATGATAAAGGTATTGGATGTAATGTTTAATATGGGGATAAAACAGTCGGAATTGATTTTGGTTATCTCAAGTACTTAATTCTCTCAATTATAAAATATGCATTTCAATTTGCTATAAATGAAACTTGAAAAAAAGCAATTACACTAAATAAATTTTATTTAGTTTAAATTATATATATAATATCAGGGCAACGAGCAAAAATACTATTTGCAATACATTAAAAAATTATATACCTACATTAATGGTAATTAACATTAAAAAGATATATATATTGAGAAAGCTTCTATCAGATTTATTTCAAACATAAAATATTTTTTAAACACAGAAACAATAAAAATGTTAATGTAAGTAAATGAAACAGTAAAGTCTGTCTAACCAAATATTAAAATCGTGCATTCTTGATTCCTGGTACTAAAACTAGTAATATTTTTGTTCCCAATTTGTTGTGAATTTCATTAAAAATGAAGGGGTGGAAAAGTAAATTTTCTATATTTTACTACATAACTTAAACTTAGTCCTGCCCTTACTTATCAATAATTTACATAAAAATAACTTATGGCATTTCCTTAATATTAAACTGAAAATATATTGCTGAAATTATTAAATGACTTAAGCATACCACAATAGCAGAACAAATTTTAGACAAGTATAAAATTTGAAAACAAGAAAATGAATACACCTAACTCTTTACATTGCCATTTTTTATGTGCATTACTTTCTTTTACATTTTGTGATTGGAGAGAGACTTTATTCTTTTTAAAATAAATGACAAATTCGTAAATTCTGATTTATAGGGATCAAGGAAGCTGAAAACTATATTTAACCTTTTTAGGCATCAATGAAATACTTAAATTTGTGACAAAATATAACAAATTTGAATGAATAAAAAAATTATAACTATATATATTTAAAACTTACAGTTTTTCAAATTAGAACATGCCTCATATATATATATATATATATATATATATATATATATATATATATATATATATATATATATATATATATATTACTATGACCAGCTAATCTACTAAAAAAGTCTGATATGAAAGTCTACTTAGGAAAATCTGATATGTTGAAAATATCTAAGGGAAATTCGGCTGAAAAATATTCTGTGTGAAGAGCATCAATGATATGCCCATATTTAAGTATCAATTTAGCTAGTGATTTATGATTGTTAATATCAAGAACATTTATGCAAATGACAAAATGAACTGAGAATCCAAACACTAACTTCACATTTGTGAATTAAGTTCACTTTGATTCACAAATGTTAGAACTTACCTTTAATTCATTCTAATTTGACATAATAACTACACTTTAAACATGAGAGTTAATTCAACTGATATAAACATAATTATATAATGTAGAAACATTTCAACAAAACTGGCAAATAGAAAGTATTAAAATGTAACACCAATGTCAAAGCATCTTTAGTCCTATATAGTTTTAATGTTCTAAATACAAACTTCACACCAAAGTTATCAAAAGATCTTATAACTTTTAAAGAATCATAATGCCAATCAAATAATTTATTTATTCTGTTCACCTAATATTTTTCCAAAGTTGAACTGAAGCAGCAATGCAGGATGGTAAGAAGTCATTATCTGAATGTACAGGGTTAGCAAGAAATAAGTTTCCCACTTCAGAGGCTGTAGAGTACGTTTCTATTTGCTCAAATGAGATGAAATTTGAACTACAGATAATTCAAATAATGCGTTTGACATTTATTAAAAAAAAATAATACAAAATGTCGCCGATAGATGGCGCTGTAATACTAATGGTACTTGCATATACTGAAAATATGAAAAGTCAATTGCTTACAGGGCATGCCTTTTGGGTTTATCTTTGTGTAAAAAGAAGTCGGATTCTGAACGAGCATTAGTTACCTCTCTTTACATCATGCCTTCTTTGCAAGAAAAAGCGTTACTTGTAAAATTGTTCTACCAGAATCAACAGAACTCCGTTGCAGCTGTAAAAGAATTTCGCCGTATAAAGCAGATACGTAGAGGTCCAATGTCTCCATGTGCGTTACGCAAGATGATGCAGAAATTTGAAAGAACTGGACAACTTGCAATTCTTCCCGGTAGAGGACGAAAGCCAATCCAGTTTTCTAGCGTCGAAAATGTGGCTACCGCGGTCGTTGAAGCCAGCAGTCAGTCGCCGGATGGTAGTGTGAGTGTACCAGTTGTTTCCCGTGTATTTGATATGCCGTATTCCACTGTACGAAAAATCTTACGGCAGATTTTGCATTTTTATCCCCACAAAATCAAGCCTCTGCACTTGTTGCAGGATGGGGACTCAGAAGTTTGTTAAACTTTTGCACTTCAGTTCATTGCTCGAATGGTGATTGACATCACTTGGCCATGGAATATTCTGTGGACTGATGAAGCCCACTTTCAACTTAATGGGCAAGTCAACACCCACATTGTCGAATTTAGGTAGCGGAAAACCTACACGCTATCCAGGAAAAACCCTTGCATCCTGAAAAAGTGTCAGTATGGTGTGGGTTTACGGCTACTTTTGTGATTGGACCGTATTTTTTTGAAGAGATAACTGCAAATGGAATCAAAACCTGTTCGATCACAGGACAAAGGTACCAAGATATGCTGAGGGATTTTGTAATCCCACAACTTCAGCAGTGTGGATGCCTTCAGGACATCATTTTCATGCAGGATGGCGCACCTCATTATATGATCGTCGTGTAAAGCAACTGCTAAGACAGCATTTTACGGAGGCACGGGTTGTCAGCCATCATTTCCCTACGGCATGGCCTCCTCGTTCACCGGATATCAATCCCTGCGACTTTTGGTTGTGAGGTTTTTTGAAGGACAATGTCTACTGTAAAAGGCCAGCATCTGTACCAGATCTAAAGGACAGCATTCGGCGCCATATCCTTGATATTCCAACAGGCTCACTTCGGTCTGTTGTCGAAAATATGGTTTTGCGATTAAAGCACATTGTTGAAAATGAAGGGGGCATATTAAACAGTTGTAATGCTACTTTTTTATTATTATTTAACATTTATAAAGCATGTCAAATGTTTTTATATGTATTACAGTGCCATCTATCGGCGATATTTTGTACTACTTTTTTTTTAAAATAAATGTCAAGCGCATTATTTGAATTATCTGTAGTTCCAATTTTATCTCATTTAGACAAATAGAAAGTATTCTACAGCCCTCTGAAGTGGGAAACTTATTTCTTGCTAACCCTGTAGATCTGATATTTTTTTTTATCTAAAGCTAAGTTTCATTCTGAAATTTTAACTACAGCATTGGTCATTAATTTAAAGCATAATTGATGCTGATATTAGTGCTCAGTAATGTAGCTTTTGCCACAATATAATACTTAATGATGAAATTCTCACTTCAAGAACAGAGTAGTGTGAATTTCTTTTCCTCCTTATAAAATTATTGCAAATGCATAAATGCTTGGAGTACAAAAAATATTTAAGACATCGGATCATCCTCTAAACATATTATCAATGCAATTTTCTTTTTATGTTGATAATAACATTTAATATTTTTTAACTTCTCAGAAATTGTTTTGACCTATTGCAGCATGTGCTTTTGCATTCTCCCCAATGATTAGTAGAGAAGACACATGTGGCAATTCAGATAAAGAATTCATGCATCATTACTTAATAATTTCACAACTAACAAGAATTTTTAAGCATTCTTAAGAAAAACTTTGACTTGTTTTACCCAATCTAAAAGTGAGTTTTCCAAATTTCAATTCCCCTAAAAATTATATTCATGTTTTCAATGAAAGCATCACTCTGGAAAAGGTAGGGAGCTTGATCCACTATCAATATAATGAAGAAAGAAAATTTCTACCTCATTCAAATGCCTAAAATTTGAATGAGGCATAAAGAATTGATTTTAAAATTTAGAAAGAAAACTCTTTTTATCAAAGAATTATTACTAAGCAATACAGAACAGTTCACAATTATTAAGCACACAAAAATTGAATTATATGAAAAAAGATAAGTTTTTAATTGTTAGGAAACAATGTGGTAGGTAATACTTGTAAGTATAAAATGAGTACCATTAGCAAGGGAGCTTTTCTTTTAGACATAATAGCAGCTTTTTCATATTGATCAATCAGTAAGACCAAAAACGGCAACCACCTATAGAAAAATAAGTACAATATAGGCATTAAAATGTTTAAAAAACTAGGTTTCATGTCCTGATTATCATAATATCAGAAATGCAGTAAAAATAAATTTATATAATTTACAAGTTAATTCAACATCACAAATGTATTTTGTTTATAACACACTACATTAAATATTGTCAATAAAAATAGGTAACCTCATGATGTACTTTTAGAAGCGATTAAACAATTTAAAAATGATTGCATAAATTAACAGACATCACATAAGAGAAGACCAATAACTCAGAATTTATTCGTTAAAAAAATCAAAAAATAACATAATAAAAAACAATGAAATAATTTCACTAAATATTCTGTTCATTGCTCCTGTTTTTGAAAAGTATGTTTTATAAAAACTGAAATTTCTAGCTTCTATTACTATCATACAGGCATTTTTTTAAAAACACAGAAATATTAATTAACATTTTCAAAATAATGTAAGAAATATGTTTACACAAGATAATGTAAAAAGAATTGTGATTGTTTATTTGCAAGTGATGCGATGACATTTCTCTGTGCACCTTTAATTTTTCTTAGATGGCTACCTTGATTAAGTCAACCAATTGTTTTAGTTAACTTCTCTTTCTTCTTTACCTAAATGTGAACTATAACCTTTTGCGAACATTATTAATTCACAAAAAGGAAAGGATGTTTAGGGATGGAGTACTCTACCAAATAACTAACTTTAGAAAAAAAAACTTGATAAACAAGCAATTTGCTTAATTTTTTTGTATTTAAAATTACTTTTTATGTATTATGTTATATAATCACATTTTTAAAAATTCTAATAATATTTTACATTCAGTCTTTATTAACTCCCCATGTAAAAAAATACTGGGAGATGGTTGTAGAAGTTATGGATGAGCCTGTCCTTCCTTACTGATAGAACACTCATTTAATATATATATATATATATATATATATATATATATATATATATATATATATATATATATATAGTATCAATCAGATGTATCTCACTTATAAAAAAAACCCAGCTATTCTGGAGCAGCAGTGATAGTGATGAGAACAGTCATTTGATGCATTAGTTTCAAGGCAAACAAGGATAAATACTGCGGTGAGATCTTTAAAATTCTCTTATAGTTCTCCTACCTATGATCTGTTAAACTTTCTATTTAATATTACAATTTCATTTTCTTAGTTTTGGTTTTGTTTGTCGCTGAACGGTCATTATTTGCACACGGGGGCTAATTAGACCAGGACCTAAGGTTTTAAAGTGTATTCCGAACCACTACAAACATCCATGCCCAAAGTGGGTTTCGAACCCACGAACTGTTGAACTGAAGACAAGAGCGCTAACCATTTGGCTGCCAGTTCGGCTTCATTTTCTTGTATGTTTAACATTGATTATTTTTATTCATTTATTTTTTTTATAAATAAGTATTACAAATAACTTATGTATGAATGTTTTCCTATAATAATGTTTATTTGATTTTTGATAAGCAGTTGAAATAAAAATAAAATTTTATTTTTATTTAACAGCTTAATTCAAATATGAGTATTATACATGATTAAAAGAACATTTTAAAACATATAATTACAGAGTCATATGCAAAACAATGCTGGAGCTACACAGCCTGCAATCACTAATAGTTAGTAAGACAGATATACGCATGCGAACACAGCATCGATTCTTACCTTGGCGACCACGAATATGACAACCCTTGACCCTGCATCAGACAAGAGCCAATATATTTCCAGATGACCCCCAATTCATTTTACACTATCAATAGGATTACACCAGTGATTAGCATTACATCAAAGAATGTACATTACTGACTTGCATTCAACATTGCCACATTGATGCAATGATGGCACTTTGCGCAGCGACAACTATATTTCTGTCATGTTAAGACACCTGATTCTAGCATTTATTTACTAGTTCTGTAAAATATTCTCCACAATCCAAAATAATATGTTTCTGGTATTATTTACAGCATTTTAGTTACACAAATTGTTAAGTTGCTAATCTGGCTAGGACCTTTTTTGGTACTATCAACAGAGAACGTCCATTTAATAATTGCTATACAATTGGCTTAACACTAAATGCAATAGTCAATATAGCTTTATATTGAAGGTGCAGTCATCATACAACTGCATGTCACCCATTCTGTTATGGTTGCCTTTGGTGATTGTTCTAAAAATGTTTTAGAATACATTTTTCAAATTTATTGTGCATTGTTACTTCTTGCATCATATATCAATCAAATAAATACTTTCTTTTTTACATTTCTTCATGGAGTGTGGCAAACTTAACAGTCACTATTTTCAAATTATTGTATTTATATACATGATTTTTATTTAGCTTCAGTTAGAGTTTAATACAATGTGCAACTAATGATTATACTTACTTTGGTGTACATTCATCCTGTAAACTGTTCATACAAGATGCTGTTAATTCTAATGCATTTATAAAAGTTCCAATAATATCCTTAACTTCAATTGCAGCAGCACAAGGTAGTTTCATTTCCTAAAATTTTCAAATCATGTATTATATAATAATATTAACAAATGAATACATCTAAGTCATTTTATCAAAATTTAATACAACAGAAGAATGCATGAGATGATAGAATACAAACAAAAACATCTTAAAATTTACCTCAAATACCAATGTAAGCAGATGCAAACGTACTGCTAAACGAGATTCAACAGGTATCCAAGGTAGCTTGGAACCAATGCCCCATCCTCTTCTTTCAGTAGGTATCTGTTCTGTGTTCAGATGTTTAATGAGGTAAAATAACCTAACATGGATCTTTACAAAGGAAATAAAAAATTTTAACTTAATCAATTACACAAAAGGAAATTTTAATCATTTATAAAAGCTTGTATTTAAACCAGTACTGAGAATAAAAGTACCTCAGAAACTAATCGTTTAATAAGTGATCTGTTTCTCCAACATTCTCCGTTTCTTTGTGATACTGCTATTAATAGATCACAACAACGGTATACTGTTTCAGGTAAAGCATCAGCTAATTTTAAGCAACCATCTACAACCTTTTCAGTGAACATATCAATAACAAAGGAGTCTAATGGTTCTTCCTTCTGCTGTACAAATACTTGCTCTTTCTGTTCATCTGATTTACTTGATTCACTTTCAACCTGCAATAAAAATTTTCAAATTTATTAACATAAATTATGAATTTATTTAGAATTGCATTGAACTATATATATATATATATGTGTGTGTGTGTGTGTGTGTGTGTGTGTACATATGTATAAATTTTTTACGATTTCAAAAATAAGTTAGCAATCCTCCATCCAAAAAAAAAGTAAAAAAAAAAAAAATAGTTACTTGATTAGTTGAAACTAAAACATTTTCACCCAAGGACATAGCAATAGCTCGCAACATTTGGTCTTCTTCAGACATCTCCCAGTCCATACCAAGACCCTAATAATCATTAATGATGCAGAGTTACAAGCAATTTTCACAATGAAGAAAAAATAACACATCATTTTGAACATAAAAAAGAAGACACGAATGTTTGAAATAAGAATTTTTTAAATAAAATTAAAAGACAAATCAAGTATTTTTAAAAAAACATATGCTGACATTAGTGGTTGTTAAAATAACGGAAACACATTCGATTTATAAAGAATCCTTTATTTTTATGGTGTAGGATCGCCATTTGTAAATAGAGCTCAAATTCACCAAGGAATCAATTCATACAAGTGCTGAACAGTATTTAGAAGAATATTTTAACATTCCTGATAGAGTTTTGGAAGAGAAGCTGGTGCAAAATAAGATTTCTTACTGTGAACACTTTAAAATGGACCAAAACAGTTAAATTGAAGTTTGAAATGTGCTTCAAGGTAGATGTTTAACTTCATCTTTAAGCACATCAAATCAATCTTAGGAAAGTTCTGTTGTATGGTTAAGTGCATTACCATCCTGGAAAATTATAATTCTAGGTAAAAACAGTGTTTTAGTGAGCAATTATTTCTCCACATTTTTCTCTGGTGATAAAGCAGAAAACCACAACATAGATGCCCATATGATGACAGATCCACCACCATGCATGGAACTTGAAAGACAATTATGATTATACACTTCTGCAAATGTCTTCAAAATGTGAATGTATAACACATTGTAAAGTATGAGACATTTCATCACATCAAATTATTTTCTTCACAACACATTTCATCACACTCAAACATAAACCTATGTCATTTTGAAAGGCATTAAGATTCTTAGATTTAACTAAGGTCAGATTACTAATTCTCATTTACCTAGTGACTATTTCACATCAAAATAACAGAAACAAAGCAAGCTGGCAATTTAATTGAAAATTTTAAAACAGGTAAGTGAAAAAATTATATTATTTAACAAAAAATAAATGCATTAAGTAAAATTTCCAGGAGTAATTCACAATTATTAAGGGGTTAAGTTAAAATTCTCAAAGTTATAAAGACCATTAAAAAATTTTTCAAGTTCTAGGAGTTGTATGAATCCTAATACAATTTCAGCTTTTAAAATTTCTTTTAAAGAAATTAATGAATTTATTATTTCAGAACATGCTTTGGGTTCACATTTTTAACAGGAAAATTGGTAGCGAAAAAACCTTCAACATGAGTCGATTTCTTGGCAGATACAGCCTGCTAAAGTAAATACATATTTTTTTTCCTATAACATGTGATTAGAAAGCTCATTCACCCATATTTTAAATACTGAAGTTTTTCTTACTAAATATACAATGGGCATGCATTTTTCTTGAAGCCTGAAAAAGCTAATCTTTGTACTGCTTTTCCAACGTTCACTGGTCATTGAAAAGACATTTGCCAGTAAGCATTTTAAATAATTTATTTCACCTTTTAATTCGTTGATAAACAGGTTCTCATCCAGATTCACTGAAATCATATGCATATTAAAGCAATTATATACACACTTTGTATGTATACTTGCCTACTAAATACAAAAGATATATTTTAAATCAAAAATTTCATATTTAAATATTAATATCCGCTGAATCTTATAAATATAAAAAAGCAGAAACAAATAGAAAAATATCAATTAAAATCGCCTGCCAGATTGCACCACATGATCTTACTGGTGATTACTTTGAATCACACACACAAATCTAAATACTACACCTGGTCCTGATTGAACAGGATCATCATAAAGTTATTGTGCCTGAAATGGACCTTTATTTAAGTCAATGATTAAAAATAACACACGCTAATATTGATCATGCTATCTAGTGGTAACATAAAAAAGCTAATAATCAATCAGGTTTTCGCACCATTTTTTTCACTGAAAACTCAAAAAAAATATATATATATGTATATATAATATTTTTTTGGCAAAAAATAAATACCACAAGATAAGTAAAAATTCCAAGAGTAATTCCTGATTTTCAAGGAGTTAAGTCATGTTAGGAATTTCCAGTATTTGCATGAACCCTGTTATCTTTGCTAAAAGAATTTGTATGGAGCAGTTAGTTGAAATTCATCTTAGTATTTGCTTATAATAGTTTATGTAAAGAAAAAAGAATGTGAGGTGATACATTATTTTTGTCAGCTGGAGACATTGGCTTATGCAAATAATTTTTGTTTGATATTTTATTTAGACACTGTGATAGTTCAGGTATAATACATTACATATAGTTGCATATTACATTACTAAGATATTCCATGTAATTCATAAATACTGTGTACAAATTTTTAAAAAACATTGTAACACCACTCAGCAGGATATAATTGAACCAGCTAATAATCAACAGATTTTGATGTCCTTTCCAAAAAACAACCACAACACACATAGATGAAGTTTATTCACATATATATATATATATATATATATATATATATATATATATATATATATATATATATATATATATATATATATATATATATATATTATCAAACATATTTGTTTAGAAAGCTTATAACTTTTTTAAATATTGTTCAAGTTGAAAAAGACCCAGCTTACATTTATCACACATAAGGAGAAAAAAGCTACCAATAATAAAAAAAACAAACTTTTTCAATATCATCCCATACTTTTCACTTTAAGTTACTGCAATTTTCCAAAATTTAACATTATAGTATTCATGTTTCAAAACTTTTAAAATATAATGCAACATTCTGTTTCCTAATTAAACTTCTATATAAAATTAACTTTATTTAGTACTTCATTTTTTATTTTTAACACAAAATGAATTTCTTTACAAGTTCAAATTATTTAATTTTAAACAATTTTAATGTGATAAAATGTACTAAATAAGGTAAATGTTTGTAAATTTCATAAATATTGAATTCTCAGCTCATCCTTTCACATAAGAAACTTGCATTCAATTGAGATATACAACACATGATGTAATAACTTCTAGCAATCTTTGAGAAATTATATTGGGAACTTACCGGAGGATTACTAGCAGTTGTATTTCTACCTAAAGCAGCAGGATAACTGAGAAGATAATCAGTAGCCTGTTCAAGTGAACTTGTATTGTTCAGAGCTTCAGTTGCTAAACTGCGAGAAAAACCCATATCAACCAATTGAGTTAGATGTTCTTGATTAATATTACTCTCATCTCCATCAAGAAGATGTCTACTTCGAGTTATGACTCTAGTAGTTGTACCACTAGGTACAGGATTTGTTGTGGCTGTTTGAGATACAGGAGGCTTGACATCTTCTCCTTTGGAGAGTTTTTCCTATAAATATAAAGAAATTTTTAAATGAATCTGAAATACAATTAAAAATATCTAACATTTAAAAAACTTCTTATTAGCGATTTTCATATTCAAGGAATCAAATTTGAATAATTTATTTTTATACATTTGCGAAATAAGAACAAAGATTCAAACAACGAGGGAAAAATTAGTATTGATTTTCTAGCAAATCATTTTACAAAATAAAAATCAAATTACCAAAAAATTATAGAAAATCTTTTCATACAATTAAAAAATACTTAATGGTCATGAATAATTTACTTATTTCTAATACTTGTGTGATTTCCTTTTTTTTTTCTACAGAAAATTTTCCAACCTCTGAGAACGATATTTTACCCAAAGGGTAAAATATGAAACTATAGCAGACTTAAGCCATAAGCATACTTTTGAGAAAGCTCTCAAGAAAACATGTATTTCATAGAAAATACTATTCATCTCACTTTAATTAAATTAAGAAAAAAACGGAAATTAATCTACACAAATGAGATAGTTTGAAATTGTTAACTACTAAATGATTAAAAGTTGAATTAAAAATTAAGAATAATGGCTGATATAATTCCTTTAAAAATTCTTATATCAATGGTTTTACATGGAAAATATTATTTTTATTTAAGTGCGTTTTAAGTACAGTTTCTTTGTTCATACAATATATTCCTGCTACTTGAAAATAGGGAGTTAATTTAATTTTGTCCCCAGAATGTTTTATTAATTTCTCAATTAGTGAACAATTACACTAACTGATACACACACACACAAATTAAGATATTTAATTCAACCTGTTTGCAATGTTGCTATTTAAGAACTACAGAGTAATTTACATCTCAATTAAAATGCTAAACAATTTAATTTTTCAACCATTCATAGAGAATGAAAAAAAATTGAGATTTGTAAAATTTTCTTGGAATGAAAAAAGTAATTAGTTCATTATTCTCAAAAAAAAAATGAAAAGTTACAATTTACAAGGTTAAGATTTTCAATTTCAATTTTTCGATAAACCTCATATTTCTAAAATTTACAAAGCTAACAAAATTGATCTTCCAATATTTTTTCCAGGAGTGATAAGATACACTTGAAAAATCTATTAAAGATTAATGAAATACATATGATTTCATTAATCTTTAATAGATTAAAATTACTTACTTATATAGTTTATTACTTGTTTATCTAAACAAGAATTAACATTTCAAGGGAAGGAATACTTATGCTTATATATCTATTATTAGTAGTAAATGAAACTTACTTTGATGATAGTTTCTCCTTTAAGAATATGGCACAATACAGCTAACATGGACTCGGCAATCCTCTCACCAAATACAAGTAATGGTTTTCTATCCCATAAATACATGATGCTTTCAAATGCCCTCTATAAAATATTCAGATAATTTAATATGGTTAAGCGATAATACATTTGCAATAAAAACTTTCTTGCACATATAATTAATCAGGAAATTTAGATAACAGCAAATTAAAAATTAATGATATTAAATCCCAAATATGATACAATTATTAAATTCAGAAGCTATTTGTAAGAGCATGGAAAGTACAGGCTAATTTTAGATTACAGATTAAGAAGGACTCAAACAAAAAATAAACTTTTGTTTAGGAAGAAATAAGAAAATTATTTATAGAAATACAGAGTAAATATTCTGTATATTTCTTTACATTAATATTAAATTATTTATACTAAAAGTATGAAATTGATTTAGAATTATATTTTTAAAATTTTTATTTCAAATGCAAAAAGTCAATTAAGCAAAGAACATTACTGTAATTATTACACTGTTCGACAAAATAAAATTTTGATCAATTGTTTATTTTCTTTTTGCTTAGAAGTCAAACAAAAGAAAAGAATATTTCAAATAAAATAGCACAGGGTAGGGATGAGCCAAAACACTTTTTTTTATTCAACTGTCTACAGTTCAAATGTCTTAATTAATATTCATAATTAAGAAATTCAGTTGGGTGGCATGTGGCCTTGTGCTGTGAGTTGGAGAGGAACGTTCTAAGCAGATGGGTTCGCTCTCAGATAATAAATCAAATTAAATGAATGATATTAATTCTTGTAAATAAAAAGTATCTGAAAATCCACCTTTAAAAATAGTCATCTAAGATGAAGAATAGGGTGGATACCTTAAAGTGACATGTCATTTCTAGATAATAAAAAAAAGACACAGTGCAATGGCAACACGATGTGATTCAGATAAAAAAAATTTCAGAAATTGCAAATTTTTAACATTGACTTTCCTTAGTGTGAGCTTTTACAGAGAGAGAAAATGATTAAATTATATTTAAAAGTAATTCAGTATAACACTCATAAAAATTTACAGCAGTTTGTCACATAATGGTCATCATTTGCAAATGATGATCTATTTACACCAGGTCCTACAGTTAAAAAAGGATTCTGAAACATTCATTACACACACCCAATAGCTTGAAGTTAGATTCTCAATCATGAACCATAAAAATCCAGGAATTTTAGAACAAAGGGGTAAATGCTAGAGAATTTTGAAGAATATTTTGCTACACATAAGATATTGAGCATAAATAGAGTATGTATAAATTATAACATTTTTTAAGTTCCCAAATCGAAACATTTAGGGTAAAAGATACTTGAAAAGTTTGAAAATAAAAAGATTACAGACTAATTCAATTTACAAATAATTAACATGTCACACGAAAATAAAAAATAATTACCTTATGGATATGAATAAGATAAAGAAGAGGATTGAAGTTTGCATTCCCTTGTTGATTAGGCTTAGATGGCAAAGTATGTGGAGATTCTAGAACATTTTTTGGATTTACCAGTTTTTCTAACAACATAAGCCAAGCATCCAGGAATTCCCCAGTACCATCTTTTAAAATAAACATTAATGCATTAAATTCCTATTGCACATGATTTTATGGCTCATTAATAAAGTCTGATATATATTAACATAATCAAAATAAATAACATCAACTACAAATAGCTACTTTAAGTAATGTGCATAAAAATATTAACTTTGAAGTTTAACATTTAATATACTGGAAGATAAAAATTAAAGGAAGAACTGAATGAAATTGAGTAAGCAAAAGATATTCAGGCTTAAGTTAACATCAGATAAAAGTAAATCTGAAGAATCCTTAACATATGAAACACAAATTATAGATATCAATAAATTTATAATTTGAATTAATAGAATCAGAGTAACTCAATAGTTACTGCAATACCGCTTAAACACTAAATTTCCTTTTTAAAATTTAAAACAAATCCATTTATAAATATTTGGCTTCATTTCTAATAAATTTAATTCAAATTTAAGCAAATGATATGTGAAAGAATATAATTTATAAAGGGTCAGAATGTCCAGTGATATCAAGATTTTTTGACAACAAGTTTTTGTTATTGTAACTAATCCCTGATTGTCTCGCAAAGGCAGTCTCCTTGAATCCAAAATTATATAAAACTCTAAAAACTCATTTTAGATTATAAATTTTGAAGAATAAAGACTCATTTACATTATAAATTTTGGAAAAACAATAGAGACTTTAAAATGCAAGCAAACTTAAATACAGACTTGAGTCATCCTATCAGTGACACATCAATTGCACTTATCTGGGAAGATCTTCTGACCCAGCTGGAAAGTGAGTGCTCTGACTCATGAAGTGTGAGAAAGTTCTTTGATATTTTCTAAGCTTGAGCTTCATCCAAAGTATCAGAGGTGATTAGAAGGAATCTGTCCAAGTCCATTTAATTCTATCTTCCCAAGGGAGGAGATCTCCTCATATGTGTGAAATCCACCACAGCTCACCTCCTCCTTTAGCAGCAGTCCTGGCTAGGTAATCAGCCCTTTCACTTCCGTTCACCCCGATGTGAGATGGGATATACTGAAAGTGGATAGTAACCAGAAGAAACCTGGACAAAAAGATCCAAAATATCCAGACTTGTCTTGTACCCTATTGCAGTCCAATTAGACAGATGTTGCATTGAAGCATACTGTCAGCAAAATCCTAACATATATTTGATGCAAGAATTGTTAGCTATTCCTCATAGCAATAAACTCTGATCTAAAAACTGAACAAAAGTCAAGAGTCAACAAAACCAGTACAAGTTCACGCCCAGAAATTCCCTTATTATCTCTGCTATCACCATTATATATCTTCAAATACTGTAGGAACCCATTTATAGACTCTGCAGGATGTTTAATAAGAGATAGATTCTCAGTATTTTTCTTTACACTAGTCAAGAGTCTAATGAAAGTAAATCCCACCAGATTTAAATTCAACTACCAAATGATATATAGAATTTCTAAATTTTTGTATGCAAGTTTCAGGATTTTAGTATAAGAAAAGCTAATCGGTGTTTTTCCAAGTAAGAAGGTAAGCAGAGTATCAATGTTGATCAAAGAACTTATAGTATTTTGTGAGAAAATAACTTTCTCAAAGAAAAAGCAAGTTACTTTCATATAGCACTATGTCATTTGGACAATTGTGTCAAAGTCCTGTTATAATTTGAGCAACAAAATGTAGATGGTATATAACAATATATTGGTACAGGAAGTACAAGCATAGATGAGAAAACCATATTCCAGAATTGGCCTAATAAGTGTCGATATGTAGGTAATTATGTGTAAATGTAGGATTTATTAATATGTGTAGTAATTTAGATCTATGTGTAGTAATCTACATTTAGATTAATACTAACTAACATCATTAATCAAAATGTAGCTAAATTCTAGCATCTCCTCCCAGTGAGAATTGGAAATGAATTTAAGAATATTAAGTATTTTCTTCCCCGAACTACCTGTACATCAATGTGTTTGCTTGTAATTACCTGGTTTGAAGTGTATAACCCAGATATTAGCTATTTTCATATATTTTGGATATGTTCCATTCATGAAAACCTTAGGCTCATATTGTAGAGGTATATCAGAAACATTAAAAGTCAAGTTATGATGCATTGCAAAATAATAGGCGTTTTCAAGAATACTAATTAGGTTTTGCTCTTTTGTACCAATATCGGGACCCAAAGTACTAGATGATGTATCAGCAATGCTTCTCCCAATTGGAGATCTTTCTCTCAATAATAGCAATGTAAAGAGAAAACAGAATAAGGCTCTAAACCTATGGAAACCTGTCTCCAGTAAAACAGATCAAATATGGAATTACTAAACTTATCTTTTTTAAATATATTCCAAAGAAAGTTTGCAATCCAGGGAAGGGTTTTACCCTTGATACCAAAAACATTATAAAATTTGGAAATCAATAGTTGCCAAACAGTATCGAAGGCCAGAGACATGTCCAAAAGGACATCAGAAGCATGGTTAGTAAGCTTTATGTTTTGTTCATCTCAGACACTTTTATAGAAAACAAAATTTGATTTGAGGTACTATGTCCCCTTCTATATCCATATTGTATCCTTGGCAGTAAATCAACAGTGTTCAGATGGAGTTTTAACCTGCAGAAAATAAGTCTATCCATGAGTTTACAGTCAAAGTAGCTGCGTCAAAGTACAGTGGGTCAATAGCTTCTAGGGGAGCTGGCATCCTTATCTAAATTTAAGATAGGGCCAATTAATGCTCTTTCATTCACATAGGAAATGGCCAAGCCTCCAAGAGATATTAAAGAAATCAGTCTCTGCCTACCCAGAGGTCAAAGATGGGTAATCATAGTGCCATGAGTGCTGTCAGGTCCAGATAATATACTCGTATACATAGTTTTTAAAACAGCATTGAGTTGAATCAAAGGAAATTTATCCATGAAATCCAGGTTGACAAACCTGGAAGTGCGGCAAATATGAATAGTTATTCTGGAATTAATTTTGACAATAATGTCATTTTAATTAAATGCCAATTCGCTCATATCTTTATAATATTTATGTAACAAATTGGCAGCAGTTTTGTCATCTAGTGAGAATTCATCTTTTCGACATCACACAACTGGGATTTGGCCACAACCATAGCACTATTAAGTCTCAAGAATTCAACTTTATCAGCAGTGCCACCAGATTTGGAGAGTGCTGTGAGTGATGAATTTCTAGGTAGAATGAAGGCCTTCAACTCAGGATCTTTATTTTAAAAGAAAGATTTCAGGTATATAATGTCAAATCTGGGAATGATAAGATGAGAAGCATGAATAATAACTTGTTTAAGGGCATGTCACTCTTCCTATACAATTTTTTTTGTGTAATCCTAGTGATCAATAACAAGTATTTACTCCCATTTAACAATTTCCAGAAACTGCAGCATTTTACATGGCACAAAAAGGTAATAAAATAACAAATATTCATAGATTCACTTAAAATTTGGATTTTTGCTAAGGGAGAAATAAATTTGAAATATTGATAGATTTTCAAAAGCAGTCATTTATTTCAGCCTACAATATAAAATTGCATTTTTTAATAAATTGACCAAAAGAACATAGTTAGAAAATTCATGATTTTGTAATAACCTTACAAAAAGTTATAGTTCAATAGAACTGAAATTATAAGTATAATAAACATTGTTTGAAAAGTAATTGAGACATGAATACAATAAAGAGTAAGTATCTTCATCATGATAATAAAAGTTCACACATAATAAACTTAAAAACATTAATAGTTTTCCATAAAATTTATTCATCTTCATAAAACTACTTAATACTTTAAAATAGAAAAAAACCTATCAAAACATATTGCATGAACAAGAGAAATTCAATATTATAATTTCAACCTAAAACTTCTCTAACCAAATGTCAGTATGTAGTGATATCTAGCATAACAATTTTGGTAGATACAAGTGAATGAGTGAATGATTATTTTAATCAACCCTTGAAAACATTAATTTGTTTAAGAGTTTTTGACTCATATTTCATCTTCCCTTCACAATTAAAATCAAGAAAAAAATTACGTAATTCTTTTATCAATCCAATAATCAAGAAACCCATTTGTATTTATTAAATACTAAGATGAACTATAATATTGAAAATGCACACTTAAAAATTAACATTTATTTTGAATTAAATGCAATCAACACATTTCATTAAAAAGAGTTTAAATAGCATACCCGGTAATTCAGGGTGCTCAAGACCTTTTTCAATAGGAACTTTATCTCCACAAGTTAGAGCCCATCGAAATGTCCTTTAAAAGTATTTGATCCATTAATGATAAAACTCAAAATTCAATTGCAAAATTGTAGTAGAAAAAAATTTGGATTAACAAAATAAAACAAAGAATTTGAGTTATAAGAAAAGATATTTACGCAAAAAAAGCATCTAATCCACCACAGCTCAAAAATTTTTGAAGCATCAAATGATAAGGATATTTTCTCTCATCAAAAAGCATTGGAGAAGTAAATCCAACAGAGCAAATATAAAATGTCAACCTAGAAGAATAAATAACAATTAAGAAAACAAACAAAAAGCAATTCTTAAGCAGATATACTTCTGAAATAAATTTGTGCATTCAAAATGTATTTGAATACCTAAATTTTGGTACAGGTGATGAAGGAGGTGGTTCCCAAGACAAACCCATACTTAAGAGACGTGTCAAAGCACTAGCTACAGCTCTTGCTGCTGGTGAAGGCACACTGGGTGATGGAGGTATTTGCTGACCACGTCTTTGTCGCATAGGAGATCCAACACAGAGCTATAAAAAAGTAAATTTTTGGTGAAAGTAATTTCTGAAAGTAAGATTATTTAATTTTATAGAAAAACATATTTTTTAAAAGAAAATAAATGTTTTTGTATGAAAATTTGAGAAGATGAAAAATGCTTCAGTGGCATAAGGAATATTTATTTTAAGTGCTCAGCAGCATTCTTGTGTAATGAACACCCTGGTAACCCTGTTAAATGGCATGAAATCTAAATGAAAATAAATCTCTTACATTTCTGAAAAATGCGATTTTAGGAACACATCACATAAATAGCTTTGCATGGCATGAAAGACAGAATCTCATGGTAGTTGGTGCTTTGATTTCATAAATAATTTTGCATAAAATAAAAAAAGACAAGTATGTTTCAACTTCACTTAATGAGTTTTCAAATTCTGTATAACGAACTTGTTATATTTAGGAGCCTACAAAAGTTTGTCCAGTTAGATTAGAAATCATTTTTAAAGTAAATCTTTCTTCAAATAATGACCGAGTCTTATTTACCACCTTAAACCATTGTGTTTAAGAGTTCCTGGTGATGGAACCCCAAAACTTAACTGTTATTTAGCTATAAATGGATAGAATTGGGCTTAATATGTTGGGTTTAAACTTAATAACTCGTGCAGATGGCTGCACCACACAAACCGATCAATAATTTTCAACTACTACAGATTATTCAAATCTTTTGATTTTGAAAAAAAAAAATTTCCTAAGTATTTTGTTACAAAAATAATTGTTTGAAAAGAAATTTATGTTATTTTGTAGCATGTATTTTCAACTATTTATTCCATATTACTATAAATTCTTAATGCAGATATCATATGCAGGGTCGTTGAATAAAATAAGCTGTTCCATCCCCTGGAACAGTGACGAGAAAAACAGCTGTGATTTTTTTAATATTTACTGCTTCACTTTTCTGTATGAATGAATTAATGCTGAAGAATTTGCAGGAAAGGGATTTTTGTATGAGAAATATTTCTGCAACCTTTTGGGCATCTTGAATAGGGAAGCTTTAGAGGGTAGGGGTTAATCAGTTATAATTCAAGTAATCTCTAGTTAGAGGTGCATAATTTTTGTGTATTTGATTTTTCATTTTGCTGTTTATTTTATACTATTCTATAAATAAATTTTGAATTTATATTTAGTTTTGATTTTTTCAGCAAATACAGATTTAATTTCTAATTAATTTTTCTTAATTTGTTCCACAATGCCTAGTACTGAAATACAAAGCAGAAGCCACACAAAACAAATTTTTCAATGGAAAACATGTAATGCAGGATTGTGCTTTTTCAAAAGAGAGAAATATTTTCAAAAATATCATGAAAACATAATGAAACTGTGAATATTATGTACATATTATCCACATATAATCAAGATTTATTGAACTCATGTATAGAATAAAAATCATTTTTTCCCTTATTTGGGGGAGGGGGGTAGAGTAGCAGGCTTTCTTATGGTACACCTGGGTCTCATTAAGTCTGCTACACATGTATAATGCATTTGTGAGCTTCACTGCAATGCTCGCTTAGACGCAATTTTCAGAACTCTTGTAGGGGAGTCTTCCAAGTGATGTAACACCCACAAAATCGAGATGGTAAGTGCAATCCTTACAAAATTTTTACTGTTTACTCTTTAAGGCCTAAATTCATTAACAAAAAGTTAAAACAATTTTTCTAAATATCTAACTTTAAACTGTAGTGCGGTGGAAAAAATTAAAACATAAAAAACATTTCAAACTTTTAGTAAAAAAATGGAGGAAAGAAAACAATTTCAGAGTTACAAAAAGATAGAAGACTATTTTTCTGTCTAGAAATGTAATTATTGCACTACTGATGATGAGGAATATTACAATTTCATGAAAATCTGAAGTAACATTATATGCAGCAAAATTTGTCTTATACATAAGAATTTTTTATGGACTGGTTGGTTTGGTTTGTTTGTCGCTCAACGGTCATTTTTTGCACACGAGGGCTAATTAGACCCGGACTTACGGCTTAAAGTGGATTCTGAACCACTACAAACATCCATGCCCAAGGTGGGATTCGAACCCACGAACTGTTGAACCTAAGGCAAGAGCGCTAACCATTCGGCTGCCAGCTCGGCTTTTTATGGACTGAGAAGTATATTCACATGTATACAAGATTAAATATTATACAACATGTCCAATAATCTCCTCTCACCTTCTTAACCTTACAAAGCTGAATAAAACCACCAATGACACCACCTATTGGAAAACTGTAATTAACATTTCCATCATGAAAATGGAATAGGGAAGGAAAAAAAGTTGAATAAGATCTTTGATTTATTATGAAAAGATATCTTGAAAACATTAATGCAAATAACAGAGTTAATTAAAATCTGCATTTGTTCTTTGCTATTTACTAGATTGGTAGAGTCTAGAAAATAACACAAGAAATCAATTTGAAAAAAAAAATAATAAGTTGTAACAATATACCTTTATCTCAGGAACTAAAACTTCTCACCTTTAGCCCCAACATGAGTTTGGATCAACATTTGTGAATGTCACATTAATAACATTGAAATACAGAGCATGACACTTTGGCACAAACCTTCATAATCAGTCTTGCAAGGTACTGCAACACTTAATAGATGGGCTTAATATATGTGCTATTTTAGGTACATCACAGGGAAAAAAAAAACAGTGGAGCCAGATGAAGAAAACATGGCAGCCAACACACCCAACTATTTTTCTAATTCCTTAATGGAATACTGGCTGCTTTGTTGGAGATATCTTGTGAGTATGCACACCATCTATTGAAACCAGGTTTCCAAATTGTTAATTGTTAATAAAACAAAGAAATTGTTAAATAAGCAATAATAAATTCACCAAACATTTAGTATTATGTTTGGTAATCTTAAATATATCAATGTGTCATAAAAAAAACTATAGGCCCAATCAGATTTATATTGTTAACTTCCAACCAAATGTTAATTTCAAACTACATTTGATGATGAATATTGATTAGTTGCTCAGTTGTCATTTTTGCACAGGAGATTAGACTTACGGTTTAAAGGGATTCAAGCTCAAGGTGAGATTCGAAAACACAAAATGCTGAATCTAGGATTTGCAGGCGTTTATTAATAGAGACTTTGGCTACTGTACACCGGATTCTGTGAAAAGAATGTGCCATTCATCCATACAAAATCTGTTGGAAATATTGTCTTGACCTCTATCTGATTCACGAAGTTTCATTATACGGTGTCATTCATCACCCTAATTCAGTAAAAGCTGTTAAAGCATTGAATTACAAGTAAGAGTCAAATTCACTTATAATTTTGAAATTCTGATATATGGATAAGTCAGTGTTGACTGATTTCTCTTGTAACGCATTTTGAATGAGGAATCGGATATGCTAAAACGTCATGCCATTGAGCATGCTGTCGTATCTTAGCTAGTTGCCCAGATCCAGCTCAACAAGCCATGCACCCTAGCACCCTTAAAGGTTTTATATCAATTAGGATGGTTTGATAAAATGGATGCTGGCCTGCAGAAAAGAATTACTAATAAAATTTTTCTGCTGATTGTGTTCTATTCAAATTCATTATACAGTAAAACCCGGTCACCATTTTCAGCTTTGAAAATCAATGTATGTCTATGAAGATTAAAACACTACAATCTCAAGATGTATCCCTTATAGCTGTTTCAGTTAAACAGCCATAAGATTCATTACGTATTTATATTTACAAGAAATTCAAGCATCAAGTGAATGATGAATTTAAGCACCAATTCAATGCAACACTATCTTACGAGATCTATATTTTGTATGCAGTTTATAAAGACAATCAGTACATGGATGCAGCCTTTCGCACTTGAACAAAAGTAATTTTCACTAGGAATAGCAAGCAATACTGCTGTGCCATATCATGTTATATTTTGCCCAGAAGATACTCATTTCTCTTTTCATTCAAGTTTCACAACAGCCCAGTATAGGAACTCCCCTCCCCCCCCCAAAAAAAAAACATGTATCAGCCATTCTATTCTTTGCATTGATGTCCACAAGTTTGTCTCTTCATTTGAAATTGATGATGCTACACAATCTTACATGTCATCTTTCCTCCTCATCCTATACGGTTTCCAAAATAGAAATGCTAACTCAACAGTTTTCTACCAAGAGGTACACTGGGGGTTTTACACAGTAATGCATGGTTACTTTACCATACCTAGATATTGCTTGTATGAAAACAGCAAGAACAGATCTGAAGTAACAGATAGCAAGACTTTCACAGGCATAATGTATTGTCACAAAAACTGAAAAGTGTAAATATTTGTATGAATTTCTTATATTTCTGTTTATTACTTGTTTAATTGCATTAGTTTCATCTGTAAAATTATTGCTTGAAGAGTACTATTTCTGGAAAATAGCTGTTTTCGTAACTTAGAACTAATTTTTAAGACGTAAGATAGGTTGGTGTGACATTCGATGATATTTTTGTCAATAAAACAAAGTTTAACGCTCTTGAAATTAAGTCAATAGAACCAAGAGGAGCAGTTAACATAGATTTACTCAAGAATATTTTGTAACTCACCTAGGGCCTATATAGAAGTATAAATCTAGGCCTCATAAAAGTTAAGCTAAAAAAATGAATTCGTTGTAAGTTTTGAAAGTAGATGTGCTGCTAGTCCATATTATAGAAATTGTATAAGTAAAAATTAATGCAAAATCTTCAAACTAAAGTAATTGTAGCCATTGTGATCGAAAGAATTGTGAATATATAGTGCTTGCTTAGAAGAAAGCTAATCATATTTATCTCTGAATTATCACATTCTCTTTGCCAAGAAGAAATCCTTATTATATATATATATATATATATATATATATATATATATATATATATATATACATACATACATACACACACACACACAGATATAGATAGATAAATACAGTGCAAACACCAATGCACCACATATGGGCTGTAGTGCCACATAATTAGGTTTACATGAATATATATCGTATTCACCAAAATGATAAATTTAATAAATCTGGGAATGAATAACAAATATCCTAATTCTTTACATTAGACAAAATGCATAAACAACAATTTTTAATAAAAGCTGTCACTGCAATTGTCACCAAATTAAAAATCGCCCTATAAATAATAAAAGCTCAATGCAATTCTTTGATATATTAACTTATGAAACACAAAAAAAATGTAACCTTACTCTGTGTATACAGTGACTGTTTAATATTGAAGCATCTATAAAGATGCATCGATTTAAATGCAGCAGACAGCTCTTCATGTCAAAGTGTCTTCAACATACAAGTCACTGACTCAGCTGATTAATAGTTATCAACTGAATAAATATATTCTTTAGATGCCCATGGTATATATAAATACATGAAATAAGTCATTTAAAATTATATATAATAATTCCAATTTAATTAAATGGTTAAAAATATAATTACTGAAAAATTCGGAAATGGAAGACTTTACTGGAGAGCACAAAATCATAAGATATGTTATAAACACACTAGTTTTATAGTCTAAAAACTGAAATAAGTTATTTTAAGTGATACAAGAGACTCTATAAAATTTTTTTTTAAGTTCTTAAAATGACAAAAATTGGAAATATTATTTCTATAAATAAAAACTATAAAATATATTTCACTGACAGTAAGCAAATTGAAGTAATAGACATCATCATACCTTTACAAGGAGCCCAAATAATTCAGCCAATGCTCTTCCTAACCTGGAAGCACCAGACAGTAGTGGTTTTATTTGTTTTATTTGAGATGCAAATGGTTTTGACTTCAATCTGTCAGAATTAATTTCAGTGGGACAATCATCCACATTTGAACATGAAAATGTGTCATCGATATCCATTGTGCTGAAAGTTTCTGAAACATCTGTACTTAATGCCTCCATAGCAGAAGTAACAGAAGCAGAGCCACAGTCTGTTTGAGGACACTCATCTTTTTCAGTCTAAAACATTCAAATTCAAAGCATTCAATTCACCAATCAGTCTTTTCAAAAATAGCTAGCTTTTCACAGGTTTTTAATTTTAAATATATCAATCAGTGCATGAAAAATAAATTCAAAAATTGCATTTGAATAAATTGTCTAATAAAGACAAAATATAGAAGAGACACTAATTCAAAATGATTAATTCATTAATTTGTGAAGTACTAATAGTAGCATGGATAGAATAATAAAAACAGAAAATATTTTCATAATTAAAATTTATTAATAAGATAATCCTTTTATAGTTTGTAAAGAATTTTGAATTAGAATTTACATAATACAAAGAAATCAATCTTAAATATTTAGTTTTAAACTAGAAACATTTACAACATTTAAATTTATAAAATTTAAAATTAAATGATAAGTAATATCTCAAGTTAGAGAAAGAAATAAATAAGAACAAATAATATAGATTCTTAAAAATTTTATAACTACTAGAAGCAAAAAGTAGTTTAATTTTTGCAATTTATACATAACAGTATTTAGAAGCTTATAATTAATTTGAAAAATTAATGAAAATATTGGAAAGGCTTATGAAAATGAGTACATGAAACAACATTTATATATTAAAATAATTCCATTTTTATGAATAGATTTTCATTTTACTATGAAACTTAGTTAAAGATAACGTCCCTTCAAAGATTAATTTTTGTGAAATATTAATTTCAGTGTTACTTTTAATTTTTATTGCTTTAGATAATTTTTTTCACCAATGAAGCTTGTTTTACTTTTTCTGATTCTAGAATATCTTAATCAAGTTAGAAATCTCTAAGGAAAATATATCAATTTTTTCATTTTGTTTCTTTTCAACTTTATACTTTTATGTGCACCTGCACCTGCATCCAACAGATCCTTAATAATAGGCACTTTAAACAAATTTTCTCCAAAATTATGAATGGCTGATTTTTTTTATTCACAATAATTCAATAAACTGTAGAGCTATATCGGATTTCAATGACCCACCAAATTTTCCAGTTCAATTTAAATATCCAGCAGACTCATCGAGCCATTTTTTATGTGATTCAGAGGATTTTATGAAAATTGTATGAAATAATTGGATCAATAGTATAATAAATAAATAAATAAATAAAAAGGACACTTAGCATTCATTTGTGCACTGTAATAGCTTTAGGATTTATGTTTGCATTTTTTTAAATTACATGAAATTAACAATATTTATATGAGCCTTAAATCCTCTAAAAAGTTGCAACAATTAATATCTTTTAATTTTCGTTCAGCATACTCAGAAATAATAGAGTTGGGCATAATTTAAACTATAAGTCAGATGGCTACTAAAATACAAATTATTACAAATTATGATAAACATGATCAAATCATTAAGCATCTCATCAGAAATGCCGTAGATTAACATAATCAGTCCTAAGTTTATGCAATTTTTAGACACAATTTTACTCAATACTTTTTAATTATTGCAATGGAATACTTAATATTAAAATAATGAAAATATGCTAGTTCTCTTATGTTTGAGCACTAGTACATTTAAAGTGAAATAAATGCTATATTTCCCATTTTCATGTTTTTGGTTAGATATTCCAAGCTTAGATATAGAAAATTGTGAAACTAAATTGACAGTTTATTAAACTTATTACAAATATAAGATACATCTAGAACATAAGCAAAGTGCATCATATAGCACATTTAATTGTGACTAATTACATACGCTTTATAAATCTTAATTTATCTTAAAATATTTAAATATTTTACATACCTTAGAATCTTTAGGCAACAATTTCTCTAGCTGTTGCCGGCCGAACTGGCAATCTTCAGCAAGAGCAGTATCATTACTACAAAGTGCAAGCAATACAGTGCTTTCCCACACTAAGGAAGTATACAGAGAACTTAGGCCCTTTAAAACACTTAATCCAAGCTCAGATCCCCAGTGACTAATGGATATTGTTCGAATATCGCTCTAAATAAAAGCACAAAAATTATTCCTATATTTGTTTTTTCTCAATTTTGAATTTCATACAATATCTTGAAAGAAATTCATACTGAATTAATGTATATTTAAGGTACTTTTATAAATAAAAAAGGGACATTTAGGATATTAACTTGAAAATTAATTGATACCATTTAGTAATTAATTTAAAACTTGAACTTGAGGAATTTAGAAATCTAAAATATCTAATAAATGGATTGAAATAATCAATTTACAATTAAAATATGATAACTTTAAAAACAAGACACAATTGAAACCAAGAATGCAAGATCAGTTTACATACTTGTCCAGTTCGACACACATGTATGAACATTATAATATATGCATGAGCAGCAGCCATGTAATGCAAGAGAGGAGTACTTTGAGCACTAAGAGTAGCATCGTTTACATTAGGAGCACTTATAAGTTCTTGTAATAAAACGCTTCCACCAGGAGGTTCTAATGGTCGATGTAACTGTTCTAAGCTCTGCAAAACTTCATTTAAATGCAATAATCCTTGCTTCAAAACCTGAGGTTCATGTGCAAGAGTCTAAAAAAATTAAAAATGAAGGTAGATTTAAGTAAATAAGTGTTTATGGAACTATACATGAGGATGTATAATTTTGCTGCAATTCCTTCATTAATATACACACATGTATATTAATGAAGGATATGCGAATATAATGGAAAAGACATTAAAAAATATTTGGTACTTCTAATATGATGTGGGAGTATCTTTGACAGTTAAAACTCTTTGAATTTTCCTTGAAATAAACATATACAAAGTCTATTGTGGAAATTTTGATATTGTACTATTCTGCATATATTCTGGTTCTAATAGCATAAGGGGGATAATAGATACTCACTCAAAAAACAACCACAGCAGCTTTGTGAGTATCTACAATGAATGAAGAGACCAAGGAAGGTTTTTAACATTTGTGATGTTCCAAATAACATAATCAAACAATTTGATTAATATAAATTTTGAAATTAACATCTTGATGGGTGCAATTTCCAGATGGAAATTTCTATCTGTGAATGCAGAGATGATGAGAAAAATTAATATAGTACAAGTTATCTGCTCAGGTATAGTAACAAGAGGATTTACTACAAACCACAAGATGAGAACTTATATCATTATGAAACCATTTCTAAGTTCCACTTTATAAAGGAATCCGAGATGAATGTTTCCAGAGATTTTGTCTGATGTAAATCTGTTCTATGGTGTTGAATACGGAGAAGCTGGATTCATCAATAAAGGAAACATGCTCTCCTTGATGCATATTCCAGGTTTAACAGCTTTTGTGCACCACTGTACTAGCCTTTTCCCATATACATTTGCCATAAGAGATTTTGCAATGTTTGCTCCACATCAAATTTTTATTTATGCATTTCCCTACAAACAGTATGAACCAATACTGGCTTCCTTAAATGTTCAATAACTCAGAAGTTACTTATTCTGTAATAGTCTGCTTACTGATGAACATAATCTTCCTTAATGTTTGCCTGTTTCTAAATAATATTTTTTTTATTAAAAAAAATATTTCCTTACATGGAATGACATCATGGAAAGAATTGACAGAAAGTGAAATTAATATAAAAGCAACCCCTTAGAATATATTAACAATAATGATGCTTGTAAGTAAACCTCAACCATCATGGAACTGTGTGTGTAATCGATATTTTGAGTACATAATATTGCAAATTAATTTTCACAGTAAATGGTACTTTTCATCAGGACTTGCAATAAACCATTCAATAAGAAATAAAAGTGCTAAACAGCAAGAAGGTTTCTGTAATGTTCTTGAGCCACTTTCTTTGGTAAAATGGAACAAAAATCATGGTTAAATATTTTCATGTAGATTCCCCTTCCCTCTCCATTATGATTCCCTTCCCCTTCCCTCTCCATTGTGGCACAGATTTGAAGCAGCATGGAATGAATTTTTTATTTCTGTCATTTAAGCACAGTTTTACAATTATGCTTAACCAGGTTAGGGATGTTTTAGCTTTTAAAGGCAGTAAAAAAGTAGTTAATTGCTAATTTTAAGTATTAAGGATATTGGGATGTAATCAAGACATAATTCATTTTCTGATATTATTTTAAATAATGCTATCAATTTTTTTTCCGTCTCATTTACTTTTGTTAATGATAAAAATAATGTATTACATTTTTATCACCAACTCATTTATTGTTATAATTATTTGTAAAAAGAAAATATCAGTTCTCTTTATTGAAATGTAGGAAAAAATGCATTAACAAACCAGATAACAATTGCTACCTAATGAAACAGAATGGCGGAACCTTTAGGAATAAATAACTTCTGAATCATTTTACTTTCATAAACAGTAAAACTAAAATTATTTTGAATATTTTAATCACATTGTTTTATTAACAGTGATTAATAAAATAATTTATAAAAAATATTTACTTAGAACTTAAAAAAAAAATTAATTGGCTTTTATTAATATAAGCAATGATAGGAGAAGATTAAAATTAACTATCTTTCAAATAAAGATCATTTTATAATTTTCAACAAGTTATGCAGTTCCTTAGAAAAATTTATACATTTCAATACTGAATTGAAAATTATTAATTAGAAAAACTTTTACGAGCAACATCAAAGAAATTGGGAATGGAAACAATTTCAAAGATGAATGAATTTACAGGACAAAAACATCAATAATGACAGAATTAAACTCTCTATTGCATAAAAAATAATAAATAGAAGTAAAGTATTACCAATATTGATTTACAAACACTTGACACAGCTTGACACGTAGGTGTTATTGGAAAATCTATTGGCAAATTTGGCAACCCCAAAATTGCCATTAATGGCACCAATCCTTTTTGCCTTACAAACTCTCGACAGTGATCATCAGTAGAATTGTTACTCAAGATAGCATCGACGAATCTCATCTAAAAATAAAACCTGTACATAACTACATTCATAATAAAAAAAATATTACTTGTAACAAATACATTATAAATGTAATTTTATTTGAATTTGCATTTTTTTAATGCTATGGAAAACTAATTAAATGCATAATTATTCATATTAAACACATGTAACTTCTATCTTATAAATGCATAAGAATTACCTTTCCATTTAAATGAAGAAATAATTTTGCAATACTTTTCAAAATATTTTGGGAATAACATACATAGCTGTTGAATGCTTTTGTTATTTTTTTCAATGGCAAGTATGAATGGATCTAGTCTCAGATGATAAAAATTTACAAAAACTTATTTGTTTACAATTCTAATTGTGTACATATATAATTATTTTTATTTAGTTCAAATGCAAGAAACAAAACTTATGGAAACTATTTTAGGTGAAAATGTTATATAACTACAAGATTTGTAAATTTAAAATATTGGATAAACTTTACCCAGAACTTTTAGTTGAAAGATTAAGAAAACTTTTATAATTCATCTTAAATAAATAAAACAAAGTCAATGTAAAAAATAGAATTTCTCTGTGGTTAAATACATTAGTCAATGTAAAAAAAAATGCATTGTGCAGTATGTACTAGATGTTTGATTTTACAAACATGCATGAACCAGTAACACGGTTCTTAAAACTGAATGTTCATAAAATAAAAAAGTAAATTCTAGATATTAAAACTATTTTTTAAAGTACTACTCCATTTTTACGAGAAAAAACCTGGCATTAGTATGAAGTTCAACAAAAATTTGAATTTGGCGAAAAATAGTAACTCGTACCACATTTAAAATATAATCTACTAGAGGTACAGCTGTTTTTGATCCAGGTCCATATGGGCTCTCCCCAGAACAGCGCTCATTTTGGGATTTTCCTAATGAGCCTTGAACAGGACTGGAGCCAGTATCATCTTCATCTTCTTCCTCATCATCTGATGACCCAGCATCATTTGAGACATTTGGTACCCTTGTTACAGCAGCTGTCACCGTTTCAGGTTTTGCAGAAGGTCTGGAACAAATGAATCTAGGATCTCTGCCCATAAGACACAATTCTTCTAATAACTGTCAAAATATTAAACAGCATTTAACTAAAATGGTGCGACTGATAAGAACATGGAAAGCAAGGTAAAATTATTAAAGCAAGTGGGAAATTGAAATTACAGTAATAATAGCAGCTGTAGCATCAGTTCTGAGACTTGGTTGGTGCCTCATAAGTTCATCCATTGCATTCCCTAAATTACTAGCTGCATCTCCAATTGGATCTGAACTGCGTCTTCTGCGCATTGCTGGTAAATACTCAGGAGATACTAATACTCTAAACAGTTTTTCAAAAGGTTTACATGTAACAAAAGACTGCAACCCTCTTGAATTTAAGCACAAAGCACTGAAAACATTTGGAAGGGAAGCAAGAACTTCTCTGGTGGCAGGAACCTATAAAAGCCAAGTAACTTAATAAAAATTTACACATGTAATAGCATTTAAAAAAATATATCAAAAATGTTTGCTGCAGTTCTACGAAACTATATCTTAAGTATGAGTAATACAATTTCTAGTTAAAAAATTTTAAGACATAATTTTACAATTTTGTTTGAACATTTGTAAACTTATAAATTTAAAATACTAATAAAAATGAAGGTATAATGAATATAAGTAAATGTGTAGAGGTTTGAATGTGGGCTTAAATCCATCAATTTAATGCTATTTTTAGTCAATCACTAACATAGTTAATAACCTTAATTGTAAGAAACATTTAAAAAGCAAAGAAAAATCTAATAGAGAATTAACAGAGAAATCCATACTAAAACTTATCGTTTTAGTTTGGATTTCTATAAAAATCAAAAAAATCAATTTTCTATTAAAAAAAAAATATTATAGAAAATTGATTACATGTAAAACAATTTATAAAAGCATGCAAAAAATAATTTGGTTTATTCATTCAATTAACAGACAAGTATAATTCAAATATTATACTTATCATAAAAATTAAAAATTTTTACATTTTTCAATTAAAAACAATTTAAATATTTTGAACTTTATATTATGCAATTAATGTAAAAATTCAACATTTGCTATTCACATAAAAGTTTGAAGGGATCACGAAAGGCTTAAAAAAACACTCAATTAGATTTAATATAAGAAAACCAAAGCTTTTACAATTTTTTTGTTAAAATTTTACAATTTTAACAAAAAAAATACCAATATGCAATTACCTCTTTCACAAGCAATGCATGAAGAACTACATCTGTTAATCCATTAGCTTGAAGTGATGGCAGCAACGCCGGCTCTTGGAAAACATATACAGTGACTACATCAGTAGCTATAAAAAAGAATTTAGTTACAGCAAACACATAACAGAAGAATAAGACAATCTTCACTATGATGCAAATCATTTTATGCCAACAACAGACACATATATTAACACAGATTTATTGTTTCAGTTAGTAAAATGTGAAATACATATGGTGTAGTTTACAATTTTGTTTTCTCAGATTTTTATTATCATATTCTTACATAGTCTAGACTTAATGAAATAGATACTTATTATTTAACAATATTAATATAATTTAAAAAAGAGCACTTAAAAATACAGTTGGACAGAAGTATTCAAGATGATCTAATGAATAAAGAATTTTAGGCAAGGTCAAAGGAATTAGAAGCAGTTCATTGCAGTAGAACATGGTTGCAGATTACACCTTTAATAAAATTTTATTATTTGCAAAAAATCACTTTAAAAAGACGTGTCAATGGTAAATTTCAACATAACAGCAGGAAATGTCTATTATGTCAACAATTCATGTCTATTCGGATAATAATAAAAAAAAATATAATTTGATATTGAAAAAATTGCTACTAGTACATTTAAAAGAAAAGTATTAAGAAATAAAGACACAAAAAACCCTCTAAACAAGAAAATCAAAAATAAAAATCATACATTTATTTACAAACTTAAATAATTTTCCAATATTCTACATTATATCTGAGTGATTGTAGTTTGGTGGATTAGATAAAGGGTTTGGGAAAAAGTCGGATCTACAAACTGTACAAGCCTTTTATTAGTGAGAGAAAAAATTGTAAACCTAAACAATATTTAAAAAAAGTAAGTTAAAATAGAATTCATATTTTTTAAAATATATGTGAAACATCTGGAAAAAAATCAATATTAAATGTATGATTTAAGTAAAAAAACACATAAACAAACATATCAAAGTTTTTTTTTTTTTTTAAGAAGTTTATATATTATATACGCATACATAACCAAATTTAAAATTTTTTAAAACTACTTTATCTTTTATACTAAGGTGCACAAGATATTCACATAAAATTTCTTTTGCTTAGAAATAACATATTTTGATGTAAACAAATTTATATACTATAGCAAATACAAACATTAGAAAAAGAATTTTTCACTTTTAATAATATTCATTAAGAAATGTTTTCAAAGAAGCAGAAATTTAAGAATATAACCTTGCAGTTAACATACTTCAGGACACTTTTACTTTAAAAAGGATATTTACTTCAAAAAATCCTTTATTAGTTTTAGTAACATAAATTGATAGTTCAATGGCTGCCATAATTAAAATAACACTAAACTTATGGGGGATGAAAAATGATTTTAAAATTAAAGAAATCAATTGTTTTAAAAGAAATAGCTTTAATATTTTTCTTCATAAAAAGTTTGCTTGCATTTATTAGTCTTTATGAAGTAGAGTCCTACGTTTTTTAATAAGGAAATATTAGATAAATTATTTGTCTTTTTTTATTAAGGGCCTTATATGAAATATAACTCTTATGATCTTTCAGGGTGTGCAGGACATAAAAATGCAATTTTAGGGAAAAAATTACAGGAAAATTTTAGGAATAAAGTTAAAATGTTAGAATTTAAAAAAAAAAATAATTTTCCATAAAATATTTTTGAGCTATTAACATCAATGCTAAGCAATAAAATAATGTAAAGAAACAAAATGTCATTACTGAATGGTTTTGCTTATTTCATTATTATAAAATACAAAATCCAATTGATTAAAAAATTATAAAAATAGTTATAGAAAATTGAATAGCATAATATATAGGGCAAAGGAAATAAAAAAATTTCAACAGAAATTATTCTTTTTGAAGAAATATTATTCTTGTTTATTGAAACAGTATATACTACACTTGTAAGTATTAAACAAGATATTGTATTTATAACATAATTAACCAAAATATAATTTCGAATGAATGTTAAAACAGCAAATTTCACTATGTTTAAGAAATAATCTTCAAATATAACACATGGGATGTAGAACGTTAGAATTGATTTGCTGAAAAAGCAAATTTTGAAAAAATTTGCAGGCAATGAATAATTTTAAACATTTACAAATTTATGGACTTTGTCACCAATTGAAAGTAAATTGATCAAATTACATAAATGCACATACTCTACTTTTTAAGTTATATTTTTTACAAAAAACACTTAAAATGTATGCACATTATTAAACAAAATGATATGTTTCTTACTGTAGTTAATCATATTTCTCACAAAGGGATGCTTTATTTATCAATAGTTAACAAATGAACAAAGAATACATTTTGGAATAATGTATTATAATTTTATTCTGCATCAATGAAATAGTTATTATTGTGTACATATGTAAACCATTTAAGAATAAATTTCTATATAATATTATATAAAAATTCAAGAATTCATACCAAGCAAAAACAAAGATGGACCATAATATTCTGCATTGCTTACTATATGTTTTAAAGAGTTTGGTAGACTACCATCCATCACTAAAATAAAAAAAAATTCACATTGTTTCATTATATACAGTAAAACAGAAACAAGGAATTCAGTATATAACGTTTAATGACTTATGAAAACAAATATTCAATACAAACTATTCTTTTCATTGACTAATAAATTAGAAACATTAAGAAAAACTGTTATACCATTCTGACATATTACTTTGGAAAGATTAATGTACCAAAGAAAATTTTAGTAACTTCTTAATCATCTCTTTAAATAAAAATATTTTCATTAGATTTTCATCTATTGAGTATTTCAAGATGTGTATAACAATTTCTTTTCAAATAAATATACTAATCCAAAACAAAATAAATACAACTATTATTATTAAATAAAGTTTTCAGGGTGTGACTTTTTCCCAATTATTACTTTCAAACTCATGAAAACTATACCAGACACACACAATTTCACATACATACTCTAGACTTTTCTATTTCATTAATCATTCAACATTTCCTACTCATAAGTACATAATATTGCCATTAGAAAAGCTAGCTTTACCATCTTTAAAGCTTTTGCTTTTAATTCATTATTAATACTGAATAATAACTTCACTGAAGCATTATAGAGATATATGCTTGAGTAATGTTAATTTACGAGTTCTTTCAGCTTTCTCAGCAGATTATTTATGTTTTTATTTCATTGAAAAATTCATTCCTTTGCACTGAGATAATATATAATTTTAACCAAAAAATATATGGAAAGAATATTTTAACTAACAATTTTTATATTAATATGTAGTAAATTTTATAGAACATATAAATACACATAAATTTTATAGAAGCAAAAAAAGAAATAAAATAGGCCCTCTGAATGCAACACATGGCAATCTTGTAGGTGATAACTCTTCACTTTACTTCACATATATAAGATCTAAATACTATACCCAGTTCTGAGAACTGGAACATCATAAAACCATTGTGGCTTAATTAGATTTTTTTTGTCACCAGTTTTGAATACAGTAAAATATTGGTAATGCTTAAATTTAGTGTTAATAGTAAGAGGTAATACTCAATTTGATTTATGAACAATTTCATTGAAAATATTAAAACAAAAAACACAAAAAAATAATCTTTTCGAACAAAATATAAATGGATCAAGTTCAATGAAAATTATAGGAGTTCTACAAATTCTGTAACTAGAAAACTATGCTATTAAGTAATACAGTACTATTCATGTTTGATTGAAATGGTAGTAAAATTTATAAGTTTCTTTTCCTCATATGGAAATTAAATCTTATTACATATCAAGAAAAACTTACAATGTCTGATACTATCTGCAAAAGCAGGATCTTGAATAGATTTTTTAAGGAAGTTGAGCATTGACTTCAACAAAGCTGCTCTTTGTGGGAAACATTGAATTCCTAAAAAATGAATTGTGAAATATAATTGTAAATAAAACATAGCATACTTTTCAAATGTACTCAATATAAATGCTTTTATAATGTGGAAAAAAGGCACATAATTTTAAATATAAAATTTCAACTCAATTTACTTAAACTTTTAGTTAACATACATATTAAAAGAGTAAAAATATTTTTTAAATTTATTTTTATAAATAAGTTCTGACATTTTTTTAAACTTTCTAACCAGCCCTTAGCCAAATTTAACTCAAAAAGAATTAATGATTTAAGAAAAATTTTAAATAATGATTCCTTGAATGATTGCTAATATTCCTTTAATATCAACTGTTCCATCATTGACAGCATATATAATTATTTCTGAGCAACTTTCACATCTTGTGAATAATGATCTCAATTTAAATATCATTTATAAATTTTCTGATGAATCACTGATCAAATTGAGTTCTGGGGCTTCATCATTTAAAAAATCATATTCATATGCACTGGGAGTATAAAAATTTCTTTATCTGCTTTATTCAAATTCTATTCAGCAATTTCTCTTTCTTCCCATCCTTTTCTGCATTTTATTGCTCTCAGTAAATAGCATAGATAGTGGGCATTTTCTTTTTATGTAGTTTATCATTGGTTTCCTATTTAATAAGATTTACATACAATATGCTTACATATTCTAAATGAATGAATACCAATACCCCAAAGTTTGTTGTCAATTTTTTCAGTTATAATATTGCTATTATTAGAAAATCCATGTTTAGGACCACAGTACTAAATGTTAAAATTACATATTACTCATGTAATTTTGAGAGCAAAGGATATTGAGAAATTTAATTAAAGGAAAAATGTGTCAGCAATTTAAACTTCAATGCAATTTTTGTTAATGAATACTCAAAGTGTTATAAATATTTCTGATATTTTAATTTGTAAAGACATATAACTGATTCTTAATAATAAGCAATTAGTTTTATCCTAACCAATAAATTTAACAGGTATTCTCTTGCAATAGAGAAACAGTATTAAAAAGCTTAGATTATTAATCTATCAACAAATACATCAAAATGAATGAATTTAAATAGACTATTGCATTTCGTTAAATTTTTTAGAAACAGAGAAATCAAGCCTAAATGAAAGGATCACAAATTTATAGACATCTTTCTATACAGACTTCATAAAATTTAATCTTTGCTTTAAAGAAAACTATTTATTCTTTCATTTTATTAAAAATACATGTAACTTTCAAAGAGTGAAATTAGTGAATTAAAAATGTTTTTGCAAAAGAAAACTTAAATATATGCAGAATTCAGAAGTAAGCATAAATAGAAATATGAATAAAGTTACACTTACCTTTCCTAGCAACATAATATCTGGGATCATGGCGATCACTACCATCTTTCTTCCTACATTTATAAAAATAATTATGTTATAGAAAATCTTGTGTTGGACAATAAAAGTTTCAAATTGATAGAAAAATATTCCTAAAAATTCAAAAAAGGCCACTTAACCAATTCGATTTCAAAAACACAATTTTGTTTACTTACAAAACAACAAAAACACACTTAACATGTCAATTCATAAGTAATTTATATCTCAACTAGAATTTTTATGTGTTCTTGAAAATAAAGCACAACTTTGATAAAACTGCATGCTAAATGAACAGTTGAAAGCCATCAAAATATTTTGTGTATATATTAAATAACCTGCTTATGAATAAATACAGATTGTCGATAAAAATGATAAAGTTTATACAACCTTGATTCTTATGAGACAAATTCCTAAATATTAAATTACTGCTTTTTTTGTGGCTCAAGTTAATTTTGCACATGAGGGATAGGCTTGGAGACCATATTTCATAGTGGATTTTTTACAACAAATATCCAAGCTTGTGTGGGAATTTATAGCAATGAACTGTTTAACAGAAGGCCAGAGTGCTAAATGTTTAGGTACCATTTCAACAAACATTATTGGTAATCGTCAACAGCATGGGTAAAATAAAATGCTCTACCTATAAAATCAAAATTTACCAACAAAAATTTTATTTAAACTTAACATTCCAATTGTGAAATTTTAAAATGTTTCTTGTAATTAAAAGAATATATAACCATTTACCTGTATAAACTTATATTATTAAAAGTTATGGGAACTTTGGTAATTAAAAAAAAGATTATTATAACCTTTCATTGTAAGATGAAGGATCTATTTCCATTTCAGCTTGATATTCACTAGAATGAGCTCTCATAAGTAATGTGCTAAAGAAATCTAAGGAAGGGTCACTTAATTTTGGATCAATGACAAATGGCTGATCTTTTCGACAAACATTTACTTCCACCTAAAATATAAAAATGTACAAGTTTGAATAAAATGGAGAAATAAACATGCATTTTTATGTCAGATTCATTACCATACTTATATGTTAGTTTCAAAAGCAATAGCAGCATAAATATATAAGAAAAATAGAATCTCATAAAAATAAAATTTCATTTTTAACTCATTAAAACCACTTTATACATATAAAAATTTAAAAATCTACATATTTTATATACATTATATATGCAGCTAAATTATGAATATATCCTACTAAATATTCAACCATATACTTAATTTCAATTAATTTTGCTTATTACATATTAATTAAACAAATAACATTTTCTTACAGATTCTCTTTTACAACATTAGTGTAAAAAAACTAAATCATCATACTTCTAAACGCTGGATAAAGCTTGCAAGTCCACCATGACTTTGAAAAGCTAGCATATCCAAATTCGTTATTAAATCAATCACACGAACAGCTCTAGTGACAAACTATAAAACAAATATAATATAAGTTTCTTATTATCATTTATTAAAAAAACAGAAAAAGTAAAATACTTCAACTAACAGTTATATGTTCAGTCTCTGTACTTTGCCAATTTATTACTTTCAGCAATGCCTCCATCATGCCACATGATACAAGAGCATCTCCACCTAAAATTAAAATAACAAAGCTATTAATATAATTGTGTATAAATGATTAGAAAAATACAATGACACTAAAAATATATACACTTAGTTGTTTTATAAATTATTATGCAACCCAGAGAGCTATGCCGGCGGTAGCTTAGCTACTGGTAGGGTCTCCCATGCCGGACAGGTCTTCGTTGGGTAGGAGCCAGACTAAAAGAGATACCTAGGAGAAGGAAAACTCCGATCCAAACCCACGTAAGGAGCTAAGTCAGCCTTTTACCTTTGGTGCTCCGGTCCACTTGGATAACAGAAGCTGCCCCTTTTCCCTATCTATGAATACATCACACTCAGGAATTCATGCCCCCCGTGCACCATTGGTACCAGGGTAATCGTCCTGGCGGATCTCTATCCCTCCGGTGCAGCAGACTGGAACAAACTACAATAACTCGTTTTCGAAGTGGCCACCTAAGATCATTGGCATTTAACAACAAAGAAAAGAAATTTCCAATTTGCGCTAAGTGTTTCAAAAGCCAAGCCACTCCGGATCATATCCTTGAGTGCTTGGGACTCGATAAAGAAGATCTTCTGGAGCGACCATTATTGGTCATTGATTTCCTGAGAGTGTACAATATCATAGACTTGGTCTAGCGCTGCTAGACAACAGGGATCAGCAACAACAACAACATAAATTATTATAAACAATATTTTTTATTAAAAAGTTTTAACAATATATTAGAAATATATTTTAAGAATTGGATCAATTAAACAAAAGAATCGGGTGAAATATTAAGGTTATTAATAACAATATATCATGTTAATATTAAAACATGTTCTTTTAATAAGAACAGTACAATATAAAAAATATACAACCATAATAAGTATGAAATAATTACCAGGCTATATTTGAAATAATTACAAACTAAACAAATTACAATCATTTTGGATAAATTTTAAAATTTAATAGTTAATTATACTAAATAATTAGTTTATACTAAAAGCTCATTTTCTATGAATTTTTTTTTCATTGATATTTACAAATAAATGCCGACATAGATTTTTCATCAGAATTTACAAAATATGGAATCTCTTAATTAGTTTTTCTACTTTTAAACAGCTAATAAAAAATTTAGCTAACTTATGACAAAAACAAAGTTCTAAAACATGCCAAATTTTAGAAGATATTTCCTCTAACATATTTTAATCAATAGCTAGTTTTAAAGGCAAGTAGTGGTAATATAACTGTGAGATCTAGCATCACAACAAATTTCAGGCTTTGTAAAGTTGTCAAGAATAAAAGCCTAGAAATACAATTCACTAGCTTTTGCAAGTGCAAAACTTTCAACTGCATTTTAATTTAAAATAAGATTTGAATGGACATCATTTACATTCCCAAGATAAGACTGATGGACCTATAACAACCTTTTCCTTCCTATTATAGGAAATAATCAACTACTGGAATTTAAGATTTCAAATTAAAAAGCATTTTATATTCTATAGAAAACAGTGATCAAAACTGTGAATTACTTCCAAAAAAGTTATTTAAAATACTTCTCATCCAATATAGAGTCACAGAGTTTATAACAGCTTTTTCACTGATAAAGAAACCAAATCTGGATAGTACACAATTACGTCTTGATAATAGGGACAATACATGAAAACAAATCTACACTGAAGAAAATAATTGATCAAATGATGTTTATTTTAAAGATTCAATTCAAAAAATTTCCTGAATTTGTTTAAATTTGAATCAAAATAACCATAAAGCTTAAAAAGTCTCTAAAAATAAAAGACTTACCACTCTCATAACTAGCAAGATGATACAGAAAAGAAAATAAGGCAGTTGCAAAGGGCAGTGGAAATGCTTCTGATTCCGGGTCTGAAAAAAATTAGAATATATTACATTAATACATTAATTTATTATACAAAAAGACAGATATATTCTTTTGGCCTTTTTATAAATTTACATATACTCTTAAGTTTATAAAAAAATGTTCAAATACAAAAAGAAATTTTTAAAAATCACATAAAATCATGAACATCACAAAATATTTTGATGAAATGAAAATAATTTATATTATGTACCAACAAGATATTTTTATTTGTTAAAAGTTAAAAAGTCCTCATTTTTTTAAAAAAAATGACAGGCAATGAGTGATAACCATTCACCATAAGAAAGCCAGAAACTGCTACTCTTTATCATTACACAGTGGGCACTTATGAACCCAAGTCATAGAGGTGAATAGCATTACCCATGCCATACCATCACAAACCTGTTTATACAGCAGACCACAATCGTACATCATCACAAAAGATAGGACAGAGAAACAGGGAGAGAAAAAAGCATTCATGCCTGAACCAGGAATAACAACTTCGGAGTGTAGAACATCAACCACTCAGCTATCGGTCGGCAGAAAGTCTTCGAAATTTAAATGTTTAAGAATTATGCCATTACAAATTTTAGAAAATAAACAAATGAATTCTGTCTCTCTCTCACTCACTCACTTGCACGCACACACACTTTGAGGTATATAATTTTAAACTTTTTTAAATATTAAATTGTACTAAGGAAATTATACGAAAAAATTTTGCTTTAGTTTTTATATAGCTTTAAGAAATATAACATAGGCATAGTTATTTTACATGATAAAATACTTTAAAAAAATTTTATACCTGTATATACTAAGTATATTATCATTAACTCAAAATGTTAAATATTAATATTTTACCTGTCAAAGATTGAATACAGCTTCGAACTAATACAGGTAAAAATCCATGATAAGAGGCAGCTCCAGTAGCATCAATTATAGCATTTAACCTAAAAAAAAATTCCTCATTTATTTTTAATACACATACCTTTTCTGACACAAAGTTAATTTAAATGCAAATTAATAATCTGACACAGAATATAATAAAACTGCAATCAATTTATAAGCAAAAATTCTTCCATATATACCTTACTTTCCTGTATATAATCAGCAGATTAAGTGTTAAAAAAGTTATAATTTCATTGCACGTATTATATGTTGCTGCAGATAATCTGATAAAATAACATTCTCCATCAGAAAAGCTTATAATAAAGTTTTGAAAAATAGAATTCATGTTTCATAAAATAAACAGATGGTGCCACTCTGCTTGGCTGATTTATTTTATCCACTATCAGTTTTGTCCACTTACATTCACATTGCTGTCATCATTTAGCTTTTGTCTTGTAATGAGTTATTTTGTTCTGAAAATATTCAAGTTCGTATACTGTCATGTAGAAGGAAAAACTTTTAAATTACACAGGTTTTAAACTGAAAGCTATAGAAAAAGCAAATAAAAAAATGGCAACAAATATATTAAAGTAAGAAAATAAAAGAGCACTTGTGATACAAAAGAAAAAATTTATCCAATGCTCAATTTGAAAATAACCAATTTCTTTCATTTAATTTTTAAATAAATACAATATTGTTGAAACTTTATTTTTAAAAAATATGTCTTACTTCATTTTAAAAAATAATAAAAAATTAGGATCGATAAATTATACTAGCTTCTCAGAACTATCATTCTCGATCTATTTAGTATTTTCATCTCAGTTTATCCCACTTTGCACAACTAGGAGTATTTAAATGGATCTTTTTAATAATAAATGTTTTTTGGTATAATTTATTGTAACTATAATCACATAGTGTATTATTTTATGTGATACCCACATTATTAGTATATATTTTTGACTATTCACCAAAACATTTGCCACTGATTATTTTTTTACACTCGGAAGAAAGGATTTGTGGATAAGATACCACTGCAGAATACATACAGGAAAATAATGGTTGTCTGCTTCTCATCAGATTTGTAGAGTTTCACTTCAAAATGTAACATCTCTAATAATTAAAGTGTATTTGTTTAACCACAGCAAAGTAATTTCATGTATTATGAAACAAAAAAATTCCAGTTAACATAAATTAAACTAAGCCCTCCATGAAAACAATCAAATCTGCACTGTTCATAACACACTGAGAACAAATTCTTACATATACCAAAACCAAAATTAATTTTATTGCTAAAAACTATACAAAGTGTATATTGGAATGTGAAAATATTTAAAACATAGTGGTAATAAAACTAAAGAACATAAATGCTGTGCAAAATTGCAAGATAAACAAAATGTATTGTATATAAGCACAATTGATACTATTAATTTTTGGAATCATTTAAACTCATATTTTAAATCATTCAAAAATAAAACTGGGTGTTCCTTCAACAATTGCGTTATATCTGGGAAGATAATGAAAGCTAGAGGGTTAAGCTAGCCTACTATTTAAAAATCATGTTTCACACAAAATGGCTCATTATATTTTGGCTTACAGTAGATTGAAAATCATGCGAAATAACTACAAAAAAGGTAGGAATCAAACCTATACACTGTTAAATCTAAAGCCAGAGTGCTAATCATTTGTCAGCTTAGTATAAAAGTTAGATGATAAAAGAAAAGCTTCATGGAAGATTCAGTTACTATGTCTTTTTACAGTAACTTTTTGCATACAAGAACAGATTCTACAAAGAACAACAATTTCAAGTGATATATAATTCTATAAGCATGCACATCAGAGGTTAAAATCAAACTCACGAGAAGCTGAATTAGATGGTAGTGTTAACTATTCAGAAAATAGTTCTCCTTATAAAAGATTTTACTTATCACAAAAATTTCAAAGTGATTTTTTTAACCAAGAACCTTTAAAAAAATGTCAGAAAGGACCTTTAAGAATGATTTATTTAATATCTGTGAATGAACTCCAAAGAAGCATGTTTTTTCATTAGTCTAAAAAATTTTTTATAGTTCCAGCTGACAAATAATTTTTTCATCAAAACGAAATCTTGAAAATTAAAAACAATATTTAACATTTGGAAAATAAAAAAATTAAAAAATATGATTTTGCAAAGAAAGTTATCATACTCAGGATTCTTATTAGTGAATATTGAATAAGTAACATGACACCTCAAAAAAAAATTTGCATAATTTTATAGCTTTATAAATACAACATACAATTTTAATATTCTGTAAAGAGTATTTACTTCTCAAAAAATCTATTTGTGATTTTAAGCAATTTGCCAGCAACCCTTTTATTAAATATAAAGTTTCAATTTCACTCTTTTGAATTGAACATTTTTTTCATAAATTTTTATATTCCGGCAGTTTTCTGTTGATTTATTTTCAAGTTTACTCCTCTCTGCGCAAATGTTTGGAATACTTAACAATAACTCATAGCCTTTGTCTTAAACAATCAAAATTGAAATTATCTATGCAAATTATGACTCGAATTGCGAGAATAATTCATTTTTAGCATCTTAAGTAGAAACAATATCAAGCTGCACTCACACACATACAAACACACACACGATTATAACAATTTTTTAGAGGAAAGTATTCATTCATATTAGTTCAATAACAACTCAGCTTAAGATTTTCTAAAACAGCTTTGAAATATGTGATTAACCGGCATTTTATTTTATTCTTTTGTCTTACAAGTATTACAGGAAATAGCAATTTCTGTTAGGGATGAATTGGCCAGAGGAAAACAATGTTAATTGCATTTTTAAAAATACACAGCAAAAGGAAAATTGTCAAAATTTTGCGAATTCTTTTTTTGCTTCAATTCGGTACATCACACTCCATTCAGTGTTTCCAAATGAGGGCTAATTTGATCATGATTGACAGGTAAAAAGTATTTTGAGTCAACTCAAATGCTCAAGGCAAAATTTCAAGCCTCATATTGTTAAAATGAAGATCAGTTATGTTACCATTCAGACATTTGATTGGCTTTAGAATCTTCTGTGAAAATCTTAGTCAGAAGACTTTTTAACGACTTAATTAAATGATAATGTAAGCAGAACAAAACATCCTTTAAATTTACATAATTCTAGGAAAAACCAACATTTACTATTAAACAACATCAAAATTCAAATATTGAAGAGAGATCATTATGTTTTAAAGGCTTACCCTGATACCAGTTATAAAATCATTGTTTAAATTTTAAAAAAAATGAGCTGCAGTTTCTATCAGTCAACAAATAATAAACTGATGATGATACTGCATCTTTTTATGCCATGTTTGAATGATAGAGGGACTTGATTTAAGATAATACCACACAACACTGCAGTGTGGATGAGACTATTTATTGTAAGACCAGTATGGAAACAGATATCAGTGTTGGATTGGCAAAAAAATGTTATAAATGCTAAGGGTATATCGAAACTCAGCATTCAGTAAGTGACCTAATTACTGATTGCACCAATGAAAACACAATGAACAAACCATGCTTACCATGATAAAAGCACATGAAGATTAATTTTACTTGAGGCTAATGATGGGGAGCTGAATTTAGAATGATAAGAAAATACAACCCTGAAATGAAGAAAGGCTGGTGTGGAAACAAAGGTCTCAAATTCACAAGTTAAAAGTGCAGAAGTTTATCAGAAATATGTCCACCCCATTTTTTTAAGATATATTATTAATTATTTGATGTATAAACCTGTGTGTGCAATAATGAGTGCTCATGTTAATTTGTTTACCCAACTTTGAAAAGTGATCATTAACAAAAGGCTTGTGTATGCTTCCCAGAAGTCAAAGAATTCTATAAAGCAAGGTGAATTTTGAATCCTTTCCTAATAACACTATTCATTAGACTAATACTAAATGAATTTGTGTTTCAACACATGGAATTTTGCATGATAGTTACAAGAAGAAATCAAGGATATCATATAAGTGTGGTTTGATGGGTGTAGCATATTATTCTCTGATAAAATATGAAGATTTATGACTTGAAGTATTAAGAGCCTTTCAATGCAGAGGAAGTGAAAAATTAAATTAATTTCTGATATTTAACTTACAAGTATGTTGTTGCTCCATCAGCATGCTTCCCTGTAAATAGCCCTGAGTTGGGCTCGTCCAGTTAGATAGAAGCTGAGAAGATTTTGAAACAGGGACCAAGCAGAAGAACCCCTCCCAATACTTGGCCTGCCACCCCAGAGGTATAATTTCACTTTGAGGGCATTGTGACAACACCCAGTTTTAACATGCCCTAGCTGACATTCATGAGCATGATGGATCTTTAGTTAAGCTGGAAATTGAACTGACTACCCTCTGACAATGAGAATGATGACTAGTCAATCAGGTCACCATGGTCTATGACACTTGATTGTACAATATTACTCTATCTATCATTTCAGGCTAAATATATCTAACAGTGAAAACAAAATATTTTTTAACCATAATTTTGAATGACAGGGATAAATATAAAGCCTAATAGTTTTATTTAAGATTAATAATTACTTAAAAATAATTAAGTGGTCCATGGCCACAATAGATGATTTTAGTTCAGAAGAATCAAGCTTCTCTACATTAATTCTTAAGATTTTTTTAATGTTTGCTTATATAATACACATTCTAATATATTGTAAATATAAAATATATAAAAACAAATTCCATTAAAATCACTCTTGAAATTGAAACTCTAAAAATTAAAATATTTCATCATATTAATTATACAATGCTAAACTTTAAATGTTTTACAAATCATTGCAATTTAGCATAAGGCAGATTTTTCCTCTTTAGTTAGTCTACAAACTAAAAGCTACTGGGCCATTTTTTTTTCCTACAAGCACAATTTAAAATTTTCAAAGTTTATTTATCTTAATATTTCTTTGTAATCTTGAGTTCAATTTTACTAAGTAGAGCTGAGAGTAAATATATATATATAGTTTAGTAGTCTACTGTTTTAGTTCACTTAAATATAAATTTTTTTATCAAGACTAGTAACAGAACTAAAGACATCTTTACAAATTATCATACAAATGATATAACTTGTTTTAGCAATGATATATTTAGTCATGATTATTCATACCTACAAGGCACAGCTTGTCATTTTAGGATCTTGCACCAAAACCCAACCAATCAATTTTATACCCACTAATCTTGCAAATTCTAAGATTAATCACACCAATATATGAATCAAACATAAAATAAGACTTAAAAATAAAGCAATTCTAATCCATTATGAAGTTAAGAAGTAATCAATTAAAACTACAAACTAAAATTAGTTTTCTATGCCAAATAAAGAACGTAGGTACTCATTTCAGCTAATAACTTTGGTTTATAAATAAAAAAAGAATAATAAAAATTGACATATATATATCAAATAATTAAAGTAAATACAGCAAAAATGTCATTCTTTATAAATATGTTATGCAAAAATGCTTTATTCTTTGGAATATTGTTTCTATCTATTAAAATATTTTAATAAAGAATCTAGATATGGAAACTAAACTTTTCCTTACTTCATTCTGAAAATGATAATCAGTGGTTGATTTAACTACAGTAAAAAACTTGTCCATTAATAATTTTGTGAATGTAAATGCATTTTTTGTCAACAGAATATTTTCTTAATTTGCATTGAATAAAGTAATAATACTTGTCTGAAACTGTGTACATCAAATATTATAATAGTTGATTAAAGTATTTCAACCATTTCTCAATTTATTATCAGTTTACTGCTTCAGTAAAATTATTATTAAAATACAAGACTAATTTCAAATAAATATTAATTGCAAACCTTTTGTCTATTATTAATATACGAATTTTGATTTCAAATGAAATACTAAAAATACATTCTTAATTTCAATTTTTATTCGTTTCACAAATGGTCAGCATGAAAAATCAAGTTTTAACTGCTAATTATCCATTTCTATGAAGAAATATATTCAATGGTTTGAAACTTCTAAAATAGAAATGGTTTGAATGTTAATTAATTACATCTTTGACTCCCATAAACTTGAAGACCTTTAAATAACCTTTTTCATTAATCTTAATAGATTATTTTTGTCAGTATCATCTTTGAACAAATTAAAAGTGGATGGAAACAGATTTTTAAATCAAAGACATCAGGACCATTTAAGTAATTAACACTTACAAAAGACACACTACCTTATGTATATATTTATATATACACAGTATATTATTATGTGATTGGTAACAAATCATATTCAAGAATCTGGAAAGGATGTTAAATTTTCCGAATAATTATTATAAATCATCATTATGATTGTCCAACAAATTTATGTGTCGTAGCAGGAATACAATTCACTTCATAATTTATTGAAATTTACAGCGTTTACACAATAATTTCATTATAGAATTGGCTAAGCTGCAATGATTATTTGATTGATGTTTACATTTTGTTGAAAAATCCTTCTCATTTTTTTAAATTTTTCTTTTATAAAAAATGTATCAAAACATTTGACAACTGCAAATAGAAAAAAATTATTTAACAGGATGGAACCCTACTATTTTTCTATATTATCACATCTTTTTTTTTTTTGAAAAAATTATTATTTTTTAGTGAATGTGTAATTTTCCCCCCAATACTCACTACTTGAAAACCTGTTGAAACACTGATGAAAAAATGAGTCTTGAAATCAGTATTTAATACCTTGGTACCTACATAGAGAATTCAAGCATTTTACACTTCATTTAACTTGTTTTCAGCTTATATTGATACTTTATCTTGAAATGCAAAACACTGAAGAAGATATAATTTAACTAACTTTATAGTATGTACATTTTTACATGTGCTTAGCAGTAGAACTTTATATTTTCTAGTCTAAATTGAAACTTTATTCAAAAGATATATTTACTTCTAAGAATGTTTGTTTTATTTCAATATGCGGATGTATTAAACTGATGTATTGAACTTAATATATAAAATTCTAGTTAAGTTTAAAACATTTGTCAGATGTGATTTATAAAATTTATTATATTATATACGTACTTCCCTATTAATTGTTCTAAATAAGAAGTTCTTAAATAAGAAGTCTTGAAATCTATATATACTCATTTAGTCTTAATAAAATCTAAACTATGTGAACATACATCAAATCAAAGATAAACTATAAATTCATCAAATCAGATGTGAAATTATATAAATGAAATGTGTGTGCAGAATAAAGTGAGTTCTGATAGCTTGATAATTTTATCAATTTGTATGATCTTACATCATGACCAAATAGTAATTTAGATATTAAAACATGCTTCATACTTGCATTTCTTTACAGTTTGAAATCTTACACATCAATTTTTATACCAAATTCTGTTATGTGTTACTGTATTTATCAACTTTTCATTTGTTGGAAATTTAATTATGTCATTTAAATTTTCAGAAAAATTTTAATAACATTAAAAAAGTTACTCATCCACGAAAATATTTTTCATACACAATGAAATAAAATAACCAGTTTTAAGATATATGACAGCTTAAATATTTACTAAATAGTAACAGAACATTTTGAACAAAAAAATTTTTTTGCTATTTTTCTCCCTTTAAATTACTATTTTTTAGTTTTAAATATATACAAAAATCAATCAAAAATTACTCTATTTTTTGTTCCAACCTGTGTATGACTTCTGTGACAAAGGTATACCATCTTGAAAGGGTAAATGATTAGATATTTTGCTTTTGATAAATTTCACTGTAAATTTATTTGAGGAAAAAAGTTAATAAAATTAAGGAACCAAATATTTTGTACTTTTAAATTTGAAGGATATAAATATTACCATTCTACTGTTGTAGATAAAATATGGCATTTCATTTCACATATTATAATTCATATTTTTAAAAAGTTTGTGATAAATAGCAAAATACAGAATATTCTCTTTTGACTCCTTTAGTGCACTATATAAAATTATATTTTTCTATAAATCATCTACATATCATTTATGTAACTGAGCACAGGAAGCAATTAACTTCTTTACCCTGAAAAACTTTAAAACAATTCACTAACAAAAATTTGTTATAAAATTTGTTTTTTCTTGCCTCCAAAAATAATAGTTTAGATTAATTTACTGTTACACATTTTCAAACATTTTTATCAAGTAAAATGAAGCTCCTCCTTGTTAATTTGGAATATTTTTATGCAAGTTATAACCAGTAATTCTTTTAAATATTTCAGCATATAAAATACTGGATACGAAGGGATTTTATTTTGTGGATTCATTTTACTCATCATTAAGTCATAGGCCAATATAACACTGATTTTTTTCCAGGTATTGGTGATTTCATAATGAAATATATTTTTAATAGCTGTTTAAGATAAATATACTTTTACTGAAACATACATCACTACTAATTAAAATAATTAACTATTCTGCTGTCAGGAAAGCTTTAGTAAAACTTCAGAAAATTACATTGCAGCCTCATGAAAATAAATGTACCATGATTGACATTCTTCATTAAAATAATTTCAAGATTTTAATTAGCTATACTTTTAATTGCATATTTATGAGAAAATAAAAGTATAGTTTCTTTTTTTTGCTTACATGACAATAGAAGAAAAAATAGCAAAATGATGGAGTTATGAATATCGAAAAAACAACACCAACTGTTTGCTCTACATTAATGACCATGACAAGATACATTAAAGAATTTCCATTAATTCTTGAAACTATATATACAAGTTTTCTTCGAAATAAAATATAGCAAAGTTACAAAAGAAAAACAAAAGTAAACTTCTCTTTACATTCCTTGACCATCTATCAAATGTTTCTTTATCTTGAAATTTAACTCACTAAAACTAAATTTTGAAATTTAATACCTTAGCATATTATCCATTTCAACATGAATTTTTTTTTAATTTTCAACAAAAAAAAGTAATTCATTAGAGCAATTAACAGTATTATATTGATAATAAACATTAAAACTTTTGATAATTATAGGCACATACAGTAAAACATAATAGATTAGAAAAAGATAAGAAAATATAAATATTGTAAATATTTGCAGTAAGTAAATTAAAAAAGAAATTGTTAAGTTTACATAATTTGCATAAATTTGATTTTGATATAATAAAATGAATTACAAGGTTTTTTTCTCCATATTTCCATGGAAGCTGTATGCTATTTTTACCTGCATATTCCTATAGCATATTTCCAAGTTTTAAAAAGTTCACTTTTGTTGCTTTTTCGAAATTTGCGTTATTTATCTTTGCTTTGTTCTATTACAAATTACCAAGAGAATTTTTAAAACACAAATAAAAATGCCTAACAAAACTTACTAAATCCTGGGGCCTGAGCAGCTACCAGGCGCGTCGGCAGGTTGTGGATTGCCGAACGTCCTGTAGGAATGACAGGATAGCCTTGAATATAGAATCAGAGGCCGCGAATCAGCTCCTGTAAACCCTGGTGTTATGCGACCTGTGCCTAGGGATATTTGGCACCACAGTAATGGTGCCTTAACGGAGCCTCTAGTTGCCTGGTGAACTTCTAGAGCTTTTTTGCCTTGCCCAGTAACTCAGGCAATGCTGGGTGGACTGTTATATCCTGAGCTTATTAATTGTTATCTTATGGCTTAAAAGACACAAGAAATTACTAACCTTTCTGCGTTTTCAAGTGAAGCCTCTAAAGTAGACCTTGTGGAAAAAGTTAAGGTAACTCAGATGCAATCTAGTGAAGGGGCAGCTATGAATCCTTCATAGGAGGTAGAAATGACCTCCAAACTATCTTCTTCTGGTGAAAGTCAGGAAGCTATCGCTAGCATGACTCTGACATGATCTCTGACCAGAATCAAGCTTAAAAAGAGATTTTCTGGTGCCCAGAAAAAGAGGACGCGAGAGGAAAAGGCCAAGCATATCATTTATGAATGCGAGGCTCTTGCCCTGTTTGGATTAACTTCTTTAGGCAACATCCATACTAGAGAGTTACACCCTGACTCCATTAAAGGGTTATAGGACTTTATTAATAAAGTGGATGACACGAGCAACTGGAAGTAGGTAACATTGGGTTTGGAGTTAATAGTACAAAATGCTGATAAAAGCAGAGGTGCCCAATGACATACAAACCCAACTCTAAGATGAAGAAACTTACTAAATATTAGGTATGAGTATAAAATATTTGAATCGTGGGAATTACTTAGATTGATCCACAATATCTTTGTATCATGCAATTTTAATAAAAAAATATAATTTTTCTAGAAAAATTTCTAACAAGATAAATTTTTCACTGAGATATCATACTATGCTACAATATTAATACATAAAAATGTGAAGCAATAAGCAAAAGATTATGATGCCTATTAATAATTAAAAAAAATTATCATGGAGAAATACTATAAAGATCAAGTTTAAATACTTCCAAAGAATATTCAAAACTTTTTCTCTACAGCAGTCAACACAGCTTATATGAAAGCATACCCAGATTTTTCTATGAAGACAATTATTTCAGCTATTTTCATATAGAGTATTCACTTAACTTTTAAAACTTATATTTCTCTACATGGGGTGATGAAAATAGAAAATTAAAAAACTATCACTTTCTTAGTATTCACTTTTGAAGAGTTTTTTTAAATAATAAGCTAAATATTGGTATGAACACAAATGCTAGCAAAATTTAAGATTTTTAACTGAATGTGTGGAAAATACTATATCATAAATCAAAAATATAACATAGCTGCTAATTTTTAAGATATCAAGATTCATATTTTAAAAATATTAAAGTCAAAAGTCTCATTCTTAAATTTGAAATATACAAGCAATTGAAATACACATACAATCATCATAACATAAAAACTTGCTTTAAATTAATAATTTGGGTTGTTTGTCAGTCATTGTTCATTATATGCACATGTGGGCAAGTACGACTATAAGCTATAAATTTTTTAAGTAAAATCAAAGCTGAGTAACTTAAGCTCAAAAAGAATTCAAAGCAAATTGTTGAGTAGAATGCCAAAGGGTTAACTGTTCAGATGGCAAATAAAATATTTTTTTCCATCAGTTAAAAATTTATCTATACACATAAATAATCTAAAATTCAGAATTTTTTTTTAAAAATTCACAGAAATCAGTAAACACAGAAGCAAAAATAAGTTATAATGATAAAGTATAGTAGTATAATTATTAAATACATAAATATGAATAATATATACTTATGGTTTTAGACGATACCAATTCTTAAATTTATAACTAGAAGCCTCTGATTTTCAAGTTAACATTTGAAATATTTGATTTTTCAAGGTTTGAGGAATATAAACCAAGCATCCTTTATCTGCAACTGGAACACAACTATCGTAAGCTTGCAACTCCCATACAGCAGACTTTTGCTTTTGTTTACTACTCCATATATTGATTTGCTGCTACATAATACACTGGCATACTTTCATTTATTTTTGTTTCTAATTGAGATTGGGAAATGAAAACTATTATTCTCTACTGCTTACCTTTTGAAACTGAGTGCATACAGTAGTTTATTTAAAAAATTCATAAAGGAATTTTACTTGATTAAATAAATTAGTGGATAAGACTACATAGCTCTTTACATTATATAATCTACATTGGTTTGAATTATAAATGTTTAATTTAAAAAATCTATATACATAATCTATAAACAATTAGATGATACTTATTATACATAAAAATGCATACTTATTTTACAAATAAGGATTCAAAACAAATTTACAATCAGTATGAAACAAATTTAATATTCCCTTAACTATTCCATATCACTTGAAATGAAGGAATAACTTCAAACTCCTATATAATTTAAAATTAAAAATAACTACAAATTTGTTTTAAAAAAGGAACTTTATATTGTTCAAATAAAATGCTTAAAAAAAAGGCAGTCATTTTGGTAATTTAGGTAATATTTAAAATAATGAAATGTGTTTGCTAGAATTCTTAACAAAACTTATTTTTACATTTCATAATCTGCAAATTTTCATAAAATTGCACAAATTTTAAAAATTAGCAAGAATTATAAATTAGCCTTTTCTACTATAATTGAAATTTTTAAAATGTGTGTGTGTGTGATTGATTAAATAAACTAATATTGTATAAACATGCTGAAATGTTACATTTCAGACATGACATTCTTGTGCATGATTTCCAGAATGATATAAATGCTAGTGATTTAGAAGTACATAAGCTAATTCTACTGAAGCTATTATAAAGAATAAATAAATCGAAAAATAAAAAGCTTCTAATAAAATCACAGGAAAGAAAGCCATGCTTTCTTGTATAGATAATTTATTTTTAAGGTATTAAATTCAGTTTTCCATTTCAGAGATAGAGGGAAAATTTTTAAAACAGAAATTATTACGTTTAATAAAAGTACAATAAATTCCTAATTACAAATATAGTAGAAAACACAGTAAAATCTATACACTTGTAGAAACCAATAGCACATCTAAGTTAAATTTCAAAAGCAGTTATTTACTAGAATGCACTTTAATAGTAAATATTTGTTTTCCCATATAATATTTAAAAGAAATATTTTAAAAACTCCAGCTGAATAAGAAAAAGCTTATTTGCTTATTGCTGATGATAAAAGAATCAAAAACGTTGATATAATCACCTGTTTGAATAGATGAACTTACAATATGTAATATAAATGACAACACTAATAAAAACACAAAAAGAAAAAAAATGGTTGAAATTGATTTAAATATTTTAAAGGATGTTGCAAAAATTAACCTAAATAATCAGGGTTGATTCAGATTTCTAAGAATCAAATTCCAGCAGTTTTCCAGATGACAAAAAATAAGGTATCAGCACATTCATATTAATTTTTTTTTCTATTTTACCAATTGTTATGCATAGAATTTTGTATACGCAGTATTTTTCCATAATATATGTAAATAATAGTAGCAAATATCATATTTTTCCTGTGTATAATCCCCGGATTGTGTGTTAAAATGTTTTTGACTTTTGTTGTATCATATGCTACTGGGGATAATGTGATAAAAAAAAAAGGTTCTCCACCAGAAAGGCTTACAATAAAATTTTGAAAAAATACTACTTAATTTTCATAAAATAAATAATAGATGGTTCCCTGACTAGGCTGATATGTTTTATCTATAATCAGCTTTGTCAAATGACGTTCAAGAACGAATTTTGTTCTTTTTAAAAATATTACAGTTGCAATCATTATTTCGCCTTTTGCCTTGAAACTAGTCTAAAAATATTTAAGTTCACATATCATCATGGGAAAGCAAAAAATGTTTAAGTTGTAAAGCAGATTTTAAACCAAAAGCTATGGAGAAAGAAGATAAAAAAATGGTGATAAGCGTATTAACTTAACATAAAAAAAAAGAAAACAAAGCATGCACAGTACAAAAGGAAAAATGTATAAAACATGCAATTCAAAAATAATCCATTTTTTCTGCACTTAATTATTAACAAAACAAATTTAATTTCTAAAAAATATATAAGGCTAACCATAAGTTATTAAAAAAAAAAAAACGGAAAAGTTTTATTAGTTTCTCGGAATTATCGATCTTTATGGAATTCTTACTATCATGACAGTTAATTGCACTTTGCGATAAGGAGGGATTCAAACAGATCTTTTTTATACATTTGATTCTTTACAATTTACTATATTTTAAATCATACTGTGTATTTTATTATTTTATGTGACACTCTTATTATCAGCAGTATATAGTTTCAACTATTTGCAGAAAAAAATGATGCCTATCATATGTCACTGCTGATTTTAGGTGACGTTTCATTTCTTTTACTCGGAAAAAAGGTATTGTGGATATACGTCCATGCAGTAATATACGGTAATTGTAAAAATTTTGTGAGATAATATTTATTTAGGTTAGAGTTATATTTAATGAATACTTCAAAATCCTTCAATGAATTTACAGCTATAGCAAAACAAATTTTATTTTAATATAAATATCAATATTTAAAAAATACAAAATTTTTTTACATTGATTATATTCCTATTTATTTTTTGAATATTTCAAGATGTGTATCCTTTCATGCTTCAAAAATTTGAATACTATAAACTTTCTGAAAAATCAGACATTTTAATGAAAACGATTCAGTTCACATTCAGACTGTCCATTGACAACAGGAGTAACCCATTTGTTATTAATTCTAAGCACTTCTCACTCACTTTTTCAAACAACATAACTCGAGTCGAGAGATCTTAAAAAAATCTGACAACTAATACTCTGTTTTAATAATATCAATACACCACAATCTTATCTGGCAGTTCAATTGTTTTGGTTGCAGATGATCATTTAAACTTTCATCAAAGAAAATCGCACATTTATTACCAATCTTACCTTATTCCAAAATTCCTAGAGTTTCAAGGGCCCTAACAAAATTTATTTTAGTTCCAGGAGTTGTACGAGCCCTGAGTAAAGCATGTTTGTTAGCTGCCCCAATATTCAAATCTAGAAGACTAACAATTTCAAGAAAACTTAAATTTGTAACTTTCATGTTTTGTTTTTAAATCACTACACAAAATGCTTTTATATATATATATATATATATATATATATATATATATATATATATATATATATATATACATACATATACATATTTCATAACAGCATATAATAGTAGTACAGGGTACTTTTATAAGATAAATGAAAATTATATACATTAAAAAGCTATTTGTCAAGATTAAGAAAGCAAGTTCTAAATTTTGGAATGTATAATTTCTTTGGTCAAAACTTTTTGGCAGCATGAAAGAAATATATATACATACAGATATTTGTATGTATGTATGTATATATATATACATATATGTTGCTTAATTTGTTAACTTTGGATATATTTTTCAGTTGCTAAATTTAGAATTAGATAGTGAATTATGGCTAAAATAACACAAACAGATGATTTTCAATACTGACATATAGACAGCTTGGAGCACAATGATTTGTTGGTTTGTTTGTTTGTTGCTCAATGGTTATTTTCTGCATACTAGGGCTAATTAGATCGGGACCTACAGCTTAAAGTGGATTCCGAACCACTACAAACATCCATGCCCAAGGTGGGATTCAAACCCATGAACTGTTGAACTGAAGGCAAGAACGCTAACCATTCAGCTGACAGCTCAGCATTGGAGCACAATGATCAAAACCATCACCATTAGTTTCAGTGACCTCACTCAAATTTATCATCAAGGGAAATTTTTAAATGCGAGACTATCATACAGTGATCAATTCTGTTCAACCTCAGGTTACAACAAAGTCTGATAATTTACGCCTATAATATTTATTATTCTTACAGTAAGATTTATCAGAAAAATCAACAAGTAATTAACTCTAAAAGGAATATTTAAAATGATTGATGGATAACTAATATTTGCAATTACTATGTGGGAAAACATGGAATAGTTACCCTAGATATAATTCCTTTTTTGCATATCATATGAAATGAGAAACATGTGCTTCATAATTTATTCCTTAAAATCATATATAATGGATTGGCTTCAATATTTTAAAATGGATATAAGAATGCCAAAAAAGCCAAATAGAAATAAAATTATCAATACTTTACAACTTTATTAAAAAAAACATTAGATATGCTTATTTAATGGTACCTTACATCAATTTCCAACAGATTACATGAAATTAAACTCATTTCAGTTCTGCCAACACATGCTGGGGTACCATTTTAAAAAATTGATTCATATTAATATATTTGTTGTTTTATGGAGTTTTACTATATAATTATTATAAATTTGTATTCCTTGAAAAATATTGTAATTTTCCTTCATAAAATTAGTTTCCTTTACACAACCATATTTTTAATTGATTCAATTATATTTCTTTATTTATATATCACTTAAGTATTACATTCTCAATTTTTTTCCAGTTTTTAAAACACTCATTTAAAAAGAGCTTCAAGCCATCATTTAATTTATAAAATTTTTCACACACAGAAGCATTTGGAAAAATCTATTTTGAATGGCACTAATGAATTAAGCAAGAATTAAAGTACAATATGACCAAACCAAATAGAACCAATTTTAAAATCTCTTGTATAACCAAAATATACTGTTTCATGGAAAATCTTATGCTATTTTCTTATACATGCATGGTTGAATAAATATCAAATAAAAAGATTACTCAAGCAAAATTTTGTTCTATTTTATTTTTTATTTTGGCATAATATTTAATGCATTTTATAAATTTTCTCTATTAGAAATATAAATGCAGAAATTAATTTATTCTCCTTATCAAAAGTTTTAGCTACAATATTCTTTTAGGGCCTTTTTACTAGTAATTTCACAAATATTTATTATAAAAAATATTCAATATACTCAGTAACGACTTACTCGTGCTTTTAACCACATAACAAGTAACTCACTTTAGACACGTTTCATCAATTTTTAGATATTCTAGACAAAATAATTTATTAGCTAATCTCTGAATAAGCTCAATAATTTTAAAAATAAAGTAAAAATAAAATTATTTTCCCCAAAAAATCCCATCCCATACTTGTTTTCAAATTTGAAAGGGTGACTCACAACTTGTCGCACCTTATAGTAGTACCTAGATTGTATAATGATGATAAATATCTCCCTGAAAGCCAGTTAGATTTAAATTTTGTTTATTGCTAAATAGTTATTTTTTTAATGTGAGAGCCAATTAAATTGGGACATAGTTTAAAGTGGAATCTGAATCACTACAAACATTCAAACTCGAGGGGATTTGAAACCATGATGTGCTAAATTGGAGGCAATAGGTTAGTTGGGTTTTATGGTGCTATGTCCCAAATGGACAAGCTGTGCCAAAAATTTAATTTAATATATATTTTCTTGAAATCTAATCAATTTTAAAATGCAAAAATCTATATATATATATATATATATATATATATATATATATATATATATATATATATATATATATATATATATATATATTTATTTATTTATACTGGAGGTAATACAGCGAAACATTAAGCTACCAGCTAACAGTTCAATTTCAGATAAAATCAATCACAGAAGGTCCCTTTAATCCTTTGCTATTCATGATCCCAGGTGATGGGACACCAAATTTTAGTTTGTAACCAAAAATAAATGAAATTTGACTTAAAATGTTCTTTAAACTTTTTTTTGATTATAGATGGCAGCACTACATAAACAATCAATTATTTTAATTATAGCAGATTACTTAAGTACCTTTACTTTTTGCAAGCACTCCATCCAATCAGTTGAGAGAAGACTTAATGATAAAATTCTAAGGTCATGGTTCTATAAAACAATACATACTGAAGGAGCCAACTAAATGTGGTTTCAAAGTATGGATAAGATGTGACGAGAGTGGTTTTGTGTCTCAATTTGAGATTTATTTGGGCAAGAAGGAAATAGTGGAAAAAATTGGGGTAAGAATGTTGTAAAGCAATTGACAGAATGTCCTCATGGTAAAAATTGTAAGATTTAGATAGATAATTATTTTACCACATATGATCAGTTCCAATTTTTAGAGACTAAAAATCTATACGATTGTGTGGAACTGACAATTTATCAGAAAAAATTTGCCACAGAAAATTCTTGCTCTTGACCAGGAATAGATTAGAGGTCAATTTGACTTGGCTGTTTGTAGTGACAACTTAATTTGCCGTAAATGGAAGGCTAAACGAGGCGTCAGCATCCTGTCTTTTCTGCCTGATGCAGTTGACTCAATTAAAATTATCAAAGAGAAAGACGGCACAAAAGTTAAAATAACTTGCTCAAAGCAAACTTGCAGCTACAATGCAAATACAGGCTTCGTAGACAAATTTGATAAGCTGATATTGCTGTATGAAGTAGACCATAAGAGCAGAAATTAGTGGCATAGTATATTCTTCCATTTTTTAGATACAGATGTAATTAACAACTATATTTTACATAAAATGCTGACTGGAGGTGAAATAAAATCAACTAAAGAATTCCGCCTCAATTTAATATATTCCCTCTGTGCTATATCAAATGTAACAGCCACAAAGAGACGATTTTCCTTTGAGCCCTGAAGAAACTCAAAGTTTAAAAAAAAAAAAGTTACTAGCAACATACGTTATAATAACATGGAACATATTCCTGTGAAAAGTAACAGGAGAAGATGCGCATATTGCAGCACAAAGGAAAAGCTGCACAAGACAAGCTTTTCATGCAAAACCTGTAATGTTGGACTGTGTTTTTTTAAAAAGAGACATGTTTTTAAAAATATCATGAAAAAAATAGATTAATTTGTAAATATTTTATACATACAAACATATAATCAAGATTTAACTCATGTATAACATAAAAATTTTCTTTTTCTGGGTGGAGCGTAGAGTAGCAGGACTTCCTGTGGTGCATCCTGGGCCATGCTAAATCTACTACACAGGTATGATGCATTGTTTTTCATTCATATACAAAAGCATTTACTGGTTTACATGTTTCACTGCAATGCTTGCTTTTCACTACCCTTGTGGCACAGTGTTAAATTTGATGGGACACCCACAAAATCGAGATGGTAAGAGCAATCTTTACAAAATTTTCATTGTGTACTTTTTAAGGCCTAGACACAGCCTACAAATATTTTCGATAATATTTCAAATTTAAAGGGTTTTCGCCAGAAACGATTAACTGAATTATTTTCACATACGAAAAGAAATGTTACTCTTAATTAAAAAATTTTAATATTATATTTAGCATTAAATAATACTTAGAAATGTTCCTCTTAAAGCATAACTTTTAAATTAAAGACATAAAAGTAACGCGTTGTGCATGCTTTTATCATCTATGAAGTTTAATAATTTCTAAAAGAATGCAAAATATTAACAATTAGATCTTGAATAATATACATTAGAAATTACATAGCTAACTTAAGTTTTATAGCAATAAACATTGAGTATAATTTATACAATTATTGGAAACACACATTGCTTTACATTTATTTCCAAACTTTAAATTCAAAAACCATTTTTCAAGTAATAACAGTGATTGCATAAAACATATCATTCATTTTGAAAATTTTAAAAACTCATAAGTCATTTTAAATTTAAAAAAAAATTATTTTTAAGCAATTGTAATCACAAGCAAAAATTATACACTGAAATATGGCTCTAATCAATTAGATAATAATAAAAATCCAAAATAACAATAAGAATTAAAGTATCTAGTAATCAAAAGGCGAAAAATTTTATAAGCAATAAAATCTTTTTAAATCATTATCCATCCATTATAAATAAATATTAAACTGAAAAAAACTAATATTGCAATTATGCATTATTCTTATAACAGCAATTAGTTAAAATAAATTCTTATAATTTTCTCAATGTGAATATTAATGCATACTAATAAATATTAAGTTCAAGAATTTTGATGTGAAACTATTTAAGAATTATATATATTTAAATATATTTTGTATTTCTCCAAATAATAATAAATATCTCTTTTCACAAACTCTATGCCCTTTCAATGAAATAAATAGAAAAGATCAGGCAAGGGATATCTAGGTACAAAACATAAGAGCAAAAGAATTTTTGAAATCATTAATTCATCATTTCTGACTTAATATTCAAAACAAAAGATGAAAGGAAAAATAACATGCAAATGAAGCTTCTGAAGAACTAATAGAACAGGAAAATATTTCATCAAAAGAAAAAATATCTGACCACTTAAAATTTATTTCATTCCCAAAGAATCAGCATTAATATGGATGCAAAAACAAATACAAGACAGATCACAGTATAGAAGACAGAAAACTTGATTTTAATAAATTTTTTTTGTACAATTGTGTGTGTGTGTGTTTTTTTTATCACATATAATTTAATGACTAGGACTTTTATTAAAATGAGAAACAAACATATTTCCTATTGTTTATAAATCAGAAAACAATCACAAACTTCTAAAAATATTGAAGCTCACACAAAGTAGTTTAAAATTAAAATCTTTGAAAAACAGCCTATATGAAAGGTTAATGTTTAAATAGTGTGAAAAGTATGGATACAATATCGTATTTTATAACATATCTTCAAAATTTCTAAAAGGATATTTAAAACTTATAGAAATAAAAAACTGACATTAATACAGAGAACATACAAAATAAGAAAACTTGAGAGATTCACTTTCAAATGAACACAGGCCCACGTTAATAGTTTTCTCTCTCACACGCACGCACACATACATACAGCAAAATTTTAAGCTTATGCTACATTAAATTAATTTTATGTTTAAAAGACTAAGACCAAATTAAAGAAATATTGCATGGATTTACATTTCTCACAAAAACAAGTTATTGTATTATTTCAGAATTAAAAATTAAATCATTATTTGTACTTACCTGTTTCCCAGATATTTCCAGAAATTTATAAAAAATTAACATCAATCACAAAGTGTGATATTTTTATGTATAGAAGTCACAATTACTTATTTACGAATATCACAAAGAAGTAATTTTATGTTAGTAAATTTCTTAAAATGCACTTTATCCCCAATATGTATAATTATGCAACCAGTACTTGTGTTTTGAAATTTTTACTTATATAATAGTAATTACTGTAAAACTTATTTGAATGAATTTTTTTTTCTTAACTTCCTTATTACAAATTTTTCCAAATTCATGAGAACCCTTTTGGTTTTCTGGAGGAGTTACAATCAGCCCCTTAATAAGAGTAGATTGTTGTTAGCTCTTTTGTGTTGACAAATATTGGCTAGGCAATTTGATTCATATGTTGGTTGATCAACTTTTGTACATGAGGGCTTATCAGAGTAAGTTTAAAGTAGATTCTAAACCACTGCAAACATCAAGCTTCAGGTGATAATCATACTGACAATCCATTGAACCAACAGACATGGTGCTAAATAAACAATGGACACTATAACAAAGATAACTTTGAAAAGATTCAAGAAAAGACAGAAGTTGATTTGCATAAGTATTTAAAGCAATAACACTAAGAATGAACAATGATTGTTGAAGTTAAGGAAGCATTTTACATTACAATGTCATTTTACTAAAAAATTGCATAAGCTTGAAGTCATAATAATCTCTTGTTGGTAGTTTCTTATCTGCATATGTTTAATATCAGTAGAAAGGTATTAAAATGCAACCTGTTAACATCAATCAGCTTACGCTAGGCCAATATTTGTATTGATTTTGCAGTCAAAAAGAAATGACATTCCAAAATATTTGGCAAACCCAAATAAATTTTGGATCTATGTTCAAAATAAACAGAACTAAACTAATAAATTAAAATTTTAATATAAAAGTATATTTTATTGTTCATACTCTACTGCTTTAAATCATTTATTGAAAATGAAAACATGTACAAAAACAATGTTGGTTGGGCTTTATGGTGCAAGGTCCAAAATATGAAATGCACCATGCAAAATAAAAACATCCGTTTTTTATTTTATTTTTAACCCCAAAAGTCAATTAATAACAAAATAAAAATCATAATAAAAATTTTGCATAGTTAAAATATTTATACAGTTAAAAATGCACATAAATCTAAATACATATATAGAATCAAATTTTAAATTAATTTATAAGAGTTAACAAAACATGAGAAAATCACATACAGAAGAAGCATAGAAACATTTAAAACAATGCTGTTAGTTTAGTTGTTTTAGGTTGATTGGTCCATGTTTCATGGTAAAATTTTACACACAAGGACTAATTACAGAGGGATATACAATTAAATATGAATTCTGTGAACCACTACAAACAATAACTAAAATGGGAATAGAACCCACAAACTGTTAAACCTGCCAATACAGCTTAAGAGAGTCTAGAAATTACCCCTAAAAACAATCAAAAACTGGTTGATTACTTGTTTACGCATTTTGATGCTTTACCTTTGTCAACTTATAGATCACTGTAGAACATTAGAAAAAAGATTGAGCCCTTTAACTTTTTACTCATAGATCCCAGAGAATGTTTTATGCTGACATGACGAAAGAATTTAGAAACATTTACAAGAGATACAAATCATTCTCACATTCAGAAAGTTACAAATTGCAATTATTTATCATATCAATGAGATTTTTTTTTAATTTCAAACAAAATATTCAGAAACAATTAAAAATTTATAATGATTACTAACGTCATAGTTATGTGAATAAAGGAAAGAATATGAGCACTATAACTACAGAATTTTTTTTTTAAATTCAGTGAAGCGAACATTAATTCCATGCTAGTTATTAGTAACTTAGCTACAATTGTAATTGTGACTGTTTAACACAGTAAAATAATTCCAAATAATAAAAGAAAATGAGGTTTCTTCAGAAATATAAAAATGAGTTGGACTTCCAACAACTTTCTTATCAACTAATAAAACTTTCCTGGCAACTTAAGATGCTAATTTAACAAAAGAACTTAACAATTTACTGTGCCATAGCACCTTATCCTATATTTTCTTTCATTATATAATGGAATATAAAATTAAGATGGTTGATAGTATCATATCAATAGGAACATAGACAGGAATTTCAAATCAAGGCTTAGCTTTAAAAAATGACTCAAGATTGTAGAATAACAGGTTCTACATAAATTAAAAGACAAACATGTCTCATTAAACATTCTAAATTCACATATTTAAAATAACATATTTAAATCAACAGAATTTTTCTACCAAACTTATAGACTTATATAAATAACATCCCATTAGTTACTTTGATTTCTTATTTTTAATTTCTTTATTTCAAATTGATTTAGTAATTCCTTTCTCTTTTTCATCTAGAAAATTCAGAATTATATGAGCATTAGAGAATCGACATACATACAAGAGCATTGTGTAGTACATTGACCTTTTGTATTTGATCAGTGGATTGATCAGATACACTTTCTTTGTTGAAAATTTTCTTTAGATTTCAAAAAGAAAATTGATTATTGTGAATGTCCATTCATAACGGGAACATTAGCATGTGAAAAATAAGACTTTCAATGTGCACAGATTTTTCAAAATGTGTACATGTTGAAAGTGTCATTTTTTACATAATATTACACAAGATAAGATTAAGATTGTTTGAATGCCAAGAAATGAAGAAAAAGTCTTCAAGTTTCTAAAATGCATTTACATCATTTACCAAAGAATTTAATTGTGTTTTTACAAAAGGAAGAATTCTTGGAAATATAAAAAAGTACTCAAGCATTAGCTTTCTATACTTTGTTTAAATATTTTTTGATTTAAGGATATTTTTTATTATTAAAAGCACATTAATAAATTTTATTTTGCACACTGATCAGACTCATGTTAAATATTTGCATCTTCTAATATATGAACCATTTTAAATTTTAAGGAAATTTAAGTGTTTTCATTTGCTTTCAAGATTTGCATTCTATTTTAATATTTATGGATTTAAATTTCAAATATATTCACCTTAAAGGTGCTTATCTCTGTATGAGAAATCTATGACAAAATTATTCTATTTACTTATAATGTAGCTTTTTCTTGGCAGCATGGGCAATTTTAATTAAAGCTACAATTTCATTGGTATCTAAATTTTTTAACATTTATTAAGGTAAATACAACCCAAAAACAAATGAGACTGTTTTCAAAATATCAATACAAAATGTTGAATTAATAACCCAAAATAAATGATAGTCAAAAATACATTTTTTAGATAAATCAAGAGAGCAGACATACAATTATGAACCAGAAAATGTTACCCAGATTGCAACACATAAGAGAAAAAAAATAAAATGCATTTATTGAAAAGTACATATGTTAAACAAATAATTTTAATTCAAATTAAAAGCACGAAATCAGATAATTTTCACTTCATAAAAAATTGACTTGACTTTCTGCCAAAGAAATAAAATTTCTAACCACTAGTAACTTTATTTCCTTTTGGAAATCAATGACTAAGATTTTCAAGGTTTGTAGAAAAATAGGAGTTGGTACAGTTTGTCATTCAATGTTCACTTTTTGCATATATAAGGGCTAATATAACATCAATGAATGTCTTTTTCCAATGCAAAAATGCAAATCATAAAAAAATGCATAGTTTTAATTAATTATAAAAAAAATAGTAAAATATAGATTTGCAGCAGTAAAAAGTAGACAGCCTTGTAGCTAATTTCAGAAAATGAAATCGGAATTATGACATCGGCATGCCTGTATGAGAAAAAAATTTAATATGAAAAAGTTTGTCACTTGCTGATTCAAAGAATTTTGTCAAACAGAGAAGAAATGTAGCCAGACACTGATTGCCTGATATATCAGTATGAGGGACAGCTTGGTCAATGGGTAATCCCTTTTTAGAAGCAAAGTCAGATAATACTGCCAGTAATACTGAGATGCCATGGTACACAGCAAAACAGAATCTCAAAACCATTATGACCCAGTATGATCACACTTGTAGCATTGTAATGCAAAAAATCAAGTATGGCTGAACTGAAATGACAACAGGAAAGCATATTTACTCATAAAACAAAATAAAAATGTGAATGTGACAGCAACAATCTTTTGTAAACAAAGTTCCCAGCATTTAATCTTTCCACAAGATTAACCACAGAATCAAGCAATCAATTCTTTCCACAGAACAGTTCTTAAGTACATGAGTGATTGCTGATAATGGGAACATGAGTGATTGCTGATAATGGCATTAAGAAATTAAATTACAAAGGTATTAACATGTTAAAGAACTTGTGTTAAAAATAAAAGAACACTAGATTTCTTTTAATAGAGTTCAGTATATTATTGTCTGGTGTCAAATTATTTTATAACTGAAAATTCAAAGTTATTTAAATATATATAACTTCCATTACATAAAATTCTTAACTGCAAATTTAAGTAAGCTAACAGCTTTAAAAATACATGGAAATAATGATTTGGCTAAAGTATATTTTTCAAATAATGATAAATGTGTGAACATAATTACACATAAACACCAATTTTGATCTAACACAAGGAATTCAGAAATGAAGTATTTTTACAGAAGTAATTATAAATATACATTTTAACCACAAAAAGAATTAAATGAACATGTAAAAAAATGGGCAGATTACTATGAAAAAAAATATTACTGAATTCCCTATTATAAAAATAAAGAAATCAAAAAGTTATCAATTCTACAAATAAGAAATTTCTCTGACAATTTTTATAAGAAACTCTGAAAAAAATTTTCTAAGTCAGAAAACTAAGCATACCATTAAAGATTTCTTTAAGGGAGGGAAAAACTTGTCAGTAAATTGACAGATCAATTTATTAGAACTGCATATATTGGAAGAATTGTCAGTCATTATATATATATATATATATATATATATATATATATATATATATATATATATATATATATATATATATATATATATATATATATATATATATATATATAGTATTTGAGCCTTTTTTAAAGAAAACCATCATTTTCATAAAAAAAGGCAATAAGTACTTGAAGTGAAAAAGGTAATGCCAAAACGATTTTGACAGTGGTGGAGAGGAGGAATTCATGCTCCTCTCTCCACAAACAGTTTCCATTTTCATTTGATACTGATATTAATGACTTATTTTCTGTTCTTACCCCTTCAAATTAATGTAGCAGATTCTTGTTTTACCTTTTAAACGGACTTCTCACTCACTTTAGCAATATTAAAATTCAATTTTCAATAGTCATAACACAGTTCTAGTATTGATACAAGCAGTATTTATATTGTCAATGCTGTATTTTAGATTTTTAATGAACATTAACAATAGGATACTATGGTTAAATATAGTTTAAATGCTAGGGTTAAATAAAATATAAATTAGTAAAACTAATTTCCAAAACATTACAACAATTGTAAATATTATAAAAGGATTACATAATACTTTATTATACAATAGAAAACATTTCAGCAAGAAGAATAATCAAAATATTTCCACCATATACAAAAAGCATATAATAAACATTTTTATGCAATTCCTAATACATCAACAGATTTAAGAACACTGATATATTAGTTAAGCACGTGCATCAATAATTCATGCTTCTCCAATCCTCAAATTATAGTAAACTCTGCAGCAAATATAATTTTTAAACTTACCTTTTAATTAATAAAAAACAAATTGAAGAATAATAATTAAAAGTGATACAATTTAGTTTGCAAAATACACTCATTCAAGTAGAGAATATTGTTCAGATTTTGGAAGCTATGTTCAAACTGTTAAACTGATTTTATTAAATTTAAGATTAATATCAAATTTATTTGCTTCATACATACTCATAGATCATTGGTTTCATTTACAATACAATTTCACATGGGACAAAATGTTATGACGAATTAAATATAAGAGAAATTATGTGTACAGCTTGCGTTTTCTCTTAATAAACTTTTTGCTTATGAAGGATAATTCAACCAGAGCCTTCCATTTACAGAACATTTTGGACTATAACAAACATTCACTCCCAAGATGCAAGTAGAACTTGTAGGCCAAAGCAGTGCCCATTCAGACAGCTGTTCAGAAATTCCTTATACTGTTGTCCACCTAAGGTTCACAGTGCAATATTCAGTGATGCTTGGATTTTCATAAAGACCATCTAATAACTATGCTGAAAAATACTTTCTCCACACAATAAAATAAAATTGATGTCATTCAATTCACAGGAAATAACAAAAAAAGTAGCCTCACAGGAAACTCTAAAGTGAATACAATAAAATTTAAATAACACTTAAATTAGAAAGATCACAATACCAAAACTATAGGTTTTTTACTAAATGTAAGAAAAAAAGAATGTCATACACATTTTCAAGCAAAATTTTGTTTCTAAGTTTTTAGTGAATATTTGACTGCTTGTATCAGAACAAATGGTCTAGTGAAATTGTACGAAATAAAAATATCAACTTTTTAGAAACTCAATGATTAAACAAAAAATTCAGTTAAGTAATGTTATGCTTAAATGGGTGAAATTACAAATATGTATTTAATTTTCTATTATACATTTAAAACACGAACAAATAAGTCAAAAATCTACCAACAGGACTATAAATATCATTTAATCATATAGTACAGCACATTGTGATGTGTTTTGCAATTATGTCCACACATGCACTGTCTACCAAAATATGTTTAGAGTACTTTCATTTAATTGTAAAACTATACTAGTCAAACTTTTTACAAAAACTTTATATTAAATAGAGTCTAAAATTCCAAATATAAGGAAAAATTCTAATACTTGTTGGGCATAAATAGCAAGCATTTAAAAAAATAGCAATTTTTTTTTCATTTGCCTCCAAAATTCTCAATTCATCAACTCATCAAATGAATTAATCTAAACAATTTTCTTTTAAAAATATTTACAATAGATGCACACAATAGGTATAACACAGCATTCTTCAGATTGTGGAGGTTTCATGCAGCAATCAAGCTACTTTTTAACAATGGTCGAGATTCAAGTCTTATTTTGAGTGTATATCAAACAGAATAGGTGTTAAGAGTTCTTTAACACCTATTCTAAAAGAATCCAACAAAGAGAGTAAAAACAATAGTCGATCAATGATTGCTTTTCACCATGTGCTGAATATGAATTGTTCCACTTTTATAGATAAATATAAAAATACAATTTTCAAAATAAAAAATCTCATTATACTAAAGCCTATTTTTTCTTAAAATAATTTTAGTTGATAGAATATTGTTTAAAGATTTGTTAAGGATTGGTTTTTTTTTAAGTTTTATTATTGGGATTTTTAAAGCATTTATTATAAATAGTTAATAAAAATGTTTTCTTTTATTTTATGGATGACAATTTTTAAAATTTTTATTATAAGTTCTTTTAAATGTTAAATGAATTTAAAAAATACATATGAACACCTTTCACATTTCAATATCAGTATATGAATGTTTGAATGAATTAAATGAAAAACGCAAAATATATCAAATTATAAAATACTTCTTTTGATATAACAGTCCACTGAATATGATGGGGCCTACCATTCTCTTTGATAGGGCACTCAAGCAGGTAAATGCGAGGATCTTAAAAGCATCAACAGTGCGAAAATTTAAATCTGAAACTTCCCCTAACATTAGTTTGTACTTGGAGAGCTAGAATGTCATGATGCAGGAATTATGGCATACAGGCACATGTGGCCAAAATATTTTTTAATTTTAAAGTATTTAGTTATAACAGCTTTCTGCACATCCCATATAACTCACTTTTATATCTATGTAGTCATAGACCATGAACATTAACAGCAACCGTAATATTTCTCAACACTTTTCTTTCAAAGTTACAGAATCAATTTTACTGCAGTCTCACTGAGGCCCATGTTTCAGGATGATGTGAGTATAGTTTCTAATAATGTATCTATAAAAATCATTTTTTAATACAAATTTTTAAATTTATTAAGACACTAGTTAGTAGCAACTGTACGTCATTTCATCTCAAAATCCATGTTGGCCTGGTTATTCACATTTAAACAGAGGTATGTAAAAATGTCCCCAAATTCTAATTTCCAATGTTTAGTGTCACGAAAATTTAGGTGGACAGTTCACTAATTCAATGGCATATATAGTAGATGCTCATTTTTATGAACTTCTAATTGATGAACACTCATGTTTTTACGAATTAGTGGCTAATCCATAAGAGAATCTCACTGATTCAATAATAACTCAAATTTAAGAACAAAAATTTTGAAAAATCTCTTTTGTAAATTTTTGTTTCAGATAAATAGCTTTCTTTTCTGATATTTTTGTTTTTACAATTTGATATTTTGCTTATATAATGCCTAAGAACTTGATTCTTGAACAATGAAGGAACACTAAAGAGCATTCCAGATATTACAGGAACAGACATTTGATAGAAAAGAGCTAATGAGACTTCTAAGATACGACAGAACATAGAAAGGGAAAAAACCCTCTGGATGGGAGAATACGGAATTGATGCCAACAGAAGTTACATTCATTAACAAAACTTCTGTCTCACAGTCCATGGAGCAAGGTATAATCAAAAGCTTTAAGAGCAAATATCATAGGGTACTTTTGCAAAGATTATGGATTTTGTATAATCGAGCTTATGAAATTGACCTTCTAGAAGCAATATATTTTTCAATTAATGCTTGGAATGATATTGAAGGAAAGATAATATCAAGAGTATTTTAACATTCAAGCTTTATTAAAGAAACCACCATAACTGAGGAAAGCCAAGGTAATTTACCTAATGACTAGAGAGTGAAGATGAGTCATTTATCCATTAACTAAAAAAAAAGAAAAAGAAAGAAAAAAAGAAAAAAAACTGTGCAATCTGAAATACTTTTCAAAGATTTTTTTTAATGAGGATTCATGTGAGATGTATGTGAAAGAACTCAAATTTCAATTATCTTATTGAGACCATCATGAATGAGAGAGAATTAGAGCTTTCAGATATCAAACAAAATAATGTACTGCAAAGATATGCTAAGCAAGCAGCTGAATTTTAACAGAACGAGAGGAAAATAAGGAAACACTTTTATACAATGGAAATATATTTTCAAAAATTTAGTTTTGAAACACGTAAAGATTATTGATGAAAAATCAGGTAAAGTAGTCATTCAAGTGAAAGTACTATTTTTAAACATGAAATTTATTTTGCATTTTTCTTATAATGCATTCTAAACAATTTTTTTCTTAGAGTATTTTATGTAAAAAAGTAGTTTGATATAAAAAAATTGGATCTTAATAATCTAATATTTTTTTTATTTTACGAATTGTTTGACCTGACTCCTTGAATTCATAAAACTGAGCATCTGCAATGATTCTCAACCTTTGTTTCTTGTTGCATACATAAGGACTTCAAAATTTAGTGGCACATAAAGAGAAAGAAAGGTTTAAAAGCAGCTTATCAACCTAAAAAATTTCAGAATTTCAATTTACAGCAATTAAATTAGCATATAGATTTTCTTTGAATCATAACTAGTGCTTCAACATCCTAATTTACATAAAGTGGTAGAGCATTCCAGATCAAAATTCTGAAAGTATTTTCAAGTTCATATTGGTAAAATTAGACAGTTTGAAATTAAGTTTGGATTCCCAAACAGAAGACTTCTTTTAATAACCTTCATTAATGAATTTATTTTGATTACTATGAATTCTAACTACTTTTACTTTAATTACTGACACAATCACTAAATAAATTAAACACTAATATTAGCAAGGATCCGCAATTTGCACGAAATACATAAGAAACTAGTATGAAAATAAAATAGCTATATTGATAGGTCAAGACAATGATTGCTTTTCATACAATACGGTTTTCATATACTTTTTTATAGTGAATTGTAAAAGTAAAAATTACTGTGTGTGATCACTTGAGTCAATTTGACTGGTATGAAACTTCAAAAAAGAAAAAAAATTACAAATAAAATAAAATCCTCTATAGTTTGATACAGTTTATATAAACATGTACAAACAAAACATGAAAACTTAAATCATTTTAAAGATACTGCTTTATATTATAAAAAAAACACAAACACAGCTTTATATCCTCACCCTTACACTCAATCACATTTACACACAAAAAATTTGCAGAGTTTATGCTCTTACAATTTAAAAATAAATTAACTGAAATGTATTGATAAAAAGCAGTCTTAACATTTCATTTGTTATTTTAAATATGCAAGCAGTATAAAAATGCAAAATAAAAAGAAAGAAGTTATTTTCATTAATTTCACATCAAAAAGGTAAGGATTAGATAAGGTAAGGTCACAGATAAGGTAAGAAAAGTCACAGATAAGGATCACAATATTCATCCAAATTATTAGATCAAATCCTAAGTAAATTTTTTATACATCTTAGTACAAGACCATAAATTATATTCCCATTTATTAACTATAATTCACTAATGAAAACAAATTTAACCTTGGCTTTTATGAAGGAAAAAATCAGTTCAATTGAAACTGATAACTTTTTTCTGATAACTTCTGATAACTTTTTTTAGAAATGCTTAAATAAACTTTTTCATCTATTTTAGGGGTTAAAAATGAGGGTATATTCATCACAATATTTTCGAAATGAATACAAGGCTTTAATTATAACATTTAATAAGCCAACAGCAAAAAAGTATGTAGTATATAAGGTGAAGGTCAAAATTGGACTGTTTGAAATTGGTTTGACAAACAACCATTATGGTTGCTATACTTCAAAGTAGAACCCAATAGTAGATCATCTTTGTGACATTAACAAAAAATTTAAAAAACATGGCAAAATCTACATCAAACAAAAAATGATAAAATAGAAAGTCTGAATACATTTGTTTCTACTTGAAGAAATTGGGGAATATCAATGTTCAGAGTATGGATATCATAAAATTTCAGTAAGTGCAAAATAAAAGGAGATTACAACACCTGAAGAGAAATGGATAACATTTAAAAATATAATCTCTAAAAGAACAAATGTTTTTAAGGCAAACTATCTTATCAGATCTAAAAGCGAATTTCAACTACCAAAAGGTTTTATTGCATATATAATGAGATAAGAATAATTAATCTCAAGTTTTTTAAATCAATTTTAATGACTCTATTGCAGATAAGATTTAACAACTGCAAAGAGGAAAAATACGAAAAGCACTCTGTGCTCGTTAATTGCACATACAGAAAGCAAAATGACAAAATATTAAACATATTGATTGACTATCTTAATATATTCCCTTACTCAGTAAAGCTTGAACCAAATCTTTTCTGTATCTTGCAAGAAATTTCAATTGCAAAAAACATTTGGTTAGGCTATTGTAAATTTCTTAAAGTCTTAACTAAACTCATTTCAAAAGGAAGAAAACTCATAATAACTAATAATTTAGGAAATGACACATAATCTTGATATTACATAATACATTACATTTTTAATTAATGAAAATAAATCATGTTAAAAAAACAGAAGTTTTTTTACTCAATTTAATATTTTTATTCATTTTGAAAGAAAATATTTACATGTTATATTGTTAGTTTGAATTTTTTTAAATGCATAGTTAGGAATAAGGAATAGATGGTTTAGCTGATTTTGATTTTTATAACTAATAAAAACATTGTTGCTTTGAAAATTATATATTTCAAATCATCTGTGTGTATTTCTAAGGTAAAACAATACTTTTAAACATTTCTCTTTTCTACTAGAAAAATAATAAACTTTAATTAACATAAATATTTTAATCACACTAATGTCAATTTAATCATGTTTTTATATATTGTTTTAAGAGCAAATTGGTATACTCTAGTTAATAAATTTAATTATGAGAATAAGAAATTACAACACGAGTTACAAGAAATATATATATGTGTGTGTGTGTGTGTGTGTGTGTGTGTGTGTGTGTGTGTGTGTGTGTGTGTGTGTGTGTGTGTGTGTGTGTGTGTGTGTGTGTGTGTGTGTGTGTGTGTGTGTGTGTGTGTGTGTGTGTGTGTGTGTGTGTGTGTGTGTGTGTGTGTGTGTGTGTGTGTGTGTGTGTGTGTGTGTGTGTGTGCATATGTACATATGTGTATGTGCATGTATGTATATAACATACTTTAATTTTTAAAATCATTACTTTTTGAATATTATGAAATATATCATTGATAATTCAAAGAATTTTATTAAAAAATTTGTGAGCATAATTAAAATATAAATTGATAAATAATAATATTTGAGTTAAATTTATATTTTAAGTTCAAATGAAAAAACATTTTTGTTTTGGAAAAACATGTGGACCTTGTTTTTTGAAATATAAAAAATTTAAAAATGATTGATATAGATCCTTAATTGTTTTCTTGCACCAAAAAACGCACAAAATGAAGAAAAGCACATTGGCTGAAATAAAAAAGCTTAACAAAGAAAAATTAGATTAAAAAAAAAATCGGCAACCCGAAGTAAGGTTTGGTTTGTTTGTCGCTCAACGGTCATTTTTTGCACACGAAGGCTAATTAGACTCGGACTTACGGTTTAAAGTGGAATCCGAACCTCTACAAACAACCATGCCCAAGGTGGGATTCGAACCCACAAACTGTTGAACCAAAGGCAAGAGCGCTAACCATTCGGCTGCCAGCTCGGCACAACCCAAAGTAAGAGAAGTCAATTATGTAACATTTAATGATGTACAAAATCAATATATTCATAATTAAGTTTAACCAAGAGAGCAAATACTCATAATAAATGCAAATTGTATTGGACTGCAGATATGTTGCGATTGCATGCATTTTACAAAATCTATGAAGATTTGGTGCATTAAATTCTTCATTCATTTTGAAATATTACAAAAGGGCACATTTTAAAGAACATGTCAAATTGATGAAAACTAGTTTTAGAAGTTAATATTTTTTCAAAAATGCTCAAATAAATGTTCATAATTTTTGTAGTAATCATTAATAAAAGAAAATTAAATTTAATGTATAACCTAAAATGCTGTGTTTGTTAACCATGTACTTATAATGAATAAAGAAATAAATTATTTTTTAAATTAAATAAATTATGATGTTGGTTAATTACACTGCAATTTAAAAATCAAGCATTTAACAAGTAAATTGAAAAAAACCTTTATATATCACATAATGTATTTTGAAACAAAATATTACAAATAATTTTAAGAAAATATTTAACTATCAAAAATTAGCAACACTTAAACATTTAACATCAAGAACAATTTCACATTAAAAATGATTGAATAATTGAAATTTTCATTTAAAAAATATATAAATTTAGTAATAAAATAGAATAATTCAATTGATTAAAAAGAGTATCTTACTTTTTCTTCGTCTTCGGCGTTAAGCTCCTATGGTTGAAATGTGCACGATAATGAGTAAAACAATTAAAATGAAATAAAACAAATAAAAAATAAATCTCTTTATAAATTATAAATATAACCCCTACCTTAAATTAAACTTGTTTACACAATAATCTTGGATACAATTTTCTATCATAATGTGTATTTCATATAATGTTACTTATTATTAAAGTAGTTATAAAAAAGTGATTCAAATAATCAAAAAAATTTTGTTTATCTGAAAAGCTGTTACCACAGTACACACAATTCTCAAATTTACCTACTATAACTCATTATCACGAATGTTTCATATTACATAAGATTTTTAAGAATAGTATTTATTAATATTTAGTATATCTAGATCAAAATTTTTTTTAATATTTTGAAATTAGTGAGAATGATGTTATAAGGAAATTTTGAAATATACTACAAAGAATTTAAAAAAATGTTTTCTAACTTAAACACTGATAACTCAAAATTTTATTTTAATATGATAGATTATTTTAATATGATAATACTTTTAAATGTGACAGAATTATATTTTAAATACAATAAGCTAAAAAATAATCATGAAAAAAATTAAAGCATTTTCAGAAGTTTCAAATTTTAACTGTAAATTAAGTTGTATTTAACGATATTTTAAATTAGCAAGTAAAAAATATTTTCAAGTTTAAAAACTTCACAATTTGACATTAATACAAAAATGATTTTGAAGAATTAAAAAAATGTAATAAGACTGCATGAATAAGTGTTTAAATTTATCAAATGTTTTAAGTTAGTACTGTCAATTTATTGGAACTAGTCCACAAAAATCTATATTTTTCCTCAAGTAAACATTCATCTTTTTGTTTTATAAATACACTTTACTATAAATATTGATTTCACTGTATACATAGAACTATTTAACAGATTATAAAATTTATTTCAAGTTATTATAGAGAACTTAACACTAAACAGTATGCATACAAATATCATAAAATTCAAACAATAATGCAATATTTATAATATATAAAATGCATATTAAACATAGAAATATATAAAGATAAAATTCACAAAGTTAAAAATGGAACAAAAGCAAACATCTGACTCTTTTCTTATGGAAATATTAAAATTATACAAATAAAATTATCAAACTGAGTGAAACTAAAATTTCATTACAGAAAAAAAATAACTAGAAGATGATTTTACAATCCCAATAAATGCTTAACCATGTGTTGTGTGTGTGTGTGTGTGTGCGCGCGGGCAGTAGCCTCGGACATTAAAGAAACATCTCTCACTAGTCATGCATACACATACATACATATCTACATACACACACATATATATATGTATGTAAATACACATACACATGCAAAAAATATCTGAAGCACAAGAAATAAAATGAATAAAAATTGATATTAAAATTAAAAACAAGTCAAATTATTTCTTCAGTGATATATGTATAACAGAAATTTTGTATAACAGAATTTTTAAAAAGTTTAAAAAGATAAAAATATGTATTTAATTATAGTTCTCAATGGAAAAACTTATTTTTAAAAATACATGATTCTGATTAATAGTAAGAGAAATTTGTCTCATTGTTCCAAAAGTAATTCAATGAATATTTGAGAGTTTCAAAAAATTGAAGGAAAAAAACTTTGAATTTTTCCAACTAAAGGAACTCAGTTACTTTAAAGTGAAAAAGTCAAAAACTAGATTTGATCATTTATATCATTTTAATTTACCATTTCTGAATTGAAAATTAGTTTTATATACTTTACACCACTAAAAACGTAACAAATTTTCTAATAATTAAGATTATTTATTCATAACATAAGTAATTCATAACATAAGTAAGTAAATTATTAGCTTAGTAAATCATTAGAATTGTTAAAAAGTATGATGTTGGTTAATTGAGTTTTATGGCACGAAGTCCAAAAATGGACAAACTGTTGTTAAAATCATACAATAATGATTTTTTTAACTTAATAATTTTCTTTTACAATATAGTGAGTTATAAAATAATGAATCATTTAATGAAAAAATTATGGAGCATTACATTCAATTCAAATTTAATTTATTAATAAGCTACCATAGAAATCTTTGATATACAAATGAAATTAAAGTGAACATGTCCCTTTTCCGGTTTTAAAATCATACATCATAGTTAAATTAATGATATGACATTTGAGGATAAATTATTTCCTTATATTTTTAAATGTAATCGGGTAGTCAAAATTTTAAATTGCTAAATGCATAAAGATTTATGCAATAATTATAAACTATTTTAAAAGGGAAATCTTACTTAATTAAATTACAATTAAATTACACTACTTTTTTTACATATAATTGTAACCTAGTAACAGATTTTATGATTCAATCTCTCTTAAGTCAAATGATGCATTTATTCATTACGTTTTAAAGACAAAAATTTGTAGACCCAATTTTGATAATTAAAGATATCTGTATTAAAGCATTATTTTGCTAGAATCAAATTTAGTGCTAATATAAATTATTTGTATCACTGCAAAATAACCTAAATTCCAAAAATAAATAAATAAAGAATTTTTATTAAAATTGTTTACTATGTTAATAAATTCAATCCTATTTGAACATTATAGAATCATTGACAATAACCAAACTAAACAGAGTTACTTTATAAATTAAAGACATAAAAGAAATTAGTTTTATTTAAATGATACTATACTAAATATTTTCACGTATTTACATACATATACAAATAGATACACATATGCACATACATATATACAAACATAAATCCACATGCATCCCAAGTGATTAAAAAAAATTTTTTTTAATAATTTTTCCTTTTCTGTTTTACTATAGCATTTATAATCATGTTCATACAAGATAAAATTTATTTTAAGATGCTTTTAAGTTGACTTATTTATAAAAAAATAACTAAAAATGGAAAAAAAATGCTTGAAAAATGTGGTCCTAAAGAAATATATTTTTCCCCTGAGTATATTTTCTTTTCATGCTCAAAAATTTAAAATACCAGGATATATTTTCAACATTTCTTATTAATATCAGAGATAATACCTTTAATTGAATGTAAAAATTTTACAACAAAAATACATATTCATTAAGAAAATAAAATTTTTATCAGTCATGAAAAAATTTCAACTTACTTTGGATTTCTATCTAAATGTATTATTGATGTCAATGTTCGCAAAGATGCAGCTTTTATTTCCTATGATTGATAATTACATGTTAATTAAAAGTACACTTAACACAAATCACAAAATATACTTAATTAAAACTTAAAGAAAATATTTAAAATAAGACATAGATTAACAAATAAAGCAGAAAGCTATTGCTACAAAAATCAGATTTACACAAATGAAGTTATCAAAAATATGTATCTTCATTTTACATAGGAAACTACACAAAGGGAAATCAAACATTTTTTCAAAAGAAAATTCCATGAATTTTTCATAAAGGCATACATCTCTGGAAAAATGAGATTTTTCGTACTTAAATGTCTTATCATAAAATGATTTATGGAAGGATTATAGGATCTCCTTATTCCTTATATAAAAATTCAGTTAGTTCCTCTATTAATTGTAATAAGATAGAATCTAATAAAATTATATACCTCATAGTATTGTGAGTATGTGTGTGTGTGTGTGTGTGTGTGTGTGTATTGCTACAATTCACTGATGCATCTTATAATAAAAACCACACACACTAAAATGATAAAGATTAATAAATCTTAACCCTAAATTTATCTCAGGAATCATCAGGAATTAAAGAATATTTGTCATTCGGATTTTTAATATTTCCAACAAAAAATATCAACTGTTTCCAAGCTAGAACTTATAAAAAAAAACTAGTTGCAGGAAATACTGTTCTGTAAGAAAATGACTAACAAAATATTTCTGGTAAAGCAAATGCATTCAAAACTTACAATATGAAGTACAAAACATTGTTTCATGGTTACTTCTCATCTAGCTTAATATTTGCTTACCTATAAAAATATAGTTTGTGCGTATTGATTTTAAATATAATATTGAAAATAAATTTGCACAATTCATTTTTATAAGTAAATTTCAAAGGAAAACTATAGTATATATATCGAATTTGCTTAAAACTAATTAAATAAGAAAACAATTACATAAATCTTTTTAATGCATATACAATTTTGTTTGACTGTTTAAATCAGCATCACCTAAGTGTTCTACCACTAGGAGTCATTATAGTATTATCAGGAGTTGATATGAGTGATGTTCAAATATCACTGCTATTGAATCACAAATTTGATAGCAATGCAGTATATTTTTGTTTGAGCATTCATTTGTTACTGCAATATAATGAATAAAGTTCTTAAAATAAAATATACCTTATTTGATTTCTTATTTCAGTTTTTTTTTAAGTAATTTTTTCTTACTGTGTAAAGTTTATTTCGTGATGTTACTCATTCTTGGGCTTGTCAAAAAAAGTTCTCCATTTGCAAGATGGCATAAGCAATTGACATTGGCAAGTTTTAACAAGCTCCTTATAAATAATGACTCTGACTATAGAGACAATGATAATGTATGAGTTTTAATTCATCAGCAATATTGTAAAAGCAGAGTTTTTGTGGATAACGATTTTCTTTTTTCATTGTATAATTATATTTTTAGAACTCCCTTACTACCATAATGGCAGCATTGACTTCTAAACAAAAATTGGGATAATATTTAGTAGAAAATTTAAAATTTAGTTCACACTTTCAATAATTAAAGAAAAAATTATCCGTGTCTTCTTTTCAGTAAATATTTAACAATGATTCAATGAAATTCGTCAAATTAATAGATTACTTTAAACAAATGCTTCCCAGTGATAAAAAATCGCACCATTTTCAGAAATTTAATAAAAACACAACTTGATCAGAAATTCAGCAATTTTTAAATACCACTGAAATCGATATTAAAAATTAATAAATATGTTTAGTTATTTCTCAAAATACTGCAAAAAAGAAAAAACTTTATTTACAAAAGATATCAAACCTGCTGTTAGAGATGTCAATAAAACTAACCAAAAAGCATTGTACTACTGTTTTAAGAAGCCTAGTCTTTAAGCATGAATTCGGTAAAAAGACACACAAATGAAAAGAGAAGACATGGAAAACAATGTGGCTACTGAATAAAATAAAAATGAATAATTTCGATCAAATTTGATGAAGCTATTTTTGGAAGTTCTCTTCTAATGGCTTATGCAAGATACTTTAATAAAATGTATCAAATGGATGAATTTTTATTAGCAAAACATCTTGAAGCTGACAAAGCAACAATGTATAGATGTTTGGAAGAATATTTGAACAAGTATAAATAGTCAATATAATACAGTAACTACAAACAAGACAACTGATATGGTAAGTCACATTACCTAATAAATACATCATTGTGTTTTACATAGAACACATCTAGTGGTAAAATCTAGAAGTAACAATCTTCATTATACATTAAAATAATGTTTTAAATAATTACATTAAAGCACAGAAACTCAAATTACAACCATTTGCTACACTTCTTAAAAGAAACGAAGTATCAAACCAGTAGTTCTTACACATTTAAATATGATTTATTATTGAGAGAGATACTGATACAGGGTTTAAAACTGAACAAATTTATGTCATACAATGTTAAAAACTAAAAGTACAAACTGCAATGCGATGCAGATAGCATTTTAAAATAATAATTTAGAAACAATTGCTCACATCTCATGTCAAGGAGTAATTGTTGCAAATCACAAAGGCTCTGGAAAGAAGTCCAGAATGCTCTAGAACAGATTTACCAAGCTGAATGATATACAGGGTCTAAATTTCATAATATAGATGATTTGGCAGATCCATAAATTTACACTACCATAGTCAGTTTGAGATAAAATATCCAACTGATATACACTAATATTTTACAATCTGCAAGTGTTAGCCATAAGGCCTGCACAAATAATCTTGCAAATATTTTAATTTAAAGATTGGTAATATATTGAGAAAAGTATGTGATAGCTCTTGTTCATAGTATTGGGACAGACAAATACTGATGTAAACCACAGGCTGCTTTAAATTTATTCGACAACTCTGCTGAAGTTGATATGAAGGAGATGATTCATCCTAGATTCTTTTTGCCTATTTTGTTGCACTCAACAAGCAAAATCTTTAGTTTTCTTTTTTCCTGTTTCCTGTATGGCACTTGGTACTTTCTACACCATAGTTTATAAAATTTGCATGGAATTGGGAATCACTTGGAATCATAATTTTGGCAGCATCAAAAATTGCCTTAGTGAGTTCTTGTACTACATCATCAATGTCCTCATTTGTAACAATGCTATCAGAAATCGTCACTAATCGAGTGAAATATGCCTAATCTGCATGATAGTAAGAGTAAAAAGAATGGAAAACTAATAGTCTACTAACACGACACAGTTTGGATTATAACTAATGGAAAATGATCTGTATCATAAATCATTTTCAACCCTGGAACTCAATAAAGGCACAGTCGATGGAGAGCAAATGACCAAATTTAAAGGAGGGGAAGTTTTTGATGATAGGTGGAAATAATTTATGTGGTATTTAAGAATAAAAATAAACTGATAAATTATGGATTATGATAATTTGTAATGTCAACAGCTCATTAAGTTATGGACATAAAAATCTGCAAATAATATAAAGGATATAGGTAGCTGATCCAATTGCTCAACTCTTTCATGGATGACAGCATTAGATAAGTTAAGGCTACGATAGAAATGAGATGTGTGTATGCATTCTGCAACAGCCTGTAGTAATGTGTTATGGGTCAGTACAAAGCTGTGGAAATCATAAGGTACAATAATGTATACTCCTTCTGATACTGTATTACAATAAACACATTTCCTCGATTATAACATGTTATAACAGAATTTTAAAAAGAGAAGCTTCAAGAACGTTTCTAGAATGCAAAAACACTTTGGATTATACTTTTCATAAATTTTATATGAGTGCAAAAATCTCAACAGTTACAAGAGATGAAAGATCCTATTGAACAAAAGAGTGCTCCTGCCTTGGAGCAAGTCATCTAGGAATCAGGTGAACCTTCATTGAAGAGTATTTCATCCTTTAAAGGATCCACCTTCAATGAATCTGTGTGTGTTTTTAGAAACTAGACTTTTTTAAAGTTGTTTGCACTGTTTATTCCCTCATACTTCAATTTTTTAGATCTTGATCTAAAATATACTTTTTATAATAAAATGAATACCACAGTTAGTCTAGAAACATTATTTACTATAAAATTAAACCATTTATTTCTATATCTATTGGCCATTTTTTAAGATATTGAGGAAATTTTGGATTTTCATCTCAAATGTAATTGGGAATCTGAAGGATTCATTTCATGAAAGACTTTGGAGACATTTGTTTTAAAATAGGTAAGTTATGTTTAAGAATACTTGAGGATAATTTTGCAATCAGAAAGTAATACTGCTGTTCAAAATTGAACAGCAATGATTGGGTACTGCAGAATTGAAGCATACTAAATGCAAGTGAAAATCCAGAACAGGTAGTTTTTGCATGTCTAAAACGTTTATACTAAACGCAAAATTAAGGGTTTGGAATATAAGGTCCGACAATTTAGATAATTAGCTACAATTATTCGAGGTATGAAAGATTTCATAATTATTAGTTGACCTTGAATCAAAGACTTTTCAATAATTTAAATGAGTAAACTTTGGATGAAAATAAATACTAAGCAAAACATTTTTCATGTTAAATTACTTTTTTCAACTGCATTACAAAGCACATAGTTAAATCTGACTTCAGATATTTTAATAAATTCATCTTCAACAAAGGGAAAAAAATTCAATGTAGAATGTAAGAAAGTTTAAATTAGGAGATACAACAAATTTTAGCAAAAAATTTTAAATCTAAACAAGCATCAGCTGAACACATCAACTTCATTCGTGTAAAATTTGATTTTTTCAAAATCAATCAGTTATGAAACAGGTTATTGTTTTGTTTACTTTTAATATTCTTATAGAGGACATCAAAGAGAAACTCAAAATTTTTCCAGACCAATAATAAAGTTTCGCAACTCAGTATAAATTCATTCATTACGTATTATGGGAGTATAAGTCAAAGAAAATGAAACATATAAAACTTATAAGTTTTATATTCAGTATATTCAACACATATTTCCCTACAAAAGTAAAATTTTATTAAATTGTAAAATAAAGTTTCAGTCCAAATTAAATATCTTATTATTTAAACACATTTGTCTTTAAAAGTATAACTTTTTTGATAAGGTAAAACATCTTAGCCACAAAACAATAGATTTCAAAATACATATACTGCAAAATAAATTTAAACTATGGCAATGAAATTTTACAAATAAAAATTTTACAGTTTGGAATAATCTTTAACAATTTAAAAAACAGATACATTATTAGTTAAAAATACGGGCCATTGTACTTACAATTAGATTGTTATCTTGTAATTCTAAAACATCAACTAGTTCTTCTATCAGCCCATTGTATAAAAGTGAATTGACATTTTCTGGAACAGCATTGCAATAAACTGAAAAAAATTTCAAAGAAAATGAGCAATTTATGAATAAAAAAATACGATTTGCAATAATGACATTTAAAGAGTCCCAAGCTTAATTTGGTATATTTTGTTTAAGAAATCAATTCATATTAAACTGAAAAAAAAGGCAGTTAATATATTTGAAACTCTGTAGATCTTTTATAGTTGAGGGTTAATTCAAGATTTTGTGGTTTAAAATAGATTACCCATACAAGTTCAGCGGTGAATTCAAACTGTTGAATTGAAAACAACAGCACTATCATTCAATAAGCACAGCTCTATTAGCAAGAATATAATAATGTATTCAATGATAAAGAAATTTTGATTTATTACATATAAATTAAAGAGAATTATTTTCAATAAATAATAGCAACTAAGTGTATGTGTAGATGTTGAAATAAAGCAATACATTTCCAAGCAAAATATTACAAGTTCTTTTATATAATCTATATTAAAAACTTTTACTTTAACTGAGAATATTAAACAATTTGTATAATATCAGAATTCATGTAATTATTGAATAGTTTTTTATTTTTATCTTTTAAAGATTATGATGATAATTCATAAAAAATTAACATAGACATAAAAATAAAAAAATGTATCATTGATATTTTTTATTTTATAAAATTCTATTACGAGTTTGCCAAAAGTGCAAAAATTAAGTTAGTTCAAGATCAATCAATTTTGATAATAAATATACAATCAAAATACAAATTTCTAAAAATTACAATGTGATCTTTCATAAATTGAATAAAATATTATCAATTATTCACGAAATCAAAAAAGATTTAATAAACATTTTAAATTATAAATTTGATTTGAAATACAGCTATCAATAGTGTCTATATCAACATTTAAATACATGCTTTAAGAGCTAAGCATTTTAATAATGAAACACAAATTATTTCTATACACTGGAGGAAAAAAACATTTTTCTTTCACACAGAAGTGAATGTAAGAATAAAACCTAAGTAAAACAAGCTTTTTTTTCACTGATCTCTGCAGTATTTGTGAAAAGGGGCCTTAGTATGTAGTTTCTTCTAGTGAGGTTTGTCAAAGAGCTAGTTTATGCATCTTCCCTTCCTTATACATTGACCAAACTGAAAATATGTACAAGGCCAATTGTGGAAGCATATAATGCCGACTTTGTAGATTATGTTAGGGGCAAATATGACAAAAATGCAGACATATATGGTGTTTTTAAAGGTGGATATATGAAGGAAGCACCTTCAATTCGGCTTGTAAAAAAGTATTAGCATAGTAAGTTAAATTTATTTCAAGAGACTATGTTCAATAATTTTCACAATAAATATATTTAAAATCAGTTTACACTTTACATTCTTAGGTAAAATATTTTTATATATAGCCATAGCGACCAACTTTACTGATTTTATCAGGAAATACCTGATTTTTCATCTCAAGGGTCAGTTTATGCACATGAGGGTTAATTTAATCAGGACCTAAGATTAAAATAAATTCTGAATCATTACAAACAGCCAAGCAAAAGGCTGTTGAATCAAAAGCAAAACCATTAACAATGTGACTTACAGCTCAGCCACTCAATGTTCAGTTCAGTGAATACTGCACAAGAATTGAGATGTACTTTTTGTAATTACAAATCCAAATATTCATTCACTTTCAATTAATAGAAAGAGATATCTTTTGATTAACACATTCATTGCCTATATATGTACATAGAAAATATTTTTAAAATGTAACAAATATTTACCTAAATACAACAAAAATTCTCAAATATAACAGAATATTTACCTAATACTGACAATGCCTGAAGCCTTGCTTGCACACAAAGCATTCTTTTGAAATAATTTGAGAAACTATGGGCTAATCTAATATGAGTAAAGAGCTGCATCTATTAAATAGAGTATGATTAGTACACTTTATTAGAAATTCAAATATTGGGAAGTAAAATAAAATGGAATTAAATGCATTGGGTTATAAATGACATTGAAAGTATAATTAAATAAGCTATTTGATAAACAGTGACAGCAACATTCTTTAGTTATTAAAAAGTTAAAAACAATTTTTTAAGCTAAATATAGTATGAGGTTTTTAATAACATTCATTTAGTTCCTTCAAATCACAGTAAAACCTACTGCAAAGTATGCTACATACACATTTAAAGATATATAATAAATCTGCCTGCCATCTTTTTTGTATGAGACAGCTTGTAGTCCCAGTACAATACTGAAGTAGCTCCAGAACGCAAGAGGGTTTGAAAGTCATCACTGGAACGAACATCAGAAAGAGAGGGGAAACTAAAGAAATGCTCCCCAGTCAAAGGTGAGGTGTTACAGAGCACACACAGGTGAAAAGGCTACGTTAATTTTATATAAATGGGCCTGCAAACACTTTATACATATTATAAGTGATCATATATACTTATAATACGTAAAAATGTTATTTTTTTATTTTTGTAAGTTAAGTACATAAATATTATAAAGTAATTATGTTATTACAATTATATAATTTAATGATAGTTTCTCTACACAAGTCCTTTTTTGCAACAACATAAATTAAAATGTAAGCAAATACAGCTTGCAAGTTATATATTGCAATTGTGTATTATATTACTAGTCAGAATTAATATATACTTAAATATATAAAAAAGTGTCATTTTAATTTATTTCTGATATTATATTTTTTATACAAATTTAACACAATTTAATGGATTTTTTAAAGCAAAATACGATTTTTTTTTTGTATTTTAATGACTGAGTAAAAATTTTACTTTGAGAAGAAAATTTTACTTTTACTTTACTTGAGAAAAATTGTTCCAAGACTTCTCCATAAATATAGTTCAAAAAGTAAAAACTTTTTTTTTTTTTAAAGATTTTGAACTAATGCAGTACAAGCACCTACTTTTATAAAAAATATGAAGCATAAAATTCTGAATGCTTTAATTATGAATGCTTTTTGAATGAAAGTAAACAAATGTATCAAACATAAACAAAAGTAAGTAAGAATATTACTTTATATAAAATTTTATAGCAACCATAAAGTTTGTGATAGGTCGGGAAGTCCATGCTTCATCTCACATTTTCAGCATTAGGCATGAAAAATAGAAATTTTACCAAACTTGTACAACTCATGTGATTTTACCAATTTTTGCTCCAGCAATAAGTATGATTTTGTCTTATATTGTGTGTAAATACTGTTTAATGCATACTTGTTTTTGTTCTCTTTTCCCATAAATTTGTGTATTATCTGCAATAACTCTACCGCTCAATTTTGGGGATTAATCGTAATGTTTGTTACATATATTAGCTGTAATGTGTATGTACACATAAATTCATAAAACAGTAACACCAATTAAGCTTTGTCTTTTTATCAGAAACAAGTCTAAAACACAACATACCACACTGGGCTTTATATTTCATTTGCACAGGATGAGTCCTCTAGACATTTAAAGGCATAAAATAGAAGCAACACTGAATTAGAAGTGAACTGTGACATTAGGATCTATGGAATTCTGCTTTTAATACATATAAACAAGCGTTAATAGTGTTTAATATGCAATGTTCTGAAGCAGTTAATTATATGAAACTAATTTTCTTAGGTTTTTGATAATTTTCTAAGAACTCATTATAAACAACAAATATAATAAATTGAACATTCAAGGAGCAATACAATTTGCTTTATTCTCCCCTTCATGTGTATGTGTAAAATGGTAGTTAGTAAACTACATTACCTTTTTTAATAAACTAATTTACAAGATAGAGTAATAAGATATAAAAAATTAATTTTTATGAAACTTAATTGTTATTAAGGAGCTGAAAAATATGTATATCAGATTAACTGCAATCAGAATATTATCTGTGAGAAGCAAATACATGCTTGAGAGGACAATAACACATTTTATAATCATAATATTGTGAGAAACTTGAAACAGCTATTTCTTAGAAGTAATTTTCACCATAAAAAATGCATTAGAGAATTTGAGGGAATTAACTGACCTTGAGAAGTAGTTGAATCAAAAACTGTGGGTCATGAGGCTAATGGCAGACCTTAGACAGGATACATTTGTGAATTAAATAAAACTGCCAATATTTTATTTAAGGTGTATTTACAGTGATTTTTATCATACAAATTTTTACCTTTTATTAGACTGCAAAGTTAATTATTGATTGCAATCATTTAAAAAAAAAAGATTAGCCACCAGATTAACAAAAAATTTGGCTTTGAGCCAAAACAATTGTCTTTCCTGGTTAAATTACTTACATACTTTCGGAATTGGTGTTTTTAACAGAAACATATAATTTGTCACTTAATTAGTACTACAACTATGTATATTAACTATTTTTGTAATCACTATTTTCATTTTTCTTAAATGACCTTCAAAATTCCCTTGATGTATTGCAGCAAATGAGTGAATTTTTGGAGGACATCTCCAAAACTTTTCTACATATATTAAGATAAGTTTCTACATATGTTGAGAAATGTTCTACATATCTGCAAGAAAAAATCTATCAACTTTTATAAGAGCTTCTTCAATATCATATTTTCAATATTTAATTAATTTATCAGCCATTGTCAATGAGCATAAACTATAAAGTAACAAATATTACAAACAATTTAGTAATTTTCTATTCTGGAATATGAATTTTAACAGTGAAGAATTACTTCTCATCAAAAATTAATTTTCACTCTCAAGTCAGCAATAATGCTTTGTAATAGGAAATTATTTCCTTTTAAAGAAAACCTTTAATTGCAGGCACATATTAATAAAAATATGTGGGATAATGCTTGCTATTAATTATATTTTACTCCAAAAATCATTGATTGTTTTCTTCAAAAATGTAAAGAAATGACTATTTTTGTATTAAAATTCTTTCTCACACACCCTAATTGAAATAATTTCCTTGAAAATAACCAGCTTAGAAGTAATAATTAAAATATTATAACATTTAAAATCATGCTAAATTTACATCTGAAAAATAAATGAATTTTTCTAAAAAATATAAAATATACAACTGAATGTCAATGTTTCCATTAAAAAATAATTTGATTTGTGAAATAATGAGGATATTTAAACACATCAAGGTAGAATTATCCCTGGTTAATGAAAATTTACCTGTTTATCTTCAGGAACAGGATACTTCAGTAACAGCTCCTCCATTATTTGAGATGGACTTTTATCTCGAATCTATGGGAAAGGAAAAACAATTTTAGGTACCCGATATATGGTACAATGTAGTATAGAATTTTCAATAACTTGGTATTTTACATTGAAATGCAATAAAATTTTTAATGATCAATTTACACTTATTATATCAAACCTATATTAAAAATATATTTAAAAAATGCAATTTTTAAAATAAATATTAATTACAATGACAGAAACATAAAATTACCTTATCAACATTATCAATATGAATTGCTATTATGGTGTTAGTGGGTTTCTTTGAAGTCTTTTCTTTTTCCTCATTGCCTTCTGCATAAAACTCAAAGTGCAAAGTGGAAGCACTGGAAGGATAAGCCTAGAACAGAGACAATTTATAGATAAAGGTAATTCTCATCCAAAGACAGGAGTAATTTAATCATTAATTATCAAATGTTTTCAAGGGGAAAAAAATAATGTTTTCAAAAAGTGTTGTATTCAGGTGAGGAAAAGAAAGTTATTTTAAACTAGTAAACATAAAACTAATCTTAAGATTAGTTTGTTTACCCTTCAACGGTCACTTTTAGTACACAAGGGCTAATTAGAACGAGACCATCGGTTTAAAGTTTATTTATTGTATATATTTATATACATGTGTGTGTGTAATGAACCCTTACTAAAATCCAAGTCATAAGTCAATGAAGTCATGAGGAGGTGAGATGAAGCTTCTGTTGATTGGAGGATTTAAGCACCATGATGGTAGAAGTCAGACTTGGCTCAGGTTGATGTTATTTCACATCAGACACCTATTCTTCGGCTTCTAAAGCTTAGGAGACCCTACCAGTAGCAAGCTATTGCCTGCATAGCCCTCCAGGTCATTGGTGCAAGCAAGCCTCACCACTTCGACAAGGCAGAAACAATATTAGGAAAAACTTAAGCTCACTTCGGAGCTTAAGTTTTTCCATGATGTCTATTTTTGACAGATTCCTTCGCATGTAGAAATATATGGCAATGAGCAAGCAGATCGACTGGCCAGGGTGGGCTGTTGTCATGATAGCCCTTCCTTTTCAACACTCCCCTTTTTAAAACATCAGTCTATTATTAATTCTAAGATTTTGAAGAGGTGGAAGATTCCTCCCTTCCATCACTGGAATGCAGAGAAAGAGCCTGGCTCTTAGTGTGCCCTCAATTGTGACAGAGCCTCTTATACCATTATTTCTGGATTAGCAACAGGCCACATACAGGATCTCGCATACCTCAAAGACAAGAAAATCTTTGAGGTCAGTTCTATATGTTAAACTGAGCAGGCTTCTCCTAAACACATCCTGGATATTTGGGACTTTCCAGAAAGGACATTTACTCATCCCTTATCAGGTCCTCAGTTTCCTTAGGGTCAATGATCTGATGGACCTTGTCTGACTTTGTCAGACATTTGGAGGATAATTTGCAACTCAAGTAACAACAAAACACAAGTGGGGATCTGAGCCCACAAACCATTGAACTGAAGGCAAGAACACTACCCATTCAACAATCTACTCAGCACTATTTCTAAAAGTTAAAATAAAGTTAGCAATCTAATTAAAATAATTTTAAAAAATCAGGAAAATTTTAATGATATAAGTATTTTACTCACTTTAGGTGTCAAATTTTGACAGCATTCAGCAAGTCCAAATCCATTTTCTTTACCTCCCCAACTCTAAAATATTAAAAATTATTTTTTAGAAACTTTAAAATGAGATGTAACTTAATGTAAGCAAATTACTTAATAAATAATTTGGAAAGCTAAAGCTTCAAGAAAAGTAAAAATTTGATACTTCTGTTCATTTGACAATAAAAAGTAAGTGTCCTTCATTAATTAGAAAAACGTTCATTTTTATTTCAAATGGAAGGTAAGTAATTTACCAATCAAGTTTTTTGTCTGAAGGTTAAGAATACATATACAGGTACCCACATTTTATTAATGAAAGGCCAAATGATATGCTAATTTTATTATAAGATAGATACTTGCAAAAAAAGCTCTCCATATACCACAACAAAATAAACATAACTAAATCTGCACACCTCTAAATAGCAGTAATGGGACACAAGATTTTCATATCAATGTAACATAAGCAGTTTATTCTTGAAAATATTTAAATCACTCAAGGAAATAATTGTAGTCTAATGGAAAAAAAAAGACTTTTTATTTTGCGATACTACACACAACTGAACAAATATTCGATAAAGCTGAAGTGACCTGATTAGTTAAGGCACTGTTTTCATTATCAGAAGTTAGTGAATTTAAATTCCAAACTAAACCTTATATCAATCGTGTTCACTTAAGACTTTTAGGACACCTTAAATAGGTTGTGACTGCAAGGCCTTCATGTAATGTGATACCTAAGATAAAGGGACAGGTTAAGCATTGGGGGCCTGCTAGTTCCCTGCTTCAAAACTATGAAGATTCCTATCCCGTAATTTCCACCAAACTGATAAATAGCAAACATTCAACAAAACATCAATTATGACATCAAAATAGTTCAATAAAAAATCTTTTTTTGCGATCAATAAAACTTGTTTCATTTCTATAAACATATCATGATCATTTTAAACCCTATATAAGTAAATTTAATTCTTGATAGCGCTGCAACAACTCAATTACTGAGTGAATGCATTAAAAAAGGCTAATATTAATATAAGTTCTAAATTCATTATTAATTCAAACTGATATGATTGGAAAGAATATAAGATTCAGAGCAAAGAAACTAAGTGACTTCATACTCATGTGGAGATGAGTCATTGTGCAGACAAATAAGTTAGTTCAATATGGTTAAATAATGAATAAAAAAGAAATCCTAAAACACTTGTTTTAATATATTTTATGAAAGTAAATTAAGTAGTACCAAATTTACATTTCATTAAATCAATTCATGTTCAGTCTTATAATCAATTATATACAAACTTTCTAAATTTATCTACATATACATGTATGTATTGCTATCCATCCAAACTACACCAAGATTAGGACACATTACAGAAAAATTTATCTGCCAGATAACATGTTACGCAAAAATCAATTGACAAAAATTACGGGTTATTTTGAAGTGAGGATGACGAAAAAAATCAGTTGTTAGTATAACTGCAATTGTTAGCCATATATAACCACTTGCACATGTTTCAGCATATAATTAGAGATTCTGTATGTATTCTTGGGATATAGTAGCCTATGTGACTTCAATAAATTGTCAGGGTTAAACAGGAGTAGCAATGAGTAGAGTATACCAAGCCAGTTTTTGTAATGCACATATTACATGTTTTTGATTGGCAATAGATTGGGAAGATAAGTATGCCAAGGAAACAATTCATTCTGATGGGTATAAAGAAGAACTCTTAAAGAATGTGTGAAAGGTGAGATCACAAATTATCCTGCTTAAATATGGTTGATAACAAGCACTGAAGGTATAGATGGACCAAAGTATCCAACACTTCAAAAATGTAGCATTCACAGTTCAATATACTGGCAATGCATACTAGAGGGATGTAGAAGAATCCAATACCACCCCAAACAAATGACACTGGGTGCAAGACCAGTCTTGCCAAAGCATAATGCAATAAAATCAGCAGTCTCACTGTGGAGTCTCCAATCCAACTATCATGGGGTTACAGGCAGAAGTGGGATTTGTCAGCAAATACAATGAAGTTACATTTTGTGGTCCATGCATGTTCCGCATCACACCATTTATTCAACTCAACAGAAAATAGTATTAAACAGAAAAAACACATTGAATGACACATAACACAGAATCTATTGTGATGACTCATAATGTGGCTGAGGGATCCAACATCACTATGAGCAAAATATTCCTATTTTCTCCAACATTAGCAAGGAAGTACAAAGAAAAAGGAAGCACAAAGAATGTCTTAAAATACTGAAGAAACTAAAATTGGAGACTTTGTGGCTATAATAGTAAAGGGTAAGATAATTGATCAAGTTGAATGGTTGGTTTGTCACATGTCATTTTTCATGAGGCACTAATTTGACAGTTAAAATGGAGCATGAACCACTACAGGGATATTCATGGGAAAAACAATTGTTGAATTTCAACTGGCAATATTTTATATTGCAGGTGACACTACAGTCGACTGGTTTGGTTTCTTTGTCGCTCAACGGTCATTTTTTGCACACGAAGGCTAATTAGACCGGGACTTACGATTTAAAGTGGATTCCGAACCACTAAAAACATCCATGCCCAAGGTGGGATTCGAACCCACGAACTGTTGAACCGAAGGCAAGAGCGCTAACCATTCGGCTGCCAGCTCGGCTAAACTCGACTGGGAAGTATGTGCTGCAATGCTTATGTACATGTAAAGGTGTGCAGTTTAACTGCAGTGGATAAGCAGATGTATGAAGTAAAATCTTTAAAATGAATAGAACACAATTATATTACTCTTGGAAAAACATTCGAATGGATAAAAAAGTGAACATAATATACAACAATAATGTCATCTTGATAATTTATCTGCAATGACTATGTAGAAAACTGATATAAACACCTCGTATAAGGTTTACCATGAAGTCAGTTAAGTGAAAAATCATGATTTCAAATTTTAAAAAATGATTATGCAAGTTGTTAAACTAATATGAACAAATTTACTCAATTGCTAAGATTTTGCATACATCATCGCTACATATGCATACTGTAAATTTCACATCATATGCATGCATCCTCAACTTATTGCATTTATAGAGTCAGATTAAACATTTAAAGAACTGCATCATAGGCTGCTGGAGAAAAACGTCTTGAAAATCATAACTGAACACTGGGATTATAGGATTTATGGAGAAATGAAGCCAAATCTGCAGTATTTCAGAAAAATCAGAAAAGACTAAAATGCAGATTCAAAGTGTAAAACAGAGCAAATTTATAGCATTGCAAACTTTATATTATATAACTAAGCAAGCAATTCAATTTATACTTCCAAAATTTATTTAATACAAAAAAAATTATATGCTGCTACATTTAGATACAACAGCAAATCAGGAGAAAACAATTTGCTCATTTTTTAAATCCAGAAGATAAATAATATGCTAATGCATAACATAGATGAAAAAATTGGTTGTTCATGATTTAAATAATTTCTTTTGTTAGTTAAGTTCTCATGTAAAGGAATTCTAAATGGAATTTTAATCCCATAAAATTATATTAATGCAACCATAAGTGTGTGTGCATCGAAATTATTTAAAGTTCACTGCAACTAACAATAAGGAATTTTCTTAGAAAACAAATCTATGTAAATAAAATCTTTATTCTGGGTGTATGTGCCAAACTTCTCTCTAGTATTACTGAATTGAGAACAGGTACAGAAAAAGGAGCCATGGTTATCAGTAGGAGTAATTTATTAGTGTGTTGGTCTATGATTTACTACAAATATCAGGTATGCTTCACTACAAAATTTTGATTGCAGTATTTATAATTAATTTAAACTTTAATTATACTGGCTTGCATTCACTGTAAAATTGCCTATGCCAATGTGCATCCTGTTCTGAACTCTGCTGACTTCAAAAAGTAAATGTGTGTGGTTTTTTTTAACTCTTTACAATTATCAAATATGCATAGCTACTTAATGTAAAGAAAATTAATGGCATCATATCCCCGATTCTTTCTATATTATAAAAGCCTTTTTAAAAAACATTTATATTTATTTAAAAAAATATTTATAATTATTGTCAATTGGAAATACATTGAAACACTGATTAAAAACGACTTTAATATTTAGTAACTTAGTTGTAATTAAAAATAATATTTTTAAACAGTTCATACTGCATTTGATTTGTTTTTAGCTTACCTATGTAAACTCCTATTCCATTGCACAAAACATTGTTTCAAACTTAGCTTGTATGTTTGTTATAAAATGTTTAATTTTTGAAGGAATCAGATTAATTAAGAGGAATAATACTTTATCTTCTTAAGTTTATCCATACAAGAACAAAAGAAACACAACTGCATAGATTGTTTATGTGCTTGAAGATTTATACAATTTTGACAACATTTGTATGATTCAAAATTGTATAAATCTTCCAGCAAAGGTGAGTCAAAATGTAGGCATAAAATATCACATTTAAGGTTAAAAGTATTTGAAAAATATACAAGAAATCTTATTTACAACATATCACAAAATTTTCTAATTTATACATCCAGATATTCATTTAGAAATGCACATAATTATTGAATATTACATATGGCTTGAAATTTTTAAAAGGAAAATTCCCAAATAAATTCTTTACCAAGAATTTATGTACATTCCTATATTTATACTTAATTTCAAACACAAACATTAATTTATGAATATTCCAAAATGTTAAATTTAGTATCGAAACCTCATTAAATATCAACCAGAATTTGAACACTTAAATAAAAATAAGTTATTAAATATAGATAGTTACCTCTGCTAAATATAAAAGTCTCAACAAAAGAGTCTGCCTTTTGTCTGGATTTAATCTTGTGATAAAATTCGACCTTTTACTAAAACACAGAAAATATTTAATTAACAAATTTTAAAATTTAAATAAAAAATAAACTAAATATAAAGTTATTATTTAATCTTAAATTCTGCAGCATGCAATATATCACACGGGAAATAAAATTAACAATACTTTTCTTTAATTCCAAGGCAGGAAAAAAATACAAATCACACAAGACAAAGAAAATAAAATCTCTCATAGTAGCAAATTATAATTTCAATGAAATTAACTACAAAGCAATTTAAATGAGTCCTAATTTAAGTATACATAAAAATAATTTTTTTAAGCTTCTATCCTTGATATACATATTGACAAATAATCAAAATTCAACAATTTCATAATGTGGAGTAATTTTTCCAGCTAATTTTGATATTTTGAAGAAATTTTCTAATATCTTACATTAAATGCTAAATAAAACATAACATCCTTTTATCTTTAAAACAAGCTTTTATTTAGCTTTTAATGATAATAAAAACGAACATAACAAAGCATGAAATTTTGAAAGCAAAATATAAAAGAACTGATGAAAACACCTACACTAAAAATTAACAAATCACAAAATTACTGTTTGGAATTGAAAATATTCTTATAAATTTTAATTTATGGAGTAAATTATAGAAGATGCAGCAAATAACATAAAATTACTAGACATTTTAATACAAAAATAAGCTTCTCATTTCACTAACTTTAAAACACTTTATGCTCAGTTAGAAAAAACCATATGGTGGTTGAATTTTAATGAATAAATGCAACAAAGTTAATATATTATTTAATAAAGAAGTATTTTTTTATTCGTACTTTCACTAGTTATGTACACAAATTTTTTTTAACTGCATCCTCACTGTTCTGAGAGTTTGCAATAGGTTTAATAAAATACTCACTAAGCAGCTAATGTGTCTTAATATATTAAATAATTTTTTTACTTTGAAGAAATTCATTTGACTGATGTTCAATACAATGAAGTGTGAATTTTGGGCTCTGAACAGGGCAAAAGATTGTTTACTGAGCATTGAAAGAAATAGTCTAAGAAATATTTTTGGACCAATTATGGCGACAACAGAGAAGAGAATTATTTACAAAATCGAAATATATAAAAGTATAGGGAGGTCAACATCTTATGTTGCAAAATCACCTCACATTAGGAGGCTTGGCCATATTTAGATGACACATTTCCCGCAAAACTCACCTTTTCAATTTTAGAGGGAAAACAATAAAAAGGAAGATCTTCAACCAGATGGTGGGATGAGGTAGAAAAGAACCTAAGAACAATAGAAGTGAACGAGTGAAGGACCATTGCACAAGATCACTTGGGTAGGGAAGAATTGATGTAGGGCTTGTAACAAGCACTGCTTGTTACAAGCTTTATGGTAGCAAAGAAATATTTACAAATATTGCAGAAATAATTTCCTAGACAAACACACACAGCAACAATTACATGCTTGTAAATAATATTTCTAACAATCATAAACAACATTAACATGCAGTTAAAAAACTTAAGCATTTAATAGTAGTTTGGAAAATGAATAGAAAGTGTGAAAGACTGATATAAATATATCAATAATATCAAGATTTGAAGATCATTGTTCTTTGAGATGAAAGTTCTTGGGTTTGAACACAGTTGAACAGATTGGTTGTGCTTTGTGGTGCGATGTTCCGAAAAAGAAAAAGCTATGCCAAAAGCATGGGAAGTTTCTTTTATATTTACAATAAAATAATGCTAAAGTTTTTTATAACATATAATATAACTTAAAATATCAAAATAAAATACAAAAGGCTTAAAACAGTATATAAGACCAAAGAAATGAAAAACATAAATCCTATATTTAAAATCAGATATAATTTATAAAACCTATTTATCTCAAAAAGAGTAAAAAATATCTATGTGGTCATTCCACAATAAAAATTTTTAAGTCAAAAGATTTGAATTAAGAAATTTCTAATGATGCTGACTAAAATCTTCAAACAAGACAAAATATTACAATATTTAAAAAAAAAACAATGCGACTAACATCATATTTCAAACCAAGATTTAGAAGCAAATGAGTGTCAAATACAAGTCTGATAGAAAGGAAAATTAGATTAACATCAGCAATTCATAGTGGTAAAACTGCTAATGCGATGACTAATGAAAAACAAGGTATGCAAATTATTGCAACATACATATTCTATATTTCCTGTAACAGACTGTATAATTAATAATTTCCACTGAGAGCAGGGTAAAAATAGAAAAGGAAATTGAGCCTTCACCTCCACCTCTGCATTCCCACATTGAAAAACTTAAGCAATAATGAAAATTTCAAAAGGTAACAAATCTAATATTTTGAAACAGAAAAAATTTACTCTTTCATTAATGTGCAGAATGTGTTTGAAATAAATATATATTCTACAATCAGATGTTCTCCACAGAAAAATATTTTTTTATGTAATTTGGAAAGGTCTTAATTTACTCTATGGAATTTAATAATAAAAATTCAGAAATTTTGGAATTATTTTTTTGAAATAAGAATATTTTTAAATACTTTTTTTTAAAAACTCAAGAACACTCAAATGCAGATAATTAGGCCATAATTCCATAAATGAATTTCTGTAGAGCTTTGAATAGAAAATAACTTAATTCATTTTAATAAATGTAACTTTCTGCATTGTAACTGCTTAAGTAAAAAAACTTTAAAATGTAGGAAATTTAGAGCAGTTTTATTCACATGATAAAGGGCATTATTGAAATTATTGGATATAATTTTGTATCTCCTTTCTTTGTACATATTTAACAGAATATTATTTTCAAGAAAAGATATGAAAACTATTAATGAAATTAATAATTTTGATCCTTAGAATTTTCATTAAAAAATTCTCAGTCCGTGATTTTATTTATATATATATAAAAGGTAAAAACAATAAACCTTTATTCACATTTTCTGCAGTGCTAATTCTAAGCAATATTTTTATATTGATATACATTTAGTTATCAATGTGCAGCACGTTTTATACTATGAATAATAATCGACGGTTATTTATTTAGCCCACTAAACAGTTGCAGATTGACACAACTCATTCAAAATAAACATTAAAGTATACAATTAAAATATAACTTTTAAATAGCATAAGATTAGTAAAATGCAGCAGATAATTTAATGAAACTTAGTTTCAGTTAGAACAATCAATTTCCAAGCAAAAAGTAAATTACCTGAATACATAAAGTAGATTTAGAACTGCAAGAACTACATTCATATCACTAGATGACAGCAAGGTTGTAAGATGCTAAGAACATACACAAAATACCATTATATAAATGAAAATTAAATAATTAATTTTTCTATAGTATTTTTAAAAATACATACCTCCATTGAATTATAAAAATGCCGAGAGAAACTATGCTCTATTAAAAGAGCTGTAAACTGCAGCACACAAATCAATAGTTCCTTTTGCTAAAATAAAATATTTAGAAATGAAACTAGCTGGTCAACAAATTTTAATCTATATACAATATTACAGAATTTGTTCAGTAATCATAAATATACACAATAGCACATTAATCTACTTAAAAGAAGTTACTAAGGTGTTCATATAAGTTTATTTTTAGAATGATCTTCTTTAATTTAAATCTTTTTTTTAAAAAAATCTAGTCAATTAATAATACTTAGATTCACAAAAAATATTTAAAATGATCCCTTAAAACTTTGTAACAAAATGAAAATTTCTCACTTTTTATCAAAAAAAAAAAAAACCCACCAAATTTAAATGTAAGTTATTACATACAGTTTCTTTTAACCAGGATAAAAGTTTTTGTCATCTATGAAGTTTCTCATTAACACATGTAAATTTATTAGTTAATTTTATAAACACCACTGTCTCTTCTGTATAATATTACATACTTCTTGGCAAAATATTTTTATTTTAGGAACCAAAACATACATTCAACATTAGGTATTTATACCCTGAAAAATTTTAATTCCTCACAAATTAAATGTGTTTCTTAAAAAGAAATTTCAAAAACAAAAGAAAATAATTAATCATTAAGAAAATCAATACTTTTACATTGGTGGGTTCATCACAAGGTAGGCACCACTGATTCTCTCTCTCTTTGGTACATGAAATTTCCAGGATGTGATCAAAAGCATCTAAAGCATCAATCCAATGATACAACTCACACTGAAAACATAATATTATAAGGTATTATGAGTTTATATTATATTTACATGCATACATACATTAAATATATATAAAATTTATCAAAATTATGCAAGAAAGTTTTTTCACCTTTCCACAGTTCCAAGTTTTGATCTTTGATAATACTTCATAAAGCTCATCGTGATCACAAGATTTCAACTTGTCAATCAGTGCCTTACAATCAGGAGGCTAAAAGTAAAAAAATTATAAAATATGTATTATAATAAATATAGTCCTGTTTCATGAGACATTTTTCAGGTAAGTTATTCTGCACATTTAAAGAACATAAATAAAGCAAGAAAACATTTTTTGCGAATTTTTCTCTTTGAACATGCTCTTCAAGGTTGAATATTTCACTCAACTATACAACACAGCTACACAAGTGACAAATCAATAACAAGTTTTAACATATTAAAAAGTGATTAATTATATAAAAGAGTTACTGCTTTCCAAATGCCAAAAAAATATTTCTTGGATGAAGATAAGAATGAGAAATTAAATTAATTTATATTTCAATTCTTATATTTAATAAAAACTAATAAAAAAGTAAAAATGTATATTTAGTAGTTAACTAATAAGCATTAAAATATTAAGATACAAGTTAAAATATCTTTCTGCCTTTAAAATTATTTAGTAAGGCACAAACAAATTTTAAATAGAAAATGCATATTTTTAAAACATAGATTTTTATTAAAATATGATTAAATATTTGGGGTTTCTACAACATTTTTTATTTGTGAATCTTGATATTCACCAATGTATGTTGACAATAACAAATTTCGTTTTTACAATAACATAAAATACATTTTTAATATACCTATTTCCACAATTCACCAGCTTTACTATATACACAGTATAAAATTAAGAATCCAAGATTTTATGCCTACCACAAAAATCAAAATGTGTAAAACTTAGCATTATGATAAGAAAGAGAAATACAGGTAAATATAAAGAACTACACAATTTTTTAATTTCTTTTCACTAGTATTTAAAAACATGAATAAAGAAAAATATTAAGTATTATTCTCATTACTGTCAAAAACCATTTTTTATAAAAAATAATAAATGTAAAAATAGAGTTAAACATTTTTTTCCTACACAAAAAGCTTATGTAACAGGAAGTGATGCTTGAATAACCAATATAAATGATCAGATTGCAAAATTTAAGATCTTAGTTTGGAAAATTATCATTGAAAATATTTACTGTTTTACTTAGAAGTCATATTGTTATATATTTGCAAAAGAAAATCAAAATTAAACTGGGATATATATAATCTAAAATTAACAGTTATTAAATAATTTTATTTCATGAGAATTAAATATGTGAATTTTATTAAAAGTTAATTTTAATTTCAAATTTTGCTTACTTCTAATCTGTTTTTCAATGTTAAAGGTCATAATTCATATTCTTTTTTCATTATAAAATAATATGATTGGGATCAATAACTTCAAGTGGATCCTAAACCACTACATACAATATCCCGGTTTGAAATGAGAATTGAACCCACCAACTGAAATAAAGACTATAGCAGCAAATTGTTTTAAAGAGGCATAATGTAAATCAATAAATTTTCATCATACTGAAATTTGTGTGATATAATTTTTATTCCTTAACCCTTTGCAGTTCAGTGTTCCAGGTGATAGAACACCAAACTTTAAATTGTTACCAAATCGTTGCATTTTATGATAAAAAGATGAAATTTGGCTTAAAATGTTCTTTAAACTCTCTTTTTCAATAATAGATGGCAGCACTACATAAAACGATCAATAGTTTTCAACTATAGCTGATTATTTAAATCCCTTTATTTTGAAGGAATATTTCAGAATTTATTTTCTTATACGAAAATAATCTTTTAAAAAAATTTCTATGTTATTTTGTTGCCTGTACCTTGAACTATTGATTCTATATTACTTTAAATTTTTTACGCATAAAGTATATACAGAATTATCTGATAAAACAAGGTGTTCCATCACCTGGAACACTGTGCCACAACAGCACTTTTCCTTTAGAAAGCGATTAGCCTTCAACTCAATGCTGACGGTAACAGCTGTGTTTATTTTTTACTGTTTTTTCTCTCTTTTGAGGTGTAACAAACTAATGTTGAGGAATGTACAAGGATTACTTATATGGATAATATTTTACACCCTTATTGTCCTTTTGAATTGGGAAGCTTCAGTGTGGTATGGGATTATATCAGTTAATTCGAATCCTCTCTAATTAGAGAAGCATTTTTATGCTCTTGATTTTTCTTTTCCCTGCTATAAGTATTGTGTATATAATTTTTTTTTTGAATTTATATATTTTTAGTTTACTTTCTGCAAATATAATTTTAATTTCTAATTAATTTTTTTAATTTGTTAATTGCAAATAAATGGCACATAGAGGTCTTAGTCCTTCTGAAGCAATAAAAATGATTCAAAAATTGCCCTCTATTAGTGAATTAGAACATAGTGATAGTGATACAGAGAAATATGTTCCTGAACCACTTGATCAGTCTTAGTCTGATAAAGTGTCGGATCCCAGAGAAAATGATGTCAATGATTTATCCTAACCAGGCTCCTCTATGCAGCTCCAAAACCTTACTTGGATAACTAAAAAAATTGTACAGAAATATTTATTTTAATTTATGTACTTTTTTATGATATAGAGTAACAGACCTTGTGATGCACCCTGGACCACGCTAAATCTGCTATGCAGGTGTAATGCATTGTTTTTACATTCATATGCAAAAACGTTTACAAGTATATGGGCAATGCTCACAGCAATGTTTGCTTTTTACGACTTTTGCAGCGCAGTGTTTCATGTGATGGAACACCCACAAAATTGAAATGGTACATGCACTCTTAACAAAATTTTCACTGTATACTCATATAGGCCTAAATAGGCTACCTACTATTTTTTTGTTAACATTTCAACTTTAAAGGGTAGTGCGCCTGAAAGGGTTAACAGACATAAAATTACAGTATTTGAGCATCTGATGGTTATTATTTAAAGTAAACAATAGCAAAAAGCTCACCACTTCAGAGGAACTCTTCTTCAACTTTGACCTATCGATTTTCATTCTTTCCAAATAATCACCTTCCACAAATCAAGATACATTCATTTTCTAAAAAGATAATAAAAATAGGAAAATCTTATATATATTAAAGGAAACATATATAAATTGAAAAAAATAACTAACAAATCTTTTTTGTATAAATTTGTTATAATGAATAAGTATCTTCGATTACAAATAAAATAAAAGTAGCTGTGAAGCAAAAATTTAGAGCATGCAAATTCATACATAATTATTATATTTAATTAGCGGAATAAAAATTAACTTATTTAATAATTGAAATAGAGCAAAACTAAATTGAATTGTTAGTCTACTTTCACTTTTTGTACAAAGCTTTTTCACCTAGGAACTATATTTCAAAATAGTTCTACCGCAAACATGCAAGCCTAAAGTGCAAGTTAAATTCAATAAACAGTTAAACTGAAGACTTAATAAAGTAGGCCATTTAGTGATGACCACTGTAAAAATTGTAGAACATCAATATATTTCTAGAAGAAAACAAATTCCAACAGTTCTATAGGATTTAATTTATCAAAGAAAGAATCAGTAACTGGATTTTCCTTATAAAAAATTATGCACAAGTTTCCAAATTATGGAAATATTCTAGATTTATAAAGAATCCTTCACTAATATAGTATAGGACTGTCTCAGAGATGCAATACTGTTAGGATTTCCAAGGAAATCATATACAAATCGTTGATTAGTGTATATAGGAATATTAAACTATTATTTAGGCTGATTTTGTGAAAGTTTCCCAGAAAGATGCAAGTGGAGAGCATTGATTTTGGATTAAACACTTTAAAATATGCATCAATGCATGGAACTACTATGGTCTGAGGACAAAGAGAACCAAAGTTTCATTTCATTCTTGTCATCATCAATCCATGACTGGACAAATTTTGCTACATGAATAGAAACATAAATCAGCCTGGAAAAATACATTACATAGATGCCCTAAAAAGCTAAAATTTCTTCCCAGTGACCCTTCCTTTAAAGGCAGTAATATCTGTAACAAATGGCTTGGTAATTGCTGCCCTACAATAAAGTGGGGGAAAGTGTTAATAAAGGTACCCTGTAACTGTAACACAGGAGAATCCAGATCTAATGCAGTCACACTGGCAGCAGTTGTTTTCATTAGAAAATTGCAATTCACTTCAATACCCATTAATTGCTTTATGAATTTAATGAATATACTCTGTTATGATTTTAAATATACCTCCAGAAATATCTATAAGCTAAGATGTTTTGGTCAGTTGCTCCAGTGAATCATGCTCATACAATATGAAATCCTTAGAAGTCTAGTTCGACATTTTATGTTTTTGATAAAAATTCAAAACTTATACCACTAACTAGAACTACTTCATACTACTATGACATAAAAACTAGAAGTTAGGATTGTATTTCAATCCTTGACAAAGCACATTCTTAAATGTCATTTTCAGCCTAGGGTGTTTATTTTGATTCATGCACATAAAATAACTCTAAAATCAAGACATATGATAGTTAAATGGTAAATAATTATATATATACTATGCTATTAAACATAAAATCATTGTTACACATAGTCTTTCCCAAGTTCCTTTTAACACTTAAAAAATTCCATGTAATATGGAACAACTTTTTTCGTGAATTACATTACAAGTGATTTGACAATGTTTAGCAGCCACCCTAAAAACAATTGTAAAATATTCAAACATTTACCAAATTCAGATTTCCATAGGGACCTTTAAAAGCTAATGAGCTACATTCATATGTCACACAGGAGGAAAAATCTAAAAAACTTGTTAGCATCCACTAATTCTGATTGATTATTGAAAAAACAAATCAGTCAAACCATTGTTGGAAATGAGACTTAAGAGTGGAATCTAGCTTTAAATGAATTCCACACCACTATAAATGCACAAGCCCTAAATGAAAGTTAAACCCATAAACTCTTCAACTGAATGTAAGAATGCTAACTGGCTGCTAATTTGACCTATCCATATTGGAAAAAGGTAACTTACCATTGATTTCATAAATATAAAATATTTAGCTGCATATTATTAAATTATAACTATTAAACTACAAGCAATTTTCTTTGAAAAAAACAGAAGTTCTACTAAAATAAAGTACTATAATCACAAAAATTGAATTTAAATAAAAAAAATTAATTTTTTTTTTAGGGATTTTTTCTCCAATATATACACACATATATATATAAACATATATATACATAATTAAAAAATAGCAAACATCTTTAAACGACACTGAATTAAATTTTTGCCACATAAAATTTATTAAAAAAATAAAGCGTAGCATTGAAATAACACTCATAGGATTAAATATATAATTTAACATTAAAAAATAATACCTACTTGAATCAATATACTAGCTTCTAATCTTCCAAAGATGCAATGTTATAACCTATGAAAATATAACACTAATTACTTTTCTTATTTTCAACACACATTAAATTTTAAATTTAAAATAGTTATTATATTTTAAGTAACTTTCTATGGAAATTCCAGTTTAATTAAAAGCAAATATGATTGGTTAACAATCTAGAAATCTATCACCTTAACTTTCTTTTTTGTCATAGATTCTCCCTACTTTATAAAAAAAATTGAGCTTTGAAATTTGAATCCACAATCTTAACTAATAAGTAAAATTTTGAAATATATATATATAACACAAACATACACACATATAATCTCTAACAATGTAGACAAAGAAAGTAGAATATATATTGCTACATAAAGATTTAACTTTTACATACCTTATGTAAAAGTTAAATCTTTTACTTAAGGTATGTACACTACTGGCCATTAAAATAGCTACACCAGGAAAGCGGCATACCACACACGTGAAATTTGTATGACACAGGTAGAACTTGCTGTGATATGCAAATGATTAGATTTTCAGCGCATTCATACAAAGTAGGCGACAGTAGCCACATCTACAATGTGTATAAAACCAGAGATTTGACAGCAGTTTCCTCATATTCATTTTCCTTTTCAACAATGTTTTCGGCAAAGAAAGTTGTTGTAATGCCTCGTGTAAGAAGAAGAAATGCCTATCAGCACGTGTCTGACTTTAATCGAGGAATGATTATAGCCTACCGGGATTGCGGTTTATCGTACCGCAATATTGCTGCTCGCGTCGGTCGAGACCCCATGACTGTTAGCAGAATATGGAATCGATGAGTTCAGGACAATCATACGGAACGTCATGCAGGATCTCAGCGACCCCCCCCCATCACTAACAGCAGAAAAGACAGACATCTTATCTGCATGGTCACAAGGGATCGTACAGCCACGTCACGAACCCTGAGTCGAGAAATGGAGTCATTTGTACGGCATAAAGTTTCTGCTCAAACAGTTCGACGATGTTTCCAGCAACATGGATTGTCTGCACTGCGACCATGGCTTCGGCTACCATTGACGCTGCGTCACAGACAGGAGCGTCTTCAATGGTGTGATCAGCAACGAACCTGAACGCGGGAATGGCATCAGGTCATCTTTACAGATGAATCTCGGTTCTGTATACAGGACCAGGATGGCTGCATCCATGTTTGGAGGCATCGTGGAGAATGCGCATTGCCAGCTTGCATTGGACATCACCTTACTGGCCCATCTGCTGGAGTGATGGTATGGGGTGCCATTGGATACACGTCTTGATCACCTCTTGTTCGCATTACCGGCACTTTGAACAGCAACCGTTACATTTCCGATGTGTTAAGACCCGTGGCTCTGCCCTATCTTCGAGGCCTCCCTAATGCTTTGTTAACAGGATAATGCAGGACCGCATGTTGCCCGTACTGTTCTGAATTTCCTTGATACAGAACAGGTTCGACTGTTATCCTGGCCAGCACGTTCTCCTGATCTGTCACCAATTGAGAACATGTGGTCAATGGTAACCAAGCAATTGGCACGTCATCACTCACCATCCACTACTGTCGATGAACTGTGGCATAGTGTTGAAGCTGCATGGACTAAGATCCCCGTACATGCCATACAATCTCTGTTTGACTCCATGCCTAGGCGGATAAATGCTGTTATTGCAGCCAGAGGTGGCTGCTCTGGGTACTGATTTCTCAAGATTTATACATCCTAATTTCCTGTAAATCTAATCACTTGTTCTTTCCATTATAATGTATGTGTCCAATAAATATCGTTCTGTTATTTGCATTCCTTCTTGGTGTAGCAATTTTAATGGCCAGTAGTGTACTTTTACATAAGGTATGTACATAATGTATGTAATGAAGTTGGTAGCACTTCACACTCCAAAAGCATGGGTCCAAGGTTTTGTCCTCCTACCGGGCAATATCTACTCTGCTTTTCAGTAGACCAATAAAATTGACAACCAAGCATGCTTGAGATATAAACATTGGGAGTTTTCCCATTAGGCTGGCCACCTAAACAGAATGTATGTTTTGCACCCCAGGGCCCTCAGTCACGAAGATATGAGTATGGTGGGCCTTGGCCCCACAGAGCTGATGTGTCACTGAGGGTTACCTACGTAATAGGTAAATGTATAAAAATCCTGATTTTGCTAAATATTACTCTAATTATATTAAAGCCACATATAACTTTTATAATGTACATACTATAGTTTTCAATGTTATTTTTATATGATAGTATAGGTAAATACTGCAAAAATCACTTATAATGAGCAATAATGGATCATATTATTAAATAGTTACTAACATTTGTCAAAATGGTCTCAAATGGGTTGAAACTTTCAGTAGTATTGAAGGATTATTTAGACAACTTGAGGCTATCCCAAAGCTATTTGATGAACTTACAGCATTTATTATACTAACTGACAAGTTTTATAAACTGAAACAAGACGGTCAACAGTGAATATTGTACTTACTGATGCACTAACAGCACAAAATAGATTCTAAAACTGGGATTAATACTTGATAGCAAATATCAAAGTTATCATTTTCTTTGCAAAAACACACAACTACATTCCAAGTAAAAGTCTGCCATTCTCATGTACAGTACACTATATTTAGACAGATATTACATTCAAAAGAAAAAAGTTATTTTGATGGACAAGCAGCATTAGTATACACAATTCCACTTTAATTTTTGTTCTTATTTATAGGTATGCTACCTAACTCTACAGATTAATTAATATAATTCTCTCACCTTAATGTGAGTCCCCAGGTACTTTAGTGACCACAGAAATTCTGTCCTGAGACAGCTTTGGGGATTTCACCAGAATCAAAAATGGATCTTTTTCTTCCTTACCCCCTTTAAAAAACAATTCTAGATTGTTGAAACATCAGTTTGTCGCTCAACGGTCATTTTTGCACACGAGGGCTAATTAGACCAGGACCTAGGGTTTAAAGTAGATTCCGAACCAGTACAAAAATCCATGCCCAAGGCGGGATTCGAACCTACAAACTGTTGAACCGAAAGCAAGAACGCTAATCATTCGGCTGCTAGCTCGGCGTTGTAACATTAGAGATCAAAGAAAGACAAGAAAAACTATTACATAGTAATTATCTCAGTAAGAAAAAATGTTATTAAAGTTCAGTAGCTGTTTTTTTAGAACAGTAGGATTTCTTTCTGGATGCTGCTACCTTAAAAGACATTTCACTATAATGGAATTATCAGATGATTTTATTAGCAGAGATTGTCTAAATGTAAATGGAGGAAATCTTATTGTATATCATTTGAGAATGAAAATTTTTTGCACATGTTTGAATAGCTAGAGCAACATGTAATTGAACTTTCGATGTTGTAGGATATTCATATTAAATGCTTGCTGAATTTTGACTTGTTACAAGTCTCTTTAAATAAATGCTTGTTTTTTTTTAATAATACAAAAGATATTTATGTTATTGTGATTGACTCTCTTGGAGCTATCAACCCTTAAATTTACTTATTACAACAGGTGTGCTTAAGGGGATTCGTAAAAAAGTCATAAAAATACATTCATACTCATTTTATATACAGTATTTTCTCATGTATATAATCTATAGCGGCTTATGATCCCCAACACCTTTTTTTCCCAGTAAAATAAAAAAGCCTCAAATAATCAGCAGAGTATAATCATCAATTTTTTGTGAATAGTAAAAAATATATACTGCTGATTATGTGGTTACATAAAATAAGAATAGCACATTAGGGTTAAAAATATATTAAATCGTACAGGAAAAACATTATGAAAAACATCAGATATGATTCTACTTGGATATATAAGAAGAAACCAATTGAAAAATTTAAACTTTCTTTGTTCTGTACCAGAGAATATGTCTATAAATTAAATAACTAGTTTCTTGTTAGTAACTCGTGGATCATGTGTTAAAAATATTTCAAAGTTCATGGCGTGTATTATATGCCATTGCGGATAATCTTATAAATAATCACGATAAACTGAGATAAAAACACTATATCAATTAAGAGCGATAATTGCGAGAATATTCTAGTAAAATATATTGATTTTTAGTTTTTAATAACTTTTAAAACTAGGTTAGACATATTTTAAAAATAAAATATTTGCTTCCTTAATAATTAAAGAAAAGGATTATTTTCTAACAGCCCATTTGACACATTTTTTTTTCTTTTGTACTGCACATGCTTTATTTTTCACCTTACATTCGCATGTTTATCACCATTTTGAATTTGACTTCCCTGTATCTTAGTTTAAATCTGTTGTGCAGTTTATATGCTTTCGCACATTCACATTACTACATACAAACTTCAATATTTTCAGAAACAGCTCAGGTCAAAACAAAATGTAAAAGGGCAATAGCCAATAGAAACTGAAATATCTTTCTGAGGAATCAAATTTGTTCTTTAACATAATTTGACAAAACTGATTGTAGCCGAAATAATAAGTCAGTCGAGTTGTGGTGCTATGTTACTTATTTTATCAAACATAAATGGCATTTCTTTCAAAACTTTATTGTAAGCTTTTCTGATGGAGAATGTTTTTTACCAGATTACCTACAATGACGTATAATATACCCAACAAAATTTGAAATTTTTTTAACACGTAATCCATACATTATTTACAGAAAAATATGTTACTTAATTTATGAACTTATTTTGGTACAGAACAAAGGAAGTTTAAAGTGTTTAATTGGCTTCTTGTGTTATTATTCTTCAGAGAAAAAATATGTATAAAAAACATCATTTGAACCCACAACTTTGAAAAAAAATTTTCTGAACATGCAAAAGCTACTGAATATTTTTTGGGCAATTTAGCAAGATTTTCTTCACTTTCAGCATTAAAATTCCTTATTATTTTTATCAGTTTTAACTCACTTTTTAGCTAAAATATCCTTGGAAGAAAGTAGCTCAGCAGTGATAATATTTAATGTCAACAGATGTAACTTTTGATTCTTCTGTACTCACTTTTAAATTTTTTTCCAAGTAGTCAATTTCTTCCTCAATTATTTGTCCTTGAGTAATGTCCAACTCAGCCTTATGAAAAGAAATGATAATGTATGTTTATTCAATCAATGCAGTAGATAAAATGTTTATGAATCAGTAATTTTTGTCTTCAGAATGTTAAAGGAATCCTTATGAATCATAAAAATATTGCTTTTTTTTATGACTAGAATTAACTCATTAAAAGTGAACTATACACCTGTGAATTTTATACTGTATCAACCAAATACTTCTATACAAATAGTGATTTCTACATTATATCAAGATCCTCATTAAACCACGACTCATATAGGCAGGCTTTACTATATTACAAAATAAAAGTCAAAGTGAATGTTTTTATTTAGAAGATATTTAAGATAAATGACTTCAAAAGCATTAAATAAACGTGTTATTACTTCAGAAATGTCCTTCAATTTTTTTCAGAAAATTTTACATTACTCACTCTTAAATACTCTCCACAATAAAGATATTTTTAAAGTTCTCAAATTTGTGCACTTCATTTTATTAATTTACTGTTAAAATCTTTTTTAATAATATCTCCCCAAAGAAAAATATTACTCAAAACTATGAAGACAAAAAGGAAAACAACAAAACTACTATTATACACTGTTTCAATTAACCGTTTTTCCTGAATATAATCCGCGGATTATGCATTAAAAAGTTTTGAGTTCCGTTCTGCGTATAATACGCCGCCGTGGATAATCTGATAAAAAACATTCTCCATCAAAAAAAGCTTACAATAAAGTTTTGAAAGAAATGACGTTTATGTTTGATAAAATAAATAATAGGTGGCGCCACGACTCTACTGACTTCTTTCAACGATAATCGGCGTTTTCAATTGCGTTCATGAACGAATTCAGCTCTTTTGAACGATATTAAATTTGCAATTTTCTAACGTTGTTTCGCATTCTGTCTTCGCTCAGAAAACATTCAAATTCATACATCATCTTGTGGAAACAAAAGCCATTAAGTTACAAAGCAAATTTTAAACTACAAGTATAGGGAAGGCAAATAAAAAAATTAGTAACAAATGTGTTAATGTAAGGTGAAAAACAAAGCATGCGCGGTACAAAAGAAAAATGTATCCAATGCGCAATGGAAAATAATCCATTATTTAATTAACAAAACAAACATATTTTATTTTTAAATATGTCTTTTTATCTCGTTTTAAAAGTTAAAACCTAAAAATTGATAAATTTTACTAGAATCTTCTCTGATCTTGTGATCGATGGCGTGCTTTAATCTCAGTTTACCGTATTTTGCGTTGAGGTGAATCCAAACAGATCTTTTTCTTTATAAATGTTTAGGCAGGCAGCAAACCTGGTCACCGTCAACCGGACACGGCGGATTACTACCAACTGTCTACAAGGCATCCACGAAATGACGTCACGTATGACCGAATTGAGGCGGAGCTTTCTACCAAACGAAGTATTCAGCATGTTTAATTTTTTTCATCCACAACCGAGCGACAAATGTATATTTACTTGATTCGGGCTGTTTATATAGGAGCATGGAATTCAAATTTTCTAGACATTGAAGAATTTACCATTGAATATTTTAAAAGCAAGTTAAATTTAATTGGTCAATGTTTTAGAATTTCAGTTTTTTGTTTTATAATATATACTTATTTATTCGATTATATATTTTTAATAGATAACAAGTGCTTGTAAAACCTACGTGATGATAATTATTTTAATAAAAATTTTTAAAAATCAACTATATAAAGATCTTATTTGAATAATTAATAATTTCAAAAAACAATTCTCTGGTAAAATTTCACAAGATTTTAAAAAACTATTTTCATTATATTTAAATCTTCCTCATTAAAATTGCTTTTTAAAATTAAAAAAATATTTTGAGTATTTTTAGTTTTTAATAAAAAATTAACTGAATAAAGCGTTTTTAATTTAAACACAGCAGAAACTCTAAATAATATTTAATTATTTATTATTACTTTTATGAATTCATTAAATACATGAACTTTAATATGATAAATAAATTTATTTGTATTTTTTATTTAAATATTATGAAACAGACTCTGAAATAATAAGAAATTATTTTTTAAATTAGGATTTTTAATATAATGCAAATGCTTAAGTATTTGTAGCAAAAAATTTTTATAAAATGATTTTTAAATTTAGTTTTTATTTATAGTTTATAAAAATTCATTTCAAAGAAATATTGTTAACTTTATTTTAAATAAGTTGCATGAGCAATTGAAATAAGTTTTATGTAATTTAAATTTTGTCCTCCCTTTTTTTTTTCTCTCTCTCTCTCTCTTCCAAACATACTTCAGTAATAATATTTGCTGCTGATATTTAAATCAAAGTATTACATTCAATATTTCTTCGCGTTTTGGGCATGATGTTTTCAAATATGAAAATATTAACAAGTATACAATACTATAATAATGCAAGTTAAACAGTAAATAAACTTTTATTGGTTAATATTTGGAGTGACGTTATCGATGACGTGTTTGTTTCGTGTTTGGCTGGTATACCAGACATACCAGAAATCCACAAAACAGACTTCAATGAAACACCATCCACAAACAACGCGGTGCACAGGTTTGCTGCCTACCTTAAGAACTATTTATTATAATTTTAATCGTATTGTGTATTTTTTATTTTATTTGGCACCAAAGTATCAGCAGTATATATTTTAGACAATTCGTCAGAAAGTTTGCCGCGGATTATACGCCGCTGCAGATTATGCAACCCTTTTTTTCTTTTACTCGAAAAAAAATCTTGTGGATAATACGCCGCTGCGGATTATATACAGGAAAATACCGTAATTTGTTTGATCATTTTTAGTTTAAAAAAAGCATTTTTTTTCAGCTTATTTTTAAACCAATTACAAATCTAAACTTATCTGTTTAATTAACTTAAACTTATCTGTTTAATTACTTCATAAACATATTTCTGATGCATTATTAATGTTAATTTCAAACAGCTTTTAATTTCTGAAGCATAATCCACCATAGACTTTCAAACGCATTTTTATACCATACTTCAAACTTTCACTTTTTTTTAATTCATAAATTTCATTAAGCTGAGTTTTCTATGATTATATACTGTCATTTATCAATTTTATACATATCAATATTTTATCCAAGGACCAACACACAGCAGAGCTAAGTACATCCTTGCTAATTATAATATTGAAAAGTTTTGGATGTAATATTACTGAAATGGGTACAATCAATTTGCTTTTTAAAGTTTTTACTCTCAAATTGTTGTTCACAGAAAGCTCACATTCATTTTTTATAAAAGAGTAGTAAAAGCAAATTAACTTTTTATAATATATAATTGTTTCTTCAATTTAAAAAAAATTAATAAATTCCACTTAATCTTAAATAAAAATAAAATTATCAACCATACAAATTTGAAATCAATGCACACACAAATAATTTTAAGGATTTACTTTACTACAAAGCAACAAAATTGTCACATTATGTTTATTTTAGATGGATTAAATGACAAAAACTATAGCATTTTACATAAATTACTTGAATCATAACTTTTCACAGTTCAAAAATCTAAGAATGAAATATTTAACTCTTAGTATATTGATATGGATAGTTTTCTATTAATTCCTATAAATTGGTTTTAATATCATTAGTGACAACACACAGCAACTTGTGTTTTTTGTTAATATAACTGACTTTGGATACATTATGATATTGCTGTATACTAAGATGAATTATTGTGCTTCATAATTAAATATATAAAAATATAACGTTTCATATCTCTTATCATATGTAAAAAAATATTATTCTTACATAATGAAAAGTGAAATCGAAACAATCTGAACACGCACTCCAAACCATATTGATTACAGCGGGTGTTGATCGAATTAATTTTTATGAGGATTATTATTTTACATCCCCATTTATAAAGGAACGTGACATTAAATTACAATTTATTAGAACAATTATATTTTATTTTTCAATATGAACGAAAATAATGCAAGCGATATTCTATCCGAAGACAAAACTGTTGAATTAAATCGAATTGCAATAGAACCGTCAATGTATTGGCATCAAAAATCTAAACTGTGGTTTTTCCAACTCGAAGCGCAATTCGCAAACAGTGGTATAAGTCAAGATATAACTAAATATAATGTTGTTGCAGCATTCGATGAAAACTTTTTGGAATATGTTGTCGATATTCTTTCAAATCCTCCAAAAGGAAAATATTTCGATCTATAATAAAACCGAATTATGCTCTATTAACAAAACAGTATTGTTGATTTTACTGGAACAAGATATCTGAAAGCAGTAGAATAGATATTTTAGAAGCAAGTATTTCTCCATTAACTAAGAAACTTAATGAATTTTCATTTCGATGTAGATCACGAAGAACCACGATAATTTAAGACAAAGTACATCTAGATCCATATCAAAATCAAGACGCGACAAATTTTGTTGGTATCACTTTAAATTTGAAAAAAGCAAATAAATGTGCTGATCCGTGTGAATTTAACATATGTATCACTAATTCAGAAAACTAGCTGACCAGTCGATTGCAGAGGCCGACGATAATGGCCAATTAAACAGTCACTTCTTCCTTTTTGATTAAACCAGTAATCGTCATTATTTGATTGATACTGGTGCAGACATTTGTCATTCCTCCTCCAAAACCAAATAAACTTTTATCAATAGAATTTACACTTTATGCAGTAAATTCAACTCCCATAAAAACTTATGGAACTAAACTCCTTAAACTGATCTAGGATTAAGAAGAAAATTCAAATGAAACTTCATCATCGCAGACGTTTCGAAATCAATTATTGGAGCTGACTTTCTTAAAAATTTTGGTTTACTTGATGACAATAAACGTAAACGTTTGATCGACTAGTTAACATCACTGGCAGTCAAAACTCGAGTGATAAAAGGTCCTTCATCCTTTTCAACACCTTTAGACTGCAGTCAACTTCAGCCTGATATCCGGTCCCAACTATAGAATTCAAAAGCCTTACATCAAGAAAAATAGGAAGTGGAACAGATCAAGTTAAGCATAATGTTACTCATCATATAATTACAAAAGGCTCACCTATAGCTTCAAAAGTCCGCAGGTTGGCCCCTGACAAATTTAAGATAGCAAAGGCCGAATTTCAACATACATATCAAGGCATATGCTGACCTTCGAGTAGCAGTTGGTCCAGCCTTGTAAAAATGAATGGAGACCGTGTGATGATTATCGTAAACTCAATGCAGTAACACAGGCATAGATTGTTATCCAATACCTCACTTACAAGATTTTACACACCAATTGGAAGAAAGAACGATATTTTCAGCCTTGGACTTAGAACTTGCTTACCATCAAATCATAGTCCATCAAGATGACATAGAAAAAATTGCATTTTGCACGCCATTCGGAGTTTTCGAGTTACCTCGAATGACATTTGGATTAAGGAATGCTGCCCAATCATTCCAGCGATTCATACGTTCTGTTTTGAAAGGTCTCGACTATTGTTTCGTTTACATTGATATTTTGATTGCCTCAAAATCTAAGAAAAATTATTTAGAACATCTAAAGTTTTCAAACGCCTTCAGATTTTGGAGTAGTAATAAAAATTGCAAAGTGTCAGTTTGGTCAAGATGATCTAGATTTTTTAGGACACTCTTTCTGCAAAAGGCATTAAACCAGCTGCTGAGCGAATTAAAATTCATCAATGAATTTGATAAACCTAAAATAATCAAGGAATTAAAACGTTTTTTGGGTATGGTAAATTTTTACAGAAGATTTTTGCCTCACGCTGCAGAATATCAATTGCACCTAAATGCTTGATAGGCAACAAAGAGCTCAAATAAAACCATTGAGTGGACACAAGAAGCCTAAATAGTTTTACATAAATGCAAAATACACCTTGTAGATGCTGTTCATTTGGCACATCCATCAAAATCAGTACCATTGGCATTGTTTGCGGACGATTCTAATTGTGGTTTGGTTGGTTTGGTTTGTTTGTCGCTCAACGGTCATTTTTTGCACACGAGGGCTAATTAGCATGGGACTTACGGCTTAAAGTGGATTCCGAACCACTACAAACATCCATGCCCAAGGTGGGATTCGAACCCACGAACTGTTGAACCGAAGACAAGAGCGCTAACCATTCGGCTGCCAGCTTGGCGATTCTAATTGTGGAATCGGCACAGCGGCTCAACAGAAAATTGGTGATTCTTAGCAACCATTAGGTTTGTATTCATTAAAACTTAATCCATCACAGCAACGGTTACAGTACCTACGACAGAGAACTACTGGCTGCTTACTCTGCAGCGAAGCATTTCCTTTACCTTGTAGAAGGCCGACCATTCACAATATTTACAGACTATAAACTTTCAGTATTTGCTTTAAATAAAAATTCTGAAAAAGCTTCACCTCGTCAGTCAAGACATTTAAATTTCATCGCCGAATTTACAAATGACATACAACATATTTCTGGATCAGAAAATTTAGTTGCCGATGCATTATCAAGATTATATAGTTTATCTGTTCTTCCAACCATCGACTATGAAGCAATAGCTATAGCTCAAAAATCAGATGAATTACAACAATTTCTAAAAAACAAAGTTCTTTATCTTTAATACTATCTGAGTTTCCAGTAGTTGGCTCCAATCAGGTAATTTACTGTGATTCTTCACAAAAAAGTATTCATCCATATTTACTCAAACCATTTCGAAGAATAGTTTTTAAAGCAACTCACAAAATGTCTCATCCAGGAAACCGTTCTACAATGAGGTTAATGACAAAATATATATGGCCCGAAATGCGGAAAGATATTCAAAATTGGTGTCAGAGCTCTCTTAAGTGCCAACGAAGCAAAGTTATTCGCCATGTTAAGACTCCTAATCAAAATTTTCCTTTGACCAGTCAACGTTTCAACGAAATCCATATTGACATCGGTCCTCGACCAATATCAGAAAATTATCGATATTGTGTCACCGTTATCGACAGATACAGCCGTTGGACAGAAACCATTCCAACATCTGACATCGAAGCAGAAACCATAGCCAAAGCCCTTTATGCTAGCAGAATTACTCGTTTCGGTGTCCCATCATACATCGTCACTGATCAAGGTATGCAGTTTGAATCACGCCTTTTTCAAAAACTATTAAATATTATAGAATTTCAAAGAAAGCGCACAACCTCATATCATCCTCAATCGAATGGTTTCGTGGAGCGATAATTGGCACAGGTCATTAAATACTGCTCTGCTGTGCCACAACAATAAGCCATGGACCCGTTCACTACCAAAGATTCTTTAGGTTTGAGAACGGCCATCAGCGACACTTTTGGTACAACATCTGCAGAGATGCTGTATGGCGAACAGCTTCGTCTACCTGCCGACTTTATTCAATCTACGCCAATATCAACAAATCAATCAGAATTCACTACTCAGTTTAAAAGATCTTTTTCCACTATTCATCCAGTACTAACGTCTAACCATAGTAAAAATGATGTTTTCATTTTTAAAGATTATTCCACAGGTATTCGTACATAAGGATGCTGTGCGAAAAAGTCTTCAGTCACCATACGAAGGACCACATAATCGCAGTGACAAATATTTCAACCTTCTCATTAAGGAAAAAGAAATATAAATCTATAATCTAAATAATATCTAAAATCGAAAGATTACTTTCCAAAGCCGTGTTTTGAATGCAAACAAGAGATCATATATTATAAACAAAAACAATTTTAATAAACACAAAAGTACGCACATTTAACAATAACACAAATTTAAAACAATTGTATTCAAAAAATCTAAAGGAACTTATAGTTCTATCGAAAAGTTGGGAGAAATTCCTCCTTCAATCGAAACAATCTAAAGTGCGAAGTATTCATACATAATAAGCGACAGCGCCATCTCTATTCAAACTTTTTTCTCTCACTCCCCAACTGAACTCTAAAAGAGTTCACTAATTAAAGTTTTAAATTTAAGACTAAAACAAACATTAAAAATATCAATATAAAAATTTAAACTAAAATCACTAGACATAAATGACATCAAAAAATTCAAAACACATAAAAATATATGAAATCAATAGACAAATTCTTAATCATTCATTTAAAATTCATAAGACTGATTACTTTTTAATTATTCTTATCTTTGATAATATTAAAGTTTTGAATTAGTCTTTAAAATTGTAAAGAATATTTGTAACAGTAAAAATTTTTATACTTGTTTTAGAAATGAAATTTACTGTAATGAAGATGAAATGAAATAAATTTAAAGTTCAAATAATTCTAATTTAAAGTTCAAGAAAAGTTAAAGCGTGTTTATAATTCCAATGGATAGATGCTTTTTCTATGACCGTCATTAAAAAAGTCCATTGGTGTCAGTGGCTGTGGTTCATTATTTTCGTTATACACATAGGTCGAAGGACGCAGGTTGAGAACAGCTTCTACTTCAACAAGAAAAGCTGAAAGTTCTTCATAACTTAGTAGAGCTTTACCAATGATTTTCCTTAAACATTCTTTCATAGATTTCACCAATCGTTCACAGAAGCCTCCCCACCTTGCTGCCGGTTCTATGTTTTTCTAAACTATTCTTTTTCAATGGACAAAAACAGAATTCCAATCTTCCTTCAAGCCGTAAAATTGTTATCATCCATATAAGGGACGTAATTTACTAAAAGAGAATTTTTCGGAAAACAAATATTTACAATTATCCCACGTTATACCCAAAACTTTCTAAGGAAGATTTCATTTCCCTGAGGACATGGAATCATCAATTGAAATTATATTGTTCTCTTTCCATAATTTTTGTAAATCTTAAGAATTGCTTCGCCATTTATGCAACAGTAAACTTGCTTGACTGAAAATTTCTTTAAATTCTAATGAAATGAATGAAGCTTGTTCTACAGTCTCATGACAACCTATTATATCGTCCACGTAGATATTATCTTTTAAGAACGAAATAGTTTCAGGATGCTTTTCAAAATACTTTACTAAGTGATGCTTAATTGTCGCTGCCAATGAGAGAGAGAGAGAGAGAGAGAAGGGCTACTATTTACTCCGAACACAACTCTGGTGAATCTGTATACTAAAGGTGGTTAGAATTGTTAGGTTCTCAGTAAAGGGAAATCGTATAACGTCTCTATCCTTTTCGTGGACTAAAATTTTCAAAAAGGCTTGTCGCATGTTAGTCGTAAAAGCTATAAGTTTAACCCTAAATCTCATCAGAATATCAAAAATTTCTAGATACAGACTTTTCGACCAACATACAAACAGTCATTCACGGAAAGAGAATTCGAAGACTTACCAGAAACATCAAAGACCAAAAGTAATTTACTGGTTGCATGATCATCCCGAATGATTTCTCTGTATGCCAGGTAAAACGCAACGTTTCCCGTTTCATTCGCGCGCGCAGATTGGGCACTAACTCAATAATTCCCTGTGTGTGTGTTTTCTGTAATCACCTAACACTTTGTATTCTTCAAATAGTTTGGGGATTTCTAAATAAATTTCTTAAGCTGTCAAATCTTCCTGCATCGATTTATCTATTATTATTTAAATTTTGTTTATCTAGTTTCCAGGGCAATCGAACATTTTCGAAAGAATTATCTTCACTATTTTTATCAATTAAACCAGTTTTCCAAATCCCATAATTTTTATGTTTATTTCGAAATTAAATTTTTCTCAATCACTACATTAAATGTGAGAGAAGTGTGATAATCAGTTTTCTGGCCTTGTAGGCACCAATCAAAAATACAGAGGGTATTTACACATTTTTAGAACGATTTCGATTAAGAATTTTAAAAAAGTAAATGTTTTAGAACAAAAATGTTTTTCAACAGCTTATTATTTGAAATGAGAAATATTATCTGCTACTTTTAAATTTATTCTTCTTTCAAAATGTAGCATGTAAACAAGCTGTGGATTGAAGGATGTTTTTGCGCTTTCCGAAGAGAAATATTCTTATTCCAGGATTCAAAAACGTTGTGAAATGCATGGTATTAAAATTTCTAAGTGCAAAATAAGCAACATTATTAATCAGATAGGTAAAAACCGTCAGACATTATTTCTACGTGGAAAGAAGACTCCAAACGAATATCCGAAAAAAGTACATACTGTTTCAAATGTTTCTAAAGTGAAATCCCTGGTAACAAGAGAAAATCCGCCAACACAGAAATCAATTGCAAAGTAATTAGATACATCTGTAGCAACAATAAATAAAATAATAAATCAAGATTTACAACTTAAAAAAGCTAAAAAACATAATGTTCACCAGCTTTTGCCGAGGCATGTGGCTCAACGCAAAACATTTTGTAGAATCCTGTATGAAAACCATTTAGCAGAAGATATATGGAAATACATTGTGACGCTTGATGAAACATGGGTTTATCTAAATGAGTGCAACAAAAAAAGGTCTATTTACTATAGAAAACGAGGAGAAAAAAATGTACAAACCTGGTTCCGTCAATGTAAAGTTTTGGTAAGGGGTTTATGATAGTCGCAGGTTTCTCCTACAATGGAAAATTAAAAATAAAAAGTAGAAAAAAAATGTTAAAATCAACTCATCATACTATCAGGAGAAGATTTTACGTCCAATATTTACAAAAGAAATTCCACTTTTTTATCCCAAAGACTTTCAAAGAGTGAAACTTCATCAAGACTAAGCTAAAAGTCATACTTCGAAAACTACCACTGCATTCCTTGAAAAAATGAAGACTAATACAGGTAATGCATATATACCTTTTCAACATATTCCTGTGAAGTCCCCTGACGCTTCAACTATGGACTATTGTGCCTTTGGTCTGTTAAAAAGAGCTCTTTCTAAACGTAAACCCACCACGATAGATGGACTCTGGAAAGTAGTAGAAGAGGAATGCAAAACAATACCCCTGGAAATTTTACGAATCTATCATGGAAATCACGATGCAGACTTAGTTCAGAAAAAAGGCTATCAGATCGAACATTTAAAAAAATAGTCTTTAAATTTTAAATATTAATTAAACGGCCCTGATATCGTTCTAAAAATGTGTTAATACCCTTTGTACTTGCAACAGTGACGAGATTTTTATTCAAATGTTTGATTTTACCAGTCACAATACTGTAATAATAATTTGTCCCAATCAAAATAGTTACAGGCTCAGTACAATTAGGGGAGTCAGCTAGGGTATAATTTAGTTCTATATTTTCAGTTACTACTTTTGATTCAGAGGGTAGTATGTTTGATCCTGATATTTCCTCTGTAACTAAAGCTTCTATTTCTGAGTTAAGAAAACATCTGTGTTCTAATGTCACACGAGCTACAACATAAATTTTGTTTATAGCATTTTTGCTACCGAAAGTAAGAACTGATAATTTTTCTTCTCTTAATTTCACAAGTTTTAATTTGTCAACTAATTTCTGACAAATAAATGGGCGCATTGAGCCGTTATCTAACAATAAGCGAGTAATTGATTCATTACCTTTCGATTTTACTTGTACACAACATGTTTGTAACAATATTTTATTCCTTTCAACCTCATCATTTTAATAAACACAAAAAGTACACACATTTAACAACAACACATAAATTTAAAACAATAATATTCAAGAAATCTAAAGGAACTTATAGTTCTATCAAAAAGTTGGGAGAAACTCCTCCTTCAATCGGAAGAAAATCTAAAGTGCGAAGTAGTCATACATAATTGGCGACAGCGCCATCTATTCAAACATTTTTCCTCACTATTAGCTGAAGATCCAATTTTAAACCAAAATACCAACATTTCACCCACTACTGCTACTTTTACTGACCATAAAACTAACACCTGTGAAACTAAAAAGTTTCATTTTCACCAGTTACGCAAATTTTTACAAGTAATGGAGGAAAATTTTAAGTACCTACTAGATTTGCAAAATCTTTCCTAACTTTTTAAACTCATTTTACGTTCACTAGTTCATTAGAGGGGCAGTCCTGTAGCAACTAGTCCCGGAAAAAAAAAACATTAATGTGTTTTATTATTACTGACTGACTTTGGATACATTATGATTTTGCTATATACTAAGATGGAATTATTGTGCTTCATAATTAAATATATAAAAATATAACGTTTCATATCTCTTATATGTAAATGAATATTATTCTTTCATAATGATTGGTTTGGTTTGGTTTGTTTGTCGCTCAACGGTCATTTTTTGCACACGAGGGCTAATTAGACCGGGACTTACGGCTTAAAGTGGATTCCGAACCACTACAAACATCCATGCCCAAGGTGGGATTCGAACCCACGAACTGTTGAACCGAAGGCAAGAGCGCTAACCATTCGGCTGCCAGCTCGGCTCTTTCTTTCATAATGAAGTTTTAAATAGAAACAAGCGGAACACGCACACCTAACCATATATTAAAATTAAAAATGATTTACAGTTTAAATTCCATGTTATACTCTTCAAAATCTTGTTCCTATCACATTGTCACGATTAATAGAAACACTAAAAATTATTTTATTTCATTTCAGACTTTTTCACAATAAACTTAAAAATAAAAAACACGAAGACTTGAAAAAATGAAAAAAACCTTCTACGATTTACTCTTTTTATCTAGAAGTTACCAGGATCTAGAAGAAAATTTCTAGCCGATTCCAATTATGAAACCTGTTTAAATGTAAATATAACAAAATTAACTTCGTAATATAGGATACACAAATTCTTATATTACGAAGTAAATTATATTAAAAACATTTCGAATTTATCAAGTTTAAATTTTATTGGTCAAATTCCCTTCTGTAATTTTGTTGTCCTCGTCACTTTTTGTGTACAAGTGAATTAAGACTTATGGGATCTTTTTAAAATATAAAATAAACATTATCACTTGATATTTATTGAATATTTTAAGTAGAAAAAAATTTCCATTTCTTTAATTTTATATTATATATATATATATATATATATATATATATATATATATATATATATTGTTTTACTAATAATTTCGAAGTTTGTAAACATCTCCAGTAGTTTTAGAATTAGTTTAAACTTATGCTTTCTGCATCAAATGAGCAGTTCGTTCTAGAATTCAAATTACTAGGCAAATTACTGTTTTTATGACAAGTTATATGTATAGTTTTTTGTTATATATATATTATATATTTTTATAAGGCAGACTCTGAGACTACTACCACGCCGTTAAATGACACTGTTAACCATGATCCCGTATTTTGTCTGTTCGTAGGAATTTAGTTTCGATTTCTTCCATTTACTTTAGCGTATTATAATTTTAAATAAATTTTGTTTTGTAAATAAGTTAGGTTTTATTGCATTTTATAGGACCCTGGAATTAATTTCTTTGTTATTTGGTGCAATATCATTAAGTTAAAATTTTCAAATATTTTATTTTTACTCCGTTTTTAATATTTATTATTTATAATTAAAATTTCGTTGCTTTTATTGATTTTTATCACTGTTAAAATATTGCCGCCTCAACTACATTTTATCATAAATCTTTAATTATTTCTTAAACTAATGAACTTCAAAGGTATATTTTTGTTATTTTATCAAAATTAAAACATCAGTAAGAATTTAGTCTTAGAACTATGCACTAATTATTTATCAAACTTTATTTTTATTGAGAAGATATTAAACTTAAAATGAAATAGATAGAAACTAGCTTTTTTTTTTCTTATATAATAATTCTATTTTATGTTCTTTTTATATATTTATGGAAATTACTTTTTGAGTTGATAATATAAATCCTAAATTTATTATTCTGTAAATCACAATTAATATACTTCCTATTAAATGCTTTATAAAATATAAATTCAAAAACTTTTTGTTTTTAAAAACATTTAAGTTATACGATATTTTAAGAACTATCATAAAGTCTTTATCATCTACAATTTAAAAAGATAATGACATAATTTCATGTCTGTTATGACGCTGAGTTCTAATATAATAGCATCATTGGAGTCCACAAGTTCCAACCATGAACAAGCTCAGCTGGGCTGTAACCAGTACTGTCGTGCGTCGCTGTTCTCAATACAAAAAGTGCATGTGGTAAAACTTTCTCCTAGTCCTTTCCAGATTATAGACAAAGCACTCGAGTATTCGCTTCAAAGCTCGATGCATCCTTTCTACCAGATTGCTTCGAGGATGTCGTACAGAACTTCTCACAACTCGCACTCCGAACTTGTCTAACAATTCTGACGTAAGCACACTCACAAAAGACGTTCCTTGGTCAGTTTGTAATTCTCTAGGGATACCAAGACAACTGAAAATCTGTAGTAGTGCATCTACAATTGTAGTAGAACATAAATTCGGAGTGAGAATAGCATCTGGATATTTTGATGACATGCATATCAGTTATTATACACTTGCTAGAACTGCTGACAGGCAACGGTTCAAAAGCATCAACGTTCAAATTAGTAAATATTTCAGAAATAACAATAACGATTTTCAGTGGTGCCTTTTTCTTGTCTCGAGGCTTTCCGATTCGTTGACAGTGGTCACAAGTTTGGACGAACTTTTCGACGTCATTTTAACAATTTGGCCAATAGAAAGCCTTAAAAGGGCATCTTTAGTTTTACTTACGCCTAAATGGGCAGCGATATCTTATTCACAAAACGTTTTTAGTTGCTCACGAAATTTTTCTGGAAGCAGCAATTTTCCTTCTGATCCATTTTTATCTTTTTCTTATAGAAAAGCATATTATTTTCTAAGAAATACTTGTTTGGCTTTCGTGCTTCTGCAATAAGTGGTTTTAATTCTTCACTGTTTTGTTGCTTTTTGATGAAATATTTTGTTGAAATTTTTGCGAGATCTTTCACTGTTAATTCTTTAACCAAAGGTATGGTTTCTTCCTCGTTATTTTCAAACATACTTTTGTTTAAATATTCTTCCGTTCGATCGCTAGATAGGTGTTTTTTTCTTCTTTCTGCTCAGCAAGTTTCTTTTGGGCTTTTGTTTGTATAGCAATCATGTGCACTTGAATATCTTCTTTCGTTTTGCAATCTTCAAATGACATGGCATTTTTATTTTCCCAGCAAATACCTACCTTGATCTAATGAATCTCTGATAACTGGTTGGTTGGTTGGGTTTAATGGCGCAAAGTCCAGATAAGGACAAGCTGCGCCAATCACAAGATATTGTACTATATATAAGTTTTTTTCCAACCAATTAAAAATATAGAATAAAAGTACATTACACAGTACATATAAGTTAAAATGTACATTAAAAGTCTCTATGCAAACAATATACACATGTAGAAAATTAAAAGCTTAAAATTTAAATAAAATTTTTGTAAATTAGATAAAATTCACAAATCCTATGTCTTTTAAAATGTACATTAAAAGTCTCTATACAAACAATATACACATGTATAAAATTAAAAGCTTAAAATTTAAATAAAATATTTGTAAATGAGATAAAATTTATAAATCCTATGTCTTTTAAAAACGCAAAGAGATTGCGATGGGGTGGTTCTCCAAGCAGGTCTTCTAATGTTAAAATATTACTGATAAAATATCTAAAACGATGATGGTTAAAATCTGAACATACAACTAAAATATGATATACGGTGAATGGTTAATCACACTTTTCACACCATGGCTGGAGATCACTTAAGATCAAATGTTTGTGGGTGAAACGCGTGTGACCAATTCGAAGGCGAGTCAGTCTAACGTCTGCACTTCGTGTAGATAAAACAGACAATGGAATGATGAATGAAAAGATGGAATGGAGTTTGTTATTGACTTGCAGGTTCCAGGATTCCTGCCAAAGAGAATATATAAAATGTTTGAATCCTTTTCTCACGTCCATTAATGGTACTGAAGGTAAAATGGAAGTAGATGCAGACTTAGCGGCCGCATCAGCTTTCTCATTGCCATCTATTCCTATGTGGCTTGGTATCCAACAAAACAATATCTCTAATCCCTTGCTAGTAACAGAATCTAACAATTTGAATATCTTTGACACAACTGGATGGCAGTTGAAGTTATTATTTTCCAAAGCATCTAATACACTCCTACTGTCAGAATACACACAGAATTTATGTTCATTTCTAGTTCTCACCAGCTGAAGTGCTCGGTATATAGCCGTAGCCTCAGCAGTGAAGATGGAACAGGATTTGTGAAGACTATAGCTGTATGAAGTATCATCAAAATAGATTCCACTGCCAACAGCTCCCGCAGTTTTGGAACCATCAGTGAATACGGGAGTGTACATAGTATACTGACAGCGATGAATTAAGTAAAGCTGTTGAAAAATAACAGTATTTGTGTCTGATTTTTTATACTTTCCAAAGGGATTCAGCACAATAATGCGTGGATCATACCAAGGGGGATGTGCGAACAAGTCTATAGACTCAATCCGGACATCACTTAGGTCTGACAGGAATAGATATGATTTAATACGAGAGAGAAAAGGTTGAATGCTTGATGGTCTAGCATTATATAATCTCTTAAGAGCAGCATTTAGAATCGTGGAACGTAAGGGATGATGAGGAGTGGACATGATTTTAGAATAATAATTAAGAGACAGCTGTATCCGCCGCAGATCTAATGGTAACTGATGGCAGATTGCATATAGACTATGGACGGGTGATGTGCGAAATGCTCCACAGCAAATCCTTAAAGCAGAGTGGTGGACGGTGTCCAATCTGCGTAAAATGGAAGATCTAGCCGATCCATAAGCAACACAACCGTAGTCAATGCGAGATAAAATGACTGATTGATAAATACGGAGCAATGAAGTACGATCCGCACCCCAAAATGAATTCGACAACACCTTGAGGATATTGAGCGATCGCTCGCACTTCTTCCGCAGATATAAAGTATGCGGAAGGAAAGTTAACTTCTTATCGAAAATTACCCCGAGGAATTTTATCTCAGTGACCACAGGAATAGGTCTATTGCTTATGTAGAGCACAGGATCAGGATGGAAGCTAGTTTTCCTACAGAAATGGACACAGCAACTCTTACTAGGAGATATACTAAGACCATTTTGTTCACACCAAGTAGTTAGATTGTTTACAGCTGTTTACAATTGTATCTCAATTATATTCATGTTTGAACCCTGATATGAAATTTGTAAGTCATCAACATATAAATTACTATGTACAGAAGATGGTAACTGATGAAGTATGTTGCTGATGAAAAGGTTAAAAATTGTTACGCTTAAAACGCTACCTTGAGGGACACCCTCAGCTTGAGTAAAAGTATTGGAAATTGTACTTCCAATACGTACTTTAAAATGCCTAGATGCTAGAAAATTTTGGATAAATATTGGAAGATTTCCCTTAAAGCCAAGATTATGCAAAGTACGGAGAATTCCATAGCGCCATGTACGGTCATAAGCTTTCTCAACGTCGAAGAAGATTGCAACTAGGTGGTTTCTCCTCACGAAAGCATTTCGAATTTGGGATTCTAGATCTACTATGTTATCTATAGTGGATCGTCCTCTTCGAAATCCGCTTTGATGACGAGGTATGCAATTCTTCTTCTCTAAGATGTAAATGAGTCTAGCATTGACCATACGTTCAAATGTTTTGCACAAGCAACTCGTGAGAGCTATTGGACGATAACTCAGAGGGTCAGATGAATCTTTACCAGGCTTCAAAATCGGAATCACTATCGCTTCTCTCCAAGAATTTGGAAAGACATGTTCCGTCCAGATTCTATTAAACAATATTAAGATGTTCAATAACGAATCATTGTCTAAATGACGGAGCATTTGATAGGAGATTCCATTAAGCCCTGGACTGGTGTTGAAAAGCACAATTATATGGTAGATTATGTCGATCCTCAAATCTAACTGGTGTCCGCTCTGCAATTCCTTTAGTCCTTAGAAAAGTAGGACTATATGAATGAGAACTGGAAACACAAGCAAAAGTTTGTCCGATGATATTGGCAATATCTACAGTTGAGGAATGTACAGCAGCTCCAGTTTTTAAAACAGGAATGCAATGATCCTGATAAATGCCATTTGCTGCTTTCACTTTCCTACATAACTGTTTACTTGATGTCGAAGTCGAAATTGATGACACATAATGTATCCAAGATTCCCTCTGACTCTTACGTCTAACTCTACGAGCAAACGCTTTGGCTTTCTTGAAAGCAATAAGATTCTCCGTGGTTGGGTATCTTCAAAATATATTCCATTGCTTCCTTTGTTTCTTGTAGGAGATTTGACACTGTTCATTCCACCAAGGTTTCCGGTGTTTATGCGGAAAGATGGAATTTTTAGGGATAGCAACATCCGCAGCTCGGATTATTGTGTCAGTGACATACTTAACGGCATCATCTATCAGATCTGTCTTAACTCTTGTCTCACTGATCACTTCCAATTGCGAGAAAAGAGTCCAATCGGCTCGACTGTACACGTAATTAGGTGGGTTGTGGCGCACACTATTACCTCCAGCCTGAGACACGATTAGAGGGAAATGATCACTATTGTAGAGGTCATTTCCGACAGCAAAATTCAGCAATGGCAGAAATGAGGGAGAACAAATAGCTAAGTCTAGAGAGTGAAATGTCCGTGTAGGTTCGTGGAAATAAGTTTTCTCGTCAGTATTAAGCAGACAGAGACAGTTGTCAGAAATGAACTGTTCTATCTGACGACCGCGAGAATTCGTATCATCACTACCCCACAACGAACTATGGCCGTTAAAATCACCGAGCAATAAAAATGGAGTTGGGAGTTGATCCACTAATTCATTTAGTTCCTCTGCTTGGATGACATCATTCGGTGGTAAGTAGAGGCTACAAACCGTGATTAGACATGTGGTGTAGATTCTGACAGCCACAGCCTGGAGTGTAGTTCTTAACTGATGTGCTGTACTGGGGTAATTGTTTGATGTAATTATACATACTCCACCAGACACAGCAGCATCACCACCATAATCCTTTCTAAAGCATTGAAATCCACGCATTTTAGTGACAATAGTGGGCTTCAGGAATGTTTCCTGGAGAGCCACACATGCGGGGTTAAAGCGAGAGATGATGGATTTGATATCATCAATGCGAGACCGAAAACCACGACAGTTCCAGGAAACAAAGGAAGTCATCAATGGAATATATTTTAACCTTTATCACTGTTGCTCATCGTCATCTCAGACGAATCTTCAGAATTAAAAATCATCATCTGATGGATGCAGTTTAACAGCGTCTGCATCCAAACAGAGAAGGGCTTTTTTTGTTAAGGAAGACTTTCTAGGGCCTTCCTTGGCAATTTTTAATTTTCTAGCCTTTAAGGCTTTTGATTTTGCTAAAGTTGAGTTTGCGATCACTGGTATGGTAGTGTTTACATTTTTTTGTTTCACAGGCAGTTTTTTTATATTAATGGATTCAGTTTCTGTTTGAGTACCATAAGATCTAGTGATCTTCTTAACTGCTGCAGCATAACTAATGCCAGACTGAGGAGTGCGCGATAAGACAATTTTGCGAGCTTCTGGGTACGAGACTTTGTTCTTTATTTTGATTGATGTAATTTCCTTTTCAAACTGCCAGGCTGGACAAGATCTAGAGTAGGAGGGGTGGTCGCCTTGACAGTTGACACACACCTCCTTAGCGTTGCAGGTAATACTATCATGGCCGACGTTAGCACAACGGGCACAAGTAAGTTTTCCTCTGCAAGCTAATTTTGAATGTCCGAAGCGTTGACATTGAAAACATCTCAGAGGATTTGGAAAGTATTGCATCACAGAACACCGCAAATAAGCAACTTTTACGTGTTGCGGTAAATCTGGAGTGGCAAATGTCAAAACGAGATTGTTCGTTTTCAGTACAATGCCATCTCTTTTGATTGTCATTCGTTTTACCGCGCATACTTTCTGAGATTTAAGATTTTCAAGAATCTCATCAGTTGATGTATACAGCAAATCCTCTGCCGTAATTACACCACGAGAAAAATTTAAATTCCCGTGAGGTGTTACAATCACATCCATATCGCCCAGAGTTCTCATTGTCGTCATCAGTATAGATTGCCTTTCCGAGGCCGTCTCCAGTAATAGATCGCCAGATCTTAGTTTCTTCAGTGATTTCACTTCACCAAGGAACGCAGAAACGCTTTTTTCGATTACAAAAGGGGAAACAAACTGAAAAGTTCCCTCTTTTTTCTGAATAACAAAAAACTTCGCAGAACACATTGACAATTGTTCCTCCCGTGGGAGTGAAGATAATGTTGAAAGTTCCATACAGCAAAAGTTAAAATTCAGGGACCAGACGACACCACCCACCACGGAGCCCTACGAGGGGATACAGGTTAGTTGTACCAGTGCTAGTCAATCCCTATACGCTCACGGTACATCCCTGAGGTGGCCTCCACCCTTAACGAGTCACCCAGTAGAAGTACTGATCGCTTGATCCCTAAAGCCGATTGATGTGCTGAGGACCACAACACACCTCCCGTTTACCTGAAGCAGAGGCCAAAGCAATGTGTTGGTCTCTGGAGGCCTCAATTACCAGGATCCTCCTTTCCAGGGACACGGGTCTCCACGCACGGCAAACACGTGGGTGATTTAGTCCTCAAGAGTAGCTAATAGCAACAGAGCGGCGAAAGCTACTCAAGGGGAGCCCTCAACCTCTTGCGAGGCAACCACATTGAGGGAGAAGAGGAAGAAAAAGCAGAAGTAGAGAGGAGAGAAGAAATTAAAGAAGAGGACAGATCACTAGGGTACCTCGGGATTGTGACACCCGTGTTTACCTGAAGAAGGTAAACCCCCTGAGGGGGAATCTCTGATAACAGCAGCTTTAGTAATTATGTGTCTCATTTCACATTCAAGTTCCACTTCTACATGAGGTAAGCAAGTCAGTCTCTTCCAAAGGCGTTTTCAACCGGACCTTTTCATTCGTATACAAGCGTGGTTTCACGTATTTGTTGCAGATCAGATTCAAAGTAGCACCAGTATCTCGCAAAATCTTCATTTCTACACCGTTTACTTTACCTACACTGTTATATCGTGCCATCACTTCAATATTTTTAACAGTCACAACATGGGAAAGATTCTGTAGTTTTCTTTAGTTTATCGCACTGTGGGCGAAGATAACTGCTAGAGCCAAATTCATAGCAACGCAGAGTTTCTTTTATCGAAATCGTTTTCTTTCTGTTTACCTTGAGATGTTTCAGTTTTATTGGAAATCTTTCGAATTTTCTTTAGCTGGTAATTCCAATTTTAGTTTCGAAAGTTAGGAAAATTTCTTCTGGGTCCTTCTTTCTTAAATTACATTTTAATGATCGTCCAACTTTTCAGCCAATCTTGGAGGAAATGATCTCTCACTTCTGCAGGCACTCGAAACTTTAACTGCTCCGTAACCATCAGATCTTTGAATTGCTGAAAGGTCTCAATCTTTAATTCGAAAATCCATTCAGTAAAATAACTAAGGAGTTCGTGGGCATAGTTTCTCTAAGATTTGTCCGAAGACTTGTGATGTCGGTAGAAACATTGCTTCAATTTTTCACTGCTCAACTCATATCTTTTTAAGATCAGACTTTTGATAAAATCATCATCACTAGGCTGCTCACTAGCTAACATATTGGATGGGTAAAACTGCTAACAGGTATGCAACCCAATCTTTCTTCGGCACCTGAGGCACTTCAGCTCGTCTTTCAAAATGTATTAAATATAGACTCATTTCGTCACGGTTTTCATCATACATTGGGATAATGTGTGTTAGCGGAATTTTAGGACTGAACTCTACTCTGGACTCTGATTCAATTTTCTGACTTGATTCTCTTTGCGACAGTTCTAACCTTTTCATTTCTAGTTCGTATTGTCGAGCTTCACGAGCCATTCGTTCTTCTCTCTTCTCCTAGGGTTTTTTTTTTCTTCTTCTATTCGTTTTCTATCTTCAATAATTCTAGCCAAGATAAGTTTTACTTCTTCCTCATTGTAAATATCACTACAAAAAATTAAAGTTTTAATTTCCGGAATTTTATTTGAGGCATTTGCTTCCACTCTTAGTTCTTCACATATCTCTAACAATTCAGTTTTTCTAGCTTTAGCTAAATAGGCCATTTTTAGAATTAGGTCAACAAAATCAAAACGCTTTAATATAGTATTAAAAAGAATACAGCTTATACATATATAGGACTAGCTAACTGAACATTTAGGAAAAAAAAAACTTTAGATATCAATATTAATACACCATACCTTATGAAACAATTTTTCAATTTTTTAAAAAAATTTCTTATTCTAATTATTTATTAAAATATAATCTTATGTCAGATTGTATTTAAGAATTTAAAACACATTATCAAGTAAGTTTAACACAAAATAATATATCATTATTTTTACCAAAATAGAAAACAATAACTAGTACGAAAAGCAATAAAAGTTGTTTCTTATTTCTCTTTTTTAACCATAACACACTTGATTTACTATCGCTGGTAAATTAAACCACTATTTCTAAATTCAATATATTATATCATCACAATAATAAATTCTTAATATGAAACTCAAAACATAAAAAACCTTTTTTTATATACTTTCAATATCAAAAATAAAAATAAATCGAAACACCTACTCAGTTTTTTTTTTGTTTTTTTTCGAAACAAACACTATAATCAACTCTCTATTACAATACATTCTATTCATAAATCAAAACAAAATACGCACTGACTGCAGGAAGGAAATGCTATCAATCATTTATAAATTTAAATAAAATATATTCATATTTCTAATCTATGAAATAAATTTCTGATTTAAATAAAAACACTTTGCTCTAAATTCTAATCAAAAGTTATATAGAAACAAAACTTAACATGCACTTCTGTTGTACCATAGAATCTTAACAGATAATTATTAAGTATTTGAATATACCAATAAATCTTGATATCTATCAAAAAAATTTCTTTTTTTTACAACAAATCTGATCCGAGCACAGAATAATCACAATATTTTATAATGAAAACATATCAAAAAAGAGGAACAAACATCAATAATTATTAAACACAATTTTGATTTCATAAAGGTTATATAATAAACCAACAATCAAAATACCTAAGGAATTAAAGAATATATACGTTTACAGAAGTACTCAATATTCTTATTTTTTTAAGTGGGAATAAGTGAATGCCATAAAAATAATATTAATAACACAAAATTTAATACAAAATATGAATATATTTCCATATTTTATTTCCCCAAATTTTAATACAAAAACTGAGATTAAATTTAAATACCAAGGCAATACCGATAGAAAAGGTACTAACTTTTATTTTTATTATTTTTATTTTTCATCTGCTTTATTGGTAATCCTACAAAATTTATGTTAGAATACAAGGCACTAGATTTTTCGTAATCCAACCACTGCCACCATTTTTCACATCTGTTACGACACTGAATTTATGTCGTGAATTTATCACACAACATATTAGAAATAAATTTTTTTTTTTACTGTCCTTTATGATTGCACATAACACATTAAATTTACAGGAACATTTTATAAATGAAACAGCCCACCATAACATTCTCAACATGACCATTCTAAAATCACTTTTCAAATCCAGCCGAACAGCCCGCTATTCATTCTTTTTTTTAAAAAAACTCGTTTTGCTGAATCTGCAGCACCATCTTGAGTTGTCAAAACCATTACACAAGACTTAAATTTTAATATCAGATACAAATACAAATGCATAAAATTTTAAACAATTTAAATATCAATGATTATTTCTACATTCTGATTAATTTTATTCTCTTTATTTTTTTATCATATTTTTGATATAAAATTTTGATTTTGAGAACCACTTCAAAATAAGTTGAGGGTTTACACAGCTACTTTATAGTCAACACATAATCGAACACTACCATCAGGCTTGGGTATAACATCAAGAGGCGAACCCCAGTTGCTACAATCTACTTTCATAATTATCTGATCTTGCTTAAGTATTTTAAGTTATCATCTTTCTCACGTAAGGCAAAAGGTACTTCTCAAGCTTTTAAAAATATAGGTTTCGAATTTTCTCGGAGTTTTAATAAGCACGTAAAAGTCTGTATTATCCCTTTTTTCCTACTAGTTTGAGCATGGATGTTTTTCTCTGTGTTAACTTGTTCTTTGTTTAAAGTTGATGCATGAATGTGGTGCACCCTATAAATCGGTTTGTGGTGGTATGGCGTGGCAGCTACTTTATAGTCAACACATAATCGAACACTACCATCAGGCTTGGGTATAACATCAAGAGGCGAACCCCAGTTGCTACAATCTACTTTCATAATTATCTATCTTGCTTAAGTATTTTAAGTTATCATCTTTCTCACGTAAGGCAAAAGGTACTTCTCAAGCTTTTAAAAATATAGGTTTCGAATTTTCTCGGAGTTTTAATAAGCACGTAAAAGTCTGTATTATCCCTTTTTTCCTACTAGTTTGAGCATGGATGTTTTTCTCTGTGTTAACTTGTTCTTTGTTTAAAGTTGATGCATGAATGTGGTGCACCCTATAAATCGGTTTGTGGTGGTATGGCGTGGCAGCTACTTTATAGTCAACACATAATCGAACACTACCATCAGGCTTGGGTATAACATCAAGAGGCAAACCCCAGTTGCTACAATCTACTTTCATAATTATCTGATCTTGCTTAAGTATTTTAAGTTATCATCTTTCTCACGTAAGGCAAAAGGTACTTCTCAAGCTTTTAAAAATATAGGTTTCGAATTTTCTCGGAGTTTTAATAAGCACGTAAAAGTCTGTATTATCCCTTTTTTTCCTACTAGTTTGAGCATGGATGTTTTTCTCTGTGTTAACTTGTTCTTTGTTTAAAGTTGATGCATGAATGTGGTGCACCCTATAAATCGGTTTGTGGTGGTATGGCGTGGCAGCTACTTTATAGTCAACACATAATCGAACACTACCATCAGGCTTGGGTATAACATCAAGAGGCGAACCCCAGTTGCTACAATCTACTTTCATAATTATCTGATCTTGCTTAAGTATTTTAAGTTATCATCTTTCTCACGTAAGGCAAAAGGTACTTCTCAAGCTTTTAAAAATATAGGTTTTGAATTTTCTCGGAGTTTTAATAAGCACGTAAAAGTCTGTATTATCCCTTTTTTCCTACTAGTTTGAGCATGGATGTTTTTCTCTGTGTTAACTTGTTCTTTGTTTAAAGTTGATGCATGAATGTGGTGCACCCTATAAATCGGTTTGTGGTGGTATGGCGTGGCAGCTACTTTATAGTCAACACATAATCGAACACTACCATCAGGCTTGGGTATAACATCAAGAGGCAAACCCCAGTTGCTACAATCTACTTTCATAATTATCTGATCTTGCTTAAGTATTTTAAGTTATCATCTTTCTCACGTAAGGCAAAAGGTACTTCTCAAGCTTTTAAAAATATAGGTTTCGAATTTTCTCGGAGTTTTAATAAGCACGTAAAAGTCTGTATTATCCCTTTTTTTCCTACTAGTTTGAGCATGGATGTTTTTCTCTGTGTTAACTTGTTCTTTGTTTAAAGTTGATGCATGAATGTGGTGCACCCTATAAATCGGTTTGTGGTGGTATGGCGTGGGTAATGATACATGCCTCTGTGAATTGGTTAATAGGAGCCACTACGTAACAACAAATGAGTAGTTGTTTCTGGCCTTGCTGTGGTTAAGGATTAGTCACACAAGTGCCCACCATTGTTAAAAAAATATTAACAAATCAAATATGCATTAAACTGGTTCAAAATTATAATAAAACTAGTTAGTCACCAAATTATATTGTCCCAAAATGATAGTCTTCTTAAAGAAGATTTTAATAAAAATATTTGATTAAACCCTACTACCTAATGCAGATGCCAAATAAGCCATTATTGATAGAATGGATTCTTTCATTTAACAAATTAAATGTGAATGTTAAAATTTCAGTCCAGAATATCAACAATCCTTCAATTATATGAAATTTTAGGACTAGCATAGATATATTGTGATATTTTAATTGAAATATGCTTAATTACTTTTATTAAGACAAAAAATTTTATGATTGAAAAATACTTTATTTAAAAAATAAAATGGTGTGTACATGCACCATTGGACAAATCAACAAACAAATCATTTAGCTAAATAATTATTTTACAGTCAAATATTTGTATTTATGAAAAATTTTGGATACAAATAGACTTGGGAAATGAGGCACAAACATATCAGGTAATTTTTGCACACTTTTATGAGCTTTATTTTTATGTTTACTTTTGGAATATCTGATTCTATCAGTTTGCATTTAGTTCAGTAGAGCTGTGGATAATGGGTGCATCATTTGTAATTTATCTTAACCAGATGGATTGTTTCTAACATTCAGACTTTACTATAAGAATCACTCTAAGATCTAGTCTTTATGTCTTTTTAATGTTAGTAGAAATTCCATATGGCTTCTATAAATATAACACTAACAATTAAAACTCACATTTTGCATAAAAAATCAAAATTTGCAGTAAAATTTTGCTAAATACTATATAATTTTTTACCATATACTAAAACCTATTTCTGTGCAGTGGACAAGGATTACATAAAAGAAAATGCATAAAAAATTACATGAATCAAATACAGCTATAAAAATAATTTTTACAATATAGTTAAAATATTTTTATGAGATGATTAGGAAAAACAAAATCTCACAAAACTTAAAATATTATGAAATATCTAAGAATAATTTTTTAAATTAAATCAAAACATGCTAATACATTCAAGATAGCAATGCCATGGTTAGGCAAAACACAGAAGCAAACAAAAAATCAAAAACACAAACACGAAACACAAAAACAGAATGAAAATAATGTAAGTATTTGAAATATATGATAAATAATTATAGACTGTACTAACCTTGGAACTGGAAAGCACTAGATATACAAGAGGAACTCAAATGAAAAGGTACGAAAAGACACTGTGAGTATAACTGAAGACTTTGTTCTAAGTATTTACTATCAGCCCGAGCACAATTCCATTAACGAGCTAAAAGATTCTTTGTTCCCATAATTCCTGTGGCTGTGAAGAGACCCAGTCTTTCACATGTCCTTGAGTTCATCATCTGAATTGAACTACTTCGATGTTAGATGTTTTTTCAGTGGACCAAACACAAAGAAATCGCAGGGTAACATGTCTAGGCTGTAAGGCAAATAGTCTAACTGCTTCCACTTGAACTTGGCCAGTTCCAAATATGTAACCCTGGAGACATGGACAAACATCATGAAGCAGAACCACACACTCTGTGAGCAGCCCAGCCTTTTGTTTTTGGTAGACCTGCACAGAAGTTAGAGTTTCGCACAGTACACATCCGAGTTAACCATTTTTCTTTTAGCAATCAACTGGATGGTGGTCTTAAGAGCCTATGCTCTCTCCTGTGCATGCTCTGATAGATGATAGACTAGTAGCATCCCTAGATGTCTCCCTACATTCTCCCATTGTGGCACAGAAAAACATGTTAACAGTTACATTGTTACAACGTTTCGTGCCTTTTCATTTGAACACCCCTTGTGTCAGTGTAGTTTGCATTAGGATAACAATACATATGTAATCAGCAGATGCAATACTTTTGTAATTTGATGAAATACAGATGAAAAATCAAAAAACTAAATGGCTGATCAAACAATTATACTTTTGATAGATAATTTCATCAATTATTCCCAGTTGATAGCATTAACAGCAATTAAATAAAATATTTACATTTTCTTACCAATATTTTTTATTATTTATGAAACTTTCAACTTTAAATCTCTATAAAAGCTTGATTAATTTCCAGTGGAATGATTATACATTTTCAAAATATTTGTCGATAACTGCTTCAAGTAAAAAACACTTGTGTATTTTGAAATTTTGTCATCAGAAAACATTTATTTCCATTGAATTACTAATATTTTAAAGAGATCTTCAGAAAAATAAATTAGTGAAGAAAGTGGCTATTAGCAAAAAAATATTTGAATTAAATGAAATGTTGTGTTTACGCAAATTTGGGTGAAAATAAGTTAAAGTTCTAACAGAAAAAAAATTCAGTGAGGTTTCCAATAAGTTTTAATTCTGTTTAAACTTTAAAGTTGAAATTTTATTTTAAGTTTAAAAAAAATTTGAAGTTATTTAAAAATTAATTACAGTGCAAAATAAGTGTTAGCACATTTATAAAAAATATAAACTGAAAAAAGTGGTAGAAAAAATATCCATTCCTTTATTTAAGAAAAAGTTATTATATGATGTAATTAGTAACAGTTTTTAATTAATTTGCCAAAAAATAAGTTTAAATATATATTTTTACTTTTAGGGAGTAAAAACAAACATTTTTTATACTATAGAGAGAACAAGTTCCTTAAAAAAATAAAAGTGTTTATGCTTCATAGTCAATTATAAGTTCCATAAGAGTTGAAAATTTTTCAGAGCATTTTTTATTTCATAAATGCTATTAGGAATATTGAAAAAAAAATTAATGCAAGTTTTAAAAAAATATTTAATTACTAAAGCAGATTTAATTCTGCTTCAAGAATGGTTTATATAGTTGTTTCTGATTGCCTAAAAGCTCCAACTATAACTCTACAGCTGTTATTGAATATACAGTTTTTTAGAAATGTCTATTACAATGATTAAAAAATTATTTGAAGTTTAATTTGGAATAACTTTAATGTCTTCAATTTGATTTCTAACAGCAAGAGTTTTGTAAGCTTTTAAAACATTCTATCACAAAATTGAAAAATTTTATAAAAATTCCTTGCTAGTAAAAACACCCAAAAATAAATTCAATTACTAAATTTGTAGTATAAATAATAAAGGCAAAATTATACACTTTAAAAAGGCATATTATTTTTCAATAGGTCTTTTCTTTTTTATGAAATTTACTGATGTTTTAAGAATTTTAAATTTCTAAATTGCTTAAAATTATAGTTTGTCTACATTAAAAAATCAAAGCTTAAAAATCTGTTAAAGACTTCACTTTTAAAAGTAAACATTATTAAATAAAAAAATACTTAACAGTTGTAACATATACAGCAGTTAAAATAACAAACTTTGACACATATACCAATAACAGTCATAAGAGAAAGTCCATCCTGACACAGCTAGTCATTTGATGACCAAATAAAAAAATTTTAACACTTTAACATTTTATAGTTTTAACATCCATCATTTTTCATAAAATATAATTAATAAAGAAACTAAGTATTTTACATACAAAAATTGAGATTATGTCTTAATCAATTTCTGATTCATATTATTAGTAAGTCTTCATTCTTTCACTTTCTGTTCCCATTATAATTTCAATAATTTTAGCAAATTTTAATAGGGTCATTTTATTTATAAAAAATAAAAGCTTAGAATGTCAAAAGTTTAAAATAAATACCTATGGAATTTCTTCATATTATATCTCTAATAGTAGTTTTAAGTCACAAATTGATTGTATTATGGTCTTTTTCAAAACAAATATTTGTGGTTCTCTCTACTTGTGAAACTTCCACACGTTTCACTATCAATTTTTTATTTCTAACAAAGATCAATACTTTGTATTTTATTTAATATCCCAGTAAACATTATGAAACAATTTTAATTAATTGTTTTCTAGTACATATAAACTCTTTTTTGAATCATAGATTCTGAATTTCGCACAAATATTTTTACACTAAAGGATAATCCTAATACTGAAGTTAAGAATTAACACTCTTCTTGAATTTTGCTTTTATACATGAAAAATATGGTTTTTTAATTTTTTATTATATAAAAAAACCAATGATGTTAAACTAAGAAATAAAATGCAATTATTAAAAATATCTTTTAAGAAAAATTTATATTAGTTTCCACTTAAGATATTAATTTGACTATTATTATTTTATATAAAATATCCACATTAAATTTTTTGACCTAACAAAGATTAATCATTTTACTTTTAACATATTCTACAATATGATAAACTATCATTCATAAACTTACCATACTAGTAATTTTATGTTACAAGACATATATTAATATCCACTTCAGAAAACCATGTATTTGTAAACCATAATTTGTTAACATGTAACTCTCTTATTGGAATATTTAAAATTTTTAATATTTACTATAAAACATTTTAACAATTAATACTTTAGAATAAATTTGAAGTTTTGTTTCAAAAGGATGTTTTTCAAAATGATAAAAGAGTGTTCAAAAGATTTGTAAAATTATCCAGTTAACATTATACATTTTGCAAGTCCAAAAGATTCTCTGCCAAAAAATATGGAATTTGCAACTTAAGTAGATTAATAAGCCTCATAACAATTATGACAATTTTATTTTTCGAATTAGTTTCTTTAGTCAGAAGCAGAAAACGATTTTTATGTTTAGATTAATTCAACTACATTTCAACATTTTCACGTTTAGTTTACTTTTAGATTTTTTAATAAGTTACAAACATCTTAATGTAAAAATTTAGTAAATAACTTAAAATTAATCAAAACAAAAAAAGGATACAAAATCATATAATGTTTACATTGAGAAAAATTATTCGTTACACATGTGAACATACCTTCACAAAGGAAAAATTGTTTAACAATAAATAACCATCAGATTATGAAAACATTAAAACTTAGCAGTATTTTAAATAACTATATATAAATAATTTCATATTATGACAATATGAGCTATGCAATGGATATTAAAACATTAGAAGTAAACTTTGTAATTTAACATCAAACAAATCAACGCAGCTCTATGTACACAATTGTCATGAAATTACGAAAAATAACTAGTTCAAAAATAATATTTTAAAACTGTAATAATTTTTCATACATAACTGGCTCAGAACCATATAACATGTAAAAGCGATAATGTTTTTTAAGAGTCACAAAAATACTTACGAAAATTTTCAATTTCTGCTAATTCACATCTACGTACTACAATACCGATAGATGGCCACAAACGAAACGAACGATTATTGTTGCCAACAATTTAATATTATTTTCATAAAACTGTTTTTCTAGAACAATATATCAAAATATTTGTTTTAATTTGAATTTACAAAATACAGTAAATATTCCAAAACATTATAATTTGTTTGCAAAACCATTAAAATGAAATTAAACTTCATAACTTTATAAAAAAAAAGAAATATGAATGTTAAAATGCATTCCCTCAGCAACGAAATTATTCCGATATATTTGACGCTTGAAAAATTCATCGTTTAGAACGAATAGGATTACAGGATTCCCCGCCAAAAATTAAGAAGAGTTAGTATTCCCTGGTAGTTGGTCAATATTTAAAGAATCAATGTATTTAACACACTTTAACATAGATATTTGTAAGATTTAGCTAGTCGGCTAATCCCGTGATTAGATAGCCCCTTTTTTTTCTCCAGGGTACTTATCATTATTCCATTTTAAATTTAACTACTAGCCTATTTCTCTGAAGTATGAATTTATTTTCCTCTGCATAGGGTCGAGGAATTTAAACAACCTGAAAGGAAGTCATTTTTTTCGGTGGTATTATTTGTGCACTTGTGTAAATACATTTGTGAGTTCTGTAAATATTTTAACGCTTTCTCAAATTTTCATGAAATGATTTTGATAGCTTGTAATCTAGTTGATTTTCTTCTTTTTACTAATGAAAATTCAAGTTGGAAATTTAACTTTAGAATTTCTTGTTTATTGATTAGAAAATAAAAAGATTTAAGACTGGAAATAATTAAGATTCAACAGATAATATTTAAATCTCTGTATTTATACTTCTCTATTATTTCACAAAATAGTTAATTTACAACTAACAAAGCAGAGAAATGCTTAGAAAACATAATGTGTCAAAACTTTTAAAGGAGGAATGTAATAAATAAGAATGATAATCCTTTCAAATTTCATAGCATTAAATTTCTGCATAAATTTTCAAACTTTAAAATTTTCATTTTTAAAAATGGCTATCCTTTTTAAAATGTGAGTTTTGCTGCATTCACATGAAAATTAAAGAAGGTATATTTCCTTAAATAAGCGTCTAGAAGCTCCCTAAATTATTGTGTGTGTTCCTAAATTACCATATTACATCAAACTCAAGTAATTTGGTAAATAACTTCTTTAAATTTTTTTAAATGAAAATTTATTTCAATTACATAAAAACGCTACTGACCAATCAAATATTTTTGAAACCTTATTATAAAAAATTAAGTCCTTTTCATTATTTACACAAAATGTAGCACAACAAATCTTGAACAAAGTATGAAACTTAAGAAAATGTTTCAAAGTGTAAAAGAATTTTTGAATTTTTTATTAATTTTTTTTTACATTGTGAATTTCTAAATAATGAGTAATCATTTAAAGAGGGATGCTTGATACAGTAGTCATAGACAAAACTAATAAATTCATCAGTCTAAACTTGTACTCTAACTACTATCCATTCTACTTTTTAAAACATTTCTGAATAGACTGTATCGTTACAGTATATTGTTTACAGATATCAGAGTGTTGTGCGCAGCAAACTGAAGCAAATGGAGATGAAAGGAGAATACTAGTTATTATTTTATTTGAACAAGAGAGAGTTAAAAAAAATGAAAAAGAAACACTCTTTTCCCTACTTATTAGCAGTCCATGATAAGAAACATTATTGCAGCATTACACATTGTGCCTCTGAGATTAGCGAATGCAACGTAAATTGTGTATTATTATTTTACTAAAATGAAATTAGCTATTTTTGACATTTTTCACTCCTTCAGAGCTAATACCCGGAGCAGCCCGTACTCCTCACCAAGTTTGCTACGTCACTCTGACACAGTCAAGTACATAGTAAAAACATTTAAATATTCTTCTTCAGTAAGAGGCATATTAATAAAATATGTCAGTAAGAAAGTAATGGCTTTCCTCATTTTACAAACTACTCAAGAAACAGTAGGTTGGTTTGCGACGGCCAAATCATCAAAGACATGACAGTCCAAGAACTATTCTATTAGAGAGAGATTTATGATGTACTTTCAAAAGTTAAATGAGGTATTTACTTATAAAAATATCACTTAAAAAATCTAAAAGCGAAGGACCAGATAATAATTGTGATGAGACTTGATTTTTCTTAAATATTTCTGTAAATTTAACTTTTAAAAGAATTTGCTTTTTTAAGATCAGTAACACACTTTTGAGAACTCCATGAGATGATTCGGTATTTAAATATTATCCCACCTACCACTTTCCCCAATAAATCAACACAAATCTTGCTGTTGTGTTATGGCTTATCCTCCAATGGTCTGACGAAGTCAGACAAAATCCATTAGACCACTGACCCTAAGGAAATCGAAGACCAGAAGGGGGGGTGAGTGTATATCCTCTCTGGAAAGCCCGAAACAGTCCAGGATGTGAGCATTTAAATAGTATTTTTTTAAAAAGTGAGGTGAAAAACAAAGTTCTTAACTCATATTATCTTTGATACAAATATAGATAGAAATTTTATTTTTAATTATTCAATTTTTTATTCATACATTCCTATTTGTATTCGTTAAAAGTAAAAACAAATGCATAGCGTGAATACGATCACTAAACTAATATTTTGAACTAAATCTTAACATTCGACCACATATTTTTTCACAAAGTAATCAGTGAGATAATACATACGTACCAATGATCTGCGTTTTATTTAGTCCTGTCATTTAATTATTTCCTCATTTATTGAGGAAAACCAGTTGACATACCCATTCACTATTGCAAAAGTTTAATCAACATTTTATATAATTGATATCTATCTGTCAATATTGGCATCATATAATAATTCAGTCTCACCTATTGATTTAATATAATTTTAAAAAATCTCAAAAAACTACAGATAAAATATTGACCGATAAGCCTTTCAGTACTTTAAATGGTATGGTTCCGATTTGTCTGGTTCTTCAGTAAGGATGTCTGGGACAGCAAATGATATTTTTTAGAGTTATAATCCTTTTTGTTTCTCGCATGGTAGTAAACAGAGTGGAAGAGTTGCTCTTGTTTCATTATTTATGATGATAAAAACAAGAATGTAATAGTCTAACGTAGAATACCTGAGTGATGTTAATTTTCAGGCTGATTTGCTGTGTTTAAATCTTGATGTGAAATGGATACAAAGTAATCATAAGATTAAGACTCTTGAGAAAAAGTGCCTTATTTGAACAGATTCGTTGTATTCTCTTTTTCTCTTGTGGGACATTCTTACTAGAGAAAAACGGGTGGTTGACATTTATATTATTTTATATGAGCTTGAATCTTTGGTGAATGTTAATTTTTCTTACTTATTTCTTACTTTTCTACCAGTACGAGGACATACTGGTTTTCTTTGTAATGAAAAAGCCTACCAGTTGGCTGAACAAGTTATTTTTGGAAATATTCCCTTGGGTTGTTTTATCCCAAATCTGACTGCAAACTTGTCACGCGAGAAAAAACTTAGTTGATTGGAATACTGAATGTCTTGCATCTTCGTATGGCCAGAAAACTAAGAAGTTTTTCCCAGAAATTTTGCAGCATCTGAAATGTAAATATTTCTCACCAGATTTTAATCTGATTCAAGTATTAATTGGCCACAGGAATTTCAGAAGTTATTTATTTCGTTTTAAAATTGAGGCCAGTAGACTTTGAGGTTGTGGCAATGTCGTACAGTATGCTGAATATGTTTTGCTATACTACACGTTGCATGCAAGTGTCAGAACAATTTTTAGAACCGATTTCAGCACCTTTCCATTGGTTGAATTCGGTTATTTTTTCTAACCCTTTGAGGAATATTGAAACCATTGTTGTTTTTCAGATATTTATTTGTCGCTTAAACTTTTAATTCTTTCGTTGTTGTTCTCTTGTAAATGTTTTTGTGGTTGCATGCGCTCACTTTTGTAAGCCTCATGACATATTTTATGATACATGAAGAATTTTGTTCGAATTTCCTTAATAAAAAATATTACTGCAATAAATGAGATTGAAATGATGAAAGTTTTGTTTGCAGAGATAATCATAATGTTCACATCATGATTCATCAAATCAAAATGTTGAGAGGGTATACTAAATTTTTACTCCTTAAGTGAGAGTTTCAAAATAATCAGTCATATAAAATTTATCTAATCGAGATAATAATACTAACTCCAGAGGGTTTTCCCTTTACATAAAATATGAAATAAAAATAAAATTTTTACCATGGAATAGAAAAGTTATGTGGAGGAAACTATATGAAACTATTTCAAAATGTTACTAGTAATACCTAATTTTAAGTATTAACATTATTGAAACAACATTTTAAATGAAACTGAACAATTATTATAATTCCAAATAATCTTGGATCTAATATTTTTACGAAGTGTCGGCCTGTGCGTAGCAGGCACTTTACTTCTTCATCTGTAGTAGCTCGAAGAGGAGAAAAAACATGTCTTTACTCACGGAGAGCGCTTGCCTGACTGCGTGTAATAGCCAATCAGCTATGAGTGTTTCATAACTGCGCGTTGTTACCAGAAATGAGAATTTTCAATGTAGAAAGAGAACATAGATACAAGTTTGCATGATAATATTTAGAGTTCAAAATGAGAAAATCTGAGATAAATAATTCCGGTTAATAATACAAGTAGATGAAAATATATACACTATATACACGATTTACATTTATCTCTTTCCTTAAGAAAATATCTCGCTATTGGTCTATATTTGCAGTCTTCCGCAAGATATTGATATTTAAAAATTTCGTTGCAGTTTGCTGCTTCGCAGTTCTGAGCTTTTTCCTAAAATTTATTATTTAATTTTCTTATATGTTTGGCTATAGATTGTCTATTTTTAAATATCTTTAGCTATATTTTTATTTCTGATAAAGTATGGGGCGTTTGTAATTTTTCTTAATATCTTGTACTGAAAAAACTATTAATTTTCCTTTTGTCCATTTTGTTGTTAAAGTTCCATACTGGGGACGCATATGTTATAATTGGTCTTATCATTGAAATGTATAGATTTTTCACCTATAATTGATTTTTCACCTATATTTGATTTTTCACCTATAATTGCTTTTAAACACCCATAAGCTTGTGTAGCCTTAGTGATCACATTGTTTATATGTTTTGTCCATTTCAAGTCACTCGTTAATATAATTCCTAGATATTTAGCAGAGTATACTTTTGGTATTTCTCTGCCAAATAAGATTAGTCCATTTTTATTCCGATGTTTGAATTTATTTCTTCTATTTCTTTTAAACAGAATCAGTTGAGATTTTTCTGCATTTATTTTAATTCTCCAATATTTGCACCAGTTTTCTATATTATAGAGAGAAGATTGTAGTTTTTGTATTGCATGATTAGGGTTACTTGATTCAGCCAAAATGGCCGTGTCATCAACGTAAACAATATTCGTTGTTTCATCCATGGGGAAGTCATATGTGAAGAATAGATATAGTATCGACCCAAGGATGCTTCCCTGGGGTACTCCAGCATTTATTTTTCGTGTTAGTGATTTTTGGTTATTTTGCGTGACTTAAAAATATCTATCTGTTAAGTATGAATTTAGTAGCAAGATGATATTTGAGTCCATATTGATATTGATTAATTTTTGAATAAGTCCTTTGTGCCAAACTCTATCAAACGCTTTTGATACGTCGAGCATTACCATGGCAGTGTATAAATTTTTGTGTAGATTGTCTCACCAATAATTTCTATTATTCTAGTAAGTTGTTTAACCGTCGATAGATTTTTCCTGAATCCATACTGTTGATTTGGTAGCAAGTGAAAGTAGGGTTTGATTCTGTTATAAATAATTTTTTCAAATATTTTGCCTATTGTGGGTAGTAAGCTTATAGGTCTATAATTTTCTGCTTTTCTGGGATCTTTGCCTGGTTTGGGAAATAATATTATGTCAGCAATTTTCCAGATTGTAGGGAAGTAGCAGTATTTTAGACAGTCATTAAAAATATTTACGAGTTTTGATAGATAATCTTTTGGTAAGTATTTTATCATAGAGTTGGAGATTTTATCTCCTCCTGGTGCATTTTTGGTTTTTAGCTTCTTAACAATTTCTAGTAACTCTTCTACGTCTGTAGGATTTATTGTTGCTTTTGGTTGATTATTATTTACAATATAGTCCACGTTTTGTTCAACTATTTTAGTAAAAGTATTGTTTGTATCCGGATTTGGATTAAATTTGCTGTATAACGAGTTTGAGAAAATTTCAAGTTTTTCTTCATTTGAGTAAACATGACCGTTTTGACCTTGAAGCCTGTTATTTTGTGTTTTCTTCCTTTTAAGTTGCCTGGCAAAAGTCCAAATAGAGTTGTTTTCTGTTGTCAGTTTTTCGACTTTTTGTTTCCAGTTTTCATTTCTGATTTCGTCACAAAGTTTTTTTAATTTGTTTATTCAATTTATTCACTTGAGTTTTGTAGTGGGAGTTTAGGGTTTTTTGATATCCTCTTCTAGTTCTGTTTCTTTCTTTTATTATTTCTCTTACATTGCTGGGAAGCCTTAGATAATTTTTATGATATTTCACTGTTATGGTTGCTGTATTTTTTGCATTTACTATGTTTTCAGTGAATATTCTTATATTCTCCGAGATTTTATTTTGCATATTTATATGTGTTTGATGGTTTTCTTCATTGTTGTTCCAGTATTGATCCTGTAGAATGTTGCAGTATAGTTGCCAGTTTGTTCTGTAAAGATATTTTTGTTCAATTATTTTATTTATTTCCAGAGAGACATCCAATAACTGGGAGGTGGTCTAAGGATAGTTCATTTAATGTATTAGCTGAAAGTGGTATTTGGCTATTGTTTAGAAAGATGTCTAATATATCTCTTTTATTTCTATAGTCAAAATGCGTGGGTTCTATTGGTGCTACTATTGTATAGTTATAGTTTTGAGCTGCGTTTAATATTGTGGTTCCATTTTGATTAGTAATTTCACATCCCCAGTGTATATTTTTACTATTTAGATCTCCACCTATGATGGTTGGGAAATTGGTTGAAAATATATTAATAACGTTCTGTGAAGTTACTATGTGCTGAGGTCTATTATAAATGCTCGTAAATTTGATATTTATTTTGGGTTTAAAGGTGACAATTATAGAAGTTTCTTCATAACTATTATTGTTATTATTGCTGTAAATCGTTGAGTTTAATGATCTTTTAATTGCTATGGCTGTCCCACCTCCTTTGTGGTGTGCTTTATCAGTTCCATATACGTTGTAATTTGGTATGTTGAATTTGATTGCAGGCGTTAGATGCGTCTCCGTGAGTAAGATTATGTCAATGTTACATTGATCCAGGAAGTTTATGAGTTCTTGTGTCTTTAGTTTAATGCTTTGTGCATTCCAAGTGGCCACTGTGATTGGGTTAAAGCTTTGTTGGTTGTTACTCATTATTTGCTGTTATTGTTCCATTTTGTTGGGCCTCCATGGCCTCGTTAAATTTTTTCAATTGAGCAGTTAATTCTTGGATTCCTGAATTTTGCACATATTTTACTAGTAATTTTAGCTCATTTGCAATTGATTTTGCTTCATTTATTGATTTCTTTGTTTTAACTTTTGTGTCGTTTTCTTGAACCAGTACGTTTGCGTATGTCAGTTTGGGGTTTGAACTGGGTACAATTGTACTTTTTATATGTGCATTTAGATTTTGTTTTCCTTTTATTTTGGGGAATTTATTACATCCTCTGAAACTAGCAGGATGGGCTTCGCCACAGTTGGCGCATTTCGCAGGTGTGGTAGTCGGTTTAGTACAATTTGAATGGTGATGGTCCCCTGCACATTTCACACACTTGAAATTGTGGTGACATGAGGTTTGTGCATGAAAGAAGCCTTGGCATCTAAAGCTCTGCGTTACTTCTTTTCTTCCTTTGTATGTTTCTATTTTAACCGCTAGGTTAAATATGTGAGACATATTGTAAATTTCTTTTGACTTGTCATTTTTAGGGAGAGTAACAATCTATAGAGGTAAGTTGATTTTGTTCCCGTCAACTTTTTTGGTCATCTGGGTAACATTGATAATTTGAAACCCCTCTTGGATTAATTCTTGAGTTATTTCTTCTGCATTATAGTATGGCGGAAGGTTGCGTATGACTATTTTTAGATTTTTGTCTTCTGGGAGGACAAAAGTATGGTAGGTGGTTTTTATTTCGTGTAAAGCTGAGGTGACTTTTCTATGTGTTTCGGCATTATCATCTTTTAATGTTAAAATTTCAGTTCCCGTCATTTTTCCTTTGTAACCTGATATATTTTTTGATTTGAAGAGTTCCTGTAGATTTTTTCAATTAATTGTTTGGTCTTTTACCACTATTGGTGGTATTTTAGTGTTCTTTTTGGCTGGTTGGAAGTTTTGAGCATCACTCATTTCATTGTTATTATCTGTGACTTCATTAGATTTTTTGTTCGAGACATTAATTTTTTTCCTCAATTTTTCTTTTGATGGCTAACTTAGGTTTTAACAGTTTGGCTAAGTTCCAAGTAGTCTTCATTTTCTGATACAATTTTGACGTCATCGCTTAGGACTTCAAATCGATTATTAGATGTAACAGGAATGGCGGTGGCGCGTTTACATTAGTTTTTGGAGTGTTCCCATTTTTCGAGGTTTTCTCCCTTTGGTAACTCGCAAGGAGCTCAGTTAATTTCGTCAGCTCGATGCTGTGTATTCGCAGTAGTTCTATTTCACTGTCCGTTAGTTCCTCATTACTAATCTTCTGAATATATTCGGAAGTTAGTCTAATTTTATTGCTGATGGCCCTCACCCCGATTCCAGAGTTATGCATGGCCCTAACCGTGGTGGGATTTTTAAGATTGTAAATGTTTTGGATCATTGAACTTAAGTTCGTAGCCTGAGGGGGGGGGTTGGAGGTGAAACCTCCATCTGTCCGGTGGACTCCGAAGAGTCCATGCAGTCCAAGTCAAATCACAAGAAAATTTGCCCCTTGTGTTGGCACCGTAAGGTATCCGGGGACTTCTACTTGCACAAGTCACTATCTCCGTTGGTGATGATCTTTGAGAAGCTCGAGTAAGATTGTAGCATAAAAATATGGAAATTTAAGAAGTGGTCTGTAAGAGCTCAAAAAATTAGCTTCTACACTGTCCGAGTGTCCCAAAACGTGCCGATGTCACGAGATTTCATCCCAATGATTCCAAATAAAGAATTAAATTGACTGAATAAGTAATGTAGTTTATTTTATTTACTGGTGAGCCACTGACATATTTGCCTTATTTTGACAGAAGTCGTCATTTGCTTTCTGTTTTCAATCTATAAAATTTTTTATCTAATATATATTTGTTATTACCACTGTAACAATAAATGTATATTAATAGTTATAATTAAATATTACATTATTTAAGTACATTTGTAAGAGCAGCTCATTAGTAATAATTATTGCCAAAAATGAGAAGTTTTAAATTAGGAGCTGGGAACTAATTGTGAATCGTGAATAGGATTGGAGTAGGACGTGTAAAATAATTATTATACCTAATGCGAAATCAGTTGAATTAAAATATTACGATGCTGTTTTCTGACATTAGTTCTTCAACTATTTCTTAGAGTGAAAGGTAAATTATAACTTTCTTTACTAAAAGTGTATTGTAATTTGTCCCAGCTTAATTTGGACATTCTTTTGCTTTTTAATGCCAATGATATTAAAAAAATCGTCTGGATCAGAATATAAACAACGTTTCCATCATCCCTGACTTATAATAAATAATTGAATAATTTACGACCTGAAAAATGTTTTTTTAACTTTACTTGATTTCTAAATTATTTGAATCATTTTTTTTATACTGATTTCGTATCATTCTATAAGTACAAGCATTAAATATATGTGGACGATTAAAAATCTTTTTTGCACCTCAAACTTATTTACAGATATATCAGATTATGCGAGTTGCAGAAATTTGTATTTGTGTGAAGAACACATCTGCCATATATATTGACATCCTTAATATATTATGCCAGCAAAAATGGTGCAGATGCTTTCTCTGCAACAATGGCAAGAATTTTCGAATTAGTATAAAGCACAAAGAAATCTGATAGACTTTACTTTTTGACACTATGTTGTGGATTGTCTAACGGCCTATGATTGTTAAGGAATAATTTAAAGGCCACAGTATAATTCCCTTTCGGAAGGACTTTTCATTGACAGTGGGCCATATTCACGAATTGCAATGGAGAAAACCAAGAAAACTCCCAAGCACCCATGCCGAAAAACGTGTATGCAAAAGGCAAAAATGCAACATCCATCTCCCCTTGTACAAGAATGAGTGAGATCGGAGCTGTAATCTTTCGCTTTGAAGAAGGGTCTACTACTATGCGCTCACGGTCAGCCTTTAGCAAATCTTAGTAAACAGACTGAAAAAAATAAAATGCATAATTTTTTAATCTCCTTGCAAACATTAATACCTCATTACCTTTCATATTGTGATGTCAGTTTTGAATATCTTAACAACTATCTGGAAGAAATATTTTTGATTGAATGGAGCATAGATCAAATAACATTATTTGAATTTGTATCATCTATCATACGATCAGTACATATAGTGATTGACCTTGAGGGTGATTCTTCCTTGCCTTTATAGAGATTTATCACTACAAAAGCCATGCACAGAATGCACATCCATGTATTTCCTTTTCTAAATCATTGTAAGGAAATTGGAGCCAAACTGGTTCATTCTCCCAGTACTTACCATACGAAATACGAATATTATTGCTAAAATTTTGAAAAGAAGTAGACCAAGAATGCAGCGTATAAAAATCTGAAGTCTCGAAGAAATTACAAATGTCATATTTGCTATAGTAGAAGAAATATGTTAGTCGGCTTAACTTGCTTTTTGCACCTATGACTAAAATTTGCTTGCAGAAAAATCTGTACATCAGACAGTTCATACATAAATAATAGTTAGATTTGATAGTATTCCATTATGTTATGAATAATTATTTTCGGAAATGTATATTCAAACCCATGACTTACTTGTAGGTGTTTGCTAACCATCGTTTGAGTTTGTCAATTATTACTCAAAAGTTTGCCTCAAAGTACATCTTGTCAATGTATTGAAAACAAAAATTTTAAGTCTTCTGAACTAAGCAAATGCTATTGTTTATCGTAAATTTATTCTTTAGTTTTTGACGTTGATTTGACCCATCTCCGACGATGTTAGCGGAATTCCCGATTAGAAATTTCAGTTTATTTAAAGTTGCGCTTCGATAATGTTTGAATTCATGTATCTTGCATATTAAATCAAGGTATTTAATGAAACTTGGATCATTTTGAAAGATTGTTAATAATTTATTTTTCAAATATGTGCATATTTTGCATATACATCTCATCAAAATTTTGTTTTAGAATTGTTGCAATTTTTTTACAATTATTAGTGCACATTTTAGATGTAAGGTAGAGCTGATATGGTTTTATGTGTTCTCCATAAATTGTTTTGTCGTTTTTTTCACTTAGTATATTATGTCAAATTCATCCTATGTTGATGATTAACATGGATATTATTTTATATAATTATGCATGCATATATTAGATCAAATTTGATCGTTCTATGGGAACAAAATAACAACGAAACTCTTCAATAACTATATCTATAAAAACACCTAGGTCGGCACATGTAAGTATTTTAAATATTTTAAGAACTCAGACCTACAAATGAATACTTACTTGCGTATATGAATTGTATTAGAATATGTATAGAACGTTAAATTTCTGCTTAGAAAATAGTAATCAAATTCTAAGACAGAAAAGTGGTAACATAAAGCTTAGAATATTGTAAATATAATTTTGATTTCTATTTTAGATAATAAGCATGAGTTGCCTTTTCCTAAATATAATATTATGATTTATAAAAATAAAAGTGGTAGTATAAAGCTTAAAACATCTTAAAAAGGATATAATAATTTCTATTTAAAATACATATTATGAGTTGTTATTTTTAAATATATATTATAAATGGTGAAAATTATTAACATATCTAAATTTTTCTATATTACAATTTTTTCTGCAGTTGTCATCATCTTTATTTTTTCTTTAATGTTTGGCAATTATGTTTATCGAATTTGGCCAATGTTTATAAACCAATTTAGTATTTTTATGTTAGCAAATATATTTTATTAATATTTTCTATAGTGGAAATAAAATATATTTTATTTTTTAAAATGTATTAAATACAAAACGAAAATTTGTATTTAATATACATGTTAACTTTCTAGTCAAAAACACAAATTTATCTCTTAAAAATAAGAATTATTGTGAGATTTAAGTAAAATAAAAAAACAGAATTTACACATATTTCTCTCCTTCGTTTTTCATGTGTGCGTGATAACGAAAATTTCTACAGTTAATGTTTCTAAAAACAACTTGAGCAAAAATGGCCTTTTTTAAATTTTTTTAAAAACTATTATCATCTTTTGACTCCTTACTGAAGCAAAATGCAGTGAGTGAAAAAAAATAGAGATCTACATCAAGATCATATAGCAATGCAATTTTTAACATGATCTTAATTAAATATCTATAAGAAATAAAGATCATTTTAGTTAGAATTCTACGTTCACTTATAATGCACAAATATTAATTAACCAATTTTAGCTTATAATTCCATTAAAAAACATGTTTAATGGTGAGTTGGGAATTCTTTAGTCGACAGGACGAAAAGTTCTGTGGCCTAATTTAAAATGAACTACGCATAAAATCTGCATAATACAAATGTTGAATCTTCAAAACCAACAAACAAGCTCTGATTTTGCTCGCTGATTTTTGGTGTTAATGACTTTTGATAACGAATGGCTTTGAAAATTTCTATGGCAGGATGAGGCGCATTTTCTTTAGATAGAGAGAAACAAAACTGACCCACGAGATAATTCACTTCATAATGCCCTGATCCAACCTCCTTCATAGCACAAGATTCTGATTACGTGCCTGAATGGCTACTGTTGATTTTATTCTCTGACCGTTTTGCTTACTTTATAAGAATACTTATATAAGAATACTTTCTTACTTTATAGGAAACGTAATATTTGCAGACTATTGTCTTCGTGCAAAGAGGAATAACTCATCACATTGGGCTCCAATTGAAAGACCAGCTTCGTGCTACCTTTGATGAGAATCATTTAATATCGAAAGATTTTCCAAAAGCCTGGTCTTTTCATTTACCCTATTTAAATCCCTATTACCATAGTTAAATGCCAGCATTAGGCGTGATGTGTTGAAGCTTCTAGAGTTTCTTCACCCATTTCAATGCTCAACAAATAATTGATGTCAATGGAGTACATGCCTAGTAAATCTATGATTGAATAAATTTTACTGAACCCGACAGATTTTTCGTCATTCTTTAAGTGCCGCAAGTTCCCTGGTGGTTAGAATTTGAATAATTGTTTTTTGTAGAAATCTTTTTTCTCACATTGTCTGTAAACGTATATACCAAGTTTAATCAAAAGCTAATTTTCAAAATGGATTCTGCATGAATTTGAATAGGGTCAGTTTAATAATAACCACTCTGTATATTTAATGTTATTTAGCCTACTGTTTAATGAGGCTAGTTCGTAGGGTAAAAATCTGAAAAAGGAAAAAAAACTATGTAAAAAAACTCTACGACCGATGAATTTATTAGTTACAGTGAATTGTAATAACTTCTTAGTTGTATAAATTCACAAGAGATTATAAAGTCTTAAGTTGAAAGATTACTGCTTCTAAAAGCTAATGAGATGTATCGTTTTTGTTGGAAAACGTGTTTCAGTAGCTGCATTTGATGCTGTACGCAGGGGAACACATATAATGTTGAGAAGAAAACAGTTTATGAAATAGGGATGGGTGGAAGAGTATTCTATTGATTTATATATAAATATTAGAATTAAAAGCTAGCGCTTGGCACTTCTTTTTAAATGGATAATAGAACTGCTTTTTTTTTTAGTTCAAAATATAAGAAAGTGGCCTGTGTATTAGAGAAGATATGTTGGATTGTGTGTGAGACCAATAGACTTTTCAGTATTTTAGATTGCTGTGAAATACAGATGAGATTTTGAGAGAGAGAAACTAGTTTTTTTTCAGGGATGAAGTTATGTGACTCTGATTTATTTTTATGATCAATACTCTAATAGAAACATGTAAATAAAATTAAAGATCTGGTTGACAAATTTCTATAAAATATGACATTAATTCTAGTACTGAGAGTTGATTCTGAAAAATGTAGTCATTTTAAAGATGGAATGACTTAGCATACTTCTTGAATTTTAGATAATTGCAAATTGCTAAAAATGTTCTTAAAAAATGGATTATAGCATATTGCCTCATTTCTACAAAAAATTTCAGCTGCAAATGTTGTTTAATTTAAGAGGGGATTGTGCTGTTAGCACATTTTATATTCCTTTTTGTATAGTCTAAACTTTTGTACCATCTTTAGCAACCTCTTTTCAATTCTATTGCTCTGATGAGTAACAGGTACAATTATCAGTATAAATTATATATACTATTTAGCAACATTTTTGCATAGTAATAAACTACATTTTATTAAGTACGTAAATTAAATTTCATTTAAAAACTATCCAGTATATTTAAAGACAATAGTGAATAAAAAACAAATTGCTCTTAATTATGTGTTGTTGTTGTTGCTTATGACACTTGGACAAGCCAAGCTCGCTATGCTGTTGGCTATGCGAATTTAAATCAATAGAGAGCGTCTTTCGTTTTGGATCAGAGCACCACGAAGGTAAAAGTACGACTTTGCTCTATTAAGGTGCCTCGTAATTTTGAACCACGGTCAGGTGACGAGGCCACACCTGAGCTGGCACCCTCCTCTCCACATCCACGCCACACCAGCGGAAGGACTTTGGACGTCACAGATTAACGTGGACACGTCCCCAACCCACGGTCTTAATTATGTACATAAGTGTAGTGAACAACTCATTTTAAGTATAAATTATTTTTTCTGATATTTAATATAAATAAAGGGAAGTAACATTGTATTTTTTTAAATAATGCAATTCTGCAGTTTTATTTTCGTTTCTTTTTTCTACATTTTATATTTTCATTTATGACATTCTTTTTAAAGCTACTTATGAATGGAAGTAAAATATTGAATTCTATTTGATTCAGTTATCATGTATTTCAAAGGTGTTTTCCTAAAAATATTATGTTCACATTTTCTTCACACCTAAAATTTTATCAAAAAATAAGCTTTAAAAAACAATGGACTTCTCCGATTTTGATGGTGTGCGCTTTGTTTATTTATCAAACTCATTTTTAATATAGACTACTAAATACTTATAAGAAATATCCATAGAAAATTTTATATTTCTTCTATTCGAAGATTCGGGAAATTTTCTTGCTCTTATATATTTTTCTCAACTCCTTATACAGAAAATCACTTTCACAATCCTTTTTCAGAAAATGCTTAACATTGAAAATTAGTTTGATTTAATCCATTTATTTTGTATTAAATATTATCTAAATATTTTAGAAAACTAATTAAGCAGAACTTAAGAAATAATTTTGACATTAGTCTAGTAGGTTTAAAACTCACATTAGAAGGACTAAGTGTGAGTACCAATATAAGAAGACTTAAAAAGCAAATATTGTATTTCACTTTCCTTAATTTTGAATATTTGAATACTCATTTGTTTTCTAGTTTTTTAAGCTTTTATCTGAAAGATAAACTTTTCACCTAAATTATAAGACTTATTTAGCTATAGCTCACAATAACTGAAAAAAAATGAATGATAAAAAATAAAGAGTATTAAACATATGAAAAAGTTACATCAACAGTGCCAATTTAAAAATGTAAATTCGTTTCCTCGTAGTATTAAAAATGATAAAAAAAATATTTAAAACATTGGTATAACAATTGAGATTTAATCCATTCACATATGAATTAAAGTGCTTAACACTTTGATATCTATGAATGATATATCTCATTGAATAAACGTTAATATTAATCTCTTTTTTAGGGAGAAATATATAAAAACACAAATTATTTTCTCCATTGCAATAATTAGCTTGATTATTTAATGGTGAAATAGTTTTAATTCTTTTGAATTTTACTAATTGCATTATATTGCGCATTTTTTTAATAAAGTAGAATATTTTACCTATTATCTTATTTATTAGATACTAATTGCTTATATGATTCTTATAATAATTTTTTTATTAGATACTGATTATATCTTTTTCAATAATATATTTCAAGTAGTAATTTTTTATTTTAAATTTGTAATATGAACACGCTCTTCATTCTTATTTCTTAGTTTTTAAAGACTATCACTGATAAAAGAAATTACATTCTTCAACACAATTAATTTAGAAATTCATACAACTGAATCTATAATATAAAGGAAAGAGGCTTTTTCATAATTTTTTTTTCAAACGTAGAGAATATAGTTGAAAAATGTTACTAACGTTTTATATAGTATCTAAAATATTTTCGATAGTAAAAGTGCACAGAAAATTATTTGCTTATTAACCCTAGAATTTACGCAGAAATCTTTAGATAAGCATTATGAAATGATGTTAACTATTACAGATATATGGGATCTATCATATTTTTTACTAAACAATAAAAATATATAACTAAACAAGGAAATTTAAAATAAGAAAAATGAGTTACAATATATTAAGAATATTTTTTATATAATTTCATTTTTATTAATTATCTTATAGATTTTTTGAAAAATCTTATGAAATGGAGAAGATGATTCACAAATGTTTGCATAATAGTAAATTCTTACATATTTATTTCGTCAAAATAATTTATCTAGTGTAACTTATAAATTCATTCAATTTAAGGAGTACATTCGGTAAAAAACAAAAATGTATTTTTATGTAAAATTTATTCACTCAAATTATAATTTTTTAAATACAGTGAAAACTCTTTTCAACATTTAATAACTTTTTTAAGTTAGATTAACAATGGAAAATATAAAGTACTTTTTTTAAAATAAAAAAAATGTTTAACATAAAATCATAGTCGTTTTCTTTTCGAGCATAACCTATTAAAATGATTCTTCATGGAATGAAAAATGGCATCCGGTCATATTCATTTTCTGACTGAAATGACGGATATCTTCATTTAAATTTTGAGGTCCACAGCAAAACAATCCAACATCAGTCCTGAAAAACAATATTTTATTCAAAATAATATATAAAACCCTATCTATATTTAAATATATTGTAAAACTTACATTAATGAGAACACTTATCTTTAGTATATTTAAACAATATTTGTCATATTTTGTTTCAATAATGTATCTTTAAAGGGATCTTTAAATAAATTATAAAGTCAATAATATAGTAGAGATACTTGGTTCACTAAATCTAGTTACTATATAAACATAGCCAGAAGAATATCATAAATATAAATTTTTTCCTACACACTTCTGTTTATTAATTGGATCAGGACTAATAATTGAAAGTGGGTTATGACTCACTACAAATATCCACAGCCGAGGAAGTGGTAAAGGGCTTGAGCTATTGAACTGACAGCCAAAGCTAAGACTGAGGTGGGAATCGAACTTACAAACGGTTAAAGTAAAGGCCAAAGATTGAACTAGTCCAATGAAAGCTAGCTCATAATAATTCATATTTTAAATGTCTAAGTTATTTTTTATTTGAAAGTTTTATATTTATTTTCTGAAAAACTTTCCTTGAAACTGAAAACTTTTTATTTTATCAAGTAACAGCAAAATTATTGTATTTTACTTGTTTTCGAGTAAAACATTCTACAGTGCCGTTAGGAAAGATTTGAATTTTTCTCATATTATCGAGGGCATAAAAAAGCAGTATGTACACATACACGCTAGTTTTTGAATTATAAATGATTTGGGTAAATTTAAATCACTTAATAAAAAAGGGACTTAAAGTATTAAAATACCAATAAACCAAAACTTATCGATAATGAAATAAGTGAAACTATAATTCAAAGCTGAAGCACTGAAATTATACTTTAGTGCATAAGGCAATAACTTTGCTATGGAAAAGATATTTTATACCTAAATGTTGAAAATTTTTCCTTCATATTCAAATATTTGTAAAATATAAGTCCTCTTTATTAACGAAATTTATTTTAAAATAATATTTCCAGAGATAGTTAATAAACCTAAATGATCTTAAGGATTTAACATAAAAAAAATTAAACTGAACATACTTTTTATATATAATTGCCCACTGTTTGAACAAAAAATTCCATCGAGGTTTTCCAAATTGTATTCTAGGTTTCAGAAATGGATAAGTACTTCCGAGTGCATCCTATAAAATAAATAGGACTGTGAAAAATAAAATAAATGTTATACAATATGAAAAAGACAAGTATTCCCTAGAGTTTTTCAATCTATGAGAACTAATTTTATAAACTATAGTCATTATAAAATATAAAAGTTAAGGAATTAACACAGAAATAAATTCCTTTAATATGTGATAATGCAAGAGAGAAAAGGCGTACATCCATTGTTTTAAGGATACACTTGATCCTCATTGTAAAATCTTAATCACATCTCTTATCACTCTATAAACTATATATTTAAAATAAACAGGAAATGTAGAACTGTCTTTTGATGTCTTGGAATTTTATTGGAAAGTCATTTAAATATATGTGAGAGATTAATATTTCAATAAGTCACTTTAATTTTCATTCCATTTTATAATTCTTAAAATTAAAGTAACAGTATTTTAAAGAAATGATTTGATTATGTGAGAATAAAAAATCGTACTCAAAAAGAATATGAGCAATTTCCAACATACTGAAGTAAAAATATTAAATATCCTGTATAAAGATTGTGTTTTAGCAAATATTTAATATATGCGAATGCTATTACTAATAAAATATTACTACAATGCGAATATAAAAATTTCTTGCCTCGGTAAAGTAGTAATCCAATATGTAATCTAGTACTCTCTATTCAAATATACAGAGGATATCATTCACCCCACTCACAAAAATTGTGCAATACAGCTTTATTTATTGAATTCTTTTGTAGTAATTCCCACCTCATTCCATATGCTTCTCCATGCACTGAAAACAGTCCTTAAATCAGCTTTATCAAGTTTCGTCTTGACGCGTGCGGCACACTCACTATCCCAAACTCTCAGAAGGCTCTTGTAACTATTAAATCCTTTTCCTTTTCACGTGATTTTCATATCCAGAAATAGTGCGAAGTTCTAGGGAGCGAGTTCTGGTTGTAAGGGGATTGTTCAAGCAGTTTAACTCCAGTAGTCGTCAAATACTAGTTGCAGGCTTCAGTACGGTGAGCTGGGGAGTTTTCATTGATAAAAAAACCAGGTGACCATTCTTGACATTTTCATGGACTGTATGACTTTAGGCAGGCACTTTTCAGTAACACTTAGCTGTGACCGTCTTTTATGTGTCCAAAATTACACGCTTTGCAATTCCACTCAATTTGAAAAATACAGCGATCATCTTTTTGTTAACAGATTGAGATTTTCTGACAGCTTCGAGTGTGTCATTATCAAACACTCACACTTTGGTTTGAACTTTGCTCAGAACATCATGATAGTTCAGTCAAGTCTCATCAAATGTCTCAATGCTCTCTGTTCACATACTGAGATTATCCCTTATCAAAAACTTTCAGCATCTCAACAAAAAGTCACCGACAAGTCATTTGCTTTTCCTTCAGATTATGTGGTACCCTCAGACAATCCAGTTTTTTTAAGTGTAAATGGTCACTCAGAATGCAATGAATTGCTGGTGCAGGAAGATGTAATGTTTCCTTTATCACTCGCTGGTCTTTGTCAAACATTTTCTTTAGAGAAAAAAAAATTTTCTACTGTTTCTGAAGTTCGTGGTCTTCCTTCTCTTACCGTTTTCCAGAGTAGATTTCCCTTTTTGCATACTCTATACCACCTGAATAAAGTCGTACAATATGGACAATCATTTAATGTCGTGTAATTTCTACTATCCACTGATCTAAACCAGTCACAAAAAAGTATACTTCAAAACTGCTCCTATCTCAGTACGGGGTTACGATGAAGTAATCCGCATTTCAAACAATCACTGCTAATGAACAACTAAGTCCAAAAGCATGTTGCCAGCGGCTAATACACTAGCTTGGACTATCTGAACATGCTGCAACTTGTAGAATTCTGTAATTTATTTTTGATTCATATAACAAAACTTTTATAGAACCCTTTGTATCTAGAAAGCATATAAGATGTAAAATGGTATGATATCGGGCTTCTACTTTTCAAGAGGTGATTCACTGAAGTATTCTTATTAGTTCTTAAAACTCGATATGAAGAATTTATAAATTAAATTTCTTGAAATCAGTTACTCCAGGAAGTTTCAAATATTTTCCATAAATATTATCTTTCAGATATGAAAAGTGTAAATGAATCACAATATAAAGTAAAAAAAAGACAAGCTACGCCCTTATTTGCCCAGGATCTACAGTTTGAAATTTACTCTGAACTACCACAAATATGCACGGTCAAGATGTGAGTAGAAATAAAATTAAGAAAAAGAATATATATATATATATATATATATATATATATATATATATATATATATATATATATATATATATATATATATAGAGAGAGAGAGAGAGAGAGAGAGAGAGAGAGAGTTAAAATAATTTTATATTGTTTTATTTTTCTACTGTAACCTTCTAATTATGTCTAAATATTATATCATAATAATGTAAAATAATGGAAAGCACGTATTGGATAGGGATGGAAAATTCAGAATTCTGTTTAGAAAAAATACCGTATTTACGCGAATCTAATGCCCATTGTTTTTGGCCAAATGTAGTATTCGAAGTTGAGGTGCGTATTAGATTCGATGGCGTATTCGATTCGAGTGCAAGGTCAGCAGTTCGCCGATGACGTCAACTAAATTTAAATTGTTGCAGTGGATTACTGTATTTACCGACTACATTTCCCGTTACATTTATCGTTGACACATTATTGCATAGAGGATACAAACTGAAGCGTACATAATCACGAAACTGAGGGCAAACAAAGAAGAATGTCATATAACGCTACTTTCAAACGTAAATTAATTCTTTATACAGAAAAAATGGCAATAGAAAGGCAGGTAGAGAGTTCAACATAGCTGAGAGCAATGTTCTCTTGTGGCGGCAACAGAAAATGGCACTGTTTGCAACTAAAGCTAGTAGAAAGAAATTCACTGGCCCTCGCAAAAGAAGACACCTTAAAATTGAAGAAAAATTGTTGGAATTTGTACGTGAATGGAGGAAGAATGGACAACCTGTGACTAGTGACGCCATAAAAAATAAAGCAAAAGAGGAGGCTGAAGTTCTTATTATACCGAAACAAGAGTTTAATGCTAGCCGTGGATGGGTGGATCGGTTTATGAAGCGGATGAGCTTATCTCTAAGACGCCGTACAACAATATGCCAAAAGCTTCCAGCAGATTTTGAGGGAAAACTACTAACATTTCAGCGGTATGTCATCACACTTCGGAAGGAAAAGAATTTTTCAATGGAGAAAATTGGGAACGCTGACAAGACGCCAATTTGGTTTGATATACCTCGTAACTACACCATTACGGAGAAGGTGACTAAGGAAGTTATCATCAAAATTTCGGGATGTGAAAAACAATGCGTAACAGCGTTGTTGCAAATAACAGCAGGCGGGTGCAAACCTCCCCTTTCTTAATATTTAAGCGAAAAATATCCCCTAAGAATGAAAAGCTGTTCCCAGATGATGTCCTGATTCGAAACAAAGAGAAGGGGTGGATGACGGAATCATTAATGCTTGATTGGCTCCGAAATGTATGGGAACACCATCCCGGTGGGCTCTTCAATCCACCATCAATGTTTTGGACGTATTTCGTGGTAATCTCACCGACGACGTAAAAAAGAAGATGCACAGCCTAGGCAGTGATCTTGTTAATATTCCTGGAGGGATGATGTCTGTGTTATAACCCCTGTGGACGTCAGTATAATTAAACTTTTTAAGGGGTACGCTCAGGCGAAGTACGAAAAATGGTTTTGTCAGCCAAACCGTGAATTGACACCGACAGAAAAAATTAAGCGTGCTTCACCGCACATTGTTTCACACTGGGTTTCTGCTGCCTGGAAAAACATCGAAGCACCAATGATTGTGAAATCTTTCAAATGCTACATTTTAAATTCATTGAATTGCAGTGAAGATGTTGTGCTCTGGAACGCCGAGGATGACGATGATGATGAGGAAAGAAGAAATGAATCTGTTTCTGACGAAGAGAGCTGCGAGGATTCCACTAATGAAAACATTAGTGAATAAAGACGTTTACTCTAGATAGAAATGTTACGATTTATTTTATGTTCATATTTTACGATAGGTACCGTATATATGGTAGTGGGAATTAACAATGATTGTTTCACATAACAATAGTCCACTAATAGGTTAATTCTATGTTCTGCTACTTTATATGAATAAATCCATTGTTGTATAAAATATGGTATCTAAATTTAAATAAAATTATCATACCATTGATAGTTTATATACAAATCCATTGTTGTATAAAATAAGATTCAATAAATTAATCATACCATTGATGCGCATTACATTCGCCGACAAACAATTTTTTTTATTATTTAAAGTTTTAAAATGGGGATGCGCATTAGATCCGCATAAATACGGTAAGACTAGGACATTATGTATTGGAAATTTAACCATTATGTATTGATAGACATTGAAAGCTGTTTATGTGTTGAAATGTATTTGTAAAACTCACACGGTTGACTTTTGATCTTTCAATTTTTAATAATTCATGTAAAATATATTATGATATTCTCAATTTCAACTATTTATTTTTTACAGATTTATGTTACAAAATTGCTCTCAATCAAAATATGATTGACATATACTTATTGAAGTAATTGTGAATTATCAAGGCCATTGAAATTATAGGCAATTATTTAATAATTTTAAATTAGTTCAATTTTATTTTGAACTAGAAATCTAAATTTAGACAAAAAATTATTCACTTAATTTTAGCTTAGTGCATTTATAAGCTCTTTGCAAAATAGTTTGATATTTTGATTTCAGCCATTCAGAACTTGATGAGTATGTTTAATTATTCGCCTTGGTAAAATCTTGATCAGAATATGTGATTTATATACTTACAGTTGCAATCACATATTCTAAAGCTAAACATTTGAAATTGCAAGGCCCATTAATAGAAATTCTCATAAATCTTAAATATATAGCTAAGCAAAAAATTAATTTTAAGCAATTATGATTTTATTATAGTAAAAATATGGGTTACAATAATAAAAAAAAACACTCTCTGCAATAGTTATTTTTTAGATGAAAATAGAAATATGTATAATGGAGAGAAAATGTGAACAAATATGCATTCCGAAAAAATTAGCACAAATATGTAACAATGTATTTATAGGAAAACCTTTTGAAGCTTTCACTTACTTTGATGGTATGCCACGAACGTTGGCTAGTAAAGTATAAATGCAATTCAAATTTATCAGGACTAGAGTTTCTCACCTGTAAGTTAGACAAACATATTTTTACTAACTTCACTCAAGCAATCAGTAAAAAAATTTTGTTAATATGTCAAACTATTAAACCAGAATATGTGATGTATATATTGGCAATACATGATATAAAAATGTATTTTATTAAATTTAGTTTTTCTCCAATTCAGTAACTATTTATCACAAATTAAATGGATGGAATTATGCTACATTAAGAAACAATTTCAAAATTTTGACATTTTTATATTGTTTTCTGAGAAAGTGATTATCTAACGCAAAAAAAAATTTAAAACGTAAATGTTTGTAATTATATTAAAAACTAGTTATTGAGTAGGCAAATATTTTGTCAAATGATAATGTAAATTTACATATTTTGTAGTTATTTTATCATAGCAACATACAAGTATGCAATTACTAGCATATATTTAAAAGAATATATAATGGTGTTTTTGCATAAATTCAGAATACATTTCAAAACTTCAGAAAGTTAGTCAAAAGTATCACTAAGCTTGTCAATGTATGAGATAAGACATAATTTTGTTAAAGAGAAAAACTAAATATACAAGTGTGTATTCAATTTTTCACATTTACTCATCAAAGTTAATGGGAAATTATTTTAATGGCCCATCGACAATGCATGTAATAACAAATGAGTGATTAAATGCATTTTATAAATGAACCTCTCAGTTTTTTTCCCTTAAGCGACTTTACATTTTGTTTGCATTAAATATATTAGTGATTCCCTTGTAAACTTGCACGTATGCAAATAAATAACGATCAAAATTCAACATAGTACCAAATACCTTGCCAAGTACATAATAGAAGCAAGAATTATTGGTTTATTTTCTTTTCATGTTGATGAAAATTGTGTCCGGATTTTATGATTAAAATATTATAGAAATATGAATCCTACATGAAAATAATGAAAAATATTGTTTCAAACTGAAATTTGTAAGCTTTTTAGAATCTTAAGAATTCTCAGATTGGAAATTTTTACTATAACTTAATGAATTTCATCATAGTAACTTGTAATATTTTTATCTGTTTCTCAAGATATTTTTCTTTAATCTGAATGTTTTCAATAAGATATACCATAATACTGATATGATATGTGGCTCTGTTTATATTAGTATTTTAGACAACTAACTAGAGCATTTACAATATCTTTCAACACAAACAAATGCATTATTTCAGCATCATTGACTTATTTCAGGTTTAAGATTTATCAATCACGCCTTTAAACTTTCCAGTATTTTTTTAAATGCAATACTATACTAATCCAGCAATTGTAACATCTATATAAATGAGTAACATAATAGTTGAAGAATAGATAAAAACCTAGTTTAAATAAACAAGAACCAAGAGAGTATCATGCACGAAATCATTTCTATTTTAGTAATCACAAATTATTTTCACAAGCACTTACTAATTGAAAAGTTTCATATAAAAGGTAAGAAAAGCATTTATAAAGTTCAGGTTCTCTACAAATCCAAAGAAAATGAAGTCTTCTGATCTTATTGAATTTTCTTGCATCAATTCTGAAATCAAGTATTTTTTTTTAAAAAAGTAATACCTAAAACATATATATGAATAATAAGCATTTTCATCCAAAATTTAAAGTTAGGAGTTGAAAATATATTTAATAGCAGTGCTGATTGATAAAAATACTAACCTATTTAATGAACGATTTTATTCAATTTACATGTCAATAAAACCAACAATATTGTTATTTTTAAGCAAAACATTCAATGATTTTTTGGATATTTAAATTTAATTTGAAGAAAACCTTTAAAAATTATTGTTTTGTAATTCTAAACATTATAAAATTATATATGTACACACAATGGTCATTGAGTTAGAAACCTAAGACCAATATTTTTGTTGGATCACCTTTCCCACGGATGACACATTATTCGCTTGGGCATCGAGTCTATGAGCTTTTGAGTGCATTTATATCCAGAGCATACCATGCATCGGCTATTTAGCTTTTAAGATTTCATAATTAGATGGAAGAAGAGAGTACTGTAGACATAATCTTTCACATTATTCCCCAAATTTTCAATGGGATTAAGATGTGGACTTCGCATTGTCAAGGAGGGTGTTGGAAGTCAAGACTGATATTCAGCGAACCAATTCTTAACACTTCTGCCATGATGTATATCTAAATTATCTTCGATGCAGTATTCATCGACATCAGAATAAAAATGTAATATGGCAGGGTAGCATTATATCTGCCTGTATATTTGTATAGATATCTCAATATACACACATAAAATAAGCATTTCCATCAATAATGGAAAATTATAACGCTGTTGTTCACACTCTAGAAACACAAAGACACCACTTCCATGTCAGAAGAACATGTCTCATATCATATACGCCCACTAGACTTTTGCACAGTGCAAGAAAGCCAAAATTGATTATTTCGTAAGAATTCAGCCAAAATCCGCGTCTTCCACCCCTGTGCAAGGTAGTGAAGCGTGATTCATCCGACCACAATACCCGTTTCCAACCCTAAGATGTCCAGTAACATCTTTCCCGCTGACATAGCAAACGATTTTTTTAATTTCCGTCAGAAACGATTAGATCGCTCACATAAAATCTGACTACGCATTTCTATCTTCTGCAATTCTCTGTGTATGGTTTGAGCTGACATTTGTTGGGAAGAGCCTTGTTTGATGATTACATCATTCGAAGCCCAGTAGTCCCCTTTTTCCCATACCATGACATTGTTGATTACGCTTCTGCAAAACTTTTCTCGAACTGCAGTTACATTTTCTAGATAAGGACTGCTGGTTCCGGATGCAATCTTTGATGTGGCTGCTTTTGAGAGAAAATCACAAGGAAGATTTATTATCTTCGAAATCTAGACTTCTCCTAAACCAGAACTAAAAAAAGCCCTTTTTTGAATGATAAAAGATCTCTCATTTTCCAAATTTTACTCCTTTGTTCGTAAAATGCAATTCTGCGCCTTACTTATATTAACATCCCAACAACATGTAACTCACGTCATGAAAAACATTTGTATACTGCATCTCTAGAAAGCATTTAAATGAAAATCTCAAAAGGATTCTAATACATTAGGTATATATATATGCGCACAGCTCGTAAAAATATTTGAGCATATAGTACAAACCTTTTATCATGCGATTGAATTTGTATCACATAAACCTGAAATTCAAATAATTTGAATAAATTTTAGTTTATATTTCTATAAAGTTTCACAACATTTTGAAGAAAATCCCTTAAAGAAATAAATTATTTAAATATAAGAAATAACACAAATTTTCATACAAATAAAATTGTTTGAAAATGCTGCAGTAAAAAGCTTTTTCTCAATGTCTAAACATATAAAATAATATGGAAGTATTTTGAATTGCCAAAGGAAAGCATGAAACATATTCAATAAAAAACATACAAAAATATTTGCAAAAGCATGATAGTTTAAAAAAAATTAAAGATTATTTAATTAGGTCAGATTTAAAGGTCATTTTTTGCCCACGAGGTTTTGGTTTGTTTGTCGTTCACCGGTAATCTTATACACATGATGCCTATGCACATAATGATGACTGTGGCCTAAGATTTAAAATGGATTACGAAATACTACAAACATCCATGCCCATGGTGGGATTCGAACTCACAAACTGTTGAACCGAAGACAAGAGCGCTAGCCATTCGGCTACCAGCTCAGCTTGCACACGAGGGCTACCTAGAAGTGACCTACAGCCTAGGCAACGATTCGAACTCATTAACTTTTGAGCCGAAGACTAGAACGCTAACCATTGGATTGATAGCTCAGGCTTTAATAAATTAAATTAGAGAAAATAAAAGTAATATTTGCTTATCAAATCACTTACAAGTGAAAAGCTAACAAAAAATGAGACTTAAATTCCTTCTTGTAAATTCAAATATTTCATTTTAAATTAAATATAAATTTATAATAAGGGGTGAGTGTTAATTATGTTTAATATAAAAAGAATGCTTAAATAATACATTTGAAAAATACAATTTTTACTTTCAAACATGTATGATGTAAAAGTACATAAATTTCTACGTCATTAAGATTTAAGGCTAATATTAAGGATTAAAGTTAAGATTAAGGACTGGTTAAGCTAATAATATGGAAGGAAAAACAGATGAACCTATATATTCATATGAAAGGAGAGCATATTACTGAATTGGAAGATGAGAAATAGCTCATGAAACTAGCTTTTCTCTGCGATATAACTGCAAAACTTAACGACTTAAACCTAAATCTATAAAAGAATAAATGTTTAGCAGACGTGATGAGCGCGATTAAAACTTTCAAAGAATTGATAAAAAGGTATGCGTCTCAGTTAACAAAACATGAATTCAGACACTTCAAAAACATGGAGGAAGAGTGCATCCATAATCCAAACCGAGACTTCGAAGATTTCACCGAGCACTTAGATGTTTTGTTTGAAGAATTTCAAATAAGATTCGCTGACTTAATTAAGTTGGAAGAAACACTCAATTTTATGATATTTCCATTTGATGAAAATGTCAACATTGATGGAGTATCTGAAAAAATAGGACATTTAATAAATACCGCATCAGTCATAGTCGAGGAAGAAATTTTTAAACTAAGATGCGATATATTTCTTAAATCTAGAGCATCTAGCGATACTAATTTTTGGAAATTAATTTCTGAGGAAACGTTTCCAAATATTTACAAACTGATTTTATATTTGAAATCATACTTTGGATCGACGTATCTTGGCGAATCTGTTTTTTCAACCATAAACGCCATAAAAAGCAAACATCAGTCGCGTTTAACAGATGAACATTTAATTTCGTGTTTACCCATTGCAATAAGCTCATACCAGCCACAATATGATAAACTTATAGCAGATTTACGGTGCCGAATTTCAACTAAGCGAAGTGAATAGGATGGTCAGTTTTTGATATATAAATACTTTGATTATTTTCGTCAGTAAATTTTCATTTTGTATACATAAATATTAAGTTTTTTTTAAAAGAAAATTAGATAATTTACCATTTTTCTTGTTACTGAAAATAAATATATAAACATGCACGTTAGGTTAATTTATCTCTGTCAATGGTAGACCGCCTTCGATTTTTTAAATGTGGAGTAGTAGACCGCGGATCCCAAAAGTTTGGTCACCCCTTCTATAGAACAAAACACTTATCATGCTCAAAGGTATTAAAATTGTTTTATTAGACTAGGTAAAACAAAATACAGAGATTTTAATACTTAACGTTCTCCATTATCTTCTTACAAACATGACAATGATTACATATAGCTCTAATCGTTTCCCATAAAGTATATAAAGTATTCGGTTACATTTAATTTTTTTATATCCAAAAAACTAGAAATATTTGGTTAGTAGTTACAAAAAATATTAACACTATTAAACGTAAGATAGTATAAATAATTGAAATCCATCTAAAAGCACAATGCCATGGATTGCAAATTGTATCTCAAGGTCTGTTTAACTTTCTTTTAGCATGTTTAATTTGTATTATTCTTTCATTTCGTTTCATTTTTAATTTAAATTGCATTCCGAATCACTGCAGATATCCATGCCAAGCCGTGAGAGTCAAAAGCACGAACTGCAAAACCAAAGACAAGAGTGCTAATAATACAAATGCCTTAGATGCTTTAGTTACTGAATTTTGCATTTTTTTTTCGTTTAAACTTCATTGAAAATTTAATAATTTAATTTCATATTATTGTATATTTTTCAAATTTTATGATTAAATATTTATTGAATCTCACAGAGATTAGTAACTTTTAAAGATGAGTATAATACACAAAGAAAAACTTTTAAAAACATTTTACAAACCTCAAGTAGCTCAAGATAGAAGCAAAAGGAGTGAATCCAATACCTCCAGCGATACATATGCTCACAGAATAACTTAAGATATCTTCAAAACAACTGCCATATGGACCATCTATAAAAAGTCTGCAAAAAATTATCCACGTAAGGAAATCAAATGAAACAAATGGGATAAAAAGTACACATTCTTAACAGAAAAATTATCATTCTCAAGCGTGATTTCAAAATTTTAAGACATAAGTCGAAAACTTTTTGGGGTAAGAATGCATAAATTTTAAATACCTTGAACGAATTTTACTTTTCTATTGCACAATTAGTATGATATAAAATATATAACAATTGCGGATGATTTATGCTTCTTGTCGGCGTTGGGCTATTTTTGTCTACCCAATAATACTTAGGCCAATAAAAATCTTCTCACAGCTAACCAGACGATCATCTGTTAGTGAAACAATCAAGAGCTGATGCCATTAATATTTATACTAATATTTTCTTCCACAATTTACCTAAAAAATTTTACTATCACAGCAAAAATATTTAATTTAAATTTATGAAAAAAATTATACAGAAACAACTTTTTAATATTATTTGCTACATTTAATAGCCTACATTTAATTCTTCTATATTACCAATACCAGAAAATAAAATAAATAATGCTGATGAAGACAAATATCACAAATCTCTAACTGTAAATTTAAAGATATGATCACATTTTGCACAATTATATCAGAGTATTAATTATTTTATTTGTTTTTTACCTGCAATTCAAGGAAAATAAATCTTCGCTATTTGCTTTCGAAGAATCAGCTTCATTTACTAAAGCCAAGTGGTGTTTTAATTTACCTGAAACAGAAATATTCCAAAAATTATACACTAAAAATAACGAAAATTGGAGATCGAAAAGAAAACTAAACATAGGAATATAATTTATAATTAAAAGAGAGAAAGATATGAAAACGTATTGTTAATGAATTATCTGAAACATCATTAAAATGCAGAATGCATTTAAGTGAAGGAAGTACAGACAAATTTTCCTAGAATGTCATTTATGTTGAACCTGAGTGTGAAATAAATTCTAAGAAATATATAAGAAAATATGAAAAAAATATCTTAGGAATTTGCTGTGAAACTTAAGATTTCATGGCTGCAATGGAATTCTCAAACTGTAATGCCGTCTTAATGAGAGCATGGTAATATTTTACTTTAGTTTAAATTTATTATAGCATATAGAAATATATACATATATATGATGATTTACTGATTTACCTTTTATTTTAAGTCAAATATAGGTTTTGAAAATTACTCTACGAAGAAAAAATTATTATTACATTCAAATACATATTTTTTTTATGAAATAATTTCGGAAAAATAGGAAAAATCTCTTTACAATAAGCATTCATTTTGAAGAGATTTGATTTTAAATTCAAGAAAATTTACTGATTGTTTTAATGTTCTCCTGCACACTGTAAATTGTAACTTCAGAAAATCTCATCTATGCGAACTCTTCAGAATTTCATTTTGTTGAATTGAACTTAATTTTTATGGAAATCATGCCTTGATGTTTCACTTGAGTATGTTATTAAGACAAAAAAATTCTTTATAATTTTTATTCGTTTTAAAGCCAGACAGGTAGATTGGTAAAATTAAATAAAAAGCAATTGACAAGTAAATCAATACGTAATTTGTTTCTATAACCATAATTAAACATTTTAATAATAAAGCGTATTTTTGTTATAACTGAAAGTTCTGTAGTGTACACTCACCTGACCAATCACCAAGAGTTCGAAGATGTATTGTAAAAGTAGGATCACTATTTGATGGACACTGAAAAATCAGATAAAGTGAAATGATAAGAAATATGTACTGGTAATAACTTTATATATAAATTAAAAAGTTAACAAATTTAATCAATAAATTATTAAACTAATATGTTTTTTATATTATATAAATTCAAAGGAAATGAAATAACTACCCGCCTTACACTTGAAATTAGAATTAAAATTTCGAATTTCATTAAAATTTCGAAAATTTATAGTAATAAACTTTCGATAAATAAATTATGTAATTAGAATAAGTATTTAAAGCTATAGAACAATATACAATGATACATAATATTATTATTTGTTAAATATGGTAATCCATATTTTTAAATATGAAAGATTTTAAATCACATCCATATTAAGGATGGGCAAAAACATTCATTTTGGAGATTGAATTGAAGCTCTTCACTCAGTGAATGGACTTGCTAGCTCACTCCTCAGTGAAAAATTAAAAATATTCCATGAAAACTAAATTTTTAATTATGAATTAAAATAAAAATAGATAAGTGCAAATAAAAAACATCTGAGATGAATAAATTTTTATTAGTTAACTGAAAAAATAATGTAGATCAATGATATTAAGGACATATTATTTTATTAATACGACATTACTTATGATATCTTCTTCTTCTTCTTCTTAGAGTTGGGTTTGTATGTCATTGGACACTTCTGCTATTATCAGCATTTTGTACCATTAGCTCCAAACCCAATGTTTCTTAGTTCCAGTTGCTCGGGTCACCCACTTTATTAATAAAGTCCGATAACCCTTTAATGGAGTTTAGGTGTAACTCTCTAGTATGGATGATGCCTAAAGAAGTTAATCTAGAGAGGGCAAGAGCCTCGCATTCGTAAATGATATGCTTGGCCGTTTCTTCTTGCGTATGACATTTCCTGCAGATAGGGCCTTGCTGAAACAATCCCATTTTATGGAGGTGTTTTCTGAAATAGTAGTGCCCAGTTATGAAACCTACGATTAAACGTATCTTCTGCCTAGAGCATCTTAGAATTTAAGAGGCAATCCTTGCTGATGATCCACAGATCATACTTTAAGCGTGGGTTTGATCAGGAGTGTTGAGCCAAGCTTCATACATCTTCTGTTTTTCCCATTTAAGAACACTGGTTTTTGCGGTCTTCAAATTAATCCCACAAAAAGGTTCTGCACCAGTGGGAGCAAAAGACGATCCTTGTTTAGCAAGTTCATCAGCCCTTTCATTATCTTCGATACCTTTGTGCCCCGGCACCCATACAAGGATCACCTTGTTTCTAGTTGCCAGTTCTGTAAGAAGGTTTATACATACCAAAATCATTTTAGATTTGATTTCGAAAGAACTGAGCGCTTTTAAAGCGGCTTGACTGTCACTAAAAATGAGAATCCGCTTACCATGGTAGCTCTTCCTCATATTTAGTCGCAGACAGTGGATAATGGCCAAAACTTCTGCCTGGAAGACCGTAGCGTATCGCCCAAGGGTTACAGATATTACTTATGATATAGTTGCAATTACGATTAAAAATTAGTGTGTAAAATAAATTTCAAAAATTTACAAAAGAATGTTCTGAAAATTACTTAAGGAAAAAATAATAAAAATTATGAATAAATTTACTATCAATTTTGATTATGATTAAAGATTATCAATTATGATTAAAAAATTATTTTGTAAATTATATTTAATTTCAAAATTTACATATAATGTACGCAAAATTACTTAATGTAAAAAAATAAAAATTTCTTAATAATTTTCTCATTATCTTATAACCATATATAATTCTAGGTTTTGATTCAAAAATATATGGGGCTAAAATTCCCAGACGAAAGTTTTTCTTTTTTTCAGCGTATATTTGTCCTGCTTTTGAAAAAACGCATTCACGCAGCACAGATGTGATTGGGATGCATAATATTTTTTTAAAATCAATTGATGGAACATAGAACGAATATTTTTTTCGATTCCCACCATATAAGTGGATGTTCGCTTCTTTGCAAATAAGGCTCTTGTAAATATTTGCCTAGTTCAATGTTTGAAGCCAATTGGGGATTGAATATTTTTTTAGAGTTTGATAATAGTTTATCAAATTCCTCCTAAAGTTTGTAGTATTAGAAGGTGCATGTGCATAGATAATGGGATATTAGTAGAAATTATTACATATTGTTGCAAGTTTAATGCTCTTGCTAGTTTCACTATACCATTACAGTGTTCCTTAAACCCATTTTCCTCAAAACTGTTTTTTGAATCTGGGCTTAAAAGAAATGCCTAAAAGCTTATTGATAGAAATCCACTTAATCCACGGACGAATCTTTCAGCAATTTCTTTCTTAATTTTTTAATTGGCTCTAAATTGTTATCATTCTCTATAATGCGATTTTTTAAGCCATTAGTTTAATCAGAATTATTTTAAGAGAGAAACATATTTCTCTGGAGAAACTTCTCATAAGTTCTCTCTGAAGTTACCTCATCAATATTTTTTCTAAATATCAATTGAATTTTTCATAATTTCCCAATCAGAATCTGTGAAATTAAAATTCATAACGCTTAATATCGCAAGAGAATGTATTATTGGATTCCTCTTAACGTTTTCTATGTCGATTGTCAACGCGTGGAAAATTCTTGTCCAAACTATAGCTTACCTTTTTTTTAAAAAAAATTCCCTTGTATTTTAATCAACATGCTTGAACCATTAGAAATTTTTTAAAATACGTAAGAGTTTGTTTTACTTCATCAGCTGTTTTTTGAACAGAACATTTTATGGTAGTTTTGATAGTCAAATTTAAAGTGTGAGCCAAACAAGATAAATAGTGTACATTTAAAAGGATGTGGCTAATTTCAGTTTGCAGCATTGTCTGCTAAGATTTCTTTAATTTTATTGCCTATATGGCATTTTTTAGTACAAGCTTTACCTAAATTTTAATATTTCACCCAGTATGTTTTCCACCAAAACCCAGCAACCTTATCAGTACTTACCTATTTTAATAGCTAATTATTCCTGAAAAAACAAGAATTTCCAATTACAGAAAGAAGAGTTCAGCTTCCATTAACAATTTTAATAAAGCCAGAATCAAAAGAACAAACAAAAAAGAATAAAGAATAGTGGAGGAAGGCAAGCAGATGACTGAGCTACAATAGTTACGAATTAAAAAGCAAGGCAGTCAAAATTCAAAAAAACGAAGTGAAACTTCTCAGTTTGGTCTTCTGAGAAGTGCTTTGAAAACCAATCAGCTAGTTGTGATAAATAATCCGCGAAAAGTGACAGCATACTATATGAAAACTTGTTTCCACTACAGATCATGTACTGCTGCAATACAGGAAAACAATCTTTGCCTCCATTATCATTCATTTTTCTTTTCTTCATCTGTAGTTTTTTTCTTGAAGGCTGAAATCCTCAAATTTCAATACATGTTGTTGAATGTTACAGCTTTGAAAATACGCATTCTAAGCATTTAGTTTTTCGAATATTTTGCAAAAATATGCCAGTTTAAACAAGAAGTTGGGATTCTTGGTTGACATGATAAATTTTTTTTTTCTAGAAATTGTAAAGAAATAATTTCTTTATTTTTTTGAATTACTTTCTCAAAAACTAAGTATTATTCCTCGTGTGATAAAATCTTATTTTACCGCATAACTTAAACAGCATAATCAAAAAGCATTGGTCTCTTAAATATTCTTTTGTAACTACAATACGTTTTAGTGCATTCAAAATAAAGTTAGTCCATTCTGAAAACATCACAACATAATGATGCTATTTGTAATTTTTAACAGCTTCTTCAAAATTGTTTAGATATTGATTATACACATTTTATTTTATTTGAACAAACATGGGTACTACTGGTTTTCACGGTTCCTATGATAAACGACCAAATTAAGGACAATCATAAATTTTTGATCTATCGACTTCTATTTGATAAATCACATGATATCATAAAAAAGAAAAATATTATAAAAATTACTGACACTATTAAAATTCTAGCATTTGTAACATGTTTGGCTTGATTCTCAATAATGTTGTTTAATGTGATGAAATGATATTTTTACGACTGTCGCCAGAATTAGCAAAAGTAAAAATAAAGAAAAATTAATTACAAAATGCCAAATACATAAACATACCACGAAAAACATATCAGAAAAACACTTTAAATATGTGCCAACAAAATTAAAGCATTTTCTGCTTAAAAACAAGTGTTTCTTTTTTTAAAAAATAAATTCAATACAAACTCTTGATTTCAACAACTCTTCCTTGAATTCAATTTATTCGCACTTAATAAGTTATATATTAATTTCACATGATATGGCATAAAGAAAAAGAGTCGAATCAATATTATTCTAAGCCAATTACGAAATGGCTGTTTCATTTTTACCATTTCTTCATCATTCGGAAAGATGAGAAGGTAAATGTAATGGCCCGAACTCGTGAATAGACGAATAGTCGGAAATACTCTGATTCGGTTTTTCGAATGAGTCAAAAGTGTTCGTAGACTTCAGCGTTAAAAGAGGAGGAATTCCTTTGAGCAGCTGCCCTCTGACCCTTGGGGAGGAAACTGGTTTTTGGGGAGCGACCTTGACGCACATTTCCCTTACTTAAAGTGGGAGCCGCTTTGCGGTACCCTTGATCACTATGTGTGGCACCCTAGGGTCCCGCGGTATACACTTCGGGAATTGCTGAGTTATAAACTAAATGGTTCCAAAGGAGAGTAATCCATTTTCCAACAGATTCAATTAACGTATGTTCACTGAAATTTAATCTAAAAATTTTCTCATTAACATTAGTGAAGAAATATTAGTACACAGTGCATATAATATCTACTAACACCATGCTATTTGATTATGTTAAAAAATTAAATTTGCAGCCTTAAAATAATAAAACTAATGAATTCACCCGATTACTATGAATACAGAAGTTATGATCTGACACGAACTTTAATTTCTGAAAAATAAATACCATTAAAGTTTAGTTTAAGTATAGTATGTTATTCGGCAACTAATTTTTGCTAATAGCACATTTTTGCAGATAGTTCCAGTCGGACATATGGCTTATAGTGGAATCAGACTCCTTAAGTTTGATTATGCACAGGAGTCTAGAGAGCAGACCATTCAGCGGTCAGACACAATTAGGAGAAATATCTTTAAAAATTGCTTCTTGATAAATTAAAATAATAGATTTTGCTCAATACAATGAATATCTGTTTTGTTCAAGTCCTCATAATTACTTTAATAAATATAAAAATATTTTAATTTACATTTTAACATATATGTTAAAATGTAATACTAGAGTCCTATATAAGAATAATACTTACACATGACTGGGGCAACAAGTATGCTCACATAAATCGTAATTATAAATTCCAAAATTTTCACTTGCCAAAGTCCAAAATCACATAATTATCAAATTTTTCGAGTTATTTTATCAGTTCAAAAAAGTAAGGTTAGTATATAATTTAGAATTATTTAATGTTAATCTACATTAATCTAAATAAAACAATTAAAACTTAAGAAAATTAAATGCTTCAGATAAAGTTTTATTTTTGTTTATTATTTTGTTTATTGTTATTATAAAGTTTTATTTCTAATCTTAATTGTACATTTTTCAGAATTCAAATTTCACCAGCCGGTAATATTTTCTATTGAAGTACGATTATTGATATGATAGTCTCTCTATTAGTATGATAGTCCTCTTGGCTTGCAATATTAATTAGTTTATGTTAAAAAGCCTCAGTTAGTCTCTAAGCCTTCGACTGTTAGATTGTCCTCTACGTGTTGTCAAAGGACGAGCAGTTCATCCACACTCTAAGTTATAAATAATAGTAATATATTTCGAACTATATAAATATAGTTGTAATATATATATACTCATTTAGAGCTATATTTAAAATTTGCTTAAGTATATTTTAGGACTGTATTTGATTGTTTTTTTTAAAATTATTATACAATATACAATCAACATTATAATTTAAATGCTAAAATATTCGTAGACTAAAATTTAAATGAATAATGAGTTCCTTTTACAATTAATAATTTTGAAAATTACTTACATTTGCATATACTTAAATATACTTCGAACTAACAACTAAAAGATAATATTTAAAATTCATTTACTAAATACATTTGTTCTTTTATCTAAAAAAATTTTAAAATTATATATTACATGCTTTCCTTTCAATAGATTTTTAATCTGAAACAATTTTAATATATATATATATATATATATATATATATATATATATATATATATATATATATATATATATATATATATAGTATATATATATATATATATATATTATATATATATATTAGACTTTTTTAATAACTAATAATAATATGGAAACAAGTTTTACTTACTCGTGAAATACTGAAAGGATGCCATTCTAATCTAGATATATTTGGACACTGAAGATATACAAACTATAAACATAAAGAAAGCACATTATGCGAATGTTTAAAGTACAGTTTGTTTCAAGCTATAGAAAATTAGTATTATAATTATATTAGCACAGAATGAATTTCATGTACGCATTGACTTTACTTTGGTAGTTTCATTATTGGATAGAAAAATCATTAATAGATATATAATTTAAAATATATTTTTGTATACACGATTATATATAAAAGATTGTGAGTGAATCTTGGGGCTGGAAAATTAATTTTGATACATGATCGACAACCATGATGAACTATTTGAGGGAAAAGTACGCGTTTGGCAGAAAAAAATACGTTTGATTAAGCATTTAGGCACAAAAGAAAGAAACAATTTTTGCATATGTGTGAAAAAAACGAATAAAAAGTTTTCTTTGAAAAAAGATGGGCTTTATAATTGGATATAATTCCTGGGGACGGCCAATAAAAAGAAACATCTTTGAGGAATGGAATCAATGAGGACATTAGCAAAAACTGAGGTACCCAATCCTCCAAAAGAGTTCCTTCAAGTTCTTTGAGTTTGTAGGGATAGTAAACAGTCGGCAACTCAGACTAGTAGTGCTATACATGCTTTATTTGGTACATATCCGAAGAATATGATAGCCATTCCATTTAAATTATTTCTTCTTTGGAAGGAAATCATTCACCAAGTGTGAGCACGATATGGTTTGTAATTATTGTCCATTAACATAAAGTTATTTCCAATTACTGCAGCATAAATGACATTCAATGTCTGAGGATTTCATACATAAATTTATGATCAGTCAAAGCTCTAGTTTGAATGGTGTAAAGGTCGGTGTTCCCATCACTAAAGATGCCAGCATAGGCCATTATTTATCGCCACTGTTAAATATAACACTTCCTTATACAAACACAAAATTGGTCTTATGCTACATTCTTTCCATATGAAAATAAGCCTATTATCAAGATGAATAGAAAACAGGTCTTGTTAGGTAAAAGAATATATCTTCATTTATTTCACTTGCTGTTGATTTGCTCTGTTAATTACTCAATGCAAGCAATACATCTAATACTGTTTACGTAATACATACCATTTATCTGTGCAAGCATATAGACATACAGTGTGGAGATTGTTTCAGATAATTTGTGTAGAAACTGTGGTAACAATATTCGAGTGAAGTTGTTGACATAGAAGTATAATTATATCATCTCCGACAATTTAACGTTAAATATCGATATTCATTAGGCATTGTTACACGCCTATGATCTGGCCTAAATCTTTAACCTGCATTTCTAGTCTCGAAAAAACGATCCTAGACCATGGAACTCGTAACTTGTGGGAAACTCCAATGACTTCTAACACTTCAACTTATGTTTGACCCCTTCAAACCAATCACTATATTTCAGTCAGTTAAAAGTCAAATTTCACTTGCTGATACTAAAGCGTCCTTTTTGATGTCAAACTCAAATTCAACAGATTCCAAAACTTAAGAAATGCAAAAAATGTCGATTTGTGACTCTCTTCTACCTTATCGTGCAAAAAGCTTTACTTTATGAAAGAATTACTAATCTTGAAATTGTTCAGACTATAGTGAAACGTATATTTTATATATGTAATACATATTAAATTTAAAGTAACATAAAAAATAATTGAATACGTTATTTGTTAAATGCAACCTACTTAAAACAATACTAAATTTACGAATATTTTCTCATTTTACCCATATAGTAAAGTCACTAACTGGCATAAAAAAAATCAAGTGCTAGTTAATTATTTAGATTTTTTTTATACTTTAAACAACCCCGTAGCATTCTGTATGTGAGGCTCATTAATTATGAAACAGTGTAGAAACTTCTAACCAAAATGAGGTTCCCATCTATAATAGTGATCGACAGTTTCAGTTCTTAAATAAAAGAATTTCTGAGAAATCATCTTTTCCTCACATTGCCTTCCATTCAAATGTAGACTGCTCAGTTAGGTTATATATTATTGTATATATATGAATGCCCACTTAAGGTAGAATCAACGTGGTTCTATTTTTTATTTAAGTCTTCCGAAGCGTTACTTTTCACTAAGGTAATGTAAGACCACATTTCGGTATTATATGGATTTCTTTTGATTCATAAAAGGTTTGGCTACAGACATAGCCTGTACATTCTCCAAACCTTTCATCAACATAAAATGCCAAATCAATGGTTTCTGAGCAATTGACTTGTCAACATAAGCCAGTCATTTTGCTCGATGAACAGAAGCATCCTGTTAAAACTGGGGCAACTGTACCTATTACCTATTCATGTTATTCAATATCTATTTGATTCAATGGCCAGGCACTTAAGTGCTGTTATTACTGTCACAAATGATTTTTCTGGTTCTGAATTCTCAAGATGCGATTTAAAAAATTTTAAATTTTAATCACTTATTATTTCTAAAAAAGGATTTTTTACCCAGTAAATGGTTTTGTTATTTGTATTTCTTCTTGGTCCAGCAATTCCCTACTCAACAAAAAATAATTTCGTACTTAAAACCAGATGCATAGTTACTAAAATATCATTAAAGCATCTTATAATACTTTAAATATTTGAAATTAAAAATAATTTGCAACAAAGTTCTACTTGGGTTTGAGAAATCTAAATTCTTAATAAGATAAAATGGGCGACAAAAATTTTGAATCCATCTAGTTAAATTTATCAAACACTTATAATTCATTAAAATACTGATTTCTACATTCTTTTTCAAACCAGCTTTATAAATCAATATATTTGGAATATTTTGAGGCACCTTTAAATACTTTAGATAATTTTTTGGGGTCATATTTATATATTCATTTGAATAAAATCGTTTTATAAAAATAAAGACCTATGATTGTAATTATCGAATTATAAGTTATTAAAAATCATGAAAACGTCTATTCGAAGCACAATTTAAAAAATGATTTAAAAATAAGACTAATTGAGCAGCTTTATTTGTATACTAATAAGTATTTTTGTTAAACTTTTAAAATACTAAATTAACCTCACCTGTCCAGGTTTAGCTGTGAAACCTTTTTTCAATAAAGAAAGGCAAATAACATTACAATTGTATATTTGGAAATTTAAAAGTTCCACTGGATTTTTTCTTCTAAGCAATCGAAAGCTAAGGTCAACTATGTACATTGTAAATCCAGCAAATATCCATTTCCAAGTCTGCAAAAGACAAAAATTTAAATTTATGAATACATCAGTAAAACGTGTAATCATTCACAACAAAGTATGTAAACATAGAAGAAATTATAACATATTATTTCCAATGAATTATACTTTTTAAAATGCTAAAACTTCTTCATAAAGCCTTAATTTTTAGTCGTTAGTTTACAGCCATTGTTTAAAGGGACTCGTATTCGAGAGTCCATTGATGCTTCTCTAACCATTGTGGTATGAATGAAATGATTTGCTGTGTATTAAATTTTGTATATTACATAAAATAGATTATTCTTAATTTATTTCAGCATATATAACACAAACATTAGAATGTTATAACAAACTTTAGATCAACTGATTTATGTATATAAAATCAGTTCTTGGTATATTTGAGGTGAAGTTCATTGCAATTGTATAAAATTAAACCACGATATTTATTCATCACTCTAACCATGTTTGTAAATAGCATACCATTATTACCACGACTGAATTCTTGAATTTGGAGAAAAACGTATGTATATTTATGCTTGAATTTAATTATTAAGTCTTACTAATTTTTACATCGATAATAACTAGACATTGTAAGATTTCCCTTACCCCAGATGTTTCAGATATAAATGCTGGAGCTTCTGCGCAAAGAACATGATTATTAGAAGAGTACTTGCTAATAGATGCTGATTTATTCATGAAGCAACCGGGTGGATGTGAAAGGACATTTACTTGTTGTTTCAGTAATCCACTAAAGGAAAGAAATAAGAGTAATGTAAATATTTTTAAAAGAAGAATACATAATAATAACCAAAATATATATAGCATGACCCGAAAAAGTGTCGGGCAATCTGCATTTTCTCAATCATTAGTCTTAGATATACATTTTAATTTGAATATATATTTAAAATTAGTTAAATTTTTATATTTCTATATTTAATATGGAACATTATAATTTAAAAAAATTAAAACTGTTCTTTTTTATCCTTAAGTGATATTTGGCAAATTGTTGAAATGGGGTCGTGATTAAAAAATAAGTATATTCATGAAAAGCTTGAAAATGATTGCAAAAGAACAGATTGTCTATTGCAATCATTTTCGGTAAGTATGGCTTCGGTGAACCTTGACGCTACATTGCAAACAGCAGTGTCTACAATGGAATAATTACTAATCTGAATGCAGGAATTGTGAGACAGCATGTTTACAGACAAATTCTAATTCTGTTTGCAGCATCATAATGGTCACAACTATGTTTGGTGGCATAGTGGATTTGATTTTACTGGCGCAAGATCCACATATAGGATAAGCTGCGCCGAAAACAAAATAATTTTTGATAAAGTTACGTGCTTGAGTAAATTATTGGATAAGAATTAATTAAGAATATTGAAATGTATAACTCAGAAGAATAAAGGCACTAAAACACATTCATGAAAGCCAGAAATACGAGACAGATAAATGTTATAAAAAAACTGGAATGTTTTCCGAGAACTACGACAGTTTCATGAAATTAACGCATCCATTGCAGGTTTTATTTTATTGTTTTTGTGCTTGCCTTTCTACATTTTGAAAGTCTGATATGTAGAGGAGTTCATTTCCATATCTGTTTCAGAAGAGTCAATTGTTCTTTTAATACTTTCCCCCTAGATTTTAATTTTTTAATTTCTGTATCACCAATTTTAGATTTATTGGAAGTTGAAGTAGATTTCTTTAGGCTATTAGAAGTTGATGGTAAAGTGGATTTAGATGACGAAGTTAAAAGTGGAGCAGATATTGGTAAACTACTTTTCTTTAATGGATTGTTGTTATTTTTCCATCTGTTTGTAAAGTAGAAGTATAGGAAACGCCAACTTTCGAAGTTCTTTTTTTACTGTTTGTCTTGTTATTGGGAAAGTAACATTTTGTTTTATGTTGGTTGCAATTACTTCTCTCTCCAAGATCAATACAGGGCAAGATTTGGAAAATGCAGCATATGAACTATAACAGTTAAAACACTTGGAAATTTCTGAAGTACAAGAATTAGTTTCACGATCAGATAATACATAATTTCCACATATAGGATCACTCTCTGATAATTGAAAAATCAAAGACGGTTAGGAAAGTATGAACGAAGTTTGTAACTTATTACCTACTTTTATGGATTTTGATATAATACTGGTGTTTGAAAAGTTAAAACAGCATGTTGGGTGGGGATAAGTAAACTGTGACGTCGAATATTTATCGACGTGCAGTACAAAAAAACTCCTTGATCACAAAGTTCTTCCCAAAATTCTGCTTCTGTAACATGTATGAAATCGTGGTTAGAAAGAACACCACGAGACTCATTTAAAGTTTTATAAAATGATGTTTCAACTGGAAAGGAATTCAATTTTTTTTAAATTACTGATTACCAACCCTTATTTTGAGTCAACTTGAACAAGAAGATCTCCCGATACTATATAATTTTTTTAACATTTTGTATCATATCAATAGAAGACATGAGAAGTTTTTGTACCTCAAAAGTTTATATTCCATGAAAAATATTTGGAATTCTTATTAACATGTAACGAGTACATGAATTGGTTTCAACGATAAAAGAATTAGAACTTGTAGGATATTTGTAAAAGTTCAGGGTCGAGATAGAGCGGCTACAGCTACTCATGGAGAGCTCCCTCACTTGCAGTCTAGGGATGAAAGGGTAAGGAAAAGATAAGAATTAGAAGAGAGGGAAAACAGAGAGAGAATATAGATCCCTGGGTACCTCGGAATTGGGACATCCGTTCTCACCTAAATAAGCTGAACCAAGTGAGGGGGAGGTCTTAGTAGAGAACGTACATTGTTAGAATGTATTCGGCAATGTCATACTAGGCTATAACCTGGAATAATGATATGAGGGTGCCATTGGGTACACTCTTCGGTCACTTTTTTGTTCACATCGACTGCACTTAGAACAATGTAAATAATATTTATATGAAGAGAAGAAGAAGAATCTTCATGACAACTTAATTTTTTTATGGATATTTTGATACGTACAATGAAAACTTACAATGATAAACTAAATTCATAAAGATGTATGAAAAATTAGATATAAACTTGATACCAAAATTGTTTATTTACCTCATTGGATGGATGAGTAGCAAGATGAAGAATACTATAAAAAGATGATGTGTAAACCAAAATAAATCATAGCACGTATTTCTGCAATAAACATAATTGAGATTAGTAAATTATATTTTAGAGTATAATTTAACTTATTGTGATTATTTTTAATTAGAACATTAAGAAATTGATCTTAATGATGATCACAAAATTTTACGATTTCCTGAACTCAAATCCTGAGAAAATGATTTGAGAAAGGAAGATTTGTATCTTTTGTGATACGACCTTTTGTGCCTTATTTGAATCTTACCAATTGTCAAAAAATCCTGAAGTAATTGTACTCAAAATTTAAAAAAGTTTCAATGAAATTGAATGAAATCTTACAATTTATTATCTTAACATTTACATTAGCAGATTTTTTAATTAAAATTTTAATTTAATAAGCAGGGATCAACATTATCACTCAGAGGCAATTGACTCCAAAATAAACTGATAGCGAAAAACTTGCATTTGACTTACTTTTTTAAAAAAAAAAATTCTTCAAAACCTATTTAAATGAATTATGTTTGAATTAGTAAATGTGTGTGTGAATATAACTTGAATGTAAAATTGAAAAATCTTTAAAATTATTTGATATTTAAAAGAAAAATGTGTTTCCTTTATCCAATTCCTAATAGTTTTTTAAGAATTTGAGTGTTAATTTCACACACACATTTGAGTATTTTTAATATTTTATAACAAAATTTAAAGTAACTCATAAAAATATGTACTTACTTTTTGTGCAAAAATCTTTTAAAATTATTTCGAAAAAAAAATTTGTTAAGTTTTAATACCCTTAAATGTTTTCCTAATTCTTATTATTCTGAAAAAAGTGATTCGAAGAATTCGAAATTATTACAATTCACTAGATGAAAGAAATTTTAAAGATTCAGGATGGAATTAGTAATAATATTTAGAATCCACTCGTTTTTTAAAATGTATTTATTGATTAACTATTTAAAAGAGTAAAAATAGTTTTCAATACAATATTAATAAATAAAAAAAATTGCCACTGCCCTTTGAGAATTGGAAGCACTAGTATGCAAAAATTTTATTTAAAAGAAATATGTTTGAGTCTTACCTCACATAATTCATAGAAGATGAAAAAAGTATACAAAGCGTAACTATCATGAGAATTCCTGTTATTCCTGGAACTAAAAAATTGGGAATGAAGTATTGGAAAACAGGGCTCCTAGAGATAAACACAATTTAAAGTCATGAAATCAAATTTTAATGCAAAGTCAAGATAAAATCTATAACCAACCTGAATATAAAGCTAAATTCAAAGGGTCCTAAAAAGGAAAGAATAATTTAATTAAAACTGATTTCTATATTAAAATTGTAATACAAGTTTTTAAATTTAAAACTGTGAATATAGAACATAAAAAAAGTGATAGTAAAATTGGTAAAATAATAAAAAGTATATTCGAATCTGCTTGAGTAATTTATTTTCAATGACAAAATGTTTGATTGAGAATGACAAAAAAAAGCATATTATATAAATATATATATCCTCAGTATGCTCTCCCTATGCAACTTTTTAAAAAATGCTTTAAAGAATTAAAGACCATCATTGTGTGATTTAGCAAAAAGACACCTTGCGGATAATAATCCAATGAATACAATGGTTTTCGCGAGTTTGTTTTTTCATGGTGTCCAACACTGTGACGGAACGGAAGAAGACATTCTTCGGGCAAAACAAGATATCGCAATGTGGCACAACGATATCGCTTTTGATTCTCAATGAAAATTATCTCTCAGTATTAGAGAATTGTATTCTTGTACAGATTGTCTTTGTAAACCAAGTAGAAAATAAATACATAGATAGTATTAAAATAGGGCTGTATAAATTCAAATAGACTTGGGCTTGGTGTTCGAACTCTTACAGTGTGAGAATAAGTAAAGAATTTCACGCTTGTGTTCACCTGAGACAGGTATAAAAGAAACACATTCTTGGGGAAATAATATCTAGATGCTGATAGTCATGGAGCGGTTTTCTAAAGCTCTTAGGTTGGTTGGGTTTTGTGTCGCAAGGTCCAAAAAATGACAAGTTGCGCCAAAACTAAGATTAATAATTATCATCAATTATAATAATTATTTCTAGAACCTGGCCGTGGTAGCCTACAGGATAGGGCATCGGCCTTCCGTCCAGAAGGGCGAGATTCGATTCCAAATGCTGCCAAAGACCCACCGAGTACATGCGGTATACAAACTCGTTAAATCTGTGGAATCTAAAGTCCTGTAGTCGGTCATTGAGCAGTTACCATGGTCTAGAGAAAATTTCATCCTCCTTCAGATCAATGTCAATATTGAGGGAGTGGATCCTCTGCTGCTGCCATCTATCAGAGGAGTAGAGAGCAACGTCGTACTTTCACCTTCGTGGTATTCTGTTTAAACGAAGGACGCACCTTACTGACGTAAATTCTTATAGCGAGCTTCACTTGTTCAAGTGTCATAATAATAATCATTTTTCTAAAACCGAAACATTAAAATTTTAAAAAATAAAAGTGCATATTAATTAAAATCTACATACATTTAAAATTAAAAAACAAGTAATATCATATATATTAGTTTAAAATATAATTTAACTAAATGCTAAGAACCTATTTCTCTTAAAAAGGTAAAAAGTTTTCTGTAGAGTGGCTTCCCCAACAATTCAGACAAACTTAAAATATCACTGTTAAAAAAATGTAAGCGTTGGTGGTTAAAATCATGATATAAAATGAAAATATGATAAATTGGGTAAGGTTAATCACACGTTTCACACCATGGATTTAATTCGTTTAAGAACAAATGTCGATGTGTGAAACTTGTGTGTTAGATACGAACATCAGCACTTCGTAACGGTAAAATTGACAGTGAGGTGATATATGAAAAAATGGCATGCAATTTGCTTCCGACCTGTATGTTCTACGACTCCTGCCAGAGAGAATATATAAAAGCTTTTATACTCCCTTTCTCACATCAGAGAGCGGAACCATTGGTAAAATTGGATCCAATTCAATTTTGGATGTTACATCTGCTCTCTTATTTCGAATAATACTTACGTGACTTGGAATCTAACAAAATATAATTTTAAATCACTTGCTTTCTAAAGTTGAGTAATGATATGATTTTACTGTACGGTGAATGTGAAAGGAACACGCGATCAGCAGCAAGGTTGTATCAGCAATGTTTGAATGCAGGACCTTTTTCACATTAAACCATTTTAACTGTTGTAAAATGGTAGACAGGTGGACTAATCAAGCTTGATCTGGAAGACCAGGTAAGGTAGGACGACAAGTTCAACCGGATGAGATATTAATATACACCCTCGCATACCCGAAATGAAGGTTAAGAGAGTCCAGTAAATGCAGTGGCCTCTAAAAGCCAAGTTTGGAAAACCCTAAGAGCATTAGGTGTTTGCTTATACCAAAACTAATGCTTCACTGGACGATGATGCTGAAGCACGCTGTGCATGGTGCAACATCATCATGAATCAGATAGGGGCTCAACCAACATTCTTCGTAGTTAGTGTGGATGGATTATGTTGGCTTTTCTCGAAATGGCACGTATAATAGACAAAACATACATTACTAGATGTTGCTAAATATTAAATGTTTTTCCAACATTCGGTATCAAATGTGTTTTGATATTTATGTTTGGTAGATAATTTATAACAAGCTGATCGGGTCAATATTTTACGATGGAATGTTAACAAGTGTATGATGTTTACAACTGCTACAGAACGTTATACCCGATTTTGAGATGAAACTGCCTTTGAATCTACTTGAATCCTTAAGAATCTAGGGTTTCAACATTTGAAACAGATGTATGGAATATTTCCACAAACATAAGACCTTGAAGGGCATATTATGGACATTCGTGCCTAAGTATCATGCTTTATGCTCCAACGTATGTGAAACGAGGATTCGAACGTGAATTGCAGTTGACGGTAACAAGTTTGAACACTTCAAATAAAGTTACCTTAGTTGTCTTTTCTTTTTCAAATTTTCTTGCATCAAAATGAGGAAAATCAGGAAAAAATTCTGACTTGACCAAGACCATCAAAGTTTTTTATATCATCGACCCCTAAACATTTTATAATTAGCTAATTGGCCTCTTCTATAAAAATTATAACGAAAAACTTACCCATTTATACAATGATTTGTTTAACTTTGGTAAAATCAAACTTTTACATAAATCGACGACAAGGACGTGCTTGATTGGCTAGATTACCAATATTTGGTTGGAATTCTTTAGTTTTTAAAATGCTTTAGAAATCGGCGCTCAATTTATTTATCGGCTTTATTAAAATAAATTTAAAATTATTTAAGCGAGAATCAGCAATGTATAAACTCGGGGATCCAATTAAAAAGAAAAATATCGCGTTATAAAGCTTTGGATAGTTTTGGGTGATATTTATATTAGTCCAAAATGGACAAGCATCTTTGCTTCAAAATCACCAAATAATTCAATGATTTCATCCAACTAAAAACTGTCGATATCTTCAACGTGAGAAACAAGTGTCGTGATAATCCTTTTTCTTTTGGATATCCATAATTTCAACAACTCCAAAGCGTAGTTTAAAATCATCGTTTAATTTTTGGAGATGATTATATATAATATTTATTTCCAGTTTCTTGCTGGCTTCCAAGTGTCTTAAATTTGAAAAGTTGAAAATCTTACGTAGTAATGAAAACTTTAAATTAATTTAACTTGAAAGCTAAAACTGTCTTGAATTAATGCCACCTTTTTCTTGGAGACTTGCTTGAATATCTTTTAACTTTTGCAAATACATCTGGTCAAATAATAAAGTATTTTTATTCAGGAATTCGTCACTTAAGGTTGGATTAATTTCTGGGAGAAATTTTGTAATTGTTTCAAAGAATTTATATATAACAGATTTTCATAAACAAGCACCTTTTGACAACCATTGTATTTGGGTGACTAATAATAATTGATTTGATAGTTCATCTTCCTCGCAAATCCAGTTAACAGTATTCGTTATTGCTCGGAAAGTTTAGCAATTGGTTAGTATTCATTCATCGACCTCTAATCAATCTTTTAGATCAGATCGAAGCTTACACAATATCAACTTTCAGAGCTAAATATTAGCTTCAGCTAAATTTAGTGGCTCCTATTTCAGACCATTAACCGAATAAATCAGCTGCTTGAGGAGACATTTTCATAAGCGAAATATACAGAAACTGTAAGATAAGTAGATGTTACTATAAACTTTGAAACTCTTTGAAAGTTTATGTAGTTTTAAAATAAAAAAATAAAAAAAAATGTAAAAATCCATGTTCACAAATTAAGTATTCTAAACTGATCTTGAGAAAACAGCAGCGAAAACGAGAAATTAGATCAAGTTTCATAATACAGTTTTAAGAAGTTATAATGTATGTGGATTAAATTTATTTCGCATACAGCACACAGAATGCAAAGTAAATTCTTAATCGCACTACAGACTAAAAAAAAGTAACATAATAAATACTTAAACAATTTCTTACTTCTCCTTTATTTGAAGCTACATTGACATCCTTATATTTAGAGTTGTAGTGAAGAGAAAAATTTAAAGCGTTGATGGTATGAGCAACAGAATGAATGACTGTTAAAAAAGAGTTAAGTATATTATAAATAAAAATTTAAAGACTCTATAAATAGTAACTTTTACAGGAGAATTAATACAAAATGCTCTGATATAATGTAATGATTATTTTTATAGTTTCTACACAAAATATTTACGATACATTTACAATTGGATAAACCTCTTGACTGCTCTAAATTCTTAAAGTTAACTATTAAAAAATAAATATTTTTTTAATTTAATAACATGATTAATATGTATATGTGCAGTGTGACTTGAATAGGTTTATCATAAAATTTGAGTGATGCTCGTATGTTGTATGGTTGAACAGAGAAGAAGGCTGATCAATTGTATTTCACTCTCATCGTATGTCTTTAACTGACAAGAATAATTTGTGCTTATTTATTTTTAGTTCAGAAATAAATGCTTTTAAAAAAAATGAGTTTTTCTTTATGATTTTAGCTAAAAATTAAATGAAAATTTGAATTCGGTAAAAATTTATTTAAATAATTTTAAATAATTAAGGTATAGAATTAAATACAATAGCAAAAATAAATTGAGAGAAACTATTTTTAAACACAAATAGCGAAGATAGTGTTTAAATAACCTTTCTATTTCTTTCATTCAAATAATCTAAATAACATTTAAAAGAATAATCAATATTTTCAGAAATAAAATTATAATATCAGTAGCATTCTCAATCATTTCACAACTTACTTTAATAATTTAGTATCTAGATTATTAGACTAAAAATTTATTTATCTCAAATCAAAACAAGAATTTATTTTTTGATTCATATAAATGGAACAATATTACTTACATCCAGCGATCAATATTGTAAAAGCACATGTGATATGAAACATTTTACTATTGTCTACCCATTCACGAACAAACCTTGCTGATACCTAATAAAAATAATAACATAATTAAAGAATTAATTCTAAAATTTTTCAAATTATTTATCTTTATATATGTTTAAAAAATGTAAACTTCACTATTATAAAACTTGTGTACCTTATATTTTCATTACTAAAAAGATTCAGTTTTAGCTTTTCTTGATTAAATGAAAATTATCTACTTTATTAGTAGACCATTTCAAAACCAAATGAATAAGAAAAATAACTTTATAACAGAAACAAACAATTATTTAATGAATAAAAACTTGAATTCAAAGAACTTAAAAAGCTGAAAAGTGATACGCAGATTATATACAGCCACGATTATGAATATGAAAATTTAAAGCTGTGCAAAAGTTAGTTACTACTTTCATTAGTTTACCGTATAACACAAGTAAATTTATTTAACTTTCTTTTAGAATACATTTTTACTTTAGAAATCAAATCGGGAATTTTTCTTCAACAGGAGAATAAATTATTGTAAAAGCTAGTACATAAAGAAAAATATATTCTAAGAATAATTTACTGAACTGACAATGAACGACAAACTAAACATTTTTAATTTACGTTACAAAATACACTATCTACCAATAGGTATTTTGACAGTCATGCAAATGAGGATATCTGTGGTCCTGATCTATGACAAACACCTTCTGTACTAAATATTATGTAGGAAACAACATTAACATAAGTCACATGCAAGATGCCAGGAAATTCAGTTTTCGGGGAAAGGCGCAACTCGTGCTACTTCAACACGAAGCCAAAGTTAATTTAGTATGTAGGTGTGAACTGTAATATACAGATATGGCATCAGCAAGACATAAAGGTAGGAAAGAAAAATAGGTTGAAAAATTTCAGAATCTTTTTTATGCTGAAAGACCAATGTATTGGTAATCTATTCGAGGAGTGAGAGAGTGGAACCTAATATCACCCTAAGTAATTTTCCATGGTGCAGAAACTATACGGTAACTTAAGACAACTTCTTGCTCACCCAGTTTCCAAATTCTAATCCAACCATCCCTCAATTTTAATAATTGAGTTGTATAATTTAAATGTTGTGAATGCAATTTCATAACGTTGGTTAGTTTTTCATTGTTAGTATTTAAAATATTCCTTGTCGAATATGACTAATACTTCAGTCAGTTTTTGACATTGGTTATTTAAAGATCATGTTAAAATATCTGGATTGGAAAGTTGCCTTTATAGTCTGGAAAAAAATTCTACAAACTGATTTCCATACTAAATATTGAATGATGGAAAACAGAAAATTTATTACTTTTGTATTACATTTATTACCTGTTATTAATTTATTACTTATGTGAGTAAAGTTCACAAAATTAGAGCATATCACTAAGCACAGAGATTTGAGATTTAAACATAAACAGAAAATAAAAGTAAAATTATAAAATTGACTTTTGCTAAATTAATTTTACGTTTTAAATACTAATTATTTAAAATATTTGAGTAATTTTTGCATCTTATGCCTTTATACTCTAATCCTGATTAACCAATAATTGATAAATATTATTGCCGATTAATCGAGAAGATAAAAACGAAAAATACCTACTATCATCATTTAAGAGGTCGGGAGAAATTTTGAGATATTTCTCTAGATTTCCTCTAATATTTTTATCACTTATATCAGAAAATTAGCTTATATAAATACGGTAGATTTTTCGCTTAGGCTTAAGATCAAGTTTGTGTCTGGAATACGAAAGTATTTGGAATGTTTTCCGTACTTGGCAACGCCATTTGTTTTTTGGACGAAGAAATTGAAGATAAACATTCTTCTTCTTAGAGTTGGGTTTGTATGGCAATGGGCACTTCTGCTTTTATCAGCATTTTGTACTATTAACTCAAAACACAATGTTTCTTAGTTCAAGTTGCTCGGGTTACCTACTTTATTAATAAAGTCCGATAACCCTTTAATGGAGTCTAGGTGTAACTCTCTAGTATGGATGGTGCCTAAAGAAGTTAATCTAGGGAGGGCAAGAGCCTCGCATTCGTAAATGATATGCTTGGCCGTTTCCTCTTGAGTATGACATTTCCTGCAGATAAGGTCTTGCTGAAACTGTCCCATTTTATGGAGGTGTTTTCTGAAATAGTAGTGCCCAGTTATGAAGCCTACGATTAAACGTATTTTCTGCCTAGAGCATCTTAGAATTTCAGAGGCAATCCTCCCTGATGATCCACAGATCATACTTTTAGCGTTGGTTTGACCAGGAGTATTGAGCCAAGCTTCATACATCTTCCGTTCTTCCCAACTAAGAACATTGGTTTTTGTGGTCTTCAAATCGATCCCACAAAAAGGTTCTGCACCAATGGGAGCAAAAGACGATCCTTGTTTAGCAAGTTCACCAGCCCTTTCAATACCTTCGATACCTTTGAGCCCTGGCACCCATACAAGGATTACCTTGTTTCTAGTTGCCAGTTCTGTAAAAAGGTTTCTACATTCCAAAATCATTTTAGATTTGATTTTGAAATAACTGAGCGCTTTTAAAGCGGCTTGACTGTCACTAAAAATGAGAATCCACTTACCCTTAGCCCTTCCTCATATTTAGTCGCAGACAGTGGATAATGGCCAAAACTTCTGCCTGGAAGTCCGTAGCGTATCGCCCAAGGCAAGATGAACATTGATTTAGAATTGTTTAGAAATTAGAAATAGTTTATCGAAAAGATTTTTCTTTAAATAAGTAGATTTTAAGTAATAATTATGATATGATTATGTGCAGAAGAAATTTAACTAGCATTTGATGCAATTTATCAAATCGATTTTTATGAGAAACGAATCCCTCATTGAAAATTTCATGAGGCAAAACAAAATAACTGCTGATGAAAACAATGGAGCAATTATTAATGCTACCTTAGACCATAATCAAGTATTAAATCAAGAAATTTTAGAGCTCAAAAAATATCGAAGCCTATCGGTTTTTTTATTGATTTTCAATGAATGATTGTACTGAGTAATACTAGAATAACCGAAATTGGAGAAAACTAACTTGCAAAAATGAGAAGCGTTTTTCTATGTAAAGCCAATGAAAATAAGAAATAGAGTTTTAAAACCTTCTACCTGAATAAAAAAAATAAAAATAAAAAATAAAAAAAATCTGGTACTTGATTATAAAAACTATCATATCATTTTGACTTTTAATTTCTGACTTAATATTTTATCTTTGGAAATTTACATTTTATATTTCATGTGTAATGAATGTAAGGAATGTGTGTAAAATAAAAGAAATCCGCACTATAACTAAGGTTTTCTTTATTGGGAATAACTTGTTCCTTGTTTAAATTAGAAAATCGAGTGTCGGTAGTATTTAAGTTTTCCATAAATTCTTTGCCTTTATTTTTAATTAAAATTAATAATTAAACCAATTTTATGAATGAACAAATAATGTTAATCGTTTTTTAAAGAACTTTATAACTTTAAAAAAATATCATATAAAGTTTCAAAAACCAATTATTTCATTACTTTTTTCAATTTATTTCTAATTATAGTGTGAATAATTAAAAATACAATTTTCTATAAAGATGATACACCCGAAATTACTGGGAACGTATCGGTCAGATATAGATATGTTCTACCAATTGGAAAGACATTTTTATATAAATTTACTATCTGAGATTAATATTTAAATGTAATACATTTTTACCATATACAAAAAATTTACATTTTATAAAGTCTATAGGATTTTTATAATCTATTTAGAAATATTTTTCAGCTATTTAGAAATATCTTTTTAGTTTATAAACAAATTATATGGAAAAAAATATATTCTTGTATTCTTAAAATTGGCAAATAGGGTTTCACATTTTGTAACAGTGTGTATATACACATTTTTAAACATTAAATCTTACTTCACTAATTAGGGAGTTTTTTGATGTCAGTCTTTAAAGGGTTGTCAATTAGAAAATTAATACCCATTAACACTATATTTTTATTATATTTTTTAAAACTAATATATTATTCTTAACAAAGGCCGATTTATTCATTGAAATGAATAAAACGATTCAAGTTTTATATTCACACACAACTCTGTATAATACTCATACATATTATATTTATAAATTTTTAATTTTATGTAAAAATTAATTTTTTAATATGCAAACTTGAGTAAGAAACTTTATTAAATATCAATATAAAATCCTGAGGCCATATTAAAAAATTATATTTTATATATTTTAAAAGTATTTTTTGAGTTAAAATTATTTTCATAAAAATTTATGTAGATTAAAATTTTTATCTATTTGGAAGTATTTATTTATATTACCATTGATCGAGGAACTACATGCGATATGCAACTTTTCTGTGGACACTATATAAAATTACTTAGATACTAATAGGAATGTAAATTAGGTAAAATAAATTATTATCTACTGTTGTGTACACATTCGTAACTAGAAATTTAGTAAAAGCAGTAAAATAAATAAATATATATGTTATTAGTTCTATTACACGAGTTTATTTCATAAAACGTACTTACACCTTACTCTTTATCAAACAATTTTATATCATTTAAGGAATTATAATAAATAAATCATTGAATTATTTATAAATAATAAATAAATCAATGAACTTATTAATAATTATATTAATAAATAAATTCTGCATTAATTAATTATACTTACTTTGGACCCACATATCCTTAAATATGTCATGAAAATGCGGCACATTGGAATAACGGCTGCGAAAGAGCTAACATTCACCACTGCTGCAGTAGAACGTGATATCAAGAGACCAATCTACAATAAAAATGACAATGACATAGTTGCATTCCTAACGGATATTTTGCATTTGCTTGATTAAAATGCTTAAAATAGATGCATGAGAATCATAACAAACTTACAAACTAAATTAAATAAGGGATTAATTATTTGACAGACAAAACATCTGTTTCGGCTTGAATTAAAAAATTAACCACAGAATTTATGAAATTGAAGTTAATAATATGTTAATTAAAAAGAGTGTTTTATCGTTTCTGTGTGAAGTATACTAATAAATTTCCGTATTTATTCTCATTGGCAGTTTGTATGAAGTTATATACTATAAATAAAAATCTATTACTTTGATATTTTTAAAATTCATATAACTTTTTAAATATTATTTATGTACATGCTTATTTGAAAATATATCATAAATTGGATTAAAATGTTGGAATATTGTTTGATATTGAAATAAAAATTGTAGTAAGACAATTATAACATTTTAACTATTTTAGAACAATATGTTTTCAAGTGAACTGTTGGAATCCATATGATGATTGTTATTAAAAATATGATATCAAATAATAGTTTTATCTCTTATTTACCAATATGTTTAACGAAGTCAGAGCTTTACAATTCTAGTGAGATAAAAATCTCTTTTAGTATATAACGCAATACGAGGATTCACATGAATTGCTCATCAATTAAAAAGTTTGTTTTCGTCATTTTTGTGACTATTTTATGTAAATATTTTTTGTCATTACTTTTATTGCAATATAAGTTTAGTGTTTACAGTTTCATATTTTTTAATTCTACACTTTAAGTAAGAGGATTTCTGCAATCTGATTAATGAAAGAGCTTATGTAACTAACTGTTAAAAGGCAACAAGTTTTATCCTAGCTTAGCTAATGATAATTACATTAATGGAGTCCATGAATAATTAACAAGTCGTAACTCATTGTTATTCCTGATAATGTGATGAGAAAGTATTATCAAAGTGGACATTCATAATACTAAGACACAGTTTCTGGAAACACCTTAACGGAGCCTCAGATAATAGATGAATATATTAATATAAAAACACATTAACCTCTAATTAATTTTTTAAAATAAAGCACTTACAAAAGCACATTAAACTTAATTTTATTTTAGAACAAATATACATAATGTATTTAGGTAATGTACGTAATGTCAACCCTAATCTAGGAAATTGAAGTAAATAAATTTATATTTGGTAATTTATATTTACTTTCATCTAAACTGCTATAAAATGTTAAGGCTAAAATTGAAAAAACAACATCTTATGATTCCTTCTCAAGAGATTAAACCTAAAATATTTATACTCCAGTAATTAGTTTGTCTACGATAAATGTTATTTTGAAAGTAACGTGTTTTTCATAAATCTGAGACGTGTTCTTATCTCATAATTACAGAGAAGCAATTTTTCGATCGCAGTTAAAGTAGCTAGTGTTATGAATTATACTCTTACAGGGGTAGTTAGAAAAATAATGGAAGCACCTTAATTTATAAAGAATTTTGTAGGAGTACGGTGTAGGGCCGCATTTGATATGTAATAGTTTGAATTCGCCTGATAATTGATTCATACGAGAGATAATGTTTCGAGGAATATGGTAACATTCTTATGAAGATATTGTGAAAGTTCTGGGACAGATGCTGGTATCAGATATGAATTTCAAACTGAACACTCGAAAATAGATCATAACTATTTATTTATATTCAAGTCGGGTACACAGTGCGGACCAAAGTAGATGTTTTACTTCATTCTCGCGTTCATCAAACCCTGATTGAACAAGTTCCGTACATTCATTATTATCCTGGAAAATTCTACCTCCTGTAGAAAACAAATTTTACATCAAGACATCATGGATGGACCTAGTTAGCTAAAATCTCTATATATCTTCCCAACGATTCTTTCTTTCAGAGTTACGATTGGTCTGTAAGAAAACTATGAAACGGTTACCCATTTGCCAAACCAACGGTTTCTGTTATAATTAACAGAAACAACATGTTTGACAACTGGAAGGAGAAAATCCAGAATATTTTTGTGCTAGTGTCTTCCAAACGTTCCCCCGTCCTGTTACCGGGAAAAATGTGATGATTCGTCAGACCATAATACAATCTTCTAGTAGTCAATCGACTAGGTTTCGCGAGTGTGATACCACTGAAAATAACATGTGTGTAGCATGGAAATCACATCTCTGCCGTAAATGTTTCGTTTATGAAGGTACCTCTTAACTATAATTATTGATAATTGAGAAACCACACATGCTAGAGCACTGTGGTCATTTTTGTTGCATTTTTTTTTTACATTACAATTTGTTTTAATACCCGTCGGTCTCTTTCATTGAGATTAACTTTCCTTCCACTTTTTTATTTTGCTTATCCTAAGAGTTGGGATGTTCCGATCCCGTGGAAATTTGAGAGGGTAGGCATTTTACGATTTTGAAAAAAATATGACGTACAGAACTTCAGTAAAGCTACCACATACTACCAGAATATAAATATTTCTATTTATGAAAAAAATTCTCGTAACACTATTATATTTTAATGATTACTAAGCGGATTCAAAAATGTCACTTTTACTCACAAGTTTTTCCATCATTTTGATAATCACCCGTAAATGACTTAGTGTTTTTGCTTATACACAATTGTATTTTTAGCTATCAGTGTTTATGTGTGTGCAATATAAAAACCTAATATTGGTAACATTAACATGGACTAACTGTATGCAGCATCTTATGTTATTTTTCAGCTTATCACATGCTGTAAATATAGTTTCTTTAAATAGTCATGAAGGAACTGACATTAATAAAAATTTGGGAAGTAAGCAGAGAAACGTTTTCTAAAATTCCCATTGTATAATAGCTTTCCCAGATTTTAAACGTGTCTTAATTAAACCTGCCCTATTTTTTACGTTCCCTGCAGTATAAAGTTGGTTATTTTTTGCACAACTTATGAATTAGTATTTTAAAAGAGCTATTATGTTTGTATTTTTTATTATGTTATTGTCTGGCATGTTGGTGTTTTTTATGATAAATTACACATATTTTAGACTAAATGCTTAAAGAAACAGTCATACAAAGCAATTTAAGAAATCGTATACCAAATCACATAAAAATTAAATCATTTACAGTTTATTCTGATTTTTAAAGAATCCATAGAGATACTTTTTTAAATTTAAAATAATTAACCAAGAATTATTGGAAAAAACTACCAATTAGTTGATTGACTCATTCCATCATGCATAAAACTAAAAACTTGTATAATTACGTCCTTTCAATACCATATTAAATACCTTTCATAATAACATGTGGTGTGCTTCTAGGAATAGACATTTCTGAATTTCTGAGAGATCAATTATTCATAAATATATATTTCGAACTTTATTATGAAATAATTACAAAAATAAAGACTGATATGCTGTTCAATTTTTTATCCATAGCAAATATATATCTATATATATATATCTATATCTATATCATATATCTATATCTATATCTATATATATATATATATATATATATATATATATATATATATATATATATATATATATTGACGATCAATTCCTTTTATCAAGATTTATAACTTACAATTTGATTCTAATCCGGCGCATATATAGAAACATTTAAATTATATTATAACTTATTATCTACAGGAAAGCGTCTGGGATAGAAATCGTGAAATTTTTGCTAGTCTGGCTCTTCCTCCAATTTTTTTCCATTTATTCTGATGCAACTGCCACTCAACAGTGGCTAACTGCCAATAAACAGAAAGAATAAAATAAATTACATATATTTTTGTCATCAACTCCTCATTTAACCCTGAAAAAGCTTACCTGTATTCTAGTCTCGTTAATGTTGGCAAAAATGAATTGTTGGCTATTAATCCCTGTGTATAAAAAAAAAAGAAAAGAAACATTTATCCCCCGCTGGCGGGAGTAAAAAAATCAGCTTCATTTAGTTTCAAAAGGTTGTTTAAAAAGTTCAACAATCAAGCAACCACAAATGTCACAGAAAAAGTATACAAAAAAATTAATATTCCAAGCAAAAGAAATAACAGTATTACTTATATTCCATAAACTATTTATAAGAAGTATGGGCTCTCTTACATTATAATTTTTATTATTTACCGTGTAAAAAATTTTGTTATGACTCGAAATCTCAAGAATATTGGCACAAATCCATTTTCCGAAATCCTATTTAGTAACTTGTTGCTGTTAAAATTCTTCATTCATATATCTGAAGAATATTTGACTCATTAGTTGTGAGAGACCTTTTTATATTTTGAAACAGTTTTTCTCAATAAAACACTCATATAATCCGGTATATTTAAAAAACAAAATATTTATGTAATTTAATAAATAGCTATTTTTTAAATATTATTTAACAATTTATAAAATTACTTTAATTCAAGAATTCCTTTCCATACATGAGGAAAAAAAATAAAAATGATCAAATTTCATTAAAAACTCCGAAAAGGTTGTGTGAATACAACTATTAAAGTTTCTTGGAATTATATTTTATTTCTTCTTTTCAATGTCATGGCATAAATTCTTAACGGTGAGTCTCGAATATGTGCCTAAATAATCAAGTTTTCGAACTTTTCGAATCTGGCGTCTTTCAAAACATTTGAGTAAGAATAAAAAGTAAGATTTAAATTTTAAAATTTTATAATTGAAATGGATTAGGAAGGTATAAAGGAAATTTAGAATATCAAATTTAACTATCATTACAAGATATATAAATAAATCATATAAATAAAAATAAATCATTTTACTAAACACAATGCTAGATTCCAATGAAAATTATTTTGCCAAGGAGGACAAATTTTATAGCCGAATCACTATACTTTATTAATACTAGAATTGAGAGTTTAAAAAATTAACCTCTATCTTGATTAGTTTTAAAGTAAAATAAAAATGAATAGAAACGAATTTTCGTAAATGGGGTATAGATTCGTAGGTCAAACACATTCCCATATTATGATAAGAGGGTAATTCTTTATAATTACAGTAATTAGCCATTACTTTAATGACATAAAAATTTTAAAAATTGAGCTAATGATCCCTCATGATGATGATTTTTTTAAATTAGGTCTATATATATATAATATTATGTATGAAGTTTGAAATGGCACAGAACTTAGGAATTACGAATAAAAATTCAATAAATCCATTCAAATAAAAAATTTGAATTTCATATTTCAGTGCTGCGGAAATTTTAAATTTCCGTATCTAAGAACAGTTAAATTTTTTTTTCAAAAATGTTTTATCTCTGAAAATAAAATCAAGAAATGAAATTTATTTTGAAATAAAAAGATTAGATGTAATAGGAAACAACAAAATATTTATTTCAGTGTTTCTTAACATAATGTAGTCAGTGTCCGACATACCCAGATCAAAGTGCAAAAAGAAAATAGAGATACTAATCTTTAATGCACGAAATGAAGACGCATTAATGCTCTAAAAGTCGGAAAAATCCGAGGCGAAGATATAGTAGAGTGTTATTGTGAAATTATTGAAGTGGGGATCCCCCATATAAAAGCATTTATATATAAAATGTAACAAAATACTCAATAGCCGAAACTTGTGATTTCTATAATATTAATTTTTCTGAAAATGAGTTTCTGATTTTTGAATAAAAAGTTTGAGGTATTAACAACTATATTAATTTTGTGTTGTTATTGAGTGAAAATGAATGTGGTCGGAGACAGAAAAAATTAGAGTTAACGAAATCTGAAATTTGATTTCATTTAAAAGTAATTATATAATTATTTAAAACAAAGTTTGAATTCGCGAAGCAGTCAGGATAAATTTATGAAAGCCTACTTGTAAAATAAAAAGTATATTTCATAAGTAAAATATCTATTTATCACTTACTCCTAGCATCTCCCTTATGTAAAAATACTTTGGATCGTGCATATATGTGGAATATGTTGTCCAACACACAATACAGATGATGATCAGCCAGACAATCTAATTATAGAAATACAGAAAAATTTTTATTACAATTTACAGTGAATATATGGAGTACAATTATATGTTTAAAAATGCATACAGTTAATAAAATAAAAGTTTTTAAAAAACATTTTTTTTTATACTTGTGTGTGAAATATTTAATCCTTTATTTTATATATAACTCAAAATTTCTTAACATTAGTCTCTGCAATAATTTGATTTTTATGCAACTATTTGAAAGGAAAAGTCCGAATATGAAAGAAGCAAATTATATTTTTTGTAAATATATTTTCAATTGCATGTTAAAATAAAATAATTTATAGAATAAATTCATAAACTTTTTAGAAAAAAAATTAATAATAAAATAGGAAACTTGATTGATTTGTATACAACATCTATGTAGAAATCTTTCATGCCACATTCTCTTCAGCAATTGTATATTCAAAGCGAAACTCCCAAATATATGTGTCTGATCTTAAATTATTCACCATATCCCTCATTTAATTATAGAAGTATGAAAAAACAAGATCAGAACCAAGCATTTCGAAGGAACAGTAATTGTATCATGAACGTTTCCTCATGGTGGAACAGTTCAAGTTAACGCTTGAGTGCTCTTATATTTTTTTAAGCAAGTGAAAATCTTAAAACAACACTTGTTCATACCATTTCATTAACTACATGAAATTACAGTTAAATAATGCAAATATGGCTAAAATAAATTATTGGTAAATAATGCTATATTGCTGTGTTAGTTCAATAACATTCTTTTTAGACATCCACGTTTTAAAATTTATTTTTTATAATATGAAAAATTATACCATTATTTTGCATCGATCTCGTTTTCTCATTTCATGTTTTTCACTGAATTAAGGAAAAATAATTAAAATATATTTTATTTTAATTAAGTTTATTATTTCATTAAAATAAAATATATTTTAATTGTTTTTCTATTTTATGTGTAATTAATATATGTAATTATTTAAATTTCTTCGGGAAGCTAACGTTATAAGTATTAATATATTCTAATGTAGTGCCTTAAAGTTTTTAAAGAGAACAAAAACTCAAAGGACAGTTTGAAATTTAAATTACTAATACTTACAATAAACTAAAAGCCTTGTTAAAATGAAAATGTTTTAAAATGACTTTTTATACATTTTTGATATTTTTGAAAGATTTGAGGTTTATGACAAGTTGATGAACGGCTTCTGCTTTCCTCACTTGAAGCGAATCTGAAGGGTGTTATTGTACATTTAAGGAATCCTATGTTACAATTTTTCCTTTTGCCTCTAATGTGTATTGGTAGTGTCTTTAGAAGAAAAGAATTATTTATTGAAAATCATCTAACTTTTAATGGTATATATATACTTTTGAAACAAATTAAGAATTCAAAATAGGAATGAATAGAATTTTGGTAGCTTTTGTAGTACGCGGACTGAAATGAGAAATGATGTATAATGAAACTATAAGCTAATATTAGCTCTATAAGTCAATAGCATATATAAATATAATAATTTTGTATGTATTTTTTATATTTTTCATATTTTCTCATCTGTAGTATTTAAATAAAAAAATCATTTACATGACACTTAAAAATATTGTTTGAAATTTGAATGTTTTATAATACTCGTTTGCTGTGTATTTATTTATATATTTTATTATATGTAGTGTGTTATTTGTTCATATTTGAGTTTTATACCTAAATTCATATGACACTTAATTAAGTGCATATGATTGATACATCTCTTTCATTTTAAAAGTATTTGTACTAGTAGAGAGAGAGAGAGAGTGTAAATGAGTATAATTCTTTACGTCATTAAATATTTTGTGGAAATATTACAATGTAGCAGATTATGTTAAAAACATTTTTTAAAAAATATTTTAATGTTAGATTAAATAGTAATGTTATTATGTAAATTATTCGACACAAATGCCATATGAAACATATGACTGATATTATGTACAGCAAATTAAATGCAAACAATATTTATATTAGTCATTCTCAAAAAAGTAATGAGTTTCCTTAAAGAGAATATTGACTTCTAAAAACAATGTTAATAATTTTTATTAAAGTTTCACGAAATTTGACTGTTTTTTAAACTAAATATTAGGAGAGTGTTATGTCAGAGAATATATATTAGCAACAAATTTATAACACAATTCATGTAATAAAACATATAATAAATCAATCATATGCTCAGAGCACATGTTTTCTGATAACATTGGCTAATCAATGAAAGCCAATTCGCCAAAATTTCATTGAAACTCGAAATAGAGTGAAAAATGCATCATTAAATTAGTTAATCTACTGAAACTGGTTGATACACTTAGTGACCGATTTCAAATTTTGCCAACCTATATAATTTTTCAATTCAATGCATACTTTTAATAAGATATCTTTATTTATAGTAGTGATACAAAGGAAATAATATTTTGATAAATTATCTACTTTACTGTTATTATTTATACGTTGCTAAATAGGGATTTTTTATTAAAAGTTTTACATAAAATTTTCCAATCCCATTCAGACAACAGATATTCTTTCTGCCTCGTGACGATTACAGGGTAAGTTATTTCAAACTTTGAAGCCCCGTCAACCGTAACATACTTTCTTCGTTGAACCATGAATTTCTTCCGCTTCGGTCAACCGTTTACATTTTTTAAGGCAATTCCACTTTAGCTCTGCGTAGTTCCAATCATTGGATGTTCCAAAAATGGTTAAGTGTTTGGCATTTTCAAGATTCTCTTTCTACCAAAAATTAAAAGCATTTTTTAAGTATATTGAAAGAATTTGTTTTAATAAATTTCTTACGCAATTTTAGTGATTCAATGCTTACAGTTTCGTTATATCTATTAATCAATGGGTTTATAATTTTGAGTTCATTTAAGTGTAGATATGAGGATTATAAATGTTGTGAATACTTAAATGCCTATGGATCTGAGACTTGGAAGTTTAATTAATTCCAGGCAGAACAGCAAACAATCTATCATTGAACGAAAAGTTTTGAGAAAAATCTTTGGTGCTGTAAATGAAAATGAAGTCTCGAGACCACGATATAATTTTGAATTGTACAAATTATTTAAGAATATCGATATCAAATTCCCTAAGATAATTCGTGTGAAATTTGCGGGCCACATACGCAGAAAGTATGGACCCCTTATCATTAGCATTTAAAATTTTCAATATTAAACCTTTGGGAACTAGAAAAAGTAGTACGTCCTGGTTGAGATGGACGGACTGTGTAGAGGGGGATTTTAAAATTCTAAGAGTAACTAATTGGAAATCAATTGCAAGAAATAGATGAGAGAGGAAGAAAGTTCTTTGGATGACTTTGGCTCATCAGGGCTGTCGTGTCAATAGAAGAAGATTATTTAAAGAATTCTTATATTTAAAAACAGATCAGAAATATAATACAAGCTTCATTCAAATTTTAATGTTCATAAAGACAGTGGCAAAATTTTAAATGAGAGATATGTTACTACATTTTTAGCAATAAATTATTTATTGAAAGAAATTTTTGTTGTTTGATCAATGTTTCAGTATTTCATGGAAAGGAATAAAAGATTTTTTTTCGAATTTACAACTTATAATTTAAATGAAAATTTGAAATTAAAATTTCTTTAGTAGTAACAATATACTTTCTTTTTTCTTCCTTTTTATAATACTAATAAATTTATTGCTAATTTAGATGAGTGTAAAGTTAATTGATTCATTAGCAAACAATTTTTTAAAAATACATCAATTATATTGATATATAACTGAGTATAACTGAAATAATTTTTATATTGCATAAATAATATGAAAATTGCTCAAAATACAGAAAATAATTTGTTTTTTTTTAATTAAAGAGATAAAATGTTAGTTTATGGCACACAAAATGAAATTTATTTAAAGTAATCAAAATCAGAGATAGCATTTGACCACAAATTTTTCTCAGTATCTTAGTTTTTTAAGCGATTACGATTAGAAAGAAGTGTAGAAAAATTCCTCTCCTAAGTAGCAATTTCAAGATGACTTATGATACATGCAGAAAAAACATTGTCTTAATCACTTGCAATCAAGGCTTCTGACTAAAATAATACTGTATTTTTTTGGACAATAATTTTTTATGTGCAAGTAGTAAGATCTAGTTTCGGTTAAAGTTTTTCCCAAATGATTTGAACACGTTAAAAAATTATACATATTTTCATTTACTATTTTATAAAAACAATACCATATTTCCTTAAGCTACATTCAGGTTATCGGTAATTCACATTTCATAGATTTTTTGATAAACATGTTTATTAAACTTAAAATATAACAAAGTATTGTCTTCAAATTTCGTTGTTTCAGCTAATAACTTCAGATTGCGAAATGTAACTTCTGCCTTTGTTTTTCTAGTTTTATTAGAAAAACGTACTTTTTATTATCTGATTTCTTGATAAAAACAACGATTGTTATTATACAACACGAATTCTGTTTGAAACAAACGGAGAATTTAATCCATTGAAACCAAGCAGTTGGGAAATGAACTGCCGAATAAAGATTTATGATCGCAATCAAGGTAAAGAAAGGTGGTTTTTAATAATGAATCAATTTTTTTTTCTACGGAATGAACTGAAAATGTCCAAAAGGAAGTAGGAGCGCGCGCTCTGACTTATGTTCAAACAAAAAACAACTGATGTTCTAAGCTAGAATACGCTTCACTGAACATGCAAACTGTGCGCCATTCGGAGCAATGTGGCTGTTCAAAAAATAAGATTTAAAAATAATATAAATATTCATTATTTCTTGTACTACAGCTAATAAGAATAATCGTCTCCTAGTATTTCAATATCATATTCATTAAAAAAAAAACATTTTGTACAATTCATTCAACCAATGGAGGAGTCAATATTTTCACGAGATTTAATTCGACTGAACATGTCCCGGACGTTTACATTCGCTGCATTGAGAATAGGCCAACGGTTTAACATATGGAGGGATTTTAACAAATATAGAATGCGATGTAACACAAAAAGGATCATGTGAATAACATAGAGTTTCTGAAAAAAAGATGTCTTTTTTATAGATAAAATCACTTAATGTCTTTTCTAATTGAAAAATTTTAGTGAGCAGAGTATATAACAAGTTAAGGTTAAATTTACTATCTTAATAAAATACTTTTTTGTCAATTCAAACATATACATTTAAGTAATGTAATTTTTGTTCATATTTTTTTTCATTATATAACAATAACTTACGAAATTTTTGTCTCATATTCTCCATGTTATAAATTACTGCACAAGAATACCTTTTGCTTTATAACCATTAAAATTTACTTCCCACACTTTTTATTACTTTTTTTTATTGAACCACTATTTCGTTCTGTGAATTTATAAATCAATGAAAAGATTTCTATTAAACATTGTAGTATGGTTTGAAGAATACTTTGATTATATTCTTTAAAACTTACTAATATTGCTTTTTTGTGATTTTCAATAAACATTTTTCGATAAAATATTTTAACCAAAAATGAATATTTACTAGAAGCTTAACTCTTTTATGGATTTTGACTTAATTGGAAATTTACGCTATTTCGTCACATTGCAACATTATTGAAACTGTCACCAATATAGTTTTCAAAGAGCTTATAAAAATGAATTATTTTTATATAATGAAAATTTTGCATTGCTTACATTTCCATTCATCATTCACATATTTATCGTTCTACAAAATCAAGGACATATTTAATTAACGATCTAATATAAAAATGTTATTACAGTTAAATTACTAAGTCTTGATTCTTTTATAACCTCTATTTTTATATAAAGCAGTATTATATACACATAAAGCAAGCAATACAGAAAAAGTTAAAGCAAGAAACTAATAGATAGCTAGAATAATCATTAAACAAGTCTATTTTTATTGACTGTTTTGTTGCTTTACGACCATTTTTTCCCACAAGTTATCATTCAACCGAAACCTTTTGTTTAAGATGCATTTTAAATCGCTGTAGACCATTTACACCAGTAATGGGAATCGAAGCCACGAATATTTGAACTGAAGGTGAGAACTCGATCCAGGTACTAAATTGGCAACATTGTTATTAATTGAAATAGTAAATATTGATTGATATAGAATTAAACTACCAGAATAGTTTCAATTAATTTAGAGAAGTATTCCACTCAAAAGACATAAGAAAGTATGATAAAATTTAGTTTCCCACATCATATTCATACTACATAAGATTTATTTAGTAAAAAGAACTACTATACTTAAGCTATTATATCAAATAAGAGAAAAACACTTCGTAACAGAATGAAATTTTTATATCTAACCGTGAAATTATTTTGAAAAACACATTGCCTTTTTCATTTGCGAAACATTAAAATTAATTTTCCTCTTATTTGTTAAAGTTATCAGTACCTTATTTCCTATATAGTTTTTTGAAATAAAATGTTTAGTACAATTTCAGTCTTTTCTTCCTAAATTTCTTTAGAATTTAAGAATTTTTCTTTATGGATACAACTTTTAACGAATTCTAATAACATTCTGACTTCTGCAAGAAATAGAAATGGTAAAAATAGTATCAAATAAAACTCAATTTTGGCGAATATTTCTGATGTGGTTTAAGCTAGAAAAATAGACAAGAATTTTTATTTTTCAAATTTTTCGTATGAACTTCATGCGTTTAATTAATCATAATTATTCACTATTTGAAAAGCAAAGTTACTTTAGAAAGCAAATTTCAATTTATATTGTACTTTGTCTCAGTGCAGGAATGGAACCTTTAAAGAAAAATTGCAGAAACTTTCTGCATTCTTTGCAGTTTTGACTCTGGGAGGGAAATTTCTAAAAGGCCCCTTCATGACCACTCGACCGTTCAAAGGGGCGGATACACCTCTTTGTGAATTCACCCACTCTATTGCAGAGTTCTGAACTGGTTTTGAATTTAAGAGGCAAAATTGATATTTCTTGAAAATAATCTCGTCACCGAATCAAGCTGTTTGGCTCAATAATATTCAAACCTTATTTGCTTGACCTCTCACTTTGTTTTATTTAACATCAAGACAATAACTAATAACCAAAGATCTAAAGATTAAAATTAGAAACATTTTAACCTAACAGATTGGTTTAAATTAGTGTATGTAAGCAATTGAGATTACCCTCAAAAATTCCTTTTCTGAATAAACAAATTAAGACACTTCAAGCGACAACAAATGGTTGATAAGGATGTTATAGTTGTCATAATTAAATGTTACATAATTTGTAAAAGATTATTTAAGTTAAAATTATAGTACAAAGGATAAAGAACATCTGGAGCCTTTTATGGACATGAATATTTCTAGAAACCCTAAACAACTCTTAATAAGCTGTTTAAGGTTTCTAGAACTTTAATTAATCGTTTTATTTATTTAAAGAATATTAAATGGAAATTCCTCATAACACATTCACATGACCATTATGTATCGAAATTTCAATATATGAATATTTCCTCACTAAATATATTTTTTCCTATGTTTGCACACACAAATCAAGAAAACGGTTGAGCATTTCATCGTTTATAAACTTTTGTTTCCAAGAAATCAATCTTAATACGAAATTTGTTTGCTGTAATACAAGATATTCACAATTAATTTGATCAAGTAATCTAACTAAACACTAATTTGGGAAGTCTTTGAAACAAGAACAAATTTTAAATTTAAAAAAGTTGCAATTTTTTAAAATGTTTGATTTAATATTAGCAAGATTTTCATCTTTCTATAAATTATTTTTAGTGTGTATAAATTATTATATTTTAAATAATTATTTTTTTATCTTGCATTTACCTATCATCACTAGTTTATCTTGACAGCGGAGAGCGAGGTATCTTAGCTCTCTGCTTGAAAATCATTAGCTTTATTAAACGTACTTCTTACAGTAATGAAACATTAATAAAAGTAATTATCGATGCGATAAAATACATACTTAATCATTGAATGTAAATACAATTTCTGCTCACTTAACTTTACCAATTTCTTCCTTTACATTTTTCAAATTCCTTTTGATTTCAAAATATATATCTTTTGCTTATAAACTAAAATAATCTTTTGTGTACTTAAATATTTTTAATTGATAAATTGGCTTTAAACTTCCCAATTTATATCTACTAATAAACAGTAAATTTTAGAAATTAGAAGAAGAATGATTTTGTGATGTATAGCCACTTTAGGTTAGAGCAAATTTAGTAGATTTTCCAACGTTTTTGCCAATTCTAAGGTGGTACTAAATTATTTGGGGCCTAATACACATTTAGAAGGAATAGAAAATAGATAATATACATACATTATTTAAAGGAAGTATTACTTTTCATATTTTTTTAATTTATGGATTGGATTCCATAAATTAAAAAAGAAAATGGTAATAACTCATAAATTGTTTTTAAAAATTTGATAACACGTAATAACCATACACATAACACGTAATACCATGAGAAAACGTCACAATCCGAAACTTTTCCATGATTTATATTAAACACAATTAGTGCAAAATAAGCATGTCAATTTTAAGTGTTAAAAATTAGTGAGACATAAATGAGTTGCAATGTTAGTTTAAATCATGCATAGCTCATTCTTTCCTATATTGTATTTTAAAGTATACCTGTTCATCAATAAAAATTGCTTCTAACACAATTTTTATTAGTGACACGAAGAAGTTTGAAATTCTTTAATTTCCACATTGGGGATATTGTTCTGTTTTTTCACATTGATCTGAATTAGAATTCTAGGAAGTATAGGTGGTCATCAAACTAATTCAAATATATTAGATTTATAAAGAATTTCTTATTAGTATGGTGTTAAAACCGCCCTTAGCATGTAATACAGCTTTAATTCATCTAGTAATCAATTCAAACAAGTTCTGTAAATAGTGTTTAGATAGATACTTTACCAATCTTCATGGAGATATTTGAAAGTTCTGGAGGAGTTGCAGCTGGACGATATTGATTCCATATTGAACGCTCTGAAACAGACCATATTCTTTTCAATTGTACCGAAGTAGGGTGACTGTGCGGGCCAACCTATGTGTTCAGTTTCATCATCTTGTTCATCAAATCATGATTGGACAAGTCCCACTGCATGGGTAGGTGCACTATCATGCTGGAAATTTCCATTTTCTGCAGCAAACAAAATTAGCATCACAAAATAGACCTAGACAGCTAACGTTTCTTTAAACTTTTCCCCAGTGATCTTTCCCTTCAGAATTACAGTTGGTCTACAGAAAACCATGGGACTGCTGCTCATATCATGATAAATTGACCACCAGTTAGAAGGATACAATTATGATACTGCTCTGGTGCGGGTACCCTTCAAACGTACATGTTGTAGGGAAAATATGAAAGACTATTCTTCAGGCCATATTACTTTCTCTTACTTATTAACTGACAACGTTTGTTATTGCATCTGTCACAAGTAGCTTGGGAATCGCTTTTGGCCGTAAATGTTTTACTTATATAGGCACTTTCTAACTGTAATCATCGATACTGGAAAATCCAGATGCTGTTTGAGCTTTGCGGCCACTTCTGCTGCAGTTGTTCAATTTTTAGACTTTACAATTCGCTTCAATACCAGTCGGGTCTCTTTCACTGAGTTTTTCCTTCTGTTTACTACTTACTTTGGCAAGCTTGTCTTTCCATGCTGTATGAATGTTATCGTGACTTTAGACAACGTACCTCCAGAAACGTCAAAAAAATCGCGTTTTTTCGGTAACAGTACTTTTGGGAAGACAGGTTCTTTTAATTTGGCTTCTTTGAAATTCTAATAAGTCTGACATTTTTCGCTTTTGAAAAAAAAATTCTACTTACAGAACTTTAAATAAAGTTGTTGTTGTTGTTATTAATGACACTTGGACAAGCCAAGCACGCTATGCCTTGGCTATGCGAATTTAAGTCAATTGGGAGCGTCTTTCGTTTTAATCAGAGCACCATGAAGGTGAAAGCACGACTTTGCTCTACACACATGCCATAGGTACCCGTTTATAGGGTAGGCAACCATTCACACCTCATTCATACAAGGAAAGGACAAAGACAGAGACAGAGAGAGAAAGTACATCCATGCCTGAACCGGGATTCAAACCCAGGACCTCCTTATCCGCAGTCAGGCACGCTGACCACTAGACAAGTTGGACGGCTTTAAATAAAGTTACCACTATAAGCAGAATATACACATTTATATTTATAAAAGAACTAGTAGTATTATATTTTGATGCATACGATGCGCATTCAAAAATGTTTCTTATTTATAGGAGCTATCATTATTTTGGTAATCACTTTTATAATAAATATTGAGATAGATTTCATATTTCCTTCTAAAGTGCCACAAACATCTCCGACTCAATACAGTTTGCATCTCTAGTACATAAATAAATATTTTCCTTGCATATTTTTCCAAGATTATTTATCATAAGTATTAGAACATTTTGAGCCAGATATAAGACTTCGTTTCACAGAGGCCAAATGAAATAACTTTTAACTCGATAAACTTCTCCAGATTTAAACTTGTATCCCTTGATATTACATGAACAATTTTACACTACTGTCCATCCAAATCTCAACACCTAGAAGGGTCAGAGATAACACAGCAAAATTTAGTTGGCAGTTAACACGTCATACAAATATCAAATGATTGAAATTACAACCCTTGTGTGAAGTGTAAATGAAGACGAAATCAGTAGTGCATTCACCAACATTCTTCTCTGTACCTAGAACAGAGTGGGACTCTACCAATTAAGTGGAAGCTGCTGCATCAAAAACTCCATAATTAAAAACCAAGGGACAACCAGAAGAGCCTTTAACAGTTGATCTGCTACTCGCAGAAGTATCATCTCACTTGCAGGATCTAGGACCTCTATTACGTGCCTTAGTCGTCTTTAGTGAACACTAAGAATCTTCAGTTAAGTCGGGATTCGAACTCAGTACTTTTCTATGAAACCGATGTCCTTACCAGGCCACCGCGGGCTCATTGTAAACACCATTGTTGTCTATAACCGTTTCCACTCGTTTCTACATAGAATTAGAATCAAATGTTTTGGATGTATTTTAGGGTAAAGCAGTCTACGCAGTTTCTACATATTTTCAAAGGTGATCTGATGTAGCAGCTAGTGGGGTACATCGGGCCAGTTATTGTTCAAGTATGCATCATACATTTACAAGCGGTGATGGCTCGAGGGAACAAGCAGGCTAAGGATGCAATTAAAATTAATGGGTAAGAACTCTTGAACTATTCATATCTGGCGCGGATTTTCTTCAGGGAGAGCTTTTCATAAGTATTGGACCGTATTCACGTTTAGCAAGGGGGACTATTCTCAATACAAATTAGGTACATTTAAGAATCAGGAAAGCAGTATCAATCACCTTTTATTGAACTTGGCCCTTTCTACATTGAACAACGTGTTTCTGCCACTCGACTATGGAAAACTTTATTAAAAGCTGTCATGTTGATATAGCCTATTATGATAACGAAAGTTCCTCCTATGCTGAGCCGTCGAAATTCGGATACAAGGCTACTAGGCCAAAATTTTACTTTACCTAACAGATTGAAAATCACAAGGCATGTCTATATTAGTGTGCATTTTATACCACCTCGAGTAGACTTTTGTGAAATAATAGTCTTGAAATATTATTTTAATACATTTTGAACAATGATATCGAGAGTTAATGAATAGGAAATCATTGAAAATATTAAAATTTGAAATAAAACCATGATTTCTTGCACATTATTTTGGGCTTTATTTCGGAGTAGGATTAAAATATACAAAGATTAAAATTTAAAAAAAAAGTTCTTTAGAAAGCTTTGATTTGATTGTAGTTATTTTTTATTAAAAATAAACAATATAAATCATAATATGTCGGTATGTGTGCTAGTATGATATTCAATATTAAACTTATCACAAAAATGTCCATGAAAAAAATTTCAAACAATGCAGCTGCCTCCAATGTTTTTGTTAAAAAACATTGGAGGCAGCTGCATTGTTTGACAGAATTACTTTTAAGTCTTTTCCTTGTCTTTTCTACCTGAAAAAATTCGCTTATGAAAAATCATTTAATGTCATTTTTTTATTTGATTTTACAAGCTATTAAGAAGGGAAGAAAATATAAAAACACGAATATATAGATTACTTTATATTATTACTTAAATATTTATACTTTTGCTACATGTAAAGAAGATAGATTTTAACTCCAAAGGTTATCTTTTTCTTATTTTAGTTGAAAAATATTTGATAAAAAATGTGATAAGAGAATATCGAAAGGTAAAAGTATTCATTTTTTATTCGTTATTCCAGGTGCTAATTATATTAATGAAGCAGTAAGAAATATGTAATGCTGTATAAGTACTAAGAAGCAATTTCGGACATATTTTCTATTAACCTCACAATTTTTCGGCTTTCTTTCATTAAAATAGACTTGTTATAAAACAGCAGCTTTTTTCTACTGCGTCTGTGGGTTTTTCTCAAAATATCTTAACGCATAATTAGTACGTGATTTAAGACTGACTGACATGATTGAAACTCTCAGCATCAAGAATGATGGAGAAAAGATTGGTTTAAAGCATCAATAAAAAACTTTTAAAAAGAATTAAATATTCAAACCAAAAAACATATTACATTAAAAAATTATTGACTCTATATATTGGCAAAGCTTTAGTAATGAATTTTTGTGGATTAGTTTGCTTGGTAACGCTGCGATTGTTTTTTTTTTTTTTTTTTTTTTTTTTTTTTTTTTTTTTAGAAATTCAAATAAAAAAACAATGTGTGTGTGATTTACGTAGATTTAAAATTATAAACACCTCCACAAACGCGATGTGGGATTTAACCCACGATTGTTAAAATGAAGGTCAGATATTTTTGTCGCCCAATTGTCATTTTTTGCATACGAGGGCTAATTAGACTGGGATCTACTGTTTAAAGTGGATTCCGAACAACTACAAACATCGGACTCAAGGTGGGATTCAAACACACAAATTTTTGATCCGAAGGCAAGAGCGCTAACCATTCGGCTACCAGCTCGGCAAATCAAAGGCCAGAGTGCTGACAACTTAATTCACGCAGTTTAATTGTGTGTGTCTGAAAATAATAACTTTGTATGATAAAAGAGTATACAGGAAATGCTCATAGATAGCTCAGAATGGAGATTAAATTGTCTACCTTCCACTACAATACCAATTTATTTGCTTCAATTTTAAGTGGACGTTTTTTGTGAAGAGCAGGGAGAATTTAAGCTGTGTGTTGCGATGTGATAAACACAGTTGGTCATATATATTGACTTAGTTTAGAAGTTAGGCTATTTTTTAATCAGCAACATGGCAATATAAGTTATTAGTTTTCTGTGCACACATGGGACATCATAGAAGGTGAGATATTCTATATACGGAAATACTTGACCTATATACATGATATACTTTCAAATGTATCTTTAAAATAATTTTAAATTAGTAAGCAAATTATTTTATATACATTTATGCAAATATATTAGGACACTAGGCAATGTGCATAAATTATGTGGATCAGATGGTGACAATGATAATTTTGTTTTCCAAACTTTAGTCTAGTTAAAGTGATGAAATATTTTGAAAGTGTTTTACAATTTATAGCAAGAAATTATTCACAAAAGTCAAAATGTAAAATTTGTGACAGAATTAATGGAGTTCTGAACAAGATACTTCGCTATGCCTAACTCCAAGGACCTGTATACTGACGAAATATATTTGCTTCGAGTTAGGAATCGTACCAATGATTTAAAGAATGGAAGATAGAGTGCTGGCCATTCATCAAAACCTCGGTGGGTCTTTAAAAGATTAGAGAGTTTTATGAATATAATATTTCATATTAACAGCTTTCGAAATCATTTTTAAATCTTTAATTACGGCAGACAATAATATAAATTTCGATATATTTATTAAACATGGTTTCATAACCAATAGGGTACATATTCAGTATTATTTTAATGCCAAGTTTCTGAATTTCGGAAGTTAGGAAATGACTAATTTTATCTTCAGAACAAGGTTTCATTTTCGATTAATATAAGCGCATTAATTACTAATTTTCAAATGAATGGATAGAATATAACCACACATGAAATGCAATTGGTCATTCCTAGAAATTTAGTATGGATTTCAAAATTATTCTTCGCTTTCCAATCATGTCCAGCTAAGTGGAAGAAGCTAACTTTGTGCTTTCTAGCTTATGAAATTAGGCTCAATATAGCAGATGAAAACTCATTACCAATAATTGCAATGGAAACTAAATATGGAAACATTAATATCACACCCCTGAGCGTAGTGTTTCAATCACTACTCTAATGCCTCGCCTACTGCTATTCTATAGTTTAAAATCAATATTTTGAATTCGTGATATTTAAAATTGAATAAATATTTTTAAGAGCTTATTTGATGTCGTTCCCATTAATTTATCATATCTGCTAATTAAACGTTAAAGAATTTTGTGAGAGGATCAAATCATAATGTAGGCTGGAAAATTGGACCATCCTAGAAAGAGCGTCACAATTCACCATATAAAAGCTAAGTTTGCTAGATTTGTCGCCACTATTCCTGTAACTTAGTAGATTTTGAAGCATTACAAACATCCATACGAGAGGTGGGCGTTGGCCTTAAGAAAAATTGAGCTAGGTACCAAAAAATAAACCATCACCAACGGGCTTGAATATTAAGTGACAAGAAGAACATGTGGAGTACTTAGACCTATTCTAGAATACATGTGGAATACTTAGGCGTATTCTAGAATACATGTAGAATATTTAGAAAACTGTGTGTGTGAAATTAACTGCTTAAATTTACATTTGATGATATACATAAACTTAAGAATTTTAAAAATACAAATTCAATATCTTAGAAACTTTTAAACAATGAATACGCTGAGCGGATTATCAGCAATATTTAGTATCAAATTAATTTTGAATAAATTGCAGTTTATATTAATTTTATAACGCAAAGAAAAATCCATTTATATTTTTTAATTTGTCATAAAGTTAATTTAAATTGAAATGTTTTATTCTTCTGTATTTTTATTCTTATATATATTTATTTTCTTATACGCAGAGATTTAGGAAAGTTGCCTAGCACAAAACTCATTGAATTCACGTATAATCGAATAATCATTAACATTTTTTTTAAAATTCTGTTTAAAATTTTTTACAATTTTCGAGGAAAATAAAGTATGATCTAGACCGTAAAAAATGATTTGATAAAAAATGACGTAAAAAATCAAATTGAGGTCTTGTTTAAATTGCAATAGCAAATATGGAAAATGTTTATCAAATTCAGTGTCAGTGAAAATAGCTTTACTCAGAATAAATGAGGTATGCCGCATGGGTGGCCGATTTTAGGAATTTTTTTATATAAAATGACGTAATTAAATGCCCAAACTAACTATAACATAAAATAAACAAAAAATGCTTATGTGTAAATATACTTACAAAAAAAGATAATCTGACTGGTAGCAGACTTTTTCTAATAAAATTCATTTCACAATTTTAAGTCTTGTATGTTTCTCTTTTCTACCACAGCAAACTTAATTTAAAATATTTACGAATTTCGCAGTTGTAATATGAAGTTATCATTATAAACTTAAAAAAAAAAACAAAAAAAAAAAAAACCGTAAGATTTGAGCGAAATGAGAAATGTTCTTTTATCTTTTCTAAGATACAGTTTCAATAAAAAGTCAGAAGAATTACGTAAGAGAGGAGCAAGTTCTTGAATTTGTGTGGGATATTTTTTTCACTTCAAGCCATTAGCATTCTTCATTACACAGCACAATGACGTCATTTAAAAACGTAACGCGTCTCTAATGGCAATTCCAGGAATGATGTCATTTGGTTTTGATGATGTCAGGACATCATGTGACCAAAAATGATTGGCAGTCAGAGTTGTGACTCTTATTCCACAATATTTGATTTATTTTTAAAGAAAAAACATCGTGAATAATGTAATTTTTTATTTATTTTAAGAATTTTAAAACTAAATAAATCAAACTTTATACATAATAAAAATGGAGTGCTGAAGATGTAATATTTTCAATGTAATGCAACTAATGTGTGAATCTATATAGGCAGAATACCATAAGATATTTAATATTTATAAAAAATAGCATGTAAATTATAAAAATATAAACTAATTAATTTGTAAACTGACCGAAAGGGTGATGTGTAGGTATTTGATTTATCTAATACGTTCTAGTAAAATTTTAGTTATAATAAAAACTTTGAATTATCAATTTATTGTTGTGTTAAATTAACACTCAATATATATCACAGAGTGATGCTATTAATTTATGTTAAATAATGTTTAACACATAATTTCACATTTTCACTACAAAATCTAGAACAATTGAAATGATATGTTAGCTTCTGTTAATAATAGATTTGCGGTGATCTGAATAAGAAAATTAAAACCCTTGTGACCGAAAGATTGCGGTTTTGAATAAAATGAATAAAACGTTTGTGAAAGTTAACAAGAACAAAAAAAACGCCACGTAAAATTCTCAATTGATATGTAAATTTTAGAATGCTGTCGATTTTTTTACTTAACTGTAATTCGAAATTACAAAGTGGTTGGTTGTGTTGAGGGAATTGAAGTACAAGCACAAACGAATTTCAAAAAGTTTCATAGGAGTGACAGCTGGTTGACTCATCACTTTGTGGTCACTTATGATGCATGAGACCTAATTCATCTGCGGTTTACTCTTAATTATGGTTTAAAGACTAAACCACTACAAACATTTACTCTTAGGGTTGGAATCGAAACCAGGAATCATTGAGCGGGATACAATATCACAATTTTTAGCAATCAATTCATTTAATAATCAAAATTTTTAGCTCAAAGTTGAGAAGATCGAAACCAATACTGGATTTTATTTTGAAATGCGCAATATATGATCTGTAAAAAAGAAACGCTTCTTTATAAAATGTGTACCCTTAGTTTGAAAGATTCATTGAATTTGTTCCTCAAGAAGGGGAAAAGTTTGGTTATGGCTCAGTAATCATTTTTTTGCGCAGTAAAACTAATTAGACCGGGACAAACAATTTAAAGGGGATTCTAAATCACTACAAATACCCAAACCACAGATGGGATTCGAACCCACGGGTTGAGAATTAAGCATTCAGCTTCAAGGTCTACAGGGAGAGGACAAGATACAGTAAATCTCTTTAGTCATGAAGGTACTTTAGTCTTGAAGTTTTTTTTTATTGACACCGCAGACTTAGGGGCGGCAATTATAAAAAAATTACACATAAAGATATTAAAACTTCTGTTACTTTTGGAAAATTTTTTGCTGTTTTGCATCTTTCAACACTCTTGGTTAAAGGATAAATAAAACAGAAACGAAGTCAAGATTTAATCTTAGTCATCCAATGCGAAGTTCAAAGACTTCTCTTTATTGTCTTACTTATCAGTCATTATGACGTATGAAAACATCAATCATCATTCATAAGTTAGATTTAATCAGTGTTAATTTTCTAGAGTCCATATTTCTAACATTGCAAAGTATCCCCTGATATGCTCAAATTTCAGAGGAGAAATTTAGCCCTAGAAAAGGTCAGCGGCAGAGTAATTGAAACTAAAACATCGTCGTCTCAGTCTTAAAAAACAATATTTATAAATGTTAAATTATAAAACGAAAAGGAAAGGAAATTTTAAGCTCTTTAATACAAGCATGGAAAGACAATAGAATAAAAAATATTTAAAAAATAAGATGGAATAAAAAGAATGACAAAGCGTCAAAAACTATTATTTTCAGGATATTTTCAAAAATATCTCTTTGCAGAATCATAATTTTAAGAATATACTTCTTCGTAAATTGACGTCGTGTATAGTTAACGAAATTTAAAATTTGGAAATTAGAATCACTTTCAAGAATTTTTTTTAATTTTAACAAGTGTAAATGTTTTCTGTAAAATCATTCAAAGCTTTTTAAGAAATTCAAATGCTTCAATATTTTTATTATTCCTTTTTTAAACATTTTTTTAAAAATTCGACAGAATATAAAGTATTCAATTTTTTATCGACATGAATATCAGAGAACATCGCATTTTAGCTCCAGTAAAATTCTTCCCGTTTCAGTAAAAGTCAATGGAAAATCTCAAAAGAAAAATTTACTTTAAGATGATTATAGCAAAAGATTTAAAAGGAATATAAAGTGCTGATAGATAAATGACTGTAGAAAAGGAAAACAGCATATCATTACAATGGTGAAAAATTAATTACATGAAATAGTGAAAAAATATGTTCTGATGCAACGCTACAAGAAATGGAAGCGATTTAAATTATCTGACGTTGTTAATAACGAATATAAAGTTTAAATCAACCAAGTTTGAAAAATAATATTTCACGCACTTTGCTGCTTGAATAATTATATATAATTTTAATAGATAATTAATAGTTAAGATTGAAATAGATGTAATTAGTCACATTAGTTTCAGTATTACAAGTTTAAGAATTTAAGCTGCAAATTGAGGTTTCAACTAAAGTGATTGAAAAAATCAGAAATTGTGTGTGACATAATTAGGTTTTCAAAATAATATATTAAAAATAGTTACTTAACTAGTTGTGACAAAAATTGCATTCAACAAAGCGCATGAAAAGAATTTCTACAGAAAACCTTAGAAAAGTAATTCATGGTATGAAAGTGAGAAGAAAAATTAAATTGCTAACTACATTCAATACTGAAATTAAATTTCAAATTAAAGTAAATATTATGAAATTTAAAAAACATTTTTCAAAAATTAGTGAAATTTCTGTAATATAAAATACTCCTTCACTTGGCTAAATGAATTCGCTAAATAAGATAGAAATTGCAGGAAAATTTCGTACAAACATTATATCACAGTATATAAGCTAATATTTCAAGCTGAGGTATATTTTTAAGAACATTACAAAACAATTCTGTACCTGTATTTGGTATCTGTATGTAAATAAATCATAGTGAAAATTTATCGTTTTTAGCGATGAGCTCTTACAACCTTATTCCTTCCAAGATATTCTTTCAGATAAAAATTTATAGAACAAAAATTTTCTATAAATTTTTATTCGAAAAACTAAATATAACTTCCTGTAATTTACAGTTCCTTTAAAGTGACATTTTTTATACAAAAAAACAAATTATAGGAAGTCCAATAATTTGCAATAAACCACCAACAGTTTTACTAATTTAAATAAGTGAGTTCACTCAGCAATATTATGAAAATCAGAGATATAAGTTTTCACATTTCTTATATTTTAATAACATATGGTACTGGAGTTGATAAAATTCATATTAACGTTTTAATAAGGAAATAATTTATTATAATCAAACAGTGCCGCATTTAGCTTCTATAAATTGTTTAAATTATTCAATTTTATTTTACCACGACATATTATTTTTTATAATAAAAAATAGTTTAATTTTGAAGATTACTTCCAATAATCAGTTTGACAAAAACGCTTGCAATATTAACAAAATCTACACTCCTTATAGTTTAATCTTATTAATTGTATGTAAATTTTATTCGAAAGAAATGTATATATAATACGAGCAACGACTAACGAGAATTTTTATTCAAGTCAAGCAAAGCGAGACAAAATGATGAGAATTTCGATTTAAATTTTCGAAGCGCCTAAAAAACAGTTTTTCTCGATGTATTACGTAAAGCAGACCGGTTCTTATTCCACAGTATAAATAACAGCAAACCATAAAGCCATCCTTCGCAGCGAGGTTTTACACCTGTCAGACAGAAAGATTACATGACTTAGAACAGACCACCGTTTCCCATCTAAATAGTGATACAACAAACTTCGATAAAAAAAATACTCACTAGAACTCTAAGTGCCCCGAGGCGAGCCACAGACGAACAGGGTCCTCTTTCCGCCACGCCAACCATTTCTGAAATCCGTTAGGACGTCTTATGGCATCGGAAAAAGTCTACCCCTCCTTTCCCACTAAACATTCAGAATTTAGTGAGTATCTTCAACCCAACAGTTACCAGCTAAGACCCACTCTACACTCATTCGCATGGAAAAAAATAAAAATAATAAAACAAAAACTAAAACCGCGCCTGTGCTTCTTGAAATATTAACTTGCTTTGGCCTTTTTTTATCCCTCTTTTGGCGACTAAGCAAAAAATAGGTCAACAAGTTTGCCCATCCAAATACGGAAAAATAAGAAAAAGTACACAATCGAAAAATTTAATGAATGACATTTATCGATTCACACTAAATCAGGTTTTTATTCGCGTCGAAGAATTTTTATTGTTTGTTTTCAGTTCTCGAAAATCGCTTATGATAAGAACAAATTCGGCACTAGGAAAATATTAATTAAATTTCTAATGCTTTTGAAATTGTGTGTGAATGAATGAATTTGAAAAATCATCCAGTAATCTGAAAAGTAATGAATGTAAAAACTGTTAGGTACACTAGAATATTGGTAAGTTGACATTGACAATTATTTTTCGAGCTCAATTGAGTGTATGTTATGGGTTTGTTTTCCTATTTAATATTAATTTGTTAAACACAAAATAAAAATCTCATTCTAAAATTCTGTGAACTATTTAAGTATTTAATTATGTTTTTAGAGTATAGAATTGAGAAAAGAAATTATATGGAATAGAAGAAAAGGGTGTAGAATGGATATAATATATTTTCGAAAATTTGCAAAGTAGAATACAGTAAAAAGATTATTTAATATAAGTAATTTTGAAAAATGACCTCCGACTGAAAAATTTTTCAGTCTTTATAATATTTGAATTTTAACTGCCTTAAAAGACATAGATAGTTTTTATACGAATAAACAAATTTTCCTTTTATTGTATGGATAAGACAAACATTTGACAAGACAAATTAGTCAAAGCTTCGTTAAAGTAGAGTTTGAACCAATACGAATTGCCGTTTTTGAAGAGGGATTCAAACTCATGAATTGTTGAACTGAAAACAAAACTGATCGCTTAGCATTTTTTTAGTTCCCTCATTTTGGAAATAATGAAAACAAATATTTTTTCTGCGGATCAAAATTTTTTGGAAAATGAAATAAGGCTTCTTTTAATATTTCGAAAATAAATTAATCAAATTATCATGTTACAAAATCAAAAAAATTAAAATGTGTTTTCAATTATCTTTTTTTTTTCAATTTCACATATATTATTTGTAGTATATACGATTGTGCGCAGTTCAAAATCAGTAATGTGTGACCTTTTTCAGAAGAAAATAAACAAGAATCATAGAGAAATTTCTTTTTTTAATTTCAATCTGATTGTATATTATATAATCGAAAATTAAAGTAAGACTGTTAATGGGATAAGTTACAAGAGTAGCGAAACAGTTATTTTTTAGCAACTTCAACTTTGAAGAAATTAATAACTAGTAACATATTTCAATAAAATTGTAAACAAAATTACTTAAAAGTTCGTGGCTGCGGTGTTCTAGTTGGAAAAAGCGTCATTTATCGTAAAGGAGAAAATAGCGGTTCCATCTCTCACCTGGTTAAAAGATCCGACTTGCTGAATAAACCTTAAAAACAGAGTCCTCATTGTCCTTCTACTCGGTAAATTCACTCCCCAGTTTTTTCCCCCTACAAATAGATTTTATGGACGAAATGTTTTAGGTCGCATTTTGTTTATAATCAAATCAATTCAACATTTTTGGTAATCCATTGAATCGCTATCTGATGTTTTATCAGTGGCATAGAAAATAACCCCCTGAAAAGATAATATCTATCTATCTATCTATCTATCTATCTATCTATATATATATATATATATATATATATATATATATATATATATATATATATATATATATATATATATATATATATATATATATATAAATACAGAGGTTGGACAAAAATATGGAAACACCTTGTGAAATGCATGTTTCAAGAGAAAGATTGATTTTAATGAAATATGTAGGTGGCGCTGGCGTTTTCGCCTACTGACGCCACCTATACAACTTCGCAAATGCGCTGCACAGTTCTGTCGTTGTCGGAGCACCGTTATGGGAGGTTGGCATTGCACTATGTCAGAGTTAACAGACTTCGAACATAGGCAAATTGTTGAAGCGCGTATAGTAGGTGCTTCCGTAAGCAAGGTAGCCGAGGTGTTTAGTGTTTCAAGAGGTACTGTATCGAATATTTATTCCGCATATTTGAAATGCGGGAAAACATTATCCGCTAAATCACAGCACGGACAAAAGTGTGTGCTGAGCGATCGTGACAGACGATCATTAAGGAGAATTATCACGAAAAATAAGAAGACCACAGCTGCAAAAGTTACTGCTGAAATGAATGAATGTCATGTTACCAAACCCTGTGAGTACCAAAACAATTCGAAAGGAGCTTCACAAACAGGGAATTGCTGGCCGTGCTGCAATTGAAAAGCCATTCATCAGTCATGATATTGCCCGTAGCAGGAAAAAGTGGTGCTTAAGTCAAAGCCTGGACTATAGAGCAGTGGAAGAGAGTAATATGGTGTGATGAGTCTTCTTTCACATTGTTTCCCACTTCTGGCCGAGTTTACGTCTGGAGAACGCCATCTCAAGCCTATAATACAGACTGCTTGTTACCAAGAGTGAAACATGGCGAGGATCTGTGATGGTTAGGGCAGCCATATCGTGGTTCTCTGCTGGTCCCATGATAACTCTGTCAGGGCAGATTACTGCCAAGACATTTTGACCGATCAAGTTCATCACATGGTACAAACTTTGTTCCTCAATGGTGATGGTGTCTTCCAAGATGACAAAGCCCCTGTTCACACAGCTCACATTGTTCAGGACTGGTTTTCGGAGCACGAGGATGAATTTTTTCATCTCCCCTGGCCACCACAGCCACCAGACTTGAATATTATCGAACCTTTGTGGTCTACATTGGAGCGGAAAGTGCATTCTCGCTATCCACTGCCAACATTGTTATCTGAACTTGCAACCGTTCTGCAGGAAGAATGGTACAATATTCCCTTGGCAAACACACAGGAATTGTATTTATCCATTCCGAGAAGACTGCAAGCTGTTTTGAATGCCAACGAGTTTCCTACACCATTAGGCAAAGAAACGTGTTTTTTTTAAGGTGTTTCCATATTTTTGTCCAACCCCTGTGTATATATATATATATATATATATATATATATATATATATATATATATATATATATATATATATACACACACACACTGTCTACCAATAAATATTTGGACACCTAAACTTTACTTAGAAAATATATAAATATATACTTAAAAAAACTAACTTTATTTAAAATCAATAGTTGGTAGAGCCTCCAAGATAAGCAATTACAGCGTGAACCCTCCGGGGCATACTTTCCACAAGTCTTTGTATAACAGCTAGTGGTATTGCCTTCCACTCGGCTTGGAGTAGACATACAAGTTCCTTCACAGATATTGGACGGGTAGTGGACCAATTAATTCGGCGATTTAACTCGTCCCAGAGGTTCTCGATAGGATTCAGGTCTGACCTCTGGGCAGGCCAGTCTATTCGATGAGCTCCTTTGGCACCATACCAAGCTTTGGTTAAACTCGAAACATGACAACTGGCATTGTCGTCCTGAAAGTAACAAGGCTCCAACTCGTAAAACTGCCACAACGTAGGAAGCATATTGTCATCCAAAATGGTGCAGTAGACATCGGAGTTGAGCTTACCATGAATGGGGACCAAAGCTCCCAGTCCATACCAGGAGTAACACCCCCAGACCATAATTCCACCTCCGCCGAACTTGATTGTTGGCACAATGCAATCTGGCAGGAGATGTTCTCCAGGCAGACGCCAGACCCTGCCATCCGAACGGTAATGGGTGAAAATTGATTCGTCGCTCCAAAGAACCCGTTTCCACTGATCTACGGTTCAATTTTGATGTGTTTTGCACCACATTAACCGAGCAGCATGGTTGGACTTTGTGATTAAAAGCTTATGGGGAGCAGCACGACCATGAAAACCAAGCAGATGTATTTCCTTATGGATGGTATTCATTGAAACAATACTCCCGAATGCCTGTTGAAACTCCTCGTGGACGAGGGCCATCGGTTGTGCATGGTTCTTCCGAATTTCTCTGGACAGCACTCGTCGGTCTCTATCTCCCAGTTTCATTGGTCTGCCGACTCGGGGCACATTCCGACAAATACCGCTTACCTTCCACTTCTTAATAACATAGGTGACTGTCTATTTTGGGTACTTCAGATCGCTAGTTATGTCCCTTAAGGATCAGCCACATTTGTGATACCCGATATTTTTACCTTTCTCGAAATCAGAGAGCTCCGAACTGCGCGGCATCTTGCATGCGACTAATGCCGATGTTATTTCCTACACCATATATACCGACGGAGGCCGTGACGTACCTCAGGACCGCTGATATCGTTACTTGCATATGTGTCCAAATACTTTTTGGTAGACAGTGTATATATTTATACACACAGTTCAATCACATTAATGTGGCCACCTTTCGCAGAGCGGACTGCTGCGAGACATTCAGGAAGAGAGTCATTTAGGGTCATGATGGTTTTTACTTAGATGTTGAGTCATGCTGACACCTTTGCCATTGCGAGAAACACTAGATTAGTGGAGTGAAGATCCATGCCGCGCTCAATCCGATCAAGTTGGTCCCACAGATTTTCGATTGGATTTAAGTCAGGTGAGTTTTCTGGCCAGAGAAGGAAGCAAAACTCATCTTGGTGTTCTTCGAACCTCACACGTACACTGCCAGCTATAAGGCACATCACATGGTCCTGCTGATAGATGCTCTCATCTTAAGGAAAAACAATGCCTACATAGTGGGCATGGTCCGCAATTACAAATGTGTTCATTTATGGATCCATCGTACCTTCCACAATGATAATTGAACCCAGAAAATGCCAGGAAAACATTACCCGGACTATAATGCTCCCTTCTCCAGACTGGATCTTTCCTGCAATAGTTGCAGGGTGTTTGCTTTAAGAGGTTTCCCTTAGTATATGCCAATGCCCATCGGTCCAGTGGAGCATAAAACTGGATTCATCAAAATAAGCTTCTTGTTGCCACTCAGTGGGCATCTAGTAGCAGTATTCGCATTCAAATTCCAGCCTTCGTTTCCATTGAATAGCAGTCAGCATAGGCGCATAAATCAGGCATCTGCTTCGGACGCAAAGACGAAACAACGTTGGTAGCCATTCGTTTATCTGAGCGGTGAGTTGCTGCTCAAAGGTTGCACGTCTATTATCTTGAACACATCTCAGCAGCCATTTTCATCTCCGTCATCTAAGACACGTGGTGCACCACATTTGCCACGTCGCTGATTTATGACAGTCCCATCATGCTATGTAAATCCGGTTTGGAAATGTTTCTACCCTTGGGAAGAAAGTCAATGATCATATCCTTTTCTCGACATCGGATAAATCTCTCCATTTCTGCATTACACTAATCAGTGTAACGTATTCTGTGATTAGTTATTTAACGTCGACTTCAATAGTGCGTGGTGGTTACATTAATTTGACTGGACTGTATATATATGTCTTGATCTACGTCACTCCTTCTGCACTTAAATATCGTGTAGGAAACAACACTGATATTAGTCACAAGCGAGATGCTATGACATTCAGAGTTGTCTGACATCGAGAAAGGTGTTGTTGATAAATGCAACAAAAAATGGCTGATCTTTAATTGGCACATCTACTGAGACAAACATGCCGAAACCGGCAGTGGCTTTTACAATTAAAAAGTGGAAAGTGAGTGGTGCTTCTCATTATGGGTTTTGATTCGGCCGTTGACATAGTCGTGCTGCTGCCCATAAGTCTTTGATTACAAAATTAAACCACGGAGTTTGGTTAAGGTGGTGCGAGCACGTCAAAATTGGACCATAGATGAGTGGAAATAGGTTCTCTGGAGTGATGAATCTCGTTTTAAGCTGTACCATTTGGATGACAGTCTGGGTTTGGTGTACGCTTGGAGAAAGGCTTTTGCCAGAACGCATTGTGTTTACAGTAAAGTTTGACGGAGATAGAATGATGATCCAGTTATGTTTCGCGTTGTATAGACTAGAACCCTAAATCTCAATTCTAGGTACGCCCGATGCCGACTCCTACTTTAATACACTGCTGGACAATTTCTAAGGACGGATCACAAATTGCAATGTAGCATAACATTAAGCGAGACATGAGGCCTAGTAGGATAAAATATAGTTGCCACACTGTTCAGACATTAGAATAAAGAATATTTATTGTTCTGGAAAGTACAAAAGCTGTGAAACGTATGAAAGGAAAAAATGTTCATTTGATGCTGCATACGGGAAAATGGAACAATGCATCTAAAAGTCAGCAGGCACCTTGAAAAAAGGTATCAGTACGGGATATGTCCACCGTGGAGTGTAATGCAGTATTCCACACGTCGTATCATACTTTGCACAACATTATCCAGCAGTTGTTGAGGCAATTTATCCCATTCCTCTGGGAGTGCACGGATAAGGGTGTTCTTGTTTGTCGGAGGATAGTTTCGACCAGCAACTTGCCTCCCCAAAGCATCCCACACATTTTCAATGGGGTTTAGATCTGGAGAACGTGATGGCCATACGAGGCGTTGAATACCCTCGCTGTCTAGACAATCCTGAACACCGAGTGTTCGATGACATGTTGGGTTATCGTCCATAAAAACAAATTTATCACCGACAGCACCACGGAAAAAACGAACATGAGGAAGTAGAACTACATTAATGTATCGTTGGCCCGTCATAGTCCCATTCGCAACCACATGTAGGGGCGAGCGGCCATTCATCATGATGCCGGCCCACACCATAACACTGCATGTCGGATATCGGTTTCTTTCCTGGATATTTTCTGGACGATAAGCAGTACCACTCTCGCGCCAGACCAGTTGGCGTCTACAATCCGATGACAGACTGAACCTACTCTCATCTGAGAATTGGTACGCATGCCCAGTCCTGTTCAGTACAATTGCTATGCTCACGACACCATTGCAAACGGGCAGTACGGTGCTGTCTGGTCAATGGGACACACACAACAGGTCTGCAGGCGTATAGTCCTCCTCCCCTCAAATGTCTGTCAACAGTTTTTCGGGAGATCTGCTTTCCTGAGGCAGCAAGAAACTGATTTGCCACCTGCTGAGCTGTGGTACACCTGTTCCTTTTTGCTGATAGAACGATATATCTATCTTCTGCAGGCGTCGTGCTTCTAACACGACCTCCCCCGTGCAAATACTACAAATTCCAGTAGTTTTAGATGACTTCCACAGCCGTGAAACAACGCTGTGAGCGATATCGAACTCCCTGGCAACATCTGTTATTTTTTTCCCTTCTTCGATCTTTCCAATAATTCGGCCACGCATAAAATCATCTAAGTGATGTCGGGAAGACATGCCTAAAATTTCAAGTTCGTCTATTGAATCTTTCCTGCAAAACTTTGACTTGAAACAACAACTATCCACAAGCGTCAAAACCTTTAAAGCTCTTATGAACGCTATCACGTGATGAACAGACGGGGAAAAAAATTTGCATACGCATACTTCTTCTTACTATATCCCGCACTTATTCTAATTTTCCACATTTTCTTCTTCTTCTTCATTGGCCTGACAGCCCAGGGTGGGCCTTTGCCTTCCTCAGAAGTGCATACCAGGACCCCCTATTTTTGGACAAGGTCATCCAGTTTGTCACTTTTAGTGTTTTTAGGTCGTTTTCAAGGCAGTCACGCCATCGGAGCTTCGGTCGTCCTCTTCTTCTGGTGCCAATGGGGCGAGCCAAGAAAATGTTTTTCGTCATCCGATTGTCGTTCATCCGGCTCAAATGTCCTGCCCATTTTAATCTCTGTATTGAGATAAATTTAACAATTTCCACATTTTGCTTCCTTTCATTTTGTGGTTGCTATGGATGATAGTGTTATCCGTCCTTAGCAATTGTCCAGCAGTGTATTATACACAACAATTTGCTCACTACTCTGACAATTTTACGAGTTGGAGCATTCATACTTCCAAATGACAACGAACTTGTCAAGTTTCGACGTGCACTATAAATTGTTATGCTGACTACAGCATAAACCGATTGTACTGGCCTACCAAGAGTCCAGACTAGAATCCTATAGCATCTCTAGGTTGAGTAAAATCTAAGATGAATAAAGTAATGCAGCAATGGTAAAAAATCGTTGAAACAATCCGCATTTCTTCTCCAAACTGGGTGGAAGAAAATGCCGCTGTTCCTCATCTTTGCCACATGTAGAGGCTCTGTAATATTTTTCTAATAACTCTCTTATTGCTAATCATGTTTATCTAATCATTTTAATAATAACAAATCAAATTCTAAATAAGCTTACCTTAAGCAGGTTTTTAATTTCTTTATTAAACACAGGACAAACTTAAATAGGACAAGCCAAAGAAAATGACAAGACATGGAACAAAAAACATCTACATCGCTCTGTGCAGAATATTATTCTGTTTGTAAACAAAGATATTCGAAGAGTGCGCCATCTACAGACAAATAGTTGCAACAGGCTCTACCAACAATTGAATATGAATAAATTTTGTTTATCGCTTTTATCATATGTGTTCAAATACTTATTAGAGGATAGTGTATATGTGTGTATAAATGTGTGTACATATTTAATCAAAAATATTGTTTTTAAGGTATTTGGAAAGGCTAAAAGAAAAAGTGTCTTCGCGTCCAAAAAGAAGCGAAGTTGATACCTAACACATTATTGAAGATAGTTATACTGAGAAAGTGTCCTTTTGTGTTAAACTTTTGTGGGGCTTATTTATATAGCTCTTCTTAAGTATTGTGTAAACTTGAATAAAAAAAATGCTAACTTTGGTAACACCTTGTCACTTAAACATGGCTCGCGCACGCGCAAATTGGCATTTATTTAAAAATTTATGAAAGTCGGTAAAAGAAATTTATAATTTTAGTTTATATTACGTTATTTAATTATAAGGGAGTCACAAACACTTTAAGTTAATTTACAGCAACTCATTTCACAACAAAGTACTTTAGCGAAACACCAAGTGAACTGATCTGCCAGATGTATGCTTTTAAAATTTATGATAATTTTTCAAAGTTTTAGGTTTTTTAACAATGGTTTGATTAAATTTTAAAAATTAAAAATTATCTGAAAAAATTTCTCATAATGAAAAAGAAATAGGAATTTTTTAAAATTAGCGAATTTAGAAACTAATTAATGCCTACGTTATGGTTTAATAAATTACTCGCTGACAACACTCGCTGACTGAATATTTTTGTTGTGACAACTATACAAATTTCCAAATTTTGTCACTACCTGTTTATATTTGCATGGGAATAATAAAGATTAGACTTCAGTTTATAGAAACAATAGTTGATTCTATGAATGCAGATGACATTTGCATATACTGTACCTTCAATCACATATGGATACATTTAGAAAAAATCTACCATGGAAATAATAAGCAAAAATGGATACAAAACAAACCTCTGAAGAACACCACTTTATATATGAAAAGTAGAGGAGAGAAAAGTCTGCCATTTTACTTGATATTTCTTGTTTTTAAGAAAGTCATGAATCCATTATGGTATATTACGTAGTATTCCTAAGTTTAAGCATTTCACAATGAGACCATCAACATATAGTGAATCATATGTCTACTGGATGTCTGTGGATGTACCTACTATCGCTTCTGGCGATATCCACATCAAGCAACGATATCTGATTGCATGCAATATGTAATTGCTGACCTGTAAATGATGAAAATCTACATGGGACTTATGTAAATTTTATTACGCAAAAAACTTGAAATTTTATAAGTTAAAACTTTGTAAGAGATTTTTTAGGAACAGAAGTAACAGAGAAAATATTGTGTGGTCTATATATTATTTAATATGGTCTATATATTATTTAGTTTTATAAGTTATAAAATTGGGATTGCGTATGATCAACTATATGGAGTCGGGATTATAATTCACAATTTCGTTTGACAAACTATTTTAGAAATTTTTAATAATTTCTTGCCTTAAATATTTCGAATAAGAATAGCTGAGAAAATTTCGAAAGAGATTTAAAAATTCCCGGAGAGTTATTATCTTAAACAAGGGTGGTAAGTTTAATGTGTTTTATTCCTTTTTCTAATTCAATAAGTAAGAAAAATGTATTATGGTCATTGTAATGATTGATAAGAATATAATGAGAATGATCCAAACAGCAGTAACTCTTGACAAAGGAATTATTAGTTCCTGAGGATCCCATGGTAAATATTTGGAGGTGACTTGACATAACTGACAATTTAAAATTGTGAGTTAAAATGAGTGTGATAATTTTAAGGGGACTTTTCACAAATGTCCAGCTATAGTAGTGTATTACAAGGTAGAAAATCCAGAAAATTTTGAAATATACTTCTTTAAAATTCATGTTTTTGATTCACACATCGCATATCAATGTTTGCAGAATTCTGGAATTCTCTTAAAAAATCATTTTTCAGTAAACCATTCTTTATCTATTATAACTTCATAATTATTTCATTTATATTTTTAATTAGCTTAGAACTTTTTTAGAATCTTAAGAAAATAGATATATTAATTTCCTTATTTTTAAAGTACATTTCCTATTTACACAATAGGCAACAGCAAATAAATATTCTATTTATTGAAACTTTATGTTAATGAACTAATTTGAATAATATTTACTCACTTCGAAAAGTTAAGCACGCAAAGGAAATATTGCAGCTTTAAAAGTAATTTTGAATTGAAAGAATTACAATTTGTTTCAGAAGTAGAAATAGTATTTGTTACTCAAGTGTAATGTAACAACCAATCACAATTTCGCGTAGGGAATTATAGGAGATCCTATATGAAGCTAATATTATGCAAAAATTACAAGTTTAAGAATAAAATGTGCTTTGAACGTTATTTTTATTTTCGTGACAAACTTATTTCTGTGAATTTCAAAAGACAAATAGAAGATTCTGAGTGCTTGTTTGTTATCGGAATGAAACAGGGAATCTGAAAACACTTTTATCAATTCTTCAGCGTTCTCTATTCTTTCATTTTACAACTATGGAAACAGCTCCAAATCAGCTAAAAAATTATCTGAAGCCCTGTGACTGATCTCCCAAGAATTACGTCTCTTTTGAAAACCGGTATATTTCTGTTTTAAGTAAGCGGGCTTGTGTGTGTGTGTGTGTGTGTGTGTGTGTGTGTGTGTGTGTGTGTGTGTGTGTGTGTGTGTGTGTGTGTGTGTGTGTGTGTGTGTGTGTGAACAACAACCTTCATGCATTGGAAATCTATGGCTGCAGTAATTGGTAAGATGATATCAGCCCTTATTATGACCAAGAAAGCTGCACAATAATGTTCTGTATGTCCGAGTAACACGAGTGTGTGTTCTTTTATCCATCCAAAAGCGAGGGGTTGATCGAGAGTCACTATCCAATTGACTGTTTGGTATCACTTAATCTGTCGCTTGAGCTGTGTTCTATAACTGTGTAAATAATAGTAAACAATGATAGTTTCATTGATTAGGAAAAACTTATGTTGATGGATAAACTGAAATTTGTTTTTAAATCTCAGTAAAAAGAAGGTAAGAGATTAAAAACACAAAATGCACTCAATCTGCTTCAGAATATCACTAAACTTCATATATAGAAGCATCGCACATACATTAAGTGTGGTTGGATTGTTGCAACAACAATTGTTGTGATATTGTGCTAATTTGCACATTTAGAAACGAAGCTCTGGAATGATTGCAAGGTATCGAAATAAAGTCGTAGGCTTCATTTTAAGATTTTAGGCTTAAGATTGCATGCTTACATTTCAATTAATGATAAATGCACGTCAACATATGGATGTCATCATGTATGACTACTAAGAAAGTGGGATTACTTGAATGGAATTTTATGGCATGTGTTAAGATAATCCCAATCTCCCATTTCATTTAATATTTAGTCATTAATTAAAAAATGACTGCAAAAAATAAAGGAATGAACTGGAAAATATGGAATGTATTTTTATTTAAATAAAATGGCACTAATAAAACTGAATGTGTGCATCTTATTAGTTAAATTCCTCTTGTGGTTTAGCGTCACTATCTAACCGTGACTGGACTGTTCCAACAACGTGCTGAACTAACACCAGAACTAATGTCTCGGAACGATAACCTATAATCCACATATGTGTTAATCTTAGAGCGAATAAATTCCGAAAAGTGAGGATGAAAAGTTTTATTTCTTACACATTAAAGGACTTTTTATCAAATAACCAACGTTCAAATGTGATTTTTGAATAAGAAACTTACGTTCAATTGTTACTTTTGCACTCAATACATCTAGTATCATAGATATTTATTTTCAACACAGTTTCTGGAATGTTAATCAGTGATATATCCCTATATATACAGGTGGATGACAAAATAATATAAACACCTGTGGAATAAAGAAAATTCATTATTAAATAGGAAGTTAGGTTACTCTTTGATTGAATTACAGATTATATGAGATGTGAGGTGGAGTTATAGAAGTTCTGCACAATATATACTGAAATATGAAGACATTCCTTGAATAGAGCGGTCTCTAATACCAAAGAGTGAACGAAAGTGGAAATTAATCATGCATGCTAAACTTCAAATATACGGATATATATATTCATATATCTATATATACTGATATCTGTATGTACGTATGAAAAATATACCGATAAAATATATATATTAATTTTATTTTTCAGATTATTCTCAAACATGTATAGTTGTGTGAACAGGAGTGTTGTCATTTTAAACAGCTATTACTCTTCTGAGAAGACAATCCAAGATAATGAAGAGAGTTCATCAGCAAGAAATATCCAATAGTGAAATCCCTCACATGCAAGAGAACAAGGGATCCGATTTAGTTCAACGCATTAAGATATAGGTCACGACGCACCATGTCAGAAAATAAGTTTGCTTCAATGGCTTACAGTCGGAAAAAGGCAAACAGGATTAAATGATTCTCGGATCCATTCATATCCATTCGAAGTGGCATATAATGGTTTAAAACATTTTTCATTGACTATGTAGTACAGCCTTAGTGAACTTTGTCCCAATCACATTGTTAGTAAGCATTATGTAATGTCACTAATAACTTCCGAATGGCCATTCCGCCTTAAATTTTTTAGCATGCATTTATTTTTGCAGGCACAGTTTAAATGGAAATGGAATGTTGGAAAATGTGGGTTGAGATCGGATATTATTTTGACCAACGATTGTTGTATTTTTCGAAAATGAAACTCGAACTTTTCAATTATTGACAATTATAATTTGTCAATTTGGTAAATCAGTCTAGCAGAATTTGGTTCATAATTTTAGAAGTTATTTATAAAAGAGATGTATTGTATTCTTGAAATAATATTTCTCTATACAATGTCAGTCAATATGTATAGATTCCAAAAATGTGTATCATATTATATCTTTTTTTCGTCTTTCATAAAACTGTGACGTTATGTTTTCAGTTACAATTATGCTTTGCTCACACCATCTTTAATGTTGGATGCAGAAGGGTACGACAGACCGACATGTTCGATCACATTCACCTCAGAGGACTACTTCACGTGATGACTGGCAAATTATGCGCATGGCAGTTACGTATCGCTCAGTTACATCACGTATCACATTCAGTCTGTAACGTGTTATCCAGTGTCTACGCTTACAATTCGACGCCGTTTACAGCAGAGTGTTCTGTCCGCAACGTGCTTCGTCTACCCTTAACGCACTACCACAGACGTCTCCACCACTAATGGTTAGATGAAAGAAGGATGTAGACAACAGAAAGGAATGAAATTGTCTTTACTGACGAGTCATGTTTCTGGCTGCAACACCACGATGGTCATTTTGAGTCTTGAGACACCATGGAGAGAGGATGCTGAACACTTGCGTTATGCACCACCAAACTGGTCCTGCACCGGGTATTATGGTATGGGGTGATATTGGATACCACTCTCGCACTCCTGTAGTATGCATTTCCGGTACTTTAAACAGCCAGCGCGCTACCTCAACAAATATTTAAATTGGACCAGGAATAAAATCCTTTTCTGACCGGCCATGGCCCATTCCTTACTTACTTCTACAAAGTGGGTCTAACGGACACCCCAAATTGTACTTGTGGTAATGAGGGAGACCCAATACACTATCTCACGGTCTGCCCACTCACTTCCACGTGGCATTTATCAACCCTTGCAAAGCAGTGGGTTATTAACTGGAAACGAGCCGTACTCTCTAACAAGACCTCTAGATGAAAACTAAACCAACCAATGGACTTCCTAATTAATCAAGAGTGCTTATTCACGAGGTTCAAGAAGAATCATCATTGACCCTCCTCTGCTAATATCCCAAGCCTAAGTACTTGGACTTAAATACTTAACCTAAGTGCTTAGACTTTACTAAGCAAATAGCAGCTTCAACTTGTTTTAATGGACTCTTTTCAATAGACTGTTCTTGATTTATGAGTTCCTCTTCAAATTCATTTTTTTCAGTGTGTTGTTCTTTTTTAGTCATTAATTGTAATCCTTCGCATTTTCATACATTTGTAATACCATGTATTCCTGTAAGTGTGTAATTCCATGTATTTTTGCAACTTTGTGATCCTACATATTCTTGTAATTTCATAATCCTATGTATTTTTGTACCATTGTTTTCCTATATAATTTTATATCCCATCCCAATATTGAGGCCACGGGGCCTGGTTAATGAGGAGTCATTCTCACTTTCGGAAGAAAGTGAGATTGAGTCCCAGGCTGGCCATGGTTCCGTTGTATTCGCTAAAGGCGGCCGGGGCACATTAAATCTGGCCCCAATGTCCTCCAGGTGAGGTAACTCATCTGGGGGTGGCAGGTCAAGTCTTGGGAATCTTCTGCTTGCTCCCTGCTTCAAAATCACGAAGACTCCATCCGGCTGCTTCTATCCAACTGGTAAAGTCCATCTCAGGGCTAGGTACAGGGAAGTATGCTGGTGCAACAACAACAACAGCATCTCCGAGGTGTTGGAGCCAGTTGTCCTTCCTTACCTTCAGGGCTTGCCCACAGTCATATTTCAACAGGATGATTCACGACCACACGTAGCATGCATTGTCCAAGGGTTTCTCGTCAATCACCAGATTGAATTGCTTCTCTGGCCGGCTTGCTCTCCGGATCTTTCGCCGATAGAAAAAATGTGGTCGATAGTTGCTCAACGATTGACCCAGATTATGTCCCCAGCTGCCACACTGGATCAACTCTGGCAACGTGTGGAAGTTGCTTAGTCTGCTGTACCCCAAGAATACATCTTAAGTCACTTTGAATCAATGCGGTGGCAGCGGTGATCTCCAACAATAGCGGTTAATCTGACTACTGATTTTGGCAGGAACCATGCTTCTCAGAAGTCTATAAATTTAATCATTTGATATTTGGTCAACATGTTATCTACAAAATAAATTTTGTTGTGATACCTCTTGTCTTTCTTGGTGTTGCAATTTGGATGACCAGTAGTGTAGTTAAACTACGCACAGATAATGACGTTATTCATCTCAATGCTTGCAACAACTCTAGTTCAACATTAATTTTGGTGAGTTTTAGACATTTTATTTTTCTTCTCTTTTCATGTCCCCAACAATTATTGGCGTTGAATTGAAACCTTAACGCATCAAAAATGTCATTTTTCATTTCAATAAACCAGAAAACTAAGAACTTTTGATCCTCAAATTTATCATTTTTAAAAGATTTTATGTGTATTTCAGTTTTTTTTCTCGGAGAGTTTCTCCATTTTTATTGTTGTTGTAAATGTTTGTGTATTTAACACAAAAATTATAAAATAATGCTTAGATTCGTTTTGTGATTGACCAGCAGTATAACTTAATTTGTGTGAACAGCCTTAATAAGTCTTAAAGAAATAATTTTAAATCGCTAATTTTTATTTATAAATAACATTAGGGAACATTCTATAAAGTCTAAAAGAGAACACAATCAAATCTAAATTGCAAAATGTTGCATAAAAATAGTTTGATAAATCGAAACAGTATTTTTGGACATTTATTTTTATCATCTATAGAAAGCGTTTACATGTATTTTGAAGGTCAGTTATATTTTGATGTTTAAGTTTCCAAATAAATGTAACCCTCTTTTTTGAGTAATTTAAGAAAGAAATCAAAGAGCAACTAATTATTTTTATAAAATGATGTATTTTATTTCATAATTTATCTTATTGTCGTATATAATTAGCCACATACAAATTATTTTTTTATTGCGTATATATTTAATATGTGTATACTGAAATTTTAAAATATTAATTTATTATGGTCTCAATTTTTTTCATAGACGCTCAACAAGTTATAGTATTTTCAACAAATTTTTATGCGTCTAGTTTTGGTACTCGCACAGAAACTTAAACACACAAAAACAGACTCTTGAATTATTCCAATTATTCCTTTGTATACGAAATTTCTGAAAATAAATCTAGCTTAAAATATCTTTTGCAATAATTTTGTGTAGATGAAATAAATTAATTTAGGAAATCAGATAACTTTAAATGAGTAAAAGATATTAAAAGTATATGAAAACAATTATTTTAATATATGTATTATTCAAACTTTCATTGTTTTTGAAAACTGTATCAAGAGAGTACCATTTAATTAGGGAGCCTTTATAATAAAAAAGAAAATGGAAAAGTCATCATAAACAGCAGTTTCTATTTTACATTTATTGATTTTAAGTAATATTGTCATATAGCTATCTTACGTTTCATTCTTATTAATCTTACTTAGAAAATTTAAAGAAAATTTCAAAATTTGTAAAACAAGAGATCAAGAGAAGTTTCGGGTATGGATCCAAAAATATTTCATCTTTGTCTAATCTTCAGTACCAATATTTTATATAATCACACAGTTTAAATTAAAAACTTAGCCCGCTCATAACATCTTACTCATTCAACAGCAAGATGTGTTATAATTCCTGCGGAAGACTGCATATTATTTCGAAAAAATGCGAATTTCAATTCATGACTAAAAGCACTCTCATTCAAGAAACTACAATATCATAATACGACACTGTGAGTTTAATTTGTATTTTGTTTAGTAGTTGAGAAATAAATTAGAAGCGTGACCGATTTTCTTACAGAAAAGAACGAAATGCTCCCAGTTACACGATCTTGAAATTCTGCGTCCGCAGTTAGTAAACATTTACAGCTGTGCTAGAGCTGTTCCGAATCATTTTGAAATCCCACTGGCGTAGAGAATTGCTTGGCGTTCGCCAAGAAGCAGGGAAATGAAAGAGTGGAAAAAGTCTTTTCTCCTTAAGAACTAGAGAAACGAAAATATAGGTGCGAATATAATGTGCAATGTTTTGGATACATTGAAATTTGAAACAAATGAAATAAAAAAAGCAATGGACTCGAACCAGTGAATTCGATAAGACAAAAGTAAAATAAGAAGTCGAAGTCAATAAGGTTCCTAATGAAGCCCCTCCCCCACTAAGAAAGTGAAATATCGTTAGCAATAAAGTATAAAACGTGTGAATGTTTTCAAGCTAAGGTAAAAGTATTTTTAATTTATTGTTTGTACTGGGAATTTTGTAATGATGCACACAATGTGAAGCCCATTAGTGCTTTTCCTAAGAAAATATTTCATTGTACTTTTTTTATTTAATTTTTTATTCTTATTTAAGAATAATTGAAATTGGGATTCTTAACGCTTTGTTAAAAATCATAAAATTGTGATATCTAAGCTTTTTATATTTTAATCATGATACAAACAATGATTTTCACATAATGTTTACAGTGTTTTCCTCTGTAATTCTTCTTTCTCTTAGGGAACTTGGAGTCAATGAAAAGTCCTGATTTTTTTGCCTATATTAAAAATGAGTATCTTTTCATCACTTTTTTTGAAGTTGGGATGCCTTAAATGATTTAAATTTTTTTAACTACACGTGGAAAGATTAGGCAATTCATTAATATATTGTTTTCAGTTGTCAATTTAAATGGCAAATTTTTTATTTTGGTAAAAATTTGTATGAATTATATTTATACATGGATATAAAATTTGCAAAAATTTTCAAACTGTTTTATTTAATTTGAGATTCTTATATTTTAGAGAAATAAATATTTTCACTGAGTTTGTTGTAAAGAAAGTAGAATATATAACGAAAATTATAATTACTGTGATAATGTATTCATTTATTTACGAATTATTATTGGTTATAGAGGACATGTGATACAAAACTTTTATTCCTAATAAGTAATTTTGTGATACAATAACATATTTACAAACGGAATCGGGCATATCACATCATGCCTTCAATAACCAAATGAATATTGAAGGACATTACTCATGTATGTTGACATAATACTCATGAATCAACACATTATTTAAGCAATTATACTTTTTGTCATAATATTGATGAAATTATGTTATTTTAAGCTAATTTTAGCAATTGTAAAAATATTTTTACAACTACTAAAATTTTTCTAAAAAATCACAGTTTCTCTTTTAGGAGCTAATGAAGTTTAAAGTACTTTCATAAAGAGGTTTTTTATTATATTAAATAGCTTGATTTGTGGGATACGTAATAAAGAATTTCATAATTTTTTTTTGATTTGCAATTTTTTATAAAAAAGTAAATAATTTTCTTACTATGTCATATAGTAAAATATAAAGTGGCATGTTTTCTTTATATATTGAATGTAACGTAGTAAAGATGGAATAATTTACAAAAAATATTGTATTTCTAATTCTCTTGTGTGAGTTCAAAGGTTTTTACCTTTTAAATAATATCTGCTTCTGAACACTTTTTTACTTAATTTTACTTAAACCTTTGTGCATGTAAAACTGAAATAATATGTTTTCTGGTTTCAGAATAGTAATATCTGTTGAAAATATTACTAAGACCATGAAAACCTAAATTGTGAATTATTATTAATTAAAACTAAAATACAGATGAAATAATTTATATACGTTATTAATAATTAGAGAAATAAATGATATATAAAATATTTCATTTGTATTTTTGTTTGAAGTTAGAAGGAAGTTATCAAATTTCAAATGTTATTGATTTTTGATAATAGAATTTTTTTTTAGGAATTAAAGTAATAAGAGTCAAAAAAATCTTTTATAGCCATCCGAATTGAAATAACTCGATCAAAGTTTTCATACTCAGTGGTCAATTTAGAGGGAACATTAATTAGAGAACACTTTTCCGTAACAAATATGCTTTAATTTTTAAACAAAAATAATTTAGCTCAAAATTTAATAATTTTTTTCGAGAAAATAAAAAGTTTTAAACTGTATGGATATCAAATATTTATCTGGTACAAAGTAATAAGAGTCAACAAAATCTTTTATAGCCATCCGAATTGAAGTAACTCGATCAAAATTTTTATACTCAGTGGTCAATTTAGAGGGGACATTAATTAGAGAACACTTTTCCGTAACAAATATGCTTTAATTTTTAAACAAAAATAATTTTGCTTAAAATTTAATAATATTTTTCGAGAAAAGAAAAATTTTAAACTGTATGGATATCAAATATTTATCTGGTACATTAACTAGTATAATATTTGATAACTGATAGGCTAAAAATAACCATTGGAAAATGTTTAAATTGCAGAATACAGATTAAAAATTCAGAGCATTTTAATAGTATACATGCAGTCATTTGAAGTTACAAAATTGTGTGGAAAAAGAATTGGATTTTAATTCCCCACAAAACCAAATTGATTTTGTTCACTTGTGTGTTGATAATTAGCAGTTTGTTTTGAAATGTATGATCTTCTGACATTAGATCAAATTACCTTATCATGGAGTGAAATAAACTGTGCTGTTTAAAAGAGAAGGTGTGAAGCAATCAGGTGTAAAAAATGAATGGTTCATTTTAATTTTTCATCTAATTATTATGTTTTACTAAATTTAATTAATATATAAGTCTTATTAATAAAAGATTATGACAATTCAATATTAAATGGGTCTTAAGCTATTATTATAAAACATTTAAATTCATGTTTTAAACTACATTATTCACGCAAATTTTTCTTTGATTAAAATTTCTAAATTAAAATGCATTAGCAATGTAGTATTTAATAATGTAAAAACATATTAGTAAGGTAGAGTCATAGATAAATTTAAAGAAGAAATTTATAATAAAAATTTTAATATCATTACTAAAGAGAAAACGCAGATTTTTACACCCGCAAAATGTTTAAACAAATAATGGTATAGTGAAAATTTTCATATTTAACATGTTAGCTTATAATTATGTTATTCCTTTTTCTCCATCGCTTATAGAAGCTTACACAGTTCATGCTATTAAATCAATCGTCTTGATTTTGTTCCTACAAATAGTTTCGATTTTTAGTTCAGCTTCTTTCATGGCTGTTCATTTTAATTGAAGTATCTGTTTTTGTAAGCAGTATCTAACATTATCTATCATAAGTTTTTGCTTACAATCAAGGACAATTACCGAAGTAAAACAACCAAATTCATCCTTTAAGAAAGCTTTTTTCTATTGGCAGTGTGAATGGAATAATTTTATAATATCTTGTGAAAAAAGAACCCAACTTTTTTTCTAAAACGTTCCCTTTTCATGGGAATATTTTGTCTTGGAAAAAATATCCACATGTGTTTGCTGTAACAGAAAATTTAAATTTATACAGTAATATATTTCAGTTACTCTATATCATTCCGACTCCGAATTAAATATTGTTTTCACGACTTATAGTCATTTCGCTTTAGAATGCGTGTTAATATTCACTTGAAATAGAATTTTAAAGTTCAATGTACACTTGCAATTTACTATGCATCTGCATTGTTAGTTTGGCATCGTAATGAAAATGTAAAAATAATATTCAAAATTAAACAATCCAGCTGAAAATGTATTTTTGTCTTTTTTTTTAGAACTATGAACTTCTACAGCTAATTGACAGACATCATTGGTTATATTAAAGTGACCACTATAGTCAAAAGAACCAGTAATTCAAAGTCTAAGAAATATTACTTATAGAAATTTTCTGTGTAGTCTATGGTAATGCAGATATCGACAAACCATGAAGATAGTTATTAACACACCTATAGAGGGGCATTAATGCTGCACAAATACATGAGAGACCTTGAATGGTTTGTCATCGACATAAGGACAAGATATATTTCTTCTTGTGTGATGATGTCTTACTCCACATTCCATTGTATTTGACTTATTAATTGTATTTATTTTGTTAACCACAATCCATCTTTTCCACATACATATCGTTTTAATATTACGTCCTATGTGTGTTGAGAAAGCCACTCTTTCAGAGTCCCATTGTGCGGCGTAATTCAAATTCCGCTAATTGCTCATATGTCATTCTATTCCTTTCTTTTAGGAAGCATATTGATATTTGGTTAGTTTTAATTACAATATTCTATCATTTATACGAAGGCTCTTACACTCTTAAACTCCTACTTTTCATTTTAAAGCAGCTTATTAAGCTGATTGCAGTAATTGTGTACTTTAAATTTGTTTCATATTTGAATAATTCAAATAAAGATAATTAAAAATTATAAATTTTTACAAATAGGATTCACATGAAATATTATATTGCTGAAAAATATTCCTTTATTGCATTTTAATTTACTCAATGCGAGAATATTTTGCTGCAGAAACTGGTATTACTGACAAAATTCTGAACGCCCTATTGTTTATATTGAACAAGAAGTTTTGCAGATATCTCTCAAGAGTTTTCTATGCGAAAAAATTTCGCTTAAATCATCTTAGACCTCAAATAATCTTAGATACTTCAATTTTAATTTCACGTTCATTCCTATTAGAATGATTTTTTAATGTGTGTTGATCGTGTGTGATATTCTTTAGTAAAATGTATGGATGCGTTTTGATGGTGCAATTCCTCTTGGAAAAGGATGTTATAGTAAACGTTTTAAATTATTTTCTAAAATTGTGTACATAAATCTTATAGAAAAATGAAAAACAGTCTTTTACCGTTAATTACTTAGCCAACGAGTAACGTTAAAACAGTGACAAGAATAGAGATAAGAAATTATAAAAATAATTAACATTAAAAGCAGTTAGTCCTTTTGTGATTTATAATGAGAATATAATCTCGATTATTTCTTCAAATCTTTCATGAAAATATTTAAGTACCTAAATATTCATAAAAATATAATCATTGATTAAGTTTCCCAAAGCAGTACTCACACTCGATAAATGCATATTTTCATAACTTTATGTATATGTATAGATTTAAGTCATTAAAATGAGATCAGAAATTAAAGTCAGAGTGAAATTCTTAGCATACTAAAAGTTTTCTAAGCCCACGAAAAATTTCCCATTAGTGTATTTTAAAGTCAGTATTTCATTAAAGATGAATTTCGATTTAATTGAACCACTTGTCTGTTGATCAATAAAATGCATTTATGTAATATCTGACTAGAAAGGGAATTTAAATCAGCCCTTAGTAATTACTGAGACTTCAAATTAATAAACTTTCAAAATCCCTTTATATAAATGCTATAATAAATAATTGATGAAACAAAGTAGATAAGAACTTATTGGACAGTTAAATAAAAATATGAATTATGGCTGCTAAACATTTTCACTTCAAGTAGCAAAGCTTTTTCTTTAATTAACAGCATGATAAAAGTTAAATATTTATTATTTCCAGGTCTCAAATCTTTATTAATTTTCCAAAGTTTGTTTGAATATCCAGTAAATTCCGACTAAGATTTGAATTGATGAAGTTATAGGATAGATAGCACTGTTTTCGAATTGATATTAAACAGCTGTTTAGCATCTGTCAACACTGTTTTTTCTTCATTTTTATCTCCCGCCATTTTATCATTTTCTAACCTTATGAAAACAAAGATTGTTGTTAAATTGATTTTTTTTTATGATTTATATTTTTCAAATATGCATCTTTCACCTCTTATGCATCGTTTTGTTTATTCTGCGGCGTTCTTAAACGCTGACGTTACACCTAAAAACGATGACAAATTCAAGAACAAATAATTTGAGGATGCGATCCAAAAATGTCTCGGGGATGGGAGAAGGCAGAAAGAAGTAAGATAGCACATGCTTTAGTACCGCAAAAAATATGGGTCGTCATTGAATAATTATTTTTGTCCCAACGGTTTTCTTCCGTCAGCTATTTTGTATGAGATAGTATACTGTTATGGAACCACGAATTTCTGTTCGAGAATTAATATAAATTGTAATACTTACTCAAACAAAATTATAGTTGATCCTGGTATTCTGAAGTGTCACAAGATCAAGTATTCCTTACATAAAATATTTAACCTCATAAATTTTGTTTTTATAAAAAAGTACATTTAGCTACATATTAGCTTAGATTATTAATATGAATATAGAGTTTTGGAAAAAGGTTTTTTTTTGTTTACTTCCCGAAAAGTGGATAAAATTGTAAAAAGAGAAATAGATGAATAGAATAGCGAAACATAGAAACTTAAAAAATTCATCCTTTACGCTTGTTATCTAATAATCGTCAAATTTATTAAAAGCACCTCAGTAATGTTAATATTGTACTATCTCATATTATTCTAATTAAATAAAATTAATATATTCGCGATAAATATTTCCTAATTCTTAACGGTTTTTGTTTAAATATAAATCAGTGTATCATTCTAAAAGTAAAATAATTATTCATTTTATGACTTTTGCATATTCGTGTCTGAATTATTAAAATTTATATCAGTTTCCGGACAAAGTATATAATTTTGCATATTTAATTAATTTAAATTTGTATGATTTATTGGACAGTTTAATTTGTAAAAACACATGAGCTATAGATATGAACTTTAATGATAATCAGTTAATCCCATTCGAATAGTATTAAGAATGATAGATGCATCTGAAGAAATTCATGCATATATATACTTGTCTGAAAATTTGATGTTGACTAATAATATTAGTTTTATAATTGATGCATTTTACTTTTTAAAAATAAAGCTTAAAAAAGCTCAGTAAATTACTTATATCCTATCCTTAAATATAAGTGATAATAGTGTAAATAATAAAACCGCATATTCAGAAAAAGATAAAAAGTAGAAATAATATCTGATAGTTTAGAAAAACAATTTTCAAATAACGTAAAAGGTAATGAATTAATAAACAAGGGAGTAACTGTGAAATAGAAGATAATTTTAATTTAAATAATATTTAAAAGAAAATACAGAAAAAATTTACTTCAAGCCGAAATAAAGAATTCAATTAAAAAGCTTAAAACCAAAAAAGTGCCTGGAAAAACTGCACAAATAAAATGATGTTTAAAAATCTACCCTTAAAATTCATAATCCAGATAACTTTTATTATTAACGCAGTGTTAAATTTCCAGTACTTCTCAACTCAGTGGAAATTAGCAGAGGTTAGACCACTTCCAAAATCAGGAAAAAAATTTAAGTAAGGCTGATAGTTATAGGCCAATAAGTTTATTATCCTCATTAAGCAAAATTGCAAATCATGTAATAGTAGAAAGAATTACAGAATTAATAAAATTCTAAAACCAGAGCAGTTCGGTTTTCAACCCAAAGCTGTCAACAGTATATCAGTTACTAAGAATCACTGAAAATATTCCCGATGGAGTCACAGAAAATACAGTGGTACTTTTAGATATAGCGAAGGCTTTCGATTAGGTTTGGATAAATGATTTAATTTAAAAATTTATCATTTCCCACAAGGAATGTAATAAAACTAATTCAAGCTTATTTAACTAATAGAAAATGCCAAGTGAAAGATATAAAGATATGTTTTCAGACTTTAGGTGAATTTTAAGCGGAGAACCCCAAGCCGTAAATTAGGACTCATGCTATTTTTAATAGACATCCATTATATTCCCAAATATGCGAATACCGTCTGATCATTTTTTGCAGAGGATATTGCCATATTAGCTAGAAATGAAAATTAAGATATAACTGATATAATAACTTATAAATGAACACTTAAATAAGCACAGTAGGTGGTTTAACGCGTGTAAAAAAGAATTAAACGTAGGATAAATCTGAGCATTAGTTTTCTCTAAAAAAATAAAAGATCAAAAATTATTATTGAAATTAATAATCAAACAGTCCATGGTCTAACGAAATTGAATATTTAGGATTAACATTAAATAAAAGAATAATTTATAATTTCCACTTTACTAAAATAATTTTAAAAATTTAAAGCAGCATATGCAGTGTTATGCCCAATGCTAGGATACAAATCAGAAATAAATTTATAATTTATATTTATATAAAACAAAACACTTTTGCATAGGTCAATGTAGCGTCGAGTGGTAAGCTACAATTGCCAAATTTTTGAGGGTAGTTGACAGTCATTTTAAAAAACTCCTAACTCTTCGAAACAAAACTTTCAAAGCAATTTCTATGTCACCATGGTACTTCAGAAAGGAAGCTATCATGTGCAACCTCTGTATTTCTAATATTTGCCGTTACTTTTTCAGATAAGCCAGAAGTTTTACAGCAATCTCTCAGGCATGGATAACGAAGATACCCATTTAAAGCATCTTTAATGCTACAAACAAAAAAAAACGCCAAGAATAGTTTTAAGATTGAAGTTCTACACCTAGAAGGAAACAACACAGACCATAGTAGCGAAGATGAATGAGATAACTACATGAACGTAAAGTTATAATCACTTTAATGAAATCACTTATTACCTTTTAAATTAATTGATATTTTTATATTTTTTGCTTTCTTTTTTTTCTGATGTCTTCTTTCTTTAATATAAATCAGAATTAAATTTAAACATGACTAATAAATAAATTTTGTTCTTTCAGATTTATTAATCAATTTTCATTAGTTTTTCATATACATTTATCCTACAGGAGATTGAACTTTTGTTCTGGAGCTCTATAAACAACTATATCGTCTTACCAGTAATACCAGTAAGTTACATTAGTTTTAAATTCAAATTTGTGAGAAATCACAGTCAATAGATTGTCTTTATGTTTCTGAAACAATTTTGACTTTCTTATTATAAAAAGCGATGTTAATAGAAAAAAATAAAAACCATTGCATCTTCTATAATAAATCTAGTATTTTGAGAGAGAAGCATTTAGAAAACAATATAAATCTGAAACATTCAGTCAACAAATAAAATGCTAATCAACAAAACATGTTGTGGTTGATACTTCTTTCATCCGCATTCCCATGCATTTCCGACTGCAGAATTATTGAGAAATGCGAAAATGCATTCACTGAAGAGGGTGAAAACAATCCTTTTGCAAAAAAAAAAATAAATATTTTTTAAAAATTTACATTGTGACAATATAGAAAGAAGGAACTCCCAACTATATAAATATTTTCTCTCTATTCCCAGTTGCAACGCACAAATGCTAAGTTTAACCAGAATTGAACCACACGCTTATTTCTTGAAGCTAGAAGAATTCCAGAGCAATGTTACATCGCTTAAACTGATTACATTTTAGCGTAAGCAACTTTACAAGAAATTCAAATCAATGTTAATGATGTTTTAAATTAATTACAAACACTGTAATCAAAATTTCGAAAGGAATCTTAGTTTTTATTTTAAGTTAACCAGAGGCTGTATATCTGATTAAATTGATAAAAATGTGAGATTAGGTGATTAAAATGATATTTCCTCATGGATGAGCCCAAATGGAACCTTGAAATCCTTTATATTTAAAATGATGAGGATATGAAACTTATTTCTCTTTTCAAACATCAGTAAAAAATTATTTTGAAAGACGAATTGTTGGTATTTGGAATGATATGTATTTAGGTGGATTCGCAGTTCTCCAAGTCTATGAAATGGTGAGTTTTCATGTCCTCAGACGTGACAACCTTGACGCCTGAATGAAATGCATGATGACCTGCAACAAATAAATATGTTAAACAGCTCAGATCGCGCATCGTAAACAGTTGCTTCAATTGTTGCTTTTAAGTAATTCGGGTATAGCAATTTCTGATGTCTCATCTTAATCCCACGTAGTATATTTGGGATGTTTTTGAAAGACTTGTGTTGTTTTCAGTTTTTCTTCGCAGATTGTTGTTACATATCCAGTTCGTTTGTCTTTAATTTTCCTTCTAATTGCTTAATAATATGATTAAAGCATTTCACATCTACTTCTCAAAAACAGCTATGCACAATATTAATGATATTTTTCTTGTCATAAAATGGCTCACTTGATTCGTTAATGCATAAAATATCAAATAATCATCTTGTAATTTACTTTAGCTTTATTACTTTTTTTTATTTACTGTATATACTGTAAGTGATTCAATTTTTCATTAAACTCTAGATATAACTTTTTGAGTCTTAATGTTTTGACAAACAAAGCATTAAGTTAATAAAAAAGTAGAAAAGAGAACTGTCTCATAACTTTTGATGTAATATATTTTGAATAATCATTTAACAAAAATTTTTTTATTTGTATGAAATGATTTTCTTACTGAATATATAATGGGATCTTTTTTCACGAATCTCAATTTAATAAATTCCTCACTTTAATGCAAATTTTATTGAGTTCGAAAAATTATTTATTTAAAATTGATTCAATGATGTTTTAGACATAATTTAATGCAATTTCATTTTCAATTCCCACTTTATTTAACTACTTAACCAACTGAAGTTCAAGAAGTTTTCATGCAAAACCTGCCTGTAGTCCTGGATATTGAATTTTCTGTATGTTTTGTGTTATTTAAACATGGAAATAAGAGACCAGTTTTATATATGTTCCTTTATTTTTTGAATTAATGAGAAAGCAAAATATTGAGAAAATAAAATATTTCAGCTATAAAGGACGAGTACTTCTCAATAAATTCGTGAAACATGAAAATTTCATTTTATGATAAATGTTTGATGTCGATATATTCTTTATTTCTTTAGTGTTTTTTAAATCATAAGTAAATTTTCTTGAAAGGGAAAGTAAATGTAACTATCTACATATAGGAAAAAAAGGAAATGTAATAATCTACATTACCGAACGCCTAAGGAATGTGACTGTGGTAAAATTATTGGGAAATCAAAACGAAAAGAAAAACCAACGTAATTCTCAAGTTCCCCGCTTTTAAGCATTTGTGATACGCTTCCTTTGATGAACGAGCTTGCGTGTGTGGTTGATAGCGATTAAGTTTCAATATAACGGATTAACACTTCGATTTGATAAAGAAATTCCAAATCGATAGATTATCGGCATTATAATTGGGTCAAGAGTACAAAGATAAAATTGGGTTCAGAATAGCGATACACCGCTAAGATAAGAAAAGTAGAAAAGCGATAACAGTATAAGAAAAACATTTTAATATTTTAAGTAAATGTTAAATGATAAAAGAAAAAACTAGTTCTAAGCAAGGAACTTAAATTAAAACACTAGAAATATGAAACGTGTTGGTACTGGGTTTGCATGCTATGGTTCCTGTTACTCCTGGAATAATAATACCCTGTAAATATTTCAACAGCATGTGAACATGATTAAAAGTACTAAACTGTTTCCTCCCAAAATTAATTTTCTACTTTTGATGTAGAGTCACATGACTGAAATTTATTCATGATATTCCATCTCAATTTAGGAATTAACAAAAAATATTGTCAATGGTAGCCACAAACGGGAATTAAAGTCAAGAATGTTTCACAATAAAATTATTTTAACACATTTTTTTTTCATTGATGACCTTCATAAATAATAGAACAGATTCTTCTTTCATATCGTATTGATAATCAACAAGGAAACGTTTTTATCATGTCTACAGCCTGGAGGAGTGGCAGATTATTTTGAGAAAAGACTAATACAACTGATATTTTTGTTTTATGTTTTTAATTTCCTTTCTTGATCCACCTACTAATACTTCAGAGATTAAGCAATTTTATTTTGGTAACAATTTATTTGTTTAGTTGCGCTTATAAGGAATCGTGTGTGTTTAATATAGTTTAATTTATTAAATAATTGAATGCATTAATTTATTGCACTCGATTTCACTTTATTTTCTAATCTAAATCATAGGCTTATTGATATTTTAATTTTGGCAGAACACTCACATTTTCTTACAATAATTATTTTATGGTAAATGAATGGAAGATGATACAGAATTCAATTAAGAAGCATTATATATATATATATATATATATATATATATATATATATATATATATATATATATATATATATATATATATATATACATATATATATATATATACATATATATATATATATATATATATATACATTCCTGGAAAAAAGCAGAAAATCACAAGGACTTTTTTGAATAAGCGAAGAACTTTGAATTTTTACAAAATAATTTCATTACTGCACTTTTAAAATCTTATTTACTACTAGATAACTATATATGTAACATGAAATAAATAACTACTTGCTTGTTATAATTAAAAATTAATTTCATTCATATCATACTGTGTGAAAAAAGTAGAAGGACAGTTCTCAATGAAGAAAGTAAAAGTCTTATTAATAAAGAATTCTTCTGTCATTGGCTTTAACTACTTCAAAGACTCAATTTACCTTCGAATCATACAAGTCTTGAATTTTGTTTCGACAAAAATTGTCCAAAACACAAATCAAAGTTTATCGAAGTTTGATCAACGATTCATGTCGCTTGCCTCTGGCCTAAACACGCCGAACAGTTACTGAACATATACTTTAAACACTATTGAAGTCTGTACTTTTAGCAGGCTATGGCAAAACAGAAACATTATTTATTTCAAACCAATTTTTATCGCCATTGGTTATGTGAATTGATGCTCCATATTGCTGAAATATCCAATTTTCTCCGTATAGTTCAGCGCCACAGGGCAGAAGCTCTGAATTTAAACTTTGAATGTAATTTATATGTTTCTGTCTTTCATCCATAAACACCAGATTGGTCTTTCCAACGTAGCCAACTGATATCCAAACCATTAAATTGCCTACTCCTATCTGTCAAGTGGAATAAGTTTCTCCTTGTGTACCCAGACATTGACAATAATATTGACAATTGTCTGGGCCATCTAAATTGAATTTTTTTCATCAGAAAAAATAACTGAAGTCCATTCGGAGTTCCAAGACATGTGTTCTTTGACCCACTGTAGCCATTACTCAGTGTGCTTTTCGTTCCATATAGGATGGTGCTTTCTTTTCTTGAATATTAATCTCGATTATGAATCCTATCTTTTTATGTAGTTGTAGTGTTCTTTTGGTTATATGTGTGAAGCCAGAGGAGTCTTGTGCTTTACCAATGCTTCTACGTGTTTTTATAAAGTTTTTTAAAAACATTTTCCTTGATTACGTAGAGTCAATTTTTTAAGTCTGCCAATCTTTACTTTCTTCTGACTCTTTAGATTTTTCAAGAAGTTAGAAACATCATTTGGACTGATCTGTAGGTGCTTAGAAATTTCTCTTAGACTTTTGCCACCATCTTTAAATGCCACAATTTGGCCTTTTCGAAATTCACTTAGAGGTTTCCCCTTAGGCATTTTAACTGAACAAAAATTGAGGATTTTTTCAACAAAATGTATCTTTTGAAAGAACGACAGTTTAAAAGAGCAGTGTTTTCAGCATATAAAACTGCTACAAATTCCAAAAGGAGAATATTTTTGCAGGTGTCCTTCTACTTTTTTCACAGACCAAAAATCCTTGAGTATTATTTTATAATATTTATAATAATCGCTGAACAGACAGATTTCTTGTATGAAGTAGTAAAATGCATCCTCGCAAATCAGGTACAGATATTCAGAGAGCGTTATTAGCTACTGGGTGAGCGGGCATTCATTGACAGTTCGATAAAAGCTCGCTGAAGCTGGAGATTTGCAAAAACACCAATCAATAAACAGTTATTAATGCCTGCAATGACAAGAAAGCACTTGGATTGGGCCAGGAAATATCAATCCTGGACTGCACAAGATTGAAAGAAGGTTTTATTAGAGACGAAACACATTTTCTGTCCAAGATTTTGACCAAGATTTGTGATGGAGAAATCATCAGGGAACAACATCTCAAGCAAAAAGTTAAGCACCCTCAGAAACCGACGTGTTGAGAATGTTTTACTTCTGGAGGACCTGACAGCTTAGTACCAGTTGAAGGGATCATGAACTCCACAAAATGCATTTCTATAATAGAAAGAAAGTGTGCATATGATGCAGGATTTCACTGGAGGTGTTGGTGTCTTTCAACAAGATCTGGCATCATGTCATACTTCTAAACTAACAAGGACATTTTTTCAAGAACAGGAATTAACGGCCTTGGATTGGTCTGTTAATTCTCCTGATGGGAATCCTGTCGAAAGTTTGAGAAGCATTGTAGAGAAACGTGTGAATAAAATGAACTGCTCAACAAAGAAAACAATGATTGAGAATGTTATTAAAGTTTTGTTTCATGATGTCAAAATCAAAAATTTATCTTCCAGTTTAGTGGAATCACCGCCAAACTGTGGACAGTATCTCATTCAAACTAGGGATAGACATATTTCGTATTAGATTGATATATCGTGCATGTAAGCTAACCTATATCATTTAAACAACATTTGTGAAAAATTTTGTGTTTATCCCAATTAATTTGTACAATAGTGTAGTTGCTTTAAATAATCTCTTTATTATTCAAGAATATACCATCACGAGTGATAGGAAATAAAATGAATTCTAACCAAAAAATGTACTGCTTTTACAAAGCCAAAAAATTAAATGTGCTTCAAGTGAAAATACTTTTAAAATAAATGTTCATTCAAAGGGTTAATACTCAAATGCTGAGTTAGAGTTGCTTTGGAATTAGCTTGAAATACATGTAATATATAATGCGTGGAAAAAAATGTAAACGAACTTAGTGAAATGTAACTCACTAATTTTGCTTACAACATAGAGATGATAACCATTATTTTAATTTCTTATAATCAAAAATGTGCATTGTTTGGCTCACTATATTTTTATAATTTATACTAGTTTATTTCTGCTCACTTATAATTTTTTTTCTCTTTTTCAGGTATATCTACAAAAGTCGAGTAAACGTTTTTCTGCATTTTTTTAAATTTTATTCTTTTTCTTGTGATGATGGCAAGATATTATCAGAAGACATACTTGATTGCAGGGACACATTAATATTAGAATTAGAGGAGCTGTACATCGTAAAACCAAAACGATTTGATTATTGGTGGAAGATAAGCATTGTTTTTACGTTTATTGCAATGTGAGCATTGCTGCACAATTTGGGATCTCTAACGACATATTGTGCCGGAACTTTGTCTATAGTATTTGTTCTCTTTTGGGAACAGTAATTTACTTTTCAATGATGGTCTACAATATGTTGAAAAAAATGATGCTAATGTGGAAAAATAGAGAAATTTCCTTGTTGTTGTCTTATGGATTAATTTTAACAGTAATTGAAGTTCATATTTTTTCAATGTACCCTACAGCGGAATCACTCAAAATTTGACGTTCCAAATCAAAAAGATTTTGATTGTGTTCGAGTTTCTTATTTTACCTGGTTATATATGTCTGTTTAAAAAATACATTACTTAACATATGCATAAGTCTGATGTAACTGATTGAAATACGTTTTTGCGTCCCTTTCATGGTTTTAATTACTGTATACAATATATACCTAATTACTTAGAATATGATGACTTTTATTTATGATTTTTCTGAGAGAGACAATGCTTTTAGGAAATAGGGTTATATTCATTAAACGTATTTGTATCTATATATTACATTTATGTCTATTTATTTTCTTTTTTATTATTTTTCTTTCCTCAATCTTGAACTGTAAATGACTTTGATTAAGACTGTAAGGAATGCCTTAATTGATATTAAATTGTACTAAATTATTTAACTCACTTTTATATCGTTTTGATGTATGCTATTGACAGTAAATAAGTCATTGGTTTTATCTTCTGAAAAATCATGTAAAAAACATGAATTTATGAAAATTCGTAAATTTTATTGATTTTATTATACATTTTTTTCTGTATGAAACTCTTCTGATTCATGAGACTTACTTATATTAAAATCTTGTTTAAATCTTGTTAAAGAAAGATTTTATGATTTTAAAATGAAAAAGTTCCTAAAAGTAAAAGTAATACAAAATGTAATTAATTACTGCCTTTCAAATAAGAATACGACATTGAAGTCATGTTTTAGAATTTTGCGTTTCATTTTGTGAAATTCACTGAAAATAAATAAATAAATAAACATTATTCTTTTGGCCCTGCATTTGTGATATATGTACAGTAAACATATATTTTATATTTGTTATAATGAAAAATGTTAACTGTGTGAAATAGATATGTTATTCTAAAATACACATAAGATATTTTAGTAAGAGTTAATAATTTATAATGTATTCTCTATTTTTACAAGATTCAATCCTCAATTTAAAATTAAGAAAATTTTTTTGCGATTTTAATTTTATTCTATTAATTGTTAGAAATAGAAGTTTTTGTGATGAGAGAGAAAACTATTTATTTCTATAAATGAATTTGTTTGATGGCATGGATCATATTTAATTTTTCAGTTTCAGATAAGTGAAGATTTCTTATAAGCTGCAGCTTTTGTCAACTTTTTACCTGCAAACGCAACGTCTTGTTTCACTTGATCTTTAGGCAATTCTTTAAAAAATATAATAATTTAAATAATAATATGCCAAATGTTAGAAAAATGTATGCTTAAATGAAATTTTCCAGAAATTTAAACTTTATCTAAAAAAATTAAATTTCTTTTATCAATAAATTATTTCTGTTACACTTTTTTCAAGAAGCAATAACTTTTCTTGAACAAAATTCGCAGCGAAAGGAGTATTTTGAATTAAAATTTCAAACCAAATTTTTGGTTTTAAGAAAAAAATAGCTTTTTTTCAATGTTTTAAACTAACGTAACTTAGTTTTCGAAATATTTTTAGCAATATAAACACAAATTTGTCATTGAAGAGCTGTAATATAATTTAAATATAGGACAGACGTCCATTTCTCTGTATTTTTTATGTTACGCAACACGCACACATATAGTGCTACGTAGAAGTGTATATATAGTGGAAAATCATACATATTAGAATCCTCTTTGATTGAATAGAAAGCTAATCAAAACTCATTTCTGTAATTTTATATTCTCTTATGATGTGCATCGAAATTGTGAAACTTTTGATAAAGTAATATCTTCAAATGATGGAGAGACTAAAGAAAATGTTGCAGCCATTTCAAAATCAACACATAACATTTTCTTGTCTGCAAATAATTCTGTACTAAATTACTCTTTTGTGTAAATGTGGAAAATATTGTGGCTCAGTTGTCAATATACCGGCTTTTGATGTGTATGGTTGCCAGTTCAAATCTTAGTTTGATATAGCCTAGCTAGCAGATGAATTGTTAGCCTTTTAACTTTCCTAGCTCATATGTTATCTGACTAATAAACTAAACCTGGTTTGAAATGAACTTTTTAATTGTTCCGAATTGAGGCGTCAAGTACACATTATATTTGTCACGAGGGGAAAACCCTCATCATTGAGCATAATTCCAAATTAAGTTGTTGCTTCAACATTTGCCTATTCCTTTAAATAAGATGTGTGGTACACACACTGGTATTGAGTAACAAGTCAACACACACACAAAATTATATTTGAAACACAGTGATGTTTTGATATGATTTTAACGATTAGTTAAATTCATCTTTCACCAAACTTTCAAAACACATTCGATGTTTGCCGGTTTTTAAAATATAAAGAAATAATTATGTGACCGGTCCTTATGTCTCTAGTAAAGAAGCACAATTTAGGAATAATGTTATTTTTATATCATTATAAAACTTTCAGCAATATTCGACATTCATAAAAATATCAAAATGCATTGAATATTTTCTAGATTTTTTATTACCATGTAGACATTGCTAATCAATGATGTATAAAAAAGTGCATCGGCACTTTACTTTAACAAGTAATTGTATAAAAAATTCCATCAGTACTATAAATTTCATTGATTGTGGTAATACTTCTTTTTTTAAATTTTTAATAGCAACATATTTCAAGGAAATGAATGTTTTTTACCTTATTTCAATAAATTTCAAGAAAAACAAAGTTTCTCGATTCAAAAGGCCTAATATTTCCTCAATTACATATTTTTATTGCCTCAGTTGTTGCTTATTAAGCCTCATTTTAAACTCTTCATTTGGGTGATTATGTCAGATGTAAGTATGCTCACATTCTTTTGAATTTTGTCGACCGTATATCTTTCGAGAATAGAATCAGAGGTTAAATGCAAATCACTGCATCTGGCACTCAACCACGATACACTTCTTGATGCCTTCTGCCATCAAAAATTGTAATAGGATAAATAGAATATGTACTAGTATTAAGAATATAATAGATATAATAATAGAGAAACTGTAATACCTAATTTAAAATATAATCTAAATTTTAGGTTATTTTAAAGATTCAAGATAGGTTTTAAATTTGAGACAAAAGTATCAAGTTTTACATTTTAGAACTAGAATTGGAATCGAAAATGTGTCAATCCAATAATTGGACTTAAATAAATTCAGAATTAGTTGAAGAGGTATTATTTTTTATACATATTAATATAGCTGTCTTGAAAAATATTCAATTTTTAAACGGTGAAAAAAAATTAATATAGATTATAATTATAAATATGATGTATTTATTAAAAACAATAAATATGATATATTAATAACACTACGCTCATTTCTTTTGCTTTTTATGTAGCAAATGCATCAATTTCTTCAACAAAGTCGATCTTTTCAAAATTTTCTTTTTCCGCAGTTAAAAATGCTAAATCACTTAGGTGATCTTGTCGTTCACAAATATTTCAATATTAATTTTAATTTACTGAACGAACACAAGTAACAATTAAAGTTGAGATAGTAAGAAGAAGCATTTGAAGTGAGATTCTCATATTTTGAAAAACATACAAGATTACAAAAATAAGCTCTAATGGTGTGTTTTAGGTTTATATATATATATATATATATATATATATATATATATATATATATATATATATATATATATATATATATATATATATATCTATATATATATATATATATATATATATATATATATATATATATATATATATATATATATATATATATATATGTCTTTCTTATTCAGTAGAGTAACATCTAGCAATCACATAAAACAGATCTCGGATGTTACTGAGATTTGTTTTATAAAATTCACTCAAACTTTTATAACTGATTTCAAGATTGTTATCGACATTACCATTATTAAATAAATTTTCAGCTTCCATTATGCACTATGTTATTGATGAGAGACTATATTGTTGATTATTAGATGTTGCATATGTACATATTTTACCACATCATATTTTTTTCCGAAACCGCTTTTATGTTATTCAATGCACAAACTTATACTATTTACAGAAAAATTTGATCGAATATCTATAATCAACAACCCCCAGTTATTTTTGGGATTGATCTTTTACTATAAAGATTCTGAAAATGAGTTTGTTACTCGTTCTCAAATGAAAAACATGTCTCTTATAATGTTAACAGAGTAAAAAAATACTAAAAACAGTTTGAACAGAATCTGGGAATATAAATAAAAAATTTCGGGTAAAAATATCAAAAAAAATAGGAAACGTTTTAAATAAAAGCATTTAAAAAGTATTAAAAATTATTGAAGAAGAAAATTACAAAATGAAGTAAATTTGAAGTCAGAAAACTTTTCGAATGCCTTGGAAACAAAATAATTTATTAGATTTTCGACAATGAAATACAATATTTTATATATATATGTATAAAAATCTAATATATATATATATATATATATATATATATATATATATATATATATATATATATATATATATATATATATATATATATATATATATATATATATATATATATATATATATATATATATATATATATATATATATATATATATACATAGATATACATAGATATTAGATTTTTGTAATTAATATAAGATTACTAGAATTCCTCACAATCATACAAAAAATAAATGCAAATCTTTACTGCTTTCAAAACTATCAAAAATTTTGATATATTAAGAAAAAAGTAAATCGTTTGGTTGAATTTTTATCAGTAAAGAAACTCAAGTATCATTACAAAAATTTTTATTTTATTTATTTGGTTAGAAACTTCAAAGATGACAGAGGAAATAAGTTAAGAAACAAGCAAAAAATCTCCCAAAAGCAAACGCACAAAAAGATTTAGTTGCTTTGATTACAAAATTCTAAAGACGATCGAGGAGGTCGAGTAATTACTATCAAGCAATTAATGAAAAACATTTGTAATAAGTTGCTAAAAATTGTAAAATATTACGTAAACTATTAAATTAAAACCTAATTTATTATATAAATCAAAAATTTATTTAAAAATTATTTATTATTAGAAGTTTTAAATGAACACTGTCATAGGGAATTTTCTTAAATTTGATGAAAAATATTGAGTTCTGTAATTTCCTGAATGTTAAACACAGAATACGGCGCTTGTGGGGTCGTATTTGTTAAATATTTTTCTAAAAATTGTCTAATAATAACTGCTGAGTGAAAAGCTGAATTGTTATTGTCCCAAACCCATGCTACTTATTGTATTTTTATATCGAAAATATTTAGAATGTTGTTTTCTAAATGTTTTCGATAATTATTAATATTAATAAATATTAATTTTCTCTAAAATTATTAAAACACAGATTATAAACAAATATGTTTGTTTGAATTAAATGAAAAAAGTTTAATTTTTTGTAATTTTAATGATTTAGAGAAAAAAACAACAACAGATTTTTAGTATTATAACGGAAAAATTAAATAATTTACATTGCAAACTTTCATTTAAAATTTGTACTAGAATAAATAAGTTTTTCTTCTATTGATTTAAAGAAGTCGCATGAGAATAAAAGATGAACTGTAAAGATATTATAAATTTTGATTTCGTAAAGGATTTTATTACCAAGCTAAGAAAAACTGGTATTGGCGTTTTGCATGCTAAAAAGAATTGACAATTGAGATTTAAATAATGGCTCTATGAATTGCTGTAGGTATGTTATATATACATATAAATGTAAGAAAAAACCGGCTTTGTTCCCGAGAATAAAAATTAAAGTATTTGTTATATTTATCTTTGGGAATTAACTCGGTTTTTTTCCAAGAAAGTCTGAAAATTCCTTGAAATTTTCAAAATCCATGAAAATTTTCAATTCTCTAAAATTTTTTAAATTTTGAGACATTTTAAATTTTTTCAGAAATTTTCATATTTTTATTATTAAACCGTTTATTAAACAAATAAAAATTCCATCGTTTTGGAGACTTCTACTATTTACGGTAACTGATAGTTTTAATTTCGGTGTAAACATTTCAAATAAAGATGACAACCATAGGAATCAGTAACCGTTAATTACAATGGTAACTATTTAAAATTATGGATTACTTTTTTAATTTATGAACAGAAAAGATATAAATTAAAACTAAATATATTTTCATAAATGATCGTATTATATTTATTTCTCTCAAAAAAGCAATACTACGAAAACTCATAATTTTAAATTATGTTAAAATTAACAGAGTAGATTAAATGAATATTATACAATGTACAAGATAACATATCAATTCATTCTTTATAAAATTATTTGTTTACAAAAATTTATATTATTAGGTCTTAAATTAAAAATAATCAATCATATTTATAGAAAAGGTACTCGTGTTTTGCAAGGAAAAAAGGGCTTTGAAACATCACTTAAATGTTTAATATTCGTATTATTTCAATTATATTAGAAGATTCAATTATATTAAAAGTTATTAATAATTAATTGCACTGATTATAAGAATATGAAGTCAAATAATTTTAAAATTGTGTAATGCTACTTTTTTTATGATGTTGGATTTATTGACAATTTCATCACAATTAATAAACACGATTTACTTTCTTTCATCACAATTAATAAACAAGATTTACTTTACTTTATGGAAGTTTTTATAAACACTTGTTTTTTCGAATCTAATATATGATCATTTTATTTATATTAATTCATGGACATTTTATTTTACTATCATTTTATGAACTAGTGGGTGGTCCCAAATATGATCCCATAGACACAATGATAATTTCAATATCCATTTACGAAATAAATTTTTAAAAAATAACTTTTTTATGAAATAGCTTTGATTTATTATTTGTCTGCGAACTGATTCTTTATTCATTTCTTCTATTTTATGATTAAGAAAATTAGATTAACGTTTTTATTGGAGAGTTGTAAATCCTTTAGGAATTTGTGATAACTAAGTGCATTGCTGATGTTGAAATCCCAGATTTTTTTAAAACAATTCTTGTGGAATTTCTTCCACGTAATATAACTTCCAAAATAAAGCCCATTCATTTGAAAATAATTAATAGCTTCAAGTACAAATAGCGTAGGGTATTTTTTCAAGTAGTGATTTTAGCTTTGATGTGTCTTATGAAATTGGCATTCTAGGCGTAGTGCATTTTTCAATATATGATTGAAATGATGTTACAGAATAATGTTATATAGGCTATTTTGACGACTCTAACTAAAGAAAGCTAAAAAATTAGCTGAACACTTGATTAAAGACGAGTTACTCCTCCATGAACTTCGACATAAAAACCTACTTCTGCAGGAAATTTCACTTCAGGACTTTTCTAAATTCTATGTAATTTGTTCGTAATAAATTATGTATAGTTAAATAACTAAGAAGAAAATAAATGAGGATGAAAAAGATTATCAGATGTAAAAAAGAAGAAAACTACCTAATGCTATGCCCGCGTCTGCAAAACTGTTAACAAGATTGGGGAACTTTTTGAGAAAAACAAAAGTGAAATATTTTTCTACATCGAAAAATGTGTTTTTAAAAATGTAGTTCTGAAAAATAAAAAAATAAGCGACTAATAAATTTACATGATTTTTTCCTCATTAAAATAAGATGAAACGAAAGTAAAACTTGTTCATAAATAGGAATTTTGTTTTAAATTCGTTTTTTATGTAATGTATACTAAATAATATTTTCTAATAGTACTTTATTTATAAAGAAAACACTATTTGGTAAAAAAAAATAGTTTTAAAATCTGAGTTATATTTTTCCATTTTACGAACTTTTGATTTAAAGAATTATTTAATCGGTTGTTGTGAGATGGTAAAAACGAATATCTACTATATATGGAAATTCTTTTATAAGTATTTTTGTTTCAGTATTTAAGGATTTAGTATTGAAAACGACTATTTTTCCATTTCATGAAATATTCTTTAATAAGTTTAATCTAGTTTCATAAAATCGAGAGTTTATATATTTATGGCCTCATTCATATAATCAGAAAATTAAAGGGATAAAAACTGAAAGTAAATCGTATAAGGAAAGTAAATACACCATGATTCCACACACACACACAATTAAAGTGAATTTTTCATAACAATGATAAATTCAAGAAAAGTTTAGAAGAAAAAATTCTTTCATGTTTCATTTATTTAATTAAATAAAATAATATTTTTTGCAAATATTACTAAAGTAGCAAATTTTTTTAAGAGCAAGTATAGTTTTGAATATTTTATTATAACAGTTTCAAAAGACTCTCTTCTCATAAAAAACATCTTTATTTCAATTACATGCAAAAAAATCTTTGAAAAAAATCAAATCGCTTTCTTTATTTTCTTGCAAAAGCGTATTACTATTTATATTTATTATTGTATTAAAGTATTTTTCAAAAAATTGTTTTTAAGGCTTATGACGAATTTCGTTGACCTTTAGATGAAATAATTTTCCATATAAAAAAAACGATATATTTTCCCTAATAAATAATTTAGTTAACCTTAAAAAATTATATTCGAGTAAAGTTTTCTCATAAAGTATGAATTTATGAATGCATGACGAAAGAAACATGAATGCGAATATTTTTCTGATAGACCTGAGAAATATATGTTTTGGATTTTTGAATAAATACTAATTCGTAATTTTTATTACATCTTACATTTACTAATATTTTCATCCTTCTCAGTGCAAAATAAAAGTCATTCAGTTTCATAGTTCATTCAGACGTTTTGGTTAGGTTAGGTTAGGTTATGGCAAAAAACTGTTTTGGAGCTTTATGCTCATAGGCTTATAGCTCGCATTGAGTAAGATTGAGTTTTTATTTTAAACCTAAACAAAAATTGATGGATTGATGATTTTGAAAAAAAAATGACAATCAAAACGAAAAGATAAGCACGGCGTTTGATTGACAAATGAAGGGGAAATAAGGCCGCTTGGAAATACAAAGACGAGAAAAAAATCAGAATCTATTAATTTGTTTCAAAAAAGAAATTGTTGCGTCAATTTTCTCTTTAGGACTCGTTGACAAATCTAAAATCCAAGAGAAAGAAAGAGCTCCAATACCAAGTTTTTCTCTTAAGGAATTTCTTGCTTGATCATATCGAGGACACGATAGCATTATGTGATCCATGGTTTCTCTTTCTCCACAAGAGCATTTATCCATTGAAGAAAGTCTGAATTTATGTAATTTAACATTTGTCGGAAAAGATCTAGTTCTAACTCTAGCTAGCCACACTTCTTCAAGGCGAGAATTAATATAATTGCGGTGAATTTTCGTGATAGAAGAGATGTGCGAAAAGTTAGAGGCATATTTACTATTTTTCCATTCGTTGTTATAATAATTGATAAAAATGTTTCTTATATTATGGATAAGGTGTACAGGTGAAATTGAGTGCAGAATATAACTTTTATTAATGGCCGATTTTGCAAGAACATCTACTTTTTCGTTCCCAGCAATTCCGGAATGACCTGGAATCCAAACTAATTGAATAGATTCGCAAATCTTAGTTGCATTTCCTAAATCTGATCCGATGTGTTGAATGGTGGTTGGGGAAGAGGTTGAGAGAATTTTCAAACTGCTTAGACAGTATAAGGAGTCTTATAATATGATATAGTTTGAGGGAGAAATACAGAATTTAGTCACCGCCAGATATAAAGCCAAAGCCTCTGCTGTAAAGATGGAATTAGTGTTATTGATTTGCCCGGAAACAAAGGAGTTATTTCTGCTGTTATAAACAGCGATTCCAAGTTTATTTTCTATTTTAGATGCATCAGTAAATAATAATATGTGATTGGACCATTCAGAAGTACTATGCAGTTCAAAGAGGTCATTCATAGTATTTGTAGGCAGATTTTTAGTCTGAAAAGTATATTTTCTAAGAAATATTTTTAAATTAATATTAACAGATGTAGGTTTTGCAGGAACTCTTAAAATATGTGATTCTTGAATTCCATTTTCTTCAAGCCATTTTTTCACTCGCAAAGATAGAGGAAAAGCGCCAGAGATATGGCTGTATGGCATTGATTCCCACAAACTACCACATGGAGATCTAGTAGAAAGTGCAAGATTTCTAATGTACATCCTTGTAGAGAGAAAGTTCTGTCTTACAGAAAGAGGTAAGACCCCTGCTTTCTTCAGAAGAAGTGGAATAGGTGTCCAGCGAGGAAGACCTGTAGCAATTCTAAGAACTGAGTGATTATCGGATCCAAGATTTTTCGGTCTGATAAGCTCGCCGATGTAAATACATGACATCCATAATCGAGGCTACTTGTAATGAAGGACTGAACAATTTGAAGTAAGTGATTAGTTTTTGCTCCCCATTTATTACCTGCAATAGCTTTTAAAACATTAATTTTCTTCTGGATAGATTTTTTTTTCATTTGAAAATTATACTTGAAGGTTAAGTTATTAGTAAAATATAGGCCCAGAATTTTTATGTGCTTAGACCAAGAGATAGATATTTGATTGATAATTAGCTCAAAATTTACAGGAGATTTTTTGGAAGAGAAATCAATGACTGAACATTTTGAGGAATCAATTTTTAGTTTCCATTCATCACGCCATTGTTCAAGTTTTATTATTACAGTCTGATTTTTTTCCGCTATAGACTTTCTTGTGATGTATGAGCAGCCAAAAGGATTATGTCGTCAGCATAAATAAATCACTTAATATCAAAAGAGAGAACTTCGTAAATATCTGACATATAAATCATAAAAAGAAAAGGAGAAAGAACACTGCCTTGAGGAACACCTCTATTAGAGAAAGTGGGTTGAGATAAAGTTCCACGCCATTTCACTTTAAAACTTCTATCCGATAAAGAATCCAATATCCAATGAGAAGTATTTCCTCTGATATCAAATCGGAGGAGCTTATAAATAAGACCGTCTGGCCACACTGAATCGTAAGCTTGAGATATGTCGACAGTTGCGCATATGATATATTTTCTCTGTGTGCGTAAAGCAATAATATGATGATGAAGCATAGAAAGAACACTATCGCAACCTCTATGAGGCATAAATCCATGATGATTTTGATGAAAAGATTTGGAAAGGGAGATATGATTTAATAGACTATTTAATATCATGCGTTCCATGATCTTACATAGAACACTTGTAAGAGATATTGGGCGATAAGAATTTACTGAAGTAGTATCTTTGCCAGGTTTTATTACAGGAATTATGATAGATTTTTTCCAAGACGGGGGAACAATACCGCTTAACCAAGAGTTATTTATGAGTGACAAAAGGGATCGTAAAGCTATGATTGATAGACCCTTCAAAATTTTAGCTGATATTAAATCAAGACCAGCTGAAGTATTTTTGCATTTAGAAATCGCCAATTGGAGTTCTGAGAGCGAGAATGCGGAGTTAAATTCTAAATCAAAGTTTGAACTTAAATCGAGAGGTAATATACTTAATCGAACTTAAATCGAGAGGAAAGTTTCTGATTGACGAGAATAAAATTTGGCAAATAAGTTACCCTGAACAACAGTGTCCGAAATAATTGAAGTTTCGCTAGAAATTAGTAAATGATGAGTTGGTGAGTCAGTAGATCTAGATCTATTTTTAAGTTTTTTAAGAAAAGAATAAATGTCCTTAGATATACCAGCATTTGTTATAGTTTTATCCCAGAAATTTCTGGAAAGGGCTAGAAGAAGCTGATGAAGTTTTGCTGAAATTCGTTTGTACTGTCACAGAGTCTGATTAAGAGAATTTTTCGCTTTCCTCCAAAGTATTCTTTTTTGACCCAAAAGATAACAACATTCCGATGCCCACCACGGAGGATATGACTTTAACAATTTGTTTTTCCTGAATTTATCAAGATAGTTTTTGCATAAAATTTGGAATTGATCTACAGAAACTAGTCTATTATTAGCAATTTGAGTGTTCATTGAAATGAAGAAGCCAGTCCATAAAATTCTATTGCGGGAAGTACTTTTCGAATAATCATTATTGTAGATTTTAACACTTGTTTGAACAGGGACATGGTCACTACCATAACTATCTGAACTGACTGAGAAATTACAAAAAGGAAAAATATCAGGAGATACAAAGTTATATTCGATAAGGGAAGGTCTATGGTGGAGTCCGAAATGAGTAGGCTGAGAGGTATTTAAAAGACAAATGTTGCTATCCAGTATCCAATCGAGGAATTCTGAAGATTCGGGAGAGTTTGAATAACTACCAACGCCGAACTTCGTATATTAAAGTCTCCAATTATTATGAAGGGAGGATGAATATTTGATAAGATGCTATGAAACAAAGGACTTGAAAATTTACCGTGTGGGACGTATACATTTACCAAAGAGATGATTTGGATATAGTAATTTTTATAGCTAATATTTCTGTATCGTTATCTTCTGAGCGGGATACATTGAAAACTTGCACAGGTAGAGATTTATCAACAGCAAAAAGAAGTCCTCCACCACGGCCATTTTGCTTATCTAATCTAATTATTGTTTTATTACAAATTTGAAATAAGTCGGAATATTTAAAAAAACGTTTCTTGAATTGCTAGGACATCGGAAGATTGAAAGTACGGAAGTTTTACATACGGGCGCTTAGATAGAACGCTTCTTGCATTCCAAGAAATTAAATTGAACATTAAATAAAAACGAAAAACCTAAACAGTTATTGAAAATCAAAAAAAGTGCGCTCGTAGTAAAAGAATATTTTTTTATAATCATGAATTTTTTTTATGACTTCTTCCTGGCTCAATTCTTTCTTTAATGTTAGGTTCTGCATATTTAATATTTGGTTGAGGAGATTTCATAATTGGTTGTTCGGGAGATATAATTTGCTGATTCGCAGAATTTTTTGGACTTATTTTTCTTGACTGGATAGATCTTGTACGACTCTTTCTTGGAGGAGATCTAGAAACTGATCTAGCTGGATTCGAAATCTCATTCATGAAAGAATGTTCGCATACATTCTTTCATGAATGAGAACATTTGTTGGATCATTTGATCTTGTCTAGCCTGTATCGCAAGTAATTTTGCTTCAAAAGTAGAAGCCATCTCAGTCACTGTTTTTTTAACAATATCAGTTATTTCATTTTGATTCGGTACGAAAGGAAGATGACTTTTGGTTACACTGGAGTAACTGGTTTTTAAAGATTTATTATAACGCCTTCTCGCCTCAATAAATGGAAGGTGGTTCAGGCTTTTAAAATGTAAGAATTTTTTTTCTTCAAGTCTCGTAGGGCAGCAAATGTCATTAGCTGCATGATTTCCCTGACAGTTTATACATTTAGGTGTTTCATTGGCACAGGGAGAGTCTTTATGGAATGTTCCACAGTTTTTACATAGGAAGACTTCTTGTGTACATTTTTTCTAGGGTGAGTGAATTTATAGCATTTTCCACATTGGCGAACGTTATAAATAAAAGGAGATATTGGAATGATGGAATATAATAAGTTAATAGTTTGAGGTAAATGATGTCCAATGACACTCACTAAAATATTTTCGCTCAGTTCTTCAGAATTCTTTTTGTAAATCCTTGTAAGCTTAATATCGTTAAGCCATTTTGCGCAATTTCTTCAGCAACAAGATATAAAAGTAAATCTACATTTATTTCTTTTATAAGAAATCTTGAAGAAATGTATTCAGGTTGAAAACTGGAGTTAACAGGTACGCCAAGAATATTGTTTATCGTGCTTATTTCTACAGCAGCATCTGGGCAATTAGTTTCGAATAGAAGCTTACCTTGACGGGTGTGTTGAATTTGTATTATTTTCTTGTGATTCTTTACAAGTTGGATTATTTCTTGCTTTAAATTATAAGGTTTCTTTGGAATAGATGCAGTACTATCAGTGGGAGACAGGAAAATGAAGAACTTAGTAATACCATTTTCCGCAGCTAACTGGATTAGTTGTGGAATAGAATCTTCGAAAGTCAATAATCTCGAAGTGTTTATTTTTGGAATGCGCGAATCGCAATCCGTGTAAATCATTTCAGTCTCTGCTTCAATCATTTTGAATCCATAATAATGAAAAAAAAATTAAATAAATTAAAAATTTAAATAGTTAAAATAAAAGAACAAAATACTCAATCTTAGTCAATCAAACACTAAGCCAAAGTCAAACAATAATTTCAACACGAAAAATGAGAAAAAGAGTCAAAGAAAACATTAAATAATGACAAAATAAACAGAGTTCAAAAATTTACGTATTTCGCAATTTAGAACAATCCGCCATTTTTCAGACGTTTTGTTTTTCATTACTCTTATGTAGTTTACTTCACTTCGCTTCAAATATGTGAACCAAACCAATTCACTAAAAGAAATCTGAACTTCATTCCATGAATTTATTTATCCAAAATTCCTTTTTTTTAAAAAAAAGTTCACGATTTATTTCGAATAAATTTCCATGCATCAACGTTCTAGAGAATTCCACATATCTAGCTATTAAGTTCTTAAATTACCTTCAATTTCCTTCTTACAAATTGTATTTTCCCAATATTTTTCTTCTAAAAGATTGTTGGGTGAAGATCTTTCATATGAGTTTTTCGATGAATATTTGCTCTTGGTAATAATGTAATTTGTATTGTGAAAAAGAGTAAATAAAAGAAATTAGATCAGAAGGGTACCAACTGTCCTTCACAGTTTGTACTTCACATTTAAAGTTTCTAAGTGTTATATTTTGTTCCACTATTTTATGCAAATCGTATAAGGGTATATGAAATTACAATGATAATTTTCAATTATAAATCTGGTTATCTTTCGTAATTTGTGATTTAACTTAGAAATTTATTCAATTTCACATATAATTTCGAAACATCTGAAACTATTATCTAGTTCATTTTGTAATGATTTCGATTACACATATCGATATATAGCTATTATGATACTATTGTAAGTTCATGGTTTAAAGTACATGCTGATGTTGTGTTACAACATTGTTTTGCAACACATCTTTCCTTCCCTTACCTCCGAGCTCCTTTTTAGCGGAGCTTTATCTGGTGGAAAACGTGTCTAACTAGTGTGAGACATGTTTTCTCAATTTAATGATTGCTTTTGTTAGTAAAAACTTAAGAGACTTTCTAATTGAACTATTTATTTTCGATTAAAATCCAACATGGACTTTGATGATTATGAAACATTGCCTAATTGTACCTCCACTCTTACCCACATGGTTGCCGGATCTTTTGCTGGGATCATGGAGCACTGTCTCATGTATCCATTTGATTCAGTCAAAGTAAGTCTTAAAAGTAATATTTGACATGCCAATTATCTTTTCCTACATACCTAGAGTGATATTTTGAAAAAAAAAATTGTTTCTTACTCATAGCCATTGTTTGTTATGTAATTAATTGTTTTAGGTGAATTGTTTTTTTATAAATAATTTTTTTTTCTCATTATCCCCTTTCAAAATGATATAAGTTATTCCAAAAATTATTGAAAAGTATAGCCAGAATTCCTTATAGTTTGTGAAATCAAAATTATAACTGTCCTTGAAAAAACACTGGATTTCAAATATCGTTATCAAGATTCTTTTAAGTGCTTGTCAAATTTTATTTTTTTATTGCATTCATAAATGATTAATTGTTTTTTAAAATCAATATTATATGTCACAGCAATTGTATAAAATTAGGTCATGCAATGTTTTGAAATGCTCTATTTGATCTCTCCCCTGCCATTGTGAAAGTATTTAGTTACAAGGTATCAGAAATCATGAAGCCGGTATCTGAAATAAAAAATACCTCGTTTACAAGCTAAGAATTAAACTGCATTAACCAAATTTAAAACATTATCATAGGCTTTATTTAAATACTGAAGTTTAGCTTGTAATAATATTTGTTATGAATAAAATATTCTTAAAATTAGTGGCATACTATGCATTAATTCTCATTTTATGTTGTAATTCCATTTCTGTGTATAATCATTTTTGCACTGATAAGTTTCACTTTGATTACCAGCTCTAGTTTTTAGTAGTACAATGTGTCAAGTGAAGTTCAGTAAGTAAAATTATTAATAGGAACTATAATTGTTGCTAAATAACTAAAGTATTTGGCTAATACACTTGTATAAATAAAATTATCAGTGTGAGTTTTTTAACAATATATTTTAGCCTATATATTGTTTCAACTCTTTTAATTAAGATTTGCTGTTTTGACATTGGAAATTTTTACAAAATATCCTGTGGTATATGTTTCTACAGTGATTTCACTATTCTTTATTGCTTGGGACTGTGATATTTTTTTAAAAGAACTGCAAAATTTGTTTTGTTTTTATATTAATAATAAAAATACAATTAGTGCAATCATTTTATGATAATTTTTTTAAAATTTTATTTTGTGTAAATGATTAATGTTACATTAACATTAAAATAAAAATGGTTTTTGCTTATTGCATAAAAAATATAATTTTTTTAAAAAGATTAATTTCTTTAAAAACGGTACTAAAATATCTCTTAAAATTATAATTTAATATTTCAATGTTTACTGCTTAACTATCTATATTTTTTTTTAAAAAAGATTACTTTCTAAAAAAGTGGTTCAAAAATTAATTCTATTCTAATATTTTAAAATTTTTATGTTCAAAATTAATATTTAAATCTGCCTAAAAGTAAGTACTTAATTTGCATATATAGCTCTTTTCTTCAACTTAACAGTTTGTATGTTTGCGTCTTACATAGGTCATGTATATTTGTAATGGTTTAGAACCCACCTTAAATTGAGGTTTTCATCTTTACTGTACAAAAAATGACAGATCAGATTAATCTATTTGATGTAAGAGGGAGACTATCCACATTTTGTTTCCTGCTAAAATATTTTTATTCATATATATGGATAGCACAAAACTTGAGATGGATGGTGTGGCCAGACATAGTGTTTATTATGTACAATTTTCTCATAACTATCTTCGGGAACAGTTAACTTTGTATTTGATGGCAAAGTTGCGGCAATTATAGTGGCTTTAGCTCATTTATATGCTCACTCTTCCCTTTCTGATCAGGCTGTCATTTTCTCAGATTCATAAACTGTTATTCTAGCCATTGCCTACTCCTTTCAAGAACCTACCTATGTAACAAAGTTGATCCTTAATAGGTGAAATACACAAAAAGTATAGAACAATAGTTTAGCTGTGGATATCATCCCACTGTGGTATACTTGGCAACAAAAAGGTGGATGAATTGGCCTAAAAGGTTGTTTTATTAAGCAGCCATAGTGTAACCTAGTTGACTATAAATCCACCTTTTCAGTGATCAATCAAGCACTTAAAACAATGTATGTGTTGTTATTAAAAGTATGTGTGAGAGAAAAATCATGGAGGAATTCCATTCTTAATCTATACAATTGCCATATAAGCCTTTTGTTTTGTCACTGAAAATAACTGCTTAAATGCTTATCTCTACAAGAAATTGGATAGTGTATAATCCTGCTTGGCACACTTGCTGCAGTGGTGTGGCGATGAATGTTGATCATTTTCCTGTATGTTCTACCCTTATAAATAATTACATCTATTCCTAATACTGGGAACTCTGACACTGAACTATTTATCTTAAATTTATTTTTTATGTCATAATTCTTACTCAGTTTCTGTGTTTGTTTTATATACATGTATTCCATCCTAGATGTACCTGTTTTTCCTTTTATATGCATTTTTAATCTCTGCATGGCGTAAAGATTACATCTATAAATTGTTTGCTGCTTTGGAAATAATAAATTTCATTACTAATGCATATATGGGATATATTACACCATAGTTCTAAAGATACATATTAATTTTTTATGTATGGTCTGCTTATTTACTAACAATTTCTGATTTTTTTTTATGTTTCTGTTGCCAAGCAAAAAATTAACATTTTTTTAAAAACAAATGCAATTATTTTTTAAAGTTTTTGATTTTTTTCAATTTTCTTCTTTTTAGAAATCCTTTTGCTTGCATTACACTTTTTCCACTCATTTTTTGTGAAAGAAAGCTATAAAATGTTTGAATTATAATCTCTTCTCTAGATTTTTGCATCTTTCATTATAACTAATGATGTTCAGCTATGCTGGAACATTGGTTCAATTGTTTTCTTTCATTGTTTTCCATAATATTTTTTAAAACATGTTGTATGAGGTCACCTTTTTGGAACCTCAAAGAATGATGATAAATGCATTGTAATTGTAATTTAAATTAGGTTCATTTTAATTTAATCCACGAAAGAAAAGAATTTAATTTTCACATTTTGTTATATTAAAATTTCGCTGTTATCTCTCGTTAATTTCTTAAGCATTTTAACAAATGTATTTCTTTTACAGGGCATTAATAAATATTAACAATTTTGTGCATTCATATTAACAAAGTAAAATAATCTGTCAATTCATTACAAAAAAGTTTCACGTTACTAAATAATTTACTTCACTTTACTAAATAAAGTAATGAAGAAATAACTTATTAAAATAATTGTTATGAATTATTTACTTTACCGTCTCATTACTTATCTTTTCAGTTTACTTTACTGTTTGACATACATTACTTCTAGAAATGTTCATACATAAACATTGTTATAATTTTTATCTACCTTTAATTTCTAATTTCACTGCCACTCTGATTTGTTTTAATCTCAAGTATATATTTGTATACTCCTTGCATGGGATATATTGCTATTGAGCATTTTTTTTCAATATGGTCTGATTCAAAAGTGCTCAGTTTTTTAAATAGTAGTGCTATTTGTTTAATCACACTGCATTTCCAAATAAAAAAATCTACATTTTGAGTTACTACCATAGTAAGTAAAATACTTATTAAATATCAAAAATGAATAAAAATAACTTTGAATTATGCGTGGCACAGTGTTCCTGAACCACTTTTTGTGGTGACATGTCTTTTTTTAGTTTTTCCAGTCTTCTCAGAACTATAGTCATTGGCTTGTGTCACCTTAAACATGTGTGAGCAGTGTTCCAGTTACATTCTGGTTGTAATAATTTTAAAATTAGTTATTGTTAGTTTTAATTTAAGAAAACTAGTTTACCTATTAATTTATTTTTGCAACCCATGTAATTTACGTAGCATGTTAAAATTTGCTGTTATATTATTATTTAATATCTTTCATTAAAAACTAGTTTCCTGTAAAAAAAATAATAAATAAGTACAGAATTAAAGAAAAGAAAGAAAAAACGTTTACATTAACCATCAAATTTGTTACTTTACTTTTATAAAATAAAATTATTATGAATCATTTTACATGTTAATGAATGTAAGCAGACAATATGAAAATTTAATTAATACTTTTGCCTGTTAATTGGTTAACAAATTCATTAATCAAAGAACTAATATTCATTATATTAAGGTTAGTGTAGCAACAAAGTGATATTCAATTTCTTTATATTTTAATATACCTGCAATTTTCATTTCTTATTTGTAAAAAATAACTCATCAGATTAACAAAATATTTTCAGTAGAAACTAAAATTTTTATTTTCCTTGTGCAAAAATACAAATGAGTCTAAAAAAATCATTTATGTTAGCTAAATAGTATTTTTTATGATATTTTTAATTTAAATGTGTTGTAGTGTAAAATTTTGTTCTGTATATGAAATTATAACTAGTCAAAACTTTATTGATATATTTTCTAGCATTATTTGTGTTCTCAATACTTTTGAAATTGATGAATGTGTTTGCTTTTCTTTTCAAATTTGTCTGTTGTATTTGTAGAAGTCAACTTCACATTGCTGGTACACAAAGAATCTTTAATTATCTTATTTAGTTATAGATGTGGTTGCTTGCAACTATTGTAAGGTATAAAGTTTATACTATGTTCAAATTTCCATAATAAATTTTTTCAATTTTATAATATTTTGCAATGATAATAAATAATGTTTAAAAAAATCATTCCTTTATATAATCAACATTGTATGTGTGTGATAAGCCTTACAAATGTACTGCATCGATTTATTTTGTGTCTCGTGTGTTTTTAAAATATCTAGATATATGTCTACCCATGATGTATGAAAATTTTAAATAGTATGCCTTTCTAATATATGCTGAGACACATTGGTATAATCTTAAAAGGAACTTGTAGGGTACCCCCTATTGGCAATCATTGCAACTTTTTTCGTCGCTAAGAGGTGACGAAAAAAGTAGTAACCCAGAATGGGTACCAATTGGCGTAAGAAACCATGGTTTTTATCAATTTCGAATCTTTAGGCCTAACACTACATAAGAAAACAATGATAACAACTGTAAATAAAGCCCGCTCCCCCCTCGATTTCAAATTGCTTAACCTAACAGTATATAAGAAAACATTAATTGTTATAAGAATTGATTAAATATTCTATTTAAAATTATTTCAGAATTAATATTAAAGGAAATATTGTAACAAAAATAATTACTTTTAATAACTATCTAGTTATAAATAAAATAATGAATTTCAGTGATTTATAAGATAGAATGTTACAAATCATTACTACATAAAAGTAGACAAATCAAGAATAATTCCAAAAAATATAATAATTCTATAATTTAATTTATTATTGGAAATTTAAGTACTTAACATACAATTCTAGGAATTCTATACTTGCAGAAAATAATTAAAATTTCTTACTTTCAATTTTCGTCCGGGGCTCTATATGCACAGCAAAATCCAAAATGAATATAAAAGTCAGAGTTTAAAATCTGGCTCAATATCCATAATGATGTACAAAACGAACATAAAACAGGATTGAAACTCCAGTGCTATGTAACCCGTGAAATGCAAAATGAATATAAAAGACAGATTGAGATTCCAGTGCTACATCCATAGCGAAATACACAACAAATATAAATGACATTATTGAAACTGGCACTATATCCACAGCGAAATAAAATACGAGAATATAAAATACAATAATTATATGCCTCTCTACATCCAAAGGAAAATAAAAAATAGATATGAAAAAACAGGATTTAAATTGCCACGTTTCACATCCCATAAAAAATGAACTTGTACAGCGACAAGCAAACTGAAAACTAAAAATGCTGTTGCCACTGAAAAGAAGCATATATATAACGTAAAAATGATGTAAAAAATGAGAAAAACAAAATCTGGCAACAAAAAAAATCTGGAAAGTAGCAAAAACAGATTTTGGCAAAACTATAATAAAAACAAGAACTCAAATTGGCAATACTATAATCAAAACAAAAGGCGCTAGATTTGGCGAGAAATCACTTAGAGGGGGATATCATACTTACACCTCTTTAAAAAAAATATATATATATGTGTGTATGCATTTTCAGGAAAAGATTACATTACATCTAATCTTTTTCTATTTTTGAGATTTGACTAAACATTTTCAGTTATAGTTGCTTTTTTCATGTTTTATTGTCTTATATATAGCAATTTCATATTATTCAAATCTAAAAATGTCTATAATGTTTGTGTGTTTGCTAAATCTGGTTTCATTTTGGAATCCTGTTAACACCTTGATATAGTTTCATGACTGATTACATGATTTTATGAATTTTCAAAGTAATCAGTCAAAAAGTGAAGCTTAAAAATACTAGGATGTATTTATGTGCTTTTAAAAGATATGAAAGGAAAATATTTTTAAAAGTATTATTATTTAAATGCTCTAAAAGTGAGTAGTTTTATATCTGAAATTGTGTTGTTTATTCAGTTTGTATTTTGATTTACTTGTCCATTTAAAAATTGTATTTATTTTTTATTTAGACCCGCATGCAAAGTTTAAAACCACATCCTAAAGCCAGATATCGGAATATTTCAGAAGCTTTTTCTAAGATGATTCGTCATGAGGGCATGTTTCGTCCTGTTCGAGGTATGCCTGCAGTAATGCTTGCTGCAGGTCCAGCTCATGCCCTCCATTTTGCATGTTATGAAAAAGCTAAACGAGTAATTAGTGGAACTGAAAATGGGGTTGGACATCCTCTTGCTCAAGGTACCTTTTCTTTCCCCCATTTTTAATGTAAAAATTTTATAACCATATTATCTATGGGAATATGAATAATATTTAATCTTAAAATTTTATGTGAAAATAAGTAATGGCTAAAGACTAAGTGGTGTTGCTGGTGATAAAATGCATCAAACTGGCTTACTGTGTTGGATAGCATTTGTATGACATAACTTTCATTTCATGAAGTAACACGATTGTGCACATGTGGAAAATTCGTGCACTGTTATATTGCCAACCTAAATTACGTTACTATGTGCAATATCTGATTACCAAACACCAATACCACTCAAACTTCAACTTTGCAATGACACTCTATTTAAAATTTCAAATATTTCATTATAATTACTTACTGTAGAAGTATTAAAATCCTAATAATTCAAAACTAATTTTACAAAGATTATATAATAAAAAGCAAACAATGTATCACACAGCCTACAATGGGTGACAACTAGGCAATAAAGCTAAATCTATAATGTAAATAAAATGTATTTTTATAAAAATCAAATTTTAATTAACTGGGCAGTTTCAAAATTTTCATTGTTATTGCTTCAACAAATGAAAATAAACACATCCATCATCATATTTTGTTTTTCAACAATTTGAAGAACATGGAAAAACCAAACTCTTTGAAGTGTTTTTATAGAAAGGAAAGCATAACATTTCTTGAAGATTAATTACATGTGCTGGTTTAACACCTTTACCAGAAAAAAATCTTGTCATTAAAGTATTTAAAGGATCAAAAATAGGGAAAGACCTTTAATTTTTAGCAGTGGTACCTTAATTGTTGTTGCAGTAACAATCCTAAAACAGTATATTTCCTATAGTTGCTTACTTTTACGATGCTTATCAAAATAAAATTCTCTGATACAGAAACAATATAGTCCCTATGATAGAAAGCTTTTAATCATCTATGTAACAATCAGGTATTTTAGACAGGATTAAAGGCTTCCACTTCATTCTTTTTACTGACCATAAGCCAGTAACATTTGCATTCCTGCAAAATATCTCTGGCAAATGTGACAGCCTGATTTCGTATCTCAGTGGACTATTAGTCAATTCGGATGAAATCTTGTAACAGATGCACCATTAAGAGCCACAATGTCAACAATCAAAATATAGTCAGCTATTGATTTCCAACAAATGGCTATTGTTTGAAAAGAGTATAAGGAATTACAAAAGGTTATTGCTAATCCTTAATCAACCTCTGTGAAACCTAAAGCATTTCCAGTTGGTGATCTTATCCCAAACTTGTAACGAGAGTTATCAATTGGATGCATTTATTACATTCTTTTATAGAATATCAAAGGAACACTTCTTGAATATAATGAATTGTAGAGACATGATCTGTGTCCAACATTCCTGTTTATATCTTATCATTTTAAAATTTCAATTTATATTATAGATAGCTTGGCAACAGATGATTTATTTTTTAGTATCAAATGTTTAATATGTTTTCAAATGAGAAATTATAATAGGTTTAAGAATATTGAGCTGGCTCTAAAATTTGATGTGAAATACGATATTAAATCCCTAAATATTTATCATTTAAGTGTTATTATGTGAAAGCAATATTAAAAACTCATGACAATGGTTTATTAATAAAGCTTGCAGGCTAGAGTGGCCACTAAATTTAAGGTTTGAGTTTTAGTCTCTTGTCTTTTAATATAGTTTATAAAAACAATGTTAATGTATAAAAAATTATTAGCTGTTTTATATTCCAGGGGAGAAATTAATAATATTTATATCAATATTTATATTTTTATTTATATATATTTTTTTATTTATAAAATTTATATTTTTTCTAAGTGCATGCAACTTGCATATGTTTAGAAAAATATTCAAATATGAATATTATTATTCATGAGAAATAAAGAAAAATTGTTCATAAAAAGTGTTGTTTGAAGAATAAAAGTTGGAGAATATTTCAGCTTATTAAAAAATTATTTCTAATACAAGCTTAAGTACCAGTTTACCTGATAAAATAATTTGAGTTAAAAATGCTCAAAAGATTCTCAATTAAATTAATTTTAATAAAAATCATTTGAGCTTTTTATTAGAATTATTTCATTATGTAGAATGGTACTCAAACTAGTGCTAATTAAATTTAAAATCAGATTTAGTATAAATTTAAAACCAGAGTTAATATATTAATGAATCACACACACAAAAAAAATTAAACATTATCAAATATGTTACAGAGTATTTGTTTTTTAAAAGAAATTTTTTTAAGAAATGGGTATAAAAATAAGTGTTCTTAAAATGCTTATGAAATCTAACTTCATTTATAAAAAAAGCAATATGTAGCAATATATTGCCTTTTCAAAATGTGTTATCTACAAAAGGTTCATGTATGATATGATAAACAGAATCGTGAGTTATTTCTAAAAAAGAATCATTTTCGCTAGAATCTTCTATAGATTTAGAAATTTAGGAACCATAATATATTAAGTCTGGTTTTAAATTTATGTTTTTCTAAAATTCCAACTGAATAATGTAGAAGTATAATATTTAAAGCTTCAACTACTTAAAAAGTTTTTACAACAAATAAAGGAATTTAATTTTTTTCTTTAATTAAACACAATAAATTCTCAATTGATACATGTCTAGTTAAAAATGAAATAATATCAAGCTAGAATTCAATTATTATTTCTGCTGTGAACTTTTCAAAAACTGAATAAAATACATTATTAACTTATTAATTCTAGATAAGATTTAAATTCCAATTAATGCAAATCAGTGTAGAAATTGCTATAATTTCTTTTGCAATATTTTCTCTTCATTTTGTAATTATTCTAATATTAAAAAAAATTCTATCATATTGTTTTTTATATAATATTTCTTTGAGTCAATTATAAGACATCTTTCTTTGTGACGATTATAAAAAGATGGTTTTCATAGAAATTTGTAATCAAATTATTTCTTTTCCAGGTTTAGCTGGAGCAATATCAACTTTGTTACATGATGCTGTTATGAATCCAGCTGAAGGTATTATTTTTAGTTGATATATTAAATTTTACTTCAAAATTGTAATTGAAAGGATTTGTTATACCAAGGCCAGCTTTGTCCCATGGCAGTAGAAAATGTGACTGGCATTAAGAACAGATGCTGTAACATTATTAAGACAAAATGTATTAGAATTGCCAATTTTGTTTATAATACTAAGACTATAAAAAGTAATGGGTAATAGAATAATTTTCATGAGTAGTTTGGAAGAATATAAAACTAGTTTCATTCATATGCTACATTAAACTTTATTAGAGTATTGAAAATAATAGCTTCTAACACCTATGATTAATTATGCAGTAAATTAATAAGCATCATTTTCAACGATGCAATATGTCAAAATATTTATTGATATACAGAGAACAAAAGATTTGATTTACTTAGTGTATATGATGCAACTAAGTGTTTGGATCATATTGATGGAGATTTTTAGTAAATTTCATATTTAAACTTCTAAAAGATAAATATTTATCAGATCAGTTTATATGTTGTTTCAAAACAGTTTTTCATAAATAGAAGAGAATTAAATTTTAACTAACATATAAATAAATACAAAATACAGAAAAAAATAAGGAATGCTGGTTAAAATTATCTTTTATTAGAAGATGTTTAGCTTAATGAAAATAATCAAAGTTCAGATGAAAATCTGCAGAATAACTAGCTAAAAATAAACATACCAATCTGATCCAGGAAAATCATGACTGCTTGATAAGAACAAAGATTATTTTGCAAACTGACAAACATGTGTGTATGTGTTTACTTGTATTTCAACATGTATTTTAAATATCTGTAAAAGCTTTTGTTTTCCTTTTAAAGCCAAAATGACAGCCCAGTGGTTAGTACTCTGTACTTTGGTTCAATAATTCAGGAGTTCAAATTTCACACAGGGCTTGGATGTGTCTAATCATTTAATTTTTGCAAAAGGTGTTGAGTAGTAAATGTAAATTAATATTGTGATCTTTTATATTTGTTACATTCAATATTAAATCTCCTAAAATATTTAAAGTTGATTGCAGGATGATTTATTATACGCATACATGCTTTTTGCTTCAGAGGTTTAAAAATTTAAAAAAATTCAATAATCTATTTGGCTTAGTTTTGGAATTATGTGACCTTAAAATATGCCTAGGTCACAGATTCTTAATTGGCTTTAAATCAGATGTATTTGCTGGCCAGGAGAGAATTGCAAACTCATTCTTGTGCTTTTCGAACTATGCACATATGCTGCCAGCTGTATGACATCTCACATTGTCCTGCTGGTAGATGCCATCACATCCTGAGAATAAACAATGCACATTGTTTACTATCAGGATAATGGCATCTATCCCTATATAGGGATAGACATGGTCTGCAAGGATAGATGTATACTTGTATGGATCCGTTGTGCCTTCCACACTGGTAAGTGAATCCAGAGAATGCCTGGAAAACATTTCCTAGACCATAATGCTCCTACCTCCATCCTGTATCATTCTGGCAATGGTTGCAGAGTATTTGCTTTTAGAGGTTGTGCACCAACGTCCATCTGTCTGATGAAGCACAAAGCATAATTTATTGGAAAACACTAGTTGTTGCCACTCAGTGGATGTCCAGTTGCAGTACTTAATACTTAATATTGTAGTTAGATGATTTCAAACATGGAATCCCAAGTACTGAATATATTCCTATTCAGATTCAAAGTTTGGTATTCCTATAAATGGCATCTATAAATTTTTATTCTAACCTAAAATGAAGAAATAAATTTCATATAGATATATTCCATGAATAAATAGAGATATTTTGAACATTTTATTTGTGTTGAAGTTAGTAAAACAAATGTATGTGTGTATATTTTTGTATTTATGTATTCCAAAAAATATTTAATTGTCATTTACAAGATATCTATTTTTATAAAAAATACCAAAATTGAAGTATTTATTTTTTGCTTTTTTTCTGATGAATAGTTGTTTCTTCATTTGCTTAATTCACAACATAACAAATTTTATTTTACTTCCCTTTATTAAGCAGAGTTGGCAACCGAATGGTTAGCACTTGTGCCTCCGGTTCAACATTTGTTGTGTTCGAATCCCACCTTGGACTTGGATGTTTGTAATGGTTAGGAATCCACTTTAAATTGTCGGTTCTGGTCTAATTAGCCCTTGTGTGCAAAAAATGACCATCAAACGACAAACAAACCAAACTCCCTTTATTGAAACAATGATTGCCAAGATGATTAAAATTATAGATTTAACAAAAAGGATAGTTTTTACAACAAAATATTTTCTAGAAGGATTGTAAAAAAATGCAGGAAGCATGTTATTTTTTGTTTGGAAATGATCTCTCATCAGTGAAAACGAAATTAAGATTTTTCAATCATAATTTCTAAGTACTCTGTACTTTTACCACTTTTTTCTTTAACAAAGTATTTTTATTCTGATTATATAGAAAATGTTTTAAAAGATATCTAATCTATTTTATATGTGTATATATGTAATGCCATTTCTATTGCATTTTCATGATGTCAGCAAATTTTAAGCTCACTTATCTACTCAAGTAAGCTGAACAAATCTCTGAAAATTGGGATGTTATTGTGTGCTTAAAACATCAGTATTTCTCAAATTTATGAAAATGAAAGCTGATATAGTGTTTTCATTACATGATTTATCATGGAAATATTCATTTAAGATTTTTGGCCTTTAAATATTTGATGTTGCGCATCTATGACATCAATATGTGTTTCAAATTCAAAGAAAATGGAAATTATTGATATCTTCATTTAGTGACTTGGTATTTTTATTTTTCTGATCCATTTTTTTTTAGCTTTGCTTTGATTTTCTGACTCTTTGTTCAATTATATGGTATCAGAGACTAGAATGAAAAATTGAGTAAAAAGTAATATGTATTACTATATCTTTATGACTTCTAATATTGTGATCATCTATACTATATTTAAAATCTTCCTGATCTTACTATAGTAAACATCTTTGTGATCATACTATAATTAACAAATTCATTATTACTATAGGGATTTTCCTTTACTAGTGCTCTCTGTCTCTTGAAGATTTTTAAAAGACCATTTGTTTGATAAGAGTTCAATTATTTCCTCTAGTAAATTACTTAATAAAGAAAATTGTAATCATAAATAAAACTGTTAAATGTTATTCCTAAATTTTCAAAAAACATTTCTTAGAAGTTCTGTGACATAATGGAATAATCAATAAGTTTGCATTGTTTCATGATTTAGAAGATTTTATAAAATTCATCAAGTTGGAACATTGATATCATTTTTATTTCCTTATCTTCAGCATATTGGTCTAGAAATGGTTTCTTGAAAAAAATTTTAAAAAGAAAACCAGATTAATGTTTCTCTTCTCTAGTTTGCATACTGGAATTTTCCATACTGTTTTCGCAACTTTAAAATTAAAGAAAATATTATAATAAAGATTGAATAATTTTGGAAGTTTATACAAACATTGTTAATTCTTTGAACAGAACTTACTGCTTTTGTGTTGTAAAGGAATATTTGCTGTGTCGTAAACTATGCATAATAAATCAATAAAATTTTCATTTTAAAGATTTTTTATGAAATATTTCAAAAGAGGTTGCTCCAGAAGAAATCAGGACACATATTTTGTAATATATTATAATACTTTTATAGTGCTATAGATATGAAAATACTCAACATAAGGGATTTAATTTTCACTAACTTGTTATATTTCAACAACACTTTGGGCTATGAACATAATCCCCTATATGCATTGAATTTGAGCTTGGTATATTTTATATAGTTAAAAAGAAATATACTACATATGTTGAAATATCCTAGTATAATGTGGTAAAATATAGTTTAAAAATCTAGTTAAAATAGTTATACTTTTTCCTAATTTTTTTAATATTAAATATTACATTTTCCTTAGAAATATTTTTACTATGCATTGATTATTTTGAAATTCATTATTAAATTTCTTTTGTCACACAACAAATTAAATCACAATTCATTTATTCAATTAAAAGAATTATTGCAAAAAAAAAAACAGTTTATATTGAATTGTATAATTTTGAAGCAAAAAAATTAAAATTCTAATGAAATTTCTGTAAAAGATTTTGAGAAAATTTAAATATTTTTATATTCATTTCTTGAAACATTAAAGTTGTAAAATTATTTTTTCAAGGCTTTTGTAAATTTTTGACAATTTTAAATTAAGCTCATAATGATACAAATTTATCATTATTATCACACAAAATTTTAATTCACTGTTAAAACTTAAATTTTTGTTCATGTATTCAGATACATTAGTGATGTTTGTTTTAATATAATAATTTCTTTCAGTGGTTAAACAAAGGATGCAAATGTATGCTAGTCCATACAGAACATGTTCTGATTGTTTTCTTAAAGTTATTCATTCAGAAGGTGTACATGCATTATATAGAAGTTATACTACTCAATTGACTATGAATATTCCTTTTCAAAGCATTCATTTTATGGCTTATGAGTTTTGCCAGGATTTGACAAATCATCAAAGGACTTACAACCCAGCAGCTCATATGATATCCGGTGCTGTATCTGGTGCATTTGCTGCAGCTGCAACAAATCCTCTAGATGTCTGTAAAACTTTATTAAATACTCAAGAACAACAAGTTGTTAACTCATTAAAGTCTGATCAGGTTTACATAAGTGGGCTTATCAATGCTGCAGCCACCATATACCGGTTCCATGGACTTAAAGGTTATTTTAGAGGCCTGAAAGCAAGAGTGATTTTTCAAGTACCAGCCACTGCAATATCATGGTCAGTTTATGAATTTTTTAAGAATACTTTGAAGTTGAAATATCCCAGCCATCAGCATAGCTACAAGTCGGATCATAGCACCATCATTGCACATGCTAGTTCCATGGAAAGTCCTAGTTCTCGAGCTATAGCTGGTTTACCTGTTGTTTATAAATAGACATTGTTAAAGGTAATGATGTTCTTTTAATTATATGATTTCTATCATTACAATGAAACTTTTATATATTGTATCTTTGAAATGTTCTCTGTTAAATATTTCTTAATATTGCATTGAGTGCTTATCATTTAGTCAGATGTAAATATTTGCAATTTTTATAATGTTTACTCATTTTTAAATTTTTACATTCACTACTGCATTTTTCTGTATATAATCTGCAGCAGTGTATTATCTGCAAGACCTCTTTTTCAAGTAAAAGGGAACAAACTTAGCATAATCCACAGCAGTGTATAATGCACAAAAATTCTTTTGCCGAATAGTCAAAAATATATATTCCTGATAATGTGTCATAAAATAAAAAATACATAAAAAAATTTGATTGGATCCTGTAAATCCACCTCGCAATGTGCGATAAACTGAAATGAAAACACCAGATTGATAAAGGCTGATAATTCCAAGAAGATTCTAGTAAAACTTATAGATTTTTAGTTTTTTAATAACATTTAAAATGAAGTTAGGCATATTTTAAAAGTAAAAAATATATTTTTTGTTAAAAATTAAATGAAAGAAATTATTTATTTTCAAATTGTACATTCTTTGTTTTTCACTTTACATTAAACATATTTGTCATCATTTTTTTATTTGCCTTCCCTATAGCTTTTAATTAAAAACCGGCTGTGCAACTCATTTTTCTTTGCTTTTGCATGATGATTTTCAATTTACAAACTTGAATATTTTTAGAATGAAGCTGCTCAAGTCAAGACAAAATGCGAAATGATATCCAATAGCAACTGAAATAACTTTCCAAAGAACCAAATTTATTCTTGAATGTAATTGGACAAAACTGATTCTAGCTGAAATAATTCAGTTGAATTGTGACACATTTGTTATTTTATGAAGCATAAACATATTTTTAAAAACTGTATTTTAAGCTTTTCTGATAGAGAATGTTTTCTATCAGATTATCCATGTATATTAGGCACAACAAAATTTGCAACTTTTTTACTCATAATTTGTGGATTATATATAGGAAAATATGGTAAATAAAATCAAAGTCCCACAAAAAGAAGTTGTAGAGCCTGTATTTAATTTAAAAGGAATCAAATATTCCTTTTAAAAGTCATTTGAAATAATTCACATCATTAAAATAACTGAATCTCAGATCTAAGTGTGAAATACTAGGTGCATCCAATAGATGTTAATTAAATTGCTCTCAATCCAAAAATCTATTAAAAAAGTTTGATTAATTTGTAAACTATTCTGCCATTGATGTAATCATAAGTATTATTATGTTCTTTATTGTGGTGCAAAGTAATATTTTTTTAGCTTTTTGTTTTGTGTTTGCCACAAAATGTTTTGCTTATAAGATTGTTTATACTAGTCAACTGATATTATACTTTTCACCTTGTCATTACATTACTCCTCTATAAACATGGTTAAAATATCATATGAAATGAAATGAAATATCGAATCAGTGGAAGTCCATAAAATACATTATTTACTTCTCTTTCCTGTTAATAAATTTCTTAAATTTAATAAGTGTGTAATCTTAATCCGGATATTTGATTAAATAATATATAATTAATTAATCATATGATATTTAAGTATAATTTTCAAATTAAATATTTTAAAGAGCTAAATGTGACACACCATAAAAGAAATTTGAAAAGTAATAGTCTGAATATAATTTAATACAATTTTTAATTATGTAAAAGAATAGTACTTAATAAAATTACTTTTTTGTTTATTGAAGATTTGAATTTCCTTTATGATTATTATTGAATTAGCACTGGTTTTAATATAAATTATGTCCTTCTAACCTTTAATTTAGTCATTTTTATTTTTCAGCAGCTTGTATTTTTAATTGTTGTCAGTTGGTTTTATTTACATGTGAAGAAAGTAGATTTTGTTTATTGTGAAAATGTTATTTTTCTGTTTATCCAGATATTTCAGTTAACAAGAAAATTTTTACCATAAAATTTTGAAATATTTTCACAGTCACTATTTTATTATATATTTTTTTAAGTTCTTTATGTTGCTCCAATTCTACATTGGTCTCTAAGAACTTCTGTAGTAATGGTGTTTTTTTTCAGTCTCATGATTTAATAAGAAAAAGTGCTTCTAAACACAAGGAAAACTGAATAGCATACAATTCATTGTTTTCTTAAATTTTGTTTGGTTCAAATCTGAAATCGAAGCAAAAATTAGCTTTATATTTTGAGTGTTAAAATTTATCCTTTTAATGCAGGTTTGTTGATTTTTTTCAAGACATGCTTAGAAAATATTTTAATCAGGAAATAATGACTTCAAATTGAAGAAATATAGGAAAGTTTTGTGTTGAAATTTGCTGACATGCATAATTACCTATGCAGAATTATGAGGCATTTATTAAATATCATAATAAAATGTCCTTGGTATCTACTTAGGTTTGAAGCCAAAAGTTAATTTTTTTAGTTTGAAGTTAGATAACTTTTGTTGTTCATGTATTAACATTCATCATTAAACATGAATTCAAAAATGAAAAGCTTTTATTAAAATATTTCAGTTTTATATTGAATTTTATTTTAATTCAGAGGAATTATAATTTATTTTTCAATAGTATTCAATGTTTTACTATTATAACTTTTTCTGTTAATCCAAAAGTATCTTATAATTGGTGTTTATTTAAAACAAAGTCTAATGTATGTATATATATATATATATATATATATATATATATATATATACACACACGCGCACACACACACACGCGCACACACACACACGCGCACACACACACATACACACACACACACAAGATTTTGGTGCTTCAATAATCTGTTTTGTACTCTGTTTATTTTTCATAATATATGAATTGAATTTCGATTCAATGCTTTAATTTCAGAATCTTTACATTCATTATATTTCGTGTTTTGGAGCAAAAGGAAGTTCCTTGAATTTTTTGTATTTATGCTACTCATGTATTTTAATGAGTAATATTTTTTATTAATGCTTAATTGATATAGGTCTATTTATAACTTATATTTATATTTTATGTTTTAGGTCCATGACAAAAGACTTTCTCTATCTGAGGGAAGGGGATGTTTATGGGCCTCTATTAAATATATTTGATATGTTTGATCATATATATTATTTTCAGTGATGTGTAATATAATATTTAAAGTTCTAAGAATATTTAATTGGATAATTTTTTGTGTGATTTTGCATTTATGAATATTCAAGGTTTAATGTTATTATAATTTATTCTAATTGCCAATAGCTTAATTACTCAAAAACTTGGAAGTTTTAAATTAAGCCATCAAACTTTTAGTAGAATTTTGCCATCTAATTTTTTTACTTATAAACTATTAAGTGTTATTTTTACATGTTACCAAAAATGTGAGAAAGATTAGAGATTCATTGACATATTTTTTGAAATATATACTAATATTTATGTGATCATCTTAATTGTGCATCACTAGGAAAAATAGTCATACAGATCTATCAAATTATATGCTTAATAATCTATGTGACTACATTTTGCATTTACTGCAAGCAGAAATTATTTTTGGCGGTTTTTCTTCAGATCAAGTAATAATTTGATTACTTTAGTGAATAATGTTTTATTTTAAATTTGTGGAAGGAAAACAGAGAAACACTAAATATTTGTTTTCTTACATTAAAGGCTCCTTTCTTTTAAAGTTGTAGAGTTAAATATTCATTAGTTATAGGATAATCTAATTTCTTTATGTTTAATAAAATTTTATAGTTATTCAGCTTTTAAGCTATGAAGAATAGTATTTGAATTTTTATTAAAATTTTATATCGTAATCATTACAAAGTAAAAATTTAAAGAAATGTTAGTACTTATTGTTTTTTGACAATAGGGAAGTTTCAGTAAAAAAATTTCAATACAAATTTTAGAATTTTAATATAGATGAAATCTGCTTCTAAAGCAACTAAACCTTGCCTTTAGTTGTATAATTTATAAGTTAGACTCACCTGAGTCTTGCTTATTTGTGAGGAGTCACATTTCCTGCTAAATTTTCAGTTTCATGTTGGGCCTCCTGTAAAAAAGAGATTAACAAAGCAACTAATGCTTTACGTATTTCGGTCATCAAAAAAAGTAGAAGAGGAAATGCTATATTCATGAAATTGTATACAATTATTATTTATGTAAAAATTTTGTTTTCTGAGAAGTGCTGAAATTTTTCATTGCAGTAAACAGTATAACACAGCAGTAAAATCTTGAACTTTATCTTAGATAAGAAAATGCAACCAAGAAAAATGTGTAAAATAAAAACTAAAAAATAAATGTAGATGAAGAATTAAAAATGTGCTTTCATTTTCTGATATTGTTTTGTTTAATCATTAAAAACAGTATATATGGTGCTCATATCATGAAGTATACCTTTTAAATTGAAGGAGAAAATTTACTTTTGCTAACAAAAATAAAATTTGTTTATAAGTTAAACATCCTGTGTACTTATCATAATCTGATACTTCTCTACTTGAAGGAAAATATCTAAATCATGAATTCAATTAGACTGTAAATAATATATATCTGCTAAGTCTTATGTATGTTATTTATATTCATATTCATTCATGTATTCTACATTCATTATATTATTCAGTCTACGCATACACATCTTTTTGCTTGCGTGTCATTTCAGCAATTTTAGATTCTGATATTGATGGTATTTTCACAGAAAACCCCACACATTTTTCTACTTGGAAACTACAGTGAAATCTTTATTAAAAGCACTGAAACAATGCTGCATTAAAAATTTGACTTTTAAGTTTTTAAATGCTGCAACATTTCTTCCCATAAATAGAGTTATTGGTTTTATAATGCCACCATTGAGTTGAAAGCAATTACCCATAAATGTATTTATTGTTTTGTTATTTATTTAAATATGAGTATCTTGATAAATGCACAGTGCATTTCTTTATTTTTCATTTTGATTATGTGTTTAATTCATTGAGCAAGAAAAAAATATTGTAATAAGTGATTAAAATATTCTTATATTTGCTTTAAATATTAAAGCTTTATTTTTGGAATTCTTATGAATTTTCAGTTTTAAAAATAAGACCCAATGTTTGGTTAGATTGTCTGTTATTTAAAAAATGTAGTTATTTTTAGTTTCATAAGATTTGGATAAAATGAGTACAAAATATATTTTTAATTATAAGTATTATCTTGCATTGATATAATTTATCAAACCTATTAAGTATTTTTCACTGAAGGCCTTTACTCACATGGGCTGTCATTCCATGGAGTTTAGTTTGCGTTAAGTATTTTTATTAGGAATATTAATGTGCAATTTATTTGAGAAACAGTTGTATAAAAACTATGCTTTAGATGAAGATTGGCAATTTGTATAAACATTTCTAAAATACTGCATAAAAGTCATGTTTAAATGTATTTAATGTTAAGATGTAACTTTCCTTGTATATTTATATTCAAAAGAACTGAAAATAGTACCTAAATAACTATGGTGTATTCAGAAAATTTCTCATTCATTGATTTTTTTTTTTTGCAAATCATAAATATTTTCTTTGTTTTTTTTTTAATATTTTTTCAAATTATTTACCTATTGGATGCTTTTAAAGTTTCATGTTTTTTCATACTATTTTTATTAATATATTTGAGGAAATACTATGCTTATAGTTTTAATCTTTCAAAGCCTGTTTTGTTTATGAATTTGTGTTCTGTATATTTTTTACATATTAATGAAAAATGTTAATGGTCTATAAATGTGAAATTAAAAAGTGTTCTTTTTTAGATCTAAGTTTCACTTGGTAAACATTAGTAACAGCGACAAATGAAAGTGACAAGACAAAGTCCTGACTATAAGACCAAAGCCTTGAATGAAGATATTTGCCTTCCAATTCCAAGATGTGATAAAAAAATGACCTGTAATTGTTTTATGAACTCGATAAAATGTTAATGAGTTTAAAATTTTTGTTGTTTTAGTTTTCAGATATCCAATTTAATTTTGGAAAAAAATATGCAATAAATAAATACTCAACTGGAAAACCTTGTATTGCGTTTTTGAAGTTTATGATACATTTTTTCTTTGAAAAATTTTTAATGTAAAACTTGATGTTAAGGAATACTTTTGAATTAAAAATATTGTTTATTAAAGAACATGATTTTTTAAAGTTATATCTTTTATTACTAAGATTTTACAGGGAAACTTTCATATGTATTAAGCAACTGACTTTTAAAATCATTTTTTAACATTACAAGGTTTTGTAATTGCTTTTGCACGGTCTGAAAATCATGACATTATGTGTGTATGCTACATAAAACAAGGAAAGATTCTTGGTCTATATATATTTGCAACTGGCTGCTTGATGATTATTTGGGAAAAATTAAATACCTATTGATTCTACCATGCTTCAATTTGATGGGCTTGATTGTTGTGTAGAAAACAAAGTTATTAAAGGGGATAGAAAATTTTTCTTAGGTAGATTTTAAAAGTATGATTTCTTAAATTTTTGCAAAAAATATTTTGACTGCTCCTATAGGGAAGAGGATATTTAAACATCAAAAATGCCATTTATGTTATGAATGCTTAATTTTATTGCAAAATATTTGAAAAATGGCTCAAGTTTGATGTTACCTTACTATTTTTTCTATTTATTAATAATTCTCTTGTATCTGATTCTCATATATTTTAATCGAAATATTATTTCTTGCTTTAATTGTTAAAATATTATTTATGGTTGAAAATTTTCATTACATTTATCAATGAATAAACCAGTAAAAGATCTAATATTTTATGCCTAAAATCATTAGAGCATTTAGTGATTTTGAAGTTTGGCATGCTGCAATTAAAAATAATTTATAAATTTTGCTGAAGATGAAAATAATACTTATATGTAACTAGCATTTTTCTAATTATATAGAAATTAAGTGTAGTAACTGAGTCCTTAACAAATTGTGTTCTATTCAGTTTATACCCTTACAGAAAAAAATGACTAATAAAACATGCAAAGCTAATTTTTTAAAATATGTCTTGCCTATTTGAATTGAAGAAATTTATTCTGCTTCAATGTTCATGAAAGTCTGTTCAAATTGCATAAAATAACTATCAGAGCAGGTAACTTTAAATGTTTTAATTTTCTACATAAAAATATGAATATTGAAGTTTTTGTATAGTATATAATTCATTGATTTTTTTTAAAAAAGAGTTTAAAGCTAATACTTTCTCCTATAGTAAATAAAAATATTGGCTATAAATTTAGTGTTAATAATTTCTAAATTTAGTTCTAGAACTACCATTAAGCATTAAAAATTTAATATTTATTATATTAATTTAACATTAATTACAATATAAAAATTTTCATTTTCTTTAACTATGTAAGCTGTTCTCAGGAAAATTATACTGAATATTTAATAATTATCCTTAATTTTCCTTTTAAAATGATATAACTCTGCATTTAGAATACTAAGTACATGTAATTTTTTTTATTATTTAAAGGGTAACTGTTATAATCAGAGCTAAACAGTCTGCAATCTCTAAACAGGGTTTCAAAATCTTTAAATTTATTATATTTTTATAATGTTTGAAATTTCACATACACAGTAATTCATTTTTAGTACAGCTGTTTACACTAGATACCATATAAGCTTACTGGTTTCTAAACCTTATTTCTTCGTAAAATGTAATAAATAACATAAAATATCATAAAAGTAAATATTTTATGTATTTTTTTAAAATATTTTGTTGAATATACTATTACTAGCATTTAGCCAATTTAAGTTTGCTTTTATTTCTAAAATGACTGGAGAAATAAAACATTTCTCCAGTCATTTTATATTAAATTTATAGAATGGTCTAATACCCTTTTAAAAAAATTCTCTCCAAACCAAACTATCTTCTCCAATGAACTTCCCAGTTAAAATCATACTCAGATTCTATGCTGTGCATACATTTTATATTTTTCATTTCTTTTGTGTAATATTCTCATAAAATAAGGTCTTCTTGTATTATGTTGTGATGGAAACTTTTCATTGAAATCAAATCCAGACTTTTTTTCTTTATTAGCCAAACCTTTTTCCATTGTGGTATAGGTTAAACTTAAATTCATTTTGTTTGTATGTTGGAATTCTTTAACATTTTTAAAAATTATTTTTATTATGTATCCACAATCTTTATAACATTTTTCTAGCTGAATTCATTTTAGAAATTTTAGCAATGCCATTTTCATGAAGTGTTTTCCACCCCAACATTTATCAAACGAAAATGATTTTTATATTACTATGTATAACAAATTTCTCAAATTTGTTTTACCATTTAAAGGAAATAGAGATATCATATGGAACTTCTCTTTCTCATAGAAATATATTATCTCTGAAATTCCTTGTTATGTTTTGACATTTAAAAATTTTAATATTTTTTCGTTTAATAAACGAATCTTTTAAGTACATTTTATAATAAAGCTTAAATGTTTCAGCTGTTTTCATTATGTATCAATACTTCAGCTATGCGTTAGTTGAAACTGCTCAAAATTTACATACACAAATAAAATAGAAATATCTATGTAACATTATGTCAAATAAATGCAGATTGAAAATATTTACTCTTATTCCCTTCATTGTATGGAATATTTGCAATGATGTTTTTATATACTTTTTTTTTTATATATATTTCTAAAATTTATACAATTATTTATGCATATCAGTATATTCAAAGTTTTCCTGCAATGGTGAGACAGTCTTCATTGATAATTCTTTTATTGAGATTATGTTTGACAATTTTAGTCTAAAGAATATTAGTTTGTTATTTCTTTTGAAGAAACATTTATTTATCTCATTAAATTTAAAATTAATGTTATAACGAGGTTATGCGCAAACAATCGATCAGGTTTGAATGTTGTTAAAATCGAATTTTTTAGTGCATTAAATTATGAGATTATTTATCTTTATCACAATAGATTTCATTCTGATTTTTATCATGACTTTTTTTTCAGTTTTTCTTATTTTTATAGATTTAATTTTTTCATGTTTTTGATTTAAAATTTTAATGTATTATTACTTAAAGAATCTAATTATGAAACAAATTTATGTTGATTACATTTGTATTTTTGACCCGTTTTATATTTATTAGGAATGATTACTATTAGAATCTTTAAAGGCAGCATGTATTATTCTTTGCATTTGTATGTTAGTTTAAGAGGTTTGAAAGAATTATATTTAAAAATCTTCATAAGACTGCTGAAAAGCTCAATATATGATAATACAGTTCTCAATTGAAATTTGGCATATTTCATATCAAAATATGTTATTACAGTAATCTCTCATTTTTGCGAACTCATAAGGAGCAGTAAAACAGTTTGTAAAATAGAAAAATAATGTATTAGCTTATTAAGATGTGATTTCTTTTACCAAATTACTTTTTCTTTATAAATAAAATACTATTAGAAAAAATATTTATAGAATACACTATTATAACCACATTTAAAATGAGATTCATGCTTAAAACAGTACTTATTTTCACTTTATTGATGAAAAACCAGGGAAAATAACTTTTCTGTGTTTAAAAATTACATTTTTTAAAATATATTTTTCCATTGCTATATGTGATCTGGCATTATCATGCATCAAACGAAAAGAACCACTAATTTTTACAGACGAGATACAAGATTTCAGTTTTTCGTCGGCATCCTGGCTGTCAAATCGCCATTGCAAATGATTGCAGCTCCATACATTTATATATGCTGATTCTATTGCATATTGTTGACTCACTTTGTAGTTTTTCTTTTCCAAACGAGTTAAAGATTATTTTTCGAATGCCCTTTTCGCTCTATATTGAAACACATCTGGTTTCACACTCCTAATTGAATTGGTGTTATGTACATTGAGTCATTTGTAAACAGGATTGGACTGCAATAGCTTCGCATTTAACTTAGATGTTCAGCAGCACACCTTCATCGGTTCGTACGGTGTTTCAAATTTAAGGCATGCACATTGTTAGCTTGTGAGCTTAGAGACCACTCTTATAAAGCCTGTTTCTAATTATTTGATTTAACATTAACTGCCTTTTGTACCAACATTAAATAGGAATTTTCTGTCGTTGTTACCGGAAGACATACGTATGTGATCTTGCTTAGAGATTTGCATCGTAAAGTTGTCATCGCCAACGTAATAGGTCAAATTTTTTATCTTGATGTGACGAAGAGATATGCAATTAGCTGGAACACACAAAGGATGAGCCAGAAGAGCTAGAAAATGGTCTGCGGGTATTGTAACTTGTGATTGTGGCCTGGGCATGTTTTCTTGAGACAAAATATTTTGGCAAGCTGATTCTACAGTTTTTGGAATACATTGCAAAACCTGTATGAAAAGGGAATCATGACACATCACACCCAGCATTCATATATTGCAACCTATTTTTCAGCCGATCGCTTACTGTTTTAACGAAATGGTTAGATAATTCTTTCGAGACGCGCTGTTAAATTCTGGATGTTTTCAAAAACAATCAACAAAATTTAAAAATGAATATTCAATCACAATACTTACAAAGTTACGGAAGTCTAATTTTTCTACTGTCCATAAAATAATAAAATTGGTGACTTTTGCATAGATTTTTTTAAAATAACTATGATTTCATATGATAGTATTGAAATCTTTATTTTCCACATGAATTTTATTTTAATGCCATATTTTTTAATCATAAATTTCATAAAATAAGTTGTATGTTAACTTTTGCAGCAAAGTGTATAGTACATAATTAGTAATGTTTTAAAAACTTTATATGTTTAAAAATGTATATAAAGGAAATCAACTTCATTTTAAAGTTTTGGAGTATTTTTTCTGCATCGAGATTTCGTCAAGCTGGTAGTCGAATGATTAGATCTGACTTTCAGCTCAGCATTGTGTTGGTTTGAATCCCATCTTGGGATTGGAAATTTATAGTGATTTGGAATCCACTTCAAACTATATAGTACCCAGTATAATTAGTTCTTGTGTGTGAATGGAAGGTTGTTTGGTCGCTCAAATACCAATTATACTAAATTTAGATTTGAAAATGTAATCCATTTACAGACGTTGATATAGTTATGTATCAAAAGTTCAGTGAGACTGCCAGTGCCTATATTAATTGCAGTAACTCTACCTAATATTTTTGATTCGGAAAGATCCTTAAGGCTGAAATAGTTTCAGAATTTCTTAAGGTCATTCATGTCGTCCGGAATTCTCATGAATTTTTTGACTGAGCTATAATACTATTTTTTAAATAAATGACTCATCAAAATAAGGATTTAATATTCGTTTTAAGTGTGCAAGAAACCAAAACTTTCTTTTCAAATTCTATGTCTATTTTTTTAAGCTTCAGTAGTAAAACAAAAGAATTCATGTAAAATTTTCCCATTATTGAATAGTTTTTCAAATAATGAAATTAAATGTTTTATGATATCTGTAACTCTCTCTGTCATTTTAAAAATTTTAGAACAATCCATGCACAACAATGATTCATGTAGTTTCACAGATTTCATATAGAATTTCCACCTTATCTTTAAAAGCAAAAAAAAAAAAGTTGTTTTGAAATAATGTAAATACACTCAGAAGCTAACAAAATTTGAATGGATAATTGAGATTTTTCTTTATAAAAACAAAAGAAAACAAAAACTTCCATTAAAAAATTATGAAGCTAATTTTATTATATACAATTCACTAAAAATTTTGTTTGTACTGATACAAATAAGTAATGGAAAAATTAAAAAGAAATATATATATATATATATTGTATATATTTTCTTATTAACACAACTCTTTTTTCTCAGAACAGACAATTTTATCTCTGAAATGATCAACATGTAACATATATATATATATATATATATATATATATATATATATATATATATATATATATATATATATATATATATATATATATATATATATATATATATATATATATATATATATATATATATATATATATATATATATATATGTATATATATATATATATATATATATATATATATATATATATATATATATATATATGTATGTATATATATATATATATATATATATATATATATATATATATATATATATATATATATATATATATATATATATATATATATATATATATATATATATATATATATATATATATATATATATATATATATATATATATATATATATATATATATATATATATGTATATATATATATATGTATATATATATATATATATATATATATATATATATATATATATATATATAATATGTGTTACATGTTGAGCACATTTCACAGAGATTTGCAGTTGATAAAATTGTCTGTTCTGAGAAAAAGTTACATTAATAATAAGAAAATATGACACACTAAGAAATTGCGGATTAATTGTAAAGGATGGAAATTTCGATAAAAGTATTTAAATATATGAAGGAAAATACATATTGCAACAAATGTTGAATTAGAAGAAGTTTAATGTAGCAATGAAAGAATTAAGAAAAACTTTAAAGAGTGTTTCATAAATGCTGAAATATCAAATATTTATTGAGAATTATAAAATTACATATAGTGGGGTCTTTTAAATTTGAGACTCTATGTTGTATGGACGAAGACACTTCGATCCTTAAGGATTTTCTTATTTCTGCTTCACTTATTTTCATCTGAACAGTAATTTTGAAATTATAACTGATGAACTTTTCTTGTATTTATGTGCTGTTGGACTACTGCTGATGAATATTGTGGGAAGTAAATGTTCTTGAGTTAGGAACGCAAAAAATACTTGTTAACTGTGTATTATTTTAAAGATAAAAGAAAATTTACATTGTTTATAGGGGAAAGTAATTGGGAAATTTTACCATTCAATTTTTAGATGTTTCACGAAAAATGGCGCACACATGAACACATTTATGTGAATTGAAATATAAATACGTACATTTAGAAGAACAAATATTATCGTAGAAGATATTTATTTGAAATGAGAAATTTTTACTCAGTATTTGTCTTTGAAAGAAAGATTTATGAGGAAAAAAAAAAAAAACGATATTATTTCTGATTAAACAAAAAGTTAAATACTTAAGATTTTCTATGTCAGCGCAATAAACTACTATTTTAATTTTAAAAATTCGTGGTAAAATTGGTATTTTTTTAATTAATGCTCAAAAGCATTTTAAAAAAGGAATGCTTTTTATTAAATTATATTATTGTTGATTCGTTTATTCAAAGTATTTAAATATCTGTTAATATATTAAAATATAATCTTGATATTGTTGAAAAGATCTTTAACATTATTAAAAAAATTACTTTTTTGATTACATCTTTTTAATAACAGAGTAAAAAAAAAAAAAAGAAAGGGAAAACAACATTTGAAAACTTAGGGATAAATAAATAAGTAAATGAAATAAAATGGATACTTTGAAAATATTTTATTTATTTTTGATTAACGATAAAAATTTGTGCATAATTCATGCATAGATATTTAAAGCATTGTCTTGTTTCCTTAACTAGCGTCATATCTATGTATTTGCTACGTTAATTTCATTATTGTTTTCTTAGGCAGTGTGTTAGAGAGTAAGTGCTCTGTTAAGTTAGTTTTAAAATATTAAAAACTTACTATAGGAGATAATTTCCACAATTCCTAGTGTATTGCCTACCTGAAAAATCTTAGAGAACTTTTTTATAGAGAATAAATCAGAGTACAAAATCTTACCTTTTTGTTTAATTTCAATAGAAATTTAACAATTGTTCGCAAGCTAAAAAATAATATGTTTGTATTTTAGCTTTGGAAGTAAGGAAATAAAAATGTTTTATTTTATTATATAATTAATAGATAGAAATTTTCATAATTAAAATGGAATATTTCATTCTGTCAATTCTTAATATGTATTTGCTGTTAAGATATTAGTTGTGATAATTTGGAAAAAAATAATCACGTCTGCATATCAATATATATGAGTTGTCATAAAAATGTGAAAACGTTAATTAACATTTTATAACTAAAAGAAAGCATACAAATGCTTTCATGATAGTTCACTGAGGGCTATGGGGATAGAATTGTGCTCTTATGTATTGAAATGCCCAGGTTTGAACCTAGATACTTAGATGTCCCCCAGCTGGAGATGTCTGTTGCATTTCCGCTTTCTTCAGGCGCATTTGTTTATATAGGTGCGTGGGAGTATTTAGGGGTCCTTGTGATATTTGAATATGGCATTCTTTTTATGAAAAAACTTCCAGAAAATTAATGTTCAAATATTTTGCTTTTTACTACAGTAAAAACATTCCTTAATTTATATCAGCTAAATATTGCGACTAAAAAGAGTTGAACAATAAAAATATTTAATCAAATAAAAATAAAACAATACTTTTTATTTAATTCAACTTAAGAAAAATATTTTATACTTTTAAGAAATATTAATTTTACATATTGATGCCACTTCTATCAAGCATTTGTAACAGCTGTTTTCTTCTTTTTCTCGAATAATTTTTATATATAAGATAAATAAGTCCATAAAAAATAATTATTCACCTGTGATGGATGATATGAGGCTATGAAAATAATACTTTTTCAATTTATATAGTTGATGTTATAACTAAATTTTTTACATTTAAATCTGCGAAGTAGTATCTTGCCTTCGGTTCAACAATTCATGGGTTCGAATCTTGGATTTGAATGTTTGGAGTGATTCAGAATCCACTTTAAACCGTAGGTCTCGGTCTAAATTGCCTGTGTGTGCAAAAAATGACCATTCAGTGACAAATAAACCAAACCACGAAACAGTGACATTGAGTGTATCAGCTCGAATTATCGCTTAGATTAGCAGCTTTTTTAAAGTGTAGGTAGCATATTCAATTATAAGATTACTACTAGAAATTTTAATTAAAATATAATGTTAAATTGATTCACACCACTATACTGTTATCTCAAACTGTTAAATGATATAGTGGAAATGAATGTAAAATATATTTTTTCTTATTGCGGTCATTATGACTATTAGCAGCAAATAAAATATATTTTCAAAAAATAAAAATAAATAAAATTTATTTTCAAAAAATATCTTTTATTTTCTAAGATATTTAAAAAAAATTTTTAAGTTTTTTCTTTTAAAAAATTAAATTTTGGTGAAGACGAAATTAGAATTATACGATCGTTTGCGTTGAGATAAATTTGAAATAATTAAAATTCAAGCTTGTGAATTTTCTTTTAATTAAATCTATATTTAAATAATTGCTTAGATAAAGATTTTTTCCTATTTATATAACTTAAAATTAGACATTCCGTCATTTAAGATTCCAACATTCTGATATTGTAAATAATGTTTGCAAATCAGTGACCGAGCTGGTAGTTGATTAATTAGCGCCATGTCCTTCAATTTTCAGTTGCTCTTGCATTCGATTCTCGTATTCATCATAAATATATCCAGAATCCGCTTTAAATTGTAGTTTACAGATAAAAACTAACATTTGTGTGCAAAAGCAACCGTAAAGTGACAGTTTAAAAATCTCTCTAGAAAGTTGCTTATAAAAATTAAATATAATCTATAATTGCATGTTTTTTCATGAACTTTTTAGAACTTCGTTACAAAAAAATGCTAGCTGCCTATAATGATCTACCATAGTGAAAAAAAGGAATTGAAGCCGTAAATATTAATCAAACGACCAAACATTGTTTAAAAAAAAATTGAAGCCAGCTTATACTATATTTGTTCATGTCCCTAACGAATTGGTAAATGCATTATTAATGAATTATTTCATTCTGAAACTTTCAAAAATATACTCCTTCAAAGTATCGACTTGGAGCATCAGAAAGTTACACAAGAGGATGACACAAAACTACGCTTTTCATATTTTTAAAGCACACACTATTATCTTAGAAATTAAAGAGTAATGATGTAATCTAATGGAAAAGGCATTAGATATAAATCATTAAAAATAATTATTTTTTTACATTATTTTCAAAGTATAAATTTTTACTTAAAATCTGTCGATAATTACACTTTGGGAAATAAAATATCAATGATCTTCATTAATTCCATAAAAATAGTAGATAAGAAATAAAGAAATGCTATTGCGAAAGGAAAAAAATGGAAGGAAGAAGCACTCACATTTTCTTGGAAGCTGCGATATAATATGATCGTCTATTGAAAATGGTATCGAATGTAGCATATTAAAATAATGCAAAGTATCAAATAAATATTGCTTACATTTTATTTATTTATTTTTAAAGAAGATCTCACGTAATATACTTTGAAACTTTTTATTTTTAACTAAAGAATGTTCTTTAGGTCTTCAGTCTTATATGATTTAAAATGTACGATGTGCATAATTTGGGAATAATGGTTGCCGAACTCAACCAAGAAGTTATGCATATCACTCCCCTTTTTTTTGATATCACTTTAACAGGTGATGATTATTTCTTCATATCCAACCCAGACGAGCGGCTTGTCACGTGGCGGGGATTAAGCGAGCGGTGGCGGATAACAATAGCAAGCGCGGTCACGGTTTACCTCGACAACCAACGCTTATTGTGCGAATGGTGACTCTTCATTAAAAGGCAAGCCGCCACTTGTCACCCTAGTGAAAGCAAAGGGAGACCCCACTCATGGGATCGCTACAGCTGGTTGCTTTTGTCATCAAGAGACTTGAATCCTATGAATCAGAGATCCTCTCTAGAATCGCTCTGCCACATTAAGCCCGCTTCTACTTCTGGACCTGCACCTGCACAACCAGTTAATGCGATTCTTTGGAGCAGTACTGTAAATGAGAATTCAAAGACGTCGATAATTTTCATTCATGCTTACGTGATTTTTACCCATGATTGAAAAATAATTTGAAAAGCTCGGCATCGTAATTAAATTAAATCTGTAATAATTTTATTGTTTTTAGTCTTTTAATGCTGTGAAATTTTCTTAATATTTAAATTAGGGAAGAATGAAATTATGAGAGAGAAGGTAATAAAAAAATATGTAATTTCATATGACAAATTTATTCCTCATAGTATACAGAGTAATTGCCAACAATATATATATATATATATATATATATATATATATATATATATATATATATATATATATATATATATATATATATATATATATATATATATATATATATATATATAAGAATGCAATACTTACATTTAAGTTTTAATTTACACTTAACAAGGGAAATTAGGATTATCGCGCATCAGACTTATTAGTTAATTGATGTAGGAAATGTTTAGCATTCCAGGACGTAAAATATAAGTTGATTTGAATCGAAGTCTGAATGTGTGTGTGTGTGTGTGTGTGTGTGTGAAGGCTTTTATTGCAGGTCAAAGTTCATTTCATCTGTGATCTATCAAGTAAATCGAGTGTATAGGCATTTAATTATTTTTACAATAAGTAATAAAATAAATACACTTTTAAGTTTTATGGGAAATAAATTTTTTTAAAAGTAAAAGCAATCATGATATGGATATAATACATGATAAAGCAATCATGATATGGATATAATACATGATAAAGCAATCATGATATGGATATAATACTCTGTAAAAATCATGTTAATGAGTATCTATGGTTTTAATTGAAGTTTTTAGTTGCTTACTTCAAAAGCAAAAAATAATGAATAAAAAAAAAGATTTAATGATTCACGAGCTCTAAACATTAACGAAACTGTAAATTCTGGTGAAGTAAGACTGGTTAAGGATCTTCAAAAACTATATTCTAAGCAACAAAATAAAATCAGATTTAAATTTATAGAATTTTATTATTAAATTGAAAATAATTTCTAGAAAATTTTCAAGGAAGCAAGAATTATTCGCGGGCCACATATTAATTTTGTTCTGGAATTCATTTAAGTTTTCTTACACTGATATATTCATTTTTATTTAAAAAAATTTTTAAATTGTGAAAATGAGTTAAAAAATTATTTTCATCCCAATCATTTTTACTCTTCATTATGTAGTAAGTTGTGTAAGAGTAATAATTGCTTTACACATTTCAATTTAAAATAATTTCTAATAACGTATTTATTCATCGTATTTATCAGATTTGAAACAAAAGGATAGTTTATCTTTGACTTTTTTATATTGTAAAATTGGCTTATAAATTATTCCAACTAAATTTTAACAAATAGAGTAATATAATTTTAATTTAAATAATTGCAATTATACATATAAAAATAGGAGTTTTTCATTAAATCTTACATTTTTTAGTGTCAATTAACAGTTTTTCGGAAGAATTAGTAAATTGGAGTAATTTTGTGCATGTGTATGGGATATAATTAAATGAAAAATATAAAGAAATTGAAAAAGTATTGAGAAACTGAATGCTAAAATCTTAAGAGATTTAAGATTGAAGTACTTTTCTACACGATGATTCTTAAATTAATTTAAAAATATCATTTTACTCAGATTGTTATACTTAGAAATTTTCCTCAGAAAGATGAGGATATATTTCATAAATAATAGATAATTATATTTACCCACGTATATTTCTCTGAAAGCAGACCGATGGTGGAGAGGTTAGCGTCTCTAACTTCGAAGCAAAAGATGCCGGGTTCGAATCCTGGTTCGGACATGATGTTCCTTTCTCTCTGTGTTTATCTTTCTTTATCCCTTCCCTTTTGGGGCAAAGAGGGCACACCCACTGGGTTCCCTCTTTGCCTCTTAAAATTAAAAATGTAATTGTTGTCATATCTTTTACTATTAATTGATATTAATTTTGTTCATTAGCAACGAAAAATGCTGTTGAAAATTGTTTCTCATTAGTATTAATCTTAAGTGCCATTAATGATAACTTAATGTATTTTCATATATTTTTTTTTCCTTTTGTGATAAAACCATTTTAGTTTATTACCAGTGAAATATATGTTGAAAATAATACTAAAAACAAGCCTTCAAAAGAAATTCAAATGCTGGTGATCAGAGTGGAGGAAGTATATATATATATATATAATTTTTTTCATTATTTCTTTGAAATAACTAAGATATTGAAAACATACCATTTGTGAACTGAGAAATGCAACTTGTTCAAAAACAATTTGAAGAAAATATGTCGAATTACTAATTGCGAAAGATTTTTTAAAGTTTTCGCCAAATGAAAAACCTTGTATAAAAATGGATAGTTTGTTTTAAATAACAAAAGCCACGGCATTTAAAACCGTGAAGCCTATTTTTTTAAGTTTTCCTCCCCTCCGTGTCAAATAACGGTTCATATTTCAGAGAAAAGTTGTTAGTTAAGCTGCAACCCCAAGGCGTGGGAGATGACACCTGGCACATCGGACCCTCCGGAAAACAGCTGATTTGACTCAGCTTGAACTTGGACCCTAGCTTCGATACGCAATTCACATGTTCCCCCTTCATCAGGTGAAATGGTAACTTCACTGCAGTGCTCCAAATCACCAAGAGGAAGCAAAGTGTTTAAAGTTTAAAGTGCTCTGTGATAAAATGCTCATACATTTACTCAGTTTTAATTAATATTAATTTTATAATAGGACATGTTGTGAAAGAAGCTTTCTTTTGGTTCATTTCCTATATATTCTTATTTAATCTTCATAAAAAAATATAACTTGAAGTTCAATAAAGTACGTTTTAAGCAAAAGTTCCTTTATTGAAGAACGATGCAAAATATTAAAGACAATAGAAACTTTATCTCATACCAAAGCTGACAGTTAAATGTAATTTGTTAATTTTTTTGAAGAAAATATTTCTCTTAAGATGTACTATCATTACATTTAGTATTTCAAGGAAAATATTTATCCTATGATTGAAATGAATTATGAGTACATCAGTAATAGCTGTAAGTGATATTGCTCAAGGCGTCTCTTCTTTACCTGGTGTTGGGAATATAAACATGATGCGCCTTTTTGAAAAATGCACACCAAGTACTTATTTCCACGTAAGTATATTGAAAATTTATTTCATTTACTGAGAGAGAATTTTCATGATTAAAGATATAATTTTAATTAAAAAAATTTTCTACTATATTTTATGAAATAAAAAATTTATAAGTTAAAAATTTTAAAAAATATGATATTTTTATTTAATTTTAAAATGCTTTTCATTGTTATTGCTTAATATATGAATACATCGTGTGTGTGTGTGCGTAAACATGAATATCTTCCTCAAGAAAGATATTATCACAATGTTTCGTGTAAAAAGGTATAAGAGCAAATAAATTTTTACATATTTAAAGATTTTTCCATATTTTCATTATTTTTGTTTTTTAAGACGTATTTATTCGTAAATATTAGTTAAAAACTTTCATGGGTTTATTATTTTGTTATTTACATTATATTATAAGCATTTTGTACCTCTATGATTCTATTATAATTTGTTTTTATAAGTCTAAGTTCAAAAGTAGGTTAAAATACTATTTTCTCTTTAAACTAAAAGTTGATTTAATGCAAAAAATTTTAACCTAAAAATTAGTTTCAACTATAAAAAATGAATTTCATTTACTTTCGATTTAAAAGTTTTGTCTTAGCTTGTTTCATTTAGTTTAAAACTTGTAATGATGTTATTTTGGAATAAATTAGAGCATTTTATCACTGTAAAAATTTTTTGTTACGAGGCTATAAAATATAATATTTAAAGTCAATTTTTAATATTTTCTTTATCATTTATTTCCTGAATTCTTCTTCTGAATATCTTCAAAAATTGGAGTTTAAAGTTATAATTGGGACAGATTTTTATATATTTTTTTATTAATTTACATCTTACTAGTTTTAAGGAAATTATCAGATAAAAAATTAAAATTTTTTTTCACAAACATACTCAATAGCAAATATATTAGTCTCTTCCTCATTGAACTGTAATAGATTTTCCTGATTAACTCAATCGTTAACAAGTTACATTAAAATTGTTAATATTTCACATGCATCTCTGTTTTATTTTATCTATAAATTAAGTTTTTAAGAATTTTTCCGTCAATAACACATGGAAAATATTCTTTCCTTATTTTAATTCCTTTGATTACTTGCTTTTTAAATATTAATATACTATACTATAATATTGTACACACAAACATGCATACATTGTTTATTCTACGAATATTAATTAAAAAAGATTTTAATATTTCACTTAAAGAATATTAATAATTAAGAATATATGAATTATTAATATTCTTTAAGTGAAACCTGAAAAATTAATTTTATGTGTCTATATAATTAAAAAAATTACATGTGAAGTTGCCAAATTTCATATAAAATAATAAATATAAATGTAATGTTTGAACTTGCATAATGTTCGCAATGTAGGAAAAATTAACAATTTTGAGGCAAAAAAAGAACATTGGATTTGATTAGATAAGCAAAGTAATTACTAGAATTCACGTTAGAATAAAGAAATAGTTTCGATTTACTAATAAACGTAATTGAAAAAAGAAATATTTAAATTTGCTCGAATATATTATACCTTATGTGATATATATTTAGATCAGATGACACTGATTGTTTGCAAAATTTATCACTGAAATTTTACAATAAATTATCCTCCTTAGAAATTTTAAAGAATTTATCAAATTTAAATAAGTTTTTTGAAACATTACTTCTTAATTTTAGAACAATATTTGTTTGAATTTATAATTCATAAATAAGGATTAATAAGGAACATTATGCCACCCACCCTCTCTAGTGGCCAGAGTGCTTGACTGCTGATAGGGAGGTCCAGGTTTCAAATCCCAGTTCGGGCATGGATGTACTTTCTCTCTCTGTCTATCCCGCTTTTGCCTTTCTTTGTAGGAATGAGTTGTGAATGGTTGCCTACCCTATAAACGGGTACCTATGGCATGTATGTACTGAGGAAGTCGGACTCCACACCAAAATATGGTTCAGTAGAAAAAGTGGAGCAGCGCACCCCATATTGCCAGCCTATCTGGCACGAGACAACAAGGAAAATTATAAGGATTATATAATTTTACATTATAATAATTTGCTTACAAAGCATTTTGACTTATCTGTAAAAAATTATGTCACTAATAATTTTATGTTGGTAGAGATAATATTTACTTATTATATTGTAAAATATTATCTCTATCACTAATTTTAAACATAAAATGTGCAAAGTCTTTGTTGAAAAAATAATTATTTAGTATTCTTTAAATATTGTGATTCATAAAAACGAGTAACATTATTGCTTCATTTTATGTATGTCCTATATAGGTGGAAGTTCGAGGAGGTTATTTGACTATTAAAGAAGAAGTTGAACGGTACTGGGCTTTCTACATTTCAGTGGCCAAAAATTGCCATGAGCAAAATGTTGAGTTAACTAAAAGCAGCTGCGGATTGATTCTTAGAACTACAAGAGCGATAAAGGCATCGGAAGAATTGTTTGTTTGGATTGGTTCAGATTTACTACTTGAGCTAGAATTTCCATTTCTGAAACCTTTCAACATCAAAGGTAGGTGATTAATGTGTTAATTTGATAATTTTTTACATTCTCCGTTGCTAAAAATTTCACACTTACTCAGTTTAACTTATCACAAAAATGGGAGTCATTTATATTTTCCTATGATAAAATATTTTATAATTTATCTTTGTACATTGAAAAAAGAAATGGAAAATCAGTATCCAAAATCTGCTTCCCTTAGTTGAAAGAGAAATCATAAACCAGTGATAATTACTATCAAATAAAGCAACAAAAATCATTTGCTAATTTTAACATTTGAAAGTATTTTGGAATTTATTTGAATGTTGTACACGTATGTTTATTAAAATCTAATGTTTTGATAGATCTTAATATTTTAAACAATGCTATAAATCGCTACAATTTGAGCTTAATTGTTACTAATTGATTTACTTTAAACTTTTCTATTTAAAATTTTTCTATAAATATTTTTCTTTTATGGGGTGTATTTGTGAATGAATATAGATTCAACATTAGAAAACTATAAGAAAGAAAAAAAATTTCACAAATACCAAAAGCCATTATATTTAATCAAGTTTTTAATTTTTGATAGCAAAAATTATAGTTTTAAAAATAATATTTAGACATAAAATGAATTAATTTGTTGCTAAAAAATTACTCAATTTCTGCTATGTTTATTTTATTCTTAAAATCTTAGTTCATATTAACTTTAATGTAAATGGAGAAAATATTGTTTATATGAAGTACTTATAGAGTTGTGTAATGTATATATATATATATACACACAACTCTATAAGTACTTCATATATTTATGTATATATATATATATATATATATATATATATATATTTAATATATATATATATATATATATATATATATATATTTAATATATATATTTATATATATATATATATATATATATATATATATATATATATTTAATATATATATATATATATATATATATATATATATATATATATATATATATATATATATATATATATATATATATATATATATATATATATATATATATATATATATAATGCTTTATTTTGTTACATGTCCTTTCATTATATATTAGGAAACAACATCTAATTTTTATTGAATTTTAACTTTATTTTTTAATGAAGGACAAAAATAAATTACAATTTGAAATTTTTAGCTGTGATAATGCTGTATTTCATATAGAAAAAAAGCTTAGTATTGCAGTTAGAATAAAAATAAAAGGTTTCGTGAATATTTAGAAACATTTTAAATTAGTTGAAGTTACTATTTTGTTTCATTTTAAGCATTTACAGAGTAATATTTCACTATTTATAAAAATTAAAATGACTTCTGTGTTTGAAAAATTGCACATATTTTAGATAATCAAATTTATCTTCTTATATTTAAATTCCTATAAGATAGATTCTTAGATTTTTATCAAAATTTCTACTTGTATACAAAGCACATTAAATTTAGTTGAAATATTTTGAAGTAATTTTTCTTTTTGAAACTGCACTACCCCAATAGTGCAAAAGTAATTACATATTAAGAGAAAAAAGTCAATATAATAAACAAAAGTTCACAGAATTTCTTTACTCAAGCTACTTTTGCTTATGAAAGTTTGTTGTCAAAAAGAAATTTTAATATGAATTATAAAATTTTAATATGAGATTATAATATAATAATTATAAAATTTTTTAATGTGAGGTTACTTAGAAATTTTGAAAGAATTATTTGAATATTGTGGTTGTACAATATGTGCATGTCCATATTTCCAAGAAAGATCAATATTAGAACATTTGTGTATTATTATTAATGATGTGATTCCTAATAATAAACATAATCAAAGTAATTGATAATTATCCAGTTAATGTATAAAGAAGAAGCATTTATCATATGTTATAGTATAACAAAGGTTAATTGTAACAAATGAAATTTTAGTCATACGTCTTTACTTGGTGTAATTAAATTAATTTTGAATATTATTTTACTTACAACTTAATTTATTTTCAATATTTATTCCTGTTTTAATATTTTCATTCTTGATATATTTTGTTTAAAATTGCATTCGATTAGATTATTTCGAGTAATTAAGAAATCATTTTCCTAAATTTTTCTCTAATAGGCTACTTTTTTCATCCTTCATAATATAAACTATTTTTGATTGAAATTGTTTGGAAATCCATTTTAATGTTTTGGTGTGGATTATTTATGAGAAATTGGTAATAAACATGATTTAGTTTTCTTATCATCATTAAAAACTGAATTTTCCCAATATTAAATGAATAGGATTTATAGAGTTTCTGCAATAACAATGTTGCACGCAGTAAAACAATTTTCATTTTTTATGGTCTTAAATTTAATAAATAAAATGATGATTTATTTAATTTTTCAGGTAATCAAGACTATCATTGTCACAAATGTGGACATACTTTCCAAAATCCTAATCCTCTTAAAGTTCATATGCTGTTTCAATGTAGTATGTCAGAAACATGTAGATTAATGAAAGAATCCAACAATAATAATCTAAATACAAACTTACATTTCAAATGTTTGGAATTATTAAAACCTTTTGAAACCATTGCAAGAGTCCCTATAGTGAGGAAGTCAGCATCCCCTATAGTAATTTTCCCGCGAGAAAGAGCCACAGATTGTCGACCATTTTTTAAAAATAATCCTGGATACTTGAGAAATCTGCAAATAGTAGCTACAACACATGATGAAAGCAGCGGAAGTATTTCACAAAAATTTAACAATTCAGATTCGTGTCCAGCTTCCACATCGAATACGTGGATAGGTAAATCTTCCAAGCTCTCCATACAATCCACAAAACATATTTGCCCTTATTGTGGTAAAGTGTATTCAAGAAAGTATGGACTGAAGATCCATGTGCGTACGCACACTGGCTACAAGCCTCTGAAATGTAAATACTGTTTTCGACCTTTCAGTGACCCAAGTAACTTGAACAAGCATGTCCGTCTTCATTCTGAGTCTGATACTCCTTACCGATGTACGATTTGTGGTAAAGTTCTTGTGCGAAGAAGAGATCTGCAACGGCATATGAAATCTAGACACCAAGAAGATTCGAAAGGAAAAACATGTAAGAAATTAGAATAACATTTTTCTTTTCCGAATGACAAGAATAGGACTGTTAACAATACAATAAACTGGATTTAAGAAAAAATTAAGCATTGAAATGAGACTTTTAGAAAGAGAAAAAGATTAAAATGAATGAAAGCATGTTTCACCGTGATGGTTTTCCTAATTTCTGTGATTGTTTGTGACTCAATGATATAGATGTGATTATAAAATAATTTATTCCTTGTCTGGTGATTAAGAAGTAAGAGTAAATTTTAATATTTAATCAACTTGAATATGTTTTAATTGCTTAATGTAAGAAATATTTCTCAATAAAATAATTTTTTGAATGACTGTCGCATTTAAATTTTAGATTTATTTTGAAATAAAATTTTTTATCAGGAAATTTTTATTTTTATCGATTTATGTTTCACATGATTTACGAAAGTACTTATTAATATCAAAGTTTAAATTTAAAATCATACTTACTTACATATTCTGAATTTTTAAAGTTTCTTGGCAAGTACATTTAATAATTTCAGTAAATAAATGCAGATGTAAAAATTGAAAGTTTATTAAACTAAAATAAAAAATATTTAAGATTGGAGCAACATATGTTAATAATATGTTTAGTAATAATTTATTTTGAATATAGATTTTATTCGTATACTATACAAATTATATTACTTTATATTACGAGCATTTGCATAGTTATCTACACAAAGCTTTGTTTCAATTTTCATATTTCCTAGAAAGAATGAGCAACTTAGAAAATTCTTCAGCTAATTTTATTACCCTTAACAACATCTTTTTCTTCTTTGAAGTACTTTTATCATTAGAGAGAATTATGAATTCACAACTGCTCATAACATAACAAGTAAGTGAAAACGTTTGAAATAAAAATATGTAGTAAATATTAGAGGAGGATATTAAATATTTAAATCTGTACTTAACACGTGAGAAAAGAAATGCGAGACAATGAATTTATATAATGTAACGATATAAATTGTCAGAACTAAAAAATATATAATTCTCAAACGCCACTGACAATTTTATTTATCAAATACTGATTATAAGAAACCTGTAGTACAAATATGGTTTTCATACGATCCATATTGTACTTGCTTTTTACAACTAAAAATAGTTGGAGTAATTTTGACAGTAGATTTATCATAGAATTATATATTTTTTTAGAATACGTAGGATTATGTATTTTTTGTTTGCATTAAATTGTTAGAGGAAATTAGTCTTAAAAATTTAGGTGTTTTGAAATTACTTTAACTTTTAGTATATATATATATATATATATATATATATATATATATATATATATATATATATATATATATATATATATATATATATATATATATATATATATATATATATATATATATATATATATAATCCCAAATGTTTGCAGTAATGCGCTATCATAATTAATAAGTTAATAAGTATTACAGTCATATGAATAAAAATAATATTTAAAGTAAATTCTTATTTATGAATATTATATAATTATTGTGAACATACTTGTCCGTTAATCATTGTTTAAAGTAAGGAATTTTAAGCCAATCCTTTTTCTTGTTGAATGATGAAAATTTTAATCATATTCTTTACACATGTTCCAGAAATGTTTTGAATTAGTCTAATAGAAAAATATTGTTGAGTCTTTTCGGAACGTACATTATAAATAGCTTTTGGAAAAATGAAAGATGGCCTGAATATTCATGTATTTAGCACATGTTCATGCACTTAATATATTTCTTCTATAGAATAGTGATGACTATTCAGCTATTAAATGGCTTTCAATGGACAACGTGAAACATCTAAATTTAGTATAATCTCCCAGAAATATTTTTAAAATATATTTCAATATATAACTATGGAACTTGAATCACTTGCGTTTTCCGAAAGGTATTAAACTTAACATAGATGCTTTGTAATTGTCTAAATGCTTATTTAATTTAACGTATTAATTTTGATATATTATTCCAAGGGTAGGAAATCATTAGAGTTCCCATCATCTTTCATATTCTTAAAAATAATGCTTTGCAAAATAAATAGCGAATCATTTTTAATCTTAGTGTAACATTAACTGAGGAATAACACCACAAAAATTCTCTAAAATTGTAGTTTGATAAATAAAACATATCTTGTTCAAAATAATCTCATCAAAGAAACAGTAAAAAGTTTCTTTTAAGTTTAATTTTGGTAGTTTCGTTACTTTTTCTTAGTGTTCGTAACTGTTTGAAAAATATATAAAATAACATTAATTTCTATATCCCTTTTTGTTCTATAAAAATATATACAAGACATTTAAAAAACTGTTTCAATGAAATTTATATAATTGAATAAAGTGGGAGAGAAAAGAAATATGCAATAAAAGCAAAAATTAAATGACCTTCACTGATTATGATATTCATTTTTGCCATAACATTACTTTAATCAAGTTATTTTTGTTGGTTTACCGTCATGAAAATTAGCATACATCTTACATCACTTCTTAAATTTTATCAACTTTTCCAATCTTTCAAAGTCATTTAAAATTCCTTTTTTCTCTTCTGCCATTTTTAACTATAAAGAGTTAATACACTATCTTTATGATAAAATTATCATACATAAAGAGTATTTTCGTTAAAATATTTTTGTAACTATTTTTTAAACCAGAATAAGAAAGGAAATAATTTTTGAAACTAATTGATAAAAAAGATTAAAAAACGTACTTTTTAAATATTAGGCAATGGTCCAATTTAGCTCAAGTATTAAAATAAATCTTAAAGGAATGGAGATTTAAACCTTATTTTTTTCCTTTGTAATGAGAGAAAAAATTCCCCATGTTTTTTGATTTTCTGGTTTTTGAATCTATGCACTTGATCTTTTACGTGATTCCTATATAGAGAACATGATCAAAGCGTTATAAGATTTTAAATATCAATTTTTAATCTTTTCGTAAAAAGTTTCATCTCTATATCTAGAACATCATTATTTGTTCCAGAACAATTTTGCAAACTGGGACACTGGAATTAAAACATTTAAATTGCCTATTGTTTCTGTTGTCAGAGAAATATGTAGCAATATTTTTACAACATTTAATTATAAACTAAAATTCACAGTATATTATAAATTCTTCTAACATCAGAAATTAGTTTTGAAAGTATGATTAGATGGGAAATAAATAGAAAAAATGCTATTGTTTTATCTCAACTCTTGATTGATTATCAAACGAGTTTTAGTTTTAATAAATGACTCCTACTTATGAGTTCAATGCAAACGAGGTTGGAAATTTCATCGAAGGACAAATCAGATAACTATTGTGAGCAGATCATCCATCTGATGAAATATAGCTTTTAAAATGTTATTTGATGTCTGAATTCATTGTAAAGTAGGCATGAGTTTATATTTGTGTGATATGTTGGAGAAGAATTATTTCATGCGTTACTGAGTGATGTGATTATTATTATGAATGTATTTCTTTTTTGCCTCAAATGCTTTGCTTTTATAATTTTGCTTTATAGTTTTTGTAAGGGGGAAAATTATAGCTTTCGATTAAAAATATAAAATGTTACGTTTATTCACATTTTCAAATTTTAACAAATTCCACACTTTTGATTTGTGTTGTTATTCACACATCAAAAGTGTGGAATTTGTTCGTTCGAGTTATACTAAGTAACACGTACCGTATTTTCAGAGAGTCCCTAGGCTATAAGGATCTTTGAATCAAAAATCGATAAAAGTGAATATTATGGTCATAGTGGCGACATTTAGTAAAATTCTTTTTGTCAATGTAAAGATGACGCTGATATCGTTATTTATCCAGAATCTCTAATGGGGTCTTTCTAAACTAAAGTAACCATGTAAGAAGCAGGGAATGGGAATATTTTAAATTGATTAATGCTAACAACATATAAGGAAACAATGAACATAGTAAAATTTGATTAACATTTGAGAATATCATAAATCAATAGAAATATAAAAAAAATGTGTACTACAAGAAAAATGAATTGCCTCTGAAATTTACACTATAATTATAAAATAACTAATTTAAGACTTCCCCAAAAAGTGTACTTGAATGGAATTCTATTTAACAATATGTATTTAAAAATGTGTATTTCTTAAGTAAAGTTCTATGAATTATAAAAGTGCAAAAATGTGTGTGTGTATATTTTTCGGATTTAATATAATGATTATATAAGAAAGCAAATCGTTTTAGAAATTTCAATATTCAATAATTACAACAAAATTACAATAATATATAAAAATTCAAGAATATTCTAGATTTTTCGGTAGTAAAATTATAAAACTTTTAAACAAAGTTAAAAAAAAAAAAAAAAATCATTTAAAACATCTAATTCTAGATTTATGAAAAAATACACACATGTCCATAAATTAAGTATAATACAAGAACCAGGTATTAGACATGCAGAAACAGAGCAAACGTGATTTATTCATAAGAGCCATGTATTAAACAAATGAGAAAGAACAAAAAAGATCGTTATGTATAATACCAGGCATACACAAACCACGGCAGTTGTTTCCTGGACCACATATCACCCGTACAGCAACTGAACAGTACGTTGTTGGTATGATGGTTAATACATCGCATATCTCCCATACGAGGAAATACAGTCCGTATAATGACGAGGTATACTGAGAATCACATATTCGAACTGCAGTTGAGGCAGAGAACTTTACTCAGTAAGCAATGCACTTCAAAAGCTCATAAGAGATATAAAAAGGGGTTGACGGACTGTGATTCGTCGGACAAACTTATCCCACACATGCTCTATTAGATTTAGGTCCGGTGAGAATGTTGACCATTACATACGGGTGATATTCCCCGAATGAAGGCAGTCATTGAAGATGCTCGAACAGTGAGGAATGTCGTTGCCATCCATTAACACGAATTTAGCATCCACGGCACCCCTAAGCAAACAGATATGTTGTTCTTGAATTATGTTGTAATAAATTTGGTCTATCAATGCTCCGATATGAACATGCGTATCTGTTTTGGTGTCCAGTATAATGCCTTCCCAAACGATCACTCTGGCACCACCGTAAAGTTGACGTGTGTTCAATAACGTTGTCTTGTGATACTGGGTGCCTAGCGTTCTCCATATAAATGTCCGACGTGAATCGGACTGCAAGATAAATCTCGACTTGTCTTAAGATGTAACTCAAGACTACTGTAACTGTGTTCGCATTGCATGTTCTCCAGGTTAACCACTAGCAATTGTGAGTTGACGTGAGTGTAACACATTTGACAGGTCTGTGAGCACACAGACTATACTATCCCAAATATCTGTACATGGTTTTGCTGGAATCTGTGGTACCCATGATTGACAAAAGCTGATAGGTCCACTGCTCCAACGTTTCTTTTTGCCGTTACCGCCGAATACCCGTTATCATTCGGCGTTGTCACTGTGGGACGATTTGTACTGCAACATCTTCTGACATTTTCACTATTTTGAAATCTTGGTAAACAGCCTAGAGAAAGTGATTCCGAGTTCATCGGCTGTTCTAATCTACATATTCCCGCATTCCAGGCTGCCGATAGTTCTACCACGTAAAACATCATCCACATGTGTCTATGCTGTTGTGGTACTGATTGGCGTACGATTGTGAACATGTTTGCTTTCTTGAAACAGGTCCGTATATACCCATCTCATACGCTTTCGTTATTGTGGCACTGTGGCGCACGCTTGTCATCATCGGTGCCTTCTTGTAATTTATTAGAATTAATTTCTGTAATTATTTAGAAATTTTAAAAGCCATTTTTACATTTGAATCATATAATAGATTGTTTTAAGGATACTATTATCTATTCTTTGACTATTTCTTGATATCTATTCTTCAGAATTGAACTCTGAAGGCAACTTTAGTAGTGATCACAGGAAACGAAGTATCCATTAATAGTTTCACCTTTTTACAGGGATTCAACTTACTTGATTGGATGAAAAAGTGGTATTCTAGCAATTATACTGCAGCAGTGATTTGTCTTCAGAACAGTTTAAAGTATATTCTTAAATTATAATATGTTCTTAATTATCACGCCAGTGTTATACTAGGGCCAAATGGCAGTTGGCTGTTATGAAATCCTAAAAATACACTTACAACTAGAAGCATCTTTACTTACTGTCAAAAGGAGTTTTACACCAATCAATATTCGTTGAGCTTGCTGCTATACAGTTAGCGCTGGTTGAATTTAAGCTGTAAGATCCGGTCGAACTGACCCTCGTGAGCTAAGAGTGACAATAGAGTAACAAGTAATCCCAACCAAGATGATCAACATTCATATATTTTCTCTGGGTTTTAAACCAAGATTTACGGAAAAAATATGGTGGCTTATAGTTCATAAATTCTCATATGAGAAGTTCATATAAGGAGAGTTAAACACTTAATCTTATGAGCGCCTGATTTTGTACTTTTAGAAAAATTCAGATTCAGAATTCAGACTTTTAGAAAAAATTCGAAGGGATATATATTGGTTTCATAATGTGATACCGTCTTCAAAAGTTTCCCTAGTAATAATATACTTTCGAAATTACTAATTTTTTGCTAAATAAGTTATAACAAGTAATAGATAAGACATGTAATAAAGCATTTCGAAACTATTATTTTATTCCACGCTATCATATTATAAATTTTTTTAACACGTATGATAACTATCCCATTTTAATACACTCTCATCTTTTCCTTTATGTCCCATTTTCTTTTAAGTGAATACCACTAAAAATACTATTAATAGTCAAACTCGAGTAATATGTTTGGAGTGTATGCTCTTAAAAATATTGTTCCAAAATTTAAATTTAAATAAAATATTTAATACTTGATGTGGTATGCTTTTCTTTCTTACAAATTATTCGAATAAAAGTCTATTACATATTGTTCAACTATTTTTAATAAACCTTAGCAACACAATATTTTCGAAAAATAGTTAAAATATGTTTAAATTTTCAGTAATATTATACAGTTTTATTGATGTTTTACTAACGCAATATTACATAAAAAAGCAAAATAACTGCAAATATAGCAATTATTTGGTCAAATAAATGGAAAATAATTTTAACACATTAAAAAGAAAATAATCAATTGAGATCTTCAGACTTATCTCACTAGATGGTATTTATAATTTCATTATGCCTAAAAATATTAAATATAATTAGTACAGATAATTGGGATTTTTCTTGATTTTTGATCTTCAAAGGTATTTTCAGCAGCATGAGTTCTCATGATTTCGCGATTAATTTTTATAATATGAATATAAAGAATTAGGAAGAAAAGTATAAGAAATGTTTATTATTAAACTTTTAAATACGATTATACTATGAGATATTTTATAACGCTATTTGCTCGTTTATTTTACGTCAGATTTTTTTTATAACCAATGTCAAATTGAGTTTCATAAAAGCAAGAGATTAGAAAGGACAAAATAAAATTAAGATTAAACCGTGGCTGCTATGAGGATTTCAAAAAACGATTGATGGCTTTTTCTAGTTCATTCTGAAGGCTTTTTCTTCCTCACTTTCTTTCCTCTTGGGCAGAAAAATTCCGACCGGTCTCCCACATGGAATAAGATTTAAATGCCAACTGGTCAGTCCGGTTACGGCTTTGAGAAAACTCTAGATGGACGGAAGAAATGGGAAAGCCACATGAAGGAATTTTCGGAAATAATAACGATTTCCTTTTTAACCAGTTCTCTCTTGTCCAAGATTTGCAATGACGAATTCCTATAAAATGAAAAGAGATAAATAGAGCAAGTCAATCATGTAGTGGGAGAAACAATTAAAAGTCTAAATGGCGACGATGAAATAAAACGTAAAAAAGAAAATTTCTCTGCAGTATTTAAAAAATGTAAAAATTCAGTCTTTATTTATTTATTTATTCACTATTATATTTTATATGGAGATGGTGCTTGATATTTATCAATTAAAAAGAAAAAGAAAAGCAATGAGTCATTTTGAAACTTATTTTGGAAGCATTAGTATCGAATTATCTTATACAAAAGTTGTTTCGTTTTAAATAATACTTGAATGTTTTTAATATAAATTTAGTAGATTTGTTATGCAGTAAATTTTTCGAAATATGATATTTTTCTGATGTTAAGTTTTTTTTTCTTTTGAAATTGCTGACAAAAATGGTTTTATACTAATATTTTGACTAAAATTTATATTTGTTAGCTCTTGAAATTTTAATACTTCTTCAATTTAGTGGTAATGAAGAGATCTGTGGATAAAAATGTATGTTTACATATAAATTATTTTAAAGTTTATTATCTAGTGAATCACTGTAAAAGAGTTTCATCGGACACTTTAATTCTGACATAAATGGTTTTAAGAAAAAACTTGGAAACAAAAAACATTTTATTCTTATTTTATCTCGTTTAATATCTATAAAAATATTGTTAGCTACTGCATTTCTAACAAAAAAATAATTTCATACAGAATAAAATTTTAATTTAAAATTTGTTCTTTAATAATCTGCTGTTATAAATTATACAGAGGCGAAGGATGTCATGGACCTGGTCTGATTCAGACCAGGGGATAAGAAAGAAGAAGAAGATAAATTACACAGTAAATCAAATTCTCTTTAATGATTTTCTATTAATCAATTTCATTTGCTTATGTCAAAGCAAAAACATATTTCATTTCTTAAATACTAACTCTTAAAATAATACATCAATCGTTAATCGCTTTCTATCACTCTTTGTTTCTCAGGTAAAATAAAATTTTGAGATACTATTTTAAAAATTCTGCTAATATCAGAAAAACAGCTTAATGACTCATATTTTCAACACTATCATATTTAAATAATTAATTTTAACGAATTGAAGTTAATGTTAAACAAATACTTAACGTTAGATTAATGCTCATTTTTTTCCAATTATAAAAAAATTTTCAAGTCATAAAAGTGTTCAGAATAAAACAGAGATGATGAATTTAAATTTTTTATCACCATTAAAGAACATAATGTAGAAAAAAATATTGTTATTTATTTTATGAAGTGAAAAAAAGATTGAATTATTAATCAGTATAGATATATTTCCTAAAAAAATTCTTCAAGATATTCAGTTATTAAAATTATTTAGTTAAATATATATTTTTTATTAAAATACAATTACATTTTAAAACTTTCTTTGATTTATGGTAAGTAATAAAAGTAGAATTTTATCGATATTTCGAATCGTTTTTTCCAAACAAAACCCAGACAAAATCTTCAGACATCAAAAATACAAATTTTCAGACTTAAAAATATGCAAAATTATTTTACACATGAAACATTACGTGTTTAAGAACTTTAATATGCTTTTGTGATTTTTTAATTGTAAGTTTAGTTTTTGTTATATTCCACTATATATATATATTTTCTGTTCATTTAAACTGGTTTCTATTAATATAGTTTTCATATTCATTGTGATAAACAGTTTTAAGGAATGATTATGTTCTACTTGAAATGATAAATTCATAAAAGAAAAATGTACACAATATCAGTTAGAGTATTTTGCTATTTTAATATTAACATACTATTTACTTTTTAAATATTTACATTCTACTTTGATATTTATTGTATTTATCAATGAACTGTTGAAGATAATTTAGATTTACAATAAAAATCATGTGAATGAAGATCTAATAATTCTGTATTTTAGTCAGATGACAAAGTTGCATCCTACTTTTCTAATTTTCAAACTACAGAATTATAAAAATAACAGTTCATGTTTGATAAGATTAGATAAGTTCTAAGAAAATAGTACTTTTTTTAATAAGAATTGTAATGTTTAACAGTTGGTTTTTGGCAGTAATGCCCTTATCACTTTGACAGTCATTACTTTCTTGTACGTGGACTAGATACAGAATAGAAATACTTTGATATAAATTACTTATTAACTTATTTCCCAATGAAGTAGAAATTATTGGTATAAAGATATTTATAGAAATTAATATATAAGTGATTGGGACTGATTATTATCAATTTTTTTAATATACTAAGTGATTTTTTGAAGCGTCAATATAGTCTGAGAATGGAGGTAAGCATCAAAAGGGTGTTAACTACCCCACAGCATAGTATCAAAAACAATATTTATAAACCGAAAATCATAAAATTTTAAACAAGACGAGTAAAATTATTTATCCTATGATAAATAGAAAATATATGGATTTGTGTGTGTGTGACAATGAGGATTTGGAAAAAAATTGGATTGGAAGAAACTGCTTGAAATTGTGCTCGCAAAAGTCACTGCAAAGTCCACAGCGACGGATTAACGATTGTTGGACACTTTCAAATATATCGGGTGTACCTGAAATGTGTCAAAATCATTTATAAAAATCTAATAAATTTTCTCTTTTGGTTCTACACAAGTGTTTAGTAAACTAATAATTTAAAGTATCTGTAAAAGAAATAAAAAATATTATGTTCCGAGTAGCTTGGAGTCCAAGCAACTGAACAAAGAGCGTTTAATCCACCAATTTAATTATTTGAATGCATTTCATTAGTAACGCATTGAGGTTGTTACATATAGCAATAGAAAATTGTACTGGTGCACTTTTTTGCAGGAACAACTTGTTGTATTATGATGTCTCAGGTATATCCTGTAGCATATCTTCAAGAATATACTGCAGTAATAAAACATTTTTTGCATTGTTCTGGTTACAGACAGAAGTTTTGATTTCCAAGTATTTTAATCAAAAGTTAATTCTGAATTTTTGCTTCACTTTTGACGTGACCATGATGTAGGGGTTTCGGATGTCTACATTTATTTATCATCAGTGTTGATTCTGGCTTGGATAATTCTGTGTTAAATCAATCACCCTGTGCACAAATTATTCTCAATTACCTGGCTTAGAAGTTGCACCTTCTGTTGTTGGAGGAGTTGATATTTTCATCAAATGCTGACTTCGTGCCAAAGCGTACTGAATATCCAATTGAGCAGCAATTGTTCTGGCATATTTCGATAAGAAAGTATCAAAACGTTGCATTGCATGTTCTTCCATTTCCGGTTTCTTGACAACGCACTGTTGTTCTATGTCGAACCTTACTGCTTGAAGCGAACCAGTCCAAGCAACTGAATTCTTTTCAATTACTTTTCGATCGATTTTCGCAAAAATAGTCAGATGCGGACAGCGCCCTCTGACAAAGTGTTTCTTTTAGTGGATCCACAGTGCTAAAATTCTACTGCCACCTGTTCGACCGTAATTCAGATGCACATATGTAAATTCTGAATTTGTATAGTCAGACATACTGTAAGGAAATCGCGTTGTAATGTTTACTAATCTGAAAAACTTGCTAATCAATGTTTATTAACTGCTTTTATTTTCGCAAATTGGAAATTTTCATTGACGATGTTTCTTTTTCTAGATTGTGCTGCTTTCTAAATTACATCGTCCAGCATTGTATTTAAATATGATAATAAGATGCAAATAAAAAAATTCTTATTTTTTTGTTCTCCCAGTATCACATCTTCCGTAAATACTTTTACGGTTTTCACAGACTAACGTGTTGGCGTTTTCAAATTCTATGTCAGTTTCTTCCCTCTTGGTGTTTATAATTACTCATAAATTTGTCGCGCCGTTTCAAAAGAACACCCTGTATGATTAAATAATCAATTTCTTTTGAAGCAAATTTTAGATTATTATGGTTTTGTAAAGACTATAATATTCTTAATTTTTAGGAGAGTTATTCATACACGAAAAATTAACTAGATTATAGTTGAAAGTTTCTCCGGGTATTCTTTCTTTTCCAACAGTAAATTTGCTGTTATATCCAGGAAAATTCACAACAGGAAACCTATACAAATGCATGTAAGACAAAATGTATAACACTCAGTTACTTTTAAGTTAATTACGTTCTTCAACAGATAATTTTGCTGTTCTGGTGTACTGTAAATATACAGAATACTACTTGTGCAGCTGTATTAAGATAAATATTCAGAAAGTTTTTTTAAAATCAAATGTATTGACATGACAATTTATTAACTAAGTAAAAATTTAATATATGACTAGGGAAACTAGAGATTAAAGTAGAGCTATTTTTCATTCTTGAAAAATAATCAAATCTTGATGTTTATATTTTAAAAACAAAAACAAATGTTAGGATAATAATTAACATTTGACTTTCGAACGCACAATGGAAATCTGAATAGTTTTTTTCTATGTTGAAAAAACGAGTTTCGAGAGCTATTTTCTCACACGGAAGTGAATAAGCCACATGAGTTGGTTTAATAGAGAGCACAAGGGAAATATATTTTTCTATGCGAGCAGTAAAACAATCAATACAGGTGTTGAATCTCTGGCAGAATATATGACCCTTGTGAGACATTTTTGTAGTAAGAAATCTTCCACTAGTTTTCTTCTCAATTTTTTAAACAATCATTTTTTCTTCTTCAGAGAAATTTAGCATTTCAATTTGGAATAAAAAATACTTCTTTTATTTACTGCGATGTTGTCCTCATTGAATAAGCTAAACCATAAATTAAATCTATAAAAAAGAGAATATATTTAAAAAATTTATAAATAAGTATTTTAATAATTTTTATTTTCTATAGAAACAATAAAGTTTTATTTATAGAACTTTGTTGATAGTAGGAAAACCACTTTAAGAAAGTTTTACAAATTTTATTTTTTTATTTCATAATTATTTAATTGTTCAGTAACGCTTATAAACAATGAGTAGGATTGGAGATTTTTATTTGAAGTAGCAAAATAGAGAACTTAAAGGAAAAATCACTCTATTTAATGTATGTTTTAGATATATTTATTCCTTTTAAAATTTTGTAATCATGATTTTAGGATTGAGTTATTTTTTCGGAATTTTAGATTAATTTAAAGAATTTTGTATAAAAGGCATAAAAAACTAAAAATATGCAGCAAAAAGTTTTAACGTTGCGTTAACCAAATGTTTTAAGAGACATTTATTTTATATAGTTAAAAAACAATATTTTTAATCATTTCTTTAAATAGTAACTATGAAATTCAAAGTTGCGCTATTCAATTTTTTTGTTCAGTTCATGAAATAATTTAGCATTTGTTATCACAAAAAATTAACATAAAATCTGAAAAAACAAACAAACAAAAAAACACATATCTACTTGAATATATCATAGCTTGTAAACTGAGTAGTAATATGCCAATCGCTTCAGATGGAAATATTTATTTCAAATTCAAGATTTGTTTTAGGTTTAATGAAATTTGAATTCTTCATTATAGCATTAATAAGACATTTATTTTTTAAATGAACAAAAAAGAAAATTGCAAATATTTATTCATCTGCAAGTTATATAATTATTTTCGGAACACACAGCATACACACATTTTTCAAACACACAAACATTCAGAACAGTGTCGTGTGAAACAACTTTAGTTTCAACGGAGATTTCGACACACAAATGCACTTAACAAAGACATTTCTACAACTGACACACACACACACACACACATACACACACACACACACATATACATATGTGTGTGTGTGTGTGTGTGTGTGTGTGTGTGTGTGTGAGTGCGTGCGTGACTTTCTAATATTTTTCCAATCAAATAAATTGTACGCTAAAATATGGCAATAAGTGATATGCTCTTTAAGTAATTGTAAATAAGATTGATAAGTCGATAATATTTGCACAATTTATGATGAAAAGTTCATTAAGCTCATGATATATTGCTGCATACAAATATAATATTGAACTATAACTGTTAGTATATAGAAAATATAATTAATAATTCTATTTCAATATTATTTCTGTAAAATTTAAATGTTCAGCATTTGTTTTTATTATTGCAATATAATTTTAATACATTTAACTCATATTCTCAGGGCATTTCCTCTGTTTCCGATAATAATCACCCGAAAATGAAAATATTTTTTACAGACTTTATAGAAGTTTTTGGTATATTGTGAAAAAAAATGAAATAGATTAAAATTTATGTATATACATGTATATGTCCTCGAAGAAGAGAAATGTTTTATTTAAAGAGTTTTTTCATTTTGTTATATATATATCATAAGCTTAATACTTAGCTCTTAAGAAGAAAAATCAAGAAGTGTTAATTTAACATTAAATTAAAAAAAAATTTTAATTAAAAATTAAATTAAAAATACATTTGTGATTAGATAATTATTCTACTCGGAATAAATAATCCAATCACAAATGTTTTCCTATAACATTTGTGATTGGATTATTCTTTTTCTTGTATTTATTTCGATAAAGATTTTAGAAATTGTTCTTTTATTAACTTTTTTAGGTTAGACATTTTTGTGGTCCGTTTCCAAGTTATCTGATGAAGTTAATTTTCATTTTATTTTAGACAGTCAGTTTTAGCATATGTCATGGATTTTAAATTGTATCATCTATTTCTGATAACTTAATTGTTTATTCTCTTATGGGTTTTTATTCTCATAATAATTATTCTTTATTCTTTAATAAATTTTCCTTGCCACACTTACTTCTTTAAGAAATAGATATATAAGTTATAAAACTAAAATGAAATATGGTTTAAAGATTATGTTTTGGTATTTTAAATTACATAAAACCCTTTGCTATAAAATTATATTTGAATAAGCTGATTTCAAAAATGTTTCTTGCGAACGTAGAACATAGATTTTTTTACTACAATATTAAATTTTGAATTTAATTTTAATTATTTTTTACAATTATTCGAAATATTTTTAACAATGTTTCAATTTTTAAAATACTTTTTAATTTTGGATTTAACAGAATTTCATCAAAAATTTCTTTAATCGAAGATTTTCACCCATTAATTTAAACCCAAAATGAATACAAATAGGTTGCTGTAAAAGTACAAGTAGTTTGCTAATTTATCGAAGAGCCTTCATATTTTTTGAAATATATTCCATGTAAGTATGCACGTTCTTTTCCTTTCAAGAAGGCTGCTCAAAAAAGAAATAGGAAAATTTGGAATTTCTACTATTGTGGTTAATGGATATTTCAATTTCAATACTTTTTATTTTAGCTTCAGAGATTAAGAAAAAACATAAATCAAACAAATTTAAAGAGTAATTTTTTCCTCTTCAAGAAATGAAGACGCTACAGTTGGAAATACTGCCCATTAACAGATGGATGTGAAATGTATCCTTTTTTGTGGCTACAGAGGCTTGCGTATGTAAATCAGGGAGTGAGAGTGTCCAACCCCTGTGGGTGCGGGTTAAGAATAATCGAGAGTGAGAGGAAGGAACAGCAAGCAGTTCGACTCGATTCTGGTATGACAGGTTCGGGATAAAAACGTCTAGCTCAGAAGACCTCGTTTCTCTTTCCATGCGCCCAAGTTATACCATTCACATTCAACATTCATTACGCGATGGACCGAACAGGGACTGTAATCGCTGTTTTCCTCCTCCTTCAACTGTTCTCAGATGTGGCAGGTAAGGGTTGGAGCTCTTACATTTTTTATTGGCACTGCTTAATTAATTTCTCACGATCGTTGCATTGTTTCAGAACATTTTGTTAAATGTAATTAAAAGTGAAAAAATATCTCATAGGGCTCTTTAGAAACATAGAAGAGCTTCAAAAATAAGAAAAGAACCGTTGTATACCAAAATGTTGAGTAAACAACTTCTAAAAATGTTAAAGTCTGTGAAATCAGTAATTTAAAGTTAGAAATTTAATTTCAATTTTTAAAATGGCTTCATTTAGTAAAAATATTATAAACATTCATTACCTGTTGCTATGGTTGAAAATTGTGTAATTTAGTTGGTAAAAGCTTTAGGAATGTTCTTTAAAATATTTTTGATTAATTAAAAGTTTGTAATTGTTTGATGTTTAAATTTTCTTCAAATTTATAAGAATGATATAGTAGAGTGATTTTTACACCGCCTATAATAATCTTTACCATAACTTCAATGTGTAATTTTTAGAACATTGATTCTTGGATTTTTATGTAATGAAGGTATGTTAATCTTTAAATTTTTTTTGTCATTGAAAGATAATCTTTTTAAAAATAAAAAGTTAAATATCTATGGCACATTATTTTTTATCCGTAAGAAATTTAAAATCAATGTAACTTACATCAGAGTGATATGATGTATTTTCATTGCGACGAAAAAGGTGAGTGTACAAATGATTAATAAGATTAAAATTTATGATTATTTTTTACAGTACGGTTAGCCTGTATTTAAAAATTGTAAGAAGGAAAAATTTAAAACTCTAATAGCTTTATATTCACTCTAGGTAGTTCATAATTATTTGATAAATGATTAGTCAGATCCGAAAGGTTTATTTTTGCACTTTTAGCAACTATTTTAATTATTTTGTGTAATGTACATGCAAATGTTTGTTAAAGCATATGAAAAAGGAAAAATAAGTTGGAATCTGCACAAGAAAACTATGGATTCATGAAGTGATTTTTGAAACTTTATGTAAATTTAATAATCATATATTGTTTATGTTAATATTGCAAAGAATAAAAATAAATATTAGGAATAATGTGAATATTCATATTTACAATGCTATAAATGGCAAATCATTAGCTTACAAGATACCCACTTAAAAATGAAATATTTTGTGCTTTAAATGAAATATTTGCTTCTTTAAAGATATTTATGTGTATGCTAGCAATTTTATGATGTTTATTTTTAAATTTATTAACAATGATAATCCACGATATATTTTTGGAATAATATTTTTATATATCATACATGAGCATGATCACTATTAGTGTTTATCCGGCTGTATTTAGTACTTTTTTAAGTTTTCTAACGGCATGTTTTTACAATTTCGGATTCTAAATATTCTAATTACCTTGAAGGTTCAAATCTTTGATCAAAAAGAAGTTTTAATACTTGAATATGTATATATATATTAAAGATTCTGATATAAATTTCTGAATAAGAAGTAAGACGAATTTCATGTTTAAGATACCTAAAAACTACAAATAAATATGATTTCTTATAACCATAGGATTACTTACATGAATAGTTAAATAAAAAAATAATTATTTTTATTACAGCTCTGAAATTTTAAATATTGGTGAGATTAAAAAATTGTCTGTCCTGTAATAAATTATAAAGATTTATGAATTATTTCAATTTTATGAATCAATAGAATTATCTGACATTTTCCTTTCAAAATCATAAAATAATGCCATTTTTTGGAAATTCACTCATATATATTATTCAAAAGTTTTATGTAATGATTTCCGCGTTGCTACTGCAACGATTTTCAATTAATATATTTTCCTTGGAGTGAGAAAAATTTATTGTAGAGTAAGTACTGTTTACAAATTATTAAATTCGGATTTTTTTAACTGTGGAATATAACATTCAAATGTTAGCGAAATTACTATACTTTGCTACTAAAAGCACTAGAATTCCTTCCTTCTAATCTAAGATTTATTAAAATTTGAATATAATCAAAAGTTAAAGTAAATAAGATATACTTTAATATTATAGGTACATGATTATCATGAGAGAATTAAAAATTATTTTGTCATTTATAAAAAAGTGATTTTTGATGATTTTGTAGTGGGAAATTCAGATTTTAAAAGGAAATTTTGAAATAAATTAAAACGTAATAAAATATATTATATTGTAATAGTAGACTATCAATAATAATTTAGCATATCTTTAATTTTTTAAATAAGCTAGTTTGCTCTATGCGACAAAAATAATTTTATAAGTTTGACAAATATTTTTTATATATTTATTACAAGGAAATCCTATTTGCTTACATTACTTTTTTAATTTTTTAATTTTTAGATTTATTTATAATATTTTTATTGGAATTACATTTAAGCTTTATCCTCTTAATCTGTTTAAAAATCTAAAAATATAGATGAAAAAAAGTAAATTTATTTTTGATATTTTTTCTAAATTTGTGTCTCAAAATTTCTTCAATTATTTCAATATATTACATTCAGAACATTTTTAAATTCAATATAATAAAATTACACTGTGATCAGACTGAAAGGAAATTTTTAAATGTACAGTTTACGTTCATATATCAACATTTTCCTCTTATTTCTTAGAATAATATGCTTCAAAACAATTTATAAAGTTAATTAAGTCCTTAAGAATTTAATTTTGTTTTTGATAGTGATATAAGTCTTTTCAATAAACACTACATTAAGGTTATTTCCAAATACGTAAAAAGATACCATATTTTTGCACGTGTAATTATTAGCCATAATTAATCTGAAAATTTTCTAGTATTTCATGAACATTGAAGTACATAATTTTTTCCATTGAACCTTATAAAAAGGTGTTATGATGAAATCTAAGGCTCTTTTGTGCTTTTACACAGCATTACTATTACAGTAAATTGAAATCGATATACGCATATTGAAATGGTATATTTTTATATGTAATTAGTTTAGTTCCTATATGATTTTTTCGTAAACTGGTAAGAATGTAAAATGACAAGGAAAACTCATAGAAATAAAAATATTTAATGAACTAAATTTAAAATAAATAGTTAGACATTTAAGAGAATCTACGTAGCTCATCAAACCTTAATCGCATTAAAATGCGAAAGTAATGGTTGATTTTTGCTTAAAGTCATTGTCCTGCAACTTTCTCTTCCGATACCATCCCACTGTCTCCTCATCAAGATACTTTATCAAAAGAATTCTAAACTTGGAATGGCTTCAATTTTTCAATTTCGCATTAGGCACGCGTGTTGAGATTGATGAAGCATGAAGTTGTGAATCTGTGAGGAAGTCGCTGTGTCTGTATCAATTCATGGATGCTGCTCGTGACAAGTGAATCGCATCCAAATGGAACGCGATAGGGATTCTGCTACAAATTACACCAAATTTACATGAAATGGAACAGCTGGAAAAAATGCAAATAATTTCGACTCACGTGTTGTATGATTATGTCGTTAGATACATAAATGGTGTCTTTTTATTGCAATGAAAGGGGATTATTCAGCAAAAAAGTAGGAAGATATTTTGGATAGTAATTCGTATTGGTGTCTTTTATTTTCTAATACAATTTTATAATATGTAATTAACTATAAAAACTTTTTCTACTGAAGCTAATCTTTACTTAAATGGGTTCTAATATTAGAATATAATTATTGTAAAATTAATTAGTAAATTAATTATGTAAATTAATGTAATATGGATTTATTATATAATTAATTAGAATATAATTATACAGAGAAATGTTGACATTTATAATAGTAGAATTTCAATGTTGACTATATTGAGAAAAAACATTTTAACAACATATAAGCGTGCACTCACTAAATTTGCTTTAAATCCTTTGAAAAATATTCATTGCTTGCTACTTTTGAACTACCTCAAAAACTGCTCTTGAATACAATAATAAAGGGCTCTTAAAATAAAATTTAATAATAAAATAAAAACATTTATATTGCTGAAATGTCTACTTAATAGTTATTTCTAGTTACGTTAAAATCTTCTATCAATATTAAATATAATTCTATATTTGAAGCAAATGTTATTTCTCACAATTTGGACAGCTATATTTTATTTTGTTGCAGTATGATAGTGTTTTCAAATATCATGCTTTATTAATTTCTAAACTATACAGTACATTACATCAGTTTGTATAAATTAAAAGTTTTTGAAATACCTTGGAAACATTTATTGATCAAGAAAGCTGCAAAGTATCATCTAAGATAATTAAAAAAAATATTTTACATGGTAATAGATGTTATTTTGAGGGATATTTCTTAAGGAACATCTTTGTTTGATTGTTTTACAAAAATTTTTATGCACAAGATACAATGTTAGATTTCACTTATTGTTTTGCGAAAATCAGTTACTCTATTTTTCCTGTTTTTAAGTCTGTGGCACATTTTCCTTTTTTAAAAACATCTTTTAAATACAAATGTTCTAAAAATCCTAAGCAATTAATTTTTCGTAGTTAAGTAAATTTTAAAAATAGGATTAATTTAACAATTTTTATTTATTATAAATATATAAAATAATTTACACTAAAAATAGAATATATTTGCTTTCAACTGAACTCTCTGAGATCTTTATTATGTATTTTTCATGAAAAGATAAAAAAGTGCCTCTTCGTAAGGATAAGAAGAATACTACTAAAAAATGGTATCACTGAAATAGATTTCTGTTACTTTCAACAAAAGGAAGGAATGCTAAAATAAATTTTCTCCGAAAGAAAAATTCAATTCTTTCTAAAATTAATGAGTCTGGGTCTACAGTCAAACACATTTGAAGATCAACTCCTAGAAGATAAAGGACTTAATGAAACCATTCAGTACAATTCGGCGGCAGCAATTACTTATTCTAACTGTGACACAAGTTTATGAGAGCTTTGATGAGGTGAAAACAGTCAGTAACAGTAGTAACAGCACTTGGTCACAAAGATATGATTATTACTTTTACCCGTATGGCAAGTTGTTGGATCATGTTCACTCACTTATATATTTACAATGGAATAATAAAAATGTTGCTACCATCTCTCAGATAATAGTCGTGTCACAGTTCTTTATATCGAGTACAGTTGTATGTCGGCATCAACAGAAATCCAACGTCTCTGCAACTATTGCAACGATAATCTATAAGAAAACTGTTCTGCTATTTTACGAAATTAAGTGACAGATTTAAAAAAAAATTGTATGACAGTTTTATTTTTGATTTCTTGTGTATAACCACAATATGATAATAAAGATTTAAATTTAGACTTATTGAAATCGAATAAATTTTGACATTTTGTTTAGGAATTTATTAATAAATTTTTGGGAAATATAATATTTTATCTCAGTTCTTAGGAAACTGTATACTACAAAATTTCCTCACACAAATTAACTGAATAAATATTTGTCAAGTATTTTCATTGACAGTTAAAAGAAATGAGCAAGACGAGTATTTTAACTTTAAGTAATTTTCAATAATTCAATATGTTTGTTGAAAGGTTATATACATTAATCAATAAATTATCGTGCTAAAGTGTAACTAGAATGTTACCATATTCTGCTGAAACGGATTAGTTTTCATTTTTACAATATGTAAATTGTATTTACAAAAGTTTTCCAGAAAGTCAATGTGATAAATTTAACATATAATACTGGACAACAATAATTCTATGCTATCAGAGCAAACCCTATAGCTATCAATATTTCAAAAAAATGTCGAATTATTACAACCTTTCCTAAGAAACATATTTTGTCAAAAAATTTCTGTTAATTATATAGTTGAATTTAATCTGTTGTTTAGAGTTATTTATCGGAAATATAAAACATTACTTAACTTCAACGAATTCATATTGTGATTTGTTGTTTTATTGAATTATCTTAAGTATATTTTTACTATGGTCTTATTTAATTATTCTTTTTTAACAATTTTTTTAGTTAGTACTAATTATAGGCTTGTATTCCTTCTGTTTAGATATTGGTTGAAAATTCTTTTATTGAATTTAAGTTAAATTTGTTTTATTGAGATAAAAAAGAATGGTATGTGAAATACCGCTTAAAGGCCAGAAAATGAGAAATTCTCAGGAAGTTTCCTTGTTTATTTCCTTATGGCACGTAAATGTGAGTCAATCGCTTACGAATGTTTTTAGAGATTGTAAATGTTCAACGAACTTAAGCTATGCTTTGGAAACCAGTATTTAGATTTGAGATCTTTTTGATGGATGTTTTTTCTTATTTTTTTTATAAAAAGGACATTTTACTTTAAATATTTATTTTATAAATGTGCATAATTGGATTAAAATCAACATATGTTTATTTTAAGTTCTTTTAGCTAGTTAAAACAGAAGAAAAGTCTTTACTTTTATAAGGACAATTAGTTATTTAAAAGAAAATTATTTATCTAATTATATGTATATATAATGCAGTTGTATTTTTTAGTACCTGCTGCTTATTAAACAGCTTATGATTTTCCTTATAATAGTTTAAAAAACTGTTAGCACTAATTAAAGTAGCTTTTAATTGCTTTAGCGATTAAAAACTACTTAGACATAGTGAAATCAAAGTTTGAAAATTTTATACTTTTTAAAACTGAATTTCATATCATATAGTAATATGTAATAAAAAGAATTTCTTGTAGACGAGAATTTTTTTAACATTTTGTGTTTTGATTAAAAGCAACTTAAACTAAATTTTTTTAAAAGATTCCACAAAATATTTATAATTTAAAGAAATATATATTAATAAAAATTAGATTTTATAATTTTAATTATAATTTCTATAAAATATTTCAAACTTGTATTCGCTCATTTCTTTTAACCTTCGACAACAAATGTTTTAGAAATAAAATGTAACAATGGTCTATTTGCATTAGAATATTTCTTTAATTGCCCTACTTTTCTCACATTTATGCTAAGGTAATTTCTTCCGCTGACATTATTGGTTTCCAGTTTACAATAGAAGATTTAAAGAAGACAGAAGTTTCATAAAAAATAATGAATAAATAAAAATCTTAAGCTCATTGTTTCATTTAAATAATCCATCCTTTTGTTTTCAAAGCAAGTAGAATATTTTTGAAGAAGAAGTAAAAGCAAGCTTGTTGTATATAAAGCTGCAAATATCCTTTATTTTTATGTTTGAGTGCATTCACAGAAAGCTATAATTAATAAGTGACAGACAAAGGACAATTGTTGGAAAACTTTTGTCTATGATGGGTATGACAGTTTAAAATACATTTATTTTTTGTGGCTCGGAGGATTAACCTTTGCCCAATCGTTGTGGAACCTTTTAAACTATAAATGGGGCATAATGTCTAGCTAAGAACATAGAGATGAGGGTGAATCCCTTGTGAACAGAAAGAGATGAAAGGTAAAGCACAAAAGATAGGAATGATGACATCACATCTTGGAACCGGTGGGTGGAGAAAGTTGTCTAAACTGCTGTTCGAAAAATAAAAACATGCTTCAGGTTCGGCAAGTTTTTTGGAGGTCGACGACAACACACTTTCTTCCTTTTGCCTAGTGACCTACTCTTCTAGGAACTAAATGGTGGAACTCTTTTCATATTCCTGTTATCTCCTGTTAAAAACCACACGGTCAATTCAAATTCAAGAAGCTTATTTAATTTGTTTCTCTTATGTCAATAAGTGAAAGGATTGAAATGCTGTGGTAGCTGGGATATAACTTGAACGCTTAGTCTTACAGTGTAACACATTAAATTTTTTAAATTTTAAATATACATTTTCTACGTATCAGCAAAAATTTCTTATTTTATTAAATAACTAGTTTTTTTAAAATATAAATGTTTATAAAGTTGTGAAATAAGGAATGCATACTTAGTTAATGTATTATATTGTTAATAAATAATAATTTTGACGTTATTTTAATAAATAAGTTCAGTATTTTGATATTTTGTGATAAACAAATGATTGTATTATAATAAATAGTCACAATATATATTGTATCAGATAAAAAAAAACCCTTCGTCTAACAATGATCTAAATACTATATGCAATGAAATAAAAGTTTTTTTCCACACATATTACACAATTTATATTAACATAGAATAGAAGAAAAGTAATTAATGACATAATTGAAAAATAAAATATTATTATATATATAGAAATGTAAGTTTTCAATAAACTTTACTTAATTTTAATCATAAGGTGAATATCTTTCATTCTTTGAAGATGATATTTGATAATGTTTTTGATTCTAGACTTTAAAGTACTAATACGAATTATACTTTCAAAAAACAAAATTTTAATAGCATGAAATATGACTGTATATTAATAACATCTCTAAAATTAATTTAATATGTTTTGTTAATGCTTATATAACTTAATGCAGGTTTAGCAATAAAAATCTTTTCATTAAAAATAATTCTGTAAAACTTTATGCACTTCTTTATAACTTAAAATTATTTTTGTTTTTAATTTAAAAGAATAAACGGAAGTATATTCAGGTTTAACAAAGTAACAAAGTTTAAATAAACTTTTTTCCCCTAAATTTTTTAAGTCTTCGAGTGCTTAATTTTAATATTTCATAAATAATAATTTTTACGTGATTTATTAAAGGAATTTTTCAAATTGATAATTTTAACAATATTAATTGACATTATTCTACGATTATCATTCTAAAAAGAATATATTCTTTTAAGGATTATAATCAAACAACATTTGGTTGTGTTAGTACAAAAAGCATCGAAAAGAATAGATTATATTTGGTTATATAAAAACAAAAAAAATTATTATGTTTTATGTACTAAATAGTGATTGCGTGCTTAGTATTTCTGAAAACATATTACAATATCCCTAAAGAAAGAAACTGTAATGCAGAACTTTTTTATTCATGTGGTAACTTTCATTATCGAACAAAGTTTTTTTATTCATAATCATTGTTTCGTTCGTAACAATATTAATCTTAACCTTTGATCTCCAAATCCTTATACATTCTCAAGGTGACCATGATAAAGTTCGTAGATATAAACAATTTGATGATCCTGTTATAAAGCATTATTATTTTAATGTTTATTGGGCTTCAGTAGAAATAATAATATTATTAGCTCTATTAAGTTTTATAGTTCTCGGTAAGGTCATTCGTAATTTATTTCACACTTGAAGGACATCTTTCTTGAAACCAAGTTTTTCTTGTTTTTGTTTATTTTCAGGGGAACAAATTACTCATATATTTAAGGGAATGGCATTATACTATTGGTATATTCTATTGATTCATAAATTAATTTTGTTAAAAACAGAATTCCTTAAAATCATATATGATATTAATTATTATATTATTATACAAATATCTATACAAAGAGAATGCAGTCATTCGAAATTACATTTTGCGAATCACATTAAGAATGTACACTTAAAAATTATGAATTATTCAAAATAATGCAGCACTTGAGGAAGTGTAAAAGTTTATTTATAAGTAAAAAGGGTTATGCAAATCTTTATTTTACTTGAGAATAGTATTTTAAATATTGGATCAAGATTTTGGCGCAATTTTATATATTTATAGTTTATGTTTCTGTAATTCATTTGTAAACATAGTGCTTAAGGTCTAGAATCTGTTATTACACGAATACCATTTTTAAATTGATTTTTATTTGTCTTCTTCGTTGACTACCTAGTTGACCTTGTAGTTGACAGGAACTATTTCCAAATGTTGAAATTTCAACTCTCATTGGTTATAAGTTGGATTTATTATTCTTTATCAACAGATGTTACTTTTTATAATCATGAAGGGTTTTCTTAATATCAGTGGGAATCAATAGGTAATATGAGCGAGTTAATATCAATGCAATACATTAAGTACTTAATTTTGAACCAAATTTTATAAATATTTTTGAATAATTTTTACTTCACGATTGAACATTATAGAAGAATTATATTGAACATTACAGTGCAAAGAATGTGAATTTTATTTGAAGAGTAGATTCTAAATTTCTGAGTAGTTGCATTCATTTGTATACTCACTACAAATATAAATGATATATAGTATTGAACTTGATTCAAACTGTTATACCAGGAAAATTAAGCATTCTATGTTCAAAATAATGCGATATAAATTCAAATGTCGATGCATTAAATGGAACATAAAAGCAAAATGTCTTTGAATTTCCATTTTTTTTTGCAGAACTAAAGTTTAATAAGTAAGTTTTAACTAAAATAAGCTACACATAAAAGTAACATTTTCATAAAAAAAAAAGCCAAAAAGGACATATAATTTATTTTCTGAATTGTTTTTAGAAAATGATTAAGATGATTACATCAGTTTTTAATCACTGATAAACGAAGAATTAATAAAAGAGAAATATTGCGCTTTTCATTGATTTTTGATTATAGATATTACAATTTTAAGTAAAAGGAAATTTTCAAATGTAATAAGTTGAATTTCTGATGCTTTTATGTGTTTCTTCAGCTGAGTATTGGATAACACTTCACACATTTTATCAACTAACTTACATTGCTTAAAATACTAGTTAAAATTGTATATTATTTTGAATTATTTTATGAATATTTCAAGTAATATAAGTTAGTTTATAAAGGAAAGTGCAAAATCTAATATTAAATTCTGAACCCATAAAAAATAAGTTTCCGTAGAAAAAATACAATGCAATTCAATTAAATTTATTGTAATAAAATGATGCCTTTTTTATTTAATGGCTTTAGTGTTCATTATTGAAATTACCGTTAGGGTGCAAATTAAGCAAATTTACTTATAAGAAATTAGTTTTTGCTGTACAGAAATAGAAAAAAATTTATATTTTGCTTCATATATGCTCAAGCGCTGACTTCAGTTCAACAGTTCATATGCTTATTCGCTACTCGACAGCAGTTGTTCGCAGCAGTGCAAATCGACCCTTTTGAATGCAAAAAAGGAACTATTGAATGGCAAAAATTCAAATATAAATGCTTATTTCTTACAGTGATTTACTACGTTGATTAGTGAAAATTTTTAAATTTAAGTAACATTTATTAAATGAAAAATAAGAACTGTTGTCTTAGAACAAATGTCTGATAACATTATAATTGAATTATTAAAATAAAAACGTTAAATTAGTTATCCTATTTTTTATATCATATTTTTAAGTAAATTGCATACTTATATATTTATTAAAGCTATTATAAATTTTAGTAGAAATACATGCGATAAGTTTTTTTAATATTGCCATTAACATTCAAATTTTAAGTAACAGATTGCTTGAATAACGTTTTAGAAATTAAATTTATTTTGAACTGCCAAATTTTGAATGATAGTGAGAGATAATGACTTAGGAGAAGATAAGAAACTGATGAGTTATTTTCTTCCTCATTTTCTTTTTTCAGTTCACCTGTTTCTTAGCCTGCTTAGCCGGAAATAATTTACTATTGTTGGTATTTGGTGATGCATGATTATATCGAAATTACTTTAAATTAGGTTGAGAGTAAATTGGATTAAATTTTGAGAATTGCTATTTCTTCACATGTGAATAATATATGGTAGAGGAAAACCACAAATAATTATGAGTAGAAATTCATTTTTTACTACGATTTGCTTTTCATAAACAGTTTTTTCTGCTGTGAATTTATTCAGAATTTTATGCTGTGTTTTAAATCATACTTGTTCCCATAACATTTTAGATATTATCTATTTTTTAAAAGTATATGGTATATCTTTTCCTTATTTAACTGCAAAATTAAAAACATACTATTAGTATTATAACTCCCTTTTATTAACATCTTATGGATTTTCAGTGTAAACTATTGCTTTTTAAATGTTTTGTGCACTGTATGATACTGTATCTTTTAAATATTTATTATTGAAAACCAAATCTAAAAACATTATTTTACATATTTTGTAACTTACTTTACATTTAGCATCATGGCTGGAAATATATTAGAATTATACTGGAAGTATAAAAAAGTTATTTTTAATCATTGCAATTTTTATTACCTTTTTCTAAATAGATATTTTTTTATCAAAAATTCCAAAATAAAAAGAAGTTTATTCCTATTAAGAACTTATTAGATATTTATTCTTAATCTATCAATTTGTTGCAACAATTTACTTGACATAGTATATTTGAATGTAGGTTATTAGTTATGATTTTGTTCTTTTCTTTTGATCTACTATAGAAACTAAACGTATATTTATTTAATAGACAAAAGAATGATTAATAGAAACCAAAGATAATTAAAACTCTAAATTATTCCTGCGTAAACATTATTTTTTAGGTATTATGAATAGGTGAACATGCAAATAAAAATCAAATTTATCCTTGATTTATTTAATTAAATTTTCATCAGTTCCAGCTAGGCATGGAGTATTCTTGAATATCCTTAAAAAAAAAGGAGGCGAAATATTCAGCATTTTCAAATAATGTGTTCCCACGACCAAAGTAAAACCAAGCTCATCAAAAACACTGCTATCATTTTCTTATTCATTAAATTTGAAAGGGAACTCTTGAAAATAAGTCATTTGCGTGCTTTGAGGATCACGAATCCTCCACCTTAATGAACGTGAAAGCATACGGCTGTTGCGTTTTCTATAACATTCAATCAACTTTATCGTTTCAATCAAATGAGAAAGGAACCCGTTTCACTGCTTTTGCTAATTGCTTCTCATTAGGATACTTTGTGAAACCGTATTCTTCTTAAAAATAACTGAATGAGCAAAATATGTTTTCGTTAACAGAACCATTCATCCGCGATACAGGTAAAAGATATGAAGTAGTGTTTTTTTCCTACATGTGTTAACTTTTGAAATATATGATAAGGTAATTAAAATTTTTCTTCATCCCAGTTTTGAAAATCAGAGATATAGCTTATATGCCTTAAAATGCAAGGGGTTCAAGAAAGAATTTATTTTCTTAATATTTTTTATTTCATTTTATACTATCTTTTACTAATTAAATCTGCTAATAGTTTGGAAATGAGAAACATTCTTTAAAAATGAAACATGAAAAATTATCTAAATAGTTAGAAAATAATTAAATACTTTTTAGTATCGCCAGAAGACAAAAGTACTTCGGAAGTACTCCATTCATTCTTTAAAAGAGGATAATAAAGAAAAATTTTATGTGTATTTAATCAATTTTGTAATATCAGCGAAGATAACTTTTTGTTGTAAATAGTTTTTGCTTGGAACAGCTTCTTATGAAATAATATTTTCATAATTGATACAAGTAGTATGGGTCATAGTAATTAGCTATAGCTATTTTCAAGATTATAAAGGATTTTCTAAGTATACGGGTTAAATATATTTCTATTTAAAATCAATTGATAAAAAGATAATATAACAGTTAATAATAAAATATAACTGTATTAAGGTAATCCTATAAATTAAATAAAAACAATTACATTTTTGTTAACATTCTACCAAGAAAATAACGGATAACATGTTATTAAAAATCCAAAAGTACTTGGCATTTGTCTTGCAACAAGAGCCAAAAATGCAATGCATTTTAAAATAAAAGTGATTCAAAAAAATTGACCAGTCATTTACACAGAAATGTTTTTGAAGACACTTTTTACATATTAAAATTCTAAATTTAAACCTACTCTTTTGCAAAAATTTAATAAGCGTTTGAAATATCAAGAGAAATTTTCGATAAAATTATGACACAATATGTATGCTTACAGAACAATGATTTATAAAACATTTTCTTAACTTATAAATAGCCAACAATTTTTAAGGAGCTATTGACAATTATATAAAAACTATCTATGCATAGTAAAATCTCATAAATTGTATCTTTTATAGTTTCAATTTGAAACAAAAACTTCATATAAATCAGCGTTATGTTCCACTTTCTATTTCGCAACTAAATTCTTATTTAGATAAAAAAATATATAAAAACTTAAATTTTTTTTACTCTAAACCTTTTACTAAAACTCGTTCATTATAAGCAGAGCTAGAAAACTTTATTTGGATTTAAGTGAAGCCGGAAGCAACTTATTAAATGTAAAGTAAAAGAAACATTTGTGATGAAGTGTTCATCCTTGAAGATTATTCTGTTTCAAACTCCTAAGTATTCCAGGCTAAGATTTGATTACTACGGCGGTTCCTGATGCATATCAAGGTCTTTTCATATAACAATGTTCGTTTGCGTAATCCTAATTAAAATTGATGTAGACCACCTTGTTCTTAATTGCAAAAGTAGTATTCCTCAATGCCTTATTCTTCTCACTAAGACTCTTATATATATTAGCATTTATCTGGAGTAGGTCACTTTTCTAGAAAGTATTAAAATATGATAGTATTCATTTCCTGTTTAAATATTATAAATAAAAAATTAGCTAAGAATTCAAAGAGGAATGTAGTAAGGGATATTATTGTTAATTTACAATAAAACATGTAGTTAATGTGAATATGTAAACTAACATGTAAATTAATACTTTACTATAATGTGTGTTGATTACTATTATAAGCGTATTAAAATTGTAGGCTTATAATGGTTATGAAAGGTATTGAAAAATTAAAACTATCATGTTCATCTGTTTCAGGTGAAATTAGAAAAAAACACTGACGTATTTGTGAAATCATTGTTGTTACAAAGGCGCAAGGATAATGAATTTGATGCAATACAGCCATATTTAATCGTTATTATTGCTTCAATCATTGAGAAACAAGACATCTTAATGTTTGCATCTCTCTCAGAGATCATTTTTTGCACATGAGGACCAACGAAAAAAAAAACATATGGTTTAATGTGCATTCGGAACCACTACAAACGCTTAGGCTTTATGTGGGAATCATGCTCATGAACTGTTGAATAAAAGGCTTGACCTTTAAGCCAGATTAAGATAGCAGGGACAGAACTATGTGGCTCTTGTCCTGGCCATCTTAATGATAAATCCCCATTATTATGTCACCATGAATTGTTGCACTTAATCCGAATTACATTACGTTGGTAAATATCCTACATTTTCCAATAAAATCTGGACTTAAATAGGGACTGTATATTGCTTTTTAACTTTCCTTAGCTAGTTTTTATTAATGATAATATGAAAGTGTTATACTTTCCGACAAAAATCACAGTAGAAATAAATTGTCAATTTGACTTAACTTTTCAGTGTTATTCCTAAATTGTATTTAAAAATAAAAATTATTAGAGCGATACTTTTTCACTATATAAGCAATCATAATATATATACATATATATATATATATATATATATACATATATATATATATATATTATGATTTATTAATGTAGGAGAAAGTTGAGTTATAATAATTTTTTTAAGAACAAATTACAAAAATAGTTAAAAAGTTTAGTCAAATTAACAATTTATTTCTACTGTTTTTTGAAGAAATAATACTTTTCAGTAAATGTAATTATTCTTATGAATTAAATCAGTTTGAGAAAAATTACTTAATTTTTTCACATAAATTTCTTAATATGTTTATTATTCTAAATAAACTCATATTCATTCAAACTAAGTAAAATTTTTTGTAAATTCTATAAAAAATTTAAACATGATGAAATTTTATTTTACAACTGTAAAATCATATATTTTTATAATATTATAATAATTAAAGAGACGATACTTTTTATAAGAACTGTCTCTCTATACAAATTTATTATTATTTCTCTCAAATTGTTTCAAGGGCAAAGTTTAGTGAACAATACAACAATAGAAAATAAATAAGAACTACTATCTTGGTCCTTTAATTAAAATGATAAATATCTGTAGTCTCACTTAAAACAGTAGCTTTATGTTTCTCATAAAAACAATACATTAAAAATAGGTGTATTTTTACGTGTGCAATTTAAGAATACGATATGCTTATAGATATATATTCAATAATGTCAATTGTCTATTAGTACAGTTAAAGATTAGTTTGTTAATCATTCATTGAAATAAGGTTAAAAATCAGTAACAAAATTGCAACCAAACCTGTTTCCAGAATTAAATTTCTAGAGAACTTTACGCAATGTCAAGGTTAATTGAGAAGTAAAATAAAACAATATGTAATTCAAATCAAAGTGCTTAATATAACGTCCACAAAATTATTAATTTATTTTGTTAATAGCGTCTCCGTTGACAAATGGTACTTCATTACTTTACAGAAGCATTCCTTTCTATAAATGAAAGCTTTTACATATTAACTTTTTCATATTGAATTAACAGAACTATTTTAATGACTTTAAACTGATATTATTCAGTAAAAACAATATTCGATATAAAATTATTTTATATTAATATTAGATAAAATTAGACTAAATGAAATAATATTAGATAAAAAAATATAAGGTATAAAATTCAGTAAAGCTAAAATAGGAAGATTTATACTTTAAACACCTGACATTTTATGATACGTTATTGAATATTTGGTTTCTGTTTGAAAATTTGCATTAATGCAAATTTTAATTTTCAATAATTAGTTAACATAAAATTTCTTTTTCTGAAGCTATTTATGAACAATAATTGGCTTTACTTATTAGATATGGATAATTTCATGACTAAAATTTTGCTAGAAAAAAACAGTAAAAATGTAAAATATGATACATTTTTTGATTGAAGTATTTTAAACATTTGTGAAAGCGATAGATATTTCCGAACATAGATAAAATTATGAAACAATTTTTGGTTGATATATATTTTAAATTTGTACTTTTTGTACTATATTTTTATTTTTAATTTGTCTGAACGAGTTTTTATCGAAGCAAATTAAAAATAAAATCACGGATTTATAAAGAATATTGACACAATTGTATTCAGAGTGAACGGAACTTACAGTTATCAATGTAGGTTATTAAATATGTCTTATGATGATTGGAGTTTTAATGTTAAAGGATAATGTTTTTTATAATTACTTTAGGTCAATTGTAAGAAAAATCCAAATAATTTAAAAAGAATGTTTAACCAAGATAGTGAATGAATGTCTGATTCTAAGAAAAAATAAAATTGAATTTTGAAGTCATTAAATGAATTTTATGCACTGTATGGAGAAGGAAACGTTAATTTTATTTACAAATGAGTCTAATAAACAAAAAGTTAATTGAACTTTAGCTAATCAAACAAAACTTGAGTGCTATCTTTAGGAAGTGAATGCAAAAACAAATGAGAATTTTAAGTAGTGAAAGAGACAAATAAGAGTTAAGTGTTTTCAAACTCTACGTTGCTCTTTTATCGAGTTATAAAATAAATAAGCATTTATTTCCGGATTTGCAAAGATAATCTGTCAAATAAACCTAGTAAATATTTTGGACAAATAAAAGTCTCATCAGCTGACATGTATTTCGTTATTGGTGAATTAATAATTTAAATCTAAAATAAATTAGATGAAATTATTCTAAATAAATACACGGATATGCCACATTTTAAAGAAATATTAATATTTATTTTATTAAAAGTGAAAAAAATTTAAATAGTAATGATATGCGTGAACATTTTCCTTAGATTGAAAAATGTATTCTACTTGTCCTTAAGTTAAAGTTTTAGTATAAATATTATGCATCATATAAATAACTAATGTGAGATGGTTAGAAAAAGAAATTCAGTTCCTCAACCGAGATCTGAAGTACTTAGAATTCAAGTTAAACAAAAAAGATTCTTATTCTATTTAAATATCTTTTAACAGAATCTGAACATCGTATATTTACATATTTTTCTGTTCTTGTCATTTAATAAATAAACAAAACCGAATATATTTCATTGTATCCGCAATGTAGTGGAATAATTCATCATATATTGTAGAGTATTTGACATTCGTTGGAAATTATCTGTATATTTATCAGTCAAAAAATAATCATTACGTTGGAAGCTCATTTTTATTACTACACTTTTAATCTACTTTATGGGGATAAGTAGCTTGCTTTATTTAATTATAATAAAATATATTTTCCATATGTTTCTGAAAATAAAATTTTCATTATAAATTCAATGTTAAATTGATGGGATTTTTAAATTTTGCTTCCAATCAATTCTATTGATTTTGTCCCAATTTGTGAAAGATTTAAAGAGCAGAATTTAGTAGTTCCTAAAAATGTAAATAAGAATATAAAAAAATATAATTCATTTCACTCCTTCGAATGATTAGAATTATAAAAGCAATATGAGTGTTTCATGGAATATATGAATCTATATTTATTGTTTGTATTTATATAACATTTCCAAAAATCTGAAGAATAAATGTAAGTACACCATATTTTGTTCATCACTTGAGAGAAAATTGAAAATAAACTTCGATTTATATTGTAATTCATATATTCCATCATGCCTAAAGTTTCTTAAAAAATAAAATTCAACTTTTAAATCAACTAAAAATGAAAACATTACTTTTCAAACTGAAATATGAACAATGAATACTCTGTTTATAAGGGAAACGCTTACAGAAATTATAAATAACTGCAGGATGAAAATAAACATAGGCAGGATGGAAAAAAACATTTGGCAATTACTTCCATGCCTTCCGCAAACAAAAACGTTTTTACTTTAACAGGAATGAAAAAGAAATCTGCCCGACATTGAATTAACGAGTCTCGTATTATGACATAAATGCTTAAATCAGTAAGCTCAGAGCACGCAGAGATTTTATATCTTGTAGCATACCTAGCTGAGATTTATCTTTACTAAATATTCACAGTTTTTATAATTCCTGTTGTTTGATTTGGAATCAAGAAAGTACACACTTGACCTATTTTGACTCCCATTACATAGAGTTCAACGTCCTGATTCACCTAAAAATATAAATAGAGAATATTGTATATACTTCCTATATATTACATTTTTAAAAATAGTTTTATCACTTCTAAGCTATAAACATAGTTTATACTAATCTCAATTGGTGTGTGAAATGTATAAGTACATAAAATTGATGTTGGTTAGGTTTGTTTGTCGTTCTACGATTATTTCTTAAATACGAAAGTTCATTTGAATGCAAAAAACGGTAGTCATTTTATGCCAAATGATCATAAATTATAGATTTCCCTGCAACTTTATTGAAAAAAAGTTTTTTAACCCAGAAGTTTCACTTAAAATTGAAACTTTCTTATTTAAAGAAGATAATTTCTTATTTAAAGAGCTTTTTTATTAAATAAGAATGTTTCAATTAATTCTTTAAGTGAAGTAGTTTTTTTATATTGTTAATTTTGAGATGGAAATTAGATTTTGTATTTTATATAAATCTTATACAAATATTCCTTAAATTGCACAAATATTTTTAATAACGCATAGCAGAAATAAAACGTTAAAACTCATATTTTTTCTAAGCGACTTTTTAATGTTATCTGAAACAACACTCATGAAGTTTATTTCACCTAAGGTCATGCATTTCTAGGTAGACAACTGTCTTCTTAGTTAATAAATTTTTCATCTTTAGCTCTGTCACTCTAAAGGTTAAATTTTCTTCTAGCTCCAAATTTCACTAAAGTGCATCGACATTTTTAGTAAGAAATTAGAAACTCATTCTCACTTTAAGTCTAAAGATCATCATTTTCTTTTTGATCATCTTAAACTAAAGAATTTAAACCTTTTACTAAAGTCACAATTCCTTTTTTAGTCAAAAAGTAAGGAAATTCAGCTAAATATTCGCAATGTATTATAATACATTGCATATCTTCACAGAATTTGTATCCTTAGATGCAGACTCAAGGTATAGCATAGTAAAATTATGTTGTAAGTATTTCCGTTTGTGCAAAAAATGTTCGGTAGTTGTCCTGACCAGCATATTCTCCAGATCTTTCACCAGCAAGAAACGTCTGATCAATGATTTTCAAAGGACTGGCGCGTATTTATACAATGGACGCTACGGTTGATGAACAGAGTCAACGAATTAAGGCTTTGTGCATGGTTAGTTGTAACTATACGCCATCCAGTTTATGATCGACTCATTACCCAAGCTTATAGTTTCTGCAGTTGTCGGAAATGGCTCTTCTGGATATGGATTTCTTATGGTTTCACATATCTTGAAAATTTAATTCTTTTTTGCAGTATAATATACCTGTCCAATAAATATCATTACATATCTTTCATTTCTTTCCTATGAAATAATTCTAATGCGTTATAGTGAAATTTCAGTTAAAAAATTATTGCAGCATAGTTAAAAAGTCAATTATGTCAGCAATTATAAGTTAAATTTCAAGTACGTTGTTGCGCAAATTTGTATTTTATCGATTTATATATATTAATTAGATTGTCTATACTTAACTGTAGAAAGTGCAATTTAGATTATTTATATAAATTAATAATATAGTTTGTATGTGTATGTGTAAACTTTAAAAAATATTATGACATTACAGTTTATTATGGAAAATCCTAATTTACAAAATTAAAAAATTTTTACTATCACTTCAGTTATTTTATGAATGATAATAAATAAATTATTGAGAGAAACACTTCTCTCCTTTCGAAAACAAATTATATGAGCCTGGTAATGTTGCAATGAGATTTGGATAAGCATTCAATAATTGCATGCTCTATTTCACTTGTAGCTTAAAAGAAAATACAGAAAACTCCATAAGGACCACCCAGACAGTTTTATTGGAATAAAGTTAAAAAAAAGATCATCAATATTGACTTCGAAATGAATTTAAACTATTTTACACAGGTTTAATGTTTTGAATAAAATAAGTTTCACATAATTTTAATAGCAAAAGAATTTCTTATTTTTTAAATTGCTCTTTATCTTTAAAAGTCAAAAATATGGAAAGGGAAATATTTTACTTAAGAGTTGTTGAAATAATTGAAATTTTTCTTCGAATAACAAAAATTGATAAGAATTGATTAATTAATTCTTCCAGTTTCTTCTGCATGAATATGTATATACATGCAAATTTATATAAACATTTATGCAAATTTGAAAGAAGTTTGGGTTGTTTCAATTAGTCTCATTAAATTTTTCTTACCAAACAACCTTTCCTATTTTTTTACTAAGCTTGCCTTATTACTGAGGCAGAATTTTATGAATCTTTAAGAAATTTTTTTTAAATTGCAGAGCACACAGAGAGAGATTATGTAATTAATTATAAACTCAAAAGTAATTTATAAATAATAAAATTATACTCCTTCTATTTTTTATAACATATTTTAGCTTAAAATTCATTCAATTTTAAAGATAAAAAGTTTGTAAAAAGTAAATATATATTTATAATACATATTTTCAACTTTGTTACTCATTAAATGCTAGATACAAGTTATTTTGTTTTTATTATGCCCCATGCACTTATATTCATTAATTTAATTCTGTTTTTTCTTGTTTAATTAATTATTTCCATTTTAAGTGTAATTTCAAAGTTCTCTGCAAAATACTTCAGTGCATTTTATTATGAGAAAAATTTTCATTATATTTAAATTTTTTCTTACTATTACGGATAAAAGGATTTTCGCAAATTGAACTCCAATTAGAGAGATGACATGATTACTATAGATATTCAAAATTTCCTACCAGAAATAAATATTATTTAAATACAAGAGATAAGCCATAATATTAGCTTCTCATAATTGCATAGCTCTGTAAGGAAATAAAATTTTTATGAAATGTATTTAATTTTCAGTGCACTTACTTTCAAATTGCGATGTGTGCTAACTTTGGTATTCTTTAATAAAGTAGTCTTGAAATAAATTGCTTGATACTATTTCGTGTAAAAAAGAAGGTTGAAATAAGACTTAAACTTATTTCGATTGGTACGTAGCTGCCTTGCTTTATGAGAAAGCAAGTACAAAAGCACATTTTCAAAGTAAACGATTCAATTAAGTTCAGGCACGTAAACAAACACTATGCGCTTATGTAAGTGAAAAAGAGACTTTAATTTCATCTCAAGTAAAGTTTTTCTATCGTGATTAGAGGTAGTGATTATCTTCAGTATAGAAATGATTGAGATCTATGAAAATTAATCGAAAAAATTGATTTATATACTCCATGACTCCATGTATAAACACTAGTGAATTTCAGCTTTATGGTATTGTTAAATATAAATATTTTTTGGAAAAAATTCATGCGCAATACAATATTTTATTCCAACTACTGTTAAATATTTGAAATAACCTTGAGTTGAATACGTCTTATATTTTTTCAATAAAATGTTTGAATTAAATGATTTTAAAGAATGCTAATCAATCAGCACTTACTTTTTATTTCAATCCATTAATTAATCATAGTATAATACGAATAGCAATTAATTCAAAAACACTGATCACAAATATTTTCGAGTGCATATTTTTATCATAAATTAATATTCTTTTTCCATTTTGCTTTATTTTGTTACGGTAAGGATCTATATGTGAATTTGAGTTTACATTCAATAAATATGTAAATGTGGTTTTTCGAAATAATTTTCATAATGAAATGTTTTATTCATACTGTTAAATATTTGAAGTAATGATTGTATTTCATGGTTTAAGAATTATCTTAATCTCGAAAACATGTCTTTAAAATAAAAAACTAACGCTTTCTAAATTATAAAGCCATTACTTTGGGTAAAATCCTCATCATCATATGAAGAAACCCAACCTTGAGAATTTTTGATAAATTAACAAAAAAGCAAAGTAGAAATTTATAATTTTAAACATGAAACTCTTACTTAATATCAAGCTAATCAAAAGATAACAACCTATTACAAAAAATTCTTTTGAATCATTTTTCTTTTAACTTGTACTTTCTATAGTATTAGTATCATTAGATACTTATTAAACTTGTATTTTCTTAATAATTCTTTTTTTAGTGTTTATGTTACATGAGACAGTACATTTAATTGAAAACATTGCTTTTACAAAACAACACTAGCTATATTATACAGTATTTGATTAGGAATTTACAAGCATTTTTTTTACTCAGATTAAGATTTCTTACAGACTTGGCTTTGTAATCTAGATACATTTGATGAAACTTGAAACAGTGAACAAGATCAATGTGATAAGTAATCTTAGAAATCTCTTGAAACTTTTTTTTTTCTAAAACTCGAACTATTGCATTTTATCGACATTTTTAAGTATTTGAAATAATCTTATCATTTGATTACTAAAGATGGTTTTAAATTTTGAACCTGTAGGACTCGATCAATGGAATGTCTAGCTCAACTTGATAAGTGAGTCTTTATAAATGCGCAGTCAAAAAGCAATTAAAATATAAGTTGAAAATCACCAGACAACAAGCTGATAACATCAACTTGAATTAGTACATTATAACCGAATAATTTTGTTCCCAGTTTTAGAAGTTATCTTATATCATTAAATTTCAAGAAATTTTGTTACATAATTTTACTTAAACTTTTATGTATTAAATATTTCATATTCAAACACTGTAGAATCTTTTAGAGCAATGAATTAGATAAAATGGCAATGAATAAGAAAAAAGTAAAGTAGCGAAGTTTCCATAAATTTTAAGTATCTTTATGACCGTTATGCAAACATGGAACAAGAAATAAATATTGATACATTTATATTCCAGTGTTGCTAAGTTTTACTCATAAGAAAAAGTACTAAAACTTACATGGAATAATTTATTGATGAATGTTATATTTTTCACCATATTTTATCACCAATAGATCTTACTTCATTGTTAATAAACATAATCTTTACTATAGTTGATGGAATTATATTTTCTGACAAAAATGTTCTGAACATTTCGTAAGTTCTAAGCTATAATAATTTGAAAGTATATTTTGGTTTTGAAACTTAATGGGTTTATTAATTATGGAGCACAGTTATTTCTGTTTATAAGTTAGTTGAAGCATTTTAATATGCACATTTCTTCTAAAAATCTCTTTAACGAGCCAAAGCTAAAATTTACCTCAGTTTGAGAATTTCAATTGTGAATACCTATTACTAGTAACTCTAACAATTTAGAAATGACCTGGACTACTTAAATAATTAATGTAAATATAAAAGAATAATGAGTAAACAAATAAATTTACAATTTTTATATATTTCCCACATATTTGCTTTAAAAGGAAATGTTGGGAAAATACAAAATTAAATTATTGTAGAAAAAGTCCGTTAATGTGAACAACTATTATTAACAAGAAATTATAATACATTGTAAATTGCTGTTTATACCACATATGTCAGAATTCTTATGTTTTCTTTTAAGCTTTATTATGCAAATCGAAATAAGTACTCAATTATTTTCAATGAACTTAAATTATTGGCTGATATTAACTGCAAAATGTAACATTTGATTAGAATAACGATTTATATTACATCCATTAAACTCATACCAATATTTTCAAATATGATTTATCATAGATTTATTAAACTCAACAAAAGAATCAGATTTTTATCATTTAATGATAACATTCATATATTGTATCCACATTTAGCAGGTTAATGGATTGCTCACTTATTTAGAATTTTCAACCTAAACTCCTTCTCCCTCTTTAGAACGATTAGTAACATCATCTTTTTTTCTTTTAATAGGAACTAAACTGTTAACGATAATGAGTGTGTAATTAAGGTTTTTTACCCAAATATCACTATTTCACTAATTTTTTTGTATTACATATTTTTCCCTGTTTAGTCTATGTAATTTAGATATTTGCAGATGAATTTCTAATTTCTTTGTTATACCAAAAGCAATGCTTATTCAATTTTGCAAAATAATAGTAATTTCAGAATATTTGTTTAGTATTTAATTTATGTTTGATATGAATAATACATATGAAATGTGTGATTTTTATTGTTTTAAATATTTCTAGGTATCATATTTTTAATAATCACATTATCTTATAATGATGCTAATAATATTTCTCCATAATATTTGAACTTCGATTATTTTTCAAGTAACTAAAAAGTCCCAATTTGATAAATATTCCAATAAAAATTATCAAAAATATAATCAGTTATTTATTGTACAAAAATAAAATGTAGGCTAATTATCGTTAACAGTTTAGTTCCTATTAAAAGAAAAAAAGATGATGTGACTAATCGTTCTAAAGAGGGAGAAGGAGTTTAGGTTGAAAATTCTAAATAAGTGAGCAATCCATTAACCTGCTAAATGTGGATACAATATATGAATGATATCATTAAATGATAAAAATCTGGTTCTTTTGTTGAGATTTTATCACTTTGATTCTTTTTAAGCGTTATTCTCTGTCATTTTTAACCTTTTATCGAATAAGGTCATTATTTTTTTAACGAAGCTCAACCGAAAAATCCTAGAATGTATAACAAAAATGAATTGATTCAGAAATTCCATGACATAACTGAATAACTATAGACATTTTTACTGACAATAAATTTATTGTTATAAAATTTATATGATGTATCTCTGTGATAAAATTAGGTGGCAAGTTTAAATTGACTTTTGGAGAATATTTAGGGCAAAAAAAGAGAGATGTCACACACACACACATTATAATTTTCTATGCTCAACTTCCCAAGGTTTGTGTTGAATAAGTAATCAATAAAGATAAAAATAAATTTTCATTAAATTCATTTAAAATAATTATCATTTTATTTTTTCGCTTTGAATTCGATGTCAGAAATGGAAACTGAAGTGGGGTGTTCTGTTAAAATGAAAAGAGCAAGTTTTATCCCGAGCGGGCGTGCCAGAGTGTTAATCCTTTAAGAGGTTAAATGTTATTGAAGAAGGCGGATGTTGAAGCACCCGCTGCGTATTTAAGTTCTGTGTGATTTTATATATTTTTAATCATTAGTTCGCGGATGAGAAAATATTTTCGAGGCTGTTGATCTTGCGTCTCATTTTCAAAAGAGGTCATAGAAATTCGACGAATACAAGTTAATGAATAAAAGTAACATTAAAAAAATTTTTTTCTTGTGAATTAGCACTTTACCTCTTCGGATAAAATATGGGTTAAAGTAAATAACCTACTTATATTCAGAATTTTCAAACAATCAAATTTCTTATATGTACTTCATTAATTTTCAAAGAGATAGGAAATAAAGAAATTTATATATTTTAAGCCTTGATAACTATTTTATATTCCATATTAATTCAATTGGGAATTATTTTGGATAAAGTTACTTTTTCTTATTTTGTAGAAAGGTACTTAACTCTAATTAACTACATTCTTTACATGAAACATTACTATCGAAATATCTTATAATGAATGCATATTTTTCTAAAATTAGCAATTTATTGAAAAAAAAAATCTATTTAAGAGTAAAACTTCAAATTAATATTATTACAATAATGGTGAGTATTTCTTTACTTCTTAAAGTGGATTGAAATTTACTTTCATATTCGTATTTGATCTAGTTATTTACGAAGTTTTTTAAAATTATAAATTATTTTGAATTTCTGGAAATCAATTTTATTTTCAAAATAATAAAAAATAACTTATAAATATTTTCACAATTTGATTATATAATGTTTTCAACAGTTTATTATTAAAATTTCAAAATCATTTATAGAGAGTAATTTAAAAATTCAATTTTTTTATTCATTTTATCTGAGTAAAATACTAATGAAATCATTAAAAGTACTAATGAAATTTTGAAGAAGTTGATATCTAAAAATTACAAGAAACAAGATTACAAAATTAATTGCGCAACAGATTGATGACGAATAAGTTTTCATTTATTTATGTAAAGCAAAAAACTACATACAATTTTGTATGAAAATATTAAACCATGATTATTTTCATGTTTTTGAGTAACATTAATTATACAGAATAATTTATTTTAGCTCAGAAGCATTTAAATTTTTTCTTAAACAACATAACGTAATACAAACAAATTATAACGAAATAAATATCGCAAAGCATAATTTATTAATGTTAAAATCCTATTAAAAAATATAAAGATAAAAATAGACATTTTATAGATAATATATAGCTCTTGCTTTAAAAAAATTAGTGTTACACAGAATGAGTGACCGATAGGATACCCATCATCTATAACAATGCCTGTCTCAATTATTTTTCAACGATACAAATAATTCGACATCATTCAAATACTCGTAGATTCTTTTAGCATTTAAACATTACTATATCTTTGAATGGTAGAAAAATCTATCAAATTCAATGATATCTATGCCTACTTTAGTTTTAGATGGTTTCAAAATATAGTCTGCTCTTATACCGTGCCAAAATCAAGCTTCTTCAATTTATTGCCATATTTACGAGAATTAGGATGGCACATTTACATTATTCTATGGAACATAAATTGGGTAAATAGAATTATTATTTTATAATAACAAAAAAATCGAAGTTGACTCAAATTTAAAAAAAACAAACAAACAATTTTTGAATTCTCTGTCATTGAAAGAAATTTGATTACAGTTTTTAATAAATTTCTTGACTTATTTTGTAAATATAAAATTATTACTTATAAAAATGATAGAGATTATTAAATATTTTTTTTATTATAAAAACTTTGCATATTCACTAAACTAACTTTTGAAATGTGCCAGTAAATTTTTTATATTACTGGCACATATTACTTATATTTTCCTTCATTATTTGAAAAAAGTTTTATTTTTAACTAAAAATTAAAATTTGTTATATTAATGTTTCTAAATATATTTTTGGAAGTCACTATTTAATACATTATTTCCAATCTGTTTCCATCATAATTCGAGAAAATATTCTGTAAAGCTAACATGAAATAGTAGATAATAAGGAAATCTTTGATTATGAATGATATCAATATGTATCTATATTTCGATGACTATGAATATTTTATGCCTTATTACTCTCTAATAATTCTTAATATAGTTTTAAGGTCTGTTGTTAAGATTTAGGTACGAAAAATAAAATGACCAGAAAGCATGTGTAGCAGAAAATTGAGTATTCTTTTAAAAAATATCGCAAAAGATATCATTACTTATTACATCCTTCTCAATAAAGCTTGAGGTGCGAAATATTATCGATTACTAGATACGGTACAAGAATTACTAATTATTGCCTAACTTAATATAGGGCATCAAACTCTGTATCTTCTTCCTCAAATGACAGAACTGCTTTTTATATTCCTAACTTTATGGCAGCGCTCGTACTTCCTGGACATAACACGAGTGCTGTCGGGCATTGGTGTTACGCTTTCCTTTTCCTCTAAAGCTATAGTTTAGATATTACTCTGAAGTACCACAGGTGGGAAAGTGTTATCAAGCTCTGAATGAAACCACAAAGATAAATGCATTTTTTACAGAGCATTAATTGTTGTTCTAGGAAATTCTGCACATATTTGCTTCGTATAAAAGATAGAACCCTTGGATCGTAACAAAGTAGTTCCACTAAGTAATACCTTTGTCTTTTAGAGGCGGGTACTTAATAAAATTTGCTATAACTTACGTATTTCGTAAAATAATTCATAATTGCTGTTACTCAATGAAAACTATTTAAACTTGAAAAGTGTACGGTTTTATATCAAAACTTCGTTATTTTTTCAAAGTAATATTAATGTTGGCGTATTTCTTCACGAATTAACTAAAAAAAATATACGAAAGCTTTTGTTTTAAATGAAATGATTATAATTATTTGGCTTAAATAAAAAGTCTTTCATTTGGATATATAAAAACTATGCTTGATAATTATTCAGATAATTAAAAGGAATTGCTTAATGTTGTATTTACATAATATCTACATGAATTGTTAAAAAGGTTAATTTTTAAAAAGTATGTAATATTTTCTGTTTACTAAATGTTTTCATTAATATAGTATTTTTAACAGCTTGATATCAAATTTAACACGTGCTAGTCATCGATATCAGTTTATTATAGTTATTGCTATCGATTATTATTTTCAATTAATTAACGTTTTTTACTAATAAGTGATACAAAAACTTTTAATTTACAACTAGACCTATTCATAATAGGGAGAAACTAATAGAAAACATAATGAAATGAATAAAAATGAGGAAAATTTTCAGTTTTAATGTATTTTCTATTATTTTGTTTTAATTTTAAAAGTGCAAACATTTTAAAAAGTATTATAGGTTACATGAACCAATTGTAATAATAAAAATGTTAATAAATTTAAATTGAATCATGTGTGTAAAGGCAATTTGACTATCTATTTATTTCCTGAAAACCTGTGAAATAAACTAAAGGAAAATTATAGGGGTAAAATAAAGTATTTCTAAAACGTAAATGTCTTCCAAAAATGGTTCTGTAATCATTCATATGCTGTTCAAAAAGTAGCATTGTTTTAGAAAAAATAGAAAATTTAGGAATACTCATTTTTTAATCAAAAACACAAAAATTACTGTATGATGTTTTAAAAGTAAAATTATACTCGTCTCTAATCTATAAAAGCAAAGATGATTATATATATAAAGCATTATGTATATATATATGATATATATATATATATATATATATATATATATATATATATATATATATATATATATATATATATATATATATATATATATATATATATATATATATATATATATATTATTCCTTCTGAACATTTTCAGAAATTTACAAAAATGTTCATGTTTTCTCACTAACAAAGTTGCAAATTTAATCTCAATTTTTACATAATTGGTATGAAAAATGTAAATGAAAAACATATGTATTATATATATACTCAAGACATTTATAATAGTTGTGATTAAATTTATTTTTTTATTTATTACTATAATTTACATAAGTATTAGAAAAAAGGAAGAGAGAATAAAAATGTTTCTGCCCAAAAAACAAGTTTAAGTTTCCATTTTAAATACTATTGCTCACCCATTCATTTGAAAAATGTTTTCTGAGACATATACTAATTACCTCTTTTTCTTACCAAAGGTATAGAAGAAAAACAATAAATTAAAGTAATTTCAAATCCCAATCTTGTAAAAGTTAATAAATTTCCACATAAAGTTATACTAACTTTCAAATAAAATTTTCTTTAAAAAAAGTGCCTTTTTTTACTCTAAATGTAAACTGAGCGTCTTTTATATTTTAGAATCACAAGTTGTTACACCGAGCAGTAGCGGTTTAGTGGCAAGTATAAATTCTGGAGGTCTGCAAGGAAATGTGGAGTTTCTTGATGACCCCAAGGGAACTTCGATCAGAGTTTTTTTGAGGGGTGGAACATATGGAGAAAAGTTTCGATGGAAAATTCACGAGTTTCCAGCTATCCCCGGAACTGCCAATCCCTGTAGTGATGAGAAAATTGGTAGAATGTAAGTTATATCACATTTAAATTGTTCATGAAAACCAGTGTGTTGTATTCTCAATATAATTTACGAAACTACTTATTCATTAAAAACTAATAAAGTCATCTTAATATGCATTAAATAATTTACCTTTTAAAAGCAAAGATCTTATGACGAATTGGGCGTTCGAAGTCAAATTACATATTTTTAATCATGATATTCTTTCAAATTCATAAAAATATTTTCCGAATACAAATTTTTTTTTTCTGAAAGTGAATTTCACGAAAAGTCAAATAAAGAGTCATTAACGAAAGAATTTTTAATGACAATTCAATCCCTGATTCATGAATTTTCTGCAAGATTTACGCAGTTTAAAGAATTTGAAGAAACTTCAAAATTTTTATATCCTGAAACAATACCATTTGAAAAACTGAATTAAAAAGTCCTTGAGTGGTTAAATTTTAATGAATTAGAAATGGAATTAGTTGAATTTTAGTCAAGTACTATATGGAACCAAAATTTTGTTGATTTAAAAATGATTTAGAAATTATATTGAAAGTAATCGATTATGGGATAAAATAAATAAAATTGCAGAAGATGAAACCCTAACTACATGGAATTCAATTCCTGAAACGTTTAATTGTTTAAAAATTGTATAGCAACAAAAATCACATTAATAACAATTGTTTTTAACGTGAATTTTGTTTCTAGCATATTAATTTTTGTACAACATTTTTTAATAAAAAGTTGTTTAAAGTAGAATTGCTTTTATTTGTTTATTTAATTATACTTACGTATAGTTTCGCTACGCTAACATTTCGAATGGAATTTTATGGTCATACGTTACGTATTTAAAAAAAGAATTTTTATGACTTTGTGGCACGGACATTAAAAAAGATTTGCTAGCTCTGGCTTATGGATAAAGCTTTGGTTTTCGAAAAAAATTATGGTCTCATTATGTTTTTTGTCTCAATTATGGTCTCAAAATCGAAAATTATGGTCTAAAAATATGGTCTCAAAATTATGCACCATAAGTAAATATCAACACATACGCATTCTCAGAATGGGAAATTTTAACTATAAATTCATTGAACCAGATGTAAAATGATTCAAATAGAACACTGCAAAGTTGGTACAATGGTCTAATTAAAAACAATTTATTTCATATTCTAGGGTGCATGCGCTTTCACTAAATGAAATAATAATTCTTATAAGTCTCGGATGGTTTCGTTTTTACGAAGTTTTTATTTGGCCTCTGTATAAGATTTATTGTTTCACCACACAGTCGACAAGTATTCAACGTACATTTGGGAACTGATCATTCATGAAAATCCATATTTGATTGCTACTTCATAGAGGCTATGGCAAATGTCTCATAAGCCAACTATATCAGCGTCCCTTATATTTTGCTAATCTGCCATTGTAGATAAGAGATCCAACAACTTTGGCTGCAATAACTTGTCTAACAATATTGTCAGAAACCTGTTTTATAAAAGAGCTATCTACCACACATCACATCGTTCATCGTTTCATAGCTACAATGTTTGCAAAAGCACGGCTCTAACAGTTTTGGTACTATTTAATAAGATTATTATTAAATTAGTATTCATTATTATAATTTAAAAAATATTTTGGCGCTCTTATGAAAATGTATCCTATAATGCCTTTTTACTATTTTTTAGGTATGTTGATTTCACCGAAACGCATGGTCCCATAACAGCAGGACAAGACATGATTTTGCATTCTAATCTGAAATTAATTTCTAATGCTTCAATACTAGGTCGAACTTTAGTTTTACGAAGTCCTGATACAGGAAGATTGTCATGCGCGGTGATTCAGCCGACTTCAAGAATACGAACTTACCAAGCAAAGCTTTCTACACCATTAGGTGGAATGGTCATTGTTAGACAAAGTGGATTTGGAACGGGGTTCTCATCACAACTTTGGTATGTTAATGGAACAAGACGTGATTCTATTCACCGTTGGGTTATCATGCAAGCAACAACAGGTCCTACAGAATCCCCATCTATAACTTTCCAAAATGAAATTACTCGCTGTGCTACTCTTCAGGCAACACCACTTTTCCATATCTCTGAAGCTGTAGGATACGCCGCTGTAGGACGAGAACCCAATGCTATTACTGGTCGTACATATCATACAGTGGTTTCTGCTCCGGTACTCGAAAAAGTGCCAAATAGTTTATATATCGTGATATATTCAGATACTGATCCTTCAGAAATTCTTGCATGTGGACGCTTGGTTCCTGTAGAGCCTCGTCAAGCTATGGCTAAATTTGATTCTGAAGTTGTCGGGGAAATCTCTTTCCGCCAAGAATCACCTTTTGATCCTACTTTAGTCACAATAAATTTAAATGACCTGAATAAGAAAGCTTACAGTTATGGAATCGATGAACTACCTCTGATATTCAGAGGAGATAAAACAGAAGTTTGCCCTAACGTGAAATCAATTATCTACAATCCACTGAAAAAAACCCCTGATTCTGTTCCTGAGCCAAATAAGGGTAGTACAGATCAATATGCAGTGGGTGATTTGAGTGGAAAATATGGACCATTGCAAAATCGGGAGAAACATTTTCAACAGGTTTATGATCCCCAATTGTCTCTTTTCGGAGTAAATAGTGTAATAGGACGAGCAATAGTTGTGTATTATCCTGATGGAAGACCTCTTGCTTGTGCAAATATTGAACTGACTGGAAGAAGAGTCATTACAGCTTTCGCAACTTTCGATTTTCCCTTGCAAGGACAACTTATTCTTCGACAGGACAGAGATGACCTTGTTGCTGATACATCTGTATACTTAGAACTATCCTATCCTTCGGGGGCTTCTAATACTAAGACGTATCATCATCCATGGCACGTGCATGAAAGAGCAATTCCAACAGGACAAAGATTCAGTTTGAGTGGTATAGATTGTCTCCAATCAGGTTCTGTGTTCAATCCTTACAATGTCAGCGTGAATGGATATTATTATAGTGATTGTTCTGGTTTTGCTCCACAAAGATGCCAAATTGGTGACCTTTCAAGTAAACTGAGATACTTGGATATCCCACCTTTCGGAGTTCAAGGAAATAAACAGCAGATAACCCGTTATTATTTCACTGACCCTTCACTTCCTTTAGCAGGACCAACTAGTGTTATTGGAAGATCCGTAGTAATCAATGAAGCGGACTTCGGTGAAGGACGACTTGCATGTGCCAATATTTTTGAACATTACAGTGATTACGGAAAATAATAAACACAAATGTTCCTTTGAAGAGTTTAAAATTAAAAATTATACTAAGATTTTGAATTTAAATCTTTTTGATGCCAATATCTGAGAATAGGAATTGTCTAGTTTTGTTGAAGTATGTAAGAGGTTTCATCATGGTCATAATATATAAAAACATCACATCAAAACTTTCATTCAAATCAAATAGTTTCATACAGATTCTCCATGAGAATCTTTGGGAATATGAAAGCATGAATTAATGTAAAATATCTAAAAAATGCAATTTCATTTTTTCCAAGTGCTACTTGCTTGAAATGTGTATTCTCTTGTGAGAGATTTTACATAAAATGTTGAAACCTTCAAGTTGTTTATTAATTTATTATTCATTAACTATTTTGAAAACTAAAAAATAATGATAAGGATATTTAATTATCTTAAATGAACTTATTGATTTTCACACACATCCCAAAAACATTTTTCATATTTCATTTGAATAATTTTTAAGAGATACTTATTTGATGGTATAATTTTATTTTTAAGATTAACTATACAATAAAATGAAACAATAGTTTATGCTAACTTCAGTACTTAAGCATAAACCATAATTAATTTAAAAGGATGGCAAAAAAAGAAAGCTGTGCCGAACAATTTACAGTTATAGAAGGTTATGTTACTTGCTGTTACAAAAAGAATTTCATTTAATGCTTAGGAGTATTTTTATAATTTGTCAAAAATTTATGATATTAATTCATAGTTAATAATAATAAATAACATTTTGAAAAAATGAAAAATGAATTTTTTAGAATGCAAAATTTACATCATAAGAAATTCCATAATACTATTTTCTCATCATTACCTTTTTATTTAATTTTAGGTCTTCTCTTAACACGTATATTGTTACTTTTATTGTAATGTAAAAAAAATTAGAAAATTGCACAATTTGTCTTTTTTTTTTAAAAAAAAAAAAACTGTTGAAATTAATTAAGAGCCATGATTTTCCGAAATTATTTAAATCTCTTACGCCAAAATAAATTGAAAAAAAATGCATTATGGTTAAGCAATTATAAAATTAAAATATGATTTTGAAATTAACACAATTTTTTCTTTTTGTTTGCGTAGAAGTGGAACATTAACAGTTTACTTATATTAAGACTGCATGAATTATTTAATGATGGAATATTATCATATTAAATAATTTAATGTAGCCAACGGGGGGTTGTGAGCGCGCGCGCGCGCACACACACGTAAAGTGAAAAAACGCAAAATCAATTTTTAAATACTAATTTATATTCATAGTCTTTCTAAATAATGAAATTTTAAACATAACAAAAATATTTATCTCAGCTAATATTTACTTCTTTCATTAAAAAATAGTTTTCTTACTCACCTAGTTTTCTTGCACAATTGTTTATCTAATCATTTCACGGTAGAATTGTTTTTACGTAAGAATAATATTATGTGACCGTTTTGTTCTTCAACAAAATGTGTTTCATAATCTTTAGATGTTTCTTTATTGTTAATTTAAAAGGAGCAACAGATAGCTTCATATGGAACAGATATCTTTTTTCTAATTACTATATTTGAAAACTAACAGAAAATATTTGGTAGTTTTCATATTTTTAGTGCAAAAAACTATAACTAGTAATTCCGTAAGTTTTGAAAAGAACTTAATTTTAGTATCTCTAACAAAGATTTCTTAATAAAGTAAATACCATTCCAGTTACTGATTATTAAAACAGTTGTTAAAAAAATAACTTGATCAATGATAATCATATGATATTGAATAAGCAGTAACGGGACTCATTATAAGTGCAAATTTTTCAAAGACTAATTTATTTTAATAACAGACAGTTTTTAAAATTAAAAAAACTCAAATCTTTTTTTAAATAACAAAATTGAAGAGTAACATAATTCCGAAAAAAATTAAAATATCTGAAAAAAATTTGAAAAATTGATTTAGTATTTTCCTATGAGAAATGTATGAACTAGTTTCTGGAGAATGTGTCCGAGTATAACATTAACTATTACTATTAACTAACTATTATTTCAATTTTTTAAAAATTATGCTTCATTATCCATTCAGTAATTTTGAATATAGCAATGCTATAACTTACACGAATATGAATATTTAAAAAAAGTTTTGTTGTACCAAATAGGTATTTTATTTATCTTCTATACTTCAAAATTATACAATCACTAAATCGGTATAACTTCATATTTTGCATTAAATAATCAAATTTTAAGCAATTAAACCAAGTGAAATACTTTAGTTTTCTTCTTTTTCCTTTAAACCGCTATCAAATGTGATGTATGAAATGCCACAAGCTCACTTCCTTAAATACTTTGATTTACAACAGAACAGTGATATAAAGCCTTCTAGAAGCTATCAGTAGAACATATTATTCTGCCAGATTATTTACGGAGGATATAATAAATGGTTTGTATATATTTTCAAGGGACTAATATCATAATGCTTATGGATTGTAATATTGAGAGTATTGAAACCAAAAATCTTCATGCACTCTGTATAAAGTGTCCCCTATCTCAAAAAACCCATTATGTGATTTCAATCAATCATTGAATTTAAAATTGAATTTTTCTTTTTTTCTTTTTTCTAAATGAATTTAGAAGGCAAAATCCTGTTTTCTGTCTTATGAATGAATTTATTTTGACAATAATATTATTCTAACAATGAAGACAGAAGATATTCATTAGATCTGGGTACTAGGCTGAGAATAGAAACCCTATTCTTAGTAATTTAACTAAAATAAGCTTCTTATTTGTGTGTGTATTAAGGTCTTCCCCAGTAGTTGAACTGGGATAGACGGACTCTGCGATGGATATCTGCTTAGCCATTGGACCATGTTCATCTTGAAACAAGTGTCTTCAGCTAACAATGTAAAAATATGTGAGATAGACCTCAGTATTCATTTTAAAATCAATAATATTTGAATAGCTGATAAGCATTTGTAAAACAACTGAATAATTTTTCGAAGCTTTTTTTAAAATGCTCATCAGTTTCTCAAATTTTGAATTCTATGTTAAAGATTTAGTTTTTACTTTTAAAATAAAACATTAAGGATTCAGTTAAATTTATAAATTAGAAATGTAGTGTGAAACTAAATGCCAACATAACGCATCATCTTAACAAAAACGTTTAGATATATGACGGTAAACATGAAACTATTGAAACTTTAGTTAGCACAAGAAATGTGAGAAAAAATATTTGCTACATCCTTCATGAATATTTATTATTTTTAGACTTTTTTACTCAATAGTAAAATGCTTATAACTTTCTGATGGTAAATACTTGAACCATTGTTCCTTTAACAAAGAAGAATATATTTTCTCAATATTTACACATTATCATTAGTACAAATTTGAGTATTTAACTTAGAAGAACTCTAGTTGTGATTCCCTAGTTTACAAAATGTTCAAATATATTTTCATATTAAATTATTGTCATGTTTCTAAAAATTTTTAATTCATATAATAAAACTATATAATAATTCAATTCATTAATAAATTAATATTTTAATGATAGCTTCATAAATGAAATCCCAATTGCTTCATGAATATAAATGATTATTACTTGAGAGTCGAAATAAAACAAAAGTCCAAAATTCAGTTTTTAATGCTGTGATATATTAATCTGAAACAAAAATCTGTCGCAAAATATCTGGCAAGTTAAAAAAAAAAAAAAGAATAAAAAGGCAGTATAGAAAAGTGTGTTTTTTTTTTTTACATTTTATTTCGGAAATCTAGAAATGTTATTAATTATTATTTTTTTCAAAATTAAAAAGAAACTCATAAAATGGCACTTTAAAATAAAAATCTAATAAAAAAGTAATGAACATTTTGCAATAACTGCTAAAAAACATGTTGCTTTTAAAGTAAAAGCTATATTCAGAAGATAATAAAATTGGAGAATAAAATTCACATATTCCTTTGATTTGATCCGTCAGATTTGGAGGGTAAACTTAATAATTGTTTTCAAAAATTATATTGGCATAAAATATCGTGGTTCTTCAAATAAAATGCATAGAACCTGCCGTCCTTCCTTTTTTGATTCATTTTTCAACAGTTCCAGTCATTTGTGAAAACACTCACATTATACACAGTGCCAATGTATGCAAATTCCTTCCTTGACATATTGTGCTTCCCTTAAATAAAAATTAAAAATTGCATCCCTTGAAAATTAAGCTTTTAAAATTTAAGTTTTAAATACATTTGAAAGGAAAAAAAGAGAGCTAAGCAAACTGTTTTTAGTTTTAGAAATGACAAAGAAAATAAAGAATATACTTTAATCAGAAAAGACTAAAACTTTGATCAGCCAAATTATTTTTTTAGTAAAGCTAGGTTAAATCTTATCTCTAGAATCAAAAGTAGTCAATGGATTTCTTTGTTAATTGAAAATATATTTGAATCTTATATTTTCCTTTTTATAATATAAAAGCTGCCTAATATTAATCATGTTTCGTAAGCATCATTTCCTAAATATAAGATTTTATTTTAAAAATAAACTCACATTTTAATTAAAAGGCAAAACAAAGCTTCGATGAAAGTAATTTGAATAGCAACCATTTTAAATGAAATTTTATGCATTTAAAAAGAAGTAAAGAAATTCTTATTATATTCTTCCAGCAGTTTAATGAAATTAACAATATCAAAATTCTGTCAATATATCATAATATCAGAATTTAACATACAGAATAAAATTTCACAACTTATTTCACTCCTCAATGAAAATGATTGTTCCTGTCCTAGCGATTCTGTTGTGACTTGAATTGAATCTTTGAAATAAGCTAATGTAGTATGGTTGATAAATTGAATCGTTTTACGTGGATATGGCTTTATCTGGTTGGTTGCATTGATGTTTTAATTCTTTGCTTTTCTATTCTTTTAAAACATGTAAATTCAATAAGTGTATATTAAGTCTTTTGATGATATTTTTCTAAACTGCATTTTCATTTGCTATATTAGAAGCTCTTGGGTACTTAGTTTTTCCCTTCCAACTGGATTGGTTCCTTTACTCAACATGCAAATTAAGTGCATTTCTCTCTGCAGTATTTTCTTCTCTGATGGTTAAAATATTTAATATTTTTTTCTTCAGAAATCACAAAACCTAATATTAAGGATAATATTTGTATGAACTTAAGTTTATATATTCTCATTTGGATAGATACAGATAGATTTAAACAACAGTTTGATTTTGATTACTGTATATTTTAGATAAAAAGTTTTCACATTTTAATGTATCATGTCAAAATATACTGCTTTTGTGTTTTTAGAATGTTACGATTATTTATAATTATAAATTTGATATCATGAGGTTGGTTGTACTAAAGCTATTAAATTTCAATTCTTTCATTTTTATTTTTTAAATATGCAAATAGAATACATTTATATTACATTTTTTATTATTTTCTGAAACTGTAATTTATTATTTTAGCAAAAGTTTTGGGCACTTGTTCTTATTTATCCAATAGGGTTAACTAATATTATCTTAATTTATAAATTAAATGCATTTATTCTGCAATATTTTCCTTTTTATTGTTTGAAATATTGATTTGTTTTTCAGAAATCAAAACTACATATTTAAAATACAGTTTATAAGACGTCTTGCTCGTATATGCTCATCATCATTAGAGGCAAAAAGTTCAAAGAAAGGTTCGATTACGAGCACTCTGTTCTTATATATATATATATATATATATATATATATATATATATATATATATATATATATATATATATATATATATATATATATATATATATATATATATATATATATATATATATATATATATATATATATATATATATATATATATATATATATATATATATTGAGATTAAATGTTATATATTATCAAACACCAACTGAGCATTTCGAAAGCTAAAATTCTATATTATTTAATGATATTTTTTTAAATTATCATAATTATTCATGATGAATTAAGTTTAAGCTATAAGGAACTTACAGTTTTATTTTTTCTCACTATTAAAGACAAATAAGCCAATTTACATTAAATTTTTCTTTTTATGACAAATAATATCTGATAAGCATAACATGTCACTCTATATTCTTCACATAGTCGATTAGATTATAGCTTATATTAAGAATATTAACATTAGACCAAAAAATTGCTTGCTCTAAACCAATGTGCATTCAGAAATTTTAAAACACACAACTGAAAAAAATAAGCATTCATTAGAGTCTTACAAGAAAAATAATTATAAGAGTGATCATTGTGACATCATTACATTATAATGATAGCTCTTTTGTAAATATATTTAATAAATACATCGTAATTCAGAGTGACATTTTAATATAAAAAGCATATTTTAATAAGACGCTACGTTTCCTCATGACAATACACAAATTTATGTTACCTTTGCAATCTTGGCTTTTCTTGATACAGAGCACGCGTTACTGCGGTGCCTTAATCTAGACGTTTTCCTGAACTATCACTACCGGAAAATGTTTGAACAATGACTATTAATAAGTTTACCACTTTTTACCAGTCACTGCGGTCAAGTATGTGTCATAATGTATAAACTGCATGATCGGCTGTACCCTTGCATGCAATTCAGTCTCTGTTCGATTCTATCTCCGTGTGGGTAAATTTTATTAATTCTGCTAGAAATGCTTTCTCTGAGAACTGATTTTTCAGGATCTAAATTTCTAAAAATATAGTTCTTCTTACAATAATACATGTATCAATACATCTAAACTAAATTCCGCGGCACAACAGCCCTTGTGAGCCAAGGCCTACAGTGCCCATAATTGTTTTATGACCAAGGGACTGGGGTTCGAAGCATATATCCCAGTTAGGTGGTCAGCTTAACATAAAATCCCCAGTGTTTAATTCCCAAGTATGCTTAGTACTCAGTTTATCGACGCACTGAAGGGATGAAAGACTGAATCTACCTTGCCCAGTCTGAGGATCGAAACTCGAGCCTGTACTTTAGGAGCGTGAAACGCTGCCACTAAGCCACCGGGCTTCGTATCAATAAATATAATTGTCATTTAAATTCTTTTTTGCTGTAAGAATTTTATAGCCCGTTGTGTAGTTAATACTTATTGATAGAACTCGCTTGCATTTAATGATTATGACTTTTATAGGCACAATGTGTGTGTGTTAACATTTTTAAAATAATCCTTTCGCTAATCACACATATATTTAACTTTTAAGCCATATTTTATTATTCTTTTTCTCAATCAATCATTATATTAATAGTTATAATATTGATACTTACATGTGTTAAATGCATCATTATTAAAAAAGCACAGAATACACCCATTAACTCTATTATTTTTATTAATTCATTTTTAACATTATAAATTTTCTTGTTTCGTAGTTTTTCATGGATTCTTAAAATTGAATTTTTATTTAGTCCATCAAATTCACTAAGTTACGTTTTTTAATAGAATTATATTCATATGACTGAGATACATATTCAAACTGCCGCCCAACTTGTCTAGTGGTCAGCGTGTCTGACTGCTGATAGGGAGGTCCTGGGTTCGAATACTGGTTCGGGCATGGATGTACTTTCTCTCTCTATCTATCCTGTCTATGTCCTTTCCTTGTATGAATGTGGAGTGAATGGTTGCCTACCCTATAAACTGGTACCTATGGCATGTGTGTACTGAGGAAGTCGACTCCATACCAAAATATGGTTCAGTTGAAAAAGTGGAGCAGTGCACCCCATATTGCCAGCCTGGCTGGCACACGACAACAACAACATATTCATACTAAAATACAATGTTTTTGTAATGCGGAGTCCATCAAAATTTATGTCAAAAATAAATATTGATGCGGTCACAACACAAAAATCTGCTTCACAACATACCAAAGCTAAACCTCACACTTGATATACCATTTTGTTTCTATTTTCCTCATAAAACTACCAAAAAATAAATTGTTTTTCCTTGATGTTTTCTTTTATTGAATATTAAGTGCTGAGGATGTATTCTTCATCAAAACTTTTAAGATGTATAAAATATCATGTTGCAATAAACCTATTTAATATCGAAATACTTATGCAAAACGGTTCAACACAGATATACGTAATAGAGGACGAATTTTTTTGATATCATCTCTCTCTCTCTCTCTCTCTCTCTCTCTCTCTATATATATATATATATATATATATATATATATATATATATATATATATATATATATATATATATATATATATATATATATATATATATACCCAAAAGAGGATGACATTTTCAATATATACATCCCATATATATTTAAAAGAAAACATTTCGATTGACATCTGCAACACACATATGCAAAAGAATATCATTTTAAATCATTATTTTTCCCGTAATTCATTTCAAAACTAATTTGTCTAGTTAAAAGGTCACTTAGAAAATAACGAAACAGAGCAGGTCTAATTTTTTTGATATATAAAAACGTACGAAGAAAAAATCATAATAGGCGTCACTTTTCATGTGAAAGTATTATATAGATGACAGCTGAAAGTAAAGATGATGTTGAAACTAAGTTCTGAATACTTTTTCTCCACGTAACAGGTTAAGTTGGGTTTGCCTGAAATTGCTAGCGCAAGCTAGTCAGGGGAAAAGAATTTTCCATTCTGTAAGTGTAGGCGTCAGAAAAGCGAATGTAGGACAAAAGATTTTATTTCCGTTATTCTAGTTTCGAGAATAAAAGAGAAAATGAGCTTTCACTTTTTTGATCTTTTTACTTTTATCTTCTGACTTATACATGAAACGGAAATGTTTAAAAAATGTAAAAACGTAAGAACACTCCTTTTTATTACATTTGTCACGAGTTTTATTATTGTTGAAAGGAAATTTCAATCCTTGACTGAAAATAAATGAATTTTGATATATCTCTATCAATCAAAACCTACTTATTATATATATATATATATATATATATATATATATATATATATATATATATATATATATATATATATATATATATATATATATATATTAGTGTGAGTGTATTATATATCAGCGAAAAGCTTCACAAAATTACATAAATCTGCTCAATTTATTTATAAAATATATAGTTAACATAAAGTAACTTTAATTTCAAAATTCGATTATAACTCTATAATGTTATGTCATATATATACATGCATAAATACAATTTAATTGCTCATAATTTCTATCATTTTAAAGAATTCTTTTACTTATGATTTTTTGTATTTCTTTTATAAAAGTCCTGTAGCACGGTGTTTGCAGTTCATCCTGCCGAGCTGCAAGTCCGAATTTTATTCCTCCGAACTGAGAAAAATTGTCTCAAAATTTCAATTATTCGGTGTCAATTACAATAAGTACAAATTGTACTTGAGAATTAACGAACTATTTTACATTAAAGTGTCTAGCATCAAGTCAGTTAATGAGGTGGCAAGCAAACTAATGACATTTCTGTCCGAAGCGGTAAGTATAAAGTTTTTTTCTACAGCATAAAAGTTCGTGCATAATATTGCTTTATTTTCGAGTTGATTTTTAATGCAACAGAAAAATTATTTTTGTGTTCAGAAAAAATATTTAAAGTTAAATTATTTTGTTCTTTGCTGATTTATGAGTAAAATTTTAATGTTACTTAGCATAAATATAAAAATCAAATGGAATTATATTCGTTTTTTGAAAAGCTTTGTGAATATTTGAAAATATGACGTAGAAAAATATATCATAGCATTGCAATATAAAATAGAATTTAAAAATATCCGAATATCGTAATAGAATTTATAGCTTTACATGTTATTTCCCTTGGAATACGCTGAAACCCGAATAACTCATAAATAATAAACACTAGCATAGCGAACCTAATTTACAATAATTTTATAAGGAAATTCACTAAGTAGCACGAAATGTAATTACGTTTATTTAAAGTATATTACTATATACTCTGTATATGCTTTACACAAGTATATATTTCACTTTATAAACGTATTAAAATAATTCGGCTTTAATATATAATACTGTGATAGATAACTTTTAACGTCTGAAATAGTTTTTAAAGGTGTAGAATCATGATTTCCAAACACTGTGAATTAATTTTCGCATGTGGGTGGATTTTGTATATGATTCATCGCTCTGAGATCACTTTCTGCACATGAGAGCAAATTTCAAAGAATTACTGGAAGTTTAAAAAGGATTCCCCAGACTCTCTTTACTACAAGTCATTTAATAATTACTTATAACAAAATATTATGCGAGATGGGTTTTAAAAGAATATATTTCTTCCAAGAAAAGGTATGCAAAGAAAATGATAAACTTATATTTCATGTTAAAGTTCATTTGGAGTATTTACAATCGCCTTTTAAAATACATTAAAGATAGTATTTAATTAGTTAAAGCTGTGTTACATAGTATAAAAGACATGGGATTTGCTCATAATATACAAAAACCATTAGTAATAGGATGCTGAAAAGTTATATCTCAATAGGACATGCAAATGATTTGAATTCAGCACAAGTAAAAATCATTCGTGACTTCAACAACATCTATAAAATCGATGTGAAAAAAGATCAAAAGGTTTATTTAAATAAAAGAATAGTCGCGTGAAAATCTTCAGTTTAGATTTCAGTAAATCATGAATATCAAATGAGGAAGTTTTCTATTTGACAGCGGAAGAATTCCTTATTATTTTTTGAATAAATTGTTGTTCTTGTGTGCTGTAATTAAGTTGCATTGATGCGAGAACTAATATATTGAGGTTGCAAATAACCCAGACATATAAACAGGCTATATTTGGGGGTGAAACTTACAAATTACATTCCAAAACAACGAACTATAGCATTGCACAATATACAAGCTATCTTACACAACAGTTTGAATCATAATTTACTATTCGAGCTCATTTACATCAAAAGGTAATCAAAAAGTCACCTATTTCAGCAAGTATTTTTTAAATTAAATGATTTGGTGCTTTCACTATTAATAGGAGCCCTGGACAATGACTACAGGATGGCAAGCATTGTCTTTTTGAGAAAATAAAATTTTCCTCATAACACTGTGATGATTCGATCCGAGTCAGGCAACCCTTGATTAAAAGGTTGCATTAAAAACCTCATATTTATTCTTCATTTGCCATTATTCATCATTTTTTGATATTTGTTTTGTTAAGTTTATTGAACTTTAAGTTCTCGTGAAAACCCTTTCCTTAACTTCGAAGATTTTTAGTATGCATAAGCGAGCATTATTTGTTGAGAGACCCTGGATTTTAAACTCACACCATCTACTGTACATTACAGCCTTACTAACTAGTTAAAGCTTTGCTTATGAGATTTTGAAGCGTGTAGCTTAACACAATTTTTATTCCTTACCTGCATTAATATTTCAATTAAGAAATGTAAGATTACGAACAAAAAATTCATTTCTTTCTTTAAAATTGCATTGCTACCTCGATCAAGCCATTGGAGCATAGGTTATTGCTTATCAACACCCGAACAACCATCCTGGTGCACTTCATTGGCCACCTTATTCACCAGATATAAATGTGTGCGGTTTGGGTCTCGTAAAAGACTTGGTGTACATGAAGAAGCCAACCGACATCAGTAGCCTCAAGAAATCCATCACTGACTCATTTGAAAACAGTAAAAGTGATACATTTGAACAAGTTACTGATAACTTTGTCACTAGATTGCGCAACTGTATCACCTCTGAGGATTCTCACTTTGGAAACCTTGTGTATTAATTATCTTTACAACGATCTTTTCAATAAAGAAATTGTTGTGCTATCTGCAGTGATTCTTGTATTATTTCATTTGAAAGTTGTAGGTTACTAATAGTTAAAAAAAATAAATAAAAAAATAAAATAAATAAAAAAAATCTTTGTATAATCTTTTTGGAAAACTGTTGTGCTTAAAATCCTTATATTTTATGAAATGTATTCTTAGGGTCATTTTTAATGAATGCTAATGACTGGAAACTCTTCGAAACACATTTCTTAAAATTTCAAAATAATGTGTTTGAAAATCCTAATTTACTACAACTGTCAGAAGATCTGTTTAGTGAGTTTAAGCTTCAATTTTTGACAAGTGAAAGTAATGATTTGCTCTTATTTTGGAAACAAGAATGCACTCATATATTTAATTATAATTTGGCATGCATTTATCATACAAAATTTATTGCTTAAATTATTTATATAATCTATGAAACAGCATTAATACGAAGTTATAACTTTAAGGTGATTTTTATTAGTTTTACACATATCCTTATTATTTAATAAGCGTTGATAAATACAAGATATTCATGTTGATAAGGTTTACATGCATTAATGTATTGTAGTAAATTTTTCTCTATTGGAAATTGAATAATTTATCGGAAATGAAAGAGACTTTGGATTTTGCTGTCAGTTTTGTCCTATGATAGCTGTTCAAATTTTTGAATTATTGTATCTACATTTTACTATATGTACGGTCCATCGTTATTAATTCCTTATTATATAGCATCTTTAATTCTGTGTGTGTTGATAAGGGGAATACAACTTATATTTGCATTATAATTTAAAGGTCCTTTTTATTTAATTTACTAAGCTTACTATTTTTAGCACAGTGGCTTGGAATATTGCCTCATATACTATGTGACTCTTTATTAATTATGATTATGTATGATTAAAACTATATAGCTATGATTAAAACATCTAGAAACATTAGTACCCTTTAGATTTTAATGATATTTGTGTATTGTATGTATTATTGTAAAAATAAAACTTGAAGACACTATACTGGTTTAATGGACAAAATTCAACAATATATTCCATTACAGACTTTCAGCATATTAAAAACTAATATTTGCCATTAGTATAAAATTCTGTTTTGATCTTCTAGCACTACTTACCTTGTTTTCAAGTAATTGTTCAGAGTGTTGGGAAAATGGTAGTTATTTTGGAAAAGTTCTGGGCAATAGAAAAAATCAATAACCATATTAGACAGTATAATCAAGCATTTCTAGGTACACTTCCAATGGTCTTATTATACTGTAAAGATCGAACTTTCTTTTGTTGTCACCAAGATCGTCTGTTTCTGTTTTGAAAAATCTTTGACACCGTGAAAGGGACAGCTTAACGATCGAAAATCGTTGTAAGGAATATTAAAATCTACAATGCAACTTGCCTTTAGGGAGGATTTTTCTTATATTCATTTTTCTTAGATAGGGAGGATTTTTTCATAGGCCGTATTCATTTATAACAAAGAAGGAAAGTGGGAAAATTTCCAAGCATCCAACTCGACAAATGTTTATGCATGTGTACAAATGACATTTTAATACTCAAATTGTGAGTTTCTTTTTTGAAGATTTTTCATAGACACTGGGTCGTATTCACGTGTTTCGCCGTATCCGCGTGTTTCGCAGTATTTGCAAAATAAGGGGAACTCGGAAAACTCCTAGGTACCCACACAACATATATGCTGAAGCGCAATATTCATCTCCTGTTATTCATTTGTGATGGGATCAAACATGAGATCTATATTCCGAAGAGCACTGTTTACAGAAACTCTAGGTACAGAAAATCACTAGGCTACAGAAAATTCATGTAAGAAATTTTATACATGTACTAGCTGTTGTGTGTATGATGCATAGATAATGATCTAGTCACTTTATTGAACTCATGTAGAATGGTAAATACCAGGTGACATACACATGTATCAAGAGTTTTTTGGATTGTTGTGAAGGATTGAAATCGAATAAATCTGTGAAAACTTTTAATGTGAAATATCGAGGCTAATGCGACTGATTTACTGGGTACATTTTTCATCATAGCTCAACATATAACCTAGGAACAGCTTATTTTTACCCCGGAAAATTACATGGAAAATGGATATATTTTACAGTTTGTATACAGTCTTTAAGTTCACGAAAAAAAAAAAAACATTTACTTAGCTTCCATGTTTTCTTTTCACTTTGTATAATTGAACATGATTTTTTGACTATGTATTTGAAATTTATTTTTAAGTTCTAGACATATTTGAAAAGTGCCCTCTTAAGTATTAATAATCAAATTATTTTAATTTAAGACTAATGTGTCTACTGATTTTCGTGGATTTCTGTTGAATTGTTACTGGAACAGAATTTCCATCATCAGTTTTGTGCATGAAAACTTCTTATTGCATTACTTTAGAATATCATGTTTATTTTTCGGCATGCATCAGCTAAGAAGATGAAATTTATATCCACTTTATTCTTGGATAACATAATTGTTTCCATAATTTTGTTAACTACGGGGATTATTAAACTTTTTTATTTCAAATATTTAGCCAAAATCTATAAGATTTGCTTTTAAACAAGAATTATATAAACCTGTCAAGAAATAAAGAAAATAACTTCATTAAATAAAGAAGTGAGCATAAAGTTTTTTGCAGTTTCTTTATAAAAATAGATAATAGAACATTTTTAGATCATTCATTTAGCTAAGCCCATATCATTTTATTATTAATCATGAATTCATTTTAACCTGTTCAGATACAGGAAAATATGCTCTAGCACAATAGCAACATTTTCATCAATAGTTGTTTGTAAATATCATTATATAAATTGTTAAGATAAATATTCCTAACCAAAATAAAATTGCATTCTTTTAATTTGTAGAACTGGTGCTTTGTTGGCCAAACAAAGTGCAACACCAAGAGAGACCACAAATATCACAGAAAAATTTATTTGTTAAATAACATATTATACAAAAATCAAATGATTGAAACTGCAGTTTACTAAGAAGCATGAATGGTGATAAAATTATTTGTGGTTGCTGTTCTAGTATACTTTCCTGCAGCAAGCACAGAATTGGGCTTTAACAGTTAAGACAAAATCGGTAGTTTGTGTGAAGCCGTTATTATTGGCCTTAACCACTGTCACATGTTAAGCCATAGAATCACAGAGATTTTGGATGTATTTTTGAGGTATAGTTTTGAGAGTTTCACATGCATTATCAAAACTTATCTAATATAGCAGTGTGCGGTGAGCCCCTTGCCAGTTGTTGTTCAAGCATGAACTGCACATTTTCAATTGGCGTTAGATTGGGAGCACAAGCATGCCGAGGAAGCAATTCAATTTGATGAGTAAGGAACTCTTGAATATTGAATGAAAAGTGCAGTAGTGTATTATCCTTTTAAATATGGCTTATGGTAAGAGCTGAAGCTATGAAAGGACCAAGGGTCCCAACATCTCAAAGATGAAGCACTGGTTGTTCAGTGTACAATCAATGCTTACTAGAGGGATGCGGTACTGAAATCCAATACAACGATGACACTGGGCTCCGGATCAGCGTAAAGCAACAGTTCAGCAGTCACTCCCCTCAGTGTCTCAAGACTCAAATCTAACCATCGTAGTGTTGCAGGCCGAAGCGTGATTCTTCAGTAAAGACAATGTCTATTTATTCCAGTGTCCATATTTGTCGTTAATCACTACACCATTGGCAGCGCAAATGCTTTGGGTCAAGGGTAAACAAAGCTATGGAGGTCTTGAGAATTCAGATTCAAATGACAGAGAGGACGCCAAATGATGAGTAACAAAAACTAAATCTGTTGTGTTATTAGTTGTGATGTGACTGAGCGATCCGTCATTGCCATGCTCACAATATGTCTGTCATCACATGTGATGGTGCAACGAGGTCAGTACGATCACTCCCGTTGGTCAGCTGTTCTTTCCTACATCCAGTAATTATAGATCTGCATAGCACTTGCTTCATTTCATCTAATGAAATCACCAACATCTCAGAATGATAATTTGAAATTCTTATAGGGAACTAATATTTCCCGATAGAACTCAGAAACTGACTCGAAAAAGCTCAAAATCTTCTACTAGGCATAGTTAAACAGTTAAAAAAACAATTGCCGTACTTTAAACTTGTACTCTCTTTTTCTCTCATTTCTCCCATAATATAGCTTTTTCAAGTAGCACTACAGTCGGTCTGTACTGTGGGTATGCACTACAATGCTAATGATATGCATATCTTATCACAATATGGCGTAAATTTTACATGATTTGCATGCCTTCTTCAGGGTGCTGCATTTTGTGAAGCCAACAGTGTATTTGTCCGCAGTCGAAGTATTTTTAGTAATTGTAATTAAAACTGAGACTTTAAATACAATGATATTCGTAGAGTTTGCACCATTATATTTTAACCTATTGATATATGTCTTTAAAATTTTTATAAATAAAATTTTTTCTTTCATGTATTGTAATTTTTGTATGAAGTAATCAAATGACGATACTTTTGCCCGTTGAAAACCTGAGACAAAAAGTTTTAACATTAAAGGAAAGCAAACTAAATGCTTTTCGCCGGTAGTAACAGGCATCCTAGAAATTAGTCTTAAAATTATAGTGTGGTTTTTAATGGCATTATTCATATCACATACAAGTTCTTCCGAATCAATCATATGGAAAACAAAAGAAAGCCTTGAAGTTGAAATCACAGTTCAATGCCAAAAAAAAAAATGTGCCCTTTCTTTTCTAACTGTCTGATAATAATGAAATAGCAACCATGACAATTTACTGACTTGTCAAGGATACATAGTAAGAATATCACAAAAGGTTCAATGACACTAACAGACATCTATTTAAGCTCATTAATTAGCTGAATAACAAAAATACAACAGTAGTTTTAAATAAAAATTATTAAAATAATATAATTTATTATTCTTATGATTTGGTCAAAATTTTACTTTCCCTTTAAATCATAAATATAAAATACATTTAGGATTAACCATTCAGAATTATCCTCATCCGACTAATGAATAAAGTATAACTTTATAAATTAAATTTATAAATCTCATGTATGATAATTTAAATAATGTAATAAAATCTCTGATGTTAGAATTGTCTCACACACAAATGCATATAAAAATATCATTTAAAAACATTTCTTTTTCGTAAACCTTCTTAAAAGTGCTTTTTCAAAGGTCTTTACAAGAGATTGGCGCCTCATAAACTTTCTTAAAATATTTTTTGATACCATATCATTCCTTTAACCACATTTTCTTGTAAAAATGTTTCTTTATATATAACGTGTCAATTTTACAAGTATTCTAAAAATAATGAAAAGTTCTTGACTACGAAAAATAATTTTCAATTAAATATTTATTGCAATGTTTAAAGAATCAATATAAAACCATTATTTAAGTTCCTTATAAACTAAAGTATAATTTTAGAAGTCTAATGTTAAAGTGATAGATCTACTAGAACAATTACAATGGTGAGAATTAAAACAAAACAAATTTGCACTACTTTTAATAAAACTTTCTGATAACGAAATTCGAAGGAGTGAATATGCTCATTTAACTGCATAGCATTCCTAAATTTTCTTATTTCATGTATCCATGAGGATTAAAGTTTATATCAATGAGAATAGAAAATATGATTTCTTACTGATAAAAAAATCCTGTCGGAGGGAAAAAAAAACAAACAAACCCAGAAATGATATTGGATAACCTACGCAGGCATGGGTACAATTTTTCAGGGTTTTTAACTTTAGCAATGATGAAACAGTCTAAATTTTCAATAACTTTTACAGATGTGAATAATTTAAACGACACATTTGCAAAGTAAAATAAAAGTAAATTATAATCATACAATGAAGTTAAAAAAGAAGAACATCATATTTTAAAAAAAATATTTATTCCTAAAATTGTTATATGTTTATTATTTAAAAAGAATTAATAGAGGTCATTCAAAACGTAATTTGCCTTATGGTGTTTTTTTTTTTGTGTTGAGTAGAACTGGCTCATAATAATTTAAGAAAGGAATCCCGGCAAACTTTTAAAGAAAAAGGGAAAATGTTGTTTTTCAAAACACAATGTTAATTCACATTTAGATTTTTCAAATGATTTTTGGTGTTACGGAATAAATAAATATTTTCATAAGACGCGTGATTTCAATTTTGTTTCACTACTTAAATATTCATTAAATGAAGGCCACATGTTTCATCTCTAAAGAAAACTTCAATTTTGCACTATGTTCGTCATTTGTCTCAAATTTTTTAATGCCTAATCATACACCTGATATATATATATTTATAAAGGAGATATACCCAGTAATTATAGGAATTTCCAGATATTTTGCAATTTCCGGAACTGTTCCAAATGATATCACTTCTGTGGTTAGTAGCTGCAATTTTATTGCTGCAGGTATACCATGCATAATTGATTCGATTTGCCAACAGCCAAAACGTTTCGACTCAGTGTTTGATTCTTGTTTCAAATAAAATAATTTTGGTGTAAAAATTTGATTTAATTTTGTAATGGTTGAATAATTTAGAAGTTTAGAGAGAAAATAATTGCAATTCATCTTAATCTTACATCCATTATTAATAACATAATAAAAATATTAGGAAATTTAAACTGTTTCTTTAGAGCAATTAGAGTACCTGCACGTTTTGCTTAGTGACCATTTTTACCATTACTCATACATTAGTTGCTTTAGTAAACTATTAATTACTTAAAGAATAAAAAAAGTAAATAGAGCATTAAAATAAAAAAATAGGTTCAATTATAAACAAATTAATGAAATATAGTAATACCATGTTTATTACACTATTATTTGCTCTGTTAAATACCTTCTGCAAGATATTTGTAAATATTTTTTGGACTATAAAACTTAAAATCAAATGTTAAATGTTATGTCAAAAGTTATGTTGATCAAAAAATATAATCGTAGATTTTTCATTTTGTAAATAACTCTAATAAAAGGTAGTCATTAAATTAAAAATTTTACGCTATCGTGTACTTTATTTTACTTATATCTTGTTAACATCTTCTTATTTACATCTCATTATATCTTGTGAATCATTGCTTATAATTATCATAAGTTGGCACCTAGTCATTTTTTTCCAGATTTGTGATGTTCGCCAAGGAAGCAGTCCTGTTTCACTTTGCAATGGGAAAGAGCATTAAAGTTCATTTTCTACTATTTGGTACTGATGAACATAATTGAGCATAAATGTTTATCATTTACTCTTTCCATTCAGCTAAATTGGCTTTCTCAGACACACATATCTAAATCATTATTTTATCAGAGATTTCTATCAAGCTATAAATAAGGACTATGAACTATATATATATATATATATATATATATATATATATATATATATATATATATATATATATATATATATATATATATATATATATATATATAGATAGATAGATAGATAGATAGATAGATACAGATATATAGATAGAAAGATAGATAGATACACAGGTAAAAGATTTTTTAAATTTCAGGAATCAATTTATAAAATCTGAAAAAACATCAAGCTTAGGAGAGTGCTTCCTTGGAGAAGTAAACAACTACAAGTATTAAGGATTAATGTATTTGTAAACAAAGGAGTTATAAATTCAAATGCAATATTCTATTGTAACATAAATGTAAATTTATGAGCTTTCTCTGAATGTGTATGTAAAGAGAGAGGAAGACACACATACTCGTATGTATATATATATAGCATACCATAGTCCACAATCCCACCCATATGTTCATGAGAGAGAAACGGTACAATCATTTATTGCATTATGTTTTTTAAGACTTTTGCTGATCAAAATTGGTAAACATAGCCAATCACATTGTTTTCTTGAGCAATAATCAGATGATATTGACTTTCCAAGCCCCTCATCAATTGAGGGACAGTTACCGTCATGATTATGTAAGGCAATGACACCCAATTATCCCGAAGTGTCTTTAGCTGTGCTAATTAGTAAAACCCCTGCTTTTCAAACATGAGAGAAACTTCGTTTATCACCAAGCAGCTTTGGCCGACTATTTCTGTTAAATTAAGTTTTGCCTAGTAGATGTCAAATGAATAACCTCATCTTGTTCTTACTTCTCCATTTAAATCATGGGTGTCGAAACTTTTTTCTCGTTTACCACTTTCAAAGTTTTACTATTTTCGGTAGATCCCTTGCTGCTAACAAAAAGTACCTAGATACTAACAAAAACGACTTAAACAAAAAGTACCTCGGTACCTAAAGTTTAATCTTCCCTGGCTTTTTTTATAGAAGTTTAGAATAATCTCTTGTATTTATATAATTTTTACCACATAACTACCTACTACATTCAAGCAGTAAAACAAATATAATATGATTGATAAATTACAATATACAATAAAAATATGTATAACAAATAGGCAGATACTTATTTTTGGCACTGCAAACACTGACATCGATTCACTCAAAGTCACACTTTTATGTTTAAAATCCCGAAAACAAATGAGTAACGTTTTGTTCTTAGCATTCGTATTTATACTAATGTAGATTACACAAGCACAGAGAAAGTCGCATTTCATCCCTTTGTAGGCCTAAACAAGCCTCCTGGACGAGCGGGTTCACGGGTGGCATTTTGCAAGTTTCGACATGTGGTGTACACTTGCACTATTATCTATTGTTCTATTCAATTCTGTGTTTGAACTGAGTCTCGAACATTTTTGAGTACCTACCTAGTGAAGGATGCTACCTGCGTACGTTGATAGGTAAATCCAAGCCAAAAGTTTTGTTCTTTATCATGAAAACCAGAAAAATTTTCTTGGATCCCCACTTACAACTTGTGAACCCCTGTTTTCTTTTCACGTCTAACTGGACCCCCGTGTGGTCACATATGGACCCCTGGGGGTCCACCTGGACCACTTTGGGAGCCTATGATTTAAATAAATAAAATCCAATTTAATTTGCAATCACGGACAAAAAATTATTTTGTTTAATCATTTGGACTAATACACAAAGTACCACACAAAGTACCGTTTGTGTGGAGAACTATGGATATTAATCTATCTTCAAATACATTTGAAATATAGATTATAGCTTTCATTTAAAGCGTATAAGCTTTAATATGATGCATTCAATTATTAATTAATGAAAATATATATGTTTATGAATTGAAGAAATTGTTACCATCAAAATCAATACAAGTTTTTCATATTTATGCTCTTTGATAACAAAAATATCCTATTTTAAGTAAAGATACTTTTAAATTATGAAGTTGATATGACTACAGTCATTAAATCTAAATAAAGTTGAGAGTATTTATGATAAAAGGTAGAAAGTAATAAGTGAATTTCTTAAAAGTTGATGAATATAATCATAATGTGTCCCGAAAAATGTTAAAATAAGGTAAAAAATTAACATAATGTGTATTTTTATTGTTTTAAATTTTCCTATTGTTGATTTACAGAAAACTTTATTTTTTTATTGGATTCTTTAATATTCAATAAGCAATTCGTTTTCTTATCTAAATTTTTTGATTTTACTTTGGAACAATTACAAGTAAAAATCTTAATCAAGTAAAATTATATATATAATGCATGAGCTTTATAACGAACGGTTTTAAAAAACTTTACGTGAATTCATCTTTAACGTGAGCTTTAGTAGTGACATCTGTCAGACACTTTTCGAACTATTTTAATATTTCTCAGTACTTAATAAATTTCCTTATTATTCAGAAAATAATAATTATTATTCAATCAAGTCTTTTTTTCACTGATGCTACAGTAGTGTATTTGTTAGTTATTTTCTTTTGAAAGAGAGCAACTTTTCATCAATGTGCAAATATTTATGCAAATAGATTTATGCGGTAATCTACTAAGTGTTAGCAAAGAATGTGTAAAATAGAGGAAATGCTAGAGTGTTATTATAAACTCATGAACAAAGTTGGTCTTCACGCAAAAAATATTTAAGAAATAGTATCACATTGGAACAATCTACTAGTAAGAAAATAAAAAATATGAGTTTCCTTTGCAAGTATTACTCTAACATAAATTTTTGTTTTGCTAAATGATTTTTAACCTTTAGCATGTATGTTGTTTCAATTAAGTCAATTTTATTAACAACTATTTTTTTATTAACCAATTTTTTATGATATAAATTTCGTAAATTTTATAATTTAATTTTTTTCTTCTAAATTCAGTTATGTGGGACTATCAAAATTATACTTCGTCAGCGTTTCCAGAGGAAATTAACAATAAATCAAATTTTCATTTTTATTTTTAAGTAATCCATTGAAGCTCTGAAATAATAAAGTAAATATTTTTATTAATTTAGATTAATATGTGTGCATTTATACTTATAAAATGTATAGAATACTACATTTAAGCGAGGAGAAAATATAATAGTCTGGAGAAAATTTCAAAAATATAGGGTAAAGATTTGATTTCATTGAATTTATATATATTATATGTGGCTAAAACATTTCCATAAATTGCTAAAAGGATTTCAGTTGTTTCTGATTTCTGTTTCCAAGGGAGAACAACAAAACATTTGACTCTTGCTGTCGAGTTGAGGGTGATGAGGCTGCACATGAGGGCCTATATTAGAATGTATAGAAAATGACCACTGTTATATTTCATGTGTGCACATTGAGTCTAATATATTCATGTAGACAACATACCAACTCTACATATATATAATTTAGACAGTATAGTTCATTATATAGTTTAAAAATATATAAATTTTCGTTGAAAGTAACGTATACGTAGTTCTAATCTTTCATTTAAAAAGCAATTAAGATTTTCATATTAGTAGATGCAAAAAAAAGTATTGTATCAAATTTTATTTTTGAAATCCCAAGAAAAAGATTTTATTGAATAAGCTCATTAGAATTTAATGAACCATTTCGTTAACTTTAAAAACGTGTGATTTTTTACCTTTTTTATTCCTGACAACAAATAGACAGTGTTTACCCCATAACACCTAACATGCACAATCTCATATTTTTCTATGTGATCTTCTTATGGTGATCTTCCTTATGTGATTTTTATGTGGAAATTTCTATTTGATCAGCTCTTCTTTCTGAAATTTTTTCCGTAAAAAACTGTGTAACATGTGTAATATATTGATGTTTTTTATCATTATGCCTTAAGCGCTGCTAGCAATCCAAGTTACGAAATCAATTAAGAGACTTCTTCATTTTACAATTTATATATGAAATAAGGTTAAGACTAACAAATTTTCATCAATAATTCCACATTGCATACCTATAATTATTCTTATCTATAGAAGATTACGAGTATAATATTAAATGATATGGAGATATATTGTATTTTAATGATAATTAATTTGATAATTTGCGTAGTGTATAATGCAAAACATTTCTATCCAGACAAACTTGATGTGTTTTTGGTGCAAGTTACTGATCAATACGATATCCATTAAATTTGTAAAAATTAAAAGGAATAGAAATAATTAAATCGCGCGCGCGGTATCTCGAATTGTTGTTTGCACTTTTAAATTTGTTTGAGAAAGATTTTATTCGGACATGCTTGAAACATGTCGTTAAAATCATAACCAAAAATTAGCATTATAATATGTATATTTTATATAGTTTTGGAAAAACTAGTGTAATCAAGACTAATTAATATAATCTGTGTTAGAGAATAATCTAATTTTTTCCATGAATATAGTTATAGTTTGGCATCAAATTTCAAATTATGCCTCATATCAATTATAATTGTTTTTTTGTCAGAAAATTTTGTTCCTCGATATCTCTAAAGCGTCAAACTGCTATTATTACTGATTTGTTAGCTTTCAATGATTTTCCTAAAGGAAGACTCAATAAACGTCGAGACTTCCAAATGAAACTTCGGTATTTTTATGTGTATCTTCTAAATGGAATCAGTATTGATACTTTAGACAGATGTTTCGATTCGTTTTTCAAAATTACAAATATCCAAACATCGAAGTTTTTATGTTTACAATTTAAGCAAAAATTATTATATATCTTTTTAACGTATGAGTACATTTTGGTGCACATGATGACTATTTTGATGTTTGCATTGTACATCGATCTTGAATTTTCATGTTAAATTAAGAATATTTCAAATTACAAAATGTGTTTTTTGACATACATAAACGAGAAAAATATTGAATCATATCTCAGAATGTCTTACATTCTTAATGTACATAAAAATATAACTATAAATGTAAATTCTTACTTAAAAGTTGTTAATCAATTTAAATTTCTCTACTTTTCTTGTTGCAAAAATTACATATTTTTTTATCTTATTATTTAGTATTAAAATTTTTTTATCAAATTTACTTCCTTATAATTTAGTTATTATAATTTCAATGTTATTTTTAATAATTTAAGTTAAAATTTACTTGTGGCGCTTACTTTAATAATTGGTTTTATGCATGCATAAATTTAATATTTTTTCATCGGAATATTAAAAATGACCTAAATATAACTTTAATATGTATATTCAGAATTTAACGAAAACTTAAAATTCTCTCTCAAGTTTTAAATCACATAAACAAAATATTATGAAACGCTGCATTAAAGGAGTAATCAAAATTCTGGACTATAAATGTATATAAATTGTAAATTCTCAGAGTTACAGGAGAAAAATGTTAGAAAATTTAACATACTTAATCTTATTAAATTTTACTTGTTTTGACATTTTTGATTATTGTATAACATAATGAGGTGTTTCTTCAATGAATGAATGTTATTAATGAATAAGTTTTTTTTACAAGAATTCTGTTTAAATAGATGTTGGAAATGAATTGAAATTGTGTTTGCAAATAAAGATTATCAAAGTCATAAAAAATTTCATGTTGATTTTAATAAGAACTAACAGATAGCTTATATTTTTCATAACACTGTTATTTCATAATGTTATGAAAGACAGCTATATATATGGAGAAATGTTTTTACTTCATATTAAACAGCTACACACAAAATTTCTTTCATAGTATTGATTACAACATATATTTTGCAGAACACTTAGTGTTTCCTTTCAAATGATTTTGAATATTCGATATAGAATTTAAAAAAATTTGTGAACATAAGAACATTATAAAATATCTATTGTAAATAGGAACAGGGACACACAAAGTTGATGAGGAAACATGATTTGTTTCCTGTATATCAAATAAATCACCATCGTAGTCTTACATCTTATAGATTCTTTGTTTCCTATTTTTTTAGTTTCGTTGATTCATTTGACACTTTTAGTGATTTATGATGGTGTCAATAAAATTTTTAATACTTTAGTCATGTTCAAGCTTGTATTAAGACTTTTTAAATTGTGTAACACTGTAAATGTCATTGCACACCTTCCATGTTAAAAATCCAGAAACCATTTCTCAGCACACATTCAAATAAATCTGGAAGACTTTAAACAATCTTAAGAGCTAATAAAGTGAGATTTCTTATCTTTGAACTGGATTCATACCAAATTATAGTTTTTTTCACCAGGATGAGAAGGAAAACATTAGATTGTTTTCGTAGTGTCAAAGTATACTCTCTGACGAGTCATCATGTCTGCAGTTGGATCTCAATATATTCATTTTTAGCCTTTTTGAATCAAATTCATCTCTGTCTGAAAGATCTTCATGGCGGAAATGTTCAGCTTCTGAGTCGTGTTTTCGCTTGGCACTGGCCATTTCAGCCGCATGCTTTTTTCTCCATTTTGTTCTGCGATTTTGAAACCACACCTACAATGGAAATTGAGTACATAAGAACAAATGTTGTTCTCATTTAGAACATAATGTAATAAATGTTCATTTTAATTTCACACAAAAAGTAAGCATATTTATTACTAATTCGAACTTTGCGTTAGTATAAGAATTTGTCTAAATTAGATGCTTAAAAAGGAAAAGATAATGTTTATATTGGGCCTGATAAAATTTTATAAGAAAAATGAAAATTTTATTACATTATAACAATATTATTATCTTACATCATAACATTAAATCTTTAAAAGTCCAGATCTCAGCTTAATAATTAATTCAATACATGATTGTTATTTTCTGGAATCTAGAGTTTTAATATTTATTAAAACTTTTTATTCTGTATCTTTATGTCTTTTTGAAATTATGAATAAAATATCCGATGTCTAATATTTAATGAATTTCTAGTATTTTCTCAAAATTCTTTTGTATGTAATATGCTTTTCTATAGTTTAAATTTTAGAAATGTTATTTCTCTATTTAGAAACGTATCTGTTTGAATACGAATACGGATTTGAAAGATTACCAAAAATTATTGTAATCTAAATTTTATAAATAAATTCGTATACTTCGCTTTTCTTTAGCGAGTCAATAACATTTAGTTGGTATGCAATCAATTATTCTGATTGTTTGCTTCTTTTCATTATATGGAAATAATGAGACTTGTATTCATTTTCTAGACACTTTAAACTTTTATTGTTTAATTAATCAATAAAAGTGAAATAAATTCAGATATTTATTTTTAATTGAATATAAAAATAAAATATCAAATATCAGGAAATAATACTTTTCTGAAGCTTCTATTACTATATTTAAAAATAGCAGTGTTACTATATTAATAGTTTAAAAATAAGTATAAACTTTATAATAAAAAATCTAAATCATTAAATTTTTAGAAATTTGTATTAAAAAGTTTTTTGTGAATCTAAATTGTTGATGAAATCTCTTTTTTTATTTTGCCAAAGACCAACAAATTATGAATAAAAAATTTTTTGCCAAACATATTTAAAATATTTAGCATTTTTATACTCTGACAAAAATATTAGAGCTTATTCAATAATTATCTCAAAATAATTTTGTAACATTAAATTTATTTTATAACTCCATAATCAAGCGTTTCATATTTATTAACAAAATTTTAGTTAGAATTGAACATATTTAACTCATAGTTTAACAAAAGAATGGAATTTCTAATTTCTTAAAATAATATTTGATGTTAAAGAAATTAAGCTGTATAAATGTATCAAAATTAAAATAAATTTCATAAAAAATTACCTTCACTTGACTTTCAGACATTCCTAGGGCATACGCAAGTTTGGCTCTTTCAGGACCAGCAAGGTATTTTGTTTGTTCAAATGTTTTCTCTAGCACGTAGATCTGATGACCAGAAAAAGTGGGCCTCGTATGTTTCTTCTTGCCATCTTTATCTGTGCAACTCTGGGCGGATACTGAAAATAAATAATACTGTTTTTTTTGTTCTATGAAAGAAGACAAAAAATCATACTAACTTTTAAGCAACAAGTTTCATAGATCATTTTGTAAGAACATACATATTGTTTTAACTTATGAATAGGTTGGATTTTTTATAAAAAATATGCAAAAAAAATTTAATCCTAATTTGACTATTTGAGGACTTATTAAACGACTAATGAAGATGAAACTGCACATGGATTCTTAGCTTACTTGAATTTAATAAGATTGGAATAGTATCTAATCAATTTGTCTAAGTAGAATAACTATGAGATTAACTTAAAACGCAGTTTTCTTTTAAGGGAAATCAATGAAAAATCACTAAGATAAGTGGAAAGATGTAAGTATTTATTCCTTATTGAAATAGATTAAATTAAAGAAACAAGATAATTGACTAGAATATGAAAATTGCAAGTATCTTGTTCTCTGATTGCATAATTGAAAGCATTCGTGCTTAAACTATTGTCTAACAAAATACAAAAAATAAATATAAAGACTAGTGTTAATGGAGGAACTAATTTGGTATAATTTTCAATAGTTTCAGAAATAAATTATTTTAATATTTTTATATATTATACAAAAAAAATATTGAAGTGCTAACACAAACCAGGAAAAGCACAAATATAGAATGATATTTTCAAACAATATATATATATGTATATATGTGTGTGTTTGTGTCATATGAGCTATATATATTAAGAATAAAATTCGATACAGTAACTATGCCAGTAAAGCGATTCAGTACTGTCATCTCACTACTCTGATATTAGATAGCTATAAAATCAAAAACGTCCCCTTGAAAACAAAGTAACTACAATTTAATTCATTGCGATGTAAAGTGTTTCTGTAGATGTAATGCAAACGAACATGTTTCTATATCTTGCAATATTTATGTCAAACATAGATGTTACATATATTCCGGAATTGATAAAAATTATTTAAAAATACTTTTTGTCGCCATTACTTTTGGGATACTTGAATTAATGTTTTTAAATATAATAGGTTTGACAGCTGTTAAAAAGAAAACAAATATGTTTTAAATTCAAATACTGAAAAGTAAATATAGAATTGAATCTAAATTTTCTTTAATTTTCTCAAAATAAATAAGTTGTAATCGTGTACTTTTGGAACAAATAGGTTAGCTTTTCATTTTGTTTCACGTGAAGTTATTATTAAAATGAATTTTTATATATTAAAAACTTTATATCATGCAATATATATTTGTTTCAGATATAAGTTAGTATAATTTATATTTAAATAGGTAAATTTGTAAAATGACGTTTTCATATCTTTAAGGATGATTTTTAATTGCTTCATAGATTTTAAATTTTTTTTTTGGTAAGAAATAGTTGGATATTAAGTATTGAAGAAGTGTAAAAAAGGAAATATTTACAAAAAAAATAATAATATCAGAAATGAATGACTTTATAAAAATGAGATTAAATTAAATGATTTCCAAATCTATATTTATTGCATTTATTTTTGTTCACTTAAATGATTTATGTAAATATTTAATTTTAAAAAATTTGTGTTTTTACATAAAACTACAAAATTGAGCAATAACATTAGCTATCCATAAAAAAGGAGAATTTCAATAACAAAAAATTTATTTCACGAAGAGAAAATTCATAAAAAAAAAGAAATGTTGAGTTTTGAAATTCTCTCTTTCTCTTAATAACTTTGATTCTCTTTGGATATTTTAATTAAAATGAATTTTTATTGAACAGGTGAGTTTAAAAATATGATAATTTCTCATGGTAAATTGGAAAATTTTTGTTCACGCCTTCTAGACAATTTTAATATTGGAGATTTTATACTCTTCATAATCAATTGGTTATCGTTTTGTATCAGAACTGTGTAATTGCACTGCCAAACGTAGAACGTTTAGCTAAGTTTAATGCAAAAGTAAATATACATCTAAGTCATAATATGTGGCATGGTAGTGTTTAAATATTTAGTAAACTTCTTAATATAATGCCTTCACCAAAGAGTAAAATTAAGTATGTTCATTTTATATTATATTACAAGTATATTAAATTTATATTTAGAATATAAGTATCTCTGAGATCCAAAAGTGGTATTTTGCACTTTAAATAATTATTAAATAATAAAATTCTTTTCATATGGTAATATTATATACAAAATATAGAGTAAGTTACTTTGCTGTTATTATTAACAAAAGAGTTACATATCAATAAAACAGTTTATTTTTAAAACTTTCATTTAAATTTAATTTATTTGTACGATGAAGAGACAAATGTTTTTTATTCAACGTCTTCAGCTGAAGAAATTAAAATTTAAAAAATAAGTAAACTAAAATATAATTTATAGTTTCACAAGAATGAAAGATTTTCAAAATAAAAAAAATAACAATAAATTGAATTTTATTTCTTAAATTATTATTGCACATAAGTATTTTACATACCCTTGCAAGCATATGATATTTTAAGAGATTTTAAAATACTGAATTGAATGTCAGAATTATTATTTTACTTCGCTAAAGTTATGAATTTCAGAAATTCATGGTTTTGGATTATATATTCCTAAGCAAGGTATATCTTTTATCTGTTATTCTGATAACTTAAACGAAGTAGTTAAATGCTTTTTTGCTTTCATATCAATTAATTATTTTTTTCAATGTGTTAAAATTTTCATGAATTATGAAGACACATACATATTAGATAATTTGTACTGCTGTTATATGTAGACTAATAATAATACAAGTCTCTTTAAAATTTTTGAACCATTATGTATAAATAACGTAGAAAACCTACATGCCTGTTAATGTGATATTTTATAACTATCAAAATTTAAACATTCAATTTTGTGCTTTTTATAGATTTATTATTTTTTGAATGTAATAGAATGATTTAGTTCTGATGATTTCCTTTAACTTTTATTTTTTCTGTAACTTTTATTTTTTCTTTGAATTATCATTTAACTTTATTCTTCAACTTTATAATTTTTCTTTTAATTTTATTATTTTTCCTTAACTTTTTATTTGGATTGTTTAGTGTGCAATATCAAATACTTATAAGCTTCTGATATTGAAGTAAATTACGAAGAACAAATAAAATTGTTTCTAAATCATGTGAATGCAATTTTAATAGAAATTAAGCAAAAAGATGATTTTTTTAGTCCTAATATTTTCACAGTTGGCAGTTTTTGCTTTAATTCTAATTTAGCAAAATTAAAATTCTTAATTTTTAGTAAAAATCATAAAAGATAATTTACAATATATTGATAATGTGGCATATAATTTTTTTACGAGAAGCTTTTCCTTTTAAAAATGGAAATAAAAAATTTAAATGAAACAATCGTAGGTAACGATTGTTTCCAAATAAAATGAAACATCTGTTTTTGTTGAGAATCATTTAAATTACCCCAAGCACGCCTATCCAAGTAATTAAAATGTGTTTAAAAATAAAAATATGTTTATTTTTATTTCTAAGTATTAACAGGTAGATAATTTCCTATTTTTCTGTCATCCTAACTTTTGAAAAAATTGCAGACATTTTTTCAAATTTCAAACATAAAATAACAATAATATAAAATTAATATATGATGATTACCAATCTTGAAATGCATCAATATTGATAGTAATATAAAATAATTTCTATTTCATTTTATTCACACTAATTTACCATTATTAAAAAAAGCAGTGAATTGCGTTTTTTAAAAATTCAAATGTAAGTTACATAAATTAAAAAACCTATTTTTTAGTTCAAAGCTCAAATCAGAAAGATATTGTAAATTAAAATTTCCTTAGCACATATTTACGCCTCATTAACTGAATATGAGTAGTGATTTAGAAAAAAAGAAGAAAAAAAAAACATTCTGTATTCAAGCAATGAATTGTATTGCCTTATTTGCAAATATAAGTCATTAGCATAAATTTAAGAAAACTATTTTTGTTCCAAGGTCAAATGAAAAAAATACTGTAAAGTAATAGTTCTGTGGTGCTCATTTACAGTTCATTAACTGAATTTGTACGGAAATCAAATTATTCTAATCAATTGTTAATTAGAATATCTTTTAATAAAGTGATATGATGTTTGTTATTTATCATTTTTCAAAATGCATAAAATTTAACTTAATCAAATATGTTCGTGAGAAGATGTTTTTAATAAAAGAAGATAAGTATATTATAATTATAACAAAATTATGATTGTTCAATGAAGAAAATTATGGATGTATATATAAATTAATTTAATCCGAATTGAATTAATCATTGTTTGATTTTTAAAATTATAAAATAATGCATCCTTTCATTTCCTTAGATTTAATCATTTTAAAATTAATAAAATTATTTAACTATTATATCTTATAGTTGTGGTTTTATGAAACAACAGATTTGCTCTGAATAATTATAAATTGAAATACGAAGAAATTTAATTAAGTTCTCTTATCATATTCTCTCATACTCATAAAGATTTAAGTAATTTTTATGTCTTCTTGGTGTAAATTTCTTCTTCCCAATTATTTATAACTGATATGATGCTTTATGTGGAATATATGAAATGAATAAATTTTATCAGTTAAATTTAATGAATATAGAAATAAACTAATTTAATAGACGTAAAAACAAATATTTTTCTTAAATAAATTTTTCATTTAAATTCTTGAGAAGTGAATTGTTTTATATCTATATAAATTTCAATTTTTCATAAAAGTTAATATAATTAAGTGATTAATTTGTTAAAGTTATTAAGAGCTTTATAATATTTTTAAACACATGATATTTTATATCAAATCATTCAAATTATTCATTTGATTTATAAATTAGCTGTGAGGAACTTTTTGTTAAGCTACTAGTATTTTAAAACACATGTTTGTTGTTTAACAAATATACTACAATCATTCAATGAATAAAAATACAAAAGAAAAATATGGGCAATAGCAGACTTGACTAAAAAAACCTTTGTTTGATACAATATCTTCTTAAGGATAAGTCTTCCAGAAAAGATGTCAAATTTATTCAAATTTCATGAAAGTGTGTTTGTATTATACAAATAGTTATAAAATTTGTTTCATAAATAAGCTGAGATAAATTTATATAAATTTCTTGTGCATTATCAAGAAAGGTAAATATTTAAGTAAAATATACAATAATATTGAAAGACCCCGAGATATAGTTTCTTAAATACATACATTACTTCGCATTTTATCACTTATTATTGTATCTAAGAATTCATTTTTTATCAAATAGTTCATTATTTGTTGGATTGCAGAAAATGTGTATTTAAACAATGCAGCGTTGAACAGAAATTGTAAATTAGCAATTAAATATTTTACTATTATACTAGGATAAATGTTTTAAAATAATAATGTAATACGTAGTAAGAATGCTTATAACTACATTTAAATATAAATATGTAAAGTCTTCATTGTTTGATGTTGCATATTAAAATTTCATCATAGGAAATAGTATGCGTAGACCACCCATCATGTTACAATAGGTATAATTCAATCTTCTGGAAATTCTGGTTTTTGGATATTTTAAGTTAAAAACTTTAAACATTTTATGAAACTTGCACATTTTTCGTAAAACATTAAATAAAATTTTAAACCATTTTATTAAATATTTCATGAAAAAATAACAATATATGCATCTATGTTATTTAACGTCTTTGTTGACAAAATATCTTCTTTTTAGCATTTTTTTCTACATATGTTGAATTTTCATATTCAGCGAAAAAGATGAATGTTACAAGTATTAGTTGAAAAATACTACTTATGTGTATTATATATATTTAATACTTTTCATTAATTACCTAAGTATATTCAAATTCATCAATGTATGATTAATATTTTGAATACTCTTTAATATTATTGAGAAAGTCTAAAGTATATTAATAAAATAAAAATTTTTTAAAAGCGATGGAAAATATATTTTGTTTTCATAAAAGTATGACATTGATATTCCTTATGTTAAATGTTCACCTTTCAAGGATTTTTAAAATTTATTATATAAACACGCGTCGAATAAATATTATTAAAATGGAAACTTTATTTACCTAGTTTAATTATTTAACTTTAAAAATATTGTGTATTCAACTTATTAGAATTTGTAGATCAAAATGTGCAACCAATAATGTGATGAAGTTTCCTATTTTAAAATTAAATTGCGAAAGTTTATTTGCAAGAAGATTCAAACATTTTACAGAATGTTGAAACTTTCCACTTATTTTGAGAGAGAATTTATTTTGTACATAATATTTAATTATTCACTTAGTCTGTTGGAAAATGTATGTGGTTGTAATAATAATGTATTTATTTTTAAAGTATTCGAAACATAAATTTTTGGTTTAATGAATCGTTTTATTTCATTAAATAAAATAATTTCCTAAATTATGTAATACTAATAATAAGTTGTTGTAAGCTAATAAATTGTGAATGTTGTAAATTAGGAGGGTTTTAAACTTTTAATAATCTGAAAAAGGTTGTAAGTTAGAAAATAATTTCATAACTTACAACATTCTAAATAATTATTGGCATTCTTACTTTTAATTAAACTTGCTTCATAAATTTTGCATTCTTACAGTCCTATATACTTCTTCCTGGCTTGCTTTCATGATGATTAACTTACAGGAAAATAAATTTATTAAAAATATAAGAGAGAGGAAATTATCAAACAATAAAGTTGTGTGACTCTGTCTTTGAATAAGAAAATAGAAAAAAAGCAGTTGTTAAATTGCTTTCTTTCCTATAAATTTACTTAAATAAAGTTATAAGAAGTACATTTAGCCTAGTAAATATAAAAATTTTAATTGAGTTATGATGCAGAACAATTAAATAATTATTAATTATATTTTAATTTGATTGAATTTTCAATATTATTGCACATTTTTTAATAAGAAATGATAAAACTACCCGAGAGATAAATGTTTGAAATTTTAAATTGATTCTGAAACATAAAATATTTATTCTGAGAAAAATGTTTTATTCTTTTATTATATTGATAATATTTTTAAAAGCCGTGAACATACAAATCATATTCTTTAAAAAATACGTTTTTTCCAATAAAATGTAAGAGAGAGTGCAAAGAGATTATAATAAGAAATATAAGAAGTGTGGTAAAGATATATATATATATCTTTACATATATATATATATATATATATATATATATATATATATATATATATATATATATATATATATATATATATATATATATATATATATATATATATATATATATATATATATATATATATATATATATATATATATATCTTTACATATATATATATATATATTTATATATATATATATATATATATATATATATATATATATATATATATATAATGAAATCAATGGGTTAAATGCATTTGTATTATTCATAAATGTACTAAAATAAAAATAGTTTTGTTTCAAAAGTACATTTTTCACAAAATCATAATTTTGCATTATATATTTATATATAGAAATATATAATTATTTTTGCATCTAAGAAATATAATTTGGATTATTCTGGATAGCTATGGGTAAGTATTATTTATTCAGGAGGGAAAACTACAGATTATGATTTACTTAAGAAATAAAGAAATTCATAGTTTTTTGCGAGTGTTTTTCGAATAGAAATAATAAATATTATACCCAATTTAGCTTACCTATTAATTTTTCATAAATTTTATTTTAAATATATATTAAAATTAATCATACAATTTTGAAAAATAAACAAGAAATTATTTATATTAAAGTATGAAAATGTATAATATCCTACTCCAATATAAAGTTATTTATAGTGCAGTAAATATAAATAATTTCCTGACAACTAATTGAACTATGAATATAAGAATATAGTAAAGTATGAATATGGAAACATATTAAAGTATGAATTCTCTTCTTTGAATGCCTTAAAGATCAGCCATTACGTAGTAAAACAACACAAATAATTTCATTTCAGTCATAAGTTATGTTAAATTATTTATTATAAAAATATAACCAATAAGTTTACTTAAATTAAAGCTCTGAATCTTAAAATTAAAATAAAATCCGGCAAAATAACATTTGATTAGAACTTTTGGATTTATAGAAGAAAAAGAAATTGGATATATTTATCATCCCTATATACTTGTTATTGAGATAAGAATAACTGAAATATATGATCTTTTATACTCAAAATGATATAAATTCTCAAGTCTCTAGAAATTTAATCAAGACAATTAATATTTATATGAATAAAATTTTTAAATGAGTGCTATAGTTTGAGAAATTCTCATTTAATAATATAATTAATTTAACAATGGACATAAGTATTTTTCCTATGATGAAAACCTAACATTTCTAGTATTTAAATTTAAATTTAATATTTTACGATTATATACTTTTGAAATATCTCCCATTTGGAAAAAAAAACCTATTAAAAATTGACAGTATGGATGTGTTTAATGCAGCATAGTGAACACTAGTTTTTGTTAGATTCAATACGTGTATGAATTCGTTTAGTTTTTTCCTCTAAACTTTACATCTTTCATCAATTGAAGAAACTTTGTATATCTAACTCCAAAATAATATAACAACATAAGTTAGTTAATTACTTGTGGCGAAACCTTACATTATGAAATTATGTACGGATTTAAAAATTTTTATATAATTATCACAGATTTCTAATTTAAAGTACAGAGATGGAGTTTTGCTTTTAAAATATATAGTACTTTTCAATATAAAGTATCACATTTAACTATATAATGCATAAAAATATATTAGTGTGAGAACAATCTTCGTCCATTATGGTTTGGAAACTTAATTTTTAATTATATGTTTGAAACTTTTCCCAACAGAATCAAATATTCAACAAAAGCAGCTCTAAGAATCAATGGAAGATTTCATTAATGTTCATTCTAATTGAAAGAATATATTTTTTTAAAAGCGTTGAGACATGGCAAACAATCTGTGCGTTCTAATTTACTTTTTTAATATTTGGTTTGGTTTCTGATTGATAAATGTAGGTCAACCATTTCTTTATAAATTCGTCTCTCAGTTTAATTTTGTTTTATATTTGAAATCTAGTGATTATTTACAATTGATTTATTATTAGTAAATGATGCATATGAAATATATGAGATTCCAATAATAAGCAATTAATCCTTACTAATTCTTTCAAGCTTTAACATACATTGCCTTCTATTTTAAAAATTTCCTACTTGATATTTAAAATGAGTTTCAAGTCAAACTTTAAAACTACAAACTTGAAGGAAAACTCTTACTTAAGATTGGTTATAACTAGTGTTTTTATTTATATAAAATCAAGGTCACACACACTTACCTTGGGGAGTAGTTAACCGGTCTCTCCACAACGGATTAACTGTAGGCCAGTAGACATGGGAGGGTCTTCCTGGAATGTCTCCGAGACCTAATTTGTGCAAACCTGGATTTGCTGGAGTAAAGTACATGCCTGGACCGACACCTAGACTTATCCTTGGAAGAGTTGCTCCCAGTGTACCCAAAGTGGGTGGTGATGTCATGGTTGGTCGACTAAGAATGTCATTTATTCCATGAGGAGTTGCAGACGAAACCGGCAACACTCCGCTTGACTTCAAAGTGGTTTGTTGAGATGTTGGCCCTCCATAGGGAGCTAGAGCTGAAGCTTTTATTTCAGCCATTGTATGCAAAGCTGCAAGAGGAGGACTAGCACCAAGTAAGAAGTTCTGTCTGGATACGGCTTCCATATTGAGATTGAGCATTGAAAGCATGGAACTGGCACTTGTCGATGTAGTTGGTGGATTAAATTCCAACATGTTTGAGTACCAAAAAGATCGCTATCGTGAATTCTAAAGGACGTACTGCTTAGCACAAAAATAGCTAAATTATTTTTGTTGCATTAAAGGAACATATATTGATTAATGGAGTGATAATACTCATCTTTAAAAGCTTTCTGCAATTTGCATAACGTATAAATACTGAAAATATAAAGTTAAAATATATTTTCAATTACTCGCAATAAACTCAACCAAACTTCAATAGATATTAAATTTAATTTGAATATATATTTCTTTGAAGTGTTGTTAAAAATTTCAACTCTAATAATATTGCATGATTTGCTATATTTAAAGCAAGTAAATGACTTATTTTGAACATGGATTGCATGAGCATAAATAAATAGAAACATTTCTTCTGAGAAAAAATACTTGGGTCATTTTCGTATAAGGATTCGTAAATGTCAAGATTAGTGAGTCATTTTAACATGTTAAAGAAGCATTTGCTGTGACTTGACAACAACTTATGAAAACTGAAGATTTTTAAATAACATTGATTTATTCATTTTCGTCTATGCTGAGATAGATTCTAATATTTTACTATAAAACTAAGTATCATATCTCTTATTTCTACATTATAAATTTATTTTAATGACAAATCTATATAAATTTTACTCAATAAATTGTAATCATAATTCAAAGTAAAAATTAATTTATTATTTAAAATTCCAAATTTTAGTATTAATATCCGTAGTTTCAAAAAGATGATCTACTGAAGGAAAAATTTTCCGCGACAATTCTGTTTCAAAAGTCAAGTACTCGGCAAACTTGATGCTCTTGGGGAATGTATCCCCAAAGAAATCCTGGCATTCCGAAATGCAGTTAGGAAATCGTTTGAAGACCGCGGTATATCGGGTTCTGAAGGGGTTGGGCGGTACTGTTTTCCATGGGTGGATCTCAAATCACTTCTCTCATAGGGTACACTGCAAGGGGCGGAGTTTCGCGCCTTGTTTTCGAAGTGTGGGGTTTTTGCAGCTTTTCAGCGGGTGCAAGTGGTGATGGGTTGAAACTGAAAACTTTTCTTGAAACAACGCAGGACGCTGAGGCACAGGTGAGTGACTGGATGGTTTCTTTTCGTCAGTTTCATTTTGACGTAACGTGTGCAGACAAAAGCTGCTGCGGTATCATTTTACGTATTGTAGTTGGCACGGGAGGAGAAGTGGGAGATGCGATCACTCATTAATTGATTAGCTTACTTAATGAAACAATAGCCTTGAATAAAACTATATGTAGCATGTTAAACTCGCTTTTTTGAGAATTATCAATTTATAATTGGTGATGCTTTTTGAGAATTATTAGTTAATATTAACCAATGGTAATGATTAATATTTATGTGCGGTGAAAGAATCTTTACGTTAACAAAACATAATAAGAACTAAGTAATAGGAATATTCTATTACAATAAAGTCTATACAAATAACAAATGCCGGTTTTAAAGACTATAATAATGAAATTTTAGCTATTTTATAACTCATATATTATGTTTAAGAGATTTTTGTTTTGTTGTAAATATTTTTTTATTATTTTTTATTTCTAATATATGCAATAAAATAAAAATAGTTGATTGATACCTGTTTGTAAATAAATTAGTTATTCCATAATTAAGCACAGGAATATATATGGGAGCAGTTTCATAATTATTATTTTAAAACCAAACATATTTATAGCTTCACACATTATATCTTATATACTTCTTCTAAATCTTAATATATTTTCTTTCCTTTTAATAATTATTTTACTGATTATATATATATATATATATATATATATATATATATATATATATATATATATATATATATATATATATATATATATATATATATATGCATGCAAATAATGTTTATTAACAATAAGCATAGCAATTATATTTATTGTCTATTTATCATATTTATTGTCTGACATCAAGAAATTACAAATAATTCTATAAAGAAGAAAACCAATTGAAATGCAAAAATAAATTGCACTAAAAACAGTCTAATATATACATTTTGCTCTAAATTCTTACGTTTATTACACTATTAATGGAAGTATGAATTTCCCCTAAGTTTCAAACAGTATATATGTATATATTTTTAGTAAATTAAGATGTGTACTCTATACATTTCATAAAAATTAAGCAGTAATTAATTTTAACATTTTTCAAAAAATTCTATTTGAATATTAAAATAAACACGCGTCTCCAATTTTTAAGCTAGTGTTTTTAGATTCCTATGTTTTATGGGTATCCTATGAAATCGATTCTAGTGTTTTTCATAAAATTGTGATTTAAAATTTAAAAATTTTCAAACGTGATTTTTTAAATTGAAAAATCAGTTTGTAAACACCTCTACTTAATACTTTTTTTCTTTCGAAATATTTTATAAAAATATATATCTTTAATTATATTTATATTCTAAGTTAGAATTTTAGTCATATTTTTAGACTATATTTGTTATTATATTTAAATAAATAATAAACACATTAACAGCAACTTTACATTTTTTAATTAAAATCTGTACTTTAAAACATTTAAGTTGTAAATTTAGCATATAGGAAATATTGCTAAGAAAAGTTTTTAAAAATTATAAATGATGAATAAAACTATACTAAGTTACAGAGCTTCTCTAGATTAGATTTACAAGTAAATTTTCTGGAAATAAGCCTTCTAGGTCCTTATAAAATATTAACCTTTGTTTTAACAAGCTAGTGTTTCTTCATGTACTTATACTTATTTTTTGTTGAATTCAAAACTTCTTAATAAACCTTAAGACATTTTTAATTCAAGCAAAAATGAGCTTTTAAATTCATTGCTAAGATTTATTTTTACGAAAACTTTCAGTTACGTTACCTTACTCAGAAAGCATTTATTTGGACAACACAGTTTTATCAAATTTTGTTTCAAAGAAAAGGCTATTTTCAAAAAGTATATTTGATTCTATTTTCAATTTTATTTTCAAAATATACTTAATTCTTGTTTTTTACAGATTTTAGTTATTTCTTGGCATACGTTCAATTTTATACACGAGTTTTAATTCTGATGGAACATAAAATTTAAAGTGTATTTCGAAGTAGTGTGAACAAACGGACAAAGTGATGACAATTTAACTACCATCAAGGAGTCCTTAGCGAAAAGTAAAGGGATTAATACTCATGGTTGCATATCTCCTTCCCCGTTTCACAAAAATATGTAAACATAGAGCTGTTGATTATATGAAAATGCGCTAGGTGCTTTTCTAAAAATGATTATATTTACAACAATTTACAAAATTCTTCTCAAATGAATTGCCTCAGTATGCTCATGCACGTTTCTAGCTGGCAGCTTATGCTTCATAGTACATTCACAAAATCCAGGATCTTCCTTGTCTTTTTTTTTTAATTTACCTTAAAACGCATATTTGAGTAGAATTAGCTCTTCTATTCAAAAAGCATCAGTAGAGTGACAAATTAAACAACAAACCCGAATCCTTTTATAAGTTATGCGTTTAGTTTCTCCTTCACGTACCCAAACTTTACCCACAAGAATTTCATCAAGGAATTTGCAAGGATATCTTTTCTTACAAAATAATTCTAACAATTAGTGAACAAAATAGTTTGTAAAACAAGTATTGTATCTCTTCATTAGACTGCATTGTCATCATTACATGTGGACTTTACAAATATCACCTCTTTATTACACTCCATTTGAAAAAATTGCTTGCTCCAAAAATGTTCATTTCTGCATAGGTTAAATGTGGTTTTAAATTACTTTGAATATATTATTGAATATTTCGAGTGAATTTTTTTGACATTTTTATTGATGGTAATTTACACCTTCAAGTTATACCTCCAACTGCAAGAAATAACTGGTTACTTTTCTCGATATTTTATTAATAATATGGGATCTTCTTTCAAGCATATTTCAAAGCTTTTCTAATTGCATTAGAGCCATCTGCACATAAATATATTCAATCTATAATGATGCTAAATTCGTTTTGATTGTGTATTACATAATTTACACAGTGTTTTATATTTCTTGTGAAAAGATTTATAGAATTCAATTGGCTTGTGTGACCGTTTTAATGTTTTACGAATTTTCTACAGCTTTCATTGAGAAAAAATTTACATCTATGTAAATGTATTTCGAAAGCTATTTTTATTTTATTGGCATGATCAATTGATATATTTTTGATATTAATCTGCCATTTTTGCGCTACTTTTGATACAGAGAAGATTTTATTGGATACTTTGAAATGAACTTCATTCATTTATATAAATTTGTATACCCTTTTGGCGTTTTATTTTTAATAAATCTTTCAACTGTTATTTAAGAAGTTATAATTACCTGTAATCATGTTTCCATAAGTGCTTAAGAATTTAATCTGAAATATAATCTAAAATAAAATAGCTATAAAAATGCCTTTAATACTCACTAAAAATCTGTTCCAATTGAAAAAGTTGATTTTGCGGAATACAATTACCTATGTTTGATATTAAATTCTCTAGTAATAGTCTTAGTTTTCAAAAAAAAAAAAAATTAAAACGTAACAATTATTTTTAAATTTTTTATAGACGGGAATAAGTGTGTAAAACAACCATAATCATTTCAATGAGTGTAGTTCAACTCTGATTCCTTATATTTTCTAATACATTATTAGAACATGTACAAAAGAGGATACCTTCAATATGACAATATTTTTTAATAATAACAAAATTATAAGTTTTACTAAAAAAGTAGATTTAAAAAAACCACCTTATAGGTAAAACACTCTGCATACTGTTTATTCTGAATGTATTACTGTTATCTTTAAATATTTAACATTGTTCATACATTTGCATCGTGTTAAGGACACTACTTTTTTAATTTAGCAATTAAATCACATAAAATTAGATGGAATATTATAAAGAGTAATATTTCAAAGTTAGGTAAATATAATAATAAGTAAAAGTAATATAAACAGAATATTTCAAAGGAATATGCCTTCTTCTTCAATGGCCAAACAGGCCAGGATGGGCCTTTGCCTTCCTCCGGATCAAATTCCAAGCTCTTCTATCTTTGGCCATGGACATCCAGTTAATTTTTTTAAAATTCTTAGGTCTGTTTCCAAACTGTGGATCCATCTAAGTTTAGGTCTCCCTCTTTTTCGGGTCCGAATGGTCTGACCGGGAAGATCTTTCTTGTTATACGATTTTCATCCATTCTGCACAGATGTCCTACCCATTTAATTTTCTGAATCCTTACATATTTTATATCTAGTTCTTTAAAAAATTTATAGAGTTCTGGGTAAGAGTTCTTCTCCAGATATTGTTACATTTAATGCTACCAAAAATACTTCTCAGAATTTTTTTTTCAAAAACCGAAGTGATGTGTAAGGAAAGTAAGACCATTAAAATTATAGTTGTGACATATTATTGTAGGTTGATAGTTTTCATGCCGAGATGTTAGTTGAGTAGTTAGTACTTTGGGGTCTTCAGTTCAATACCTCTTTATAACGGACCTGGATGCTTCTGGTAGTTTGGAATCCACTTTAAAACATAGCTGCCGGTGAGAGCAAATTCTCGTGTGATAAAAATAACTATGTAAAGAGGGAAAATTAAAATTATTTACAGTTATTACTTATCTTTTAAAATGCTTTGAGGAATCAAATATATTGAATAAATATGAAGTTTCACTTTTTGACAAAATAACTTCTATTTATTAAGCAAATATATTTTTCTTAAATTCAAGATGAAATTAAAATACGAATAAAATATACAATGAATAATAATTGAGAGAAAAATTAATTTAAATAAAAAAATATTATCAATTCATTTTTAACTAAATTTTACCAAATCAATGCATATGAGTCTTTAATTATTGATTGATTGGTTATATATGTATTAGATATTTTAAATTTATTTTTAAATAAATGATAAAAAAATTTAAATATGAATGCATTAATAAAGAATAAAAACATTTTATAGCTTTATTATTTATTAATTATGTTTTACTTATGAAAAATTTAAACATTTTTAAAGCATCTCAACACTGTGTCAGTTTCTCTTGAGCATAATTTACCTGAAAATAATTGTCAATTATATTAATCAATTTCTTTGGTAATTATAGTGGTAATTTTCAATAAATAATATTTTGTGTGACCTTCGATATTATATTATTTGAAATACTAGATAAGCATAAATATGTGTAACTAATTTATAAATTTGAAACATAATGGAGAGTTTTTATTTCGTAAGTTACCCTAAGTAACTAAAATAAAATCTAATCAGACTTTTAATGATCACAAGTGATGTTGTACACTTGAATGATTAATTGATCACTTCACTTTAAATTCTGAGTCTCCAGTAAATAGTATAAGGTCGATTGTTTGTACATCCATAAACAATGCATGTCACTTTATAATTTATGCGGAAGGAATTGGATTCGTTATTGAAATAAATTGCATATTGCTGGCAATTCTAAAATTTGCTAATAATATTCAGGGTGACTTACTAATAGCATCACATGCACGACTTTCCCCTGGGATGGGACTGCTTTAATTTCTAACTCATCTGATCCCAGGGCGCTCCTTCTCTCCGAGTCATCGATTGTCCAGTTCACCCTTAACAGGGGGGAACGGCGAGAAGGGTGAGAAACCGTCAATTAATTAAATGTTCCCCGCCTGAACGGGGCTGTACATTTAACGAGGCCCCAGCAGAGAATTAATCGCGTTCTACTCGTGTTAAACTAATTAAAGCGCAGCGATTCTTAAGGGGTCTGCTTTTCGATGATTTGGTCTGATTACACTAATAAAGTGTTTAGTTAGAAGGATTAAGCTCGATGTTGAATGTTTGTGTACAGGTTGAATAATACCTTAAAAATAAATTTTCAGATTGCTATAAATCTGTGATTTTTTTCCCTGTATGGTTGTATGGAAAAATAAGAGAGTAAGAAGTAATAAATCGTTTTATGAAATTTTTTTCTTTTGTAGACATCATTATAAATCGAGTCAGAAAATGCCGTAGATATTGACTTAATTTTTTCAATATTTGGGTAAAATTTATAAAGAGTAATTTTATCTTATAAATTCTGTTTTTATGTGATTAGTTATTTATATAATGAATAGTTTATAATGATAGATTTATTTTTGATGATGACATTTTATAGTTATAAGAAAAAAAAACCCTTTTGATTTAGAATAAAATTATTAAAGTTTTACCGGCTAAAATGTGATAAGATAGGTTATTTTGCATTAAATTTTCTTTTATTTTAAATTTTCTATTCATTTAAATTCTGGTAGACAGAAAAAAATTCCTTTTGAATTGCACAATAGTGGATTTAACATTAATAGTGAGTTTTGAATGAATGACTTCTAAAATTAAATAAATGAATTATGAATTGAATGTTATTTTTATTAAAAGCAATATTTATTTGAATCCAAACGTTCGAGTAAACTTGCAAAATGAAAATGATATGGTTAAGCTTTTCCAAAAAAAGGATTAAAATCACCAAGTTTTTAAATAGATTATTCCCATTCATGCTCTGAATTTACTCTTAGAATTTCCCAATCTAATACTAATTAGCTTTAAAGGCACCTAAACTTCAGAATGAAGTTTAAAACGTATTAATTATTATACTCAATATTTGAACAAATAACTCAATATTTAGCATCAGTTTTTTCCTCCAGAAAACACTTTTAATAAAACATCAAATTAACTATTTTGAAAGTATTTGGAAATTATTACCAAAATTTTATTATATAAGTGTGAAACACATTTATAGTTTACCTTAAAACAGGTAATATATATTTCTTATACGATATTTTAAGCGAACATATAGAGAAATATGTGTAGGAAACAGGAACAATTAAGATGAAGTCACATTGGATGTAACTTGAAGCAATTTTTGTTTAGTAAAATAATTATTGTAAAGATCTGATAATTTCTCACAGAGTGTTCACTTTGTATTTTTAACAATCAAGTAACTATTAATTCTTTAGTTTTTATTATTTGCTTGACATATTTCCAGCATTATCCACTCAAATTTCTGTGATATAAGTTTTTTATTTGAAGTTTTTAAATAAGTATGAGATAATTTAAAGCACATTTGTTTAAAATTTTAATTGTTAGAGATAATAATTATCTTGAAAAAAATAGAATAAGTTAGAATAAATCCTAATTTTTTGCAGAAAAGTTTAATAAAAACATCAGATTAACTGATTTTGAAATGGGGCTAAAATCGGGAAAATTTTACAGTTGTCACGAGAGAATTCGATACAGTATTTGTGTTTGTGTAAATTTCAATTATTGTGCCAAAAATTTCAACTGTGTTATAACAATTAATGTAATTAGTTTTTAATGTAAAAAGGTTAAATTCTTTTTGTATTTTTTTCTCAAGCAATTTATAAATTTTACTCTTATACAGTTATTTTCTTAAGACTTAAAGAAAAGAGGAGAAATTCATATTGTCAAGAGCCTTACTTCATTAACTAAAAATTCTAGTGATTTTTAATATATTACATAGAATCAAATACTTAAACTTTAAATGAATCTTTTTCTTTCTTCAAGAAATTCAAAATTAAGGGAAATAATTTATCATAAATGTACATTAAATAATTTTAAATTGAATTTTTCAATGAGTTCGTTTCTTAAGCGAACTCTTACTTTTCATTATGAGAATAATAAGCTATCTGAATTATTTTATAAGTTATATTTAATAGTAAATATTGTGAAAATAGTGCAGAAAATGTTTAACATTATGATTTTTTCATCACTATGAATGAATCTTAAATTTTAGTGAAGCATCTTCTCTCTGATATACTCTAATTTCTTAAATTTAAATTTGAATTAAAGTTTTTGTATCAATGCTTTTAATTTCTTTGAATGTCACATAGTTGTTTGTTCCTGATAAAAGTATTATATAATATAATATAATAAAGGAATATATACATATAATTGAGATATGTGTGTGTGTGTTTAATTATTCCAACTATATATGTGTGTGGGTGTATATAGTTGGAATAGTTTAAGAAAATCTTTTTTTTTGTTAGAGATATCAAATATATATGAAAAGATTTTACTTACTTAAAAATTGTAATAATGTATCTAATAAAAGTAAAACAATTATTTCATCCTCTAATAGTACTTTATTTAAAAAATCTATTATATTAGTGAAACAAACGTATAATTAAATTAAAGAAATAATCAGAAGAGTATTAATTGTTAGAGAGTGTTAAGCAGCTTTTTCAAAAGAGTTACATAAATAATTTGAATTTAATTTTTTAAAGAAAAATTAATAAATTGAAATATTTTTCATTCTTATGTATAATTAGAATTATAAAAAATAATTTGCAATATAGAAGATGTTATTCACTATTGAGGAAGGTATAGCTTATAAAAACATTTAAATATTAGTTAAATTTGAAAAATCTAGGTATAAAATAAGAAACTCAAAAATGTTTTCAGAATTTTTTTCGCAAGTTAATTTACACGAAATTATTTATTTTAGGAATTGCATAAAATCTTATTTATTTTACTGCATTATTAACGACAGTATTATCAACATATTTTCTAATAATTTAATCATAGTACATTGAAAATGCTATTATTTATGGCTATAATTGTCCTCTCTAATTAATTAATTCTGCTAGAAATTACTTATGATTAAATATTAGTTAAAAATTATCAATTGAAAAATAAATCAAAATATTTAAAATTTATGTCGATTAAAACATGTATTTTTACGGAGAAAGGAAAAATAATCTAAATTAAAAGCTGTTTCATTTACATTAGATGATGATAAGTGATATTTAATTTCAGTTTATTAGCAAATATTTTATTATCGCAAAGTAGTTTTTAATGAAAGAGAAAAAAAGTTTTCATATCACTCTTAATGTATACATTGCTTACGTTTTAATCTCCTAAAAACATCAAATAGAATTTTAATATTGTAAATAAATATCGTGATAAAATCTAATTATAATTTAGCAAAAACCACATTGAAATTTGGGCAAACTTTATTTGAAACGATAAAGTATTATCCGAAGCACTAGAAAAACTGAACCAAAGCATAAAAACAGGTGATCATTTCCCTGAATTTCATTGAGATGCAAGTCAATGGAAAGCTGAAAGCTGAATACTCTTTACCAGAAACCATTACCTGAAAAAACGCTAAAGGGTTGTATTTGCTTTGCCAAGTAGTAATATTGGTCACTGGACAAAAGTTCAAGAAATTCCGCTCTTGAAAGCAGTAAAGCTGTTACCACTCTTTGAAAAATAAAACAGAACATAAAAAATCCCCTCCAGTGGAAAGATTTGTCTCATTTCCATGATAGATCTACCACCAATATCCTGCACCCAGTTTTTGCATATAGGCGGGATCTGTAGAGCAGCTGTTCTGTTCCTAGTACGGTCCTGTACTGTTCAAACTCGTAAACCCCTAGCGTCGAATGCTTATTTCTTCTTTTTTTGACTTTTGTGCTTAGTAAAAAGTAAGGTTGGTGAATTCTTTTTTAGAACGTAGGGAAGATGTTTTGATCTCTTGAGTACTTTTTCACTATTTACGTAATGGCTTTAGATTTCTAGATAGAGACTCTTTGAGAAAAGCGCAAAAAGCTAAATTTTTGTTTTAAAATTTAAAGAAAAGAAAGAATAATAAATTACATTTGATATAAAAGCTAAGTTAAAATTTGCATTTCTAATACAGGATGTAAATTATGACTTTCATGTTACTTATAATCATCCATTTTTTCCATTGAAAATAATCAGTACAATACACATAATTATTTATAATTTTTTTAGCATGCTTTATTAAGTAGGAAATACAGGACTACTTTAAAAATCTATATTTTTTAAACATGTATGTTCTTCAAATACATATACATGAATTTAAAGTATAAAAGAATTCAATAACGATGACTATTATCTTCTTATTTAACACAAAGAAGTGTTAAGCAGAAAATGTAAATAGAAAATTTCCAAAAAAATAAACCCAGTTTTTAACTTGTAACTTTTGTATAGCTTTTACCTTTAGACTATACATTTAAAATACCTAGGAAATATTGCAAAAAAGCTCTATGTATTTAAATTAATAACAGGGTGTGCGTGTTAGCTTTGTTATTGTGGTCATAAAACTATATTGACATATTGACTTTTATGGCTACCTTAACTACAACATATTAGAGAGAGAGAGGCCAATTTTAAAAAACAAACAACTAACAACTCAAATCAATAGTTTATTGGAAGGAAATATTGTTGAATATGATAAGCAAAAAAAAAAATCATTTGAAAATAAATTATTGATTTTTAATATAAACTTTAAAATGATGAGTTTTAACAATAGCATGTCTGGGGAAGACATTGCAATTTAAAAATACATACAATCATTCCACTTTAACCTTTAATATCGTATAGCGTAAAGATATTAAAGGTTATAGAATCATATGGCTTGAATTTCTAGAACTGAAAATTCAAATTTAATTAAACGAGTTGTTTGCTAAACTTTTATGCAACTATAAGACCAAGAAAATCACCTACATAGAAATATGTTATTGTCAATTACTGGTAGAGCAAAATCTTAAATTGAGTTTAAGAAAGCCTTGGATTTCTTTATACAGATTTTATAAGAAAATAAATTTTTTTACTTATATTATTTAAGCTCTTATTTTTTTCTTCAAAATGTCACATTTTCTTTTGCAGAAACCTTATAATGTTTTTTATAGCCTCTATAAAAAACATCAGACAAGGTGCAAATTATTTTGATTACTCAAAAATTCATTTGAGAGTTTACTTTTCAAAATATGAAAGAAATTTCTTCTTTAAAGGAAATTCGATCATAAACTAATGGTAAAAAACAGTAGCCTGTTGAGAATGAAAGGCATTTCTTTTATGTACAATTAATATAATTTAAGTAATATACTTCATTTATGCCTATGAATACTTAACATCAAATGTTGTGATCACGAAAAAGGTGTTTTAGTTATATTATTTAAAAAACGACAAGTTTTTAAAAATGTTTAATTTATCATAATTATCTTACATCATTATTGAACGTTAAGCATTTTACAAATAAAATTAAAAAATGGATGATATGTTAATAAAAGCTTTGCGTACTTTAGAATATATTTTGAAAAGCTATAAGTTAAAAGCTTATTTATAATCAAAATTTTAAATTTCGATTCAATTAATCTGGTTATGATTCAGTGAGTCACTTTGAAATATAAGTATATAAGATTCATCACAAAATACTTATCTTATGGTATTTTCTTTTTAATAAGTTAGAAGTATTAATCCAAATTTAGTCAATAAAGTAAAATTCATACAAAAAACACAAGAATATATATATCTCTATTAAATATTTATAACAGTTCTTATTTGCTTTCCTGCAATAACTATTTTCCAGTCTTAAGAAATGCAATTCTTAAATACAAAATAGTAATTTCTGTACATGGTTAAACTATTTTAATATATTAGCAATTATGTATTTTTAATTTACTTCATTTTTTAAATTAATTATGACACATTTGTAGTTTTTAATGGCTCATCTAAAAGAATACCACAAAGTTTGCTATAGAAAGAATCTGTGTCACAGAAAATATCACAGCATACTTGAGCAGTTAATGATGATATATGCTTTTATGAATATGAATTAAAAGAAACAACACGATAATATAACAATAAACTAGTACAAAATTATCATTCATAAGATATTGTTAAGGATTGTTTATTAAATAGCTTATTAAGGTTAAAACAATATTTATTAACGTAAAACAATCGTAATGATAAAATCATAGTAATTTTCATGCGAAAAAATGTATTAAATGAATGATCATTACACTTTTAAGAGACTATTTCAAAGAAAAACTAAAGAATACGGAAATTTTTGTTTGCATCATTAACACTCAGAATCTGTTCATACCTATTCATTGAATATAACTCGTTAAATACATTAAAAGTTTCAATAGATCATATCAATAAAACAAATGTACACAAGTAGCTTTTACTCAAAATGGAAAAAATACTCTAGGAGAATTTTTTTCAAACTACACTTAAAATTTTTAAAAGTAATGTTTATAATTAATATGTTTACTATTTAGCTCCAAATAAAGTTTTACTTGTTTTACTTAAGAGGACTTTAATGAAAAATCAGTTTTTGCAATGTTTGTATTAAAATGCATTGTAATAAAAGAAACATTTTTCTTATTAATTCGTTGCAATAATAAAGAATAAGATATTTTAAGAAAAAAGGCAGGTTTAATATTCGCGTATTTATTTATTAATATATTACGTAAAATTTTGCATAAAATGTTTTTAAAAACTTAGCTAGTGATTAAATTTCCTAGAAATTTTTTAATTTAATACCGTAATTTAGCTGCTAATGGTGTAAAATATAATCAGTTAATAATAAAATGATTTACTGAAAAATTATTTTCTAAGTAAATTGTTATTGAAAGGGATATTATTTTAAGCACTCTGAAATTTTATACGTCAAACTGAAGGTATAAAGAAAATTCATGCATTTTAACACTCACTTTGTTAAATAGAAAAAAACGCAACTTTAAGGAAAAATAACGATTTGCTTATTATTTTATTTTGTCGTAGCAAATTTATAATATGCATTAAATCAGAACAATTTTAACTACATAGGAAGAATTATCAAATACAAGCAAAATGAATATGATTATTTTTACTCAGGTTACAAAAATCAAATGAAAGCTAGCTTTTAAATTAAAAGAAATAAATTAATTAAAAAATAATTTTACTTTTATTCTTTGAAATAGATTATCAAAAGGATATAAGTTTCTTGATATCATTGTTTATTCTAGTATTAAAGATTCACGTTATATTTATGGAAAGTAAATTAGCAGGATATATTAATTTTTGTTTCTTCTATAAAAACTATGTAATCCTAATAAATTTTCTGTGAAGAAATGTATAAAGTGATTTATTTAAACCAATATTACATTATTAGGTGAGAATTTCAAACGAAAAATGAGGAACACACAGAAATTGTAATATTTTAATTCTTTATACTCAGAATTCTTCAAAATTAAAATATATAATTGAATCTCATGATTAGCACAAAAAATTATATTTAGATTAAATTAGAAGGAAGTATCGCGATAAGATGAAAATTTAATAAGAGTAAGTCATTTATTGACTTCAGTATATTAGATATAAGAGAAAGATATCTCTCGATAATCTCAGTAAGCTGTATAAGCTTACATTTATATTTTTTAAAATATAAATGTTCTATTTATGGTACACTTTTGTTACGGATAAATGATTATATATTAAACACTGGTAAGTTTATATAAAATCTCTTTATTAGATAGTTATAAGAAGACTGCGAATTAAAATTTAAAATTTTGATTTTTATTTATTATCAATATTAGGAAACTGGTTTTTCTTATTTTAAATCAATAGTGTTTTACTGATAATTAATCAGCAAAATGTGTTATCTTATTTTTCATTGTAACTCAGCTAGACATTATTTTACAATGCCCGTTATGAAATTTATAGTACTTTATATGAATTGTTTAATGCCCAAGTCTAATAAAATTCCTTATTTCTTTATATATGTTCAATAGAAATTATTATTATAATTTTAATTTATTTTAATAAGCCTCATATGAAAATAATTTCCTTTCCATAAAGAAATATAAATATAAATAATGCTTTATATATATATATATATATATATATATATATATATATATATATATATATATATATATATATATATATATATATATATATATATATATATATATATATATATATATATATATATATTCTTGTAATTATTTAGCTATACATTGTTATGTATTATTAAGAAAGAGTATTCAGATCAAGCGCGAGCAAATTATTCATCTCCAGGTTTCAATTCTACGAAGAGATGCCCACCAGATCCCTGATGCGAAAAAATATATATATATATATATATATATACATTCTATTGGCCAGCAGCAGTTGCATCAAAGTACATAAACCAGATGTTACGTTGAAAGGCTATGTAAACAGTACCTTTGGCCCGGATGTTTCTAAGATCGAAAATAAAAGGTATGACCACGAACGGTAAGAGTGACCGCGACTGTCCGGCAACTCTCTTTATATCTGCATTTAACCTGTGACGTCAGAGTAGAGTTAGGGAACGGAGAACTATCATCAGCCAGTATCTGGGAGAGAGCGGGGAGGGAAATGGGGAAACGCTTCTGGATAAATCCCTCATTTAAAAGTACGAAAGACAACATCTGGTGACGGGCACATTATAAAATCCAATTCTCTACCGCCAGACTTAAAGTCGTGGAGGATTGTGAGTGGGAGGAGGGACGTGAAGAGGAGAGAACATTTTTAAACTTGCGAAATGTGTCGTTTGGTGCTTGGAAGGGGGGGATAACCCGTGTTCTCATCGGAGAGACTACGAACGCTCTTGAAAAAAGTATTTCATTCTTTTGAAGCTGAATATTTTAAGCCCACCCCTCTTTTTTCGATTCTCTAGTACAAAACTTTTCATTTTTCTCATTTTTTTCTGATTCTGATGAGATGGGCGATTTATAAAGTTATTCTTCAGGAGGTGGGTTTTTTGTTGTAAGGGGGAGGAGTTCCTGTTCCTCTCCACGTAAAGATTCTTGCCAAGAAAGAGTAAAACAAGAAAGAGCGCGAGAAAGAGACTCAACCCTCTTACGATGCCACAAAAGAACGTTGAATAATATATGATTGCCCTCAAAATCGAGTTTCAAAAACAGATTTAACTCATAATCTACCCACACCTTGATCTTTACTGAATGGTGGAGTATATAGAAAATAGTTTGAAATTTAAAAAACGACAGCTAGGACTTTCTTTTCTCTTTAAAAACTTAAAAACATGAATTGGCGATTACAAAGTATTTCCAGATGCTAATCTAAAGCATCGTTAAGCGCCTCTTCTCTTAAGAATTCTGAATGAGAAGGATTTAATAAAACAAAGTTATAAAACTTGAAATTTAAAGTTCTATTTGCTGGAAAATTGGTCTTAAATTGTGAAAAATGGGTAAAGCTGGGCAATTCGAGCAAGTTATAAAGCTGTTTGGGCAATGCTGTCAGCTTTTGAAATCGTAAGTTATTTTAAAATTAATAGTCAAATATTTTTCTATTTATTTTAAGCTTTCTTATTGTCTCTTTTCAATTTTTCCTAAATTTATTTTAAGGATCTACTTATTAATATTTGTGTCTAATTTAATTAGAATATAAAAATTACCAGTATAACAGAACAAAAAAAGAATTCATTGAATATTTTTTTGATTTTATTTTATAGAAATGATTTTATTATGGGTATAACTATGGTACTTACTTTTTCCATTAAAACTAATGCAATTAAGAATTATTTTAGCAATAAGAATTATATAAAAGTTAATATAGAATGATATAAAAGAAAATATATAAAAATTAAGAATTATAAGTGAAAAGTTTGAAGTAATCGATTTGCAACAGAAATTATGAGAAAAAGACAGCTTAAAAAACGCGAAATAGGTATTGAATAAGCAAGTGATGCCTCACAGTAGTAATGAGATTACTTAAGTGTTAAGCAGTGTGTAAGTTTTGATTGTGCTACCGCATTTTCATTTCACATCCAGGAAAAAAGTGTCTCTTTTTCTGTGTATGAAAAGAAAATTGCAGTTTTGATTATTAGGACAAATAAAAGTCATACAAGTGCAAAAAGAGAGAAAAAATGGCTGAAAATTGGTAGTGAAATCGTTTGTTAGACAATGTAAATTTGGAAGAAAAGCCACGTTCTAAATTCTTTTGGCAAACTTTCATTGCTAAGTGAAATGTTTGCGAAAGAACGAAAGCGTTCAGTCAGTGCTGAATTAACAAGTGATTCCTCAATTCTCTTGAAATTTCAAGTTCATCATTAATGAGGTAAATGTTTTTTTTTTTACTTGTAGAAAAATTTTGATTTATTTCTAGCACACATTTCCTTTCAACACATAGAAAAAAGAAGCGCTATTTAGAGAAATGAGACACTTTTTCAAATGACTTACATCACTGAAACACTAATAATAGCATTGTTCTATTCAGCAAACATTCAATTATCTCTCAATTATGCCCTTTTTTAGGCACCTGTCTCAATTACTTTTTACCTAAACACCCTTTTATATTTTATAATCCTTTATATTTTTCGTTTAATATACTTAACATACACTTCATTTCACTCAATATATTGAAGGCTTAAAGTAAATTACGATACTATTTACCAGAAGATGATATATATTCTAACACATTTAATTATTTTTAAAGTGTCTGTTATTCATTTGTATATCAACATGTATGCGTTCCAATTATTTTCCCTTCAAACTAATGTGGTATGTACGGAGAAAATGCTCAATTTCTATGCCAGGAATTTAACACTCTTTTCATAACTTGATACGTTATATTCTCACTTTGCTGTCAAATTGGCAGCCTATTATCACTCTTGCTTTCAATTCCTCAGATCGTTGCCTCGATTTTTAGCAATGGTGTGGATACTTCAAGTGGCTTTAAATCCACTTTAAAATAAATCTCGTTATAATTAGACTTCATGTATAAAAAGTAACCGTTGAGGAACAAACCAGTCAACCAAACTCTATTTAATAGCTACTCGCCACTTTAATTTATTCTTGTTTATTCATAATACGAAACACTAATTTTGTCAAATTAGTAAAAAATTCTGAAATAACTTTTATAATTGTAGTTTTTATTTACAAGAGAAAAGGATGGCTAAAGTATACTGATACACGAAAAGTATGTCTAAAGTATACGAATATACGAAAAGGATGTCTAAAGTTTACGGATTACACTATAAAGCTTGTTTTCACATCTTTAATAAAAAACCTGTATTATGATCGAAATTTAAAATGTTATATGTGTTTTTCTTAGATATGTCAAAAGTGAAATCATATCTTCTTTCATAGACATGTAAAAACCATAAAGTCAGTAATTGGTCAATGTAAGAAACAAGTCAAAAATGATTAAACTTGAATGTATCTCATATCCTGCACATAAGATTTCTTCCTATGAAATCTCAAGAATAAGTTTTTTCAGTATATTGTATCGAGGACGAAATGCAGCAGTGGTATAGTTGAAAAATGGCGAGAAATGCTTTAGTTTCGGTTTTGCTTTTTATCTGGGGTAACTTTTTGTATACTAGGGCTAATTTGACCAGGACATACACAGTTTTAAGTAGATTTCGAACCACACTACAAACATCCATACCAAAGTAGGACTGAAATCCACAAACAGTTCAATTAAAGATCAGAAAACTCAGTGCTGAAAGCTAGCAGAGTTGATGGCAAAAAGACCAAAATTATATCCTGGGAAAACGTAATTTAGAATTGCTGATATCCTTAATCCTTCCTCATGTTGAACTTTATGTGAGCTCCATATGATGATCTTTAGCATAAGATGCAAGACTATTTGAGAGCATTTCAGGGGAAAGTAGTATGCCTCACATATGAAGTTTTCCTTGAAAATCCATAGACTTGCATATCATTTTTGCCGTCGATATTCGAAACTACTTGCCTTGATTGGAAGTTGCACTTATCTCCAGAAAAATCACATGAAAAAGATTTCACGAGTAACTGTTAATCTTAAAACGACCAATTAATGATGCTATTTTAACTTCAATCACTAATAAGACAATCAGCAATAAAATAGGCGTGTTTACTTGAAAAAGTTAGCAGGCCTGTCTTATTGCTGATATGATTGCTAATTGACTATTAAATCCCCCAAGTTATTTTTTTAAGAAAATTTTTATCTTATTTTTAGAAGTATGAGTGTCTTGAGTGGGAAAGCAGCCTCTCAAAAGATGAGATCTAATCCATATCACAAAGTTCATTTTACTTTGGTCAAAATTCATAGTTTGGATAGCATTATATTTGGATAGTGGACACCTATTATAAATATTACTGGTAGTTTAATTGTTAATTTTTTATGTAACTCAAACTATTTTAGCATATCTGCGATTCATTAAATTTCCCATATTGCCCCATTATGTCATTCCAGCAGGATAATGCTAATTCTCATGTCTCATAATGAAATCTCAACAGCCTAAGCATAATTAGTATTTTGGCCAGGTCAGGAGTCTCACGTGATTTCTTTTTCATTAGACACTAGTGGAAGTGTGGTGTGCCATAAGCCATCGATGTCAAAGTTATACTGTCATCGATCATGACTTACATTGCATTCAACGTGGCAAAAATAAGTCAGGCGTTTGTTGACAGTGATTGTATTTCTTATCATTTAAAGCTTGTTTAACTTCCTGAAAGAGAAGAACGCATTTTAAAACTGGTTTGTTGTAAGACTCTTAAAAATATTTCGAAAAAAAATACTTGATTTGCAAATATAATCATATAGTAACGAGGTTTAGAAATAGAATCAATAATATTGTTGATAAAGTATAAAAACATTACAAATTAAATCTGGATTCAAAACAAAACACAAAAAAAGACTTATTTTGACAATATTTGGCATTTTATGGCCCTTTTTCACCAAAGACCTTTTATGAACTTTTTTTAAAAATTTGATACCTTCTACTAAGTCGAAAGTAGATTTTGATAATATCTACTTTCGACAAAATAAATTCCTCTTTATTAAACCAAATAATAGATGTCTAGTAAAGAATACATTTATTAATTTTTTCCAATTTAATTTTTGATTTCTGTTAAATCTAAATATAGAACGTTACTCATAAAAATATCTATCTGATATATAACTTATCAGTCTATAATAAAGTTCAAAGGGTATAATATATATATAAAATAAGAAATATAGTAGATGATATGAAAAGGAATAATAAAACGTGTGGAGAAAGCATTGCATCAGTGAAAATGTCATCATATGGCTGATTTCTCTTACATTCCGAAAAAAATAAATAAATAAAAACAAAAACAATCAGTTATTTGACATCAGGTTTTGAATTCGAATCATTATAATCTTTAAAAAGTTTTGATTTGTTTTGTTTATTGATTTATTTCAATTTTCATTCATTGCATATTTAATAATAGATTTAAAGCGTCTACTTTTAGTTTGAATGAATGTGTTATTTAAATCTATTGATATTTTTGATCTTTGGCTAGGGAATAGAGGCTTCTAGTATTAAACCCTCCATTGTTTTTAACAAGATTCCTGAAATTTTCCCATTTATATTTATTAATACGTATAGCATTTTTAATTACGGCAGCAAAATGTAACGTTTTCTACCATAATTTATCATATATTACTCAGTAAATTTTTTGCCGAATATAATTTTTCATAAAACTTTTCGGCTTACATATACACTTTATCAAATACGATATGAAAAAAATATATTGACTTGGTTAAAAAACTAAGAAACAAAAACAGTATCTTATTTCGAAAAATCTTTAAATATCGTAATATAAAGTGATGGTTTAATTAAAAAACTACATCATATTTGTATTTTAAATAAAAATTATATTTTAACTACAACACTGTATTATGTTTATCAATTAATGTAACGTCACTATGGTGATTTAAGGAATACAGTAAAATTATTATAGAACTGCATTCTTTCAAAAGTTAGAGGAATAACTTTATCGATAAGACCTGATTGTTATAGAATCGATATTTAGAATCGTCTTTTTAATCCTTTTCAAAAGCCAAGCACTAGTTGTTGTTGTTGTTTTGTGACAGTTAGACTGACAATATGCGGTGTGCTGCTCCATTATAACCCAGCTCTTAAATAGAGAATATAGACATAATTTTAAACACAATCATTAAATTATTTTATCTTCTCAGATAAAATAAACTACTCAATTACAAATAATTACACGGATTAAATATCACATTATAGACATGATAAGAAAAACATTATGTATCTAAGATCATATAGTACCCTTACTTCGAAAATTATTTCATAAAGTTACTGCTTTTACCCCACTGTTTCTCTAGCGCATCCTTCGTATTTGACTAACATAGTATTTATAACTTTTCATTCCACATATACTTTGAAACTCGACTGTAAAATATGTGTGCGAAATATTAAGTTGGGGACGTTTATTCCCTAGGCAGCTTCTACTCATAATAGAATCAGTAATCAAATGGGGACCTACTTATGTCAAATCAATCCACTCACACGGGGTATCTATTCAAATGTAACCAACTACGATAATGGCATTCAACAGAGCAATGATCTTCTACTGGAATGGCTTCCCTTGGGACTCTTTCATATGAAGATTTCATTAGTGTTTGGAGTCATGATGCGATGGCTTTCAATAGCGACAATTTCAGATTGAACAGTTTCGACAATCTGGTTCAATTTTAGCTTTGGTCATTTTGGGTGGCTCTTTTTGTTGTTGAAGCAAAGTAAACGTTTGATTTTAATTTTTATGGTTATATTTATCTTCTAATATTCTTCTTTCATTTTAAAAAGGGGGGGGGGCTATGATGAAATATTAAGAAACAACACTTTAGGTAATATTGTGAGAAAACTACAAAAATGGAATAATTTTAAAGTTAAAATAAATCGTTGGATCAAATTCTACAAACTTTGGAACTCATTAATGGATGGTTGATAAGATTTGAAACAAATTATGTTTCTGTTGAATTTTTTAATTTACTTCATGCTCTGTTTTCCTTCTTATTATTTATTTAGATTTTACTTTAGTCTAGCTTTTGGATCTAATTGAATTTTACTTTTGTTCTTTGATAAATCTCCATTTTTGTAACAGTTGTATTCAAATTAATAACTAAAATTACTTTTAGAATTAACTTTGGTTACAAAACTTACATAAAAGTTAATTACATCTTTTAATTTTTAAAACAATGTTGTAAAAAGATGTTATTTTTTATTTCTTGATACCTAAAAAAACAAATGTATACAATAAAAAATCATTACAAAATTATTTATTTGACCCCATGACTAAATAATCTGCAAACAGCAAATGTTTTTCAATTCTTACATAAGATAATTATAATTCAATTTATTTGATAAACAGTTGATTAGAGTCAGCTAAATGGTTAGCGTCTTGATCTTCAGTTCAAAAGTTCTTGAGATCGATTGCCATCTCGGTACAGATGTTTGAAATGATTCAAAGCCTACTTTAAATAAAATGTCCCAGTCTATTTAGCTTCCTTTTAAAAATATTCCTGTGTGTTGACAAACAAACCAGATCTATAAACTTTATATTGTAGCCAAAATATATGAGTTTATTGATGCTTAATTTAGCTACATAAATTTAATATACGGATTATAAACATGGCATATTGTTAAACATTAAAAAAATTTGACTCTCGAAATGTTTATTTAGTAGAGAATTTCACACAGAAAGCATTAAATTTAACTTATTAAATGATCAGGACAGGCAGACAATTCGAGAAATTCATTACAATATTTATAACAGTAAAATGTGTTGTTGTTGCTAATCTCAGATGCTTCAATTCCAAAACTGGACCAATTCCACAAGTCCATAAACAGCCAGGAAATTGAAAAATATAAGGGGCTTTAAAAAAAGCCACATTCAAGTCAACAGTAAAATGTAATAAGATTAAAGAAGTATGAGATTTTCCTTAGTTCTAGATAAAGATTTACCAAATTTGGATAGATTCAAAATAAACAAAGCGTTATCCAAAACAATCTAGAATATGAAATATTTACAAAAATGTTTGTTTGCTTACTTCTTCCAATTATGATATAAGTATTTTTAGCTGGTTTTACAGTTGAAGGTCTTTGTAAGATTTGTTTTAAAGTGCAACTGTTCTTTGAAAAGAGGAAAATTTTCTTCTGTAATGTTTCGGGTATTGCAGGATCTGTGATGCAGGTTATTGCCTGCTAAAAATATCAAAACCAAAATTGTGTGATCTTAAACAACCAATGTGTTTGAATTACAACCTAGAAAAAGGCTGTGAAACCATCATACTCATCGTTGTTCTGAGTGTTTATGTAGCATTTCTAATAGCATTTGCCATAATGTATTTCTGATAATTCTGTATTTTTTGTCGAGAAAATCAATTACACCAAATAAGTATTTGATGCTGACAAACCACGACGGTTCACAAGCGCAATTAACTTTTCAACAAAACGACTGTTAATTAGTCATGTTCGTGGAATGCTTTTGTCAACCTGAATCTGCCATATTAAACATTAAGAAATACCATATTCATGCTAACGAAAATTAGTAGATGCACTACATAATCACCCATATCCTCTAATGCTACCGGTCTGTATTCAGGTAACTTTCTTTTGTAGTCCGCTTTTCTTTCAAGAAACAAAGGCTTAATATCTTTCATTTTTTTTTGGTTACAGACCATCGATACCTTGACATTTGTAAATTTGTATCTCAATTACAGAAAAAGTGAGGACTTACTTCTACCATTTTCATGCACAGCCCCACTTATCTTAGGATTTTTAAATTTTTACCCTTAAGTGCATTACAAATGAAAGAATGTTTAGTTATTCTTTCCGTAATGCCCGGCCACCACGTTCTCTGAAATGACCTATATGATTTTTGGTAATGAACCTAGACTTAATTACAGGAGGTTTTTCTATCTAATTATGTTAATTACGGTGTATCGTTTTTCGTTTGTAAAAAAGCTTTGTTCGTAAAAAGCTTGTTTCGTTCGTAGAGGGACAAACAAATCAAACCCGTAGCCTAATAATACAAGCATATCTGTATTTACTGAAATAAGTATTCTAAAATCATTAATACTCTTAACCCATATTTAAAGTTTTAAATGTTCGGAAAAAGTTAAAAAAATTTATCATTAATCAAAACACATAAAATAAGCGACTATAAGGGAATATATTAAGGTTTATCTTTTACTGTAAAGCCCTCTAAAATATCTAAATTATTTTCAGACTGAAGTTAATTGCTTAAAATGAATGTATCTTTTATTTTTTTTAATATAGAAAACAGAAGAAAAGTCTTGAAATGTCTTGGCTGTAATTTAAATACTTCGAAATATTCAAATTATTTTACTGATGATTTGAAATTTGAATATAATTAGATAATAAATGTATTTAAAATGGTCTGAAAGTATATTAAGTAAAATACTAAATTATGTTTAAAAGTATTTATCAATATTTTATTTGGTGGAGATATTAGTAATCCTATTTTGCATACCTGATATAAATTTGCATGACTGAAACTTAATTTAATAAATATAAACTGAGAATTGTGTTTTTTTATTTTTGTTCTTATTTTAGAGTAAAGAAATTATAAAAAATATATAAATTTAAATAATATTTACATTATTGAAAATTTTAATGTTAAAAATGCATTCAAAACACTACTAGACACACACTATCATTTATAAAATTTTTAATATATTATTTTCATCTAAATAAATAATTTTTACATGCATGTAATATATCTCTAAGGCTATACTCTCAATCTTTACTGATAATAAAATGCTGATTCTGAAGAAATATTAAAAGTTTGAATTTATTTATTCTCGTAATAATATTTTGGAAGTTTTAAGAAATTGTCAAGTATTTTATTACATTAAATGTAAAAGAGTGAAGTAGCTTTGAATTAACTTTAAAATGTCCCATTTCAAAGCTTTTAAAGTAAAATTATAAGCGCATCTTTTTTTCTTGTTCAATTTCTTCTCGTTCCCATCAAAATATGTTTTACTTTGTTATTAATTATCAACAAAACATATTACTAAAACTCTCTCTCTTGATTATCAAAATTCAGCTTAAAATAAAAAAGTAAGGTTCAGCTTCCTATTGTAAATAAACTGATATGCAATTTCTTTGTCTGACATTTATGTTTATCTTCGGCAATTTCGCTGGAAGAAATGATCAGTAAAAAAAAAGCAATCGTGAAAAATAAAGAGTGAAAACAAATAACTTGGGGAGGACGAAGAGACCCCAAGAAGAAAAGTAGGGAAAACAATGCCAAAAAAAGGGCTTTGGGATAGCCTTTGAAAGAAGGGGCCAAAGAGGACGAGAAAAAGCGATGAATCATGACCCACCCCCGCTAATGACCCACCAGTGGGTCCCTGCATCGGCCTTGGCTCACCAACCGATAGCTGAAGTGCTCTAATGTCCGTGTCAATAGAACAGCCGATGCAAATTGTTTTCAAATGGCTATTTAATTCCGTCCTCTCCTATTGCCATCCTTCTAGCGGATTGGAAGGAAACAGATGTCGAGACCCAACGATTATTTCATCAACGACGACTCTCCTCCTCCATCCTTTTAAGCGCTATTGTTTCAGCTCGCCATCTCAGCAAATATCGCGCCCCCGCGCTATTTCACGACATTTAGTTATGAGAATTGATTGCGGGAAACAACTAGTTAAGTTTCAATCTTCAAATTTCACTGATCACGAATTCTGTAACACCTGCGTTGGTGTTTGCTGGGAAGCACACAACATCTGCTTTTCTTTCTCATAACTAAGCTGTAGTTGGATAATTTTGTAACTGAGGAATGCAAGGGTTACACTGACAATCTTTTATTTGTACATCAAGCTTGGGAGAATTGATGAAAGTTATTCTTTGCACTCACTGCCCATTATTTTTCTAAGAAATATGAGTTAAGTAAGCACCGTAATTTTTTTTTTATCTTATCATAAGTGTATTTACATATAAAAATAATTAGATATATGAAAGAAAATTATTATAAACATTCCATGATTGTATAAAACGTTTTTAAATTTTAAATGTTAAAATTGTGTTTTAAATAGCTCATTTTTAATATTAAAACAAGGTTTCAATGTTTAGAATTATCTATGGAATGCAAGAATAACCTAGTGCAAAATGATATCTCATGCGTAAATCAATTAAGCAGAGCTCAGCCGATATACATTATCATTTATAACGTTAATTTAAATTTGAATTATATTTGCAAAATAACTGATATATTTAAATAAATTTGAGCTAGAGTAAAAATGTTTATAACTTTTGAAACTCCAGAGAGTATTTTGAACAGTAAATCTAAAAACTTTGAAATGAAAACCTCAATTTATAATATCTAATATTTCGGGAGAAATTTTCTTGTTGACAATTTCAGGTTTTAGTAGTACGAATGGAAATAATCATCATAGAGTAAAAAAAATAATAACATAGAACTCTAAGATTTTTGATCACGTGTGCAATTTTATAGGGACTAAGCTTTCTTTATTAGGGAATTTAAGTTTGGAAATACTTATCATATTTTGTTGTGATTAATTTTTTTAAAATTTAAAGTGAATGCTTAACATGCAGGGATAAAGAATTTAAAAATCTTTCTCCCTTTCGAAACATACAAGTAATTGGCATTATATAATAATTAAAAAATAGCCTTAAAATTCATGCATTAGTTATGATTTATGTGACTGTTTTAATTATTTTATAGGTTATATTTAAATTTAATTCACCAGGTGTATGATTGTATTATAAGAGTCTATCAGTTTTTAAAATTTTATTCATACCCCAAATCATTATTAAAGCATTTGTTATTTATATTTGTATTTGTGCTTTCAATTAAAGCAGTTTTTAAGTACATATTAAGAGAAATTAATAAGATTTGAATTAATAATAATCTGTTCTTATTGATGAGTAAAGAAATGTTAACTACATATATTTTTGTAAATTTTAAAAATCCGAAATAATGTGTAAAAAATGTTTAAATTGTTATGTAATAAAAACTACCTCTGTAAATATCTATCAATAAAATATTTTTACTTAATTTCAAATAAATTTTCCTTCCAATATTTATTTCAAATCAAAATAAAAAGAATGTTTAATTATCTTAAAATCTCGCATTGTAAAAAAGAAAAAAATTAAATATTCTATGTGAAATCGAATTAAAAAAACAGTTTCTTTTGTTTCTAGTGCAAAAGAACCCCATTGCATGTTTTTAATAGATATATAGCCCTCTAGATAAGGGATACTCAAGATTTAATGGAGAAGAAAGAAATATTCATAACACTTTAGAAAAAACGATTAATGGACCCTTCTGTAGGGAACCATAAAATATTAAGGAAAAATTAAACTCAGTGTTTATGTTTCCGTTGAAAGTAAATAGAAAAACGTGCGAGAAAAAAATAGGTAAAAAGCTGATAAAAAAATGCATCAGTTAACCCACGAGGAAAAACACAAGCTGAGAGAATAAAACATTTCGTAATAATCTGCATTATAAATTTCCTTTTCCAACAGCCGGAGAAGCAGTGATTCGTTCGAATTTGTTTATTGAGAACTGTATGGTACAAGTGTTGTCTAGCGTAAGTATCAAATTGCCCGGATTAATCACACAAAACAGACGCCACGTGTCAGGCGCCCTGTTTTATTTTTATACCCATTCCCTACCCCTTTCCTCCCGGAGCTTCCTTCATTTTCTCCGGGATAAAGTGGTATCCAAGATTATATGGATCTTTTCGTGGATCGGCCCCCTGTCCCACCCCCATTCGGGGAGTCAATTTCTTCCTGTCGTTTGGCATATGAGGGGCGAAGTAGCTAATAACAGAAAAGTCAAGGCGCGGATGCTTCGGTCCAGCGTAACGTCCTCCCACGCACCCTGATTATCTTCTTTCCATAGAGGCGCAGGCAGTAATTTAATTAAACCTGGCCCAACCTCTTTTCCAAGGGTTGGAGAAAATGGATAGTGCGAGTGAGAAAAAAAAGTCAATAAATTTTTTTATTTATATGCATTTTTTATTTATCTCCTTGGGTTGGACTTTTTTTGGTGCAGGCAGTAGGAGGGTAGAGGAAAAACTAATAATGAATTTATAGGGGAAGAGGATTTGAATTGCAACAACGGAGTGGCGAAAATGAAAATGTCTGTTCTTTCTTTTCTCCCCGGTCTCTTTCTCTTCTTTCTTTCTTCTTTTTCCCATCACGCGCTTCTTTTTAATGTCAGGCCACCTATGGGGGGTCTCAGAGAAGAGGTGGAATTTCCTTGGAGTTTGATAAAAGTTAGAAATCGGTAAATTTCGACGTTTTTACTCCTTTCTCTTTGGAGCCAATAAGTTCAGAAATGGAATTGTGGAAGAAATTGAGTTACTCGCGCGAATCTCCCCGGGGATCGGAAGGTTATTACACATTTTTTGAAAGTATCTTTTCCATTTCAAAGATCTTTATTCGTTTTCAGTGTTTGAGTGATTCATATTAGAGAGTGCTGAAATATCTATATCTCTTCTCCTTTATTGCTGTCATTTCCTTTTTTTATGTCTCATGTTTTTAATAAAATGAATGCAATCACTACTAAATTTTTGCCACTTAAAATGGAGATTTTCGATTTATGAGGATTTTTACTTTTCTAGATTACTTTTACTGTATGCAATAGTTGTAGCTTATGATACTGTTTACTGATTAATAATTTTTCAAACAGTAATTTAAAATTTAAGCATGAATGAATTCTATACCTTGCTAGAATTATGTCAGTTTAAACTGGATAAATTTCATGACCGTACTGATTTGAAGCAATATCGGGAGAAAATAGTGAGTGTAAAAATCACAAATAAAGTTAAAATTAAGCGTAAATAAAGTTTAAATTAAGTAATGTGATGCTTTTCAGATTTCGGAATTCATTTCAAAAATTTTTTATTATGAAACTTTTACAGTTTTAAAAAATTTACAAACTACTTAATATTTTAAAATTTTACTGAATAAATATTTTTTTATTAAAATTTAATAACTATCAATAAAACATATACAATTCAGTCATATTTTATAAATGGAATATTTCAATTTAACCTGATGTTGTTGATTACATTAATATCTATTGGTGAGTATAGTAGAGACGGTAGAATAAAGAGAAGTTATATATATATATATATATATATATATATATATATATATATATATATATATATATATATATATGTATATATATATATATATATATATATATATATATATATATATATACAATTGAAAACAATTTTTAGACAACATCGAAATATACATAATACAATAATCATCATGTTTTCATTTAGCCTCCTTGCATTTGAACTTAAGCCAATCCGTCGGGAAAGTGAAAAGCTAATAATTTTTATAATTTTAATATTTGAGCTTCAAAGTATTTTCGATCAAATGGTTTTGCGAAAACAAAAGTATATGATTCATTTTACTACATATAGTGCCTTTCTCTCCGTACTCTTATTTATATTGTTTATTAATGATAAAAATTTATAAAGGCAATCGCTAGTACTCTTATTCTAAACCTTGAACAGCAAAGTTTTCTTCAGTTCCAACAGTACATTACAAATGTTATTCTGAATTTCATAAAAAAGAATATTAACTCTTCAAAATATTGATGGAAAGGCCAAACTAAAGAAATTATACTAAAAAGAACAATTATTTTTTTAAGCAATAATTTTAGTACCGTTGTTATTTTTAAGCAATTAAGAATGACTATGGAAGTTAAGAAACTCATACCTGCTTATATTCAAACACATGTTAAGTGTTTTATATTACTATTGCAAAGAATATTGTTATCAAAATAATATAAGAATGTTAAAGTTATTTTTAAATTATATCCTAGTCGAAATAAATTAGAATGGATATAAGGCTATAAATGTTAAGCCAATATCAGTAATGTGAAACGTGTGCTGAACGGAATATTTGAAATAAAGTAAGTATGAAAAATAATATTAATCTTGGATAGTTATAAAATTGCGTTTAGATACAGAGATGCTTATCCAGGGAATTGATAGAAGAAATACCGAAGTCCCTATGAAACATAATCTTGATTATTTTACAGGACTTTAGAAAGGATGATTAAATTTTTGTTCTGACTTTAATGGCTTTGTAATTCTGAATCTAATACAGTTTTGATTCTTGAAATTAGGTACAGAAGATATCAGGTAAAAATACCAGAAACTTTGCCCCAGGTCATTTAATAAACAACATATACCAATTTTTCTATTTAATTAATTTTCTTTTAATTTAATTTTTCTATTAATTTTCTTTTTTCTATTTAATTCATTTGATACTCAGTGGTTACTTTACAAAATGCTGATAGTGTTACTAAAGTGGAATGCCATCTTAGTTGATTTGAAACAGAATATTGAGTTAAATTTCTCGCGTATAGTTTTTAAGCTAAAATATTTGTGATATTTTGTTCTTCTGTACTTGAATTTAATGAGTAACAGTATACCTCAAATGCAAAATCAAAACACGTTAAATATAGACTTATTGATAGTCAGTCTATAAGTTCGGTAGTGATGAGAGTCGTTATTCTGAGCAAGTGTTTTCAATTGTTTTCAAATTTACAAGTGTTTTCAACAAGTGTAAGTGTCGCACATTTAACTGTTTTTATATTTAAGATATTTTACTGATACATTTTAATTATTTTATTACACTATTTTACTGTTTATGAGTCTTAATAAATATAAAAAATATGCAGAGTATTTATTATGAGTAGGAATATCATAAAAAAATACTTTCTCTTTACAGGAAGAATCCCAAATACTATGTGATGACATGAACTAATTTTTCTCCGAAAGATAGGTACACATATTCCAGTAAAGTCATGTTTCTCGAAATCTGGAGGATTTATCGCGTTTGTAAATTTATATAATAAACGAAATTTTTTAACGGAATGATTTCAAATGAATTTCATTGCTACTAAAGTGTGAAAATTTTATCTAGAAGTTTTTAAGAACCCATCAATATTTTCTCTTCTTGAAAATAGTTCTTACATTGATTTAGTTCTTAATTAACTATGACAATTCTAAGAATCAACTATTGTCAGTGTTGTGTGATTTTAAAAATTCTAGGGTAATTGTGATTATATTGAAGTAATTTTAACACTTCGTATGGATGACTGATTAACATGCGAAGAGTGTTGAAAAGAATTTGGACTATATACCGCTGCATGAGACTTCCGAGATAATTTTTCATTGGTTGTGGTCCATATTCGCTGAAGCAGGAAACCTGAAAAACTCCCGAACACCCAACCAAATAGATGTGTATTCGGGAAGTAGAAGTACAACACACATCTCTCATTGATCAACAATAGCTGGAATCGAACCAGGTGGTTTTCCCTCTATAGAACATTATTTGAAGATTTCACTTCATACATTCACAGCAATTAAACTCGCATTTATATTCAATTAGTATAATAGCACGAACACAATATAATAAGCTTACATGCATAGTAACACAAAATAACATAATGTGCTACCAATATAACCTGGGCTGCAATGGCCTGATTGGTTAGGGCGTCGTTCTTATTATCGGAAGTTAGTGAGTTCGAATCTCGGCCGACCGGAGATCCGTCATGTTCGCTAAAGGCGACTGGGGCACGTTAAAACGGGAGTGGTTGCAATGTCCTCTAAGTGAAATGATGTCACTGGGGATGGTAGGCTAAGTATTGGGGGTCTTCTGCTTGGTCCTTGCTTCAAATTCACTAAGATTCTACCTGGCTGTTTCTATCTAACTGGTAGAGCCCAACTCAGAACTAGGTACAGAGAAGCATGCTGGTTCAACAACAACAACCAATATAAAAGCAAAGCGGAATTCAGCTTATTAGGAAATATAGGAAAACAATTCCTTAGAAAAATAATTTTGAGAAAATATTTAAAATCAAATATTTCAAGCAAATATATAAAAATTTGGAAAAATTATATTTTATCAGAATTGTAAGTGAAAGATATTATTTGCAAAATATTAAGATTATATGAAAAAAATCATAGTTCAATAAGTATAAATTAACAATTTACAGAGAATAAGAATTCCTTTTTTTATTTATAAACATTTTTCAAATGGTTTTTATTAATACTGATAAATGAGGTTTATTTTCCTTCAAAAAAACAAATATTTGCTCTTTCAAAAACTATAAATTTGGAATAAATTTTAATTGATCTTTTAGAATGTAGGTTCTGAATAAAACTGTGACTTTATTTTTTTATTTTTTTATTGATATAAATTATTTCAAAATTTATTATTTATATTAGTCTGGTAAATTTTCACTGAATTTATAATTGATGCATTCAATTATGATTCATTAAATCATTTCAATGAACGAAACTGCATAAATAGAAAATGCTTGTTTTATTTGAATTTTGAGACAAATTTTACTGTTTTCTCTAAATAATGACATTACTGTTTAGCGTTTGTACACATCAACAAAAACATGTACATGTATTAATTTTAATATGGTTAGCATAGTTCTATATTATAGTTAATATTATAGTGAGTTCGATATTATAGTGAATGCTTTTTAAAGTACTGCAAAATATTATTTAAAAGTTATATTTTTCAGTTGAAAGTTGATTTAAAATAATAAGTTTTATACCAAAAATATAAATATTTGTCACTAATATTCTTTCTAAATTTAAGTGAAAAAAGTTTTTTTAATACTTAATAAATATATTTCGAATGAGAAAACATTTTCTCTATAGCGTGAAAGTTTGAATCAGCTTTATATATGGATTTATTTATGAGGTTGTAAGGCATTGTAATGAAAAGAAAATATTTTTCGACTTTAAACAATATTTTTAATGCAATTATATGCAACAATTATGTACAACATGAACTTTGAAGAAATACAAATTATCTTTTTAGGTGGTTCTTTGAATAATCAATTGAATGAAGTTAGTAAAAACAACACAGTGCATTTGAATAAAAGTATAATATTTACAAGATTATTTAATGACTAATTGACCAATGCACATGAAATGACATAGTCGTATATTAATAAAAGAGCTCTATTACTAGACTTCATAATTTTTTAATTCAGAGCAATAACTCAAACTTTCACTTCAGAACATTTTTGTAAGCATGTGCATCTCAACATGACTTCCCGAAGTGAATAATACCTTCTTAATGTTCAAGCGGCAAGCGTGAAAAATGTTTGTTTTGAAACAAGCAATTTTTTTTACTATATTTGTTATGTTTTACTACCCTAAAATATATGGAATTTTAAGACACAGGTAAGAGAAATCAGTTCTAGCTTTAATATTGTTAATTTACTCAATATTTGAATCATTTTAAAAGTTTAATTTTAAACCATTATACATTTGAGTAAATTATTTTTTTTTAAATTTTCAATAGAGACTTATAATTTAAATGCGTGTCAATCTTTCATGATTCAAATATTGTTAAATAATATATATCACACACACGAATTTTCATAGGAAATTTGAGAAATGCGAAAGTTTTTACAATTATATTTTTATAATATGATTATCAAAGGTCTAAATCATAGAAAAAAATCATATATTTAAAATTTTGCATTAATGTGGATTGGTTTACACAGTTTTCATAGCCAATGCCATCTTTCTGAATGTTTTTTAAACGTCTAAATTTTACAAATCTCCTTGAATTTATCTCAATACTATTTTAATGAAATACATGCATCTAAACCCGGTGGAATTTTCCCCCACCTATCATAGTTTATCACACTGCTTTAAAAAAGATAAGAAATATTCAAAGTAATTTTACCGAGCTGGCAGCCGAATGATTAGCGCTCTTTCCTTCGGTTCAACAGTTCGTGGGTTCGAATCCCACCTTGGGCATGGATGTTTGTTGTGGTTCAGAATCCACTTTAAACCGTATGTCCCGGTCTAATTAGCCCTCGTGTGCAAAAAATAACCGTTGAGCAACAAACAAACTATCAAAATAATTTTCGCGGTGAAAAATTTGTTTGGTGGAGAGGATTATCCTCTTTTTTGGTGTTGTAAAAAGTCACGTAAAATCAGTCTTGGCTAGAACATGCAAAGTGGGTGTTGGTCGCAATGTCTTTCCTCTGATGTGGAGTGTAGCGAAAGATACCAGATCAGGTATGTCATTTGACTATTTCACTTTTGACTACTATTGTAGATTCGTCATTTGACTATGATTCAAAGTAATGAGGTGAGTAGTTGTGCTTAGCTGCTTTTTAGTTGGTAGAAATAGGTAGCTGAAAATGTATTGCCAACAATCAAAGGCAATCTTTGTATTTTAATTCTAATGCTGGAGATTATTTCCTGTTTATATAAGTTCACCTACAAAGGTTACAAAAGCGTATATGCGCATTGTTATAGGAAGTTTGAGAAGTATTAATTTTAAATAAAAGTAAGACATTATTAATTTTTTATTGATTTCTCGATTATATTTACATTTTTCATTTCTTTGATTTTGGAACTAAGTTATGGTTGATATTTTGTATCCTAACTTTTGTATATATAAGAAAACTGATTATCAAAATAAATTTCTGGAGTTAATAGAAAAAGACCTTATACTTTCTCATAGTAAATAAGTATATCGCTTGAAGTATGTTTAACATATATATTTGAAAGATATATTTTATACAACTTGGTGAATTGAAAGTTCATTTAAATGAACTTTGTTTGGCATAAACATGTAAAGATCTACTGGTAAACAAAGAATGTTGTTAGGGTTAAAGCTGTCTTTGAGCTTTGATTAATAAGAGTAAAGTTATAGATTAAAATATACAGTGTTTTCAACTGTAAAATAAAGAATGAAACATTAGACTTTTCAAGGCCACTGTGGCCTTGTTGGTAAGAGTCTTTGTTCACGTTATCGGAAGGTAGTATGTTCGAATCTCGATACAATCGAAGATCCACTGTGTTCACTAATGGTGGTTAGGACACATTAAATATGTCGTGGTCTCAGTGTCCTCCATGGGAAATGATAAGCCTGGGGTGTCAGGTCTAATCTGGGTTTCTCTGCTTGGTCCATGTTGTCAAATATTAAGTTTAAAGATTTATAACTACTTTTAAATCTATAGAAACTTGAAAGTCAAAAACATTTGCTTTGATAGTGTATTCCTTATTAATGATGCGTAATTAATTTTTTATTTTACATAATACTTATACTTGAAATTTTATTTAATGCTTATATTGTTTGATATTAATTTGATTTAAATAATAGAATCTATGTTTTTATCTTTCATTTTAAATCCACGTAACTTTCAAACATAAATTTACATATTTTGAAGTATTTTAAAATTCAATGTGTTACTTTCAGAAAGAACTTTTTCCAAGAATGGGAGAGCTAATAACTGAAGAGTTAGTGCTCTGGTCTTCAATTCAGTAGTACTTGTGTTCGATTCTCTCTTCAGTCGTGGATGTACAGGGTTAGCAAGAAATAAGTTTCTCACTTCAGAGGGCTGTAGAATACGTTCTATTTCTCCAAATGAGATAAAATTTGAACTACAGATAATTCAAATGATGCGCTTGACATTTATTAAAAAAATAGCCAAAATTTCGTCGATAGATGGCGCTGTAATACTAATGGTAATTTGCATGTACTGAAAATATGAAGTCATTTGCTTTACAGCGCATGCCTATTAGCATTATCTTTGCGTAAAATGAAGGCAGATTCTGAACGAGCATTAGTTACTTCTCTGCGAATCATGCCTTCTTTGCAAAAAAAGCGCTACTTGTAAAATTGTTCTACCAGAACCAGCAGAACTCCGTTGCATCTGTAAAAGAATTTTGCCGTATGAAGCAAATACGAAGAGGTTCAATGTCTCCATGTGCGTTACGCAAGATGATGCAGAAATTTGAAAGAACTGGACAACTTGCAATTCTTCCCAGTAGAGGACGAAAGCCAATCCAATCATCTAGCGTCGAAAATGTGGCTACCGCGGTCGTTGAAGCCAGCAGTCAGTCGCTGGATGGTAGTGTGAGTGTGCCAGTTGTTTCCCGTGTATTGGATATGCCGTATTCCACTGTACGAAAAATCTTACGGTGGATTTTGCATTTTTATTCTTACAAAATCAAGCCTTTGCACTTGTTGCAGGGCGGGGACTCAGAGGTTCATAAAACTTTTGCACTTCAGTTCCTTGCTCGAATGGTGGTTGACGTTACTTGGCCATGGAATATTCTGTGGACTGATGAAACCCACTTTCAACTTAATGGGCAAGTCAACACCCACAATTGTCAAATTTGGGCAGCGGAAAACCCTCGCGCTATCCAGGAAAAACCCTTGCATCCTGAAAAAGTGACAGTATGGTGTGGGTTTACGGCTACTTTTGTGATTGGACCGTATTTTTTTGAAGACATAACTACAAATGGAATCAAAACCTGTTTGATCACAGGACAACGGTACCAAGATATGCTGAGGGATTTTATAATCCCACAACTTCAGCAGCGTGGATGCCTTCAGGATATCATTTTCATGCAGGATGGCGCACCTCCTCATAGTGATCGTCGTGTAAAGCAACTGTTAACACAGCATTTTACTGAGGCACGGGTTATCAGCCGTCATTTCCCTACGGCATGGCCTCCTCGTTCGCCGGATATCACCCCCTGAGACTTTTGGTTGTGGGTTTTTTGAAGGACAATGTCTACCGTAAAAGGCTAGTATCTGTACCAGATATGAAGGACAGCATTTGGCGCTATATCCTTGATATTCTGACAGACTCACTCCGGTCTTCTGTCGAAAATATGGTTCTGCAATTAGAAGACAATTGTTGAAAATGAAGGGGGACATATTGAACAGTTGTAATGCTACTTTATTATTATTATTTAACATTTAAAAAGCATAGCAAATGTTTTTATGTGTATTATAGCACCATCTATCGGCGAAGTATTGTACTATTTTTTTAAAAATAAATGTCAAGCGCATCATTTGAATTATCTGTAGTTCAAATTTTTATCTAATTTGGACAAATAGAACGTATTCTACAGCCCTCTAAAGTGCGAAACTTATTTCTTTCTAACCCTGTAGCTTTAAGTCTTATGATTTTGGTTTGGATGAATTAATCCTTGTTTGGAAACAGTAACCATAGATTGGCTGACAAATTTTAAATCCAGGTGATACGCTGTCACTTCTTACAAATTTTATAAAAAGCCTCAAGAACCCACCATGCAGAATTTGATTCATTTCGTAAGCAAAATCTGAACCAAACATGTAATTTCTTGTTTCTTTAAAATCCTATTTTTAAAGCCATATAACAACTAGTGAAGCCTAGTTACTGTTCTTTGTTATAAGGCTAAAGCAGTTACTTTTTATTTCATTAGAACAGAACTGATTAATATTATTTTTAGTATATTTCCATTGTTGAAATCAATTATAAATTTTGCGGGTTTTGTTGAATAAAATAATTATTTATTTGAAGTACTCGTCTTATTATGTTCCTTAAATATGTTTAAAATGTTCATTATCATGCGTTACTACGTTAGTGCATATTTACGTTGTCAAAAACACTTTAGTCATGAAAAGAAAATTTAGTTTTGTAAAGTTACAGTTAAATAAAATTTATTCATTTATTTATTTGCTTCAATTTGAAAATTATATTCTAGCTTAGAGGTTTTTTTAAAATTTTTTTTACAAACAAATAAATCTAGATTGATCGTTGAAAATTAAATAAATTTTTTCATTACCCATCCTCCAAGTAACTACAAAGTTATGCATTTTCAAAATATAAAATTTTTTACTTGAAAGCAGGATTCAGCTGTTAATGGTATGAGGATTTTCATTTATGTTTTACATGTTCTTTCTTATATCTAATATAGTAGTTATATTTTTCTCAAACAATGTTCTTTTTGGCAGAACGTTTCCTATATATCGATTTCCAAAGAAATATTTAAGGATAAAAAATTAAATTTTATTCTTAAGTATATAAAAAAAGTTAATATAATTTTTAAATTAAAGTTATCATACTATTAATTTTTATAAAAATTACAGAATATATAAATGTATTGTACTTAATAGATATGAAATTTTAAATGTAATATTTAGCATATTTATTAAGTTTTTAAAATTAAAATACAGTAATTTGTATTTCCTCATATATATTCACAAATAAATCTTTGAAGACCAAATAAAAAGAATTCTGACATATAGCTAAGAAATGATAAATTAAAATCCGTAAATATAATCGTAAGATAAAATTGATTGGTTTCTATTAGCAGGTGTTTTAATTTCTCTTATAAAATTAAAATTTGCGTGAATAAAATTTCATTGCAGTAAAGATAAATGTTAACCAGGAATAATTTCCTTCTATTATAGCAACATTATCGCCATAGTTTATTTTTGTTTTAATTCTTTCTGTCTCTCTCTCTTGAATTTAAAATTGTAACTTTAATAAATTTTTTGCATGAATTAAACATGTTTGACAATTACAGTAACAGAAATATTAAAATAACTGTGCTGTAATGGTTTATTAAAAATTTGAAAAAAATGTTAAAAAAACTGTCAAAATTTATAATTATTAAACAGGTATGCTTAAATTTTTTATCATCCTTTTTTGGTGTGCGCATCATATTGGGATTTTTGATTTAAAAATTGCAACTTTTGAAATAAGAACACCGAGGATGTAAACATTTTTTAATAATATAAATCTTATATTGTAATAAGATAATGGAGATTTTATGACAAACAAAACTAAATATTTTAATTATTCCAGCGACTGTTAAATGTTTTTGAATTCTGCACTTATTAAATCACTGTTCTTTGTGAATAATTTTATCAGTAATGTCAGCCCTTATAGCAAACCCAAAACCCATAGTAGTTTTTATTTAAAGAATAAAATCTTCAGTCACATATATAAGTTTAAAAAACTTTCAATGTCTTCAGTAAATAACAAGTTACTAAGCAGATAACAAAAAGAAAAGTTTTCAAAATAATAAACATAAAAAATACTATACACTTATTGACTTTGATAGTGTTGATTATTAAAGAAATTGGTATATGTGTAATATAGCAAGATTGCTTAATAATAACATTTTGTGCTGGAACTATTAAATTAAAATGAAATACGAAAATTAGTTTAAGTTAAAATAAGGAAGGAAATAATTGAATTGTATTGGTGTGATACATTTCCGCCCCCACAAGCTTCTTGCTTTATTTGCTTGACATATTTAGCTTTCGATTATGCTACACGAGATTATATTTATTGAATAAGGTTTATATTTTTTGTAACAACTAAAAGGAAAAGAAAAGTTCTTTATACTGCTTTGAAAACTAAATTAATGAAATTTTATTTGCATTGATGCTCAATGTTTGAGTTGATATCAATTTTTATTTATTTATATTATTTATAATTTCAGACTACTCATAAATCTGAAAAAAAATCTCGTGTAAGAAATGTGAAATATTATGTGTTTTTCACACTATTTTAGTTTTTATAAAGGGATATACTAAATTTTAAAATAAGACCAAAATGTGTAATTTGAAAATCGTTTCTCCTTGATTGTCAATGAAACAGTCCATTTTCTGTAATGATTCTTATTTTATGAGACCTATCTCTTTTTTATTATTCAATTATTTAAACTGTAAAGTGGAAACATTTTAAAGATATCCAAAGTGCTGCTGAAAGAATATGATAGATACTTTTTATAGTAAATAGCAGTGCAAATATTAGGAAAATTATATCTCCATAGTGCAATTACATTAGCAAACAGTTTCAAATTCAGTCACGATCTTAGCATTTGCAACTCCTTCCTTTGAGGGTATTCAAAAAATCCTTGGCCCACTTCGTAACATAAAATTTTGAATGAAATTTAAATACTTATAGTATCTTCAATTCTTATTTAAATTTCTTCTTATTTAAATACTTATAGTAAAGCAAGGCTTAATTTGCTGTATTTTCTTCATTCAAGTAGAAATTCTACATACAGCGGCAAATATGTATGATTCTTATTAATATTAAATACTATTTACAACTATTTTGTATACTTTATTCTTGTAAATGAGTATAAAATTATTTAAATCAGTTTTACTATAGATATAATGCTTATTGGGATAACTTTTAAATACCTTTGAATAATTTAAAATTCCTTGAAGGAAAATCTTGCTTTAGCTATTGTTGCTCGATACTTTTTGCATATATATATGCAAAAGTTTTCAATGTTTAAGAAGTCATTTAAATAGAAATGTAACAATAAAAATAAATCTTTCTACAATGAAATTTCAATGCAACTGAGTAATTTGAGAGGTTCCACACAGATAGTTCTAATGGCTTTTATATAACTGTGGTATATATTTATTTGCGTTACAAAGCTGTGTGAAAACATCACCGATATTTTTTTACGGCTTTAATATCTAAAACAAAGTTAATAAAATCTTCTGTAAAAGCAATTTCGGTAAACTATAGCTCATACGAGTCGAATACGAAAGCAGTTCTACATTATTGGCATTTCGTGGAAATCAGAAGAGCTTGGTAATTGTTTAATTAAAGCTTGCGCGCCCAACATCCATCATTCCAGAGGTTGGGAATGAGAGGAAGTGGAAGAAAGGTGAGAGAAAAAGTCCCTTCACACCATTTCCAAGATGGAACTTAATTGCCAGTTCTGTCTTAAAGATACTCGTTTTTTTCCTCTTTTTTTTCTCTCCATCTTGATACTTTCACTTCGTACAAGTTCTTGTCTTCTTTCATTTGTTCCTGATTTCTCTAATTTTGATTTTAGTTTTAAGTCCTCTTTTTTATTTCCTCCCATTTCTCCACTCTTTTCTTCGAGGCTGTTAGTTTCATTGTTATTCAAAGTTCGTTTCGTCGGACGAGGAATCATTAACCGCGTTTTTGGGAAAAAAGAAAGTCATTTGGTCATCGTAAAAAGGTTCTTTACAAGGAAATCCAATTCAATTCAAGTATTTTATATGGATCTTTGTTAGGGTAATTTCTTTTTCTCCTTTTCTCCGTGGAGATGATCCTTGATAAAAGTTTAGAGGAATCTCTATTCAGACACTAAATGCCTTTTATACGATTACGGAAGATAAAAACATGGCTCAGAGTAATCATTATTTATAAAAATTTTCAATAATACAAAAAAAATGTTTATAAAATAGTAATTTTATAATCACTCATTCATAATAATTCTTTCTTGAATAAATATGTTAAGATGCAGAATTTTCGATATCAGAAACACAATTTTTTCTAAGATAATTTTTTTAATTAACAATAAAATTTTTTTCTTAAACAAATAGAAAATTTGGAATTTATGTTTTTGGTATCAAAAAGTTAAAAAAAAATTTTTTTATCAATCTTATTCAATCAAAAAATATTTAAAATTTGTTTGATCTTTAGAATTGATTGAAGCAAATTTATAATATGTACATATTTATAATTCAATTTAATCTATAGAATTTAAAATTTACAGCTCAAATCATGTTTTCAATTTTTTAAGAAAATTCTGATAGAATACCATCAGATAATTGTAAATCTCAACTCTTATTTTATATGGCAATAACTGTAAATCCTAATGATTACTTTATTCACCAAACATTAATAATGTAAATATCATTATATATGGAGATAAATAGTTAAGTGTTTTACTATTATAATGTGTGTGTGACCCCTAATATACCTAATAAATTATCAAAAGGATGTAATAATAAAGAGAGAAACAAGTTATAATAATTGCAAGGCATGCCTACAAATATTAGTATTGTATGAATTAAGCGTGTAACACTTAAATTTAAGATTTTTATTTTAAATTTTTTTCTTTGAATCTGATATCGAAATTTATCATATTAATTAATTTTATTGCGAAATATTCTAGTTGCTTTTGGTTTCACTGAACTTAAGTACTGGATCTGTTATTCAAAATGTATATAAGCATGTATTTAATATGTCATCAACCTCCCATTCAAACCATACCTCCCCAACCATTTTTACATTTGAATAACAGTGTCATATTATTTGCCATATTCATGTATATTATACTCTAAAGTACTCTAAATATTTTGCTTTCACGTGTAAGATATGCTTTTGTTGAAAATAAAATTTATATTGAAGCATTGTCTTACTGAAATACTGTTCCTTTTTTACATAAAGTTTATAGGAAAACTGTAAACGAAATTTTAGTATTTCATGATAAGCATCCCACTTAATATGATTAAAACAAAGGCAAAATTAATAAGTATATACAATCTTAAATCATTCTATGCTATCGTTAAACTGTACTATCAGGTCGTTTGGAGAGTTAATGTAAATATTTAGAAAAATCACGACAGTAATACTACAACCCATCTAATTCATCAATTCTCTCATTAGATGTAAATATTTAAATCTGAATATATAACATCTAAAAATAATGAAATGAAGCACATGTGAGTGGTATTAAATTCTATGAGCAAATCTTAATAAATAGTTGAATAAATTGTTAAAAATAATGTTGAGAGAGAGAGAGAGAGATCAAAATAAAACATATGCAAAATTCAAAGCGAGTGTGCATCATCATAGCTACATCATCATATTATCATTTCGGACGAAGTCGCATGTCTTTGTGAACAATCCAGTTACCATTACTTAGAATAAAATGAGATGTGTTTACATTTTTCTTAATTCTTGCAAATATTTTATCTTACCTAATTACGTTGCACTGTTTTTAAATGAGCCAATATTTACTTTCATCACTAAGCCTGATTTCAATTAATGTCTCAACTGAAATACAATGAATTTATTCTAAAGTTACACTTGTAAACTACTTATCTAAATATTTGCAAGTTAAAAGTCATTCTGTAATTTATTATAAAAACTACGATATAAAATTGAGATAAGCTATTGAATTACCATTTCCCTCTTCGGAGAAAATGCGATCGCTTCTGAGAGATGGTGTTTAATCTTACATATTGCTGACTAAGCGCTCAGAGCTGTATATGGTAGCCTTCATTTTGATTATATGGATGAAGTATTTATTACGAAATGAAACACGAAAAAATAAGGTAGTCGTTTTTCTTCCCAAAAAATATTTCTGTCTTAGCTCCGACTCTCAACTTTGAAAGGTTTTCTGCGCTCAATCGGGTTCTGTATTGCCTTGTCAATAATCGGATCGAGCAGCGCACTTGCCAAGCTGCTGCTTCTACCCATCCATCTTCTCGCCCTATCGACCTTTAGTGTTATTGCGTCTGTATCCACCCTGACCACAGCCTTTAACCCCCCTCTCTTAAAGACCCCTACATCCTTCTCGCATAGGGGAATCTGTTAGGTAGAAATATTGAGCCCCTTGTGGCTGTAGGTGAATTGAGAGCCATAACCAACGACTAGGATGAAGACAGATTGTGCCAGCCAATGGCTGTAAAAACGTCCATCACACGTGTCCCAATGGAAGAAAACACAAAGCTTGGAATTTCCTCAGTAGTGCTTTCCTTACAAAATATTGCTTTTTAGAAGTGAATAAATTTTTCATGAGCTGTAATTATGCAAGTTAAAATCAATTGTTTCACGTGTATCGAGAAAATAATTTCAGTATCTTTTTTGCAACCGTCACCAATATTTTACAACTATTACAGCCGTTTGTTTCGCTGGATATGTTTTGTTCTTGTGTTTGTTTCCTTTTTTTGTATTATAAAATGGAATCATTGATCTGCCATACAAGATTTACGAACATCAAAGAAATTCAATAATTTTATAGTTTTTATTTCTGATGTCCCATAAATGTACAACAATATTAAATAGAAGTAAAAAATGAATAAACCCTATATTTGTAAATATTTTTCTAAAGAACTGATTTTTATAAGAGCATTTTAAGTTTTCATAGCATTTCTATTTTTAAATAGCAGGTTATAATATAGAATTGCTTCAATTTAAGTGATGGGATCTTTAATTGATTAGATCTAAGACTTTGAAGTGGTAGATAAAATGTTGAGCTTAATGTTTTTCAGATAAGGGAAAATGAATACATTTAAGTAATTTTTGAATTCTATTTAATAATTTTAATGATTTTCCCCCATTCATGCTTCTTACAAATATGTTATCAATTTTTATTTAAATCAAATCTTATTAACTTTATTAAAAATATAAAATAGAAAACTTAACTTATCTTGTTCACAAGTGTTTACAAGTTTACTAATTAATCTCTTAAAATCATAATTTATTTTTTCATAAGAAAAATAACATTGGAAACAATTTTTTATTATATAGCTTATGATTTTTCCAAATTTTTTAAATTTATGTAAGTAATTTTATTTGTTGATATTTTTTATCAGGAAAGAAAATCTTTATAAAATTGTACCGTGTGAAGAATACCAAATATGTGCATGCAAACTTTTAAAGCGTTCAGTAGCATTTCAGTTTTTAAGACGAATGACAGTGAAAAATAAGCAAATTTAAAAGAATTTTATATGAGTATCTAAGATAATTATTTATAAATTAAAATAAATAGATTAGGATTGAAATATATGATACAAAATGAAAAACAAAATTTTTATTATGAAAGTAAAATCATTTCAATAACAAGTTTTCTGAGTAAAGTTCCTGATAGTAATTTATATGAATAATTAAATCATGCATATTTTACTTTAATTAATTTAACTAAAATATCTATAGCCTTTTAAAGTAAAGTGAATATATTTGTTTTTATGTAAATATTTAAAAATAAATGCAAATTTGGTAGTTTTTAATAAGCATATTAATCAGTACTTTATTTTGAATACTAAATACATATTTTGTTCCAGGGGTCGATTCTCTTATTTCATGAATGAGTAATTAAGTGTAACAAAAAGGAATTTCTTTTGCTTCCAATTTTGAATGGGCTATGCAGCAATAAAAAGTATAGCAGACAAAAATTACTCTATTTTTCTAGACATTCGCAAGCTCTAATTGATAACATACATTATATAAAGTATAGCGAATAAGTCGTTTCAATCGGAAAGAAATCTGTATTTTCCACATCTTTGTCAATTTGAATAATCTGTTGCCAAAATAGTTACAGAAAATTAAAACTTTTCAGAAATTCATAAGATTAAAACGATATGTCGTTTTAATCTCATGGAATAATCAGAAAAGGTATAATTATAGAAGGAATTTTCCTTTCCTCTTCCCGAAAGCCTTCTCTAGTCACATGGATATGCCAGGAAAATTCGACTAATGAAGGGGAAACTGATCCTTAAAGAGATCTTCATCATTCAACCTTGAAGATGATTCAGAAGGCTTTGGTGGGAGACATCTCAGGAAAATGAAGGGCGAAACAGAAAATTTCATCTCAATGACAAACAAGACCGAGATTGTACATCTACTTATCCCCGGCACCAGCTCTGATGGATCCATTACAGATCCGAGGTTCGTATCACGTCTTGCTCAAATTGTACACATTTCGGAGGTCTGGCCTTTAATCGGATCAAATGAAGATTAGGTGTGGTGGCCCTCCCCCGCAGCCCCTTGAAGGGGTCATCCATCACTGGGGGTGGGAAATCATTCCCCTGCACTTCATTTTAACTCTGACATGTTATACGAAGCGTCCTCTTCACCCAATTAGGCAAGGATAAAATTTCGTTTATCCAGCTTAGGGGGAAGGCCGGAAGAAGGTTTTGTGAATCTCAAAGCTCTTCACCCTTTCTCCGATGTGGGGTGAAAGCAATAATGGGTCATAACGAAGTAAATGAGTAACATTTTACTTATGATTTGAGGAACAAAAATCCTTCATAGGAATGAATTAAAATCAAAAATTTTTAAGATGAAAAATAATATTAAATTATATGAATAACAATTTTATTTTAATTTTGAATTTTAAATTTAGTAGAACTGAACGAATAAATTCAAATTTTAGCGAATGAATGGACTGAATTCTAAATTTAATCGAATATAAATTCTGAGAAAAAAATTTAATCTCTAGTAATTTTTATGTAATAATGATAATAAACTAATTTTTTAATTGGAAATATTCAAATTATTTAAAAGAAAATTTTAGATCTGTGTGTGAGTGTGTGAAACGCAAATGAAAAACAAATGTAAGAATCTGATATGTATATTTGTCAAAATATACTACCGTTAATTTTGAATCAAATGTACTTTCTATTTTAGATTAAAAACATTTTATTGTACTGTATTTTATTAAAATATTTAAAAAAAACAGTTGAATTAGTGAAGATATTACTGGTTAGTATAATGAGGCTTTGGTTTTAAAATTGAATTATTTTCGTCTTATGTATTACAGAATATTCAAGTAAATTCTAAAAATAGTTTTAAGTGATAAATACCATTAAGTATCATAAATTCGCATATTCTCAGGATTACTTCATTAACTTACTTGAGCTTCTAAGACATTGAATTATGATGACTTAAATTATGATTTTATTATTATTCGGAAATTTAATTTTAACATTTTCAACGAATGCAACATTCAATAAAATAATTATAATATTTTTAGAAATTTCCTTTTATTTGAGGATAGTGAAACTGAAAAGTTTAGTCATTAGTTAAGTGCATTAAAAAATGTACAAAATTAAAATCTATTATAGCAAGGTAAGGTTTATTTCTTTACTTCACACAATGTAGATTACTCTATATGCTTATGATTCTTTTTCGAACTAATTATTACAAAGATTGACATTAATTCTTTTACTATAAATTTGCTGAAGTTAATGTGTCGGATTCATAAATTAGTTGATCAGATGATGCCCAATGTTCCAGTTGGTAAAAGCTGATGGTAGACTTCAAATGTGAGGTTGATTCCACTATGCAATCAAAACTCCTTGACAACAATATCTTGTGGTAATGAGGTAGTAATGTGTTTAAATAGGGAATCAATGCATTGTGTAGTTTTTCAAGTCATCACTTTTAGTATTTCACAGAAAAATGTAATATTCTAAGTTTATACTCGAAGTCACTAAAGAATAATATATTTGATTTGAAATCACCAGGATCTTATAACGAGTGATGATCAAAGGATTAAGATCCATTAATGTATAAATGTCAAAGTGACCTATTTCTCTATGTCTATGAAACTAAAAAAGTATAAGGAATTTGAAATGTTTACAAGTTATTCTAGATGCTCCACATAAATGACTTAACGTTATATGAACTCATTAAGTAATAAACTTTAATAATCAAACTTTAATAATGAAACAACGGTGGTAATAATGCTAAGCCAGAATGATGTGGAAAGTTTAAGTCTAAATCTGAACATCTATGGATTTTAGCTACAAATAAAGTTTCTCTTAAGAGTTTATAACTATGTACGAAAGTAGAAGAGTACTCTTGAGTTATATAATTTCACTCTAATGAAGTGCGAAGGAGGTACAAAAAATGAGATTCTTAGCTTCTTTTTTTATATTATTAGCTGACAGCAAGATAATGCTCAACCGCATGTTTCAAGTTTCATAGAAATGCCCTATTTTTTTATTCTTTAATAGTCTTTCTAATCATTATTGCTTGACTTAGGATAGTATCAGACGTCTATCTAAATGACCGTGGTAAGTACATTTCTTATCATGAGACCATCTGTTGTGTTATTGAAGGTGACCGGATAAAAGATTTTGCAATTTTCTTTTTTTGGATCAAATGCTTTTCATTTTTATATAAATCAGTATTACTTTTAATTTTTTCCGACTTTTTACTATCCTCTTTTTTTAAGCACTATTTCATCTGATTTCTTTCCTATTAACTGCGCTGATTTAAATGTCTGTGAGTATATAACAACATACTGTAGTAATACTATTCAAGTATACTCAAAACTTCAAGAATTTGAAACTTTCAGGATGTCTTTTTTTTAATTTTGAAAATTCGACGAGCATTTTTAGTAAACTGTTGTTCTGTCAGTCTATACTACTTTTAAATATCTGTGGGCAGATGTCTTTTTACCAATACCCACCATTAGACTAATTGCCAAAATAATTACCACGCTAAGCAGAGCTGCAAATATTATATTTTAATGCAGTTAAAGGAATGATAGCTATTAGTTTAAATACCTAAAGTATTTCGTTCTATTAATAAATAAGAAACTAATAACATGCCAATAATTAGACTTGCTTAAAAGTAACAAGTTTAATTTATTGATACTAAACAAAAATAATTACATAACATAAATTAAGTTTAAAATTTGAGAATAGATAAATATATTCCAATTAAATAATTCATTACTAACAAAAATAAGTAAAATTATAATACCGATGAACATAAAAGTTTCCAACCAAAACCATCAGACACCAGAGTTTGATTTTCTGAAACCAGTGTTTTTAAAACACCTGGGACACGCCCCCTTTGACGAACTGGCATGCGTATACAGTAAGTTAATTTAATCATGAAATTCGAAATGCCAGATCGGCAAAGTGAAATTTTAAGTGTTTGTAATAAATGGTACAGGAGTATGCCGGTAAGGCATAGCAGAAAATAAAGTTGAAAATAATGCACAAGTATTTTAAATGTATAGTAAATATGGTAATAAGAAAATTAAATAGAACCGTACTAGACTAAAACTTAAAAGCACTGAATATATGAATTTAAGTTTGTACTAGGGTAACATGTTCTCAATAATTATGAAAATTGTTCATTGATCAACATATAGGTTGTTAATTTTTACAAAATGTTATTCCAGTTAATTGTCATATTCTTGTTAAAAAATACTACAATGAAAATTAAAAGCAATACTGTTTTTTTTAATATATAATTAATGTTTAATATAATAACATACCTTGAGATATAATAAAGTAAGTCAACAAAACAAAAAATACATATTATAAAATGTTGTCATTTAATATGAAAAGAATCGGTTTATTTAAAGAGAATGAGCTAAAAATATTCTGACACAATAAAAAAAAGAAATTTTAATCTTCAATGAGTGTCGTATTCAAGAGAAAAAAGAGAATCTGACTACTTGGCACACCACATTTTTTCCCTTCTTCATGACACCTTGTATTTTGAATTGTTTAAATGCCAAAAAAAGTCTAGAAAACTTATTCATAATTTTAAGTTCTCTTTTTGTGAATTAAAAAATTATGTTAACACTTAAGAAATTTTAGTTTTCCGGAATATAAATCCTGATTCATGTATATAAATTCTGGATATTTTATTCATTTATAAAAAATAAAGAAAATATACATATTTAGAATTTTATTTGGCTCATATACGCTGTAAATGAAAAGAGTTACAATTTTAAGCACCTCAAAAAGGAACCATGGAACTTATTTCGAGGAGATATTTACTACTTTAAAAGTGAAACATGAAAACACATATGGATGAAATAAAAGTGTTTTTATGAAAAACTATTATAAAATGATCCTAAAAAAGCAGACAGATTTTAAAATTATATAGATTACAGTATATTCAATTTAATTAGCTTTCTCTTCTTATAATTAACTGTTTTGTCAAATTAAGCTTGTTTTAATTATTGATAAGATAAGAAACAGCTTGCTTTAATGAAAATACTCGAAAAATATAGAAACAAATTTTTGTTTCAACAGGTTTACATGAAATACCTCTGATGTCCTATTGGAGAACATGTTATGAAAATGCTTAGCTTGTTGGAGGTAAGAGTATTTTTAATGGCAAAAATGAAGAGTATTATAAAAATAGTTATAATTAATTGATCATGGTGCCTATGCATTAAAAGGTACCCTGAAATTCATATTCCGCAAGTAAAGATGTTAAACAATTATATTTGTGGTAGTAACACAAATCTGAAAATTTAAGAACTATTTTAACATACATAATGACTGTGTTACATGCGCTTCAAATTGTTATATAAATTTTTTACGATTATTTCGTATTTTGTTTTACCAAAACGTATTTTTACTTGTTTTTATAATGTAGGCAAAACAAGTATTAAACCTGATACATTGTGTGCAAAAATTATTTATTTAGAAATTTCTTAAGAGATTCAATATTCATTGAGGTTATTTATACTTTCTTTCCAAATTTTCTTTCATAGTTTTAACAAGGAAAAAATTCCTTTAATTCATTATAATATTCTTATACCTTTTATTTTTAAAAATATTATTAAATATCATTTACTTTTTGTTCTGTTTTTCATTAATATATTTATTAATTATTTAATTAACTAATTTCTGATAATAAACGACTTAATAATTTATTAATTTCGTCATCATCTAAAACATTGAAATAACATTCTTAACGAGACCGATGGCTTTCTAAAAATTCTTCAAAAAATTAAACACTCCATATATATTTTCAATTTCCTTCTTCATTTTAAGAAACATTCTTCGACAATCAATATTAAAAAAAATGTTCTGAAGTGTGGGGAAACATATGCAATTTTTTAAAATTTTTATCTTAAAAATATAGTTCCAATAAGAAAAATGTTTTACATTATTTAAATTTATATGAATCTAATTCTATTTTGAAAAAACACTTATTTTACAAAATCATGAAAGCTAACTTCTCATACAGTCCTAGGTTTCTCTAAAGTTATTTAGAGAATTTCTCTTGGGGTATCATTATATAATATATAAAAGGAATTATATACTACTAATTATTTTAGAAGTTGAGATTCTAAATGTTTCACTTTATCATTTAAAACTCTATGTTTTTTCTATATCTGTTGATAAATATTCTTTCACTCTTTAAGAGGCGAGTACAATAAAGTTTAAAAAAAAAAAATGAAGAATTTTTTTATACTTTGTACGATTTATCAATACGTTATATTATTTATCAGCAATTGCTTAGATAACTTCTTAATGATGTAACTTCTTAAAAATGAAGTGATTTTCAGGACTTGATGAATATCAGATTTGTCTAACTTATTTACCGTCTTAAGTAAATTTCTTTTAGTAACTGAGTAAAAAATTTTAATTAAAAATTGAGTAAAAACAATTTAATTTAAATAAGATTAAATCAATCCAGTGTTTTCTAAAAGTAAATTTTCATTTTTTGAGATTGGTTGAGTTTTATTAAAATTCACTCCGTTTGACTGGAGTTTCATTCTACATTTTTAAGAGAGTAAGTTTAATAAAAAATCATTCACAAGTGTATTTGCATGTAAAGTCTAATGGCTCAAAATGCTCTTTAATCAACACTGAAAATCAGTTTTGTGTTGCATATTAAGTAAATATTCTTGACTTAAAAATATTTATATTTTTTTAATTGAAACTCTAGTAATCGTGTTATTGAAATTAAAAGTCAATGAACTAAGCAGATAACAAAATCTTTTTATCATTCTTTTTAACATTATAGGTTAAAGTTGTGTTCTGAACTTGAAATTTCAAAATGAATAAAATTTATTTAAACAGAGAAATACTCTGACATTAGAAGCTTCATAAGTAAGGTTAATTAGATGAATAAAGAATTTTGGCGAAAGTTTGTCAGGAAATATAATTATATACAATCTAACGATTTATCTCAACTGCTTAAATTTTTGAGTAAAAATTTGATTTAAAATATAAAAATTAGCTATTTATTTCAAATAATTACAATTTTTCTACATTTCCTAAAATTATAGTGCTATTATCACACAGAATGCTATTATCACTAAATCATATTATTAAATGTGGAATATCAGACCACAAAATCTTCAAGTATTATAATAGACAAACAGGGAATACATATGAAAAACCAGTTTCTTATTTCAAGTAAAAATTCACTTTTCAATTTGAAATTAATTTGAGATATGAGTTTTATCTAATCCGATCTATTTTTCAATTATAGATATTTATCTTTACATTGTTGTTCATGTCTTTTCCTAGGTACGTTCATGTCTTTTTACATGTATACAGTTAATTTGTTGCAACAAAATTTCAACAAGCGTTTTAATTGCGAAATTCATTATAAATCATTTATTAAAATTTATTGTAGGGAATTAGATGAAGTGTGTATTATATATATATATATATATATATATATATATATATAAATATATATATATATATATATATATATATATATATATATATATATATATATATATATATATATATATATATATATATATATATATATATATATATATATATATATATATATATAATGAAAAGATGATTAACATTTATTTTTACAATTAAAACTTCTTAACGTTTTCCCTTTTGATGGGAAATTATTAAAAATGATAAAATACAGAAAATGATTAACTGATAAAACTGTTTGTAATTATGTTAATAAACAAATCTTTTATTTAGCGTATGTGAATCACATTTTAATAAAATAATTTAAAACTCTTATAAGTATTTATTATTAAATTTTTAAAATATTTTTTATATTCTAATTAAGTTATTACTATAATAGTTTATTTAAATGTATGTACAAACAACTACAATAATTTTTTTATATTCTTTCTTAATTAGAGAAAACATTTGTAGTTATTTTTATGCAAAACATTGATTTTTTCATTAACTATAAGAAAATTCTTTATTTTCTATAAAACATTAGCATTTTTTAATGAATAATTTACGAGAGTTTTGATATTTTAGCTAAAATATTCACGCATTGATTATATCAGTATTGAAATGATAGTCTTTAGAATAAGCCTTAGAAGGGAATATAATCTTTTTATATGTTCTTTGCATAGTTGTTATTAAATTACAGGAGAGCTTTCAAATGGAGTAATTAAAATAATTTTGCATTTAACCATTTTGTAAAATGGTAAATTTATTTGCAACTCTTGAGAGCTCTTATATATAATTTTAATTCAATTTCATTAGAAATCCTTAACAATAAAATTAATAGAGGCTTAATTATAAGTCCTATTGTAAAGTAAAACTTGTTCATCAATGTAATTGACAATACGCTTAACTAAAAATGCCACCTTCCTTTACTGATACAGTAGAAATCAATAAGGAAAAGTTATTTTTTCAAAAGCATTAATCAGCCAAATGACTGAACTATAGCTTGCTACATTTTATATTTTTATTGAACGGTTGGCACATTTTCCTCTTCACTGCAACTGCTGTCATTAAGTTTTAATGGATCAGTTCTGATCGGACAACTGTTTTTAAATCCCCACCACAGGCCTTAATCATTATTTGTCTTGACCTCCGCTATATACTAAAATTTCTGCTTTTTTCTCAAAGCTCTCTCCCCCGATTTCAGAAAATGAATGAAAGAATAAATTGGAGCTCAGCAGAAACTTTTCAGCGTCATTTCTCCTGGCTTTAATGGCGCAAAAACTAATTTGGCCAATGAGAAAAAAAATCTCTAAGGAGTAAAAAAATTGAAAATTTATAAGGCCTGTAAAATATCGAGATTTTTAATGATGGTCTTTGACACCGAAACGTGTTGAAATAATTAACGATGACATGTAATTAAATTTTAAGAAGAAAATAATTAGTCTGGTTGTTACTTGTTGGTGAATATTTCTAATCATTTTTAAACGTAGTAAATAATTACAAATAGCAAGTGAAAAAAAATTGGCTAAAAAATTATTCCTTAGGCTCCTACCAGGTATCCCGTAATTGAAAATTTTTGATGTTGGCGAAAAACATAAATTAAAATGTTTGAAATGCATTGGTAAAAATCTTGATTTCTAAAATAATAATGTAAATCACTGAGTTTATAAAGTTTATAATTAGCTAGCAGTAAGCATTATTTCATATTTCTTAATATTAAAAGAAATTATATAAATAAGAATTATCGACTTTCATGAAATTTATAGCTTTTCTTCATTAGCCTGCAAAGTGATACGTAATTATATAGTGTCAGTATTGTAGCTATTAATATAATTATAAAAATATTTAAATTCGATAAACATATTTTTCCCATTATTCTTTGAAATGAAAAAGTCTACTTGCTTTAAGTAATGAAATTTTAATATTTTCATTTTATTGGAATTAATACTCTCTTGTAAGAAATATCTCTCAAATTTATTACAAAATTGCTTGCTTCTTCAGATAAGTATTGACTAATGCATATTATTAATCATGAACAAAACATTAATAATGTCGCTGCTTTAATCATTACCTTCGCTTAATGGTCATAATGGTCATGCCTTTAATGTCAAATTCTTAAGCAGACATTAATTATGCTCTTATAGATCTTATTGAAAAATATTATTATTTAAGAACTAGATACTCCAGTCCACCAATGATTTTTAATAAATTAAAGTACAGAAATAATAGGAAAGGAACATAAATTTAGTAGATAACATTAGATGACAGATGCCTCTTCTATCACAATAGTAATTGATTACTTATAAATACAATTTATGCCCTTACAGACTTGGCTTATCACAAGTAGCTGTCTTGTCCACCCGTTGCTTCGTTCTTAACCTTAACTATGGTAGGGACAATAACGCATTTGATAGAATAATTGTTTGGCATTATGTTTCGCTTTCACAACGAAACCAGTTATTTTACTTCTTCATATTAATTTGTTTCTAATATTTTCAGAAAACGCATGAGTGGCAAAATTTAAGATTCTCCCTAAATTTATTTATTTACAAACAAAAGATATATTACTGCTTAAAAGCAAAGAATATTTAAGTACAAAAACTATTTAGAAGCAAAGAATATTTAAGTACAAAGACTATTTAGAAGCAAAGAATATTTAAAAAGACTATCTAGAAGCAAAGAATATTTAAGTACAAAGACTATTTAGAAGCAAAGAATATTAGTTATCCATCAAATATATTTAAGAAATGTATATCATCTCATTTATATTAGAAAAAGTTTTACGCCAATTTTATCTAACTATTATATAATTAACCGAAAGAATTCATTTAAAACATTTTGTCTTAAACTAGATTTATTTATGCACTTTAAGACTCATTTATGATAGTTAGAAACTGTGATGTTACCAGCTATCTTTTTAAAATTGAATATTATACTAATCTATTTGTTTTACATGGATGGTTTTCTCTAGATGAAAGTCATTTCTAAATGTTTTGTTAAATTTTACAAGAAATAATTTATTTAAAGATTTGTGATGAAAATCCTTTCTTCTTTACTGTAAATTTAATCAAATATTTTAAGGCAACGAATTACTTAGAATCAATTCCTCTAAATATTTATGTAATATCCTGCAACTCCTGCTCTGATATAATTTCAATAAATTTGATTATCTTTTAATATCGTCTTTATAAAATGTTAGCATATCTTCTTCAAGCGGATAGTGTTATCTTACTTCATCATATGTAAACTCTAGAAATAAAGAATTTTGGTTACATTTGATTTTCCACCTCTCTTGACAAAATTTAAAGATAAATAAGATTATACGGTATGAAATAGGAAATGCTTATACTTGGAATTTGACCAGAACTGAGAAACTATAGCTAAATATTGTTTTTACTTTCTGATTAAACTCTTTTTGTAAGAATAATTTCTTGTGAGTTTTCAGGGTTTTCCCTTTCGTAACTCGTGAATATGACCAACAATTCAGGAAAATTCCTCCTGGTAAGTAGTATCCTGTAATTTCATAAATATGGCTTACCATAGCCTTCACTTAAAAGTCAAATTCCTATGTAGTGTCCAAGGTAATTGTATTTACAATATAGAAACAAGAAAAAAGCATTGAAATTTTTTTGTACTAATATTATCTGTATTTGTCTCAATAATGTCAGGACAAGTTAGTGATACTTTTATTGTATGATATCATTTAAATTTTCAACTTCGAAAGCATTCTTTCACGCAAATCATTCCCCTTGTTCCTGTCAGTATTACATATGTTATATATACAGATATTTAAATAAGACAGTATACCTATTTTTTATTATTTGTAGTTTTAAGAAATATCATAAGAGTAAAATGGGGAAACTGAAAATATTAAACTTTTTCATTAATCATTCTTGTCAATGATTAAAACTTACTTTAATTTCTAAATATTAGATTTTTTATTACAAAATACTTAAAGCATTGTGATTAATTTCCACATTATATAAATCAGATATATTTACAGGGATAAAAAATGCGCAAGAAATGTGCACAACTGAGAAAAGTAACAAAAAATGTCTCTAAGAATTGCATTGTTATCACACAATTCACAAATTAAGACAACTCAAAGTGTACAGATTCTTCAATCAGTCTAACTTCCTTTTCGCTTTTATTTCTCCTTTTTTATTCTCTCTGTTTTCTTTTCTTTTTTTAATTTAATTTTCTTTTCTTTCATCTTATGATTTATCCTTGATTTGTTATGTAGTACATTTGTTGTACCTTCGAGCCCTCTGTGGTATTCTTTGGTGCACAGGGAGATATTTTTGTTTTCCCAAATAAATAAATAAAAATGATATTTTACAATTTGTATGCTCACAAGAAGGTAGATTTGTATATTTTAATGAAGAAAATTTCATATAAAACAGCGTATTTATAGTTATAAGCTACTTGGATTTAATTTTAATTAAAATTTAAATCTAAAATATTCACTACTTTAAATATGTTTAAATATTTCAGCAAATATACTATTCAAACTTTTCAAAAACCTACATTTTGCTTAGACTTAAAATTTTAATTTAATTAAAATTATGTAATATTATAAAAAATTTTCTGGGAAATATTAAATTTAATGAAAGATTATTCCTTAAAACTTATATCATTTTATTTATTATTTTTTCATTTACTATTTAATTACTTAATTTTTAACTGCTAATAGCAATGAAACAGTTGTCATGTTTCTAATTTTTTTACTACATCCAAAATTGTTTAATAATCAATGAAATAAATTTACTACTCTCAATATTTTCATATATAAGCGTTTTCCCTTTTAACAGAATTATTATAAATCAATATTATAAATATTTTTTATCAAATAGTTATTACTCACTGATAAAATACTCAAGCAAGGAGTATTTTATCAGTGAGTCCGTTTTTTTTTCAAGTCCGAAGGAATATTTTCACATATATTGAGACTTTATATATTCTATTTGCAATAATGTATTAAAATTTGGGACTTATAAAACAATAATTACAATAGTAAATTACTTGCTTAAATGTATAATTTAATTTGTATGAGCATAATTTTCTATTCTAATTAAAAACTTATTTTTGAATTTGTATTTTTATATGTAATTCAATTTCCTTCACAAATACTTCATAAAGTGTTTCTTTTTATTGAAATTTTAGAAAAAAATCCGCAATACTTTTTTAACAAGTTTTGTTTACTTACTAACTTCATAAGTAATGCGTTTTGGTTATTTTTATTCACTATTAAGTACTAATGGAAAAAATATCTTTTTCATTGACATTTAATGGCAAATAGTTCTTAAGGATTTAATAAAAATCTACTTTTTAAAATTATTTATTCTATAGAAATAAGATACTCGTATTTACAAGAAATTACACAAAACGCTTAGAAATTAAGTATAACTAAGCGATGTAGTGAAAATATGTTACTAAGAATTCCATCATTGTATATTCACTAGATGAAATTAGTCCAAGACGTTTAGATTCCTCCTTTGGAATCATACTGTACAAATTGGACTTCAGGAAGTGGTTTTAAGAATGAAAAATAAACTTCATAGATAAAAATTGAGTTTTAACTAAATTTTACTCCAGAAATTATATATTTAATAATTAAATATGAATTATTTATTTCGTTTTTATCTGTCTAGCAGTGTTACTTGTAAATGCGGGTCTAACTCTGAAAATTTTATCTATTTGCTTCTTTGTCAAAACTAGCGTGATGAGTAGGAAGTTCTTCGTGAATAATTGAAGCAAATATACACACCATGACTTCCTATTTTCTCCACACTTAGTTAAATCAAAACAGTATTCTTTCTAAAAATTTTATGTTTCAGGTACTTTGAAATTTTATTATTTATTTTTTTCATGGTATTATGCATGCGATGTATAAGGAGATATATATTATTCTTTTAAATAAAAAATAATTAAATAAAATAAATGTAATTTGCTCTGTTTGATATTTTAAACTCTGTAAATTTTTAACCAAATGTATTTCATTCATCTATAAAGTATGTCACAAAGCTATACGTATTAAGTATTCTCATTTTTACAGATTAGTGTATTATTGTTCCTCAACTGGGCTCATTTTTTAAAATTAATTCATTTCTTTATCATCAAAATAAAATCCTTTCCATTAAAAGTCAAGAAAAAAACTAGTAAAGCATATCAAAGGGACTGAATGATCTCAAGTGCTTTATTTTTTCATGCGCATAAACAGACAAAAAGAAAAATATTGTTTGATGTTGTATATGCAGAGAATTTTCTATCTCCCATGTTGCTGATCCCTCCATTTTCCCCCTTTTTACAACGACTATTTGCCAGAAGATGGATCCTGGTTTCAAGAAGTCATCATCCAAAGTTAAGGCCATCTTCTCCACACTCGTTCGAAGAAGATAACTAGATACGGAAGAGAAAAGTGGTCCAGGAAAAAACGCTTTTTTTTGTTACAGCATTAGGATCACTTAGGAAAAGAGCGAGACATTGAAATTCTCATTATCATTGGAAGCGTAGAAAAGAGAGAAAATGTCTCGATAAAACGGCGACGACGTTTAACACTGACGCTCAAGCCAAAGAGAAGACCGTAATTAGCCCCCTTTTTGGGGAGGGATCAAGACGACAATTTGCTTATCTTTTCAGTCTTTTCCCTCCTTAAGCTTTTGCTTTCGATTTGTTTCGCTCAGCATAGTCTACTTATTTTCAGTTAGAATATTTTTTTCTCCAGTTGAGATGTGCGAGGAGGGGATTGAAGTTTGATTGATGCATTTCAAATCCTTACAGCAATGCAAGGAATACTCTGATAATAGCCGGAGATTCAAGTTGTGCCTATTAAATTTATGTAGAAAAACAAAGAAACGAGTTTCAATGAGCTGAGTGTCCTGTTTCAAGCTTACACATTTCATTTCAAACCAATAAATTATGTTTTTACAAAATATTCAAGAGTATCAAATATATAGGTGACAAAATATTCCATTATATATATATATATATATATATATATATATATATATATATATATATATATATATATATATATATATATATATATATATATATATATATATATATATACGTTTTAAAATAAATATGTGAGCCATAAAATTAATATGGCTCTATTACAAGAATTTATTAACCCTAGTTACTTGTAATGCATTTTTCTGATAAGTATTTTTGTGAATAAGAATATTTTTAAATTACAAGAATTTATTAACCCTAGTTACTTGTAATGCATTTTTTTGATAAGTATTTTTGTGAATAAGAATATTTTTAAATTACTCAAATTTATTCCTATCAACAAAATTTTTAAATTTGGTATCAGGAATGAATAATTTCTCATAAAATTATTATTCATTATTAATATTGAATGCAATAAATATAAAAGAAGTATAATATGTTAAAAGTTATTATAAAAGTTTAATGTATTATAGCATCTAATATTATTTATATTGCATGTTCAATTAGATTAGACAATATGGACTGTAGTTATACGCATCTCTTTTGATCTGTTTATTGGAATACAAATAGATAACCAAAGAGAATTAATGTAAACGGGAAAATTTTTTGAAGTAGTTTAAAAAATGCCTTTTCAGCTTGGAATGAGAAGCAACTTGTTTTAACAATTTACCAATTATTTCATTTTGCCTTTCCTTTTAAAATTCTGAATTCTATGGTAATTTAAAATGTCAGTTCTACCACACAACTGCACTTTTGTCTAACTTTTACTAAATTATATGCCAACATTTGTGTAAGATTCCCGATTATTATGTATTTGTCTATTTTAAATTAACTTATTCAAAAATTTACTTAATAGCAATTTATTTCTAAGTTTATGTACTAAAAACGATTATTTGTACAAGGAAGATACGAAAAGCTTCATAAGTATTCCTAAAAGAGTATGGTATCGAGTCCTAAAATCCATCGAATAAAAAAAATTGGGAATACTGAGTTGTGAAGTTAATTAAATCAATTAGAAGAAAGGGGAATATTAAATTGTGAGGGGAGAAAATAAAATGATAAACTAATTTATTGTACTTGATTCTCGATATAAAATTTTTAAACTTGTTACTTAGAAAATAAGTTAAAAATGACATTTTTTGTATCACTTTAAGAATATACCTGCAATATATGTGTGCATTCCTGATGTAATTATTTAAGATCATTCATGAAAATTTGAATATATCAACGTGAGTAAAATTAATTTAAAAAATATTCTCAAAAGCATGTAAAATATCCATTGTTAATAGTTAGGGAATATTAACTCCAAATATTAATATTTCTCCTGTCAACACACTAGTATTCTTCTTGCACCAACACTTCCATATACATCGACTCCACAGTTTAAATTAAAGCAAAAATGATAGTTATTGTGTTAAATACTTTGAATAGCACCATCTAACGAACGACACATCTACACAACGATCGTAAGTGCACTGTCTCTCTCTTTTTTCAGTTTTTATTTCCTAAAAACATGTGATCAGTTGCTGAATTTGTTCAGGAATGAAAAGGTTATCAAGTGTAAGAAGCAGAGCACTACAAATGTAGCTGATGTTTAGTATTTGTGATTTTGTTTCTTTTCTAATGTCGCGTTTATTTTTTCTTGTGTTGTTGTGTTAAATAAAATAATTTGTTTCAAGTCTAGCTTCATTACCCTATCTCATTTATTAACCTTTTCTTTCCTTTTCTAATCAGCACTCCATAATTTACGTATGCTAAATGTTACGCGTATGTGATATACCACATTGCATAAAAATATATATTTCCCTTGCAGTTTAATATTATTACAGCACTTTTTGTATTGTTTAGAATTCATATTAAGAAAAAACTAAATAGCTTTTAATAAGTCCTTCTAAAATAATTTAAAAGATTAAACTATTGTGTCTATTTTTCTATTTATCCGTCATGATGATTAAAGATTCCCTCAGAAGCGAATTATTAGTCTTTAATAAATAGAATCTTAAAAAAGGAGTAACAATATATGTTGATGTGGGGGAAACATAATAAAATCTGATAACGTGAGTAAGAATTAAACTTGCAGGAAAAGTGTAAATAATTCATAATAATATGTTACTTAAATTTAAATTAACTGTTATCAAGAAAATAATGGCAAAATAATCGTAAAAATCGAACGTCATTGTGTGTAATATGACATAATGTTTTCTTTTTATTAGCATTTCGCAATAGTTTTTACGTCAGAAAAAGTAAAAAAATTTTGAGTTTACTGTGTACGATTATTATATTCCAATACACATTGCTTAAAATACAGTATACATTTTATTTCGAAAGATGAATTGTTACAAACTTTCTGTGGTCATCGATTTCATGAAATTCTCATCCATATCGAAAACTTCCCCATGCTAGGAGGACCTAAATGATAGAATCTCGCTATGAATACATACATCCGCAACATCCGGGCATCAAGGCATATAAATAAATAAAATCCAAACCTCCAAGTATCCATGGTTGGAATTTACGATTTCATTCGATTGACCACAAACGGTCGAGATGAACGTTTCTTTCTTTTTTTTTTGACTCCTTCCTCCCCTCTGGTCGTTTCGATAAAAGTGCTGCCCTCGCTGAAATATTATTTCATCTCTAAAGATGCAATTCATTTTTCCATTATCGAGCGGTTGACCGCCGGGTCCGGCCTTCCTTAACTTTCTGTTGATGGTTGTCATTTAAAGATCATGTGACCACCCCACTTATACAAGTCAGAGGAATTCACCGGTGCTCTTCGCCGTTTCGAATTATTTGACTTTCTCCAAATGTGAAAGAAATAAAACGCAAAAGAAAAAGGATAATTTTATCTCTAACATCGGAACAAATGTTAATTTGTTGCTATCGAATTTTTTGAGGTATTAAAAATATATGGAGTTTAGGAATAACATTAGTGTTACCTGTATTTGGTAATGGTAAATTATTAGATAATGAAATAAGCTGATCAAATAAACACTTAAAAAAACTCTTTTATAATTTACTTCAGTGACAAAATGGTGAATATTAAAAATATTTAAGTGATATTACATTAATAATATTATAAAGAAAAATCATGTTTTCTTAAGAAACGAAGAAGAATATGAATTACTTTTGAACTTTAAGAATTAATAACATTTTTAGATTTCTTAGTCCAAATATAAAGGTATCCTTTAAATATTGTTTTGGTTTTTTAATAAAGCATAATTTTAAAAATAAATTGCAATTTCACACAGTTATGTAATTTACTTATTTTTACTAAAACTATTCTTCATTTTAACAAATTTTTAATTTATTTGACTATGACAATTTATAAAGTAAACTTGACATATCAAATATGAGATCATTTATCGGAATGAATTATTTTTGCAGGATGTTTTAAATATATTAGCAAGACTTGTAAATCCTACATCTTCTCGAATATTTGAAACCTTTTTATGAGAATAGTCAAAATAAAATGCTAACTGAAATAACATTCATTTTTAAATTGGAAAATCTCAATCAAATTGACATTTAGAAATCATGATGAAAAGTAAAGATAAAATTATATTTCATAAAAATACAGAATAATTTTTTTAAATGTATGAATAAAATCAACAAGCAAAATGTAAATGAAGTTACAAATTCTCTAATTGACAAAATTATTCAGTTAACTTTAATTGAAAAATAATTAAAAATGATGACAACTTAATGATTATGTAATTTTCATGTTTTTAATACCAGGATAATACGCAGAGTCAAGGTGTAACTTGGGATCGATATTTCTCATAAAAAGGAATTTTATGAGAAATATCGACTATTTTCACTATCAAATTTCAAGATTCGTAAATAAAAATTATATTTCGCAAGGTTATTAAGGGATAATGCTGTGATGCCTCTATCGAATTGCTCCTCATATACTTTTCAAATTAAAAATTGAAATTTGAGTTACATTTGAGGGGAATAAAATATCTAAAAATATATTATATATATAAGTTATATGTTTAACTTATAATTACATTTCATTAAAATAACATTGTTATTGTTAAAAGTTTGAGTCAAATCAAATAATGTTATAACTGTAGATTCAATAGGTTTGAGAAAATGGCACTAAAATTCAAATTTTTGAAGTTATTATCAAAAATTTAAAATTCTAGTCTTCCAGATAATTGTCATAAGGAAATATAGATGAATATTCAAAAATGATGAAACATAAATTTATGGAATTGACAACAAATATTTTATATGATGGTACAATACAAACATTTTAGAGAAGAATAAAAATATTATATAACTTCTCTTTTAATATTTTTATGCATTAATAGTGAGCATTTTTTTCATCAAATTAAAAAGAAATGTTTAAAAGCACCAGATTGGAATGTAGAAAAATATAAAAAAAAATTTAGTGCATTCTAAATTTATTTGAAGATTTTTCAATATTCGAAAAGTAATCATCATCATTTAATAGTTGATGGCAAATTTAATTCTTTTTATTATTAGACGTGTATAAAGGATATAATATTGTTTTACTTATATATAAAGTTACTTTACTTGTTTTAGGAAAATTCAAATTACAAAAATGCAAAGCTACTTGTATTATAAAAATTTGTAAATGCTTATTAAAAATGTTTATTATTTTTTAGATTTTCGACTTTTAGGGAATCTTGTTCTCTTGTTTATGTATTTAAATTTTTCTCATTGCTTTTCATTTTTTGCTTATAATTCTTTATCGAGACGGAACTTCTCTTTATATTAAGCTTTTTTTCATTCTTTCTGTTTAAACTGACGAATCGCTGTAAAAGATGTTACTTAAAAAACGACACACACACAATTCCGATTATATAAAAAATTTTCTAAAATAAACTTCTGAAATAGATTTCAACAAAAATGAAAAAAATCTTCATTAAATTAAAATTTGTTAAAAAATATCTTTATTTATCAGTTATGATCACTTCCCAATTGAACGAATATAATTTCATTATTAATCGACCATCTGTGTGAGTATCAATAAAGGTATTTGTGTTTGATCTAAATCTGATCACAATTCTAAAAACATGATGGACTGCATTTTTCAAATCTAAGGAGAATTAACTAATGTATAATGGCTCATATCAGAATGTATTCATTTCATTTAAAATATATATATTATTCATATTTAAACTACATAAAAAATTCATCTATTGTGGTGTGAATAAATTTGGAGAGCACCCCTCTGATCTAGCAAAAACGGGATGGAGGACGATGAGAAATAAATGCTTAGATGCTTATTTCATAAGAGCGGGAATTTGCTATGGGATATGAAAACGAGATCTCCGTGAGAAATCATTCCCGAATTTGCATATCTCGACACGGAGAAGCCACCCACAGAAGGCTCGAGACGTAAGTCTGGGATTCATTCCTCTTAATAACTCCAGATTAGCTCTGATAGCAAATAATGGGCGAGAGATAAGAATCATTCCTCATAAGTTATGAGACGAATCGTAGTTTGTATGTATTTGAAGGGTGCTGGAATATCAGAGGAGGGCATTCGACCCTCCTCTGATATCCCATCCCATAGATAGTACGTTAAAAATGAAGCTGGATTGCTCGTAAAATCTGACGACAATTTTGAACAAGCGGATCAGGCGCATATATGAATATATAACGAACTCTCTCGACGGGCATCAATGTATCTAATTTTGAAGTTAAATTTATGGCTGTTTTTTTTGAAGAATGGATATATATCTATATTTAAAAAATTTACTTCGTTTCATTTCTGTATAAAGTGGCAATAGTACGTTACTGAATTTGGTTTGAGATAAATGAGTTACTGTTATGAATATTATTTCCTTGAAATTGTTACCTTTTTTAAGTTGGTGTAAGTAACATTTAAATATTATATAATTGATATACAATAATAAGAATATTATATCAGATAGGAAATTCTTCAGTAGTAAGAATACTATATCAGAATATCATGAAACAATTGAAATGTTATAAATATACACACTAAGAAGAGTGCTAATAGAAATGTGAAATTATTATTACATTGAAATTGTTATTGTTTTTAATGAAAAAAAACAAACTTATTTATTGGAAAAAATATTTCACATTGAATGAATTATTTTAAATATTTCAGGGAAAATTGTATTAAAATTATAGAAAAAGATGAAACAGATTGTTTTTATCTAAAATAAATGAGCTTACATTAAATTAAACTCCTTTTTTAATTCATGCTTTTAATTGAAATTAGATATCATTAATAGCTTTGAAAGAAGGAGGTTTTCTATTTTCTGTGAAATGGATAAAACGGGATTGAGTCTTATAAAATTAGAAATGTCGAATAAAAAAGTGTATAAATTTAATATAAGCTTTCGCATGCAACATTTTTCATGTAATAGTAAAATAAAAGTGTATTTCCTTTTAAAATAGATTTATATTTTTTCATCATGTAAAATATAGGATTGAGTTTTTATAGTTAGTTTATATAAAATCAGAAGATGAAATCTCATGAGCCAAACAGCAAATTAATAATACTAAATATTTATAATAATAAATAATTTTTTCTGTATCAAGATTTTCAATAAGTTGACTTTTTATTAGGTTTTTGGTAAATCATGTCAGCTTTCATATAAATATACAAAAATTTGTTATATTTATATTTTATTGCATTTTAAACGCTCCTAATAAAGATTAAAATGTCTGTTTGAATCTAAAATTGAATTTTTGTCTGTTTGAATCGCTTAGCAAATGTTTCGTTTGCTTTCTTTATAAATCATAAAATTTTAACTAGAAATTTATATACTTGCTATTTTTTTGCAATTAAAGGGTTACTTTATAAACTTGTAGACTGATATTTTAGATTTTTGTATGTAAGTATCAGTTCTTTGAAAATGAGATTTTAATTTTTATGCTGACTTAACTTTTTTTTTATGTAAAAAATACTTTGATTAAACAAATGCGATTCGAATTAAATAAAAAATTGTTTTCAAATAATTTTACTGTGGGATGATTTATTTTACGTCTTTTGATTAATTTGCCTTAAAGAAAATGATACTTGAATTTATATTTTAATTGATCTTGTACACACGGAAAATGACAATTTGATATTTCGAAATAATAATTCAAGTATACATTCTGTAAAAATGATTAAAGAAAGGTTTTATAAGAAAAATGTAGTGCATGTTCTAGTCTTTAACATTATCGAGATTAAACATTATAGGAATTTATTAAATTGTTTATTTAAAGATGTTTGCTGTGAATAAAACAAATTATCCAAAAGAAGAAATAGAAGCAGATATTTATTAAAAAGTATTAAATAAAGTAAACCAAAACTAAGTGAAAAGTATGGATGAATATATTCCAAATAAAATGTGTGTTACGTCTTATCGAAATAAGGAAATATGTTAAATTTAGCCAACTCATAGTAGATATTTGTTTTCCACTTTTGTTATCAAAAAATAAATGGATTTACTTTTCTTTTAAAGTTTCATAAGATAAAAACTACTTCAAAATACAAATGCATCATATTTTCAACTCTTTTCTTTCTTTTTTTGCATGAAATGCTGTGTTGTATTTTTTTAATTGATCTAATCTTTAAATTAAAAATTAGATACAATGAATTAGAGTGTAATTTCTTCATAAAATTTTTAATATGTTTTCAAGATTATCAGTTAAAGAACATTTTCTGGTTTATTTGTTTTCTCTGTAAAATAATTAAAATATTGATACATAAATAAAATCATAAATAAATCTTGAATAAATTTTTATCTCCAATATCGAATAAAATCCGTAAGAGAAATTTAGAGATTTTGTCATAAATAAATCCAAAAATATTTTTAATTTATAATTAAGTAATTGATAAGATTAAATGTTTCTATAAATTTTGGATTGAAACACAGATATAAATATTTTCCTTATAAACAGTACTTTTAAATTAAAAATAACATATAAGTTGTCAATTGATTTCAAAAGAAATTTTTACATCGTAACACTTCCTTCATATGATTTTACATTAAATGCTTAAATGTTTAGGTTTTATTACCTACAGAGATCTGTGTATATAAGATTTATAAAAAATATTCATTAAGCCATTATTACTTAGAACAATAATATTAAATGTAGAAATTAAGAAAATTTTGGGTTTTTTTTACTCTTTCATTTTACTAGAGCTAAGATTGTTTTAAAGTGAAACTTCTCAAAAAATATTTCTAATATAATTTGGGTGGAAGAAGTGAAAAACAAAGAGGAATTTCCTAATCTCAAGAAACGATCATTTATTTCACTTTACTTTTAAAATCTCACACAATTGCCTCCGACTGTTTCAGTCTTAAAAAGATGTGGAAAGTTTGAAACTTAAAATCTCATCCATCTGTGGACTGAAATCCCTACTCGACGCAATTGCTATACCCCACAAGAAGTTTTTAAAATTTTTAGGAACTCTAATCCTCAAATACCCATATTAAGCCACGGCTATTTTACACTTTTTATAGCAATCTTTTTCACCATTTTTTATGAATTATTACTCAATCGTCTCGAACATTGCTTTTCTATTTTTGGCAGGTTACCCCACTTTAAAATGATAGTGACTTCACTCAAAAGTGTTGTTAGATAAAATATAAAATATTTTGTGCGTAATTTCAACTTATTTTAGACTTTTAAATCATGTATATATATAAATATCTTCGTTTATATCTTAATGCATCTTAACTTTCAAAGTAATATGTAGAGTATAATTAGTTTTATATTAGTGTGTAATTTGAAATTAAAAAAAGTTACTATAAAATTATAGTGATATCAAATTTGAAGGTTAGAGAGTTCCTAAATATTTTTAAATGTATATTAAGATATTTTTCACAAATGTATTAGTTTTTTTTATCTATAACTAGCAAATAAATTTTCTTTAATTTACAAAATAATATCAAATTGTTACTGAATAGTCTTTTAAGAAACATTCTTACCATAATTTCAACAGGCAACTATTTTAAGTTTATGTATTGCTCATTATAAATCACTATAAGTCACTGAAGTTAACAATGATTTATACAATGATATAGTAAAAATTTATGCTTGAGTTTCTGTTTAAGATTGGTTTCATTTTGTAATATATTGAATGCTATTAAATTTCATAGTTGGTAAAAGCTTTAAGAATCAAATGTAGTTTTCAGTGCTAAAACTTATAATTTAGACAGAAAATTTTGTGGAGTTCTCCTTTGCATAGTTCTTAAACATAGAATTGTATGGTGAAAGGACAAGTTTCGAACTCCTTACAATGTCATAACTGTGTAAGGCAGCCATATTAAATACTCACAAATATATGATAAAAAGTAGATATTTAACTGTATGTTATTAATTTTGAAACAGACAATACTTTCAAAAATGGAGTCAAAAAAATCTGAAGAATCTACGAGGATTTTTATCAAGAAACTTCCAAAGATTTTTGTAATGTTCCCACATGCAATATATACGTCTTTAAGATGTTTATTTGTTTAGTTGAAAAAATTTCTTAAATAAACTAAGTACAGTATGCCGCACTTTTTATGAAATTAAATTGAATAACAATTGTACAAATTTTCTATTTGAAAGTAAAATTAGAATTGAAATAGAATTTTATTTAAAAGTTTACCTTTCTACCCACACATGGTCAAATATTGTCTAAAAGTTAATTAGTTCATCATTTCCTAGTATTTTAAAATACTTGTTTTTTGTGAAAAAACTCTCTAAGGGGCAAAGAGGCTATTTTCTGAAATCCATTGATTTTATTCAAATAAATGCGATTTAATTTAAAAAATACTCATTTTTAAATTTTTGCAATTGATTAGGAATATTTTAAAGACCTAAAGTAAAGTAAAAAAATGTAGGCATTTCTCCTTCAAGCTCATGCGCCGAAAATTTTATACGGTAGGTAAAGAAAAGGATGATAAATAAGAGCATCAATATTATCCACTTATCATTTTATCAATATGCTCTCAACTAGAGAAATATCGACAGCATAAGATAGCGATTGACTCAATATGCTTGCACTTATGGCAATCTATCATCATTGCTTCGCAACTTGCGAAGACCTACCCGACTTCCATGGAGGAAAGAAAAATCACCACCCTTCAGCCAGTTAATTTATTCTGGAGTCTTCACTGAAAAAGCGATTCACTTTCTTTCGCAGATGAATGGCCAGGTCTAGCGGTTTGACACTTTATCACAAAGGAATCTTTGGGAAGTATCCTCCAACAAGAGGAATCTAATATTCCATGAACTGGAATTTCACTTGCCAATCGCCTGAAGCCCTTTTTTTCTCCCAGAAGTTCTTTTCAAGCCGATGCGCATGTCAATTGAGATTTTTTTTTCATTCATGGCCTTTTTCTTTTTATAACTTAAACTTTCTTAAATCTTCTTTTCCTGATTAAAATCTTAGACTGCTTTAAATTTATGTTTCAATACTTTATTAAGGAACTTGTATTATGAGTTTTCATGATTTTAATTTAATCTATAAAAATTACTAGTTGTTCAGAATCATTTAATTAACAAATGTTTTTTTAATAATGCTTTATTCATAAATGTATTCGAAATCCATTATCAGAATAATGTCTGATGCAATGAAAAGCCCAATATTATTATAATATGAGAGCATTTTCCGAAGACTTGATGAAATTCTCAACTATACAATATATCTATTGACATGAAGCTTTGTTACGTCGAGAGCTAATAAGGATTTTTAGAAGAATATTCTTTCATTATTATGAAATTTTTCTCTGTAGCATCAAAGAAGTTTTTCAAAGAATGCTTTTTTAAACTAAAATATCAAATAGATTAAATTATTTTATTAAAAATGATTTACTCATTTTCGTCAAAATTGATATCATCATAAACGACGAAACGTGTGCTTATTAATTCTCTTATGATGTCTTTTTATATGCATACACAATGGTGATTTTTTTAAAAATTTGAATGATAACAATATATTGAATAATTCGTATTTTAATTAAATTTTAATGCAAATGAAAGTTATTTTTAACAATATTGATTATTTTTAAAAGTTTGATTGTCCATTTCTAGTAAAAATTCAGTTAAAATGTAAATGAATTATTTGGAAGTTTTATAAAATTTTTTAAAAATTTGAATAAAGAATTCAGTAATCTTCATCGAAATAAAAGATTTTTAATTTTATAGATATATTGCACGAATTTCATAAGCGAGAAAGTTATTTTAATGATTCTTTTTAAAAAAATCATCAACGAAATTTTACTTAAGAAAATTAAATTTACGTTTAATTTATTGAATACAGAAAGTGTCTTATGTAATAGTTAATTTCAACATTTTTTTTAAAGTTTAATATAAAAGTATGTTAAGGATTTTAACATTTTGTGATATTTTCTGTGTATGAGTATTCTCTTCATTTAACTTATCAAAAAATGTAAAGTTATAAATTCCAGTACAAGAAGTTTAGATAAAATTCTTCTATTTCTTATACACTGAACTTCCAAATGTGATTAAAATTAAAATGGAAGGTTAAATTGTGATTATAGCATTCAAAATATGATGTACAATAATTACGTAACTATAATAAACAGGTTTACACTTTAAAAATTTGATTATCAGAATTTTTGAAAAAATAAACTCAAGTTAATTCTTATTTCATATTAATTAATAAACGTATTTTTAATTCCTTATTAAAGTGATATTTTCTAAATGTTATTTTAATGCAATGATTCTCGACTTATTTTCAATTTTTAGTTGGATCTAAAATAGGGAATGTAAACTTAGTTAATATTTCATGAATATTATGAACACGGAGAAAAAGGAATTTAAATTTTAATTTTGCTCAATATTAAACGAATGCATAGACATAGAATAGTTCCTGTTTAAGAGTACTTTTCGCATGTGTGTTCGGTATGTGTATTGTTCTTTTTATCAGAATTAAATTATAATTTAACAGTTTTAATTAAATTATAATTTAACAGTTTTAATTAAATTCATTTAACTGAATATAATGATGTTATTATTAAGTAAGAAACATTGAATTGTTTAATGTCTTGTTTAGTAGAAAATGTCCTGATGTCGTTGAAAGATGCAAATTTCGTTAATGATGAAAAAAATTGAATTAAAAATTCTGAACTTTAAAATAAAGGTTTCAACATAGGTGCGTCTATAACACGGACAAATGAAATTTTCGTATTTTTATTGATGGATGTTAAAATGCTTTGTACGTTCAGAATGTTTCCGAATTCAATAATTCATTGATATTAAATATTGAAAAATATCAATCAACATAAAAATTTAATTAGAATGCAATTAGAAGCAAATGATTAAAATACTAAAAATTATGTGATGATTGAATAACTAGTAAAATGTTTTAACGGGTTAATTTTTAAGAATTTGTGGAATAAAACATTTGCTTAAATTACTAAATAAATAATTAAATTTGAGTATAGTTCAAGACTTATATATTATGGGTATTTAAATTTAATTTTCATATCAATACAACTGTTTTTGTTTTGAACATTACGTAATGCGTAATCCGAAAGATATTTTAAATTTGAGTAAGAATATTTTATTTAATCATTCTTTTAAATTTGATAAATATTTTATAACAATTTATTGTATTACATAAATATAAATTTACATAAATTATCTTTAGCATAAAATAAAAGCATAATTCCAGTACATAAAACGTGTAATATATTATTTTGAAAGTATTTATGTTTGCAAATACAGCACAATGCCTATAAATAATACCTAAATGTTTAAAGGAATTTTTATTATTTTTAAGGCTATTTTTTATTTATTTATATTAATTTAACTATTATTAGACGGAAAAAATTAAAAATTAGAGTTCTCTCGTATAAAATTTTGCATGAAAGACTACTAAAAGATTTTATTATTTATAATATAATCTATTTCATAAGCATATTATAATCTATGACTTGTATATATATAGTTTTCTCAAGAATACTATTAACTTAATTTTATTTTATTGAAAGCATTTTAATTTTTGTGTACATGAATATAAAATTAAGCGTTTTTAACTCCGTCAAATCTTACAAAAACCATTCATAACGCTTAAAATGAAATAATGCAAATAAAGCTTCATTTTAATTTATTACTTTGTCGTATTTAAATGGAATATTTTGTGTTTATATATAGGATGCAATAAAAAACAGACATAATTTTAATATATTAATGTTTAATTTTCCAATATATATTACATGCGAAATTTCAACAAAAAAGTATCATAATAATACTAATATCTTTTTTTCAGCAAGCATGGAATTGTATGACATGAAAATATTACCAGACAGATTTTTCATGTAAATGCATTCTTTCACAAATTGACATTTTATGAACTTCTTCCTGAAATGTAATTTAAATTTTAAGTAAGGACAACCATTCAAAATTTTTGTATCATTTTTATTAACCTACTTATTTTGATTTTCAGTGTCTAAAGTAATGAAATAAGTATTTATATATACATTCAAAAATAAAAAATATAAATAAAAGCTTCTTGTAAAGTTTATATTTACATTATTTTTTATGGTGCACTATATTTAAAATATTTTTCTATCCATAAAATTGTATAATACTACACATACCAAAGTGAAAAGTAAACCAAAATCAAATAAATAAATAAATTTTAACAATAATCTTATAATAATTATTATTATTTTAATTGAAAACTATTAATGATGATCAAAAACATTATAACCAAGCCTCGAAACTTCCTAATTGATTTATCTTTACATTCTAATGTTAAAATCGTATTCATTTGATATGATTACAGATGTGTTGTAAAGTGTCCATAAACGAAGATATTAAATGATTGCATCAGTTTCATTTCCTAGCATGTACTCTTTTTTTCTGGGTCATTAAGCGAACTATATATATATATATATATATATATATATATATATATATATATATATATATATATAAGAAGTTAAAGCTCATGAATTATTCTTGGACTTTGACTTTAATGCTAGTCAGTATGATATTTTCAAAGTAATGATTATGAGTAGTAATGATTTTCAAACCTATTAAGCTGTCTTACATCTTGTTAACTCAGCCAAGATTATATTAATTCTATGGTTTTGAACTACTATGATACTTTCATTTATGCCAGTATCATTACATTTGTTCATTAAAACATTTCGTGTACATTGTAAGTAATTACAATAGAGAAGACATTTTAACAATTTTCTTATATTTTTGATAATGTATAGCAACTAACATTTTTGATAAATACTGTATTTATATGATGAACGAAAAATATTGTGCTTATAAGAATTTCTAGTAAACTAAAAATTTAATTAAAATGTTTAAGTTAAATTCAATCATTGTTAGAAATTAAAAAAGAACTGACAGTACATAATACTTTGTTTAAAATTTTACGTGTAGAGTAATAATAAAATATAAATTTATTGCATTTCCTTTAGCTCAGCAATTTTGAATTAAAACTTACCCTCAAAATTTTGAATTATTCAAGAACCTCTATATTTTATAAAATCTAGTTTTTGCAAATGAAATAATAACATTTTAAAATTGTTATTACTATACTGTGGAATATTTTTTAAACTTTAAATTTGAAAATTAGAATATCGATTTCTAAGTTTACCTAAATTTTGCTCAAGTTATAATAAATATATAGTGGTTCTATAGTTCTTTTAAGATTTTAAATGTCAAATAAGAAACACACTGATACAGATACATATTTATTACAATAAGTAAATTAGGGCTCTTTACCGCTGAAATATTTCTTGAAGTCCACAATAAAGACAATATAAGCAAAAAAAAAAATTGAACTCATAATATGAAGGTAAATAGGAACAAATTCTTGGGGTGGATAGTTTTAGAAAATTTAATTTCTTTATTATTTCACATTAATGTTTAATTTTCTCTAATTGCTAATTAAAATTTAAAATCATTTCCAAAGTACAGATAGAAAAATAGCAAATGTCATATTATTTAAACAGTTAAAGCTTTTATTTAAAGAATATATCATATAGTTTCGACACTTATATTTAGTAATTATAATGTGATGAGTTATTAATTTAGTATCTCGCGTCAATATGAACATCATTAATATTGAAGTAAAATTTCTTAAATGTGTTGTAGGTAAATTATAATTGATACGAGAAGGCATATTGATATGTTTACCTATGTGCTTAAAGCTTAAATATCACTAAAAGTTTGCAATTATTTCAAGTTATGCTGTTTTAAGTATTGAACTACAATGCAGTTTTACTATTTTATACATACAATATCAAAAAGACACAGTCAATTCTCAAAATTTTTTATCGGTATGTTGAAATTATCATTACTGCAACCATACATACATATGTTATTTTATTTCAGCTTACCCTCACGATTTCCAGAATTGCAAGTAGAGCTTCAGATTGCAATTGAAAACAGTCCAGACTTCTCTTGCCTCCAGGCTTCCATCCTCGGTTGGTTTCTCCAGTTCCTAAAGAGCTGTGGATGGTTCCAGCTTCACTCAGAACGGTTACTGAGAACAGTACCATGAAAACTAAAAGCACAGAGAATTTTGCTGAAGAAGCCATTATAATTCCTTAATAACTTGATTATAATTGAAGAATTGATAACCTGGAAATTAATAAAAATTTATTGTTTAAAGTATAAGCATATAAATTAAAATACTGTTATTTATTATGTTTTAATTATTTAGAAGCACTTACAATTATTTTAATGCAAGGATATCTTACACTTAAATAATTAGGTTGGTGCGTATGAAATGTCGGATTCTCTTTACATGTGGACGTTTTCCTCCCTGTTTTCGTTATACTTTTGTATTTGGCATAACCTCATTCATACTCGTATTGTCCATTGCCAGAGACTCATTTCAGCAAAATAGGTTTTCTCGAAGGTCTTCCCTTTTTTATTTCTTTTGAGTTTATTGCCGATATGAATTCTGCCGACATTCGCGTCATTTTCTTATATGAGTACAAACTTGGTAATAGTGCTGCAAAAGCTGCACGCAACATAAACCAAGCGTTTGGGGAGAATACGGTTAACGATCGGAAAGTGCAGCGTTGGTTCGAAAAATTTCGGACTGGCGATTTTTCACTGCAAAATGAGCCGCGCGGAAGACCCAAAACGTCTGTGAAGAATGATGACCTGAAGGCTCTAGTGGAAGCGGATCCAGCCGTATCCACGAGGGAACTTGCTATCAGGATGAAAGTTGACCATACAACGATATTGAGACACCTTTCTGAGATTGGCAAGGTTAAGAAGATGGACAAGTGGGTACCGCACGCACTGACAGAGCGAAATAAGCTGGATCGGTTAAACGTATGCTCATCATTGCAGCATCCACCATATTCACCGGATCTCTCGCCGACCGATTTTCATTTTTTCAAGCATTTAGAGCTGTTTTTAAGGGGCAAACACTATGAAAATGAAGACAGTCTAAAAAACTCGATATCAGAGTTTATTAATTCTAAAGACCAAAATTTTTTAAGACAGGCATCTACGCTTTAAAATCTCGTTGGGAGAAGTGTATTGAAGCGAATGGAGCATACTTTGATTGAATAAACAGCTTTTGAAGAAAGATATGCAGTTTTATACAATCACTTAAGAATCCGACATTTCATACGCACCAACCTAATATCAATATAATCAAGGCATAAAATCATAAATTGATGCTTGAAGAATACTTATTTTGTACTCCGATTAGAAGAGGAATTGTATTTTTCAAGATTAAAATAAAACAAATTTACCATCACATATATTCGGTGCAATGATAAATTCATAAATCATAAAGTACTATTTTAAAGTAAATCGTGCTTCAAGAAGGTGTTTCCCAAATGTATAAGCTTTAATATTGATATTAATTACAAAGAAGTACTCTTGAGTGATTTCAATCCTTTGTTTTATTTAATTGCAAAATGATTAGAAGAACCCAAAAATGTGCCTTTGCTTCACAGTTTATTGGCTAATAGTTGGTTTGTATGACCGTTTATATGAGTATTAGTGCTATTAAATATAGTAAGATAACAAACTTAAAACTAATAAATCTAAAAATTTGCAAATTATTGCAGAATTTAGAGTAATAAACATTTAAACTCTACAGTTATAGAACAAAGAATTGTGATTAGACTGTCACAAATTTAAAATGTCTTACCGTACAGCTTTCACAAAGTGAATAGGACTCTATTCTTTGGAATCGCTATATATACCATTCCAAAACTCAACAGGGACTTAGTTCTGATACTTTTCTTTACTAAAAATAAACTTCTTGAAGTGTACTTCCTCACAAGAGCATTCTACGGAATTTGTTAAATATTTATGACCTGAACAGCATTCTCTATGGAGAAAGTATGTGGAAATCTCAATCTGAACAGAATTACGAAAATTAATTCAAAATCAAACAAAGTTTTTTTTTGAAAAAATGTGAAATAACACAATCTTTTGCAATGTTTCAAATATATTTAATACTCTTTCTGCTGCCCATTTCCAATGTATTTTGTAGCATTTCCCTCAGGAAAAGGCATATATATCATGTATTTGTAAATTTTGTATACATATTTCATTGGAAAATTTAGAAAAATGTAATTTTTTTCAGTGAAGATGCAGTTATAAAATATTTTCATAAGAATTAAATGCAGATAAAATGTTAGCTAAGTCTTTGAAAACTCTTGCATAATTTTGAAATTTCACTTTCAGAATCACTGGTTAAAATCCTTTGTAATATTTATTATCTTTACCAAATTGATTTCTAAGAGTCTGAATATAATTTCAGATTTCCTTTTTTTATATTATTTAATGACATTTCTTTTAATTTCTTATCAGAAATGGAAAAGAAATAAAACAGTGAAATTTTAAAATTATTTGAAAATATGATATATACAGATTATTTCAATAAGCTTAAAATAAATTATTATTTTTACATTTCGTGTAAATGAAATAAATGATATTTTGGTAAAATCTTAAGCAAAATTCTTAAACAGTTTACAAATATTTCTTGGTGGTTGTGAAGTCTTTACAGTGTAATTGTCGCCTTTTATCAGCTGTCAAAAATCTTATGGTAAAATTCATCCTTTGTTATAACCCAAGACAAACTAAAACTTAACACCATATTTTACTTTTTTATATTTTTCAAAAGAATTATAGGCTTTTAAATAAGAAAGCATTATAAAATTCTAATATACATGTGTTATATTGCTTATAAACATGTTACATGATTTATATGTATAAATCCTACTTTTTCTTAAATAATATGTTTAATAAAGAAAAGAAGAAAGATTGTTTTTAATTATGAGTTTCAGATTAATTTAAAATTTATTTTCTTTGTCCTTTAATTAAAATGTAATAAAAGCAAACATTAAAAAATACAAAAAATTTATTGCTATAACTTGCTTATGATTTGAATCATGAAAAAGTTTTGCTTTTGGCTGAAATGAATTGCAAATTTTAAGTGATTTATCTTACTTTTTTGCTAAGTTAAGTTTTGATACATTAGATATAAGCTCAAAATTTAAAGATTTGAATTTCATAAGAACTTGTAACGAATCTTTTAAAATATACCAGGCAATTCAATGAAATGATGAATATATTCATCAATAAAAAATGTTTATAATGACTTCAGATTCCCATGAAGCATTTCTTAAGAATTTTTAATTTAAACCTATAGAATTATAATTTAAAAGAAATAAAGAGAAATATGTTGTATATGACAGAGGATATTTGTGAAGTTGATAGCAATACACTATTTTAAGAGAAATGTTTAAACGAAACATAAGAGCAAAAATCCAAAATAAGCAAAAACATGTTAAACAAAACTGTAATTTTCAATAAAATGTAATTTTAATTGATGATAATTCATTCTTAATAGTGATTCATTTAGTTAAATATTGTAAATTAAAAAGCTTATATTTAATAAAAAATAAATAATTAGTTTTTGCTGCCATATAAAATAAAATAAAATAGAAAAAGTAATTACAAATTAAAAATTTTGCTGACAATATACTCAAAGTTAATAAAGAATGTTTATAAAAATGATACTGAAAAGATGATAAAAAAGAGAAGAAGGATTATTAGAGATAGTTTTACAAACTAACCTTTGTGGGCATACTCTTAACATAAGCACCAAAATTTATAGTCTCTCTCTCTATATATATACAATCACACTGTACGTGTGAACTCGAATCTTTTTTTAAATAATAAGAGCTATATATTTTCTCTAAGCCGGATAGAAATAGCACTGATTCAGAGAAAGCCATAAGCTATTTTCCATTGCTCAAAAAATTGTTCTTAAGAGTATTCGACGAACATTAAAATATAACTATCGAAGTATTTTTATGTAATGAATGACAAGAAAATATAGACAAAGAAAATATAAGCAATGTAAACAATAGCATTAACTTACAAAATTCCTTACCATTCTATGTGCAGTATAACAAGTTTAAAAATTTAGAAATAAATAAAACATATAATCATGTACCTTAATATTTACTTATCAAGTATGTTAATTTTCAGTTTGCTTCAAACATCATTAATATTACTAACTTCATAAAGTAAGAAGAAAATTTGAAGCGAAATTTATTATATATTTATGAAATGATTATGTATGCGTTTAAGTAAATGCATTGCAAACATTACTATCTTAAACACTCTACATATGTCTATGTCATTCGGTATTTTTAAAAATTAGTAAGCTGAGGTTTTTCATCAAAACTAAAATTCGCAATTTTGGTATTGCTGCTGAGCTGTAAAACAAGTATAAACATCAGAAACTAGTAGTACAAATGAAAAACTATCGCGTAAATACGTCTTGGTAACGTTAGCTTGATATTCAGAATAGAAACATTGTATAAAGATTTATAAATAGCATCATTATTTTCGATAAATCAGTTTGATGCTTGATCTTCAGTTTTGTGGTTGCTATGGATGATAGTGTTATCCGTTCTTAACAATTGTCCAGCAGTGTTTATATATATATTACTGTGTTATAGTCATCCCAAATTCAGAAAGCTATTTTTTGGAACATAGTAATGTATAGCAATAATGTTAATCCACACACAATATTCAGCATTCGAAGTTATATCTCTTAAAGTCTCATCTTTGGTTTTAAATGAGAAGGATCCATTTGATTACCGTTTTGCAATTGTTTTATCATTTATTTAATGTCCACAACATGCAAAGAGTTTGCCTTGTTGGTAAAATTAATAACTTTAAAAATTTTTCATGCTAATTACTAAAGAAAAAATTTAAAATTTGCAGTGGTTTAAGCAATCGTTTACATTGTAAACATGTGCATGAGTTAGTGTTGACTGAATAGCTATATCTTCTGCTTGGAAGTCTGAGTTGTTTGAATGAAGTTTGATAAATCGAGTGTTGTATTTCTTCTCTTTCACAAAATTAATTGATCTTTGAACAATATGCTTAAACATTTTGGTTTGTTGGAAGATTTCGATTGCTGTTTGGTATATTCCTTCTTGAATGTTATTCTTGTCTATGATGATGTGTATGGCCATCTTTTTTGACGGATGAAATTTATATTCAGTAACACCTTAGAAGTACTTGAATGGATCGATTATGCAATTATTATTAGTAGTGGGAATTCTTCGTTACCTTAGTTTTTCTTTGGTGGTATCATCGGCGAAGGTAAAGAATTTAGTATGGTTTAGCCAAACATGTTTAAAGTATTTGTAAAAGAAAATATTCTAAAGTTATGGTCAGAAATGAGGTTGTTGGAGTTTATTTTGGATTCTCTATCATAGTTCACTGCAATTTCTCTATTTTCTAAAAACCAAAAATTAAGTTCTTCATACTCACTAGAGATTTTGCTCTTAGAATGGCTTATATGACTTCTTTACCAAAAGTAATCGTAAAAAGTGTATTTTCTTATTCATATTGCTCATGTATTGTCACCTCATTTTGCTGTATTTAATTCTTTATGACATGAATAACATCTTCTGTATGCGTTCCAGTAGAATTTAAATTGTCTTCTATTGATGTAATTAATGATATAGAAATTTTGTCTCAGGCAATACTTTTTTTCATGGTAAAATTTTCTAACTTTTAACTAAGTATTTGGTACTTTTGCCTGATAGAGTTCTTGGATGGCAGTTCTAAAATAATCCCATGTTATGTAAAAACATAAATTATTTATAGAGACTTACATAAAATCTACTTCATTTTCCAATATTAAGGTACGTGAATTTGCTTTTAAAATGCTAGAAACTAATCTGAAAGTACTTTGTAAAAATTGTAGTTTGTGATTTGCATCAACCTTCTTAGATAACCCATTTATAGATAGCATCTTTTGATTTTTGATAGTTTCAAACCTTTTTTTAATGTGAATAACGAATCAGTTCAATAAAGGGATACTTGTATAAAAGCAGTCCTTTGATGCTTGTCAATGTATAATTTATTAAATAATTTTATTTAGTTTAATTATTTAATTAAATAATTTTTAATTCGTAATGTTAAATTTTTACATAATGAATTACGTAATGAAAATAATTGCTTAGATTCTAATAAAGAAAACAATAAACAAAATTTGAAAATATTGTTAGTTTATTATTGCATATTTGTAAATAGTTATCAAACACAAAAGCTTACCTTTAATTCTTAGCTAAAGACTTTTTTAAAAAAATAATATAATGTTTATTGAAACTTAATTTGTACTGAATTATTTTGGAAACAGGCATTAATTAAAGTAAAATTTTTTATCGACTATACTTTATTTATTTAAATAAATTTTTTTATTTATTTATATTAATTTAACATTATTATTGTGTTCCAAATTTCATTATAAAAACCAAATAAAAAATTTAGGTTGTTGAGAATATTTTGTTGATCTAGCATTCAGCATTTTTATGATCGAATACAAAAGTCAGGCCTTCATTTCGGAGGAGCTCTATATTAAGTATTACTAAACAGATATATATTTACGAACAAGGAAGGATTTTCCAAATCTTAAATTGTTCTTTTTAGACACGGAAAATATATTATTTTGAAAAAAAATTGAAAAAATTTTTAATATTCTTTTTGTATTATAATATTTTTTCAGATGTGTTTAAAACGTTTTCAGAAATCTGCTTTTTAACAATACTATGAAACTTATCGGTAGAATAATACTGAAAATAGGATTAGAATTTACCATATCATGTATCATAGAACATTTTCAACAGCAAAACATATTTTGAGAAGTGTACCCTATTAAATATAAAAGTGATTATATGTCGTCTGTTTTTTCTGACAAATAATAGCTTTAGAAGGTAAATACATTTCATATTTTAAATAAATTCTATTTAATTAAACATAATGGTTAAATATAAATGAAAATATTTTGTAATTTTTAATTGAATATAATTGTTATAATATAAAAATAAAACTATTAACAACTCCCGTTTAGCTTTATTGTAGTAAAAATTTGATGTAGAAAAAATTTCAATATTATTTTTTCTAGATAGTGAAATTCATAAAATGAGAAATATTTTTTATAAAGAGCTTAATATTTAAAGATTTCTTTTATTCGCAAATGATTTCATTCCAGGAAAATATGTTGGTTAAATAACTTGAATTAGTTTTTGGTTTAATATTTTATTGTAAAAATAAATATCGGCTAAATATTTTTTATTTTGAATACTGAGTGGGTGTAATTACCTGAGCAAAATTGAAGGAAATAAAGAGAGTTAATTAATATTTTGAAATGGGTTGTTTGGTTGCTTGAGTTTTATGGCACAAGGTCCAAAAATGGACAAGCTGTGCCAATATTTTGAAATGGGAGTAACATTTTTAATAATTTTAAAATAGTATAAAACTTAAGTTTTAAGTGCAAGAATATGGAAATAATTGGTATCTTGAAACTTAACAAACGAAAAGAAATGTTTTATAAAGTAAGCCAATTTTTCGCTTTTAAAGGAAGATTTCTGAGGAAATAATTAAACTATAATGAATAATAATTATAAGCTAAAAAGTGAAAGAATAAAACTTTAAAGCATTAAGAATTGGAGAACAGTTTTAAAGTTTTAATATAAAAAACTAAATTAAAAAATAAGGTTATTAATAGAGCATAATAACTAAATTAAAACATCTAGACATTTCGCTATGCATGATGTTTTTCCCACTCATTTATTAAAGAAGCATTTCTGAGAAAAAGGAAGTGAACATATCAAAAAATGAAACATTTTTTTAACTTTATAATTATAGGTTTCAAGCAAACTATATTTATATATTCAAAATTTTCAAAAATAATTGCTGATTTGGATTAAGAATAAATCACAGAGTTATGTTATCAAACAATCTAATAGTGAATCTGATGAATATTTTAAGGCATAAAAATAACAAAATTTGATGGAAACAATTAAATTGCTTAGATCATGATTACAATAAGTAAAAAGTCGTATCAAAAAAGTAAAAATTACAAATTATATATTTATCTTTTGTAAAATATGAAGAGAGAATTATATAATTATTTAACGAATAATAAAATTATTTTAAGGAAAGTTTTCTGAAATTAAGCAATTGAGTATCACTTCTCGATATTTTAAGGGAGTGTTTTAGCGTAACACTTCAATGCAACTTTTAAAAAAAGGCAAGAATAGCCCACTTTCATCATATTCATCACATAAGAGAAATATAAATTTATATCCTTTCTGCTTATTAAAAAATATACCAACAATATTTTTAAAATTCATTTTTCCAGCTGAAGATAAGTATCTTTCGAGACTCCCGAGTTTTCATCCCAGTGACCACATTGGTAGAGTTGATTAGTGTTTAGATAGATAACTATAAAAATAATTTGCTGAATAAAATGAAAAACCTATTAAAAATAATTAAAATTGTCAAAATTTAAACATGGAGAATTAATTTTGAGAAAATAGTAATCGTAAGTAAAATAATTAGAAAATTTATTATTTATGATAAAAATAGAAATTGTAAATTTTCTTAATATTTTAAATAAAAAATAAATTTTTATATATTCAGTAAACTGACATTTTGAATTTTTGGTTTGAGTTATTCAATCAGTCATTCCTTTTCCTTAAAACCATCATTTTTTTAAAGTATTCATATTAATGAAAATATCTAATTTGTTTGAAAATTGTATATGCTTGATTAAGATAAATATTAAAAGCTTCTATTTCATTTTTTAAACTTATCCTTTTTTAAATTTTAAATGGATTTTCAAAAGTTTGCACAATAAATGGGTGTAAAATAAATGATTAAAGATTGTTCCGTTAACTTTTAATAAATAGATATCTTTGTATAAATCATTATTTGCAGAAAAGTTATAAAAAACATTGAATTATTAATGTATATATATATATGTATATATAAATAGTATAAAATGTTATTATTTGGTATGTCTGATTTGGAATATGAGTGATTCATTTTTTCATATAACATAAAGTATCATATTATCATGGAAATACACATTTTGTTAAAAACGATGCCTATATGTATCATCTGTATATGGATACTTATAAAGTTATTGATGACTTACGAAGAAACAAAAAATCTTTTACATACCTACTAGATAGTTTTTAACTTAGGTTTAATAATGGCACAAATGAGAAATATTAAATATTTATATTTCTAGAAATACTTATAAATAAACGAGTTTCTTAAAACGAGAAAATATTGTTTGCCTATTTTAGCAATTTTTTAAGTTAATGTTTAATTGAGTAAAGCATTTTTTAGTCATGAAAATTAATAAATTTCAATATTGCTCAAAACTTAAATATTGTGTTCCTTTGACATTAATTTCCCAATCGCTATAAATGTTTTTCTTCTAAACATTATAGAGCATTCAAGTAAAGTAAAACGTTATATCATTCGAGTTAGCAAACGAAAGTATTTGATTAATTTATTTAATGATCTTTTTTAACTCTTACAGACTCGATTGCTATTTTTCATAGTTTCATTTTTTATATAAATTTGTATGGATTAATCTTAGTATTAATTTTAATATGTGTTTAATCGTGTTATTCATCTTTGAAAATACTTAGCTTAAAACACAATATTGTTAATTACAGAAGGTTTGACAATACAGTTTACTGATGATGTTTTGAGTAACATGTTCTTTTTAAGTGTAAGAGTGAACGCTAAGTTTGAAGATAAGGGGTTTTGGAGTCTTTATTTAGTACAAACTTAATAATAATTCTTATAGTGCATAAATTTGTTCAGGGATATCATAAATTTAGAAATTATTTTTCCTGAAACCAGAATTCTCTCATGTATAGCATTGGACAGCGAAAAATTAAAATCTATTATAATTTATTTTAAATATATGTTTCTTTCTACTAGAACTTTTCTTTCCATTTTAATGCAAGTATTTTTTGTTTTTGTATACCTGTGTGTGTGAACAACAAATTAATTTTTTTGCTTTATTGGAGATGCACAAAAACTTATTTTGTTATAGTGTTTCATCTGATTTCTTTGTATTTATAAAATGTAAAGAAACACAGAAATATGTGTAATATGCTAATTTTTATTATTTTTCAATAAATATTACATAAGAAGTTTTGGGATAGAACATTTGTAAGCTTTTTTCAATAGTCATGATATCAGAGGATTACCATGCTGATTTTTCATCGAAATGGATTCTTTCACAAGTTGATATTTTCTGAACTTCTTCCTGAAATATGAAATAAATATAAACATTTAAATATCTTCCCTAAAATTTTACTCGATTAACTTTGTATTAACAAGCATATTATATTAATACTTTCAAATAAAATAAATTTCTCGTTCAAGTATGTATTTTTTAAATAAAGGATATTTGGCATTTACATTTGATCAAATTATTGTATTGTAATAAAATAAATTTCATTTACGGATTTTTTTTGGGTAAATATACCGAAATGAAAAATACCAGTTACACATAAAACAGTTTCAACTATAACTTTGTGCTAGTGTTTGGGCTTTTAATTGAAAGTTATTAAATATTTTTTTATTAAAAATCATTATAATAATGATTAAAGTCTGCCGAAGTAGTTTGAGATAGTGATTTATAGTGATGATTTGTGATGATTCATCACTATAAATCACTGATGATTTGAGATAGTGACAAAAAAAATTATATTCCCCAAATCATTTTCATTTCAATTGATTAGAAATGTGCTGAGAAATGTTTCTAATTGAAAATATTTTAAACAGAATGTTAAATTAAATCACTTAATTCTTACATTAACCAGTTTGAATTATATTTGATGATTTTCATATTAGTAAGTTTTCTTATAGAAGTTTAAAATTTAATTCATCGTTTTTCGATTTTTTATCACCACAAATTATGTTAATTCCATTTATACTTCGAGTATTCTCTTTATGTAATCGAAAAGTGTTTATTTATTTCCTATCTATTTTTTTGAATTCACTGTCAGTTTTAAAAAGTTGTAAAATATCTTGGTCTAAAAGAGATTGACCAAAAAATAAATTTGTGTGAGTTTTAATAATACATTATTCATATAAAGAATAAAAAATAATTCTTTAAAAATCCGAATTCTTTAAAAAATTTAAAACTAAACTCAAGTGTTTTACAAAATTTATTTGAAGTCTTTTTAACAATTCTTTTATTTAACAACATCTAAGACTTTGTTTCAAAGTCTTTGTTTCTAAGACTAACACTTTGTTTCAAAGTCTTAGATGTTGTTAATGTCTAAGACTTTGTTTCTAAGTCTTACAGTCAAATAAATGAATAAAACTAAAATTTTTTTTGGATTTTGTTTCGGTCAACTATTTATAAGTAAACCCTTTTTTAAAAATTCTCATTCTTTTTAATTTTTATATTTATAGGAAATTTAGCCAGTTAGAAAATTTAAAAAATCCATTGTTTGAATAATTATGCTTTAAGCAAGGAATATTTCCTGTGTCAGAGTTTGTATGCAGTTAAATAAAAAAATGGTTGTATAGAATTATGTTTAATAAATCCGAATACATAAAATATACTTTAGTATCAAATATTATGTACAATTTAAGAACTAAAAATCTCATACAATGATGTTGATGGGTATCTTAGTATTTTAAAATGTTATAAAATAATGTTTTATATTATTCAGAATACACAAAATTTAATTTCTTGAATAACTTATTCTTTATTATGTAATAGAATTTTTACATTTTGTGTCTAGAGTCTTTATTTCTCATAAATGTTTAAATTTGAAAAGATCGTTCCAGATGCAAATAAACTATGTGAGATACTTAAAATATTACTAAACATATAATAATGTGTCCTTTCTATTTTCACCTTTCAAGTTTTTATCTTAAACAAATACCTTCACATTAATTTTACGATAAAAATTATTGATGGTGTAGTTTATTACAATTTTTAGGTAAATAATAAGACATATGTAAGGAAACTGAAATATCTAAAATGGATTGTAAATAATATCGATTGAATTGTTCATGAGTTCTTAAGTTATTTGAGTTTCTTTACTTTTCTGTAGTGGGGATTTTTTGTATAAGAATATAAATTCAATCAGATATTAAGATATTTAACAATTTAATGTAATATTTTAAATACCGAATTAATGGAATTCTATTTTTTGGGGGTACATCAATTTAAAAACGGAACAATTTTTTTAAATTTAGTATGTGACGTAAAATGTTGTTTATTATTACTAAAAAAACTGTCTTTATTTCAGTTTACCTTTACAACATCCAGAATTGTAAAGAGAGCTTCAGATTGCAACTGAAAGCAATCCAGGCTTCTCTTGCCCCCAGGTTTCCATCCTCTGTTGGTTTCGCCAGTCCCCAAAGAGCTGTGGATGGTTCCAGCTTCACTCAAGACGGTTGCTGTAAGAAGCACAACAAGCAACAGAAACACCGCGCATTTTGTAGAGAAAACCATTACGATTCCTTTAACTGCAATACAAGAATCGACACATATATAACCAGATGATAAAAGCAATATGAATTACTTAAAGTATATGTTCAAATAAAAATATATTTGCTCTTGTAATTATAAGTATGTAATTTATTAAATACATTTACATTATTAATGCGTTCTACGTATAATTTTTTATGTTCATGTTTCATAAAGCTTTTCTTTTTATTTCTCATTTCAATTTAAGCATTTAAATATTACAAAGAAATCCAGTTACTGCTTTATTCCGACAGAGGCACGATAAATGGCTTATCAAATTTTTATAAGTAATATAGTATACTACTTAAAAATACATTCATAATTGCTAAATTAGTTTTTAGAATGCTTCCTCTACCATGAACTTTTTTTAAATGAAAACATTCCTTAGTTATGAAAATTATTATATACACAGGCATATGAATGATAATAAATATGTACAATACTTTTTGATTATTTTCAATCATTTTAATATTTTTTATAGATTCAAATTATTATTAAGTTAAATACTAATGCATTGTTAATGGATTATTATATGTTAAAAATAAAATGCAAACAACCAAAAAATTGTAAGAGATAAAATTAGTCAGCTTTTAATAAAAAGTAAACTATTTTAAAGACATATTCTGAAAAATTTTCCTATTACCAAAATTAAATGCAAGGTAATTTTAGCTAATATATACAATGATTAAAAAACCACGAAGCTTAATTTCCTTAAAAAATTAAAATAAATAAAAAAGTATAAGAAACTTAAGGATTCAAACATATAAATGAATGATTTTTCCTTGTAAGAATTGTTTAACAGTGCAAAATCATCTTAGTTCTTAAATGAAATGTATATTATATTTCACAGAAATAGGATAAAAAAATGAGTAGTTAAATCATGGCGTTAGTTTACAATATTTTCTGAAATTTTAACTCTTGCTTATACATTGTTTAATTTCAAAATGATTAAAAAATTTACATATATATAATAAGTTCTTATATCGTATTTCATTCTTCTGATTGTTGGTTTGTTAAACAATTTTCATTAATGTTACTAACATATAGAATAAAAAGATATTTAATTTGAAATGCTCTTGGAAGATATAAGTTTAACATATTAATTTATGATGAACACATATGTGAACTATACTTACAGAGTAAAGAATTGAGACAAGATAACCAGGTCTTATCGATACAGCTTGTAGAAGATGAATAGTAGTGCCTTCATCGGAATTGCTGTTTATATATTATGTCTTAAATCTACCGGGATTTTGTTCTCGTATATTTCTGTATCGAAAATAGTCATCTTGAAGTGTACTTCCTCTCTAGATCACAAAACACAGAACAGAATACATTAAATATTTATGACTTGCAAAGCAACTATCTCTAGTAAGAAAGTGTGTGGAAACTTCAATCAGTGTAGCGTTACAAAACTTAATCAAAAATCAAATAACACAAGATCCCATTCAATATTTTAAAATTATTTTTTATGCTATTTTTGTGCCCACACTTTCTGTTTTCTGACATATTTCCCATGGGCAAAAACAAATATATGTTGTATTTATTAGACACATAGATATATTTTTATTCAATAATTGAAAAAAAGTTTTAAGGGAAATAGCATTATAAAATATTTTTAAGATAAACAGCAGAGGCCTATTTTAAACCATTCTCAATTCCAAAATTTCGTAAATAATTCTTATTTTCTCAATTAGAGTCATTGATTTCAAGAATGAATCATTTGATTTTTTCATAATACTCTTATGTATTTTAAATTTTTTAATTTTCTTAAATTTTTTTCATGCCTCTTTTTCTAATGTCATTTAGTATTCAGCTTTTTAATAAGATATTTAAAAGCAACTAAAAATATGTTTATTGATATTTATTAGTACAGAAACATAATATAGTAACTAATTGTAGTAACATAATTTTATTAACTTGAAATTATTTATGAAAATAAAACAAATTAATTAAGGAATAGTTCAAAAAAATTGTAAAAAAGTAATACGCGTCCTTACTCTTACTTTCTTTTAATGTAAATGTTTTAATATATAATAAATAAAATACGAAATTAAGTTGTCAAAAATAGAAAAATGTATTTTTTGCAGTAACATCTGTTTAAGATGTGTATTTTAAAATGTTATATAATTACTTTTCAACTTCAAATCTGATTTCATGCAAGTTGAATGCTCACACGTGTTTGTATATACACATGAAAATTAAACTCAGTACTTGAAGTCAGAACGTTGTTACGTACAAAATTGTGTCAATATGTTGAAAAGGCAGGTGTCTGTTGTTGACCATAAGATGTGATACTTGATGTCTGCAAGAAATCCCTCCAAATCATTTACTGTGAGTCCATCCAACAAAGCCAGTAGGCACATGATAGGATGTGAGCCACTGAGAAACGATCTTATGGAGTCAAGTTACAATTTTTCTGTTGGATGGATAAACTTGGTTACAATGTCAGGTAAACATCTTTTACCCGAATATATCATTCCAACTCTTAAGTTTGGCGGTGTATTCATCTCTGGGTGTTTTTCGTGTACAGCTGACAAATCGCATGTTAATTCTTCTAAATCTGGTAAATTATAAAAAAATTGATGAAGACTATTTACATGACGACAAATCGCTATGTTATACTGCACTCTTTGTGAATCAGTGATATTGCGATATGTATGTACAATGTCTTCCCTGAACTACAGATTCCAATCTATGGAACATTAGTGAGATGAATTAGATCGATGCTTAAGAACAAAGAAACCACTTAGCAACTTAAGAACAAATATACCCCTAAAGCTTTATTTTAACATTTTAATAAAATAAGTTATTTCATATAATTTCACATATTGTATTAATTATAATATTCTCTTGCTGTAATTTCACAATTATTTTTAGCAAATGTAGGATATTTTTAGTACATAATTTTTCTACTACTTTTGTAAAATGATGGCGCAGTAAGTTATACAATGGGAATGATTGCTTAAGTACGTTAAGTATTATGAAAATGAGTGATATTGATTATTTTAAAACTTAAGAAATTCGATTATTTATTCCTTCTCTGTTAAGTATAACTATATTTAAAATAAGAATTATTTTATTATTTTCAGCTGTATATGAACAAAGAAACAGTACCTTCTCATAAAACAAGAGTAAAGCATCTTGTAAAAGAAAATTACCACAAAAGTTTGTGGTTGTTGCAATTTAAATCATGATAATAAGCTTGCCTAATATTACTCAAAATGACCATTTAGCAAAGTGTGGTTAAAGTACTATAATGCTTCTTTAATTTCTTTTTATCGTCAGTTTTATTTATAAATATAAATAACAATTTATTGATTTGGATTTGAAATTTTCTTTTGAAAGTTAAATAAAACATATAGGTTTTTGAGAACATATTTCATATTATTTTTTATAAATAATAATTATAGGATACACACACATATTTAAGAAACTTGAAAATTGTTCCAAATCTCGAATATTTTTTATTTCTAAAAATTATAGTTAAGACGGCAAATTTACAAATTTTTCCTTTGTATGAAAACAATATTTTCAAATGTTTCAATTCCTCTAATTTAAAGACATTTTTAAGTAAAAATGTTATTTATAACTTGAATCATATTAAAAACAAGCTTACGATTTACACTGTTTTAATTAATTTCAAGAAATGTATTCTACGAATCAATCAAATTTTCTTTTACAAATTTTCCTTTAAATTAGTAAATGACAGACTCTCTAATGGTTTCACTATTAGTTACCAATGAAATTAGGAAACAAAAATTTTTAAGATTATGTAAGTAACTAATAATAATTTGTTGAAATAAACTCCATGAAAAGTATGATCTCATTTTTGCATTTGTTTATGTTCACGATTATTCAATATAATTCATCATCTGATATTGATTTAAAAATTGTATGATATTTACGCTAATTCACATATATGCATATGCAATTCATAGGAATATCTTCGATAAGGAAATTTATATATTTCAATTTATTCATCTGTGAGAAAAACCAAATCTCCTATTCCCTTATCTGGTTTCCTGAGTTCCACAAAACCATGAATTTCTGATAAATTATATCTTATTTTTAGTAAGGTCAGCTGAAATCACATTTTCTGAAACAAATAGGAATTTTATGATAGTACTATTTTTATAACAAAATTATTTTATGAAATGTGTATTATTAGACAAAATATTTGTACGCAATGAATTTTTTGAGTAAAATGTGTATTGCGTGTTATATGAAGATCTGATGTGTTTAAATATAATATGTAACTTTACCTTAAATTTATTAAATTATTTATATATATTTACATTTTACATATTTACAATTTTAATAAATAAAAATATCACACCAGTGATAAAACTTATTGTCGTTTCTGATAAAAAATAATGGTATCATTCATTATTTTTAATTTGACAATAGTTTTTTTATAAAGAGGAACATTCAAATTTAGCATACTTTCCATTTGATCCTAAAAGCCAAAAAATAAAACATTTATTATAGTTTTATCAAAAAGTCGATTTATAAAAAAATTTAACTTTGCTGATTAAGTACATTGTATTATTCTATATATGCTGAAAGAAATGTGTCAAATATAAAAAAAAGAAGATAAACACTTAAAATTAATTTTTCTTTCAATAAATATAAAAATTTTTAACTAAAAAATCTAATAAAATTTGAAGATTTAAATAAACTCAACTTACAGCATATTTTTTTCTAAGAAAATAGTCCTAAATAATCAATTTGTTTAATATATATATAAAATTATATTAATTTGTAATTTTTAATAAAATACTTTTAAGTAACATTTTCTAAATATGCCAGGCATGACATTAAATAATTGAAAAATATTTACTGCAAAATAATTTTAATATACAAGAGCACAAATGTAAAATTAAATTAATAAGGTATAAATATTTGGCATATAAGAGTTATGTGTATACTAAATGGATTAAATTAAAGATACTTTTCTAAAAAAAATCGTTAATAATCGTTTAATAAAAGAATAAATATTAATGACTTTATTATAATGTGCTTCTGTTAAGCAGTTCTTATATAATAATAAATTAATAATCAAATTACAAATTCTAATCACAAATATAACTATTAAATTAATTCAAAATTCAAAAATCAATGTAAAAATATAATTTTCTCCTAATTTTATGTAAAATTTTTATATAAAACAGAAATTGTATAATTATTTAAGAATAATCATGAAAAATTCTTTTTTTTAAAATTAATATGAAAAAGTAAGTTGATTTTTTGATTCTTTACCAGCTAAGTTTTTGTAAGCGTTGTAAAATTTTATAATAATTTTAATATTTTATATTTTGTAAAAAAGTTATAAACAAAATAATATTTAAAGTACCATAGATTTTCTTTCGATTTCACTGAAATACTTATTTATTTTCATTTTATTACAATGTGCTTTGCATATTTTTTTTAAGAAAGTAAGAATTTTATTTCATTTCATGTCGTGTTTTAAATAGGTGAGAAGCTAATTTAGTTTTATACCATTGATGTAGAATTTTTTTTTGTTTTTCATCTATGAAAGAATTGATATACATATAATTTACGATTCCTAATTGTTTTCCAATACTTATTTTCAATTAAAATGTTCTCAAATTTAGTTACTTTAAATGGAAATTAATATTGAAATAAGCGAGAATAAAATAAATTTACCGATATTTAGAAAGACTAGGTATATTTATGTTAAAATTTTGTGTGGAAAATAAAAATAAAAAAATGCATTGTAGGTTTAAAAAATGTCTACGTTATAATTAACAATTAATATTGACCTAAGTGATTTAATCACCTATTTAAGATTTTATTAAGTGTTATGATAAAAATCTACACAATTAATATTTAATTTATAATCGCTTATCTTTTCGAAATTAAAGACAAGTTATTGAGTAATTAATAAAGCTCTATATGAAAATTAAAATTTGTTTCACTATTTAAAAATCATTAATTTTTCTGTTAATTTTGTGAAAATCTGTAAATTAAGTTTAATATTGGATTTTTAATACATTTATAAAGTTTGTTATTAAGAAATGGAACATTGAAATGTTTATTAAAAATTTTCCCAGAAACTATCTTAATAATTATATTTTTACAGCTTTGAATTAATAAGGTACTGATAAAATTTCAAATGTGTTTATCACTAGAATTTATCTTCTTTAATGTGTACAATATAATGTTGCAAAATATAAAATTGATTTTACTAAATGTATTATGTAACTAAAGCATGCTCAGTAGAAGTTAAAATGGAAATTTTCTAGCTTACATATATAATTTATTGGTTAAATTTACGTACTCTTTTATTGACTCCTAATTGTTTCTCAATTATTTAAACATTTAGCAGAAATTTAAAAGAATCTTTTTTGCGCAAATATCAATTTGATATATGAAACCTTCATTCAGACCCTTTAAATGAAACATTTTCAATTATTTTATATGAAACTTTTGTAGATTTGAAAGTATTTTTCAAATTATCAATCTTTTAGGAAATTACTTATACAACTCAAAGAAAATTGTAAAAGTAATAGTAAAATGCTATAAAATAAATAAAACTAACTTGTTTTTATTAATACTTTACTTTTTTTTTTACAAAAATTAATTTTTTTCGTTATTAGCATACATATTAATTGAAGCAGCCTTAAGTTTTATTTTTTAAGACTAATTCTTATTCTATATAAATAATATAAAATTTAAAGCTAGTGGGATAAAAGTTCAACTTCTCATTGATTTTGCATTTTTATAGGTAGTGGTTTAAATTTTAGAAATATCTTTTGTTCACTTAAATTTCACTGTAATTTTATTTCTATATAAATATAAACAAATTGACATTATATAGAAAGTAATTAAATAGAGCATTTGTAAATTTTTCAAGTCACCTAAATATTAAAGTGTTGTCGTATTGAGTTAAATTTTTAATGTTGAGATATTACACAATTTCTAGTTATAATATATAGCACACGAATTTTTTAATATAGCTCAAAAATGTTAAAAGATAGCATGGAGGAAAATATTTAATCCTTAAACGCCGTCATCTATAACAAATATTCTCTGAATAAATACTGTTTAGTATAGGATTTAAAATTTTAGTTTCCTTTTCCCTACTATAGTACACTCACAAGATTATTGCAGTAGATACGAGTCACACGAATATCAGCTATGATGTGGGAGAAAAAATTACAAGTTTAATTTTAATGTGCTTTTGCTTTATGAAATAACATATCACATAGACGACAGCGAATTTATAGAATCCTTTATATTCGCTAACAGCAACAATTGATTAACAATGCAAAACTAATAATTTTATATTTGTTGTGAGGAAAAAGTGATGCTCTTCACTTAACAATACAAAAAACAATAACATACACAATAACATAAAACATAATAACATAAACACAAATAAAAAACAATAACATAAAACATAAATAAAAAACAATCAATCTAGGTAGTAGTAAAATACATCAATAATAGGTCTTAGCTGTCTCATTCTCAAATAGCATTTCTGTACATTGTGCTGTACAAGGTGATGTACTTAACTTTAGAATAAAGACAATGTAGAAATATTTTACGCTTCAGAAGTTAATATTATCTATTATTCCAAAAGTGGATTTCGGTCTAAGTCCACGAGGCAAGGAACCAGGGAATCTCTTGAAAAAGTATATATGAAATGAAATCCTGAATTTTGAAATCAGTAAAGTATTCCTGAGTTAACAAAAATAAACAACCATAAGCATTTTTTAGAAATTTAGTACAACCCCACATTGTGTTCATGTGAGTCATTAAATAAGATAGTTAATAAGTACTATGCTGCAGAAGTGACATTAATGTATCAAAATTCAAAGGGATTAAACCAACATATTTCAAGTATTTTTTAGATACATTTTTATACAAATACATTTAACCAGCAGTAACAAATCTAATACAAATACAATCAAATCTAATGCACAATTTGCTTGAATTGAAAAAATAATTAGCTTTATCTTGTTTGTTATTTAAAATAAAAAAAACTGAGTCTAATTTCATTTTCAATTGCTGTATATTTGTTATTTTAAGGCGTTCTTTAAATAAATATTTATTGTTCAGAAATTCAAATTTTAATATAAAAAATTATGATTTATAACATTTTTTACGTATCTCAGAATTTGAGATACTATTTTGTTATAGGTGTTAATAATGAAAGAGTGACTTAAATTGTCCTGATGAAATTTATGAAATAATAGATTGGAAATTTATGAATTTAATAATTTAGGGGCATCCAAGTAGATGGATTCATTTGGGAAATAAGTTATTTCAACTTATTATTGAACTCAGCACTATATACAAATTTATACATGCTCATAATATTTCAATAATTGTTCAGGACAAGTCATGAAAAATTATAATTTAATTCATTAAGTAAAAAAAAAACTGAAATAATTAAATTTAAATTGTGTATAAATAAACAGTCTACTATAAATTAGGTTTTTCCTCCCAAATGTAGCACTGAGGCTCTTTTGTGGGTATGATTATTTATCAATAAAAATGCAAAGTGAAAAAACTTTTTGAAGAAATAATGATGTTCTGAAAAATTATTGGCAAAATATTTATTTTCTTTTAATTAATATTTATAAATTTCTGTTTTATGAAAAACATTTTTATCAGTGTCTTTTATTTCAATATACGTAAAATTTGAGTAGTCATATGTTAATAATGTAATAAAATAATTTCTTTTATAAAAGAAGTTTCATAAAAAAATGAGTTATCATTAGTGTGTGTCCTAAAAATACTGAGGACAATTGCGTATATAAATGAGCACTTGAATAATCAATTTAAGCTATGGAAAACTTCGTTACTAATAAAGTGAATGTATGTAATGTATTTCTCAAGTCACATTTCTCAATACGTTACTTTTATAATTTTGATTATTATGAGATCATAATGCCATATTATACTCACTGTAAGAATTTAATTGACTGAAAAATTTTAAAATAGTTTTTTAATCAATGAATCTTATCGCAATATTCTTTAACATTAGAGTTTGCTTAGACTATGGCAAAACATTAAGATGGAACTCCTAACTTATTAAGTCCTTTGACTACCTTACAGCTTATATATTCAAAACAATTCCAGAAAAAGTGTAGAAAACACAGGCATATAAATACGCAAACACAATGGATAGGATAGCTTAAAACTTTATAAAATCTAAATCTGATAGTGAATCAAAACTTTGGAAACCGTTATTTTGAAGTAAAAAATTTAATTCACTGAGGGAAAACTAATTAAAAAAGTACTTATCAATTTGATTTTAATTTTTTCTAATTGTTTTTTAAGATTAATTACTTTTGATTACCTTTCTTGTATAAGCAAAAGTTGATAAGTCACCCTATACCGACGAAAGAATGTAAAGAAGTCAAAAAGAAAAAAAAATATTAGTAAAATATCAATTTCTGGTCATAATTCTTTGAGAGTTATTTAAATATATTGATAATAAAAGAATGAAATTATACATTCAATTATACCACCAAGAGGTTAGTTGCTATTGGGAGTGAAGAAAAATTCTCTGTGGAATTAAAATGTATCACTCTATACTAAAAGAGAGCTCAACGTCTTATAATGGGTTGTTGTAGCCATTTAGTCTATTGCCATGTCATCTTTGTATGGAGATTTTTTCTGAGACATGGACAAAAAATTTATTTCCAGCAGAGTAAGAGAGAGAGAAAGAGACTGATCCCCAACGACAGAGAAAAAATGAGTTTCTCTTCAAAATAACACAGCCACATCCGATGTACAGATAACTATTGAAATCTAAAAATAATTATTTTCAAATTCTAGGAAATATATAAATTTAGTTTTGTTTCTTTGTTTACTTGTTTATTCTATATTAGTTTCCAGTCATTGCTACTTTAACCGTCCCAAGTATTGATTTTTGCTCAAATAGCATTAATAACTTATTTTGAGCTTGTACTCTGGAAAATATAACAATAAGTTATATTCTGGAAAATTAAGTTATATTTTCAATGTAATATGTAACTTTAAATTTGCAAAAATATCGATTTTTTGTCAGTATAGATATTGATTAGTGCTTACATATGTAGTTTTAAAATTTAAAATCTTATTACTTAATATTGTTAATTTATATAAAAACATATTGTTTAATCTTTATATGTTTATGCAATAATTTTTATATTTGCTCATAACTTAACTTATTTTACAATAGCACCTAATGTTGAAAACTTTTTTTTCCCAAATAACCGAAGTTCAAAAGGCACTAAGTATTTTTAATACATATTTGAGTACTCTAACCTAAAATGTTTTTGACAATATATTTTAATTAAGTAAAATTATTTCAATTTATTAAAAATTTGTCTCAACTATTTAAGAAACCATTCTAATGGAACATAAAATAAATGGGCATAATTATTAGTCCACATTTTCCTTTTAAAACATTATATTGTTAAAATTTTAAAAATTACAATGATTGATTATTATTAAATATCTCTTAACAAGAACAATATTTAATTTGCCTAAGAAAAAATCTTTAAAATATTTCATAATGTATTTCTTTGATAGATCATTAAAATTCTAATTTAATGATATACTCAAGGAAATATTTTTAAGGATTTAAAACATTAAGTTTATTCAACATGTTAAAATAAATTTAAACATTTTACTTTTAAGATATTTCCATTTATTTTTATTTTTCTTCTTATCTTATATGTCTTAGAAAATCTGAAATATGAATTCATGAAACCTATTACAAAAAAACCTAGCTATAAAACTATGAAGTATAGCAGCATTAAAATCTTTTTTTGTTTGAATGCCAATAGATTCTAATAATATTTTAAATTAAAAAAAAACTTGAAGACACATTAGATTACATTTCTTCGTGCTACTAACGAAATTTTAATTATATTCAGTTTATCAGTTATGAAGAAACTGTTGCAAATTATTTAGCAAAATAATGCATAAATAAAAAAATATTGCTTAAATTTGTTTTCTAAAAATGAAGTTTATTTTAGTTTTCGATTTAAGGGCAAAGTGTTTTGTATGTTATAAGAATGTTCTATCATAAATTAAAACAGTTGAAATTGCATGATTTAGTTTTTTTAATATAAAACAGATGAAGATTTGTTATAAAAGCTTTCTAATTTTGAAACTAATTGATATTAAGGGAATTTAGTTTTTAGTATCATAATGAAACTAGCAAGAAAAACCCATCACTTTTCGGGTGTATTTGCTTCTAGTGAAAAATGTGTATCTAAATTTAAAGAAAAATTTACATTATGCTAAAAGAACTATATGTAGACTTTTTTAATGATATTTATGCTCAATTAGCTTTGATCAAAATGTTATTTTGGCTTTTCAAATAAATACTCATGTATACATCAGCTAAAAAATTGAATGAGATACAGAACTTTCGAAATTTCCCTTTAATTACAAAATTATCAAATAAACATTGTCTGGAATCCTTTTATTCATATGCCAATGTACTTCGTACCGGTAGTGTTTTGGGAAAAATGAAAAAATTTCCAGGCAGTAAGTAAAAACACGCAATACTTTTTCAAAATAAAAAAAAGTATTGTTTAAAAGTAGCATACCGAATGGAAATGTATGAAGAAGAGAGATAATGCACAATACATATTTTTTGAGTACTTCCATCGGCTAGATGTGATAATTTTCAAACAGAGAAAGAGCCTCATGATTTCGTTCTTGAAATGAACAGAGTTCCTGAACGTTATTAGTTTGTAATGCAATGAGTAACTTATCTCCAAAATTTAGCATAATAGTGAAGGCATTTTCCAGTTAAATTTTCGTGGCAGTTATTCTGAGACAAAAAATAGTTAAGTAAAACATTATTTTCAAACCATGGCAAAAAAATAGATTTAGCAGAAGTTGCTAAAAAGTTAAGTAAAGTATACCAGCATATATCATTACATATATCATAAAAATCTTGGAGTGTTTACACTCAAAAGAATTGTACAGTTAATAGAATGGGTTTCTGAATTATTAATCATGACTTAAATGATATGATGGTGACAAAACAGCAGAGAAAAATTAAGTGTCAATAAGCATAAAAGAACACATTTCTTTTGCTGATTAACAGAAGGTGAATTTTCTATTTCAACTTGCAGAGAAAATGGATGAATATGAAATAGTTTGAACAAGAAAGAATTTACAAATATCTGACAGAAACCATTAACATTAAAATAATTAGTTTCTTGGTTGGACATCCAAAAGATTCTTACTGTTTGGGATTAAATATGAACTTTTCTCGATTCAGTTTCCAATTACACTTAAATATTAAAATTTCTCTAAAAATTTAAGTGTTTTTTGCATCATGTGAAAGGAATTTTTAAAAAAACAAATTAACAGTTAATTTAAATCAAATATGAGAGAAATACGATTTTCTTAGTTAACTATTTTCCTGATTGAAAACAGTGTAGCTAAAATGATCAATTTTGAAAACAGTTTATATCGATTTTCAAAATTCGACGAACAAGAAATAAAAAAGAAACTTTCTCTATCTCTTTAATCAAGTACGTTGACTTAATGTCAAGAGAATGAAAGTTGTCATTAACACGTCTCTCTAATGGAATAAAAATGTGTTTTCATAAAAGCATTTGTTGTTATGAAAAAAATTCTACACAAGATTAAAGCATTTAATTTTTTAAGTCTCTTTCTTATTTTATGATTATCAATACTGGTCTTGTGTACATCAACTGCCCACAACATAAAATTAAATTGAAACAATTAACTGCTTAGTTAATTTCAAAGGACTATTTTAACCATAACTCAGTAAACATTCTGAAATTTAGGTCTTGAGTGAAAAACATACGAAATGTTAAAGTCATAACATTTGGTAATATTTATTTATGTATGATTACACGATTTTCTTGTTAAAGAGTTGAATAAAAATTTAATTCACTAAGATCAAACTTTCATTAAACGTACAGATTTTTTATAGTTCTGTATTTTTATGAGGAAAAATATTTCGCTGGAAATAAAGTACTATTCTTTTTCTTAGAAAAGTTATTATTTTGCTTTCAAAGACTTGCTTTCAGAGTCAAGATCAGTTAGTGGCGATATCTAGTGGATGAATATACAAACAGAAATAACTTGTTATATTCTTTCAACATTGTTTTGTTTTAATTATATAATAGCTGTATCATTGTTTAAGTAAGAATTATTCTTTTCTTAAAATATATGATACAAATAAGAGATTAGCTTTTCTTAGAATAATATTTGTTTTTATTGTTTACTAATTTGATTACCTATTTAAATCTAAAAGAAAGAGAAATTTCCATAATAAATTCTTAAGTTATTTAATAAATATATCTACGAAAACATTTTTTCCATTTGTACTGTTTGATTAGATATAATTATCAAATTTTAAATTACGAAAGTAAGAACATGAGGTTTTGTTAGTATTTTTACTAAATAAAAGTACTAATTAGTTTGTAAAGTCCTGAAATATTGGGTATTTAATTTTTAAAATTTTATCTGGCATTATTCAGAGTAGTATCATATACATTGTAGTTTATTTATTTTTATAAAGAAGAATTGAATACTTATGAAAATTTACATCAAGATTGGTTAGAAAAAAGCCAATTTTCTTACTTTTTTAGATTAAGTCAATTTTTTAGTAAATAAAATGGCCTTTATGAATTTCATAAAAATATTCGTAAATATTGCCAGAAAGTTTAAGTAATTAATTTTGATCTTTGATTTGAAACCTTTGACTTGAATCTTTCATATATTCTACGTATCATATATCAAATCATATGTTAATATTGGGCGGACAAAATGATTTCTAATTCTGGTTTGTTCAAAGCCTTAAACCGATACAAGTATTAATTTATTAATTCTATTTAATTTGGTACATTTTTCTGATTTTTATACAGATAATTTAATATCTACTAACTTTTCTAATGCATTTAAGTTATTATATAATATAATTACTCTTCATATCAAGATTTTAATCAAGCGATATTCAATACATTTTATTTCATATTTTTTTTGTAATTTCCTTTTTGAGATGATGATTTAGTGTGACAAATATTACCTGAAGGGAAAAAAACAATCTCATTTAAATAAGTGGAAATGATCATAACAAGTTAACAAAATTTATTTTTATTAAATAGCAATGCTAATCTATTTTAAGGAGATCAATGTCAAGTCAAACAAAGTTTTCAAAAAGTGTAAAATATTTCAAAATTCTACTTTTTTGTAAAATATACAAAATAGTTCAAATTCAGTAAATTTCTAAATAATATAAATAAATGTTTAGAATAGAGGTAATGTTTTCATTCAAAAATCCAAAACAATATGTTTTATTCAATTTTTTCATATGATGTAATAGATATTTTACTTAATCGGTCTTGTCATATTTCATTATCATCACTTGGCATAAGAAATCATAAAAACTGTTGGACGCATGGAGAGTTACATGAGTTGTATGTCAGAATTACGTACAAGTTAAACAAGCAAAGTTTTGGTACCCAAATTTTTCTAGGATTCACTAAATTATTCGGATCATGAACTGCAATACTTCTTATATGAAATACAAAATGCAAAACTTGTTAAATTACGTTCTTCTCCCTTGTTCTGCTCTCTTTTTAAACATCAATGCATTATGATAAAGTTCAAATGGATCTAATGTTGTTAATTTCAATATGTTATAGCATTTTGATTTTATATTTTAAGCTAAATTTGTGTCTCAACATTTTTTGGGAAATAACAAATGTAAAATATACATTTTAACTGTGTTTATACAAATTTAACTCATAAGAATGCAAGAAATACTAGAGAAATAAACAAACATATCCATTTTTTACACAAAAGAAATGTAAAATTTTGTTGCAATTTCACTTCCTTTCTATATTTATAAAATAGAAATAAATTTGAATTGAAGTAGTCTTTCATATGTTTATTACATGGATACAGTTACAAATTTCTATTTTTCCTTGTATTTGTTTTAAAATATCTCAGAAAAATCAGAAATACTCGAATTTTGGACAAAACTTTAGCAACTTAGGCATGTTCTTCGTTAAAAGCTTCATTGGGGAAATTTTGTGAGATTCTTAGCGACCTATAACGAGGTTCTTATCGACTCGGGGAAAAATAGATATTATTGGCAAAGTCTATCCCCGAAGCTCTAGGACCTATATAAAGTAAAATGGACTAGAAACTTCCAGAAACGCTTACGAAATTCTTTGATTTTCATTCCATGTCAGGTATAAATACCGCCGTTCGACATAGAAGAGTTAATGAAAACAATCAGTCAGTGTGCTCGCCAAGTGCATAGAAGTTATAGTCTGTCTGTGGAATTAGAAATTTTTGCGTTAGGAAGCTGTTTCCTGTTGTATTAGCTCAATTGCAGCAGTATAATTGTGTTTTCTAGAGCTGGAATTTTCTGTATTTTGAAAAATTGCTACGAATAAAAGTGTTATGATGTTTAAGAGATTGTTTAATCGACTCTCAATCAAAAAACGAACCCTGGTACAATATAAACTACTCGCCACCCAAATTGCAACACCAAGAAAGACAGATACCACAACAAAATTTACTTCGTAGATAACATGTTCACCAAGTATCAAATAATTAAATTTATAGACTTCTGTGAAGTATGGTTCCTGCCAAAATTAGTAGCCAGAGTAGCCACCATTGTCGGAGATCACAGCTACCACACGCCTCGGCATTGACTCAAAGAGACTTTAGATGCATTCTTGGGGTACAGCAGACCAAGCAGCTTCCACAGGTTGCCAAAGTTGATCAAGGTGTGGCAGTTGGGGATATAATCTGTCAATTAATGAGCAATAATGGACCACATGTTTTCTATCGGTAAAAGATTCGGAGAGTGAGCCGGCCAGGGAAGCTATTCAAATTGGTGATTGACGAAGAACCCTTGGACAATGCGTGAAATGTGTGATTGCGTATTTTCCTGTTGAAATATGTCTGTGGGTAAGCCCTGAACGTAAAGCAGAACAACTGGCTCCAACACCCGGAGATGTAGCGCTGGCTGCTTAAAGTATCAGCAATGCGTACTAAGGGAGTGCGAGAGCGATATTCAATACCACTCCATATCATAATACCCAGTGCAGGACCAGTGTGGCATTGCATACCGCAGCTGCTCAGCATCCTCTCTCCACTGTGTCTCCAGACTCGAATGCGACCATTGTTGTGTTACAGACAGAAGCTTGACTCGTCAGTAACGACAATTTTATTCCATTCTGCCGTCCACATCATTCTTTCATCACACCATTGGTGGTGAAGACGCCTGTGGTTCTTTATCAAAGGTAAACAAAGCAATGGACGCCTAGCGGACAGATCACTCTACCGTAAACGGCATAGAATAGTACGCGCAGACACAGGTTGATGCGTTACAGACTAAATGAGCTGTGTTATGGTTCGGGATGTGACTGAGAGATCCGTCAGTGCCATGCGCACAATTTGCCTGTCATCACGTGAAGTGGTGCACTGAGGTGTATGTGATCGATGACGTCGGTCCGTGGTACTCTCCTGCATCCAACGATCACATATCCGCATTACAGTTGTTTGATTTCTTCCAGAGCGACTACAAATTCCCCTGAAAGATAATCCACAATCTCGGTTGGTCACTATCCTTCCTCTGTCGAACTCGGATACTTAATCTAAAAATGATTGCTGTTTTCTACCGGGCATAATTGATTGCTTTTTTGAAAAATCATTAGAAAAGCACAATTGGCGAACTTGAAATCGTTGAAATCTCCAAGCCTTTAATAGCTCTTTCAAGTGGCGCCAAAGGCGCGCTTGATGCACGTCTGCGCCTAAATTCTAATCATTTGTATACCTCACCTCCGCTAATGCTTATTGTAAATTTCATGCTATTTGCATGCTTCCTTCAGGGTGTTGCATTTACGGTGGCCAGAAGTGTAGAAGTAAATTCCTGCTTTATGAACTTTTTTCGACAAAGGAAATATTCATCATTGAACAGTTAGTTATATCAATGCATTTTGATTATATTTGAATCAAATGCAATTTTTAAAAATATATTTAACATACTTAGGCAAATATTTTGAAATTCGCTATTTAATTTATACAGATAGAAGCGACTTCTTTTACTTTTAGTATTTATCTAGTCCTGTTATTTTATTCGTTTTTTGATTGTTTTTACATAATTTTGTTTTCTTTCTGATTGCTTTTCCTGGAAATTTTGTGCCAAACTTTATAATTTCCTAAATATGGTGTTTTGCTCTGTTTGAAGGAAACAATTAGTTCGTATGTTCACTGGCAGAATGAATAATATTTATTTCCATGTCCACATAATTATCACATATTGAACCTAAGTGATTAGTTTTTATTAAACAAAGAAAAATTTTTTAACTGGTAATTCTTATAGCCATAACAAAATACGTTCTAAAAATAGGACATAATTTTTAAATATTATATGAAAAAAAAGAAAAGAAAAGAATGCTTCTACTGCATTTAAAACATTTCGATGAAATTCAGTTTGCAATGAGGTTGTCTTGTATCTAAGGATATGCGATAAATAATATTGTTTTTCGATGAAAAAGTGTGTTTATTATGTAATATTGACCAGGTCATGAAAGAGCAACTTGAACTCTACAAATAATGGAAGTGATTGCTGTTACAATATTGAAACAGGCTATTACAAATGGCCATAAAATAATTACGGACAAGCCATAATACGAGATTTAAACATATTATATTCATATGTATAATTAGTTATGCGGAATGTCTTGAATTTTTATCAAAGAACCACATATTATATGCTTTTTGCTGATAAAGTTGTGTGAGAAGCTTTTGCTCTACAATTACTTGTTCTGTGTTGACAGTGGTTAGTTACTTTACGCTCTGCTTTCACTTTTTCCAACAAGAGATTATTCAACTAGGAATTACAGTTATGAATGTACTCCAATAAATACAAACATACAAAATTTAAATGGAAGTCAAGCCCATGAACTGTTAAATTGAAAGAATACTGATCTCTTATATATCCATTCAGCTTGTGAATGAAGGTGGGGGATTTTTGGCTTTGATAGATTATGTAAAATAACCAGGCTCATTTCCCTCATGAGTGGCATTCTAAACAGATACAATTACTTAATTTGTCGTGAAAAAAGAATCTTCACATTTACCAAGAAGTTACCTTGCGTGATCATAGTGGTACTTTTGCTCTCTTGAAGACTGTAATATGTTTTATTAATGGCTCTAAATATGTACATATGTTATTGAGTTTCATTATATCTCTATTTGTCAATGCTATCCCTATAATTTTTTATGCAAGACGAGGTATCACCACATAGTGCTTTGTTTTCGAATAATATATATTGCGAGAAAATTATATTCCAAAGATAAAATGTGATTGGAAGATTATTTCTATCATCTTGGATTGCTCAACTAACCTATCGATTCTCTCATGTCATTTACATATAATAATGATCCGATATATGCATCTCAATAAGCGACATTTAGCTTATTTAAGTGATGAAACTGCGATATTTTTCATTTATCAAAGGAAAAGATTGTGTATTGATTTAGAAGTTAATCGAATGAAAATTTCAAAACAAGATGATGAAGGGCATGTGGGAGTATTTTTGAAAACTGAGGTTCAAAAAGTTGTAATAAATTTACAGATTAATTTTTGGTTTCTTTTATTTTAAAATGATGAGGCAATAAATCTCTTATACATATAATATTTTGATGCTATTTTTAGTAACTACTTTTCCTCGTGTAATTTTAATAGTAATTTTGGTCACTCACTCCTACTTTGCTATAGTTGTTGGATATGTTTTCATAATGAACAAACTAAATGATTTACAACACCCTATTCTATTGATGGAAATACGATTTATTTATTTTCTTCAAATATTAAAACCATATTCTTAGGAGATCATATTCACAAATTATGATTGATGTTTATCCAGGAGCTCTTGAATCTAAAAATACAGAGAACGAATATATTAGGTTGGTACGTATGAAATGTCGGATTCTTAAGTGATTGTATAAAACTGCATATCTTTCTTCAAAAGCTGTTTATTCAATCAAAGTATTCTCCATTCGCTTCAATACACTTCTCCCAACGAGATTTTAAAGCGTAGATGCCTGTCTTAAAAAAATTTTGGTCTTTAGAATTAATAAACTCTGATATCGAGTTTTTTAGACTGTCTTCATTTTCATAGTGTTTGCCCCTTAAAAACAGCTCTAAATGCTTGAAAAAATGAAAATCGGTCGGCGAGAGATCCGGTGAATATGGTGGATGCTGCAATGATGAGCATACGTTTAACCGATCCAGCTTATTTCGCTCTGTCAGTGCGTGCGGTACCCACTTGTCCATCTTCTTAACCTTGCCAATCTCAGAAAGGTGTCTCAATATCGTTGTATGGTCACCTTTCATCCTGATAGCAAGTTCCCTCGTGGATACGGCTGGATCCGCTTCCACTAGAGCCTTCAGGTCATCATTCTTCACAGACGTTTTGGGTCTTCCGCGCGGCTCATTTTGCAGTGAAAAATCGCCAGTCCGAAATTTTTCGAACCAACGCTGCACTTTCCGATCGTTAACCGTATTCTCCCCAAACGCTTGGTTTATGTTGCGTGCAGCTTTTGCAGCACTATTACCAAGTTTGTACTCATATAAGAAAATGACGCGAATGTCGGCAGAATTCATATCGGCAATAAACTCAAAAGAAATAAAAAAGGGAAGACCTTCGAGAAAACCTATTTTGCTGAAATGAGTCTCTGGCAATGGACAATACGACTATGAATGAGGTTATGCCAAATACAAAAGTATAACGAAAACAGGGAGGAAAACGTCCGCATGTAAAAAGAATCCGACATTTCATACGCACCAACCTAATATTATAAATCAATTTTAGAAAATTTTAACTTACTATTAAGACAAAGTAAATTAATCAGTAAAAATTACAGAATATTTAGGATTTTTATTTACAAATATTTCTTTTAATTTAAATTACAAAATTTTTCTAAAAACTCTGTAATAATAAAAAAAAATTAACTTTTTTGGTAATTTAAAATAAAAGCATTTACTAATTAAACATAAATTTGCTGAGTTAATTAATAATTTTGTATTTGCTAATTTAAATTTAAATATATTACGATTTTTATTATTCCATTTTGCAAGCATTTAATGATTCGAATTTTTAAATCAAAAGAGAGAGTCTTAATTACTTATTTCTAATAAAAGAGAGAATTTTCCATTGAAAGGATAACTATTTGTAAAACTCAATATTACATTAATTATTTGAAATAATTTAATTTTTTATATCGTTTGTCTTCACTGTATCTTTATAAATAACATATGAAATACAATTTTTTTCCATTTAGCATGACTTCTCATCACACTTTAAAGTAACACAAGAAAGTTCACGGATTGCTTATTTTTTCACACTAAGCCCATTTTTTGCATTCAACCAAAGAATGCCAATTATAGAGCATTTTAAATGATTACAAATATTCATATCCAAGATGGGAGTCGAAGCGAAGAGCTGTTGGATCCCATAACTAAATATTCAGCTGCCAACTGAGACGCTGTGAAGAAAATACTGGCAGTAATAAGAATCTGGAATAACAATTTTGAAGTAATAAAAACAAACTTTGAAGTAATAATAATTGAAATAATAAGCATCTTTAATTTTATAAATTTGAAGTTTAACACATGTGTTGTTATTCAAGAGCCACCAAAATCATTTCGATCTCATAAGCTCAAGAAAACGCGATTTGGACGGAATTATTATAAATTTGACTTAGCCACAAAAGCATTGAAAGGTGCATAGAAAAAAACATAAAATAAACTAGTATTTTGATCCTTACATATTTAGTATATTGGAAATAAAATGTTTTATAGTATGTAATATTTTGTTGAGAGCAAAATTTAGTTTTAGCAAAATAACTCAGTATCACATAGTAATATAATTTCAAGTTTACATTCAAACATATTAAAGAAAGGTAATTTAATATCTTTCTCGCTTAAGAATGTCAATTTGATCTTCATATAAAAATTCAATTGCAAATATTTTATATAAGATTTTATAGAAATGTTGTTTATTAAAATTATATTTACAACTGAAACAAACTAATATTTTGTTAAATCAAACATTTAAAATGTAGGCAAAATTACATTTAGTTGTGCAAATTTCATTTTCACAAATTTATTTTCTTCAGAAAATTCCTCATTGTTGTATTTTATGTAAATGAAAACTTAATTTATACCCCTAATATTTGTAAAACTTTAAATTCCGCTTGCAAGTTAAAAAATAAAAGTACGCATGTGTTCCATTAGGAAAAAATAATAGAAAGAATATTATTTGTGAAAGCTGCCGAATTATCAACTGCATAATATAATATGATTCCTATTTTTGGCAACAGATAAATGATACAAAAGGTTTTTGATCTTCTATTTTTATTTTCATTGCAAAATTGAAATTTCTTAAACTAACTTATGCATAAAGTTAAAAGAAACCATTTATTTGCTGAAAATAAACTGCGCTTAAGAAAATGACAACAATGAAAAATGAATTGCAACATTTATTGAGTAAAAAGTATGAGTACTACATGCAGGTAGAAACAAATAAACTATAAGTAGCTTAGTTTTAATAACATTGATTCGCTTGGTCACAATTTGCTTAAACAAGAAATTTCATTTTTTTGAATTGTAAAAAGGAAAAGCAGAAGATGATGCGTTTCTGTCTTCACGAAAGCTTACTGATTGCCATGACTTAGAAATCAAACATTTCCATCCTTCACGCCAATCCTGAACTCCCATGATGTCAGTCTACAGTGAAAAAAAAAAGCATAAATCAGAACAAATTTGAATATTGAAAATTTTATAAAAAGAGGTCCTAATAAATCCATATAATAATTACATTACTTTCGGAATCAACATTTGAATTTTATATATGCATATATATATATATATATATATATATATATATATATATATATATATATATATATATATATATATATATATATATATATATATAACCCGAGTTTTAAAGTTAAATTTCAAATTTTTTTGGATTTCCTTTCAGATAGTTACCATAAGTAATACAATGCTGGCCACCCAAATTGCAACACCAAGAAAGACAAGAGATATCGCAACAAAATTTATTTTGTAGATAACATGTTGACCAAGTATGAAATGATTAAATTTATAGACTTCTGTGAAGTGTAGTTCCTGCCAAAATCAGTAGCCAGAGTAGCCGCCATTGTTTCAGATCATCGCTGCCACGCGATTCAGCATTGATTCAAAGAGACTTTCGTTGTGTATCTGGTGTGGCAACTGGTTATGTAATCTGGGTCAATCGTTGAGTAACCATGAATCACATGTTTACTATTGGCTACAGAGCAGGACAGCGAGCTGGCCAGGGAAGCAATTCAATCTGGTGATTGACTAAAACCCTTGGAGAATGTGTGCTACACGTGGTCGCGCATTATCGTGTTGAAATATGACTGTGGGAAAGCTCTGAAGGTAAGGAAGGACAACTGGCTCTACCACCTCGGAGATGTAGCCCTGGCTGCTTAAAGTACCTGTAATGCGTACTAAAGGAGTGCGAGAGTGACATCCAATATTGCTCCATACCATAATAACCGCTGCAGGACCAGTGTAGCGTGGCATAACGCAGCTGTGTTCAGCATCTTCTCTTCACTGCGTCTCCAGACTCGAATGCGACCATCGTTATATTGCAGACAGAAGCGTGACTCGTCTGTAAAAACAATTTCATTTCATTCTGCCGTTCACATCCTCCTTTCATCACACTATTGGCGGCGGAGACGTATGTGGTTCTGCTTCAAAGGTAGACTTGCGGACAGACCACTTTGCTGCAAAGGCGTCGAATGTTACGCGCAGACACTGGATGGTGCGTTACAGACTGAATGTGCTGTGCTATGTTTCTTGATGTGACTGAACGATCCGTCACTGCCATGCGCTCAATTTGCCTGTCATCACGTGAAGTGATGCACTGAGGTGGATGCGATCAAGCACGTCGGCCCATCGTACCCTCTGGCATCCAGCGATCACATATCCACATTACAGTTGTTTGGTTTTGTCCAACGCGACTACAAATTCCCCTGAAAGATAATCCACAATCTCGGTTGGTCACTATCCATCCTCTGCCGAACTCGGGTACTTGATCAAAAAAATAATCGCTATTTTCTACGAGCCATAAATGATCATTTTTTGAAAAAGTCACTAGAAAAACACATTTTCCGAATTTGAAATCGTCGAAATCTCGAAACGTTTTACAGTGGCGTCACAGGCGCGCGGGATCTGCGTCTGCTCTAAAATTCTAATCATTTGGATATCTCACCTCCACTAATGCATGTTGTAAATTTCATGTTATTTGCATACTTTCTTCAGGGTGTTGCGCTTACGGTGACCAGCAGGGTATATTATTTATAAGCGAAATAGAGTTTTTTTCGCTTTCAAAAAGGAAATCTAACAGGCTATAATTGAATATCATATATAAGATAAAAATAAAATGTAAAACTATGTCTGAGAATCTGTTTAAAAATAAATTGACAATAATTTATTCAAATAATTACTTATTATGCGTTAAGTAAAAGTGTATGAAACAATGTTTACGTAAAATATTTTTTATTAGAGTAATACAGCATGTGGAAAAACAACTGATTTTAAGCATAAAAATAAATTATTGTACAAAAAAATTTCTATACAACTGAGACAACGCACTACAAGCATGAAATTTTATTGAATATGGTGTGATGCAAAAAAAAAAAAAAAAGAAATATTTAGGTTTGGAATACATTCCTATATCTACAACGGGTATCGTTTCATTGCTTACAGCTACTTTTTTGTTCATTAGAGGCTGATTCAGCTGGAAACTGTAAATTAAACTGGATTCCGAACCAAATTCCACACACAGCTTCAAACATTCACGCTCAAATGTAGAACTGAATCCACAAATTTTTCCATTGAAAACCTGTGTGCTAACTATTCAGCCATAAGCTCGGCTCTCGCTCTTACCATGGATATAAGGAAATATTTTATAACATTTTCTTACAGAGATTTCATTTTATAGTTATTTTTGGATAAGAGAGTTATTATGCTTTGTATATGAAAGTTACAATGTATCATGTAAAAACAGCGCATGCCTGATTTTAAACTAGGCAGAATTGTTGCTTACAGAATTTGCGATTTATGGTCCTGCAATATTTCTATTTTTAATTGACACAGATACAATTACAGAGAGAAAAATTTACCAAATATAACTTGAAACATTATATTAGATCAAGAGACACTTATGTATTTTGTGATTTTCTCTTATTTCTTTGTAAAACATCTTCTGTCATTAAAAATAAAATAGGCTTATACGTCACAAAACCAAGTACTAATTATTAGATTTTAATATTTTGTTCCTTTTATTAAAACGTTGACTTTTTCCCCCAAAAAGATACCGATATGTTATATTTTTGCATAAAATATCAGTTAATTGCATAAAGATAAAAATTTCATGAATTAACTATTCAACAGATTTTGAATTCGTGCATATTATCTACATATATGAAAGTTAATTACTCCAGTGTTAATTAATTTGATACACATTTTCTCTGTGGATTACTATTGCGTTTAATTTACTTTGTTTGTTTTTATATTACATTAATTATATAATGTAAAAAATGATATAATTGTAAATATATTAAAGTTTATTAAATTATCATTCATTGTATGCATAACAGGGAAAATTAAACACTACAATGAGTACAACTAGTCTCAAACAACTTCTATACTGAAAAAATAAATATGGATACACAGTTAACAAATGAAAATATTTTTTTAAAAACGACCATTGCATTCTAAACACATTCTAACTTAATTATTAAATATTTGTTACAAAACAAATTACAGTTAAATATACAAGGGTATTATTTATTTTTACTTTAGTTTTCTTTATAAGAATTTTTTAATCGCGTTTACTAGTCACAGACTCCTGAAAATATCAAGAAGTATTATTTTTATAGTTTAAAGAAAAAAATTAATAATGCATTATTCATATACTTTTAACTATCTTTATACTTTTTTACTCTCTCTTTAATTTATTATGATCACGTTTATAATCTGAAATTGCAAGTTTTTTGTGGGTATAAATGACTTTCTCTGCATGACCAATATTTAAGAGTACTTTAAATGCTTGCACAGTAGTTTTTATCCGTAATTTTACCAACTGAGACGCAGTAAAATTTAAAATATATTTTAAAATCTTGAAAGTAATTCTGAGATATTGTACAAAATATCCAAAATTGCTTATTATGAACTATCCCAAAACACTCATTATTACTCAAACATTTTATTTATATTCATTTTTACTTAAGTTTTCAATAGTTTTATTGGGGTTATGAACTTATATTTGTTACTTCAAGTTGCTTTTATATTTGCATTCATTTATTATGCTTGCATTCATTTATTGCAAATTTATTATTTTCTTATGATATATACAAGGTAAAGATAATTTTCATAAAATCATAAAATAATTTTCTTAGAGCTATTAGTGCTGCCATCTATAATATAATTTTAAAACTACTAGTGAATGTGAGAAATGTTTTTATATATAATCTTCAATTTTATACTTAACATATATTTATTAATTTTTTCTTAAAAACGAACTCTTATCAAAATATATATTATCGTCTGACTTAGAATTTTCTTATTATCGATATGCTTAGGCTCCCTTTCAATGGAAGTCAATGATGATGAGAGATTAGGGTGTGTGTGTTTTGTTCTATTTTCCTAGAACATGAATCCATGTAAATTAAAAGCCGCACTTTCAAATAAAGGATTCCATCATGATAAATAATCTATGTGAATATTTTACCAGACAAACAGAGCCTGACTTAGTGTAATTGGGGACAAGGGAAGAAACTTCTTTGTCGGCCTTCTCATAATAACAATAAATATATTTATTTATTGTAACACACATAATTAGATATTTAATGAAACATAGAAATGTTATATATAGTACAGTAACATAACTTTAACATTGCAAAAAATTCATATTCTTGCTGACATTAAAACGGAATTAGGCTTATTTTTCGCAATTATGATGACTCAATTAGGCCGACCAGAAACCCGTATTTTTGTAAACATATCGCATTTTGCAATATGTAAAAATGCAAGTTTCGAGTGGAGGAATTTGTCTATCTTAAATACAAAAATTTAGCAAAATTCTGCAAAAGAAAGCTAGGAATTTACAAAATATAGATTTTTTATGTTCGTACGATAGATTAATGAAGAAGCTATTATAAAACTGATGGTTCTCATATTTAGCTTAAAAAAGTTTATTTAAAAAGAAAACGTAAAATGAACTTTCTATTAATTTTTGAAGGCCCCTTTAATATGGGGGCCCGGGCCATTTGCCTCGCATGCCCCTGTATTAGTTAGACTCTGACTAGAAAAATGAAATATTTGTCTCAACATAAAAATGCTTTCCTCAAACAAGCGATATTGTCACAAACAACTCGTTTTTGACATTGAAGGTGGGTTATAAAATAATGAAGTGCAAAAATGCCCATATTTCTGAGGAATTAACTTTACTAGCTGTTGTGGACAGGATTAATATAATGATATAAGGAATTCAAAGAAAACTTCTGGCTTATATTTGCTTGTCAAACAACACCATCAATCAAAGAATCAACTACATGATTAGGAATCTAATGGTCAATTGATAAAGAACGATTAAAGAAAAGGAATTTAGACTGGAGCTGGATGAGGCTATAAGCAGCAGTAAGGACACACATTTCAATATTTATGTATGCTTCATTGTAAGTTGCAGTATGGTTGAAGATTTTTTGTTTTATAACACTATCTCTAGAAGCTCAAGTTCTTTGACACCATGTGGGACGTTGACATAATACATCCTATAATGCAGCTGCATATGATCTGAAGTAGAGATAAGGTTTAAATTAATATGCTTATGTTTTTCATAAAACACACACAACTAACTACCTGGTACGCAAAGTGCTTAATAGAAGAGTAAATCAAAATTTTTTCTTGGATCCAAGATGTATTCTAAGATCCCAAAGAACTCACTTCACAAGAATAAAAAGAAAGTCTGACTGAGCTATTAAGTAACAAAATCCTGAACGCAAAATTCACCTCATTTGAATTTGATGGAATTTTAGGTACCTTTAAAAATGAATGTTTCAATCTGTATGAAAGACCAATGAGGGTTCTCATGCCCTCTGCGATTTTATCCTTGAGCGAATATGGATTTTCAGAAGTTGCTGCTAAAAAGATCAAATAGGCTTGAAAATTAGTATCTGAATATGAATAAGAATAGTTAAATCAAACTTTAGTTCGGCATTTATACAATGTTGCAGTAAGCATCAAGTTTACATGTCACAATGAAGTAAAACATATATATGGTTACTTTCAATTAAATTTTACTAATATGCTGCATTATCGCTTACAAGTAAAGTGCTGTCCTGAATTCTAAATACGAATTATATTAATTCTGTTTATGTCCTTATTACGGCTCTAATTTTTTTCACAGTGGTACAAATAGGAAGTTTTATAATTAGAGCATATATAATAATATAACACACAAAGGTATTTGTAAGACGAGGATGCATAATTAAGATGAGTTTTGTGTGCAAGGATCACAATGCATATATAGTATATACATGAATTTCTCACATGTGCCTAATATACAAAAAGAAGGTCTTAAATTTAATAAATATGAATGCTCTCATTCTTACGCTTGTCTTTTTAAAGGTACTCTGGTTCCAACTACCTTTTTTTAGAGGTAACGTTACTCTATGAAAAGTTTTTGGAGATTGCTAAAATTCAGCGTGCAAGTCAATCTTAATAGTTTCCGAATTTGTATCTTATAAAATGTATGTGGGACGAGATGCATAGTGGTATACACTCTGTTGCTATGATTTAGACAACAAAAAGATTGAGTTTCAATACCGTAACAATTTATTTACAATTTTGTTTTAAGTAATTAAATATTTTAAAAATTCTACAAGAAACTGGAATACTCTTGCTAAAAATTGGTTTAATCTTGCTATTCTCCAGTTGAGAAAATAATTTTCTAATAGAGATACTGTGAAAAGTTACAATTATCTCTTAAATTCTTGTGTTTTATTTAAATATCAGCTCAGTTTTACACAGAAAGGAATGAATATTTATAAATAGATAGGAAAAATCTTCAAAACTCCTCAGTTTCTGAAATATTTACAAATAATTTTTCATACATTTATAGAAAATTTAATAATTCTTATTATAAACTATTAAACTAAATGATAACTTATAAAAATAAACTTTATATAAACTCTGTTTTTTATGTAAATAAATTTAATGCTGGTTATTTTCAGTCATAATAATGAATACAAAGTTTGATTTGTAATTGGAAAAAGTATATATATATATATATATATATATATATATATATATATATATATATATATATATATATATATATATATATATATATATATATATATATATATATATATAGAGTGCTGAATAATTATTCAGCAAAATTTTAAATAATTAATTAATTCAAAAGAAATTAACGATACTAATCATTTCAACATGATAAATTTAAAGTCTTAATAATTTTTTTGAAGAAAATACTTTTTTGAAATCTTGAAGATGCATGAACACTTGAGTAAATGCTCGAATGATGAAAATGCTCTTTGAAATTTTCAGTCTTGCTAAAATAAGCGCCCATGCTGATTGAATGTGCCTAAATGTATGCATGGATAAATTTTGCAAGCAAATGATAAATTATTTATATGTGAGTATCATCAACTTTTTCTTTTTTAGATTAACAGCAGTTATAACAATTTCTGGATATTTTTGTCAAACAACGCCCTTACTAATTAAAGTTACTGTATTGATTAAATTAATAATACTCCTATATTCCTTATCCGTAAAACCACTGTCCATTATCCTCAAAAAAAGAATATACAGCACTGAATGATATCATCATTGTGATATAGTTTGCTTACCATTGCGTGACAATATATTTCCACTTCTATTTATTTTATAGATTCTTTATTCAGCAATGCCACAAATCAATATAAAAATGCAAAAAATAAATATATGAATGACCTCTTTGTAAGAACCTTTAAGAATATATTAATAAATTTTACTACCGAAGCTATGAACTAATGCATAGTCATTTAGAATTTCTTCTAGAGTTGATATTGGACCGAGGAACTTCAATAAATAATTTTTGAGGGAGAGAAAGGAATGACGAACTTTTTTTTTATCAAAAAATACATCCCATTGAATAATCTTTTATTATTTATTCAACGATGTTTAGTTTTTTATTAAAATGTACTAATATAGAAATTCAAAATTCACATTTTTTACTGGAACTGATTTTTGTAATGTATTTTACTCCACCCGCCTCTATGGCAAGGTTTTTACCTAGTTTTACAAGAATTCATTTTTATAAAAATTTTGTTTACGTGCGTAACGCCGTGTTGGATCTATCACTAATAGCCAAGAAAACGTAAATATTACCTGCGCAGCTTTAGTCGATGGTACTGCCATGTTATGTAACTTGAGCCAAGAACTGAAGTCATTTGTAATATAATAAGTATCTACATCGACTACGACATTTGCTGTAGCTTGGATTGTCAATTTGGTGGTCATGGCTCCAGTTAACCATGACGCATGTTCACAAACTAAAGCGCTTTCAGTAGTATGATCAACAATGAATCTGAACCCATGAATTTGTGTTTTCAGATAAATTATAGTTTTGATTACGTCAACATGATTATTCCCTATTTTTTTTTTTTTTGCTGAATTGTAGAAAATACTCATTGTCAGAATGCATTCGATATCGGCATATTAGTCCATTATCTGGAGTGATGTTATGAGGTGCTACTGAATACACATCTCGGTCCCTGTTCTCCTGGATGGTCCTTGCCGAGCTGGTAGTCGAATGGTTAGCGCTCTTGCCTTCGGTTCAACAGTTCGTGGGTTCGAATCCCACCTTGGGCATGGATGTTTGTAGTGGTTCGGAATCCACTTTAAGCCGTAAGTCCCGGTCTAATTAGCCCTCGTGTGCAAAAAATGACCATTGAGCGACAAACAAACCAAACCAAACCAAACCTGGATGGTCCTTTGAATAGTGCAAGGTCATTTACATTTCTGTTTTGTTGATTGTTGTAACTTTATTTAAGGTCTGCGGACATGTACACAGGATGATTTACATTAATACAGAATTCTTAACAGTGAATGTTTATTTTGGAAATTAAATGTGAAAGAAATGGTTTTATTAAATTTTTGCCAACTATTCTTTTTGCACAGCACTCATATATCTTTACTTTAATGCATAGTTATGGTCTACACTTTCACACTTTTACAGATGAAACACTTTCACGTTTTTCATTAGATTTCATAGCCCTTGACATAAAATCCTTGCAACGAGCTAGTAAATTAACAATTTGTTTCTAGATTTTTAGATCAACATTTCATAGATTTGGCACCCTATTCTAGTGTGAAAAATACTAATAGTTTGTTGTTTACTTTAAATCAAGGGAATCAGTTGAAATGGCTTTTGTGAGCAAAAAAGTGATAGTAGAGCGAGTTACAAACTAGTTCTTCCAAAACCTATTGGATAGAATTTTCCTGTCACGGACATTTCCGATGAGCAATTATAGCTTATTATGCTTTTTGGAGATGAACATAACGATCCTCAGTTATTAAAATAATTTTCTCCTTGAACTTCCAACCAAAAATATTTTAATAAATTCAAATTACCGTCACAATATAACAAGCTATTATGATACGTTATCTAGTTGTATTAGATCATTATTATGCATCTAGAAAGCATTTCATTTTATTGTATTACGCATTTCGAAATAAATATTCCAACTATTTTGTCCCTGATTCACTAATTTCTTCAAAAATAAGGTAACTTAATTTTTGTGAATTAATTCCAACTTTTTAAATATTTATTGGTTTCAGTTAGTTAAATGATTAATATTCAAATAAACTTATTTGAGCTAAAATAACATTTCAGCTAAAACAAAAGTTATTTTCTTTCTATACTATGAATCTCTTAGTCATTATTATTGCGTCTCATCTCAGTATAACTGTAACACAATTTAGTAGCTTCTCAGCAGCTGTATATAGAGCTGTTTACAAAATATTAATTTGGAAATGTGAAATTAACTTCATTTATAGCGAGTTAGAGGAAAATTATAGCATTATAAAGGTATTGCTATGAATATGCAAGTGAACTGCTTAATGGTAATGAGCTATTAGTTGGAATTTCACCTTAGCCACGTACTTAATGTCACGGAAAAGTAATTAGAGCTTGCTTACTTAAGGGAATTTTTATTTTCGTATAAATTTTAAAGTACTTATGATAAGTTTGGAATTTCCTTTATTTTATATTAAATTAATTTTTGCATAAAATAATTCAAATTCATACCATTATGCTTAGATGAAATTATGCCTATTATTTTTTTATAATTGATGTCAAATGAAAAACCACACGTAAAATTACAATAAGAAGGACAGAGCATATACTAATATTTGAAAGAATTACGTAAATATTGTAACTGCTTATAAATAAGGGAATTATAATAAAATTACGCATGAATTTACTTTTTATTCATAACTACATCTTTAAAAATACTTTGGTTTAATTCAAGAATTAGTTTCCACATATAAATTAAAGTTTAAATAATAATTAGGAAGATAAAACATTATACGTATAATCAAGTATATTTGTTTTTATACAGCACTTAATTTTTATCTTTGTTTAGTTTTAACTTAATTAAAGAGTGTTTTTCTCTTTTTTATTGCATTTTAGATTATTTATTCTGCTAATAACGAAATTTTTACAGTAAATATTTTCTTGTCATCAGCATTTCATACAAATTACATATTCTTTAATTTAAATAAATGAAAGAACTAGAGAAATTTATCAGCATATAAAATGGGTGAAATTTAATAAGGATTAAACGACTTCCTTACCATTTTATGTTTTTGAAATTAATTTCAAAGTTTAGTTTAAAAATATTAAAATTTACTATTGCATGTAAAAATATTTTTATTTATATTAAATAAAAGATAATTTCTTTTCATAAGAACTACTCTAAAATATTTTTACTATACCTGGCTTTTAAATTGGAGAGAGAGTTTTACATTTCTATTTCTTAGATTAGTTTTATTGTTAGATTTGTAGTAGCTTTATGAAATATTAGTATAAAAATATACACACACTTATACATTTCACGACAAAAAAGCAGCAAATAAAATCAAATAATTTTATAAATACATAAAATGTAAATTTCATAATTTATTTGTGAAATATGAATGATAATTCACACATTGAAGTGTGAATATCCTATAGAAAACAAATCATTTATTACATAAATCTTGGAAACTGAAAAATTCTTTGTACAACTGCTGAAATTCCGAGTAAACTATGTATTTGATTTTTAGTTAAAGAGAATTCTTAAACTACAAAGGAAGTACAAAGTCGTAGTATTTTCATTAAAGAAAGAACAATGTCGTATAATAAAAGTAAAAGTTTCAAGTCGAATAAATTAGAAACTTAAGCTAATTTTAAGCATGCATAAGAGTAATTAAAACTTCGCTAATTATTTTGTTAAATTAAAGAATTTATTATATTTCGTTATTTACATGAGTTGACTTAATGATTAAAATTAAATTATGATTAAAATATTTAATAGCTAAATCTTATTTTCTAAATCTAATTAATTTTTGGTCATAAATTGCATGATTAAAATTGCCTAATACTTTTCACATCTTTTCTAACTTTAAATACTAAATTTTAGAATAAAAATAAATTTAAATAAAATCTCTGTTCATAAATATTATATTCGTATGAGATATACTTACAACTTGGCCCGTTGTCATCTTGCTCCATTTTCCACAATAAGTGAATCAACTTCTTACGAAATGGAACATCTTGAGAAAGCTGTAGTGAAAGAAACACTACATAATTCAATAGTTTGAAATCATCCAAAGTAAAGTTTATTTACGTCAAGAAATATGTTGCCCCAGCCTGCTATTCAAGTCATTGGAAAATGTCACATTTTATACGTGGTATAATAACAAATGCTATTTTTACTAGGCTTATAGAGGGATATTATTTATAATTTAAAAAAAGTCATCTGCTTATAATAACTTCCTAGTAACGTGTAATGTTATTGAGTTTATGTATAACGTGAAAAATAACATGTCAGAGATTTATTAGTATATGCGAGTTAACGTTTTTCTTTTCGGACAAATCTTTTGAAAAATATACGATTTCTGGAAATCTTTGAAGTCTATTTAAAGTATGAATAATATTCTTATGAAAGCAATGTGCTACCTTACTGAGTATTGTGAAGACATCAATATATGAAATTAAAATTGCTTTATTCTCATACATTTAAAGCTTGTGTTTTTTAAAACTTGATAATTATCTTACATAGATATATTTGCTTATGTGTATGAGAGAGAGAAATTTAATATACAAAATTAAACAAATATCAATGCTAAATAGATATATTATTTATCGTATCTCAATATTTTTATTTCTATTTCAAAATACATCTCAATTTTATAAACGCTCCCTAGTTTAAATACGTAAAATGCAACAAAGAAATTGAACATTAAATTATAAAACTTTTCAGAACTTTTGCTAATATTACTTAAAGTGCCATTTGATATCCTAAAAATTGGAATTACCTTAAGCTATTTTATTAATTAAAATGTAAAAAAATAACATAAAAAATAATTATTATTTAAAAAACATCATTATTTAAAAAGCAAGCATTACAAAGAAGTAATTTTTATAAATCATAAAACATTTTCATATTTAATATAGCTCATTGTCTAAATGCAAAATATTTCAAATATATATTTATATAATCACACATTTAAAATATATCTTTTATATATTACGTTATATGATGATAAGAAGTCAAGTTTTTCTGTTAGAGTTCATATAATCAAAATTGTAATTAAATTAAAAAAATTTTTACATGATGATAAATCATTATTTTTATCCTTGATTATGCATGTGAGAATTTTATTCTAAATGAAAAGAAAAGTACCGTAATGTTTTAAGTACTGCACTTTTCTCTTAAAATTAAATTATCAATTAATAAAACAGTTTTTATTGGAAATATAAACATTTTATACTGATAATATGTATACTTAGATATTTTTATTAAATAAAAATAAACTAAAGCAGATTAAGTACTAATTGTAATTTCAACCACATGAAATTATTTTAGTTTAATATTTATTTGTTGTGCTTATATGATATAACTGTTAGCGATATATTTGAAAATTTCTTAAAAAAATGATATAATAAAAATTTCCACTTCCTGGTACTTAAAAACTTAAATGGTGCAGTAAAATTTTCAATTGGAATATGGTTTCATATAATATCAGATTTTATATAATTAGTTTTCTATGCATAAGGTCTACGTTCCATTGATTAATATGAGAAATTATTCTTTCTTTTTAAAAATGTAATTAACATAATAAATATAAGCAAAAAATTCTGTTTTATTATGATAAATTAGCTACATTTTTAATGTATTTATACATTTAAATGATAATCCTTAAGCAAAAATAAAGATTCTTTAATAAAATAATATTGATTCTGTAAATTTTATTATGCTTTCCCTGAAATTTATTTTTGTATAAATTTGCATACGTTATTTTATAGTGAGTTGTATAATATTAAAGTAAATTATTTAATACTACTGATTTTTTTTATTTTAACATTTTAAAAAGATTTCTGGATGATATTCCTTTTAATGATCCAGTGAATTTAGATTATCTTAACTACAAAACATGGATTTTAGCGTAATAAAAATATTAACAAGTAAATTTATGCACCATTAACTTCATTTAAAAAATGATAAATATGATATAAATTATGATCATCATTTAAAAAATATAGAAAAATTTATTAATAGATGATAATCTTTAACAGTTTAGTACTGTATTTGATAAACTAGTTTCTCATTTCAACCTTATTTTTAATTTTATCATTAAGATGTCAAGTCCTTAGATATTTAATACAAGCTTAAGATGTCAAAAACAAGATTATTATGAAAATTGGCTACAATGATACCAAAAAAAATCTTAATAAGAAATAAAACAATAAATTTTTAACAACGAAACGGTTTAAATGTGGAGTATATTTAATGCGAGTGTATTTTCTTTAAATTACAGTCTCAATTGATAAAAAAAATTTACATATATTTTTGAAAAATTTATAAATGATTTACTTTTGATGTCATACTTTTGTAATTATATGCCAATTTTCTTTCATTAATAGTTTTTGGTAAATATGTATTTTTATACTCTGCATATTTTATTAAAATCTATTTTGACACTAATTATAAAAATAACATGAATTTTTTGTCATAAAAGTAAGCAATTGTTGTCACTTTAGCTGTATTTTTAGTGTTATTTGAAATTCCAGATAAATAGTTGCTTTCAGAAATATAAATAATTATTTCAAATATAAACAAAATTTTAATGAGGTGCAAATAAATAATTATACATTAATATAAAAATTATATATCTCAGAAATGATAATTTAAAAATTACTTTATTTGTAACCAACGGAAGAAAATATAGTTTATAATTTGGCGGAATTATAGTTACTAATTTGAAAGAAATATCTAACTTAATTAGCATGTCCCATTTTTAAAGTGTTCTTTTTTAATCCTATGTATTTTCTGATTGCACAGTGATTACAGACAAGAATTTATTAGAAATAAAAATTTAATGAGATTGAACGAATATTCTTCTAGAATATTCACAAAAAAAGAATGCTAAACATTCATACCTTTAACGGTTTGTTTGCATTTATTAAATATAATTACATTATTTAATCACATTTAATATTGTAAATATCCGAGCCTTTCAGTGTTTTTAATCTCTTCATATATAATGCCTTCAGAGCATTTAAAATTATGCATAAATAAGTAAATTTAATGTGACCCATAATCATTTGGTGTAATATTTCAAAGCGCAGATTACCCAAAATCAATATTATAGAAAGGATAAACCCTTTTTCACAAATATTCAAATAAACTACCTAATACTCAGTGTGAATTTTTAGAATAATCATTAGTCAACTGTTTCAGATAACATTGATTAGGACTTGTAAATTTACAAACATTTTTTCATAATTATCCTAGAATTGAGAGACTATAAAAATTAACTATTTATAAAATTAACCATTCCAATTAATTAAATTAGAAATTTTATCAAAATGCTTAATTAATATGAATTGATATAAGAATTTTCAGTACTTAATTTATGACACATTATTGTTATATACTTACACCATTACAAGCAGGAATACAATATATATATATATATATATATATATATATATATATATATATATATATATATATATATATATATATATATATATATATATATATATATATATATATATATATATATATATATATATATATATATATATATATATATATATATATATATATATATATATATATATATATATATATACATATATATATATATATATATATATATATATATATATATATATATATATATATATATATATATATATATATATATATATATATATATATATGCTATTTAATTTCGCATTTTCTATAAAGAAATTTAATATATATTTTGAAAATATTTTAAAAATTATGAAGCATATTAAAACTTATATAAATCAAAATGAGTCTTGAATAATTTTAATTAAGAATTGCTTAGAGATAATTAATAATAATGACTTAAAATTTTTTATATATGTATATATATTTAAATATTTCAAATATTTAAATAAAGTTTTACTAATAAAGTTACTATAAAAATTACCAATATTTTATGTTTTCAACTTTAAACACGTGATTGACAAACAGAAATGGATTTTACACCTTTACAGGTAAATTAACTATATTAAAATTATATCCGATAATTTTAATAGTCAATAGCATTATTTATAAGAAAAATAATGGTACACTTATGGGAAACAGTTTTAATATAAATCTAATTTACATTTATTAAGGATACAGTATTTATTATGTTTCTTTTGAAGTAATCTGTCTATGCAGCAAATACTGATTGTTTAGTTACTTCAATATATTTATTATAACCAACAATATTCTGTACCTCTTAATAGTTGTTTAATTAATTTGAAAATTGATAAATTAGTTATTACATTATTAATTTTTTAAGTACAACCGTTTTTATCATTAACAAGTATTACATACATAAACTTTAAATTTTATAATCAATAAAGTAATTTTATGTTTAAAGTTGACAAATTAATTGGAATTCAAGCACACACTTCTGAAAGATTTTTCTCTAATAATATTATTAGCCAAATCAGCATGTATTATAGATGTAACTTCGATTATACTAATTTAATTATTTTTGTTCGATTGCTTAAATCAGATGTCAATTATAGGTTTGTGCTAATTAGCTTAACTTCGAATTTAAATGAATTACTGCAAAATTAAAAACGTTCTTTTAAAATATTTTTATGTACTTTTTTAAAATTTACTATAATTTTATCTAGTTTTAATATATTTTAATATAGTTTTAATATAAGTAAATAAATCTTATTTTAATTATTAAAATATTTTTATTAATCATAATTTTTATTAATAAATTTTTTATTAATTAAATTATTAATTAAATTAAATAAATTTTGGATCAAAAAACAGAGTGAAGAAAAAGAGAGAGAAGTTAACCATAAGACCATTGACTATTTAATTTTGGAGATAGATTGCATTTTGCCTTTTTTGTGTCTTCACTCTTTTTTACGGTTTCATACTATTTTTTTTGATGATATAACTCTACAAAATTTTTATTTCACTTTAATTCAATATCGTATAGATAATTTCGATATAATATAGATGTTTCAAGTTATTATATTTTTATATTCTTTAACCGCGCTTTTTATTTTGCCTTATACATATTTACGATTCATTTTTGTAACTTTGTTTTATGTATTTTACATAAATAATTTTTGTTTTTTGTTGATTTTTTTCATTTTTTAACTCGTTGCTGAAATATTATATGTGATTTATCTTTTGCATCATCTTTTTATAGATAGTTTTGAAACAAATTCTCCTTTTTCCCATTATGTTCCTGATCACCTCCTTTTTAATGGTTTTTCTATTTTTTCAATTAATACTTGTTTTATTGGGCTATTTTTTTTAACTTTTTTTTAAATTGAAAATTTTGTTAAATATATTTTCTGTTATTTTTCATTATTTCTTTATTTTAAATATTGTTTAGTATATAATTTCTTCAGTTTTAGATTTTAACATAGTATGATTTAACTCAGAATGCTTCAATGTGCTACAACGTTTCCTCTGCTCAAGTTCAAAGTATGAAGGAAATATATGTTTTGCAAATAACAGTAAGTTCGATTGTAATTAGTTTTATATCTAATATTAAGTATAAGTTATTATTTTAATAAATCATCTATATGAGTACAAATAATAAAAGAAATATTGTTTCCTTTCATGCTTTTCAATTAAATAAATAAATTATTCATTTAAGTACTTAAGAATTTCAATTAGAAATTTGTAGATATGATATATATAGGGTTTGATAAAATTTGTCAGTTACAATGCTTTTATAATTTATAATTTTCTAACTTTTTTAAATATGATGAATAACATCATTTATTCTAAAGTAAATTTTATTTGAGATAGCAGTTTTAAATATCCATTTATGGTAAAATCTTAGACATAAAATAATTCAAAATATGACAAATGTCAACTACATAAAATTCTCAGAGCTTTGGTTAATTAATAGTATTTACAAAGTTTTATTCTTATTCAGAATAATTTTCTGTTGAAATTGAAAGATGAATGTTTGGCTAATATATTTCTTTTAATTTTAAATATTATTTTTCTAATATACTTTGAATGTTTTAAAAATAAATTTGGTACAAGTCTTTATTATCTTTTCAATCATCCGATCGTGTTATGCTTAACTGTCCAATCATGAGCAGAGGCTCATACAATATTTATCAATTAATATATTTAATCGGTTCATTTCCTTTGTTGTGACAAAATACTTACCATTTCTAGAAAATCGTCGCTAAAATCTTTAGACCGCGTGGCCGAGAAGGCCAGAGGAAACTGCTGAAGTTCTTTTTCTACTTCGTTAGACCTCTTCCTTCCATTCGTCCATCCGCGGCTGTATTGGTAAGTTTGTCCCGCTGTAGACAGAGCTAGTTGAAGAACAACTAGCGCTGCAACTGCAGTGGTACTATTCAACCCCAGCATCAGAATTTTCTGGAAATGACATTCAAATAATATGCTGATAAGGCTAATAAGGAACTTTTAAATTCCTAATAATTATAAATAGAAATATTCTATCCAAAAGGTCACATCTTAAACTATTTCTCTCATTCAATTCTTTAAAAACTTAAGCAAGCAATCAACCGGTAAATTTCTAAAATTAATACGGTTACGATATAAGTTAACGAAAATTTTCCTTTTAATCTAATTTTATTTTTCAAACAGAGAAAGTACATTAACTCTTAAATAGTGTATAAATATTTTTCAAGGCTCACACAAGACAGTTAAAAATTAATTGCAATAGACAGTAAAATTTTGAAAATTTATATTTAGTTATTATCCGATTGATTAGAATCGTTAAAGAAGATGTTTAGTCAATAAATATGAATTTTATTTTTGAATTGTTTCCTTTTTACCACATAGTAAAGCAAGAAAAATAATTCAGTGAAAAAATATTAATCACATGCAGAAATTTTAGGCGTAGTTTTAAAATAAAATTAAAAATATTTCTTTAAGAAAAAATATATTTTCTATTCTATTTAAATAACCAATTCTTTTTTAAAATCTATTTATAGTAAGATATAAACTCCAAATTTCCTAAAGAATACTAAATTTAATGACGTTTAAGAAAATCTAAAAATTTAAATGTTTTAACTATCTAATTACTAACTTCTGCCTTTCTTTAGGTAACAATAAATTAAATAGATATGGATGCAATTTCTAAGATTCAAAATTTAATGAATTTGTGAGATTTCACAAGACACTAGAAACTGATACTAGAAAATTTACGATTTATATCTATTATATAATATAACACATTCACTTTACAAAAGTATTACGATTTATTTACCTTATTACTTACAATTCAATAAAAATGAAATAACGTAAAATATCTTGGTTAGTATTTGATTTATGAAAATAGGATCACATTAGCTATTGTAGCAAATTTAGGAAAAAAATAAAAGTTATAATAAAAGTATAAACATTATGATTATATATCTATGAATAATTTCAGTAATTATGGACTATTATCCGTATTGTAAAATCTAATCTAGTGAGAAGACATTTAAAGAGAAATAACACATAATTGTGGCTTTATAATTTAATAAATAAAAAAAACTGCGTGTGATTCGATTTATACATCATTTTGCAAGATGCATTTTCTTGTAGCCTTTCTTTCAATCTGTTTTAGATCCTTGTATCAATCAAGTTAATTTAAACTAAGAATATAAATATATCTAATAAACAAATTATGATTGTTGATATAGTAAATAAATTGCAAATTTATAAATAATCTAAAATAACCAGTTATTATAATTTATTCTTCAAACCACATTGTGAGTTAAATTAAATAAATTACATTGTGAGTTAAATTAAAAATTAGGTTAATGTAGTATAAGAATATTTAAGTAAAATATAAATGAACAATTTTGTTGATCAATTAAGTCATCATCGTCCAAATTTTGTATTTAATTTAATATATTTTATGAGAATTCTAAAGATTTAAGAAACAACGACACAATACAAATCAAATGTTTAGTTCTTAAAATATTTCTTAAGATTAAATAGATTAAAAAATTCCCGGATTTGAATCTCCCACTTCATTAGTCACAGCTTTCTTTAAATGTTTTTAATCAAATTTAAATAAAAAATTTAAATTTACGTATGCTGTAGTGTTTTCTCGGTAAAAAGATTTTTATAAATTTATTCCAGTAAAACAAAATACTTAGTTTACTTAATTTTCATTTGTGCTTAGTGTTTTTTTTACAAATGAATAATAGGACTATTTTTTGATTTATATAAATGTAATATAAATTTTTATTTCGTTTCTTTAGTGTAGTAAGAAATATTTGAAATTTTGAATAGTTTTAAATTTACTTGATGACTTTTACAAATGAACTTATTATTATTAATATTAATTTGAATTCATTATTAAATAATTTGCAATTTGAAAAAAAAGATGTATATATTTGCTCATGTTTTTCTGTTTAGAATTTACTTTATTAATACAATTTATTTTGTTAAAGATATCTTTGTTCATAAGGATATTTTTTGATGAATAATTTGTTCTATTTTGTGAATTGCTTGTGACATGCGACTAAATCAAGTGTTAAGCATTATAACTTTGTAAAATAAAGTATTTTACAAAATTTCATTATAATTATTTTCTGTAAGTGAAAAGAATTTATGTATTATCGAAGCAAAAAATATTTTTTTTAAATTCGAAAAAATTAAATTTTTGGGACACATTTTTCCTTAAATAAAATATACATAACTTATTTTATCAGTCATACCTCAGGTTATGATAGAAAGTTAAGAATTATTTAAAAATGCCAAAACAAAATTTAAAATTTAGAATTTATAAATAGACTTAAAATATATCTAAATATTATGTAAATAAATAAGTTATAAATATTTAAAAAAGTTTAAATTAAAGTTTTAATAAAATGTTCCAAAACATTTGCATGTAAATTTTCGAATTCATTCATTTACATAGAGAATTTTAATTACAATTAACAAGAAAAAGTCGAAAACATTAAAATTAAACTTACTTAATAATAATTTAACCACTTATTTAATTTACTGTGGATTTCTCAATTAATATGTTGGTTAATATACAACTTCATTTTAAAGCGTTTCTCCAAAATCTTTAAAAGACAGAAAAAACTTTACACAAATTTGTTGTAATATATATGGAAACTAGCAAGCCATATATTTTTTCAGATCAGGTTTTAAAAATTATTTTCCTAAATCAAATCACTTTATATTTAGCTAATTCAAATGTATTAATAAAGCAAAAATTTATAGAAGTAAGAAATAAATTAAGGATTTATTAATAATATTGCTATACCTGCATACACGAAATAATGGGTCTAAGTTTTACCAACACTCATTTATTTAACATTCAAAATCTATTTCAAAGCATAGCCTTTAAATTAATAATAGCGTTTGATTATGAGATAAATAATGTGCTTGATGCATAACATGTTGTATAATAACATATTCTTAAAAAATGTTCTTTCAGAAAATTTTTTGGAACTTATTTGAAAATATTCAGCTTGGTAGGTATAAATATTAAATTTTGACATATCATGTGCAACAGGTGTGTTGGGCTAAAAATAAGTTCCCTAAAAACTGTAAATTATTTTTTATATAATAATAGATTGTTTTTCGGATTAATTCATAATTGTTTTTGAAAGTTTTATTCGTAAAATTGTTATTGCATACTTTATTATTTATATGACTTATGCTTACAAAAATTAGTTCCCAAATAATGAAAAAAATACACTTCGCATGGTTTACGCATGTATCAAAAACTGATTCCCTATTTTATTTTATATTTTATTTTTCTCATATATGTAAAGCTATTTATGATTTCTTATGAAATGAATTTCAGTGAATAGATATAATTTGTATAAATTCTCTTTTAATTGTGTTTGCATTTTTATTTTGCACGCAAATAGTTTAGGCAAATAGCTAAAAATAGAAATTTAAAAAAATGCCCAAAAATTCATTAGCAAGAATTTTAGATAAACGCATTATACTTTATATTTTACATACAAATGAATTAAAAATAATTTTAGGATACTAATCTGTAAACATAAAATACCCTTTTGCATCTCATAATGAAATTAAAAATCTTACCTATTTTTTAAAAGAAAAGAGCTGGTTGCTGTGCGTCGTGTCACCGAGGAATTTAGATGTTCTCTATCCAGATTGCGGTAAGCCTGCCATTATTTATTCCAAAGGTTTTCAGTGATATCTGAACTGAAGTCACGTGAACGCAGCGCCTTTTCTGATTGGTAGATGAGCCTGTCGGTAAACTTTTCTGTCTCTACCACTAAAATGAGTTGAGTGAATTAAAAGCGTAGGAGTATTCAACAAATGGGAGGTGGAATTGTATAATAACAGTTACCCCTATTCTTGTGGGCTGAAGTTACTCTAGAAATTGAAAACTAATTACTGTGTTAAAATGAATTTTGTTATGAACAAAATAAAGAAATAAATAAATACTATTCTAAAACTATGTGAATTAACAAATGCTTATAAGTTTATAGTTAATGTAAATAAAATGTTTCTTTTGCCGATGGTATGATTTATTGAGATTTATTAATTTTGAATATCAAGAATTTTTAGGAAGATTTATAAAATAAGTTTAAAAGTATTTTTAGGTGGATCAAAACAAAAATTGAAAATAGTTTCTTTTTTATAAGTAATTTCCCTCACAATATTTAAAAAATGAATAAGAAAGAAAGATAAATGTATTAGCTAAATATTAAACTGTTTGGTAATTTTTAATTGTATTTTAAGCAGTTATGTAAACTTTATTTCAAAGGAACATGAAATGCTACCGCAACAAATATTTAGTTAAAAGAAAAAAATAAAAACATCTTTTATGACAAAACAAATTTTAAATATTATTTTAATTCTTGAAGAGGTAGAAGTTATGAGGGATGTGGAAGTATACCTCATAACATATTTAAACATTGGAAAAATGATATTGATACAATTTCTAGTTTATCTATTTTATAAAAGTTTTAATTATAAAAATAAGTTTGTTATTATATAGTCATCCCTAAATAAAATATTAAACCAAATCTTAAGCGGAATCAAATATTGAACACAGTAAAATGAATATTATAAATGCCATATAGGTATAACTTAGGCTTACACTTATATAAAAATAGTACACTTTGCACACTTGTGATTGCCTTAATAGTATAATATTTAGAAGAATTAAGTCATTACTCGGTAAAATTTAAAGATAAATTATTGATTTTTGTTGGTGTAAAATTACAATAGTAAAAAATACATAGACAAAATAATTAACACAAAGCGTTAAAATAAATATAAGAGATATTCAATTTTAGCTGTCAAGTTATTGCGTACTTTTAACGATTAGATGATTTATACTTCGAAGAAAAAATACCGATCTATAATTCCAAACAAATGACATTTCTGCTTCATTATTGATTCTCGATCCTGTTTTGCTATTTAAAGCTATTTGGATACCAGATGACATAGTAAATGATAACTGTAGGAGAGATGTATTTAATTTTTCTTAAACAAGGAGATATCGCTATTGGAAAAGGACTCGGTTAGTCATATTTGCCACCCACTACATCCAACTGCTCTTTATATTCGCACATTAATTCAAATCTCGAAAAGTTTTGGTGAGAGTTCCTTTAGCAAAATGAAATATTATTCCATGCTATTAATAGACCTAATTTACACTTCCCAATCTATAAGGAAGTTTTACTCATTAAATCAGAAATGGTAAAATAATGATTCTTACATATAATGGGTAAAGAGCTCATTGTTTCCATCATTAACAGTGATAAAAGTTAATGATTTATTAAAAATATCTCACATAAAAGTGTTTTACATTCCAACCTGTTATAAGATTTAATAAAATGTATATATTAAGTATGAAACAAATTTGAGTAATTGATTCCAATATCATAAAAACTTAGTATTTTAAACTTCACAACTAATTAAGTTTAATTAATGAGTTAAATATTATAACCAGAAGAAGAAATTGTTAACAATATGTAACATTCTTTGGCGAAATAATAATATATTTTGGGCTAACTTTATAAAGGTATCATCAGCCAATAAAAACGGACAAACCCTCTTTTGTCATGCAGAAAACAATTGGCTTCAAAAACGTTTAACGAGATAATATTGTTGGATTGGTTTGGATTGGTTGAGTTTAAGGTGCAGCTTAGTTTTACAATCAAAAGTAATTTCATAATTTCAGAAATATCATTAAATAAAAATGCCTTTGTAGAAAATTTAATAATAGAAATAGAATTTGAAATTTAAACATTTCATTTAAAATAAATGCAAACATATATAAATTTTTTAATATTTCAACTGTTCAATCTGGTCGATAATATGGAAAATTAAAGCTTTTCTATTTTAAATGGACTTTCTTTCATTTGATAAAAAATTAGACGAAGGGGAAAAGGAGAAATACAAAGAACTAACAAGCAAAAGGAATCTGCTAAAAATCCTAAATTATTCTACAATTTCTTCTACCGAAAATTAGTTTCGAGATCTGAAGGGATCTATTAGATAAAGTATGAATAGAATTTATTATTAAAAGTCTAGTATGAAAATATATGAGCTGTTTATTTTGCTTAATGTTTATCTGAATTATTTTAACATGAGTTTTTATTTAAAATTCTACCGTAATTAATGAAGTGGATTAGACTAATTTGTCCCAAGAGAATGATTTAATTTCTTCACCTACTATCATCGCTTCTGTTAATAAAAAGAGACATGAAATTTAAATAATCATTTATAACACTGGCATTAAGTATATTTTAAGAAAAAGCAGAATTTGATGATTACGTTGCTTTAATTGAATAATGCAAACTTCTAGCATTATTTCAAATGTCCTTCTTTGAAGTTAAAAATTATTAAATTTTGTAGTCTATTGTAGAGCAATTTCTGCAAAAATCTACACTAATATTATATTTGACATTCTATGTTCATTGAATTTACATAAATAGTTTATATTATTAATTTCTAGAGATTATTTTTTAAGCAAATATTAAGTATGATTGCCACATTAAATGAAATTAACTGTCATTTTAAATTCCACATTATTTATTCCTAAAATGCTTGATAGATAAAAAGCAAAATAATTTTGAAAAATAAGTAAAAACATTAATTTTTTTCCTAAGTGTTGTATGGAAAATTTTAAAATGGTTTAATAACTACTTATAATCTTTTGATAATTTATTAAATTTGTCATTTTTTATTTTATGGCTTTATAAGGGATTTACATTTTACTATTTTATTTCAATTATTTATAAAGATATCTGCAAGGCACATAAATTAAAATTTACATCATATCAATATAAGAGTAGCTCATATTTTAAGAGAGAGTAATACAATACGCAATATCTTTTGCCTTTCTTTATGTTTCCAAAGTATTTTATCTTTTTAAAAATAAAGCTAAGGATCCAAAGCATTTTATTTCAAATATAAAATGTTAACTTATTACTGTCGTAAGTATTAAAGATATTTTTAAAATCTTATTTTCATAAATTTTTTTGCCACACAATTTAAATTCATATAAAGAAATTACTTCTTATTAACATTTTTATAAGCAGAATCTTTTGTTTTTCACTAATTGAATTTGAAAAACATGGTTTATTGAATATGAGATATAGTCAACAAAATAAAAACTAATTTATCAACATAAAATAAGCAGTGGTATTGAAATCAATAAGGTATTTTAAAGATAAGAATAAACCTTATTAATAATTTTTCTTATGAAAGCGTTTTGACATCCTTTGATTTACATATTGATCACTAGGATAAATAGATTTTTTTTACAAAAATATGCTTCACTTGAGAGTAAAATAATGATTTTATAAAATATTTTCAAGCAATTTTTATTATTTTGATATAGAATTTTCAAAGACCAATTATTTTCTTCACGTAATTTCCTTTTACTCACAGCAGTATCACGGCATTTTTTTGTCATATTTTTTCACACTTTATTTGTATATATATCTATACCCATAGAATAATAATTTTTAACATTTCAGATTATGCAGTTAATTTGTATATGAAATTTGTTTTCAAAAGTTATAATAATTTATTTCAAAATTTAATAATTGTAAAGTATGTTGAATCGTATAAATTTATTTTGTAATATTTATTTGGCTTCGATGAAAAATCTTATTAAAAAGTATGTATTTTTCTTCAGAAATATAAGATAGTAATACATTAAAATTTTTTGTTATTTTATCGCACTTAAAGTGATTCAGTATCATTGGTTTTATTTTTAATTTTATGGCATTAATTTCACCATGATTTTTTTAATAATTTAAATATTAATTACACTTCTCCAGTTTCAGGCATATTATTTTATACACACTAAAAGCAATAAATCTTTTACATTGCTGAATTATAGTGATTAAATTTTAAGCAAATAATTAAGTATGATTACTTAGAGTTAGATGAAAAAATTGATATTGAAAATACAAGCAGGGCCATTTTAATTTTTCTTTTATTTTGATAACTGAAGATTTTTTGATTCAGACCAATAATATTAAGATCCTGGAACATTAATTAATCATAACGTATTATCTTTATGCGAGTTGTCACTTAAATATATTTAATAATCTTTCTTAATAATGCATTTTAAATTTACGTCAACAGTAAAGTGAAATGGGAAATTGATTAACGAACTATAAATAGAAAAACAAAAATTATTATTCTTTTCTTTTTTTTTGCTTAAGAACAGTTGAAAAAAGAAAATACATACTAACCCAATATATACCGAACATTCATTAACATTTGTTCTGTGTATATTATAGCAATTCTTAGTATTAATTAAAAATATTAACCCCGATGCAATATAAAAAGTATGTCTGGGAATTAAAATTGAAAAATGAGATTGAGGAATATTATTTTGATAAAAAATATCATCAGGCAGATACAATTAAAATACTTTTTAAATTAAATTTTTCTTAGTTTAAATTTAGAATTAAAGAGAAATATTTCTTAGTTTAAATATGTACATGATCTACTTATCATATACGTCAGTTCATTAATTGGAATTATCAATACATTTGTTGGAATAACAAGTGAATACCAAAACTAATGAATGAAAATGAGAAAGTACAAAATATTAAATACATACTATGAAAACATGATATCAATATTTAAGTAGTTGAAATTATACATGTGTAACAGCATAACCACAAATAAAATTTAATTTATACGTTTTAATGATAGTTTAAATGGGAGGAGGGAGTTTTGTTTGAGAATTTTTTCTGAAACTATCAAATTTGAATATGCAATTCTAAATTTTTTTAACTAAACAATCCCAGTAGCATATAATTCAGATGAAATTCATGGAATTATTAAAGCTATGAATTTCTAGGGAGAGCTTCGTTGTGCAACATGTGGATAGTTATAAGTGGAAATAAATTGCTGTCTACCAATGTCGTGTATGGTGATATCCAGATTAAGGCAACATATTTATATATCAGGTCTGATAATTTGGGATCAAGACTCATAAGAATTTCCAATTAACGCTATGTGATTTTAAATCCACGTTGCCAGAGAGACATGACTACAGGACAGTATTCTCAAGACCTCGCTGCTGTACCTGGAAAAAATATATAGAAAAAAACCTTATACCAATAGTTTACGGAGAAAGTCCCTAATGCCTTTAGACCAGTGGTTTATGTTTCCCTCATGCAGTTTAAATAGTGGGCTTATCTATCTTGTAACCATGAACACTTATTTTAGATAGTTGAAGATTGGCGTTATTTCCTCTTCCGTAACGAGTCAAGATTCAAAACACAAAAAGATTCTCAACGAATTTTCATCTGAAAAAATCTATTTCCCTTCAAACATCAGATAAACCGACCTATTTGGTAAAATTAGCATCCTTGTAACAGGAGGAATCATATTGGGATAATACTTAACACTTTCTGTGCTCGTTCAATGATAGACGCTTTAAGGGTAAAACATTCGAAAATGTTAGATGAGTTTTCTTTTCCGAAGAGTTGTGGGAAATAATTAGTCCTTATGAATGATAACGCTTAGCCTCACAGAGATGCATTTATGGATGATTATCTGGAAATGAGGGTTTTCAAAACGAGGGACAGTTGTCCCGTAGCAGGTCACCGAAGGGTTACAAACCTCGAGAAAGATCGATATATTGCGATTTTAGCCAAGCGGAATCGCAGAGCCACCTCCACACGTGTGGTACCTATGGTTACAACCTCCATTGGTTAGGTGATATCTGCAGCTACTGTAGGACTGAAGATTACATGTGAGTGGACTGTACGCCCGGGTACCTCGAGTTTATGTTTGTTTATCCTCCTAATCAAGAGGGGCACGATTAAAGTAGTGCCGGGAACATGTCAATTGGACTGTATCTGACTATGTCATGTTTACTGATGAATCAAGATTTGCTCTGGAGCCAGATTACAAGCGTATAAGGATATGGCGTGAACAAAGAACACGCAATCAACCCCCAAAACACCGAGCATCATGCATTCCGAGGCGGAAGCATTATGGTGTGGGCAGGGATTTCATTAGGGTACCGCACCGATCTGCACATCTTTAAACGGGGTTCTCTGATGGCTGTACGGTATCGAGATCCTAGAACCCATTGTGAGATTGTACGCTGCATCAGTTGGCCCTACTTTTGTTTTGCCCAACCTTAATCTCATTGATAATGTTTGGGATGCTCTCGGCCGTGCTGTATCCTCACGTTTCCCAATTCCAGCCACTCTTATTGAGTTGGAAACTGCTCTATAAGAAGAATGGCTATTGCTTAATTCTGCAGTGGTTGACCACTTAATTGAAAGCATGGTCACAAGGTGTAAGCTTTGTATACAGATGAGGAGGGTATCATATACCCTATTAATGTCCTTTTTTCTCATTTTATGCTGTTTATTTTAGCTTTATACATAATTCTGTTTCAATCTCCAGTATGTCATTATCTGATAACTTACTAAAATTTAATATTGTTTTCATTTCTGTATATAATTATTGATTTTATTTTATGCTTAAATATTTATGCTACTTTCCTGCTGAATTTTGTGTCAATCAATTTGTGTATTTGTTGATTTTTTCCATTTTACATCTTCATGCTTAACTTTTGGAAGTGAGTTTGTATATATATATATATATATATATATATATATATATATATATATATATATATATATATATATATATATATATATATATATATATATATATATATATATATATATATATATATATATATATATATATATATATATATGTATATATATTATATATATATATATATATATATATATATATATATATATATATATATATATATATATATATATATATATATATATATATATATATATATATATATATATATATATATATATATATATATATATATATATATATATATATGTATATATATGTATATTATGTGTGTGCTTGTGTGTGTATTTATTTATGTTTTACTTTTTAAATGAAATTAATCACTTCATTGCAAATCATTACTCGTTAATCGTATGGAATATAGAAGACAGCAGTAATATATTCACAACAATATATTCACAACCAAAGAAAAATCTAATACAAACTCCTTCACAATAATTTAAAATATAGTAAAATTTAGATGGAAGTCTGAAGCTTTTTAACTATAGTTAGTTCTATTACAGCCTAGTACTAATGATAGTAATTGATTCGGTTACTTCTAGTCAATTAGTAACTAAACCATGTGTAAAAACAACTATGCACACTTATTCGCGTTGTAACACGTTTCACTGAATAAAAGTTACGGAATTATTGTTAAGTATTTAAAAACATTTTTTAAAATTTCCCTTATTGGTATTCTTTGACATTTAAACTTATATAAAGCGAAACATAATTTGGTATTTCAAGGACATGTTTAGATGGACTTCATCCACATTTAATTTGTATATATTACATTTTGCTTATAATAATGATTTTTTTAACATCTCTGTTTATACCAATAATTTTCAACCCATAAAATGGAGACTTCTTAGCCAAGGATTATATAATTTCATCTCTATAAAAATAGATTGAGGCAAATGAGTCTGAAATTCTACATATCAGCCTTTGCGCCATTGAAATGGTTCAAGAGGGAGACGTTTTCTCTCATTCATTTTCTGACCAGATCTCACAGACAGATCTATAAAAACTTGATGCTTCTAAATTCTACTCTAAAAGATCATCTCTTGTTGACATTTAAAGAAAGTCTCTTAAGTTAACTAGTTGCTTAAGAATTATTGTGTATGCCGAAATTTCGCTGTAAGTGCGTCTCGATTATTTTATATAAAATGTATTCCTTAAAAATGACCAGTTTTCGCTTCCGTGTCTTACAATGCAAATGATTTTGCTTTTTCTAGTTTATGTGAATTACTTTTAACAATTCAATTTTGTTTTATTTATAAGAATACATAAATATAATAAAATTATTGCTGTGTGATTAAAATATCAATCAAATAACTAAATATAAGAAAATTTGAATTTAAATTTCAGAGTAAATATTTCCCTTTATCTAGTTTAAACTAAATTTTATTGGTTTCATTAAGAGTGTTACATATCTACACACATTAAATTTCAACAAAACTTAATTTCCTTTATTTGTTAATAAGAAAAAGTTCTTGCGCAACTGTTGACAAGTATATACAAAAGGAAAAAAATAACTTACATAAACAAGACAATAACAATTAATAAATAAGTTTTATATGAAGCAAAAAAGCTTCTGCTTTGATATCATTCAATTATCTCTTTTCTAGAACTTTATATATATAGTCATTTTAAACCTGTACAATTTTAAAAACCAGTATTATTAATTATTCTACTAATTAAATTATAAGAGAAAGTTATACTTTATAAAGTAAATGTTTTCATTCAAGTATTTTAAGTGAGGTGCTTAATATTCTCTATTTTGACAAACTATATAATGTCATTGAAATTTAACTTTCTACTGGTAGGAATTTCTGCAAATTGTTTTTGAAATTAATTAAATAATTAAAAATTAATTAAACATTAATTAAGAATTAATTAAATAAAAAATAGAAATTAATTAAAAATAAAATGTTTTTTTTTTAAATTTTTCCAACGATAAACATGTAAAATATTCAGATTTTTATATGTATTAACATGATTTCTCGACAAGCTAAAATTAAAGAGATAGTAAGTGATTCACTCTCTCTTTCTTAAATATTTAATGACTTTTAAATCTAAAACTATATTAAAAATGTATTTTAAATAAAATCACATATGATAAAAGTATATAATTTTAAAACATGTAGTACACTGATATTATAAATATTATCTTTTCTTTTTGATGATTATTAAAATGATCATTAAAAATAAAATCGCAACTTAGTGAAACATAACCAAATAACTCGATCCAATTAAAAGATTTTAAGCATATTCCTAAGGAATATACTTGAAGAAAAGCTTCTTAGTAAAGTTGGTCTTATATGTATGTCAGATTAGGTAGAAAATTTGAAAAAAATTTCAAACAATTATACCGGAAAATGTTATGACATCAGACAGTTTCAAAGATTATATCTGCAAAGCCAAAGCAATTACAGTGAATTAAAACACTAGATTGTATCACAATAATGAAAACTCCTGTTGTCAGTCCATTTTTCAAGAAGTAATGAAATATCTTGAAAAGAATAGACATGAAAAAACTAATAAGAATTTATTTTAAAGGTATCATTTATGATCCTTCATTCAAATTCATTTCAGTTATATTAATACAATTTAATTATACGTTTTAATGGTTTTTAAAAACTACTTAGTGTTTAATTGAATATTTATTTTCACATATTAGACAATTTTCTCGAGTAACTTTCACATATACTTGTGATTTTATTAAAATGTATTATGTATGAAGTGTTAAGAACTATGTATGAAACTTTACGTTCCAGAAATATGAGCATATTTTACTACAAATAGTATGTACTTCATTTAGAATATTTCATGAATAAAATAGAAAGGGTAATCACTTTAATAAATGTTTAGTGTTTGTACAATTGGTCTTATTTCTCTTTTAATCAAAATATCATATGGATAGATATAAAATAAAAGTTTAAAAATAAAATGCACATTTATATCAAGAGAAAATGCAATCATTTTAATGATAACACATTTACAAATTTTTCTTAGAAATTACTCTGGCTCTATAACAAAAATTCACATATGCAATATTTGATGTATGTGAGGGTTTTCTTATTCATTATAAAAATTTAAATGTATGCAAAGTAATTTTGCAGGAGAGATCAGTTGAAATCTCTTTTCAATTTTATTGCTATTGCAAAATAGAATATGTTATGTGCAAAATATTAATATTATTTAAAAATGTGTTGCGTGCATTTTATACACTGTAATGATTAATAATTTTCCCCACTGTATTTAATGTATTTAAAACAGTATGCGCTCCCGTTATTTTTAAACAAAATATTTTGCAAACAACATTATACTTTATGAAACAATTATTTTTTTCAGGAATTTTCATCAATGAGACGCTTCTTAGAATAAAATGTATCAAGATATTTAACAATTACGTTCAAATATATCGAAGCAATTAAATATGGTTTCCATATTGGGAATATAGAAATGATACGAATTGCTTGATTAAAATAGCAATGTTTCATATTGCTTGTTCTGGAATTTAAGATTTCTGATACTAAAGGAATGTCCGTATTCTTTTTCCTCATCTATTCACTTAAGTTTAATCAGACATAAAGCTTATAGTAATCACCCAATGAAGTAAACAAGACTCGCATTGTTTAAACATTAATGTCATCTGCCTGATTGTCGACATTCTGGATCGGCCATTTCGGAGATGGGTTGACTTCAACTTAATCAAAAAGCAATTGTGGTTAAGAGCTCGGTATTGATTTATTCTCTTAATGAAATTATAAATCAGTCGTCACCATTTTCTAGCGTTTTGCTTCATTAAGTAAGCATGGAATTATTTGTTCACAATTGTTTAACCAGTTAAACTAATCTTACCATAATTGAGTTTCCTCTAAAACTAACTCAATTTGTAAACTACGAGAACACATACCATATATTATTAAGATATCTGAGCACAAGTTTTAGTTTTCTTACACATGTATCATTAATTCTTGTAAATTTTTTAATATACATAAATTCTTATGTGTGAGATAGTTGAAAGGTCGTGCATTTGGTAATAAATATATATTTTTAAATAAGATGTTTTTATTTTTTACAGTATTGTATAAATTTGATTCAGGCAATTATGCTTTCGATAGAGGTTTTTTTGTATAATTTTCTTAAATATTCTAAATTCAAGTAAAATATGCAGATAACAAGTATTTTCATGCATTTCTAATCAACATGGAAATATTCATGTATTTCAGTTCTTTTCAGTTATATGTCAGTAATAAAATTTGAAATTCGTTATAAATTTCAGGTATAAATTTTCTGTTTTACTTATTCTAACTTTATGGAAGCATTCTATAAACACTCTATTAAATATTGATTTTTGGTTTATTTATGTAAAATCAAGATATATTATCAATATATTCATTGTTAAAAAATGTGTTTTTGCAAAACACGTAATTTGTAATTAATTTTCATTTAGTTTCAAAATTCACTTTAAAAGATGGATTAATATAAATCATACAGAAGAATTAATGTATTTTATTTCGCATTAAAGCTAATATCTTCAGACCTATGTTAATGAATTAAACATTTTTATTTGTTTGTATTACAAGCAATTGAGTCTTATAAAAGAAAATTGAATAAATATTTTTCTGAATGTATTATAATGATTTTGAAATCTACAATTTTTTCTATCTATGTTCAATTTATTGCCATTTGGTTATATATAGCTTAGAATTCAATATAAAACACTCAATTCGGAAAATTTTAAAACTTTTAAATGAGCAGAAATAAAAAAAGCGCCAATTTAAGTATAGCAATATTATAAAACAAGACCATGGATTTAATATTAACTTTTTTCATTCTTATAAGTTAAATATTTGGTTGTAAATTTAATACAAATATTCAAAAGATTTCAAAGCAAGAAAAGAGAATATATATATATAAATAAATAAATAAATATATATATATATATATATATATATATATATATATATATATATATATATATATATATATATATATAAATATATATATATATATATATATATATATATATATATATATTTATATATATATATATATATTTATATATATATATATATATATATATATATATATATATATATATATATATATATATATATATATATATATATATATATATATATATATATATATATATATATATATATATATATATAAGTTGTTAAGATTTAAGCACTTTTGTAAATGGTAACACTCTGAAATTTTAAAATTGTCATATCTTTTAATATATCGTAAAATGCTCTGATAATCTCAAACTATACCAAGAAAAGTTATTTATCCTGCATAATAATATCTTTTCAATTATCAAAAATAAGTAAGTGTCATATAGTTAAAAATATATTATAATAAACATAGATAAAAATATATTTTCTACTAATTAAATATTAGAAAAAGAGGTGTTAACCTCTTTTGAAATTATATTGCTCAAACATTTCACAATAATAACTTTAATTTACAGAAAATTAGTATCATTAAAAATAATCATTTAAATAAACAAAAAATAATATATTTTTTAACGTAATGAGTAAAATGTAAACAATGTTTGACGTATATACTTCACAGAATATCAAAATTAAAATTCATTCTTCCAATCTTACAAAGAATGGAAACTAAAAACATCAAATCTATAGAAATTTAATTTAATCAACGACTTTTATCATTAGAATATATACATATAATTTGATAATAAAAACAATTTAATTAATGTTCATATTAATACACGCTAATGTTAACAAAATTTTATCAAATTTTTATTTTGAGAAGTGTTTTTGTACAATTTTCAGTCAGAAAATTCAAATTCACATAGTTAATTAAAACAAATTTATTTAAATTTGTTTTTTATTGCTAAACAATTTCATGTCTATTTTTACATCAAGAGAAGCTCAAGTTACAAGGATTATTCGTTCAATAGAATTGTTAATAATTTTTAATGGGTGTTCCAAAAATATTTAAACACAAAACAATACTAAATTGAATAACTGTAAAACGTGTTTAACTAGTTTAAAAAGAGATTAAATGTGTGTTCCATTTTGAATTTATTATAATGCATATTTAAACTTCTGAAGATTTTAGCTGTTATTTTTTTATGCTTTATAAAAATCGTGTTAATTTTGTATGAATCTATCAAGTGGCGTATTATAAATTAATCTGCCATATCATTATTTTATAAAGGATTCTAAATATTAATACACTTGTCTTCATAAAAAAATTAATTAAAATAAGAACAATATGTTTGAGATGTAGAAGTATATAAATATTCTAGATCTTAGGCAAGATTTATGTTTTGCGATTTCCTTCAAAACACTGAGCATAGATTGGATTTAATTTCAGAAGTTCACTTACGGCATTTATTTAATGAAACAGATAAATTTTCGAAACATGTTCAATGCAATTTATTCAAGTGAGTAATTAGCTCAATTTTAGAATTGTGTTTTGCCAAATCAATTACAATTTAATGCTTCAAAGCTTTCAAATCTATTTTAATTTTTCTAAAGCACCAGCATTTTTCAAATTTTCAAATTATATATTTAAAATACAATTTAAAAATTTAAATTATTTAATGAAATAAAGTGCATTTATACATTTTTATGATTTTGAGATCAATCAATCGCATAATAAACTGATCACATTAAAATTTGGTAACTTTGATGAAAAAAGACCAAAATCTTAAAATTGCATTATTTGACTGAATTTTATATTCATAAAAATGCTTAATAAGTCATTGTTTTAAAATTTGTGTTGTAAATTACTGTTTTTTAATTCATAGAAATAATTTATGAAAGTTGAGATAATTTTTACAAAGAAAAATTTGGAAAAGCCATTCCTGAAACTATTCCAGTTAACCATGGTTCTAGAATGAGCTGAATTTGCAGGGAAAGAAATTTTTTGAGTTGAATCGAGTCTTGACATGCTTGCTTACTTTAAAAATGTAAATCAATCTCTGTTGAAATGTAACTACATAATTATATGTAACATATATAATAAGATACCAAAAATGTGACAGTTTCTGTCCGATTGCTTATAAAACCAGCTATGCAACTAAAATGTATCCAATATTTTTTAGTCCTAGCAACACCCTAGACTATTAAATCATATGTTGAGATTATATCTTTATAGTACTGTACGCAGAATTGATATTCATGTAAAAGAAGACAATACAATGTTTTCCTGTTTAATGCCACTACTAATCAGCCCATGGTAAACACAACTATTTGAAGGCATTGTGAAATTAACTCTCATAAAGGATCACTCTGCTAGTAGTCTGTATTCTACCTTGAGCTCCAGTGGATTAATAACTTAACACTGCTTTCCCGTTAAGATCATTAAAGAGAAGCGTCATTTGCCCGTGACAGTTATTGGTAAGATGGTTACATTATCCCTCACTGTGTTACTGGAGTTTTGTGGGTTTGGTACGAGTCCACTTAAATCTGTGACGTCCAAAGTCCTTCCACTGGTTAGATGTAGATGTGGACAGGAGAGTTCTACACTAGAGGGTAGTTCATGATTCAAAGTACATAATGTGTATGTTCAATGTCACACACACATAAAAAACTTGAAAGTTAAAATATCCATTTCTTAAAGTGTTTTAGTCTAGGATCACATTAAGTTCGTACAGAGTGTTTGGTAATACCTTTTAAAATCATTAACTTCAGATCTTTTCGAAACACATAGAATAAAGATCATTGCCAGCAGCAGAGTCGTGAAATGATAACTCTCAATTCATACAGGTTACGTTACTGTCGCAGTTGAATTCTAGTACATGAGGTTAGTAGTTATTTGATCCATGAGAGATGCAGAAAAAATTTTACTTAAAAATCAACATTCAAATGTTTCTTATCAAATAGACTCAATATAAAATAGAATCATACCATATTTTCTTTTATGGCAAATATAGATGCAGCTATTCATATTTATTTGTGCTCATGCTCTGAAACACTAATGAATATAATTTTCTAAGAAGTTGAATACTATAGCCTTTCTATAAACAAGTTTGACATATGAACTTTATATTGAAGCAAAATTTGTATTCAATGTGTGAAATAAATGACATATATTATGAATCAACATAGCTACTCGGGCATTTTATGGACTTAAGTGTTAAGAAACAGAATTAGAAATGTCATTAAAATAACCCAACTTATTAAATATTAACACATACCTATTTAATAAACTGTACTAATAAAAAAAGCGATAATTAAAACAATATCGATCAAAGGTCCAAGCGCATTGTTAAATCAAATGATGAAAATATTTAATTTGATTTAACCGTAACGTATCTGGTTAAATAACAGAATAATTCAAAAGAATCAACAAATTATTAACTCTTAATATTTTAGATAAATGAGTAATAATATGAGCAAAGTTTTAGTTTTAATTAGTAATTCATAAAGATAGATACAGTAGTTAATAAACAAAAACGGTGATACATTTGAAAAAAAAATGATTACTTATAATAAACGTTATAAATATATTAGTCTATCAAAAATTGATCCGAAAGAATTAATGAAGCATTATTTAATTAATTTATTTACGTGTTAAACTAATATAAAGAAGCTATTTTGCTTTCATTTCTTCACCATATATATAAAGAAAATTTATTTAACATAGAATAATTCATTTAAGCGATTTATTTTCCATATATTTTTGGTTTGTTTATTTTAAAACATGATTATTGCTGGAATTATTTTCATTTTTTACTTAATAAATTAACGATTAAACCGAGTTAAGTGAAAGTAATTTATAAAATATATAAATTTAAGGTTGAAAAGTTTGTCAATTTATTTATCAAGTTAAAAGTCGTACAAAAATGTTTTAAATTACACTGTAGAATTTTTTAATAAATAATGAGCCAAGCAAAGCTATTTCCACAGAAGTAGAATGTAATTTATTTTTATCGTAAATCTAAAAAATATAAAAAAGTCTGATTCACACACAAACATCATAAAAATATTTCTAAATTATTATGAAATACTTAAGTTTTTAAATTTACCAAATATCATAAAAATCACATTATATTACATATTTTTCACATAGAGATTATTAATAAACGTATCTGCATATTATTATTAAATAAAATAGAGAAATGTGTTGATCTTAAATATTAATATTTCTCTCAGTTGAATTAAATTTGATGGTGCCTGGGACTTATTTAGACTCACTGTGGAAAGGGTTTTTCCACCAGCGTACTTCCCTGCACCTAATCCAGAGTTGGACTCTACCACTTAAGTAGAAGTAGTCGGATGGGAGTGTTCGCTATTTAGAAGCAGGGACAAAGCAGTAATTGTATGACCTGGCCAAAATACCTAAGCTATTTCCCCCAGAGTTATTATTTCTCTTGGAGGACATTGCGACCACGACTTATTTAAAATGCTCTAGATACCTTTAGAAAATTTGAAGTACCTTCTATTAAATTGGAAGATTCACATTCACTATCTTCCAATAATAAGAACAAAGCCCTAACTAACCTAACCATCAGGACCTCTTAGTACTAATTCAATTTACACGGAGAAAACGGTGATAGATGTTGTCTTTTCATAGAACTTCTTTCGTGTTTTAAAAAGAGTTCTCGTAAATGCGCGAAACAGCAACTATGGAAATATGGAATTAGTGGTATCCTGATAGTGTTATCAGATGCGAGCGTTATCGGATACCACGTGCATAATACACATGACGACATGCTTATAATGCACGTGGCACTATTTACCACACACACTCCTATATAAAAATGAACATTATCTTTAGCACGATCTGGTGACCTCATGAATCTTTTATTGATTTTTTAATGCCTAAAAGATTATTATTGCTTCTATTACTTTTAATTATAAGACATAAGTGTTTGGATAGGGGCAATGGATAGAAATGGGAATGTCTGAATGTCACAAGATTATGTTTTCGGATGAAAGCGTTTTTTTTTTTTTTTTTGATTACAACAGCATGAAATCACATTAGAATTTTAACTCACTGTAGAGAGAGGCTGCTAAATGTAATCTTATGCTCTATCATGCTGGTTCTCTTTTCAGTATAATTTAAATTGGTATTGGGTTCTACTTCCTCACTTTCTTACACGCATTATCACTAATGATAGCCATACATACAGGATTTTGCAGCTTCTTTACCTTCGTTTTTATGAGGTTATTTGAAAATGACAGTTCGGGCCCACACTCTCTGCTTTCAGTATCTAATATGTCTTCTCAGCTCATGAAATTGCTTTGCTTCCTGGGCTTGCCCGTATATCAGCTCCATCTGCCAGATTATCAAGTACATTGGATAGTTGCTTGGAGAATGACTTCTCCGAATTATATAATTTCTATTGACACACCATCAAATTTCATTGTGTTTAGAAATTAAAACTGTATTTTAAATAATAAAATTTCAACTGACATAATCAGAATAACATAGCTTTTAGTGGATCATAAATCTTTCTTTTAGGAACTACAGATTAAAGTTAATCTATTACATACATGCACATGAAAGATATTTTTAAATGATGAATTACACAATACATTAAATAAAGGATACTAATGTTATAGTAAAAATTAATAAAAGAAGTTAAGCTATTATAAGTTAAGTTAAATATAGAAGTTATTATATTAAGTCATAAAATAAAATATTTCTTATCTCTAAAAGAAAGGTTTTACTTATCATCATTATAGGCACCTAGGGATTGATTAAAATTTGAAATCTTATTTTATATGGAGCTGTATTTTCCGATTTATTACTGCTTATTTTTATATACGTTTACAATTTTTTAAAACAGTTGGAAATATATATGTATGACATAAAATTAGAGCAATAATTGTGAATTTCAATTTTCTAAAATTTTGAAGGTTATCCCTAGTTAAATAAACCAAAAATATTAAAAAAACATATGAATCTCAAAAGAAATTTAAAAAATATATATATTTAAAAATAGTACATCACATATAAATATTTCTCATTTAATTTGTGAAATAAATAATTACAAGGCAATTAGTATTTTTTATATTTCTATTTATATGCTACCATTTATAGAAGTGAAATATATCTTAAAAAAAGGATTGTTTTTATTGAGCGTTCCTTATCCCTTGGTATTATTTTTTACCATTTAATATGATATATAAATATTTATTCAAATGCTAGAATAATTTCTCAAAAATTTTATTATAATTTGGCTAGTATTTTTAACTGTTTTATGTTGTAAAATATTTCAAAAAGAGTTAAAATAAAAAAATCGAATAAATGCGAATTAATTACATTTTGTAATATAATTAATTCATCTAAATTCAAATAAGTTATAATTTTAACTATAGTTAATTCCCAATTCAATTCTTTTACAATTCGTAAGTCATGATAGAAATCAAGTGTTAAGTGAAAATTATAATTGTTTTATACTTACTACATAAATATAATACTTAACAGACAAATCCATTCTATTACAGTTTTAAACCACTTGAATACTTAGTTGGTTTAAATATGCACTCACGTAAATAGCTTCTAATCAATTTTAAGCATTAAAACATTTAGCTGAGAGCATTAAAACATTTACTGCTGTTAGACATGACAGAAAAGTAAATGCAAAATCTGTTGACGAGAATGACCACAGTTTAGCTAAGACTTGTTTTAACTTGATAAGTTCTTATAGAAAGCTATAAGACAAATGATTAATTTGTCGCGACATAATTACATTTTGTAGACTTTTCGGCAGTTTCTATGTTTAGTCATTTCTTTTTAGTATTTTCCCTGAAAGATGAAAAGGACTCATATTATCTATTATAATTTACCAAGAATTTTTTTTTTGATTTATCAAGAGATTTGTCAGAGGATTTATTTATTAGAATAAAAATATTAGGCTAAATACTTAAACGTTCGTCACGTGTTAAATTTTGAAAAATTTATAGCACTTTCATGCTATATAAACTTCGCAATGTAAATGTGGCAGAAAGAAAATTTTATTTCATCCGAAGAAAAGGTATAAGTTCCTTAAATTCATTTAATTTAACTAATTTAACTTCAAAGCCGAAAATAATTGATTCACGAATACTCATTTAGTTAAGATCTAATTAATTAAATTACAAATAGGTATGAAACTACCCGGAACTGCACGTTTGTTATTTTTATCGATATGCATATATTCACTTTTATTGTTTCAGAAGCTTTAAATAAATCAGACATTTAAGTGTAATCAATTTAACTTTATCTATCAGTAGCTTTTTATTTTCTTTAAAACCTTACCATATTTGTTTCAGTTCGGTACCAGATATATAAAATTAGAAAAGCATTAAAATTATGAATTATTTCTTTGAGTGAAATTTTAATATACTTATTTGTTTCCAGAGATATTGGATTTCAATAGTTTATAATTAGAATTGTTTTGTAAAAGAGTATACAAGAATCTTTCACAAAAGTCAAGTATTTATTTCTTTTGCACAGATACTTTTCTCTTAATGATCTGCTTAGTTTATTTAATTATTTTCCAAGTAAATTAATCATGAAAGTAGATTTTTATTTATAATTTTTAAAGATTTTAGTGCACACAGTAATATATTACATACAATTCCAAAAACATTGTCAATTGAAATTTAATTGAATTAAAATATTTTTTAAGAATAATGGTCATGTGGTGCAAAATATATTTGTTATATTTATTACATAATGTTTGCATATTTCTATAAAGTTATTGATTATTTTCAACAAATGGTGACTTTATTTTAACAGATTTGATAATGCCGAAAATGCTACTAGTTTTAGCAATACTTTGTTCCCTATTCTTCTTTGTTGTCTCTTATGATGTATCCTCAAAGGTAAGAAAATAATTTAATAGGATAATTTTTCAGCCAGATATTTTTCTGCACAGTCAATAAAAGTAATTTTTTTTCCACAGAATGTAAAGCGACAAAAATTAATAAAATACCTGGAATTTATTGTGTATTAAAATTTGATGAAATACTTCAAAGGAATAATGGTCTTATAAATCTCTGCAATTTTCAAAAATATTGAAACTAAAACTTTAAATAATTAAAAAAATTTATATAAAAAATTAATAAATATTTCTATATTTACTTTTATTTGTATGATTATTAACTTTGCTCGTGTAATTTAAAATATAAATATTTAAGGATCACAAAGCATGATACAACATTTTTGGAAATGTATTTTCAACTAGAAATGAACTTAGAAGTTTTAAAATACTTAAAATTAAAAACTGCAATTTTTAATCATCAAAATCCTTATTAGTATAAATTACTTTTCTTCATTACACCATATTTTAGTTGAAAGAAGTTTTTATGTAGCTATAGGAGTGAGGATTATTCTAAGCGCTTTTATACTTTTGTATACCTTTTAAAAAAGGAAATTATTTTTGATATTTTTGAAAGTATGACCAACGATATAATGTTGATGAAATTCTTAAAGTCTCTAAAAGCTGTATTTCAATTTAGGTTTTATATAAAATAAAAATAAAATCAAACATTTAAAATTAGTTTTTTCTTAAAGCAAAATTTATGAATTGAGAAGGAAAATTAAAATAAATTATATACATTTTTTGTGATATATAGGATTAAAGTTTACAGACACACTCCTACATTTTTATTGTTTTTCCTTTAGATACGGCCTATGTGCTTAAAAACAGTTTCGACAAAGAAAACTTTTTTCAAGCTTAAAGCTTTTTTAGTCAATTTATATTGATTTAAATTTTTTTTATTTTAATTTTTTATCATTAACATATTATATATCTGAGTAAACAAAATGTATGTGCATAACAATTTTAAAGTTCTTTAGAATATAAAATATTGTTATATTTTACCCGAAATTTCTGTGAGAAATGGGAATTATAGACATCATTAAAAGTTTGATTTTAGTATAAAATTAGAGATTTTATACTTTAATCATAATATATCTTAATCAGTTATATAGAATAAAATGTGTTACATTTTTGTAAAATTTTATTGTTGCTTTGTGATGCAAATAAAACTTACTTAACTTGCTTAATACATGCTTAAATGTCTTAATTTAAAGTTTTTAATTCATAACATAATTAAAAAAATAAAGTTCAAATATCTACCAAAAATTGTTAATTAACTTCTTATGCATGAAGTTTAACTCTTATTTACCATTTTTTGTATCTTTGAAATGAATTAAATGAAACATTTTTTATGAAATAGAATACATTCTACATTTACAATTTTCATAAATTTTAGTTTCCTTTCTTGTTTTGAAAAGTAATTTTGAAAGATTAACTGGAAAATCTAAATAAAAAAGGGGTCAAGAAATGTATTTTTTATTTCTGTCAACTTTAAAACTATGTAGAGTAAATATCGTTACGTATATGTATCAAAAATGTCCTGTTACTGAAGAAAGCGAGAATTGCATAAAATACTATATTTTTTAGAAAATGTTTCTTTTTAGTCTCATTTAAAGGTGACATAACTTAAGAACTTTTTTCCAAACTCAAAAATTCATTTAAAATAAAATGACCAAATATAGTTATTTTGGGATTTCTCTCGATATTCTGTAATATTGCAGAGATAAAAAATATTTGATGCATTTTTCGAAAGAGTTAATAATATGTCATAAAAATTTTGTTAAAAATATTATCATAAGTTTAAATCTAATTATTGTTTTCTTACGAAAAATTGGTAATAACTGATGAAATTGTTATCTTTCCACTAAATAAACACCATATCTTTCTCCGATTAGAGCTTTACCTTATTTTATAATCTAAATATAATATTTAAATGCCGAAATATATGTTCAAGAAAATATATTTTTCTTGTTTTTTTAGATTCTGTAATGACTGTCTCAAATAAATTTCCCTAAATAAAATTGCTTCTCACTAAATATATTTCATTTTGAATCAATGAATATGAAAAGAGGTTATTTTGTTGCCTTTGCTCTGTTTTATCATTATAACATTTCAGATTGGTAACAAATCTTAAAACACGATGGATTTATATTTTTAATTCAATATATTATTAAAATTTCTTGAAATATGAAGGTAAAAACAGATATTTTTGTTATTTTCTTTGAATAAGAGAGATGGCTGTCATTTGTTATTAGAAAGTAGTATAATTGATTTCTTAAAATTTGGAGAATTCATGGTTTAAGATTGGAATGATAAATTGTTATACATGTTATATTTGCATATGTTTTTCATAGGATTATGAAACCAGCAGATCATCTGGTATCCAAAAAAGAGTATTTTGTAATGCTTTTACTGGATGTGGATTTAAATCAAATGGAATGTCGAAGCGTATTGGAAAAGCAAACAAGTCCGTCGATCAGGAGAGAAACACTGGAAATGATTTCTTTTATATATTAGAACTTATGCAACTATTAATGAAAGGAAAAATAGCTTCCAATAAAACTGTATAAAGTAAGTATTGAAGTATATTTGAAGACATCATATTATTCTTATCACGTGAATAAACAATAATCTAAAGTATACCTCCAGGAGGCGTAACATTTTAAGTGAATTAAACTACTGATGACATTTTTTTTAAGTAAACTTTAATTGAATTCTTGAAGAATTTACGAAAAGTTGCAAGTAATGTTTCTGATAATCATAAGAAATTGTTACACTTTACGTGAAAAATTTGGAAAAAATTCTTAACAAGTACTCATAATATTTTACATAAAACTAATTCCGTAGATCATATAGCCTGACACCGGAAGGTCGGTGTAAGGTCAATATCTATCTCATTTTGTCTATCAAGAATACTATCTTAAATAACTGACAATATTTACATGTCACAAGTGTAGAAGCACTTGGAATTCTAATATGCACCCACCCGGATGGATGTGCACCAGGAAATGCATCCCCCATTTCCCTTTGCACCGTAGTATGTGAGATAAATAGCCCGGAACTTGTGTGTGTGTGCGATTTTTTTTGACGTGCATGATACTATTACTAGGCCATGCTATAGACTTATCTAGTTTGGGACACTTTTACAAATAATGAGTCCCGATTGACGTATGGAACTGTATGTGATTTTAAAAAATAAATAATTTAATAATTGATTACAAGTAAGACTGTAATATAATGTAAGATAATATAGTTTATTGTTGTTTCAAATTAGAGCCCCAGTGGTTCAGTAGATTCACGTCGCTTCCCGTTAAGATCAGCAAATTAAAGCTATATTTGCAGCAAGCAGTGATTGGGAGGGAGGCATATTCTCTCTTACTGGGTTGCTTTGGCTCCGAGGGTTGGGGACATGTCCATGTTAATAACTGACGTCCAAAGTCCTTCCGCAGGTGTGGAGTAGATATGGAGAGGAAGGTGTCCAGCTAAGTTGTGACCTCGTCACTTGACTGTGGTTCAAAATTACGAGGTACTTGATGATGGGCGAATAATTCCAAACCCATTAACCTGAAGGTACAGTCCGGGGATAGCCTACACCGCTATGTAAGCATGCATGTTGTTTCAAATTAAAAGTGTACATATATATATATATATATATATATATATATATATATATAATATATATATATATATATATATATATATATATATATATATATATATATATATATATATATATATATATATATAGAATCAATTTTTGCAAGTATAATATTAGTTTTTGCATAAAATATTTTTCACCTTAATTTTATTTGGAAATTTTACTACATCTGTAGAAAATGTATTAGGCAATTTGTTAGTATCCTATCGCACAAAATTAGCAAAAAATTTTTTTATTAAAAAAATCTTGTGTTTACTGAAACAATTAAAAGCTGTTGAATTTTGATTGTTCAACAGGAATGAGTGTATGTGGTTTGTTTTGCTCCTTCAGTACTCGTAATCTTAATAATTATATATTATTATCTTGATACACAAAATGTATTCCTATTAATGAGCTGATATGAGTCTCCTATGGTGCATTTACTTATCTAAAATATAATTGAAATAGATGTAAGCAAATTTTCATAATGATCTTAAATCTTAATTTTCAAATTAAAAAAATGATAAAATCAAAGTATATAATATTACATATATTAGGTCTACTGGAAAGTTCTGTCCTTAAATCTATAACGATGTTATCAAATCCATGTTAGAACAAAATCTTTTTCTGACAACATCGGAGATCACAGAAGGCTTAATTCAGCTCAGTTAACTATTTCAAACCATATTCGGGACATAGAATTGGTGTGAAAATATTGAAATTGGGTGCCACATGAATTATGCCAGAATAATTTTGATGATCGAGTCGTCACTAGCCTATCTCTGTTTTCTCGGTACAAAATCCAGCCTTTCTTGAACCGGATGATAACTGGGGATGAAAAGTGAATGATTTACGTGAATATTGTAACGAAAAGAGTATATTGTGCAAAATACCTAGCCTTCCAACTCTAAAACAAATTTATCTTTCAATAAGAGAATGTTGGATATTCGAGGAACAATACATTATCAGCATTAAATATTGAACGAAAAGCTAATTCAGAAAAGTATTGCCAGCAATTAAATAATGTAATGAGAGCAGTCCAAGAAACAGGCCAAGAAAAGTGTTCGTCAAAAAAATTGCAGAATAAGCGGGGAAATTCTGTCCCATGCACCATATTCACCGGACTTATCAACTTCCCCCTATCACTTATTTTTGACCTTACAAATTTTTTGAAGGACAAAAAAATCAAAAATGAAGAAGAAATCAATCACGCACTGTTTCAATTTTTCTCATGAAAATAATCAACATTTTTCAAAATTGGGGTAGGAAAATTACTCTTATACTGGATCATTAATAGTACTGGTGATTATATTATTTGATAAAGTTTATTGACGTTAAGAAAAATTTGTGTTTTGTTTTATTCCAAAAATGGACAGAACTTTCCGGTAATTCCCACATACATTAATACTTATATACTTATTATGTACATCAGAAAAAATATTCTTAGAAATTATTTTAAAAGTGATGTGGAGCACTAATCATTATATGCTCAGATCACTTTATCAGTTGATCAAATATTCTTCAAATAATTGTTTGACATTATGCAAATAAGCTGTGTGCTATAAGTTTTAACAAGTAAGACAAAGTTCTTCTCTAAGAGTTATATATATATATATATATATATATATATATATATATATATATATATATATATATATGTGTGTGTGTGTGTGTGTGTGTGTGTGTGTGTGTGTGTGTGTGTGTATGTATTTATATGTATAATTAAAGCAAAAACCAAGCGAAAGCTAAATTAATTAATTAATAGTGTGCAATATCTGAAAGTTTTAACAGAAAAAAATGGAAAAAAGTAAAAGGAAATGCTCAAATCGGGAATGATTTTTAAGAAATCAAGAAAACGTTTTTATATAGATCAAGGTATATCATTTAGAAAGCAAAATAATTCGAGAAATATAAGCGGAATAAGTGATAATAAAAATTAAAAACAAGAAAATTGTGAAAAAAAAATAAAAATGAAAGTATTGAAAAGATTGAGAAACAAAAAAGTTTTCCTTCTCAGGGGAAGGTATTTGAAGTTCACTTGTGCAAATTTCGATTACTTCTTGAGTTATTTACAAAGTTTTATCCACGTTTTTAAATCATTCAGTATCAGCTTGAGGATTAATTAAATTTCCCTGTCAAGAATTGTTATGATACTGCTTGAATGGCAAGTCATAAGAACTCTTTGATTTTCACATTTCTTGATTTCCTGCATGTCGGAAACGATTTCTAATATACTGGGAATTAATTTCACACTAAGCTTTTCTTAAAAATTGAATAGCGTATGTAAGAACTATCACGTGTAATATCTTTTGTTTCTCAACACAGTTTAAAACTTTGACTGGAAAATGCATGTGTTACTTTCCTTTTAAGTTCTTGACTATTTTTGAGTTTATAGGTTTCAACAAGTTGGTACTACTTAGATGTAAAAACACAAATTTAATGCTTTTTTTAAAATTAATTTCAGCATTTTAGGCAGTTATCTTGTAAGAGATGTACTTTCTTGTTTATTTTAGTAACGTGTAATCTTATGACTGTTTCTCTAGTTGGAATAAATCTGTATAACAAAATACTTTTGGTTTGTCAAATACCAAACAGGAAAGTTCTTAGTATTTTTAAAGCCGCTTCACTTATTTATTGTACAGTATAAGTTCATTTTTTAGAACTATTCATATTTTCACAAATGATAATTAATTTCTCATAGTTATTCGCAAAAACTTTCATGCACATATTTTTTCCAATACATTTTAAATTTCTTTCCAGGTTTGATTATAAAAATTAATCCGTTTTACTGGTATTTTCTTGATCCGCATTTATTTATCGGAGTTCTGTCAAACTGATTTTAGCCTTTCAGAAGGAATATTATATCAGTTCTGGCTTCAACAGGTATTAATAAATATACAATATTGTGTGGTACACTTTAAAATGATTTATTCTGCTATTATAAAAAACACAAAAATTCATCTTTCGGTAATCTAGCTAATTCTTTTGCCATTAAAACAAAACTATTATTGGGACATTATAAGTCCACTGAATTATAATCTATTTATGAAAATCCTCATCTATACTTGATCAACAAAGCTCAGAAATTGCTTTGGTATTTGAAATATTTTGCGAAAAAATATTGATTGTTTTTGAAAATTTTCCATAAGATGCAAATTGGTGAAGTTCTCAACCAACGACAGATTTTTTATCTTTTTTCTAAAATTCTTTTATGCTCTTGATTTCATTATTTAAATTTAAAGCTTTCTGTTACGGTTATTAATAATGGAATAATAAAACTTTCTTTATTGTTGCTCATAAAAACCATGCAGAAATATTTGAACTCGTAATGCTGAAAGAAATTCTAATAGAAAAAATCTTTCACATGAGACATCTTTCAACTTATATTAGAATTTTATGTTAAAAATTCATAAAATTAGAAAAGAAAAACATGAAACTTAATACTTTCCATTTAATATTTTTCTACAAACTTCTTAAATTTTAAGTGGATTATTTTTGAAATTACATAAAGCAATATTTTTTTACAATTGAATTAGTCATTAAAATTAATTTTTTTTCATTTTCGATATAATCATTATTGTTTAATTCTTTGTAATTTTTATCGATATATTTAACTTGATATAGTTTGGTGAATAATCATTGTTTACTGAAGTTTACATTATTACTGAAGTGAAATTTATATTCTGAAAAATTAAAATTTATATAAAAGTAATGTAAATGAATAAGAAATGTAAATTTGAGGCATACCAAAATGGGAACAGGAAGACTTTCAATTAAAACGTAAACTTATTTATTAAATATTTATTATAGCAATGTGTGTGCTTATTTACATACATAAATATTGCTTAAGGACTGTTTTCAGATAATACGTACATAAATTTTTGTATCTTAAGTTGTCATAATAAGATAAAATCTCCTGAATTTCGTACATAATAAAACTCCTTTTTCTACAATGTATGAAATCTAATTGTGAAGGTTTAAATTAATTCGACAATTATAAATATTGAATTCTTGCCGAATTATTATATTTATTCAATTTTAATAATTGATAATAAATTATACACTAAATATTAATACATATATATATATATATATATATATATATATATATATATATATATATATATATTTTACAATTGAATTAGTCATTAAAATTAATTTTTTTCATTTTTGATATAATCATTATTGTTTAATTCTTTGTAATTTTTATCAATATATTTAACTTGATATAGTTTGGTGAATAATCATTATTTACTGAAGTTTACATTATTACTGAAGTGAAATTTATATTCTGAAAAATTAAAATTTATATAAAAGTAATATAAATGAATAAGAAATGTAAATTTGAGGCATACCAAAATGGGAACAGGAAGACTTTCAATTAAAACGTAAACTTATTTATTAAATATTTATTATAGCAATGTGTGTGCTTATTTACATACATAAATATTGCATAAGGACTGTTTTCGGATAATACGTACATAAATATTTGTATCTTAAGTTGTCATAATAAGATAAAATCTCCTGAATTTCGTACATAATAAAACTTCTTTTTCTACAATGTATGAAATCTAATTGTGAAGGTTTAAATTAATTCGACAATTATAAATATTGAATTCTTGCCGAATTTTTATATTTATTCAATTTTAATAATTGATAATAAATTATACACTAAATATTAATACAATATATATATATATATATATATATATATATATATATATATATATATATATATATATATATATATATATATATATATATATATATATATATATATATTGTATTAATATTTAGTGATATTAATACAATAAATTTATGCATACTTCTTTATACTTTTGTGATTGTTGTCAAGTGTATATATGTATATTAAGGATTCATCCATAATTAAGCATTAATATAGGTATGTGTTCTGATATTAGTAAGTGATAGACTGTAAATATTCTGATATTAGCAAGCATTTGTTGAAAGAATAGTTAATTATTTCTTTTTTTAGGTCATCATGAATTTCGTTAAATTTTAATGTTTTTCTTATTAAATACTTCTCTATAAGACATGTTTTAGATGACTCAATTCCCTATTGTCGATAATGAATAGTCAATACGTGAGGGAAAATATAAGTACATCTAATTCTTTGAAATTAAAAATGTGTTAATGTATAATGCTATTCAATACAAATATTCATGACCATTTAACAAGTTATACGATACAAGATTGAGTATTGACTTAAGCTAAGCGGAAAACGCAGCAATTTGATTTATACTGCCGATTAAGGAAATTCAAGATAAATAGCCTAATTTGGTAAGTTACAAGTTACTACCGTGAATCAAGACAGCCAGATTGTTATGATTCTGGACAGTGCAAACATTGTTCATACAATTTCAAATAATCGCGAAATATTTACACTAAGAAAATGTGACTGCTGCAAAACAAACATAATTCGAGATTATTTCATCAAAGACGAGTATTAAACGCGTAATCAAGGAATTAAATCAAAATAATATGCTGAAGTACAAAATATTAATTTAAATTTGAAATTATACAATTATTTATAGGTAAAAATCATTATTTAATATCTGCAATATGCCCCGATTTGCATTCTATACTAATAACATTTTGTTTGCCTGCTCAATATAGACTTACACTTAATGCTTTAAGATCTTTTAAATAATATATTTCAATACATTTTCGAAAACTCACTTGTTAATATATAGTATTTATTAAGAATAATAAAATTTATATCAAGCCAAAAATGCTTCAATTTCTCATGTTCAGAAGCAGTTAGAATTTTTTAAAAATATACTAAGTTTAAATTGAAGATTCTGTGTTTGTTTGTAAAAACATGATCAAATTCAAAACCTTTTGTAAGGTATGAGCATAAGTTAATACATTTCTCTATTGGCTGAATACATCAATAAAAGTATAATATCCAGGTAACTGAAACACAAACTACATCACTTCTAGAATTCCCAAAAAGAAAATCCTATTGTTCATTAATAACATCTTAAAAATTAGATAACTAAGAAAAATTTGTATGGAAAATTTATATTTATTCTTCATATGGATGTGATTGATATGAATTAATATTTTTAATATTATTCTTCTGACCAGAAATCCTTTATTTTCTGAACTGAACTCAGTATTTAAATGCATTAATTTGAAATATTTAAGTAGTATTTAATAATTACAAAAGAAAATACAAACTTATAAATTTAATTTAGAAATAAGAATGCCAAGGAATTTGAAAATTATAATCTGAATAAATTGCTTGGGAAAGACACTTTAAACGATATTAAATTTAAAAGCTTTCATTCTAATTATTAAATATAAAAAATTAAATACATGTCTCTATATTTAAAGATAATGAAAGAAAATTTTGGAAACAATTAAACATCAAAATAATGATCTCCTGCTCTAGAAATCACATAAATTTTATAACAGATTTGCATCTGCTTCTTTTCTATCAAGTAGTCAATTTTTGATAATTCTCAAGCAAAACTCCAAAATTTTTTATTGACTGTATTAGACAATTCTCACATTTTTATTTCCTAACTCAATATTTTAATATTTTCTTAATAAAAGCTATTAAGAAATAAGAAATGAAATTTATTTTTTGGATTTAATAAGCAAATTTGAAATTTATTGCACATAAATGTTATAGATTGTTTTAAATTATACTTTTAAATTAGAATTTTTTCTTAAAAGAATTCATACTTTAAGAAAGTTTCATTATTATAAAAAAATTTATAGTGTATAAAATTCACAAAAAAGTAAATATAAGTAAATTTAATAGTGCCTTTGTGAAGTAAATTCAGAAATTATAAGATAATATTTTACTTATTTTATTTTATAAATAACAAGCATCATCGCTCAAGAAATAATTTCATGAGCGCTCTAGTGCTTTCTAATTATGCCCTCACACCGAGAATTTTTAACGATTTTATAAATAATATGGATTTAATTATTTCACATGTCTCTGTACTTCATTTGAAGTTTTTGCTTTTGCTTTTCTGAAACATCCAAATTGTGACATTGAAATATTTATTTGCTCATTAAATGAAATTCAGCGCTATATTAATCTTATTTGCATGCATTAATTTAAGAAAATTTTTTTAAATTAAAACTGCTGAAAATGGTTTCTGAATACTGAACATGTACATCTAAATTACTGAGTTAATAACATGCGTACTGTTCGGAAAAAATAAATTTTTAACTGCATTTACAAGTGTATTGTGTCAACCTTATTTTTGAAAATATGCTTCAAGTCTAGTAATAATATGATATTGAATGTATTACAATAGATTATGTAAAATTTCTGCACCTTATGATTACCAACAATGTTAAAAAATCATCTAAAACTGCTTTTTTAAAATATTGTGTTTAATATTCTCGTATATGCATGTTTTAACATGATTTTATGCTCTAAAATATTAAAGTTAACAGAATATATAACATACCTATTTGTATCAAAAGTGATTGTAATTTTTATTAAATTTCTTGGACTTGTCTTTCGTTTCTTCAATAAGGGAAATTTGATTCAGTACATTAACTATAAGAAGAAAAACCCTTTTCAGTGTCTTGAAATTCTTTTATCAATTGGTTAACGTTTAGTTTTTTTAATTCATAATGCAAGCAAAGTTGAATATAGAACTGTAGATGGCTTATCAAGGAAATACGTTGCTCTTATCCAGAGCGAGCCACAGCCCTTACTAATCACTATGCAGTTATATAAAATCAAACAGGAGAGTTGGTTTTATGATTATTTATTCACATTTAGATAATATTGCTACATCTCACTTTAGATGTAAATTTTACTGAAATCTTTAGTTATAAATTTAAGGAAACTGTAGAATATTTTTTGACATTTTCTTTCCATCCGTATGAAATTAGCATGACTCTTAAAATAAAGAATAAAGAATGTTAAAATAATGTAGGGGGTGTGAATACAGTGTGTGTTAGTTTTCTTATATAAAATTCTTATTTATCAATACAGAACTTCTCGTAAAATTGGAATATTCTTGATGTTAAAAATTTTTAAGATTTGTTGCACATCATTTAAGCTCTCTTTGTGAGAAATAATAACAAATATTTACCTTAGTAAAGAAATACTAGCACTTTGTTGAATTTTTAGAGCACGTTGTCACTTCTAGAAAATTGAAATTGGGTAACTCAGGCAGAAAATATGTATTATACAAAAGCATTTAACTTCAATTATTTGATTAATAAATGTTATATGGTAAAGTGGTATCTGAATCAAACGAGTATCAAATTAAATACACTTTTTGGAAACAGCTTACTGCATTTTTACAAATTTGCAAAAAATTAGCCCTTTGTATAAAACAATTAGAACAAAATTGTTTTGTGTATTTTTCAAATGCAATAAAATTGGTTTGGACATTTAACTAGATTGAAAGATTATTGTCAATAAAGCTTATTTTTTACTGAATATTAAATGTATAAAAAATACTCACATCGAGAAGGAAATAGGACATAAGAAATATGTACAGGATTTTGGGTGAATATAAAAGATAAACATATTATTTTTACTATATATGTTGAATTTTTTTCTTTACATAATCTGTTGAATTAACAAGCATATAAGGAAATTTTATATTATTTTCGTTTTACTAACTATTACCGAATCCTTAGCACAAGTGAAGTAATTTTACCAACAAAACTGAATAAATTAAATTAATTTATTTATTGTAACATTTGAATTAATTACATTTTTCTAATTTTAAAGTGTAATTTTAAGGTTCATACGTTTGTGGAGAAAATTTTACAAGCATTTCTTTACTTTTTATAAGGTATTAAATTTTTCATTTTGTCAATATTGATAACGAACCCATTTCTTTTAATTTAAACTGATCTGATTGTCGTGTGAAATAATGAAATTTCAAAGATGGTTTGAATATAATGATGATAAAAGTATGCGCACAGTGAATGATATTCAATCTATGTTATTCGTTCTTATTTGAAAGATTTTTTATTTGATTTTTAATTAATTATTATATTAAATTAGAAAAGAGTAATTTTACCTAATATTGAGAATTGAATACACACATCAGTAAAAATTTCAAGATATAGTATAGACTCCAAGAATGTAAACTACGCCGACTTTTATGACCCATTGGAGACCAGAACTTGCCAAAAATTACAGTAAGACACACTATTTGTAGGTAATTTTAACTTATGAGGTATATATTGTAATGTACTTAAATTATAAAATAGCTTAAATATGAAGCCTTTGATAATATTTATTGATGTTATACATTAATTTTATATCATTTTTTTAATAATTGAATTTTTGAAAACATTGTAAAAGCATTTGAAAAAGATATGCAAAGCGTCTTATGACGTCAAAATAATTATAAAAATCATACAATAATCAGAAAGAACCTAATAACGTGGAAATAAATATTGATCATTAGTTGCACTTAATGGTATTTTAATTGCTTTTAAATATACGAACCTTGATCTCACATTGTATTTATTACTATACAAAGCTAACCTATAAATGTTTGAAGTATCCCTTTATTATAGGACACAACATCGTTTTTTTTTTCAATATATTTTTTCTCTTTAGTCTCTTAATATGCTCCTTTTTCAAATTGTAGTAAAATAGTTTCAAAAAAAATTCTTCTGTAAAGCTATTAGTATATTTTCTGCAGTTTTGTTTGCTTAAAATAAACAATGTTATAGTTGCATTAAAATGAATTAGATGGGCTTAATAATAATTATAAGGATATTTTATACTCATCAAAATAATATGAAAATTAAAATGTAGTCCGAAGTATAAGCCTTTGAGATTTACAACGAAAGCTGAAAAATTCATTATTTCGTTTTTCATCATATATATTTCTATTTGTTAAAAACAATTATTTGTAAATAAAAATATACTATGAACATTTTGACTATGAGCATTTCACTGTGTGTCTTCAAAGTAAGGTAAGCTTTACTCTGCGTATTTCAAATTTGACATATAATTGATAATTTTGCTGAAACACTTTCATTTTAAATTAACATTTTTGTTTCCTAATAACAACCTAAATATGGTATTTAATTAAATTTGTACGTGTGTGTTGTGCGTGTACGTATTAAGTTGATACTACGATTTCTTTTTCGCTTTGTATCTCTTAAAATAATTAACTACACACCATGTACATTATTTTCAAGCAAATTAGTATAAAAAAAAGCCTATGGATGAACGCTTACACAAAGAGAAAAATAATTAAGTTATTAGATAAAAGTTTGTGATTGAAAATTTTAACATTCAAATGCATAATGAAAAGAGCTGATAAATTTTTATTGCTTATAATATAATATAAGTGTAATAACGGGATTTTTTTTCTATACATTTTTTGTTTCTAAAATTTATTTCTTTTTTTCAGATGCACTGAATACTGAATTTTTCGTATGAATAAAATCTGCGAAATTTTAGACGATAGTAAAGAATTACGTATGATGTATAAGAAATGAATATTTTGTTATTAATTTTAGCAATGAATGAAAAAATATTATTTTCTAAATTAAAGCAACATGCATACAACGAACTGTTGTATTATAATGATTAGAATTGAATAAAATCTGTAAACGACTTTTTGTTGTTTCTCATTACAATTCCTTTTCACTTTTGTGTGAATTCTATTCATCATTATCATAAAAACTACATTGATAGTTGAAACTCTACAACCGGAAGAGAAAACTTTTATTGTATTAAATTTAACATATTTTTGTACATACAACATTTCAAATATTTAACTTGACATTGATATTATATGATTTTCTTTAGAATACTTTCAAGTCTTTTTAAATACTCTTTTCTCACTTATTTAAAAATATTTTTAATTTATTATACTATATCAGAGAAATAGTTAGCACTACAATTAATTTCAACAGGAAATATTCCAAATGAAACAATACTATAGGAAAAGGTAATGAAGATGAAAATATTGTAAATATAATAATTTAATAATATGGATGTGAGATAATATAAAATGTTTTCATGTTAATATGTGCTTTGAGTAAAGTGGTGCCATCTACATTATATAAAAAAATTAAATATTTTGGTAAATTTTTTGTCAAACATGATCGTATTCATAATTTTTTATTTAATAATATGTTATAATTAAATAAGAACAAGGAAATTGTATTTGGAAATGTGATTTATAACAACAATTATATTAATTTTTCCCTAAATAAGGGAAAGCTGTAATATTTATTTCAAAGAATGGATCTATTAATAAAAATAATTTTTTAAAAAATAATTTCAGTTACAAAGTGCAAATATTTAGGAATAAAGTATTTTCAAACAAGATTTTAAAACTATTTATTTACACTTTTTTGAAAAATGAAGCTTAGTGCTCTATATATTTAACAAAGGATACATATTTGAAAAATTATTTGAATATTTATAAGAATATTCATAAATATGTATAATATAAAACTGAAAATGCAGCGCATCTTGCATCAAACTAAAGTAAATTATGTATTTTAAACTAATTAAAATTAAAACAATAAATATTTTTTCTATAAACATATTTCTCAAATAAAGCGGCGTCCTTGTCCGCAAACTACTCCTGCCATCTAGCTTTCAAAATCAGAATGACATTTTCCTGAAAATGTTTTTCATCATTATAGAAGTTTTAAAATGTAACAGAAATTAGATCTAATCAACAAATTAGTATAATTGGACAGTATCATCAATATTTTAAATTAAGATAAATTTTTGTATTTTTTTCACCAAAATCATTATTTGCTCTTAAGATACTTTATGGCTGTTAATGTGTATACAATAATTAATTTATAATACACAATCAACGAAAATTTAAATCATAAGCAAGTATTTTTGTAGTCAGTATTCAGATCATTATTTTTCACGATATTTTGTATTATTAAATTATGAATTCAAAGAATACTCCAGGGAACTTTTTTAGTTTAGTTTAGGTTAACAGTTTAAGTACAGGACTTCTAAACAAATTTCAATAATTTAGAGTCATAAAAAACATGCTTTAAAATTATTTTGTATATTAAAAGATAAAATCACTTCAGACTTAATTTAAATTTAAAAAAAACTATATAATATATTGGAATATTCTAATTTGTTGAAAATGTTTATTTTTGTACTATTAAAATTTAGGAAAATTTTATTTATAGCAAACAGCACCTACTAGTTAAATATAATTATTCCTTATAAAATATGTTAAAGCTGGCTTTTTTGTTTCCGAATGTGTAAACTTTATTTAATTATAAAAATATCGAATTTAATTTTAAACGGAAAAGTTTTTTTATTTTATAAAAAAGTATTTTAAGTTTCAGTTTCTATAAGAGAATTTCTCCCCGAAATTAATTTCTTTTGAAGAGAAAATTTTTCTCTAAAGTTTTCATATAAAGATTTTTGAAACAGAAAAAAAAACATTCTGTAAGTTCAAACTGATATTTCTAACTTTACAATTTGTTTTGATTTGCAAAATCATATTAGTTTAACCAAGAAATAAAATAATATAAACCTAACAAAAAAATTAAAATAATAAGAAAAATACCATTCAATTACATTTGCAAACTATAATCTAGAATTTACTGAAAATTACGTTGAAGTGAGCATTTGAAATAATTTGATGTATAAATTATCGTGAAATTAAACAATGGAAAATGTAAATTGTTAAATTACGTAATTATCAATTATTTATTTCATGATATTATTATTAGCTAACCAAGATAAGTACTGTTTTAGAAATATGTTAACTTGTATAATGTTTATTTAATATTATCATTTAACATTATTTATGTGAAATAGTAAATAATGTTAAATGATAAATAATATTTTCATTTAACATTATTTACTATTATTTATTAACATTATTTAGTAACATTATAACATATATACACTTAAATAATATTAAATAATAAAAGTTCAAATAGGTAAAATTATGTTTATTATTGTTTTATCGATGAAAGGTTTTATAACATTATTTGTTGTCGCTGTAAAAATAACTTGCTTAAATGCCAAATTTTGGCTTTGTTGAAATACTTATATAAGAGTTTCTGAAATAGTAAATATATTTGAATGTCTTGCAAGAATATCAGGAATTTTTACATGAATAAAATTTAAAAATAAGGTTGTTTGTATTTTAAATAATTTATTAGATTTAATTTTATATTTAATTAAAACATAGATAGAGGATTATCTTCATTTTCTAAATATTATATGGTTTTAAAGTAAAAAAATTAATAATTCTACACTGAATATTAAAAATTAAATTTTTTTGATAAATTGTTTCAACGATTTTTATCCCTAAATGATTTGGTTGAAGCTCAAATATGTAAATGTGAATAAGTATACTTAATTTGTATTTTTTCATAAAGTTTAAAATAAATATGAATGATTTTTCCTCACAACGACAGTTTCTAAATCTTCTAACCCCAAATTCATACAATTTAAATTATTAAAAGTCTAATTATGCAAAATACGATCTTTCAATTTTTAAATAAACGACAAGCTTTCTTTCAAAATTTACACAATTTCGAAATTGCTTTTTAAAAATCTTATCTTGATGAGATTTTTAAATCAAGGCATATATTATATATATATATAATTCTTAAAAAATTCTGCAAAGTCTCAAAAGTTTTGATTCAAATTTTGATGTCAAAATATTGATATGATATTTTATGTAGAATTATTTTGAATTTTTTATGTGGATGTATTAAATAATATAAATTCAAATTTGTTTCATACATGAATTTGTTGTTAAAAATAAAATTGTATGTCACAATGTTACAATTTGAAATAATGTTTCAAATTGTATCAAAAATTGGGTATTTACAAATTTTTAATGTTTATGAAAAACATTTTACAATTTTTGTAAATAAATATGCTACACATTTTGTGTATATTCAGTTTAAAATATGGAATGGAGAGAGAAACTATAAATTCTTAAAATTATTAAAGAAGAAGCATTTTCCAATATATCATAATTATAGTAACAAATATAGTATTTCAGAATTACGAAAACAAAATATTCAAATAATCCTGTAACATTGTTTTTATGTAAACTGAGATATTATATACTGAGAAATTTTATAGTATATAATTTTGTAACCATACATTGAGAAATTTTGATTGAAAAAAATTTGACATTTGATCTGGTATAATCAAATAAAAAACAATGTGCTAGGCATTAAAAATGATATCATAATTTTTTTTCCTTTTATGGCATAATTTTTATTCACTTTGAAAAGAGTACTGATGGGCAATTAGTGTCATTAGCGTGGGTAAATAAATACTATATAAACAATAAAAGAAACTTAAACCAAAAAATAAATATTATCATTTTTAGAACGTTTTTCACTTTTCATTATTTTGATGGCTATGAAATTTTATATTGGTGATCTATGCAAAAGTTATTTCAAAATAACTCTAAAGTATTAAAGTTTAAAGTTTTAATACCCAATGATTGTAGAAGAAATAGCTTCAAATGTTAAATTTAATTTATTTATGAGGAAAATACATATGTACTGCATTTTTAGAAGTCATAAAACAAAAAAATTAATTTAACTTTTATTTTGTTTTATAATTTAAATTATGTAAAATATTATAAAAGAATCTTTCTCATCCAATGAAATACATATTTTGGATACATAAAATACTTTCATCTATGTTTGGTTTTTGAAATGTTAAAGTCAAAACAGAAATAATAAATACTTTTTACCACAGATGGAGCAACAAGCGTTTTCAAAAATTTCTCATATGATCAAGTATCATGTATTTTTTTTTTCAAATCTTTTCTAAGCATCCCTTTTCTTAGTTTTAATTTAACTTTTTAAAATAATATTTTTAAATTTTATTCTTATTGGAATTAACTAAATATATGTGAAGTAGAGTTCAAGTGCAATCATATCTCAAACGTAAGAGATTTAACAAAAGTAATATTCCATGAAATAAATTATTATATTAAATAACTAATTACTTTCATTAGTAGAATGAAAAAAATTATAATTATTTTAGTACTTGGATTTTTCTATCAATTTTACTTAAAATTTAGGAGAAAATATAGATTCTCTGAAACTGTTGTGTGCAGAGAGTATTAACAATATATTTCAAAATAATTCTTAATTAATAATTATATTAAAAAAGCAGTAAAATTCAGAAATCACAATCCTTCAAACACATTTCACAGCTTAAAAAAGTAAATATAAGTCAATCTGATTTAAAGTAACAGATGCGAAAAATATAACGTGATAGTTTCTTCTTCATTGTGTGATTCACTGTTGATCAAAAGAAAGTGAAAACATACTTTGTCAAGACTTGGGTAGTCTTGAAATAATGAGTTCTCCCTCGTTAAAATGGAACATTAGTGAAATTATTTTATAAATTGTTTTTGGTATGATTATAATGATTATGTATATAACATTGCCAGACCTATTTGTCATAAACCGGATATATTAATCAATTTTTCAACATTAAAGTTGCTACATAAAGGAAATTATCATAGAAAGTTGTTTTGATATGTTTATGATCGCAATACCTAATCGAGTTGTATATATTTGGTATAAAAGTCAATAATAATATGAAATAAAATACTTGTATTTTAATAGAAGCAGCAATTACCATCATTACATGCAACAGCTTGCCAGTACTAAGCTCTTTACTATAAAAATGTTTTAAAATTACGGATACTTATTCTTGTTAGCAATTCTTTAGTCAAACATACGGAAAATTGATTTTTATTAGTCTATATACATTCAAAATTATAAAAAAAATTAAAAATGCACTGCAAATAAGGCATATGATGGTGAAAAAGACAACATATATATGGCCACTTTTTCCCATTAAAATTTTTACATTAAGAAGTTACACATTAAGAAAATTTACATGACTGAAAGATGGAAAAAGAAAGCGTTGTGATATATAAAATGTTAGTATTTAAATGCATATTTATGTAAAGTTTGGTGATGGCAACTGCCGTTACAATATGTTTAAATTAAAAAATATACAGAAAATTTCCTTATGTGCAAATTGCATTTGAAAGTTGTTGCCCAGTGAATAGTTATGATGCCTCATATAATAAGGAGAACGGGCGTTTTTTGACTTTGATATGAATCAATCTCTAACCTACTCAGATTGTGGTTTATCAAATAGTAATATTGCTGCTCTCGACGGATGTGATAAACCTATCAGCAGAATTTTGAATCGATTGTTTCAAGAGAGTCACCGAGCTGGATTTCTACAGTCCGCAATCATCAATTGGTGTCATTAATTGATGTGAACATAGACTTGTTACTCACATGACATTAATGAATAGTACAGCAATACTGTAATTTCTGGGCCAAGAAATGTAATCAACATAGTTCTGCCCGAATTGACATTGACAGCAGTCATTTCGGTAACCATGGCTTCACCTAAACTTGATACAACACTGTAGACAGAAGGTCCTACAATCATATGATCAGTGATGAATTTGGACTGTGAAATGACATTTTAGAAATGTGAAATGTTTTCAGAGGAATCCCTGTTCTATTTATAGGATCATGATAGTTGCATCCTTGTTTGGCAAAGTCATGCAAAGCACACATTGCTGACTTGTATTTGATATTCATATTGACTCATTGTCTGAAATGATGGCATGAGGTGACATTGAACATGAGTATCGGTCACTTTTGTTCACTTTAACAGTTTATTGAATAATTACCTCAATGTGAACAAGAATGAATTTTAACAAATTATTTTTGCTTTGTTACAGCCTTTACTCTTTATTTGAATCCTGCCATATGCTGCATTTTAGCAGGATAATGCTCTATTGTAAGTTGCCGGTTCTTAAAGAACCTTTCGTGATACAGAAAATGTTCGCCCTGGACAGCATGCTCTCTAGATGTCCCACTATTATAAAACGTCTTATTATTGGTTGCCAAGGGATTGATTAATTATCATTTGCCAGTCAGATTCACTGTTTTAACATGTATAGCTACCGAGGCAATTGTACCCGTACATTACTTCCAATCTCTTTAATTCGATGATGAGGCACATAAGTGCTGTTATCAGATGTATTTGTTCTGATTTCTCAGGATGTTTATTTCCAAATTTCTTAAAATAGCATGATATTTATTATGCTATTTGCCTTTCTGATGAAGCAATTTTAATAATCAATGATCGAGCATTTTTGAGTAAAATTTTAATTCTGTCAGTGAAATATCTAGCTCTAAGCATCTGCTTATTGATTACGTTAATAAAATTTAGAAAAAATAAATAAATATTCCAATATCTTTGGTTATCTAATTTGATATTTTAAAAAGATTAAAAATATGGATAAACTTTAATGCATTGTACTGTAACTTGATTTCAGATGAACAAAATTCAAAATTCATGGTCTCATGTCAGTATAAAAATATTTGTGGAATAAAAATTAATGGATAATTTATACCTTGAGAGTTCATTAAATGAAAATATGAAAATAATATCATTTATATTTATCCTTAATTTGTAACTTTTAATAAGTTTAAGTAAAATATTTTCAAATTGTGGTTGCTTATTATTTATACTTATGTGACGATACTCTATTTTTAGCTCAGAGAATATATTTCTCAAATATTTAATAAATGTGTTTTATTACTTTTTACTCTATTTCTTATGGCGAAAAGTTGATTTATTTTGAATATTTCTGAAAGTTTTAGTATTATCCTATTTAATTTCAAATATATGAAAAAATTACGGGTATCAATAATTTGTGTCATTAAAAACAGTTATTTCCTGCCTAAATCAAGAAATCTTCCTCAGAAAATGAATACTACGCGATCTCTGAAAGATCTGTTTTATTTTGTTAAAATAAAAAACGTAGCAAAAAAGTAATAAGTCGAACTAATTTTGTAATTAAAGAAAAACGTGCCTGAAAGAATTAAAGATGGTACTTGTTTTCAGATCACCTTGTCGTTTATTGACGCATTTGGAATGAAAAAGTATAAAGGTTCAGCAGTCATTCCAGTAACTTTTGCTCTTTGATTTTACACTAATAAATACACTAATAATCTATACATTAATAAATAATAATTATGAATAAGCAAATGTATGGTAAAACTTTGACATTTAAAACATAATCTGGTTCTTTTAACTATCTTAACGTTTTGTTTAGAAATGAAAATATAAACAATTTCATGAATCATTACATTTTTTGTAACGAGAAAACTATAAAAGTTTTTATAAAATTGTATGTATATGTATCATAAGAAACAGATATACAATGTTTTGCTGAGTTTATAATCCAAATTAACTTATTTAAATTTATATAAAAAATTACTACTATATATCTCCTTTTAGCAGCTTCTAAAAAATAACATATTATTTATTAATAAATATTTTATAAACATTTATAATGAGTTAACTATATATATATATATATATATATATATATATATATATATATATATATATATATATATATATATATGTGTGTGTGTGTGTGTGTGTGTGTGTGTGTGTGTGTGTGTGTGTGTGTGTACATACTGCGTACAAAAGTAGGACAGTGTTTTTTAGACAATTAATATCTCTTATTTTCTCCTAACTACCAGAAATTTATGCAGATTTAGTTTAATGGTCCTTTTTTCATTTTAGGCAAAAATTAAACATCTACCACTAATATTAATAATAAAATTAATATATATAATTTCCGATGCGTAAAAAAAGTAAAAGGACACTTGCTAATATATTTAATTTAGTGAGTTGTTCTTTAGTTATTTTTTGTTTGTAGTTTATTTTATCCTTTTCTGTCAAAAAAATCTAATCTGTTTAAAAGTTACGCTGTTTCTCCGTTCTCAGAAATGCCTAAAGGAATACCTTTGAACGATTTTCAAAATGCCAAATTTCCGCATATTAAAAGGATGGTAAATGTGTCAGAGAGATTGCTCGATTGTTGCAGCTGAGCCCCAATATTGTTTCAAACTTTATCAGAAATCCTTATGAAAATGGAAAAAGAAGACTGGTAGGCTGAAAAAATTAACACCACGTGAAAAAAGACAACTAACTCGTGTGCTTAAGAATACAAAGGAAGTGTTTCAAAGGCAAGAAATCAAGCAGGACTTAATCATATGACGAAACAAGCAATTTACAACTACATTGAAAGATCTCAAAAATTCATTTTCAAAAAACGAAAACATCATCCTAAGTGGGCACAAGCTCACATTGATAACCGCTTAGCATGGGCTAAGTAGCACATATCCTGGACTACAGAATGGACTTCTGTGATATTTTCCTATGAGAAGTAATTTAACTTAGACGTTCCAGATGGATATCAGTACTACTGTCATTGTCTGGGGAATGAAGACGAATACTATTCAACACAACAAATGGGAGGAAGGAGCTTAATGGTTTGGTTGGCTGTTGGATACGGAGGAAGAACAAGTCTGGTTTTTTTAAAATGGTAGGCAAAAACATACCGACTACATTCAAGTGCTGAATTCCGAGCTTCTTCTTTTTGGCTCTGACTTGGGAGTGAAAAGTGGAAGTTTCAGCAAGACGGAGCTTTCATTTACACCGCGACTAAAGTCAAACGTTGATTCCTAACAAATAATGGGGATGTTTTACCATGGCAAGCCAAAAGTCCTGACCTTAATATAGTGGAAAATATCTGGGCAATGCTAGTTCGTCGAGTTTATGCTGATGGAAGGCAATTTGATTCGCTAACTCAGTTTCGAGAAGCATTAAATGACTCATGGGACAATTTTTGTCAAACAGAAGTTCAATCTCTATACCATTCATTTCTAAACAGAATATTTGAAGTTATAAAGGCCAATGGAAGAACATTCCTCATTAAAATCACTATTTTTTCGTTCATCATAATGCTGTCCTACTTTTGTTTGCAAAGTTTAAAAAAAGAGAAACTATTTTTGTTGCCATTAATATTTTATGTTTGAATATCATAATTCTGATGTTAAAATTGTATTTTTAAAATATTTGTAAAATGTTTCTAATAAAATGATAATCAGATGAAATGGTTGGTTGGATTTTGTGGCTCTAAGTTCAAAAAAAGACAGGCTGTGCTACATCCAGGCTAGAGTAACAGTTACATAGCAACCTACATCGGGCGCATTCTATTCTGAGAGGCAGAAAAAGAGGAATTTTAGCTTTCCAAATTGAATTTACAACAGTCTTTGGAAAGAGCATGAATGACACCAGAAATTGCAAATCAGATTCATTGTTTAGTCAAAAACGCAATGCAAATCTTCAAAATACTGACCACATGAGTCGTTGACAATTTAGAAGAAACAGCTGAGACTCTCTCCAATATTCCTGGTATGATATTGATTTAGTCAGTGGTAACTACGATTCTAGGAACTAAATCTTTAGCTCAGTTCACTAGATTCTTGGCACTAGATTTTCAAATTCTACCACTAGATCAGGGTGATCTTTATGCTGAGGAAAGTTATAACATCGTGAAGTGTACATTATAACAACTAAAAGTCACTTTAAGATTTCTCAGCATTTGTCACGCATTCTATTGCGGTAAGACTTGTTGCAAGGGTAAAAAGGAGTATCTCAAAATGTTAGGAAGTATTCAATACAACAAATATGAAAACTGAAAACTAGAACGCAACACTTATTTTCTCTATATCAAAAGTGACTAAGATCGAATTAAGGACGTTCCACATTGAAGAAAGCAGTATTGACACTAAGTCATGGTAAACCATGAAGACAGTTTGACATGACATAGTAGATGATCTAACCGCTGAAGGCTATTTTAAAGCAATTTAATTTCCAATGCCTATAGCATCCGAAAGATTTTCAATGGGATTAAGGTCGGCGAATATGTTGGCCATGCCATACGCGCAATCCCTTCACTCTTCAGGTAGTCATCGACGATGTCAGCTCTATGGGGACGTGAGTTATCGTCCATTAAAACAAAAGTAGGGCAAACGTATGCAGCGTACAATCTCACAATGTGCTCTAGGATTTCATCTCGATACCGAACAGCCGTCGCAGGGCCCCGTTTAAAGATATGCAGGTCGGTGCGGTATCCTTATGAAATCCCTAGCCACACCATAATGCTTCTGCCTCGGAATGGGTAATGTTTAGTGATCTTTTGGGCCTGATTGCGTGTTCCTTGTTCATGCCATATCCTTATACACTTGTCATTTGGCTCCAGAGCAAATCTTGACTCATCAGTATACATGACATTACCCCAGTCAGACACGGTCCACTTGACATGTTCCCGGCACAACTTTAATCATGCCCTTCTTGATTAGACAAACACAAACTCTAGGTACCTGTGCTTACAGTCCTCTCATATGTAATCTTCGGCGTATAGTAGCTGCAGATATAACCTTACCAATAGATATCACACGGGTGGAGGTCACTATGCGATTCCGCTTGGCTAAAATAGCAATATATAGATCTTCAGCACGGTTTGTAACCCTTGGGTGATCAGCTACGGCCTAATTGACAATTTTCTGTGTGGTTTGGAATTATTTCCATAAGCGTGAAATTACAAAATGAGGAACACCGAAGAAAAGAGCAACATCTGAGATCGACTGTCCTGCTTCAATGCGCCCCACAGCACGCCAGCGTTCAGAATCTTCCATTCGTCTTCTTCTGAAGTCATAGAAACATCTGTATCTTGAAAACAAATTGTACGAAAGTTTTAAACACCTTCTATCAGCACTTACAGTCAACTTCTTTAACCCTTCATATAGCTGGTATCTTATAAGACTGCCCTTTTTGCATATTTCTTGGCATGAAAGCGCGATGGGCTTTTACCTATTATATTTGCATACTTCCATTTACCTCTGCATCCTCTTCAATTCTGATTGGCTTCCGGAAATTCGTATTTTCCTCTCCATGCTTAACATTTGGAAGTGAGAGTGGTAATATCTTAATCTATTAAGAACCATAAAAATAATTAAATCGATTTTACTGTGTTTAATTTTGAGGACTTCATCTATATAATTAAAGTATTTCCGAAAATGTATGTTGTATATTTTTTATTGAAAATTTAAATATGTTAATCAGCCAATACAAATTTAAGAGCATTTGCTTATGTAGCTTCTTTGTAAATTTTTGTCATGTACTAAAAAACAAAATAACTCTTCCAATAAAAATATCTTATAATTTTATAAATATTACATAAAAATGCAATAGTACCATCATATTAAAAACAAAAAAAAAATAATCTATAAAATAAAACCTACATATTGGAGAAATGTGCAAAAAGGCCTTAATTATTTTCTCATGAATGGGAAACTGAATATGTCAGTTTGGAGCTCAGTACTGCCTCTGGTAATAGCATTAAAAATATTAAAAACTATCCAAAATATTGTAAGTTTGTTGTTCTTAAAATCTCAAAATTTTTGTGAAATTATTTTCGAAAATTTTGAGATCGAGACACTTGCAAACCTTGTAACAAGTGGAAAAATTTTATAATCAATGAGAGGCATAGCACTGATTTTTGTGCCTTTTGGTTTTTGTAATAAAAATTTATCATCTAGTGTGTCTTAAATATCAACGTCCTGCACACTCATTACTCACATTTCTAAAACAAATTGTTGTAATTATGCTTTTGGTTAGCTCACTCAAGTTGCCGCGTTTGTTACTTTTACTATACTGAGTATCAGTACTTCATTATATGTCATAAGCAAAATTAGTAAATTTCCAATGCAGTTCGTACTGTGCCAGTTCTAAAGAAATGAAAAAGAATGTAAAATTCTCAATTACAAAGAAATATTACCTTTGATGCTCCTCTAATCAAAGGAAAATATTATTCAGTATATTAAGCTTTTTATTTCAACATTATTAACGTATTATAAGTTAGATAAGGAAGTTCTTGCCGTTTTCGTACTGCTATTTAATAAAGTGAGAATAAGTATGCAAATTAATGTATGACGTGGTTGACATGGTCAGAAGAGAGTAGGAATATCAATTGTTATAAAAGCAGGTCCACCGCGTACATTTATCAATCGTAACTCTTACAATAACGAATAGAAATAGACGCGTTGAAAGAGCTCGTTCGGTGTTGTTTGCTTTACAACTTCAAAGTGGGCTTATCAGCTGCTGTATCAAATCACCTAATAAGTCAAGCGTTTGGGGATAGTGCTCTGAATGAACGTATAGCAAGGCATTGGTTTCACAAATTCACTGTCGGGTGATTTGTCTCCGTGATGAAGCTGGTGTCTGGTGGATCAAGTAATTCACTATGAGCTGCTACCAACGGGTCAAACGGTTATTTTGAACCGGCTATTGGAACGTGTGGAACAGCCATTGCAACAGAAGGGGCCATCACTGATTAATAGGAAAAGTGTTCGGCTCTTGGCTGATAACGTGAGGTTGAATTTAGTGCGGGAGGCCAGGAATACAATACAATAACTTGGTTGGGAGACATTCTACCCTCCTCCTTACTCACTTGACCTTGCACCTTCAGATTACCACCTCTTCTATTCCCTAGACAGTAATCTTTGTGGAAAATCCTTCACCCATGAAGCAGACTTGGGCCAAGCACTCACGAACTTCTTTGCTCCCCAAACGCACGATGGTGATTACTTTTGAGGACTGACAATCACCAAACGACCTCTGCCGATGGTGATTATTTTGAGGACTGAACATAGGCTGCACTTCATGTACTTTTCAGTCATTAAAAATAGCAAAAAGTTCTTGTTTATCTTATATATTTATATTAATGAAGAAGTATTAATTCAAAAAGTGAATAAATATATTTATAACAAATTAATCAGCATTAAATTGTATTAAATTATATTGTATTAAATGTTTGATAATATATTAAAAATTAATTTAACAAACATTATTTTATATAAATCCTTATAAAAATAAAATAAAATAAACATTAAGTGTTTGTAACCTGTTAGAGTTCTCAACCATTTTGTTGTTATTTTTTATTATTATTTATTTTAAATAATATTGCTTCATAGTTTCACACGTATGAACACAATTATTTTTTAATTTATATTGCGGATTATAATGTAACAAAGAAGAAAACATAATTTGCGAGAAACGTCCCCTATAGTTACAACAAATATAATTAAATTTTCTCTACGTTTATTTCCTAGCCTTTATTTTTTTCAATTTTAATGTTTTCTAATAAAAAGCAATTCGGAGAGATTATTTCATGAAAAATGATATAATATTACATTCAATGTAAGCAAATTGTTTTTGTATATTGCACATATCCAGTTTTGGTGTTCAAAGAAGAATTTTTCATTATTAATCTCCATTGGAAAATGCATTGCTTAAATTTATAATTTGATCTATCGTTCTCTTCGTTTTTTGAATAAGAAATTAATTTTATCTGGATATACGTTTTAAGAGAGACTCAAACCACCACAAACATTTATATATATGATGTGAATAGAAAGCTCAAATTTAATCAATAGTCAAACTGTTGACTATTCAACTGTCAAAAATTAATACTGTTCAACAGTCAAAAATTAATAAAAATTAGAAATTTCGTCGCATAAATAAACATTTTTCTCGCATTTTAAATATCTCAAGTTTTGTTTTTCTTTTTTTATTTTAAATCAATACATAAAAAGTTTAACTTCCACTCAGATTGCTTTAAAGTGCTTAATTTGATTCAAATGTTTTTATGATAAAATTCTGATTTTTGTTAAAAGTTTCTATATTCATTAGATTTATTAAGAACCTTGTAAATTGGATTTGATTTGTTTATAGCTTTACGACCACTTTTTGAACATCAGAATTAATTGGACCGGACTTACAGCTTAAAGGTGATATTGAAATACTACGAACAACTACATCCGAAGCTATAATTGTATTGAACTGAAGTCCAACATATCATCTCTTCAACTGCAAATTTTCCTGTTATAAACTGAAATATATATTAATAATACAAATTTCAACTTCATGCAATTAAATTTGCTTACATATTACTATTAAACCAGTACAGAGATGAATCAACTACATTTTTTCGAACCTGAAACCGAATCTTCAAATGCTAATGAATTAAATGAATCTATCGAGATTCTTGAATCCTATAATTAAAAATAACTATAAGAAATACACAAAACCATTTGTATAAGTCAAGCATTTAAGCAAAGTAAGAAAAATTTGAAAAATACAATATACTGAAAAATACTATTTAAATTTGATTAAAATATATATGCAAGCAGAATTATATGAATTAATTAAAAACATATCAACAGGCAATTTATTTTATTATATACGTAAATATTTTAGTATGTGTGAAAAAATTAAAATAATATTTTTATTTTATTATTAATTTTAGTTGTTAATGCTAAAACAATGAACACAATTGATGAAACGGTTTCCAGAATTTTGAGAAGTTGCAGGCAGGTTACTAAACTTTATATGTAAACATTAAGATGTACTTTCATTTATATAATAGTAATACATTCAAATATGATAATTAAGTGAATTTTTAAAAGTAATTCGAATTTATATTAAAAATTAATGTAAAATTCTGAAGCAATGCATTATTTTGATTAAAACTTTACTTTTTTCAGAGAAATAATGTTTGTATATTAGCAAATATTTATTTCTTTAAAATATAAAAAAACCCAAGGTTCAAGAAAGATATTAGTAATACTAATATTTATGAATTTAATCTTTTAATAAATATACATGGATTTGGGGAATGCATCGATTTGTAAACCCCACTATTATAAATACAGTTAAATTAACATAAGTAATTGCGCATATTTTAAATTTGATTTTTTTTAAATGATTGTTGACAACGTATAAGTTCAGAATATCCACTTTCATCTTTGCTTTAAAAATGTCCAATTCTTAAAAAAATGTATTGAAGTAATTATTCATTAAATGGCATATTTAATTTAGAAAAGTTTAGTTGTTCGTAATTTAGTAATCAATACGTTTCTGAAGACATTGTAGATCACACTAGAAAAATGTTATGTACCTAATTTTAGAACTTGTAAAAATTGCATAATTCATCTCCAGATTTCTCAACATCCTTCCAAAATATATGGCTTCATTTCCCTACATAGAAAAAGCTTCTCTATTAAATTTTAATCCAAAAAGAAGCGTAGTCAATCTACTAAGAATATGAATCTATATTGATTAGATATTTCTCCGAAAACAAAATTTATGGGGTGACTCCGTGGAAATGAATTATTACGCATGAGGTAATACTTAATTATTACTGAATATAGAGTATGTCAGCATTCAGGATACTGATGAAAAGGCGTTTCCCCATGCAACAGTTTGTAAAAGAAAATGTAAGTAGAATATGACATGACTGGCGTTTTTCTCTTTACAGCAAAGAGATAATTTACCTTAGGATTTATTTCAGCTTTGTATTGTAAGATAAAGGTTTTAGAAATGTAAAAAACAACTGTATTGTTATCTTAGAATAACTGTAAATTAATTGCTCTTCCATTATCCTGATTTATATGACTTTAGTGATTCTAGCTGCTGGTACATGTAAAATGAAAAATTTGATGTGCTACCTTTTTTTAACACTGCTATACATTAACTTTATTTGTAAAGGCTGAGATAATTAACCTAGTCATATGATTAATGGGATAATTAGAGGAAAGAACCTAATAATAGGATTGAAAGTAACTATCCGAAGTCATTATTGGAAGAATAACTCACAAGCATGTTAAAAGTTAATTTTTTTAACCTAAAGTTTAGATTAAAGATAATAAAACAAAGCAAATATTTTAGTCAACAATAGCCATAGTTTAAATTCTGTGATTTAATGTACACTTTGTGTGCATTTTAATTTTCTAGTTACATCTTTTTTTAGTCAGCTTATCTCACTTCTGATTATTGCTTTAATTAAAATAGAAGTTAATTTCTTACAACGAATATTTTTTCCAAGCTAATAACTTGCGAAAAAACATTTTACACCATTTTCCAGGTTCATTTCCTTTTTTTGTGAATTCTTTTAAATAAACACAGCGAAAGAATAAAGAGTCTCAAAATTTTAAGGAAATATGTGCAAATTTTAATAAAATATTCGTTAATTATTAAAAATGTGAGAAATGTCTGATTTGGACTTATAATACATATTTTATAGTGGCTATCAAAAAAATATTGGTTCCAAATGAATTGGATTCACTGCGATATTTTTAAGTGTCATTTAGCCAATTTAAAAAAAATTCTCTCTTTGACTGAAATTATACTCTATATGCCGAGCTGGCAGCCGAATGGTTAGCGCTCTTGCCTTCGGTTCAACAGTTCGTGGGTTCGAATCCCACCTTGGGCATGGATGTTTGTAGTGGTTCGGAATCCACTTTAAGCCGTAAGTCCCGGTCTAATTAGCCCTCGTGTGCAAAAAATGACCGTTGAGTGACAAACAAACAAATATACTCTATATATTTTTAATAGTGCAACAGAGTGCATTCAAAATTGTGTAACAGTTCAGTAAAGAAAATTATCTAACTTTATATACCGCCCCGAAAGTTAAATTACTTAGTAATATTTAAATAAAGAGAAAAGTATTAAATAATGATATGAAATAAATAATAATGAATGAAATGAGAAAAGATTAGTTTTTTCTTTTCCTAAGAAAATAATTCTTTTAAAATAGGTTATATTATTTAATAATTTTTATCGCAAAATTATTTTTCAATAAATCATATTAAAAAGACAAAATTATTATTTTAAAAATATGATTCTGTATCATTTAAGGATAAAATCGGTTCTTTTTGTACAGAAAAATAATTTTGTATATAGCTCTAAAAGGCTATATTACATAGTTTGAAAAGAAATATATTGAAATGATTCACCTTATAATATCCTGTTTTTATGTTTTAAATATTAAAACTCAATATAAAAGGCACTTATGTAAAAATTTGGCCTTTTTACTTTTTTTAACAGAACTAATCTTACTATGCCTTATGACATTTTCAGAGTTAGGTAGAAAGTGGGTGTGCATTATTAAAATTTATGAAAATATCATATTTGATTTGGGTTTGGCATATATTATATGTACACAGTTCAGCATAATCAATATTTCATATAAACTTTGAGATATTACAATATCTTCAGAACTCCTTGTTTACATTATGAAAACTATATATTTAGTGATTGCTTTATTTAGAATCACAAATTGGGAACAAAAATGAGTGAGAGGTAAATATGGTCCATATTGAAATCCTGTGCATTTGAATGAATAAATAAGTATAAATCATATCGTAAGCTATAAAACTATCTAAGTTTTACTCGATTAACATTACATCTTTTATAATAAGATTTTATTTATATTCTTTAAATGGAAATATGCAAATAAGCCTTAGCAATGCTAGTAACGTATGAATTTTTTATGTAAGAAAAGGGCTTTATTTAATATTTTAGTTAATTTAATACCAGCATAAATATCTTTGCTTATCCTTTTCTCATGTCTGGAATTTAAATACGAGTGTATATTTGAAAATATAAAAGCATTTCGCATGGTAAATGATTAATACATGAATCAATTAAATTTATTGTACATTATATTTAAATTTTCAACGAAACATCTTTTCATAATTCATAATTTTACATTTAAAATTCATTAATTACAAAACGCTTAAGCATAATGTGATTTGAATAATATTGAATTTTAAAAGTTAAATGAAAATAAGTAGAAGCAGGAACAATGTTAAATATATTATTCAAGACAAAACGTGTAAGCATAATGTGATTTTAATAATATTGAATTTTAAAAGTTAAATGGAAATGAAGTAGGAACAATGTGACAAGTAGTGACAAATATTCAAGGATAAATGAGCTGCTAGTTATATTAACACTGTTTTCATATTAGTGAGTGCAACGTGTGTCCAGTATGGTTGGATACAAAATAATGGGTAAAGAGAGTGTAACCACTGATATTCAGTTCTCTCAAGAAGGAAAATCCCCAACGTACTGTCATAAAGTCTTTTCATAGATAGTGAACCGTATTTATCTGTCGCAAGAAAAGAATTGAAGTAAGGGCTTAGTAGTTATACAAACTACCAATACAAATTACGCAAACTTCAGTCAATGCACATGCAAAAAACAGAAACTTAACATCCATATCCAGCTTGTTAATATTGGCATGAATTTAACATAAGATCTAACGCTCTAAAACGCGTGATACAAATACTATCAATCGGTACTGAAAGACTGATTCTCGTAAAAGCTCTTATACAGGTATTGGACTTATTTTTAAATTCCTTTTTATCAACCATTGTTTCACTTGTCATTTGTTCATTGAATATCAACTATGATAGAAGCAATTTTAGCATTATGTCTATCAAAAGACTAATTTTCTTTTGAGGTAAAACAAGAAATTGTTACAAGGTAAACAAGGAAACTATTGCTGGTTTTCAATGCCCCAAAGAACATGATCTACATAAGGTGTTGCCTCTTGTTTGTCCTCGAAGAAATCACCATCAATATTTAGGACCTTCTGTCAACATGTCTCCTGTTGTGCAATCTCTTTGCGGTAAAACTCAGAGGTTTTGGACGCAAAAATGTCAATGAGTGCTTGCCTCAAGTTTGCTGCATTGGTGAAGGATTTTCTATGAAGATGATTGTCCTAGGAATGGAAGAGGTGGCAATCTGATGGTGCAAGGTCAGGTGAGTAAGGAGGATGACATAAGTTTCCCAAGCAATTCGTTGTATAGTTTTTCTGGCCACTCGCATGACATGCGGCCTCACGTTATCGGCCAAGAACAGTACACCCTTTCAATTAGGCATTGATGGCTCCTTCTGTTGTACACTTTCAGATTGCTGAGGGTACAAATCAGCAGTGACTGTTTGGCCTGTTGGTAGCAGCTCATACTAAATCACTTGACAATTAGTTCACCAGGCACCAGATTCATCACAGAAAATAAATCTACCAACCTGAGCTTGTGAAACCAATGCCTTGCGGTATGTTCTTTCACAGTACTCTTCCCAAACACTTGCCCTATTCGGATACTTCATGCTACAGCTGATAAGCCCTTTTTAAAGTTGTAAACTAAACAGCGCCAAACTAGCATCTTCGACATATTCATTTCTCTTCGTTACTGCACGAATTATGATTGATGAATGTGCGTGGTGAGCCTGTATTTAAAGATACTGATATTCCTACTCTCGACTGATCAGTGTCTCAATCAAGTCATATGCTAATTTACCAACTTTTTCTCACTTCTTTCAATGGCAACGCTAAAACGGCAAGAACTTTCTTATTTACCTTATATTAAACATTGTAAGTTTATCTCAAATTGCTAAAATGAGCATACTTTCAGTAAAAATTTCTTAAGTTGCAACTAGAAAAATATTTACAATATTGATAGTTATAAATCTTATTGAATTATTATTCATATGTCATATCAACGAAATCAATCGATAAAAATCAGATCAATTTTACTGTTCTGACTTAAATATTTCACTAAATCATCGAGAGCATTTTATCTGTTATACTTTATCAATAAACTCTAATATTCCAATGGAAATATATAATTTTTATTCAGTTAGCAAAAAAGTGTTTTTTCCCATATAAGTGTATCTAAATCCATTTACTCAAAATTCAAGAGAAAAATGGATTTTCCTTTTAAATCTATTATAGCTTAAAGATTGTTCTAAAATAAATGGTTTTACTGTGATGGTTTCAAACGTACATGCTCTATTCTATGATAATTTTTCTATGGTACTTTCTATGATAAATAAGGAAATAAATGTACTTTCTCCTTATTTACACTGGTGTACAAATTTACAAATATATTTCTCCAATAAATCGCGAAATATTTAACAATATTTTAAAAGCTGTTGTTATATAATGACTTTTAAATATGTTTATCTATTGACTATTTAATGGTGAAAAAAGTCTCTTTTTCTAACAAAAATGGAATTAAAACTTTAAATCAAAAATTAATAGTTTTCTTAAACTATCAAGTCTGTATTTGGAATACCGTTTTCTAAAGAAAACAAACATAACTGCATTTTTTTACAATTAAAGTGACTGCTTTGAATTATTTAAACCATGAACTGTCATGGAGAGCCATTGTTAGACAAGGAATTTGGGCAACCACAAACGAAATTTGCAGGTTGGCCACAAATGTCAACAAGGGTGGTCACCAAGTTGAGACATCAGGTGGGTTGGTTAAATAGACAGTGCAATGTCTCTCAAAAATTACTACACTCTTGGAAGCTCTTGGTGGCTATAAATTTACTGAGCTGTAAAAGTAGGACTGAAGTACAGTTATCTCAAGATCTCTCTCTCTCTCTCTCTGCAGCTTCTGAAACAATGATATCGAGACTATCCCTGTATAGATAGTCAGTTAAAATGGCTTTTTACGTCTGGAGATCAATAGAATGTGTTTCTCTGAAGCAGTTCCCAAGAGAGCCCATTAAATTTGGTGTTATAAATATTACTCTTGGACAAACCAAGATTGGCGACATGTCAATTTCCGCGAAGCTTTGTAGTTTAGCAAGTAAACTTATTTTCGATAGATTTTCAACTGTAAAGAATCTGTAAGACGATATCCTCTTGTAATCTTCTGTGAAATTGATTATTTTTGTGACACCAGTATACTTATACTGTAAGAGATCATATTGAACGATCATACACTCTTCAATATTTTCTCTTATCATATAGAGACAGCAGAATACTGTAGATACAAGATACTCGATTTCTACATACGTTGTTTTTGAGGAACTGCAAGAGACTAATTCGTTTTTATTGAGATTATTGATCAACACACAGAACTACACTTGTGAACTGCTATCAGGATGAAATTTACCTTTTAAACCTTATTATGTGGCCTGCTTGTACTTCAGATTTTAATCTCCTTGAATCTTTTTGGGATATTATAAAAAGAGCTGTTGCTTGTGAAAAAAGGCCTCCTTAAACTCTCCATAATCAATCAATCGTAAATGATACTGTAATTGATCAATTCATTTGGAAAAATGGGAATCGCTTTGCAAGAGCGGGAAGGCTCACCATGAGACTTTTTTTGTTGTACCATGTAGCAAGACTTCTTAATATATGAAGCAATAAATAGAGCAATACAGACAAAGCAATAAAAGATGCGTCAGTAAATGACTTATTTTGGTTAAATCAAAACTTCATTTGCATGTTAGCTTTCATTTAACTGATGTACAAATAATTTATCATTTTTGCTTTATATCATAAGGTATCAGTACACGAAACAAATTTACAATAATCCCATTTTTTTCCATAAATTTAATTTTTATAATTGTAGCCTTAGTTTTGAACATAGATGTATAATATTTTTGGTTTGAACTGTTTTGTTTTTTGAAATTATTTTTATTGGTTAATATATAACATTTTTTTACCTTTGTAAATACACGAATTATTTGGCATATTGATTGTTTATTTTAAATTCCTTTTTTGAAGTGATATGAAAAAGCTTTTGTAATATTCTCAAGTATATGTTGAATTTATTACTTAATTTACAGTTCCTATTAAAACAAAAGATATGAATTTATGCTAAGTTCTCAATTAATAATTTTTGTGCCCATATATCAAGATCATGTTTCTTCATAATAATGAATAATGCAATGATGGAGTTAAATCTTACAATAATTAAATTTCTGATAAATATAAATTTTTCTAATATTAAATCTTTGCATTGAATAATATTTTAATATTCTGGATATATAGCTATACTCACAAAAAATATTAAATTCTTATTTCGATTTGAATGTTAAAATATACGATTAATATATATATATATATATATATATATATATATATATATATATATATATATATATATATATATATATATATATATATATATATATATATATATATATATATATATATATATATATATATATATATATATATATATATATATATATATATATATATATATATATATATATATATATATATATATATATATATATATATATATATATATATATATATATATATATATATATATATATATATATTTTAAACTTTAATTAATTTTAAGAAACTATGTATCATGTTTGTAATTTGAGTCACATTTATTTAATTTGTTTTGAAACTTTTTATAAATTAATTAAGAAAAAGATAAGTTTTCGTTGTAATCGGCTATAAAATATTTAACCAGTAACATAACATAGTTTAATTTCAAAATTTTTTAATTGAATTAATAACTAATTTAAGCATGTGTAAAGATAAGCATTTTCTTAAAAATTAAAATTAGTTTCTAATAAAAAATACATTTATCCAAAATTTTATTTTTAAAATTTCTAAAAAAATCTGCATTTTAAATGAAACTAGTTTCTAAAATAAATTTCATCAATTAAAAGCTCGGGAGAAATTTTTTTCTGATTGTAAAAGCTTAAAAGAAACCCGTTTTTAATAAAAATTTTATTATTCAATGGGACATTTTTCTCAGTGAGAATTCTGGGCATTATATGTGTACTAGTTTTCTATTCTACGTCAACCAAATAAAGTATATCGATTCAAAGCCTTGTGCCATGCAAAAATTTTCCCTTCAGAGTTTATTTACTTAAATTTCTGTGTTAGTATATCCAACACCTGCCACGAGTCAAGTTAATGTATGCTTCGAATAGAAGATATGAAAGTCTTGTGCATTTAGAAAGTTATTCCAGCTTTTCTGGAACTAATGTTTCACTCATAAGTATTTTAGAATTCCTTGAAAGTTGTCTACATTAATGAGCATACTTTTGTTTCATCATTCATATTCTAAGTTTCTCTTTAATTTATAGTAAAATAAATTCAAACTTTAGAAATTTACAGCAAAATAATTATAGTATTTAGTGTTCAAATTTTTAACAACAGTTAAGCTTATATAACTGTGCATATACTATCACTGATATATCAATAAATTAATATTTCAATCAAATGAAAAAAATGTATATACCTCTTTTTCTGTCCATTTCTGTATATGTACATATATATCTGCATATATGCATATATATGTACTATCACAAAAAATATCAAGGTTAAAGTAACGTCCAGACAATACTTTATAGAAATTTTTATTTCAAACCAGCTTGGTTTATTCTAAAATAAAATTGATAAACTTCTTGATTCACAAAATACGTCTTTCTGTAAATAAAAAAAATTGGTTTGAAATTTTTATTTAATTTTTCATCACAAAAGCTTTAAGTTGCTTTTAAAATACTTTAATAATAATTCAGCCTGGGGCATTTCATAAGATATTCCAAAATTTAAATACAATCGTGAGACTGTTAAAAAGAGAAAAATCACAAAATTCTGAATCTTACATTTTAAACTCTTTTGTCTGGTTTTTGAAAATAAATTTACGAGTGAGATGTGCTTTTTTTAGAATAAAAAAAGCAAGTAATATTTTTTTTAAATTGTGCCCATGCTGTTTAGAAAAAATATTTTAAACTTGCTTGTGCTGTCTGGCAAGAAAGTGAGTTTTTTATGGATAATTATCTGTTTTTATGTTAAGGAAATTTTAAAGTAAATAAATGGATTTCATAAAAAATATATATTCTCTCTCTCTCTCTCTCTCTTTCTTTCTTCATACACACACATGTTACAATTTATGAAAGGGATAACATTATAAAAATAATAAATATAACTTTCTTGCAATACCTTTTCATTTAAAATTGGAAGTATAACTTTTCAGGGGAGCAAAGAATTTACCTTTGTTATCCTGTGGACAAGCGCAATGAATCGAGAACTGTCGGAAATAATTTTCCACACTTATCTCACCTCCCTCAAAATTCCAAGTTCTCCTGGTGCTCATTACTCTGACACTGTAATCCCTGATTTACCGATTCGCTAATAATCTGGCAATCACTGTGCCTGCACGGCACCAATTAAATTCCAGAAATGACTCCGCTCTGGGAATACCTAATCTAAGAATCTTCGAAACGGATAGATGCTTAACACTGAAGTGTGTTACTCCATGTGTTACTTCGACATTTTCTAGGAAACAATAAATTCCGACGATATAAATTACGTTGTTATTCAGGCATCACATTTCCTGGTAAAAATTTGAAAGACCTTATTATTTTTGTTATTTGCCTTGAAGCAATCAATTACCTGGCTGCTTGATACTCTGATTGTTATCGCGATTAGTATTGTTCAAAACTGTTTCTAAATGCATAAGAGTAGTTGAATTGTTTACTAAAGAAATAAAGAATTTAACAACTGAAGCTATTATTTATGTTTAGTTGTATCATGAAATAAGTCTACTCTTATCAAAGTTTGAAGCTAGAATTTCAAGTAAAATATGAACTAACAATTACGTAATGAGTTGCATTTGAGTGAAATATATATTTTGCGAATTTAATCACAAGGTTTGGCGTTTATATTTAAATTTGCAAACTGAAATAATATTTGATGCAAACAGTCATCTATTTTTGTGAAACACTAATAATAAGTGATATGAAAAGATTTTCAAAGAACAATTTATCCTTCAAATTTATCAGTTAATTAAATTCAGACTGAATATAAATTTATGAAAATTATTAGGAGTTAAAGTTTAGCTCAGTATATGAATTATTAATGTAGAAGAAAAAAAATTGAGAAAGATTTAGTGATACGCACGCACGTATTTAAAACCCAAGTAGTAAACTTTGAAGCAATAATATATATTATATCTGTCTTTTGTGTAGTAACCCTGATCACAAAAAAATTTGATATATACGTCAATGTTGAAATTATTCGGAATTGATCGAGTTTAAAAGAATATGTCCAAGAAAACTGAATGATCAAAGCTTCATTTTTTATTTAGTTTCACAGTTAATAAAAGAAAGCAGGAAAAATATTGATAGATGATGCACCAGATGCAGTGAAAACGATGAAAGTTGATGAACGAATAGTTCCTATGTGTACATGGGTCCTACAATCACCTCTGTTTGATTATACTAATAAATACACACACAGATATTCCTCCCATTTCACAAATTATTTATAAAACCTTTCTAAAATCATGGTAGGTATGATGAACTTTTTGCACATACCACTTCCTGCTTTACTGGAATATAACTAGTACCGACTGCAGGAATAACAATCTTAAGTAAGGTTGAAAATTAGTGATTTTTTTAAGAAATACATTTGTGTTATTAAGGAAGATTACCCCGAGGAAAAAATATTCTTGAGTGTAAAGCTAAAAACAAATTATTTGTAAAATAAAGTGATTAAAATCAATGTTGATAAAATTTTCAAGAAAAAATACTCTATTATGTTTAAAAGTGTGTATATTTTAGTGTATATATGTAGAAAGGTTATACTGCTTTTACGTCTTTTTTGTATTCATGTAAATTACTTTTCTAAACTATCTAGTTATGCATAATACATCACAATAGTTATTACATTTGAATTTATTCAATAACTTGGTAATTTTACATCAATTTTTATATTATTTAACTAATAAAGCAAATTTTATAATCACAATTTATATATTGGTAGACGTTGATTTTATATGAATAATCGGTCATATGTCCCATTTAATATGCTTCTGTAAGGAGAGTTTTAAAAACACTTTTCCTGATGAACTAAAACCTCTCACCAAAATATTTGCATTTTATTTTATATTAATGTTTAATTACTATGATAACTATTCTAAATTATTTCAGAGTATTTTGTTCTCTTACCTATTAAGAAAAATTTCAATAGTCAACCAATTATAATTTGTTTCAGGAATAGTATAATAAGTAATGATAAATTTCTCCTCGTAAAATTTAACTATGGATTTATGATGGATCCTAGAGAAAATTCCGTCGTGTCTAATATTAAAAGGAGTATAAAATATTATGTATGTAACACTGAAATAAGATTTTCAGCTTTTAAATTCCTTCTATTTATATACATAATGTTTCACTAGTTTGATTTAAATTTAAATCATTTTTATTCTTTTATGGAAGACTGCAGTTCATCACAATGTCCTTATTTTCTATGAATCCAGTTAATTAATTTTCCTGTTTCGATCTCACATGATAAACATATGTTAGTAATAGTCAATGTATAAAACTTTCTGGTGAAATTTCTATTGATTGAATTATTAGAAAATATGCTAGATGTCTTAGCACTCAAACTATGCCGTATACAAGCAATTAAAAAGTAAATAGAAAATTTATAATATTGCACTCTGTGTGTGAAATTAATTTAACGTTTCACGATAAATGAAAAATTTTCAAAAACATTCAACTAATAATTTATCATGTTTTATCTTGTATTCTATTAATAGTAAATTTATCTAATGACTGAAAACTTTTAATAAAAAAGTAAATGCTTTATCTATCAAAAATATGCTTTGCTCTCCTTTATCAGATATATCAAGTCTCATAGTAATAAAACATCAATATGTTTTCAGAATGATTGCTCTCAACTGTACAACACCACCACTTAAATCAATGCATTTTATCCAAAATCTATTTTGAATTTATTTAAGAAAACTAGTTTTTTTCACTCAGTAAACAAAATCGCTTAGTGCAATATGCACATTAATTTATTTCGCAAAAAGATAAGGAGCTATTTAAAATTTACAGACTTGATATCTATATCTAGAACTCACTATAAACTTTATATGGGAATTATATAGATAAAAATAGTAGGAAATAAAGAATAAATGATAAAAAATAATGAAAATAAGTTTTTTTTAATTTGCATTATTTAAAAATGAATTAGTTAAGAAATATAATTCACAAATCAAGTTTAGTTTACGAAATATATGCATTCAAGGAATGTGTGGTTCTTTTTCATTAAAATTTTAATTTGTTTCGTATAAGCAATTTATTTAGGCTGCATGAACATAGGAAGGTATAAGTTGATTATTAACATGTCTTTCCTATGCTCGAGAATTTATTGAAAGATTCGACCCGACATGATACGGAAAATCATTTAACAAATTGATTAATGAACAGTCTACAACCTTGTGCATCAGTGATTTTGACAATGACATATTCACAAATCACACTAGTCTGAATTTTGGTGATATTGTTTGAATTAAATTTGATCAGAAAATTGTATATTAACAAAGTAGATATTTCTTCACATTTAATATACGTTTATAATTTTTAAAATTTAAAACATATTTTCTAAGTGTTTTAAATGTAATATTCACGAAGGATATTTTATTTAATAGTAAAAAATGTGTTCATGTCTAAGTAAGTAGCTATTTTACCTTATTATGTCAAGTAAAAAATATATACCTATTTTATAAATATAGTATACCACAATTTTATTTAAAACACACAAGAGAATAAAAATAGCTTCACACGATACATATTAAAATTTATTATATATGTATGAAAATAAATTTATGTATTTAACAAAACATATTATGCCAAATTTATATCTAATTCGTTTGCTGTTTCTTACATAATATTTATGTGAATAAAAAAATATCTTCATTATGTGAATAAAAAGGTTCAATTCTGATTATCTGATTAGAACAGATTCACTATGATATAATTTTAAGAATTAATTTTAATCTTTTAAGAGTGTTTGAAATTTAAGTAGAGTGGAAATTCTCGCCGTTTGACTGGAATTTTACTTAACATTTTTAAGAGTGCATATAACTGAATACGCACATACAGAAATATATCAATTTTGCTTTAGAATAATTTTCTCAAATAATAAGTGCATATTTTCATGTTCATGAATATTTACATGTACACTACTAGACATTAAATCTGCAACAGCAAGAAGGAAGGATTTTACTCTCGTCAAATTTACATGAAAGGAAGAAGAGGTTGAAAAATTGAAATGATTAATGTTTCAGTTTATTAAGAACATGAAGGAGGAGAAACGATATCTATAGCAATTCATAAAAAAGCTGTGCAGGGGATTTCTTATTAGAAAGACTTTTTAATGCCACTCGCACTGGTCGAAATCTAACCAGTGTCATGCGAATATAGAATCCATGGGCTTATGAAGGTCATACTAAATGGTATGTAGATTCTAAGCTCTCTCCCATGACTAATGCCTGCAAGGACAGACATATTGTCAGGTTAACCTTGCAAAAAATACAACTTGATAAAGAAACATTATTCAGGAAATGTTCCTGTTTGCACCACGTCCAATATTTGATCGTTTAATGTGATGACATTTGGAGCAACCTTTACTTCTGCCTGACTTGACAATTCAGCATAGAGATAAATTGCAACTCTTTTGCGCCCTACAACAAAACTGGATACTGGCTTGAAACAATATCAGTCATTTAGACTAGTCCTACTTCTACTTGCAATATTCTGATGGTTAGTCTTACCATGGCCTAATCATAGGTTCGGTCCCAGCCTCTGTTGAACAACAGAGAATTATAAAAAATAAAAGGGTTCACCATGTTTAGTTGGTAAGTCAGTGTTCTTCAGAGCGAAATGTTCTGGATTTGACTTTAGCCACTATTGCACAGCTGAAGATGAATGAAGCGCTTCTGCATTTCTGATTTACGTCTTTCAGGGTGGATTCTTGGGAATTTTCCTTGCTCTTTTTCTTGCAAAACGTGAATGCGTCCCACTATCTATGAACGGTCCTCCTAGAAGGCCATTTAATCGTTGAATGGTAATTAATAGATCAATGGCGAAGAGTGTAAATATTCTCATGGTCATATATACGTCTGAAGGATTAAAAAATAATGCTCAGTTGTATTATATATCATCATTGGGGCCCTGCTTCAGGTGTTATAATATGGGCAGCCACTGGATACACATTCTTAGCTCTGATCGACGATAATTTGAAATATTGTAGTTTTGATGTCTTAAAGCCAGTGGTTGTGCCATAATTTCAAGACTTGCAAAGCACCATCTTTCAACAAAATGATGCAAGAACATAGCTTATTTTGCATGTAGTATTCCGACCTTATTCAATAAAGAGAGAATTTGATTATTGTATTGGTCTGTAATGTTCTCAGACTTCTGTCTAGCTGAAAAATTCTGGTCATGGGCTGCTTAAAGATGCTTCTATGGTTGATGAAGTGAGGTGTAGACTGAAGCAGAAGAGAGTGTAATGCCCATTCCTTTAATCCAAAACCAGTTAGAATCAGGGCTATCCGGATATGGGCCATTTTAGCTGTCTGGGGCATCAACTGCTTTCTCTGATCAGGCTTCGCAGTAAACCAATGAAGTTATTGCAAATTTTATCATTTTGTCTTTACAGACTGTTTATGTTTAATAGATATCTTTTTTATTAACTTTCCATCATGATGTTACAATTTTAAAGGCCAGCAGTGTATATATTTTAAGAGCAATTTCTTTAAAAAAATGCTTCACATATTTATTATGAACATATTTCATAAAAGAAGTATATTTTTCCTCATTTTGCTTATGTGAGTGCTAATATTTTGGAATGATATGCAAAATTTTGCAAACGCTACATAAAATGATAAAAGAGAGGAAAAAAATGTATGGTATTTTTAGAAAAAAAAATACTCTCTTGAAAGCAAAAGTTATCAAATCATCTAGTTATGTCTGGAAGATCATAAATTACAGAATACATAAATTTATTATATTTATAAAATGAAACAATGAAGTTTGAAATAATATTTAAACTTGAATATTGTGAGTAAATGAATATGTATAAAAGTGAGCATTATGAGTGAATGATATATTTTCCTTAATTGAATTGAAATGTTAAAGTTTCGGAATAACTCACATTGTTACAAAGTTTTTTTTATAAAATTTTAGGTTAAACCAAGAAAATTGATACTGAAATATTATAGTTTACAAACAGTCTTAATGTAGCAAAAACAAATAAAATTTCTCTAACCTAGCTGTGATAATTATTTTTCTTTTTATTTCATTTTTTTGCTATTTAGGCAAATGTATAATGCCCATCTGCTTTAAACTGAGTTAATCAGATGTTGAAAGAGCCTTATTAAAGGATCAAGATATTAATGAAGGGAAACGGATTATTTCAAAATGAGTTTTAACTTATCCTAATGATTCTAATTAAATACTACTTATCATTGAAATCTTTTGCTCTTTCAAAATGATTACAAACTTTGACTAGGCATGAAAACCACATAGAGCATGATAAATGATTGTAAGTATCCTGATTCCAATTTTTACAATGTGAGTTGAAAATTTAAGCGAAAGAAAATATGCCTTTTGTTGGATGATTGATGTTAATAGCATCATAAATTGTAGCTTTGTCAAAATTTATCAGTAAGCTTTATTTTCATGTTTAGTTTCACGGCATCTATTTTAATATACTTTCAGTGAATTTACCCATTCAAACAAATGACTGGAAAAGTGTTATAGAAGACAGAATTTGGCGCATAAAGAATGGAGATTAGTTCTCCAGAAAGAAGAGCCTTGGATAGTTTTACTATCTAACCTCGTAAATGATCATGTCTGAAGATCTCCTAGTATGCATTTAAATTTTGTCACATTTTTATAATATACTATTCTCACAAATACTATTGTGATTGGAGAATGCATACTATTTAATTCAAATTGACAAATTGGAATTCTAATGAAATTGTTCTGGGAAATGTCTGCATTATAAAAAGCACTAACTTTATTGCAATTAATTTTGTAACCTTTGATGACTGATCCCATTTCTAGAATTCTTTAGTAAAATGTCAGAAATATAGATATTTGTTTGACAAATAAAATGTCAAACAATTAGATGTAAAATTTAAATCTAGAATAGTCTTCTAGACATTTATAACATTCTAAATTACAAAAACTTGTTTGAGAATACATGAGATAATGTTTTGAGTGAATATTATACAGAAAGGATGCCAAATTGAAGTAATTGGAGACAGACACTCGGGAAGAAAAATAATAAATTTGTTTCTATGCAACAATATTTTATATAAAATTTAGATTTATTTTTAGTAGAGAGAATCAGAACACTTTAAATTTACGGTCAATTTATTTATAAAAATATATGTTACTAAATCCCAAAATTTTATTTTGTGATTTAATTGGATCGGTTTTTAACATTAAATTCTGTGGCATATTGTTGCAGAAATTGAAATTTTTATTTCAATCTTAGAAAATACACAAATTTCTTTTCCTTATGCAGTATATTTTAACAAAAATGAATCTTTTCTTATTTTCAAAGTATTTATATTTATGTACCTGAAAAGATCTATATAATTACTTAAATAATTAATTATACTATCAATTAAATATTAAGGATATATTTTACTTGAAATTTTAATTCAATCAATTTTTCTCATGAAATTCAATTCAGCTGAAAATGTGTTTTTCTTTAAAGAAAAATACAAGGACTACGTAAGATGATAGATTCTTCTAATCATAGTCTTTTTGTACAGTTATTGTTTAAAAAACTATGAATGCACCATAATAAATTGTAATTTAAACTAACAAAATAATTAATATTTAAATCAACTGTTCTAGTTTTGACGTCTATGGAAATATTATTTACGATAAGATTTTAATTCATTTATTATTAAATTTTCAATAATGCAATAAATTTATTCAAGAAATTAATAAAATAGAAGAGCTTTTCATATTTAAAGTTGATTGTAAAATTAAATTTCATAATTTTCCAAAGATTTTATAATTTTTCAAATTTATCAAAAGAATATCAGGAAAATGAAAAGAAGCAAAAATGTAGGAGCTCATCTAGCTGGAACAAGTGTGATCAAGGCATTCAACCTTTTGGGCGTTTCCAGAGGTAAGAGGTCTAAAGTCATAACAGCATACATGCAGCACAAAAAAATTAAAAAAAACTTGGCAAAGCAAAATAATGGATGAAAAGAGAAGTTCAGTTTGAGAGAAAGACGGGTAATGAAGCGGATTATCTAAAAATAGAGTGTCTAAAAATAGAATAACTGTAGAAAATATGACAACAAGATGCAATTGATATCTGGAATCTTCAGTATCAATCACTACACTAGAAGACGCCCCTTCGCAAACAGAACATTTACAGCAGGGTAACAATTCCTAAGCCACTTTTCAAGCATATTCGATTGATAAGTGGAAGAATGTAAAATGTTCTGGTTAATCATCTTTCGCACTTTTCCCTAAAACTGATGATTATACATTTGGAGGACTCATGCACACAAATGTATGATCGCTGTAACTGTGTTGTTGTTGTTTCATATCCCAGATGGTGTAGCTAAGCTAAGCCATCTCCATTAAACTAAAAACCTTAAAAAGTCCAAAAATAAACTCGTATTCTCCAAAACCTCGTTTACAGTAAAATTCAGACATTTAAGAATATGTCTAGGGTAGGCCTGAGATCAGCCTTGCACCAGTGTCACTCCAGAAAGACTTTCTGGCCCTGTTGAAAAGAAAGGGACCTAATGTGGCCACTCAAAAAACATGAAAGAGCAGTCTGCTGTATCCTGGGGATACTGAGTTGGTGCCACCATCGAGGTTTTTTCCCAAAGTACCAAGAGTGGGTAGGTGGATCTCTCCAAATTGCGTTTAATTCCATCTTTTCAATAGTGAAGATTTCCGAAAACGTTAGAATAGTGTTGCCCTGCAAGGTGTCAGCATTGGCAGACTTAGCAAACCTATCTGCAGTTTCATTACCACTCAATCCAATATGGGAAGGACCCATTGAAAATGTATAGAGTGTTTAGTAGAAAATCGTGTCACAAAGTAACTGTCACACTCTAACTGTCAAACAGAGAAGTGGATCTGTTTAGATGGACAGCCTTGTCGTAGTTTTGTGAGGGATCAATCGTAATCATGAAAGAAAGAGTTACTGTGGTGAAGTAGACCATAGCTGACCATGTTCATTCTATGGTGCAAACTTTGAGACTTTCCTGTAAGAGATGGAACTTTCCAGGATGATAATGTGCCTATTCTTGAAGCGGGACTTGTCCAATCATGGCTTGATGACTATAGGATGGCTAAATATCTTCCTTGGTCTTCACAATTAACTGATCCCAATAAAATTGAACCGTTATGGTCTATTTTAGAGCGTTCAAGAAGGAATCGATTAGACCTTTAACAATATATCCATGATGAATATTACAATATTCCTCTAAGCCTTATTTAGCATTTGTATTAACTAATTCCTAAACTAATCAAAGTTGTATTTTATGCCAAAAGTGGTCATACACCCTGTTAATAAGGGTTTATTTTGTAAACCTAAGGTATTTTCCTTATTTTTATGACTACCTGTAAATTCTTAACAATAAAACTTATGTACAAACCAGAGTACTAGTTACTGTATCCAATTATAAGTAAAATATATATTTTTCAATCAGAAACATTACAAAAAACATTTAATTTGTTCAGTTGAGCAGTTGAATAAAAATATGTTCTTATATTTCGAACAATTTTTTTTTCAAAAATGTATAACACAAAATTTATTTCTAATGTCCATCTTTACAGAAGTGTTTCGATTAAAAATGTGTTCAAATAATTCAACTATATTTCTAAAAAATAAAATGATATAAAGGTAAATTTCTGAATGTTGCTTTAACGAAATATTCTGATTAAAATCTTAAGCACATACCAATTTTTTTAAAAACGTATACACTTTCAGTTTTAAGATTCCTTTCCTTTATTATTTATAAATTTGTTTAAAAATTTATATATTTAAAAAAATGTATGCAATTTAGAAAGTCTTATTTCTAAACTAAGGAAAATTTTAAGAAATTTTACTTCTTTTTATTGCATCGAAAATAAAATGTTTACATAAATGGATATAATTTACAAATTGTATACTTTATTTCTTTATAAAAAATAATTAAAGTCCAAATCTGGAATATGTAATCTTCAAAACATGAGAAATGTCCTCAGTTAATTTCCTTAGAAATTTTTCGAACTACTTAAAATTTGAACTGAACTTCTGTGGAATTCTAAAGTGATTTGAATGCGTTTTAATCTTTGCTTATATCTGTGAATTGAAAAACAAATTTGCTGTTAGATTGTTTTAAATGAGTATTTTGCCTTTTCATTCTGTTATTAATTATTCTTTATTCGTAAGATGAGTAAATGTAAGAGTAATGTAAGGAAAATATGGTTTTTGCGGTGAGTTAGCATTGTAAGCAAAAATAAGCCTTGGAAATTGTTAAAGCAAAAAGTTAATGTGCAGGTCTTTCTTGAATTCTTAAGTTTCAACAAGAATGCTTTTAACAAGAAAACAAATATAATCTTAGTATAATGACATAAAAGGACTCTAAATTAAAATGTATGAACCGACTATAAAATGTACAATAAAACAAAAGAATTAACTCTCTTTTAAGGGTTTTAGTTTATTAATATAAAAGTAGAATGTGATTATTAAGCCCAGCTTATAATTTGAAATTTCACATTTAAATATGATGAGAAAAAGCTTGTATATGTCCGACACTTTTCATAAAGGAGTAATGTATTCAAAAGGAACAAAAGCTAATTATTAATGACTCCTAAATTTGAATTATTGATAATAAATAAGATCAAAGTAGATAGACAGTTCAAATAAAAGCTCATAATATGTCAAATCTGATGTAAAGTTAAATTATTGTGAATTAACTAAAGTAAATTAAGTTTTTAATTTCATTAGACAGAAATACAGAATAAAATCAGAAACAAATAATGCTTTTCATTTATTTATCTAGTCTAAAAGAAAATTTTTTATAATATTACAAGAGAATAATTCCATAATGTTTTACGGGCATATTATAAAAAATATATTTACTCGTCAAAGAAATAAATCTTATAAGCACTTCATTTAAGTAAAATGTTTCTTTTTATATAAATGTATAATAACTGCTACTTTTTTATTATATAATTGCATATTTATAAGATAAAAAGTAATAGATTACTTGAGCTGAAGAAGAAAGAGTCTTGCACATGAAATGTTTTTCTGAATATATTATGTTTTCTTTATTAGTTGTAAGGAATATAGGAAAATGTGAAATATCACATATTTTCAGTTGATATTTTATGAATACAGCGTAATTAAATAAAAAATGAACTAGGAATTATTAAAATAAGAAAGTTATATACTTATAAATAGTTGCTAAAATTAAAACTGAATTTAATTAATTGAGGAGAATATCCAAAGTAGTTTAAAAGGTTCATTAATTCAACAATCTTATTATATGAATTTTCACAGACTTTAATGAAAAAAATAAATACAAATAACTTTTGAAAATTTACTATAAAGAGATTTGACAAGAAATAAATATAGTTCCACTTATTTTTAACAGGGAATATTTCTATCTTTATTACAGCAAATATAACTACTTTTAATGCAAACATAAAATCTTAAGGAACATGCCCAACCTTAATGTAGCATTATTTTAAAATACAATAGGTATGTATCATAATCAAGAACTAAATCTTAAAAAAATCAGTCGAATATATTGCTAATTTAAGAACATAACACCTATTTGGTTTCAGAGTTAAAATTATGAAAGAAACGAGAATTTCCCTGACATACATAGAGAAATTAATGATGGTATTCCTGAGAAAAGCATTTTATTACATTTATTTTAAGGAAAATAAATCCATCTCGATGAGTAGAACTAACTTTTCCTTATCATCAAGAGCAGCACAAAAAAAGGAATATTCAAGATACTCTCAAAAGCTTTCTTCTTTATTAAAAGTAATGATTGAAAAGGAATTGAGGTAGAAAATGCCCTCTAAATAATAAGCTATAAGATATTTATGTAGCTCTGTCAGAAATTGTTCTGTTTTAATAAATGCGTTGAAACATAGATACCAAATAAACAAATATTCACGTATTACTTGAAATCTAGATATAGCAGCATTCTAGAAATGTCACAATATATGTAAAAAATTAAATTAAGAGCTTTTTTTTTACATAATTGTGACATTTATTTCTTTTCGAAATGAAATTCGATGATCCGTGTAAGTTAATATTACTGTTTGCCAGATCTTCGAAACAGGAGAATTTTTATTACTTTTTTAGGACTTTTTTTCTTATTTTTTTACTTAATGAAACACAAAGGAATGTGTTGACAAATATCTACTGGAGATGTGACTTAAATATTTACACTGAGAACAATGTTAGTACTGTATAAATTTATTCCAGAGGTTATGCAACTTATCACAATCAATGCACTTTCGTATAAGAATATATTTAATCATCTTATTTTGCAGTTTTTCAAATGTTGAAAAAAAATAATTCTAAGGAAAACCGGAAAACTGAAAAATACTGTTTATTACTGAAATGAGGTTAGCTATAAAAATTATGCTGTTTAATTTATGTATTTTACTCCCTAAAATATTTTAAATATATTTTGAGCATTTAATTTTGTATTATATTTTAATCAAAATTATATTTTCTAGAATCTTTTTCTTTGTGGAACAGTTTTGATTTAAATGTTTGGAACTAACTTTGAAACTAAAAAAAAAAGTATTTAATTTCTTTTTTGTTTCATATTCTAAGTTTTCTGACAGTTTAAGATCAATTTCTATGCAACGTTTTAAGTTTTGCACAAATGCTGGGAATTACTATATAATTAGAAAGTACTGTGATAAACAACTAGAACACTAACTTGAGATTATTTTAAATAGGATGCTATCAAACTTTCATGTAAATACAAAAGTTATATAGATGAATAATTTTAGAGTGAAATTTTTTTTGGAAATAGTAATTTTGGAGGAACCAATGGAAACGAAAATTTTAGAAGAATAATTGATTTAAGAATATTCATTAATATTCATGGAAATATTTCAAGATTATTTATTAAAGAATAATTGTAATCACTTAACTCCAAAAGAAAGCCATTTGAAAATAACAACATTAATGTTTTGAACAGAATTTACTTGCTGACTGCATAATGTACTAACCAATTATTACTTCGCATGTTTTCTTTAAGAATTGAAATTATTAATTTACATAAACTCAAATTTAGTAAGAAATTCAGAATTGATCCAGAAAAATATGCTTGTTTTATTTTATTCTTCAGAGAATATGGCGAGAATACTGGTGCACACACACATTATTGAACTTATTAATAAAATTCCTAGTTTAATCAATAATCTTAAGTTGAATCTTGTTCTTCCGTTAGTTTGTTTTACACAGATAATAAAAAATATTCATCACTAAAATCAGCCATTTAAACATGAATATTTTTCCTCAATGTATTTAGTGTAAAAAATTTAATTGTTTGTATTTGTGTAATTGTAAAGTAATTTAAATATTTCTCTAAATTCAGTAATTTATTTATCACACAATTTCCATTTGTGTGATTTGAATTTCCAAAGATTACAGAATTTACTTAAAATCATTTTCATACATTGTTTTAACAGTCGCATGAATGTTTCTTGTCCATGTAGTTTATCATTTCGCCAGGAATGAAGGAAAAAACTTCCATTGGCCAAATATTTAACAAATTACCTCCTAAAGGAAATATTTTTGTTCAAATAAGTTTCATTCGTCTAAATTGTAACTAGAATAGATATTACTTCTCAGTCTTGATTATGTAGATGTCATTGGTGTTATAATAGTTACCATGCATATTCCTTTAGATCAATTATTTTAAAATATTAAAATTAAGTTCCCACAAGAATATAGAAATGCCTAGATAGATATTTTGGTTTGTTTTTCACTTTAATAGCTACATTTTATACACAAGAGTATTTTGAAAGCATTTCCTTAAAAGTTATAGAGTTACAATATCAAGTAAATCACCCATCAACATTAGTAGTTGATAAAAATCAAGAAAAAGGACTTTCTTTTGATATTTCACATGAAATAGGAATCAAGTACTAACTTTATTGAGAAATTATTGAGACTTGAAGTAATTAAAAATAGATAGTATCCATTTCATATTGTGTTATGTAAAGCTAAAACGCCAATGTCATAATGATCTTATGAAATCAACTCATTATACTTTTGTTTATTGCTATAGATTAGTGTTTTTGTGCTGTTTTCATTTGCATACAATATGATATTTTAAGGTAAATAATCAATTATTAACTTTTAATCATATAATTGCACAAAATTGTAAGTCTTATTTTAAAAGTTTTACAACATAGCTGAGAAATGGCTATGCATTTTCAATAAAAACTTGACAAATATATTCATTATATTTTCTAAATGCGTTTCAAGAGTTGTAATCACTTATAGCGAAAAAACATATTACATGCATTCTGGAAGAATATACTGATTTAAATACTCCAAAAAGGGAATTCTTAAAAATGGTTATGCTTCAATTTTTATGTGTGTATTTCCTTCTAAGCAAATTCTATATACAGAAATATTAATTCTATGGAGAATTGCAAGATTTTCAGTAGTTTTTATTTCAATCCCTAATATTCCAATAAAAATATTGGCTTCCAACCAAAGAATTTAAATATTAATTCAGTCGACACATAAAAAAGTAATATTTTTTACTGTTTAAAGAAAAATACATTTGCTGTAACAGCCTATGTTTTTATTTTAGAGATATCAGAGAGAACTTCAATCTTTGAATTTTAAATACTTGCAGTAATTTGATAAATGGATGTTATCAGCTCACATCATAATTTGAAAATGAATTCTGTTATATACTTAGGTCACAATATACACTCGTGTCCATAAATTAAGGATAATGCAAATTCGGACAAAGAAAGAGACAGAAAAAAAAACAAAACAAATGCGACTTTTTTGTAAAGTCTATTTATTAAACAAAAGGTAAAGAGCAAAAAAGATGCTATATGCTTGACATCATTTAAAAATTGAGATATTTATTCCATGAAGCAAATTTCAAAAAGTAACTTATTTATAAAAACCAATATAACATAGTTGGTATGATGGTTAAGACATAGTACGCCCCCCATATGTTGCAATGCAGGCCGTACAACGCCTAGGCATGCTGAGAATCAAATTATTGATCTGATCTTGGGGAATATTACACCACTCATCAGGCAATGCTCTCCAAGGTTCCGGTAGACATATGGGAGGGGGTTAATGGGCTGCAATTCGTCTGACAAGCATGTTCCATACATGCTCTATTGGATTCAAGTCCAGTGAGTGTGCTGGCAAGTCCATACGTGTGATATGCTCCGATTGAAGGTATTCGTCTACAATGTTTGCATGGTGAGAATGGGTTCTGTCATCCATAAAAAGAAATTCTGCACTTATGGCGCCCCGAAACCAAAGTAAATATTGTTCCAGAATGACATACCTATAGATGTGGCCTGTCATGCTTACATTTGAACATGAAGGTTAGTTCTGGAACCCAGAATAATTCTTCCCCAAACGAGCAACCCTTCACCGCCGTAACGGTGCCGTTCAATGGTGTTCTCTTGGTGGTAACGGGTACCTGGATCTCTCCATATGAAAGTCCGGCGAGAATCAGGCTGAAAACTAAACCTGGACACGTCGGAAAACATCACCCAATACCACTGTTGCGGTGTCCAAAATGCATGTTCTCTACTCCAGGCTAACCACAGGCGACAGTGAGTTGCGGTAAGTGGAACACATCTGACAGGTTTACGAGCATATGCCCTAAGCGTCCACTAATGTGCCCTAAGCGTCTGTACACGGTCTGCCTAGAAACTGTCGTACCGGTAGCTGAAGAGAGCTGACGAAACATGTCTGAAGCTGTGCTCCGTCTGTTTGTTTTGGCAGTAACTGCCAAATACCATTCTTGAGATTTACGAAAGACTAATTCGTCAACATATGTCAGTTACCAAAATCGACGAACTTTGGAATGATGTTGAAGCTTCATGAATAGTTTTACTGGTACCCACAATTCAATCCTTGTTTGACTCAATGTTACAGTTTATAAATTCTTGTATTGATCCAGAATTTGGTTGTTCGGGGTAAGGATTTCACTTGATCTATGCTTCCAATTTACCTGAGAATTCAATCATTTTCTATTTTTGATATATTTTTGTATAATAAATTTCATTTTGTATGTGCATTTTCTCTGGGTGTAACAAATTTAATAGACAATATTGTAAGGTTTTTTAATAAATTAAAAATGCTTAGAGTAAAATTATATGTAATTTTATATCTGTCATAAATTAAGATAAGTTACAAGAGTGTTAAAATCACACTTATTAAGTGCTGTGGTGGTTTGTAGTAGTTATTTGCAATGTCTATCTCTCTCTCTTACGGTTTTTAAAAATAAGTTTAATGGACGTGTAAGTACAATAATTAATTGAATTTTTTAATTTGCAATTTAGCACTAAAACCGCTTATAAAACCATACATTACCATCACAAATGCATTCCTTATGTTCATCCACAGATTTTTTCTTAGGATTCAGTTAAGAGAACAGCCGCATGAAATGGAATAAAATTTATATCATAATGTTTGACGCAGACTAGTTCAAAATATAAACTATGTTTCATTTCGAAAGTGTGATTACAGCATTGGTAATTAATTTTAAACATAGTTAATAATGATTTGAAGTCCACCTAAAGTTGTTAATGACACTATGCAATTAATGTAAGCATTGTAACATTTCCTTCCGGAATATTTGTGGCTTCAAGCAGGAGGACTTTTTAGTTCTTTTTCTTATGTTTTGCAAAATTCTAGTTAAAAAAATAAAATAATGCTTACTAGTGTTATAATTATTAATATTTATTCAATGTATGTTCTACTTCTGTTTTTATTGCCTTAGTTTAAATCTAGTCTTTTCAGTTCACAACTTGTCAGAATCCCAGAAACTAAGCACGCATTTTTCCGTGGTAAAGTGTAAATGAAGTAAGCATACAGTAAGTTAAACATAAATTATAAATTCATAGATCTAAGTCTTGAAATGATTCAAATAGAAAACAGCTAAGCGGGGGTGCATATATTTATATTTAACTGTATATATATATATATATATATATATATATATATATATATATATATATATATATATATATATATATATATATATAAATTATTTCTGTTATTTAATAAATATAAGATATGGCATATTATGGTTGATATATTTATACATTTGCAACTTAAAAATGAGAGGTTAGAATTTTACTCAAGAACATCATTATTATTCTTAACATTAATATCTTAATAAGGTAGATATTACATTTTATCAGAAAAATTTCCTATATTTATTAAATAAGCATACTGAAAAATTTGTACAAATAATGCTAATATAGTTCTAGAAGTTTTCTCCCTCAGAAGATGTTATTTTTGATTTAAGAAAGTTTATACTATTAAATATGAGTATAAATAGATAAATACATTTTAAATAACTATATTTAAATACATAAAAGTTTTTGAACAGAAGTCTTTTTTGTCAATAAATAAACATTGAAACCATTTTGAAATTTTAATGTTTTAAACATATTCTCTATCATAATAAAATTTCAAATTGGTGAAAATGTTTTGCATTTTAATAATTTTGTTAGTTATTATAAAATTAATTCTTCTATGTATTGTAAGAGAAGTGTGTAAGTGCGATTTCAGAAATATATTTTTAATGAACATTTTATAAGAAATTTTTAAAATTGAACATTATATAAAATTGAAGTAGAAAATTTAAATTTATAATTTACACAACTAAAAATTAGAATTAGTGTATAAATTTATAATAAAAACAAATCTATTGAAAAGACCCTACCTTTTTGCACTGGCTTTTTTTATTTATGAATAATATTAATTTAAATATATATTGTTTTTCCTTCAAATAAAATAATCAAGTCAATTTAGCAAAATCGAATTAAGCAAATAAATAGAAGTATTCAATATTTTTTCTTATATTATTTGTTGTAATTTAAGTATAATAATGTAGATAATTAAGAGTATAAATACTATTTTTGGTTATTTTACTTAGAAATTGTGCGTGATATCAAATTAAAATGTGTTTTTCAATGTAATGTATTTTTTTCGATTCTAAAAGTTATTTATGGAAGTAAATTTAGAATTTCACCATTTCCTTTTCTATGAAGATAATTAATCACTTAAAAAGTCCCAGTTAACAATTGGTAGTCCCCGTAAACAACATTAGTTATGCTGCGAGACCACCAAGTCATTATGAGATCCCATTGCTTGTAACCTTTCTATTTGTGTCGCATTGATTTCAAGGCTCTAATATAAATGGATGGAGCAATAAAATTCTTCCAGTGACATTTCAGAAGTGATTGGGTTCTCAATCAGTGTTCATAGTGGACAACTCTTGTCTTAATAAATGCCAGTAGAAAGAGCAGAGCCAGAAATACCGACTTAGTTTGAGGAATAAAATGACATCAGGTTTTCCGAATTAGATCAGGGGACGACTTGTTTTAATACTATAAATATTTGAAAAATTTGTTCTTCATGAAATAAAATAGATAACCAATTTTATTCAAAGGGAGTACTTAAAATTCAGGAGAAGGTCAAAAGAATAAGTTAATAAAAATATTTATTTCTTATAATACTCTTTTATTTTATTTTGAAATACAAACGTATAGAATTGAATATTTTAGAAGGGATTTTATCAATTTTCAATTTTCAGAGACACAAAATATCTTAGTTTTAGTTATAAAGAACATCTCTCTTTTTTTGTATCTTTGCTATAAGTTTTAAAATATTACAATGATTTAAATGTTTTGGCATTTTAATTAATGTCTGAAGCATTGCACATTTTGAGTATTAAATTTACTGTATTAGTTACAGTGCACAGTTTTTCAGCTTATTAATACAATAATTAGCCATAGTTAATACATATTAGTATATATTGCTTGCAATTATAATTAATAAATTAGCAACTTATTTTATCTGTTTGATTAACAATCGATGAGGTTTCAAAGATATATCATAAGAAAATATTTATATATAATTTTTTGTCACTATTTTGTTATTAAACATTTGTGTAATTTTTTGTCATGATCATGTTATGATTTTTTGCCTTGATTTACACACTAAAATTAAAATTAGTGTATAAATTAATAATAAAAAACAAAGGTATGGAATATCATGTCGACATCCAAGTCATTCTTTTTCTCCACATACACGCTGAATAAGTTTTAGTATTATCATGACCAATTTTTTATTTTCAAACTCTGTTAATAACTTAAAAATATTAATTTTTCCATTAATAAAGTCTTCAGATACAGGATTTAAGGATTTATACATTTTTGTGTTTGTGGGGTCATAAACTCTAACATAAAGATTATTTGGATCTTATATACAAAAAGCTTTGCAATTGTAGCGAATATTATATTCTTAAAATTGTAATCATGTGAATTATTAAAATTGATTGTTTAATTTATCAGTTGCATCTAATCATGCTAATATAACCTTTGAGCTTGTATAACAATCATCTGAGACTATCTAGCAGCTAACTAGAACAATCAATATCAATGCTTTTAAGCATGTGTTTAATACATGTTTTATGATAATTATTAATGGGAGATAAATACACGAAATATTTTCTAAGTTACTTATGTAATGTAAATTACTTTTTATATATCTGTATGTTGACTTCTGAAACCATTTCTGTGATTTTCATTTGCTTAGAAATTTTATAACATTCTTATAGAAAATTTACAAAAATGTCGTCTTTATGTGCATCAAATTAAAGTTTAATATAACATCATTTTTATAAATTTGCGGTTTCTCATAAAATTTCAAATTATTATTTATTTATAACATTTTTAACGTTTATAAAATAAATAACTTCAGATCAAAAGAATACTTTGATATGCATCAAAATTTGCATATTATAAGATAAAACTAATATTTTCCTTTATAAATTTGCTGATTTTTATAAAGTTTCAAGCAATTAATTTGTTAATAATTGTCTTCTATCAATCTAATCAGGTAAATATTTGTTGCATTTTTCAATCCTCATGCAAATTAATTTATCTGCAATAACTCTTATAATAAAAAAGTTAACTATTTGTTTATTTAATACCTTTCGACAAGTGACATAATTTAATTAAAATTTTATGCATATAAATAAATATATATATATATATATATATATATATATATATATATATATATATACATATATATATATATATATTAATATATATATATATATATATATATATATATATATATATATATATATATATATATATATATATATATATATATATATTAATATATATATATATATATATATATATATATATATTAATATATAAATATATATATATATATATATATATATATATATATATATATATATATATATATATATATATATATATATATATATACATATATATAGGCCATTTATCTCTCACTTCTGTATTCAAAATCTTTAAGTTACTTAAGGGTTTTGTTTGCAATGAATAAGAAAGTAAATTTCGTTCTGAGTACACTTATATATTTTACCGTGGATACTTTATTATGATTAATAATAATAATGTGTTTTTCATGAAATTAAGTGTATTGTTTATTTTTATAACGTAAAATATTTCTAATATAAAATTATGCATGATAATACTAAAAATATTTCATTTAATTACATAATATGAATTAAACTATGATTTTCTAACGTGAAATATTAGTATTAATGACAGCAATTTTTTTAAAATTATACAATTCTTTCCATTAAACTCTGTTTGATTTTGCAGTAATTTGTTTCCTTATCTCTCAGCGATTACTTTTCACACTCAGGGAATAATTAGATCGGAATCTATAATTTATAAAATGGCTTACAAACTACGACAAGTATCCACGCCTTAGGCGAGAATCGAATTCACGAGCTGTTGATCTGAAGTTTTGAATTCTAACCATTGAATTGTTAGCTTAGTCGTTCATTAGGTAGGAGATATATAACTTATTTTGAATATCTCGTCTTTCTAATTATGTTTTAAAATTAATCAGTATTTGAAAAGCTGCAAATAAAACCCCAATAAGTTTGCAAAAACTCATATTTCATATGAAAAAATTTTAAATTGAACTAAAATAATTATAAACTCATTCCCTGAAAAATTATTTTATTTCTGTAATGTGATGTGATAATATATAAGAAGACAAAATCTGACTTTAGCAAAATAATAAGAATTACTATTTTCTCGAATAGGACATTTTTTGCTAATATAAAAGTTTTGGGTAACCGTATTTAAGAATCACGAAAATAAATCAAATTAGAAATAAACACACGGATGATGAAAAAACTGTTTTTTACCAATATTGAATTACACCTTCATATGATTAATACATGACATTATTCAAATAGAAATCTAATAACAATAATCACTATATATTTTAACTGTGTTTTCATTAAGTTATAATGTTGAGTTATTAGTTTTTTTTAAATAACTGCCAAAGTATTTAAATCTAAGATTTTATTGATTTTAATGAAACTAATCCAACACAATTAATATATTAAAAGGAAACATTTGGGCTAATGCATAGATAGGTTCATATTTTTTAAATAATATACATTATGGTTCATAAACGACATAACGACTTTTTTAGTATTGTAAGTTTCAGTAGTTGGTAGCATATTTCTCGAAAATAAATAAATAAATGATAGCAAACTTGCTCACTAAATAAAGAATGAAGCATCAACTACGTTTACTATGATTAAACACTTTTTCATTACAATTATTAATAATAATAATTATTATTTATGAGATAATTTTAATAGGTAAAGAGGAAACAACTTTGTTTGTTGCATCAAATAGTTTCACGTATATTAAAAGGTTCCTTATTTAAAATATGACTTTCAGACAAAACATTAAAAGTTATTCAAGCGTACTCTAAAATGCTAATTCATTTTAAAATCCTTCTTCAAATTAATGCAGAATCATTCTGACTTTTCTTTAATTATTTCATTTCTGCATGAATAAAATGAAGTAATCCTAATGAAAAAGGAGGCCGTTTGGGTGAAATTGCTCCAAATATAGCTTTCTCAAAGCGTTCGTAATACCCATTACTTGGATTTACCATGTTTTTTGCTTTTCTTTATAGACTAATTTAAAATTGCAATTAGAGCTGAAGTCTTTAATTAATAATTAGGATTTGTAATGACTTTAAAATCAATTACTTACAATTTAGACTTAAAGTGAAAGAGATTTTGCAATTATTGCATTTATGAAATTAGCTTATTGCTTTATATTGAAGTGTTATTAATAAATTTTAGAAGCAATAACAAACCATTTGAAAACAACCCATTTAGTTCACTCTTTTTATGATACTTGTTATTGTGATAGTTAAAAGGGATATTAAAAAGGATATATATATATATATATATATATATATATATATATATATATATATATATATATATATATATAAATCGTCTAATCCTCAAAAGAACAAAATAAGACTTTAAAATGAGCATTTAGTTATTTTTCGTTTACTTAAACTAATTATTTTTTAACAAAAGCCGTAATTTTAATTCTAAAAAAGTAAAATAACCTGTTGTTAAATTTGCTTCTTAACATTCGGAGGTTAATAAATAAAAACATTGAATTAAAATCTTAGTATTATTTTTAAAAACAATGAAATTGCAAATAATCGCAGCGTCACTGATATTATGTGGATACTTGTATTTTTAAATATCAGATATAATTTTAAATATATTATGCATTTGCTAATTTGAGAAAACAAAGTGATTTTTTACCTTCTTAAATTAGTTGTAAACAATGTTTAAATTTTGCTTATTATCGTTAAATGCATGATTTTCCTACAAAGATAGGACGATTTCACGTTACATTATAATTTACATTAACGCCTTAGTACACGTTCACATTGTGGGAATAATCAACCGTGAATTGTAACCAACAATATTGGTTCATTGTGTTCTCTTGTAATAGCATGCTAATATGTTAGAAGTTTAGTAATATCGTGTTAATATATAATCTTATAATTTCAAAAGTTATTAAATTAATGCTAGTCAATTATGAATGTGAAAGGAAAATTATGAATTTGATGGATTCTTATTATCAGTTTTCGTTATTTTTCCTCAAATTATACTCATTTATTATGTATTAGATTAGGGATGAATTATTTCATTTTACTCATTAGGCATGATGACAAAACTATTATCCACTAAGTAGGTTATTATTTAACAGATCACACTCACACCACTTGATCGCAATTCGATACATTTTGGCCAGAATTTATTCACTATTAACAGCAGTTCTATCTTTTCTCTGAATTTATTCTGGATTATTAGGATTTAGTCTAGGTATTGTAAAATAAATATTTATATTTATATCAGTGTGATATGCCTAAAGTAATTATTAGTATAGAAGCTCAATCTGTGCATATCATAAAAAATTTAATTAATATTAGTACAGCGAAAGATAATAAAATACAACATTTGAAAGTAAAAATCAATCAAAGTTATTAATTTTTAGGTATCTGTTTTTTTTTGCAAAGAATATTAAACAGTGTTGATTTATTGCTGATTTTTAACTTTCCTTTACAGATATATTATTACTTATAAGATTCGCTCTGTGATACAGAAAACATGGATTAACTCTTCATTAGTAAATTACATTGGTTGGTTTTTTGGGAGTATCTTTTTAAGAATAAGAAGGTATGTTGAGAGAGTGAATACTGATAATTTTATTAAAATAATAAATAAAACACAAAATAAAATAATGATTATAAGGTTTATATTTTAAAGTATTCAATTTTCAAATTTAATGTTTTGGATTCATTTTTCGTCTCTCTATGAGAATTTTTGACAAAAGGGCCAATTAGATGGAAACCTATAGTTCAAAGGAAATTCCCAACCACTAAAAATTTTCAAGGTTGTCGAATTCACGAATGGCTAAATTAATTGCCAAGGATTTAACCATTTATCTGTCAGATCGACTTATAAATTTAAATATGAATTTCTCATTTCTATAGTTTTTAATTGTAAAGGGACAGAACCTCATGAGTATTGTTTCAGTAGATACAGGATGGGAAAAATATTGCAATGATGGATTATATATATATATATATATATATATATATATATATATATATATATATATATATATATATATATATATATATATATATATATATATATATATATATATATATATGAAAAAATATTAAACATATAATTGTGATTTTTTTCATTATTCAATTCAGCTTTATATTTAAACTCAAATTACATTAAAACAATTTAAATAATATGCTCTATAAGTATTTGTAAAACTTTCTTCCAACGGTGGAAACTTGGGTGACGAACCCTATGCCACAAAATGGACAGAAACTGCTACTCATTTGTTGTTTTTCAGTGGGTACCTGTGAACCAAGTCACGGAGGCGATTAGCGTTACCCGCGCCATATCACTACAAACCCGTTTATAGGGTGGGCCACATTCATACATCATCACAGAAGAAAAGACAGAGAGTACGGAGAAAGAAAGTAACAACCATTTCCAAACCGGGATTCGAACTCGGCATATACAGCTCAGGAGTCAGGAACGCTAACCACTCAGCCATCGTTCAGTCGGCTGAATTTGTAATATAGCCAAACTAATTTTAATAATAATCAAGCAAATATCAAATTTAATTTGATTTAATTTAAAAGTTTTAAAAATAAGTAATTTTCAGGCAGATATAAAACACAACAGTAATTCAGAAACTTGTTAAACTATCAGTCTTTCCTAAAAATTCAATGCTATATTCCAATAAAAATCACATAAACCAGTTTTCAGCAGTTTCTCTTCATATATAATTATCAAAAGTTTCCCTTCTACTATATCACTAATGTTTGTTTGTATAGTTAGTTTCCATCTCTATTGTATTATCAAATCATTTTGTTCCTTTATAAGAGCGCTATAAACACAAAATACTATGAAAATACCAATATTAAAAAAGGAAAAGTGTTGAATATGAAATAAAATGTCTCTTTTATTCTCAAAGAATGGCCTGTAATCATTTAAATTAACACACAGTATTTTTAAAGGAATATTTTTATAAATGATGAAAAATAAATTAAGTACACACACACATATATATCTGTATACACTACTGGCCATTAAAATTGATGCACCAGGAAAGCGGCACACCACACACGTGAAATTTCCTCCGGTAGAACTTGCTGTGATATGCAAATAATTAGATTTTCAGCGCATTCATAAAAAGCTGGCGACAGTAGCGACATCTACAATGAGTATAAAACCAGAGATTTGATAGCAGTTTTCTCATACTCAATTTCCGTTTCAACGTTGTATTCGGCAAAGAAAGATGCTGTAATGCCTTGTGTAAGAAGAAGAAATGCTTATCAGTACGTGTCTGACTTTGATAGAGGAAGGATTATAGCCTACCTGGACTGCGGTTTATCGTACCGCAATATTGCTGCTCGCGTCGGTCGAGGCCCCATGACTGTTAGCAGAATATTTAATCGATAGGTTCAGGACAATCATATGGAACGTCATGCAAGATCTCAGCTACCCCCCATCACTAACAGTAGAGAAGACAGACATCTTATCTGCATGGTCACAAAGGATCGTACAGCCACGTCACGAACCCTGAGTCGAGAAATGGAGTCATTTGCAAGGCAACAAGTTTCTGCTCGAACAGTTCGACGACGTTTGCAGCAGTATGGATTGTCTGCACGTCGACCATGGCTTCGGATACCATTGACGCTGCGTCAAAGACAGGAGCGCCTTCAATGGTGTGATCAGCGACGAACCTGGACGTGGGAATGGCATCACGTCATCTTTGCAGATGAATCTCGGATCTGTATACAGTACCATGATGGCCGCATCCGTGTTTGGAGGCATCGTGGAGAACGCGCATTGCCAGCTTGCATTGGATATCGCCATACTGGCCTATCTGCTGGCGTGAGTGATGGTATGGGTGCCATTGGGTACACGTCTCGATCACCTCTTGTTCGCATTACCGGCACTTTGAACAGCAACCGTTACATTTCCGATGTGTTAAGGCCCGTGGCTCTGCCCTATCTTCGAGGCCTCCCTAATGCTTTGTTTCAACAGGATAATGCACGAACGGATGTTGCCCGTACTGTTCTGAACTTTCTTGATACAGAACAGATTAGACTCTTACCCTGGCCAGCACGTTCTCCTGATCTGTCACCAATTGAGAACGTGTGGTCTATGGTTGTCGAACGATTGGCACGCCATCACTCACCATCCACTACTGTCGATGAACTGTGGCATAGTGTTGAAGATACATGGACTGAGATTCCCGTACATGCCATACAATCTCTGTTTGACTCCATGCCTAGGCGGATAAATGCTGTTATTGCAGCCAGAGGTGGCTGCTCTGGGTACTGATTTCTGAAGATCTATACATCCTAATTTCTTATAAATCTAATTACTTGTTCTTTCCACTATAATGCATATGTCCAATAAATATCGTTCTGTTATTTGCATTCCTTCTTGGTGTAGCAATTTTAATGGCCAGTAGTGTATATATATATATATATATATATATATATATATATATATATATAACATCATAAATCAATTTCTTTTAAAAATGAATAATAATTTTAATTTTAATTTGTGTGCGCTTCTATATTAACATTTCAATTTTATTTCCATTATATTTCACAACAAATTTTATTTATCATTTATTTAAAAGTTTTATACATCACTGAGTCTATTGCAGTTTTCTGCGTAAATTAAAAGTTAGAAATTAGTCTTTGAAATTGATAGTTGTATAATTTATTTTTTATATTCAAATAGACTTTACTTCGTGTATCAATCCCATTTGCAAATAATTTAGTTACGTGAATGTACTGGGATGCAATATTTTGCTTTAGCATAATCTATTGTATTCAGTTTCATTAGGGATCTGTTATGTATAAACGGGAAATAACACGCGTGTTCACATACCAGGTAGTCTATTTGTAACATCGGTTGCTTCATTTGAATGCGTAGATATTAAAGAGTAGTATCATATTTCATAGGACATGCTTTGATAACAGAGTAAGAGTGTTTCTGTTTAAACCCGGAAGTATTTATAGAGGTATCGCATTCATAAGCTTCCTATTTGTAATTTTTCCAAAACAAAACGTTTATTAAACAGTAGAAAATAAATATGTAATCATTGTTTCAAAAATTTTTTTTAAATTCATTTACAGAGACTATATTAGCTGTTATTAAATATGTATATTTCTGTGTTTAATATTACTGCTAAGTTTATTATAATTATTTAGTTTTAAAAAGGATACGAATCCTTTATAACCTCTACAAATATTATACAGTGGATTAGTATACACATTTTATCTTTATTCTCATTGCTTGACAGATGTTCAAGTAAGATTGTGTAAAATCCCGTCAACTACTTGGTGCAGATTTTATCAAATTGACACGGAAATTTTTCATATTGTTCCTCAGAGCATATTTATTGAAAACTAAAAAAAAATAATTTTTAATGTTTTAATAAGTGTTTTAGAACATACGATAAAAACATTAGTATGTTTATTCGATAGTTTTTCTAAAGCAACTAAACATAAATTAATTTTTTAAATAAAAGCACAGTTTATAATGGAAAACTTAAAAATAATATACTAGCAGCGAAAAAAAACGTGTTTAGTTCTGTTGTAGATTCCAAATGCTTATTATTTTGTGGTGTAAAAGCAGGGAAAGAGCAATTAGAATCGAATTATTGTTCAAAGAACTTAAATGATATATTAAAATATCAACCATGTACTTGAAGCACAATTTTCTAAGGTTGGAAAATAATCAAGTAGTTAGGTACCTATTTTTCCTTGATAGAGGCATTTTACACTCATAGTTGTTCAAGTAATGACAGTAAGCATTTTTAAGAAAGGGAGCTTATAATTTGCTTATTTTTTGCTGACAAGAAGAAAATCAAAATTTATCTTCTTAAGATTTATGAATGGGAAGGTACAACAGCTACGTATGTCTCTGCTTGAGGTTTCTTTCAATGTAAAATGACGACTGCGATTAGTAATTCCATTCTGCAATTCAAACCACAGGCCAAAAGACCCATTCAACTCAGTGAAACTTCAATTGTCCGTACTCTTATATGGAATCACAAAAAAAATCGTCAAGTTCAAGAAACAGTTTTCTAATATTTGGATATTTACCACTCCTTTTTTATCAGATACCTCAAATTATCTTATTGAATCCCAAACCAAATTAATGTAAATCCAATTAAAAATAAAAAAAAATTCTCTTAACACTCAAGTTTTTCTTTCAAGGAGGCGCTTTGTAATACTGGAAAATGTTTGAGAAACGATTGCACTCTCTCCTTGCCAAAGACTGTCAAGCTTGATAAAATGAATTTTTCATCCTTATAAGCTGATAACATCCAATAAAAAGTATTTTAATATTTTATAGTTTTCATATGATGCATTTTATATAACATTATGCTACAATTTTTCGCATTAATGTCTCTTTACACATTACCGATAAATAGGCAAACAAAAGTCATGGTGATAGTAAAATAGTCATAAATCAGGAAGCTTTTTATTCTATCAACCACAATTCGAAACAACGTAATGGCAAAAATTAGATATTGTAATATCTTTTCCACGCATTATCCAACACATGAGTTCATTCTAAATATTTTCAGGTAGTGTTTTAACTACAGATACAAAAATTATTTTTCTCATGTAACTCATTTGTTTGAATTTTACTTTTACTGCAATAAAATGGAATTACACACTTCCTTATTAAATATTAAATTTGAAAAATTTACGTCCAGAAATAAATGAAAGAACTATAAAAATCTTTGACTATCGAAACCATATCCGATTAACTATTAAAAACTTGAAATTTTATTCCAAATATCGAATGTCAATTTGATACTCTAAAATTATTTACTGCAGGAAAATTTATATGAAGTGCTTCTTTTTCATGATATTTAATAATTTTCCACAAATCATCCTCGTTGAATACATATTCTAACTGAGAAGAAAATTATTATATAAGGGCTTCTTCTTTCTTTAAAAAATTAATAGCATTTAAATTAATTTTTTGATTTTGTTAAAGATTTTTCCTCTTTTATGTTCATTATATTCACAATTTCTTTTTCAACCAAAAAGGATAACCATAAGTTTTTAAACTATTAAATAATATTTTCAAGTTTTTACTTAATTGAATCCTATTCATGATTGAGACAAATTTTTTTATATAAATTGTAAAATTGATATTTACTATTTTGAAATTTGCACATTAAAATGATAGTTCCCACAGTCTCTCTTTAGTTTCTTTAAAATTTAAAAATAACCGGTTTATAAAATACTAGATTTAAAGGTAGTTTTATTTAGTGGATTCATTTTACTCATAAGGAAAAATGTGGGGAACATATGCAATTGAAAATTTAATTTGTTTTAAACATTGATATAATCATTATTTTTTATTTATTAAAATTATTAAACATCCCTTATTGCTTCAAACATATATGTGTACATTGAACAATAGCCATTCTTAATCGAACACTACTGATTAATTAATTATTTATTTTCTCTGATTGAATATTGCTTCACAGAGAAACTGTTTCAAAATTTAAAATATTTCAGTGGATATTAATTGTTGTTTCATGGAAATAAATCTGCTATATAATTTATAATTTAATTTAAAAATTTACTCAAATAAATTTATTAATTCTTATTTGATGCATCCAAAATGAGGAAATGATAAAAGGTCTAACGTTAATATAACTCATTTCTTTTCTTACATGAAATTTGCAATGTTAAAAATTGGAAACTTTTTTTATAAGTAATCTTTAACTGTCTCATGTTTACTAAGATATTTTACCCATATTTGAATGAAACAATATTTAAATTGTTGTTAAATAGTATTTCATTCAAATCAGGATAAAATTCTCCTTTTTATGTCAGTATTAGAAAGTAGCAATATGATGTCCATATGCAGATAGGCATATTATTTTACTTTTTGTGTTTGCACAACTGGTAGCAAGTTTTTCAAGAATTCTATTATCCTTATCGTAACCAAAAGAAATCGCTGAACAATACAATTCATTAATAATTGTGTATCCTTATTCTAGTATATAAATTTTCATAAAACCTTGAATATATATTATAAAAAATCAAGTTATAAGTCTTATATAAACTTAAAATTTTATTGGTTGTTTACATTCATGAATGTTTGTATATATCTAGCTATCTGTATCTATATCTATCTATCTATCTATCTATCTATCTATCTATCTATCTATCTATCTATATATATATATATATATATATATATATATATATATATATATATATATATATATATATATATATATATATATATATAATACTACAAAGCAATATTTTATTTTTTATTTAATGTTCAAGCGTCATATTCAAGAATTTAAAATCAAATGAATGGGCCCTGAAAAATATATTTAACATAAAGTTTAGTATTGACGCTTATGTAAATTTACTAAACATTTTAAACTCAATTCATCAATTGACTAAATCCATTTAACAAGCCAAAATTAAAAGTGTATGCAGTATAAAAGTTTATATTCTTCAACCAAAAATTCCGACGTAATAAAATTTTTTTTTATCTATTGTAAAAACCCAAAATTATTTTCAAATAACAACAGCTTAATTATGTTCATTTGTTACTTATAGCAATAAAAGTTATCTTTTGATAAAAGAATTCAGTTATAAAATATGTTTCACAGAAGAATTTTTTTTAAAAATATTTATAGATTAAAAAGCGTTATTCATTAAAAGAGAGAACAAGGTAAGTTCAGTAAATTATAGGGCCACCGTGGTAGGCGATACATGAAGCAACTCGTCTATGCACAGAGTCAATGAGAGTATGGGACAGTGGCAGGGCCTTCAAATGGCTTCCAGTTATATCCCAAACGTGTTTGATTGGTTAGAAAAATGGCGAGCATGTTGGCCAGGGTAGCTGCTGTACACCTTGCTGGGCATATTAGCTGATGCTAGCAATATGCCGTCGGGCGTTATACTGCTGACAAAATGCATTGGGAACCCCTTGAATGTAGGGAGTGTACCATCCACGTAACGTTGAATGTCACAGTGTCGCTCGTGAATTTGAACTAGAGACTACCTGGAAACGTACGCAATAGCAGCCCAAAGCCATGTTGTCACGCGGTAGGACGTTCCACAATTGCTGCAGACTAGGACCTGTCTCCACGTCGACGCCACACTCGTACGTGATGACTGTCACTGAGCAAACAGAAGCGTGATTCATCTAAGAAGATAATCTTGTGAAACTCTGTCTTCCACATTGCTACAATCCAGCACCATTCCAGACGTTGGCGTCTATGCTGTGGGGCCAATCGCAGTCTTCTTAACGAGCGCCGTAAGAGCCAGCCACTAGCAACCAATCGACGGCGATTGGTTTTGCTGGATAAGGGAAATTCCAGGGTGTCTTGCACATGGTGCAGAATTTCGACCACCACCGCCTCCTTTTGGACGCGTTGATCCACGCTTGCTGACTTCACTCTGACTGCATCGACACTCTGCAAATGTTCTACAGTTCACAAACTTCTTTTCCACAGCCGATGCTCTATGGACATGTTCTGGTGTTTGTTAGCCACGATTCATCATATGGACTAACCTGTCTTTCTCAGTCCGATAACCATACCCCTCGTAAACTCGTCTGTCTGATAGGACTGACTCCATTGACGATGGGTTGGCATTTTTTGCAATTACGAGCATCCTTTGTGACAAGAACAAACTTTCAACGCGATTATTTTCAAATCAGCACTAACGGTGCGAATATTGCTCACTCTGTCAGTTCCGCACCTTATATCTTATACTACGTGCGCTGCAGATCTGCCCATTTCACATCATTTGCATAACTCTGTAAGTTTCGTTTACCCTGAAATTTGCATAATATTTGGCCACTCCCTATGGGAATTGCATTTTAATATCGGGAAAAGTAAAATCAAATATTGAAGAAATTATTTTGAGCTGTTTGATATATAGATGCAAAAATTTGGTACCATGCATTATTAAACACTAAAATAACTAATATTTTTTGTTGTAAGAACTATAATCAGATTATAAAAATATTTTCGGAATCTCTTACATGAAATAGGAAAATATAAATTACTGTCTTTTATTATAGTTTGAATCATTTTATTCAATGACGTCATTTATGTTTAATTTCACACACACAGTTTAGGCTATCATATTTCATTTAATATAAAGCATGAATACAATGTTTTATTAAAAATACAATATAAAACTGACTGAAATACAAATTAAATTTTCTTAAGCTTTTACACAATAAGTAAAATTTAAAAAATAACGGAGGGAACATAAGTTATTACATATACAGTAGTTAAAAAAGTAACTTCTTTGTGTAATCTCAGATTCTTCTGTGAATTTTATGTTTGATTTCTAAGTTTATTTTCAGCCTGAAACTTCCCTTATACGATTTGAAGTTCCTCCAATCGACTTTTACTTTTTAAGCTTTAGCCTTTTGGTTCGTTTTCCAAACAGGGTTGTAAAAAAGAAATGTGACGTTTTGTATCTCATTCTTTGCACATAATTCAACTTTACGTAAGCCCCGTTTCAAGTTTTTAAAGAAAAAAGAAACTTTTTTCTTCTGTGTCATCAAATAAAAGGCAAACTTAGCTTGCCTTTTTCCTTTGCCTTATGTTTGGTTGACATCTGCTTGTTGCGCTTCTGTGTATTCAATTTAACTCTTAAGATGTTAGTAAGTGCTTATACTCGTTTTTTCTACTATCAATCTGACTAGATTTTAGAACCATTTAACCAAGAAACATTTTCTAGCTCTTGAAAATTATTTTTAGATACACTGTAAGTTTTTCATGTATTTAGTATTTTATTTTTCAAAATCTTTCGAAATAAGATATAAAGCAAAAACTTGTATTTATTATATATATATATATATATATATATATATATATATATATATATATATATATATATATATATACCAAATTTAAATGTTTGAGAAGCTCTATATTAAATTTACTTACGAAATTTCAATTAGAAATCCCTTGTGTGTGAATTGCATCGCCCCATTTGTCTCTCCTTCCGGCTAAATGGTTATCTGTATATTCTTCCTTTTCACGGTTCATGGGTTCTGTATGCGAAATGTTACCGAAAATGTACAAATCAAAGCATTAACCCTAATTTTTTTCAACTCCTGTGTAACTAAGGGTAGTTCATTACCAATAAGGCAGTTTTGAAAAGAAAGGAAAGAACGAATCTGTTTTCTCCAATACTTCAACTTTATATATGGAAAAAGACTTCCTTGATTTTAAAGTTCAATACAAGAATAAAAATGAATATTTTTTTACAATTAAAAAGATTTAAACTGAAAGTTGTACGATTACACGTGAAGGAAAAAAATTGCTTAAGGTTACGTTTGAGCGCGCGTGTCTGGTAATTATATATATATATATATATATATATATATATATATATATATATATATATATATATATATATATATATATATATATATATATATATATATATATATATATATATATATATATATATATATATATATATATATATATATATATATATATATATATAAGCACAAGAATGCAACGCTGACATTTCTTTACCCTTTTTATTCGAGTACTGGAAATTTGCTACATTTCATTAGATTAGTATTTTTTTATTTGAGAAAACAAAATTATCTCCTTGTGCACCAAGGAATACCACACAGGGCCGGAAGATTGTTATATAATACATATTGGATTTGTTATATAATACAAATGTATTATATAACAAATCCAAATAAATCATGAGATGAAAAAAATAATAAAAGAAGGCAGAGCGAAAAAAAGATATAAAAAAGCGTTATATAACAGCATGGATAAATTTGCAAAATTCAAAATTATCTTTCTTAACCAGGTTCACTATAATTGGGGGCCACCTGTTATTTAAGTCTCTACAAAGAGGAATGTGAGAAGGGTTGTCACTCCCAGAGTTGCACATATCAGATTAGTATGAGACTGCATGTTTCTATCTTGATACACAAAAAGGCGCAGCTGTTACCCTGGCCATCTCGTGCTTTGGATCTCCCAAAAATAGATAATATTTTTTCAGTGGTTTGCGATCAATTGCTTTGCCACAATACCGCAGTCTCCGTCATCGATGAACTGGGGTATCATTTGAAACTGCATGTACAGATGTAGATATACATGCAACACTCTCTCTGTTTGACTCAAATTTCAGGCATTTAAGTGTGTAATTGCGTATAGATGTGTTTATTCTGTGTACTGATTTTTTAGGATCTGTGCTTCTAAATTTGCTGTTTAATCACTTGCTTTCCAGAATAATGTATTTTTAATTATTGCTTTATTATTTTCATTTCTTCCTGGTACAACAATTCTAATGCCTGATAATGTGTAAACGTCTCTAGAGTATAAAACTTAGCATCACTGGATTTTCACCGTGATTTTGCTTACCATCTGTTGTGAAACATGAATTAAATACTGCAGAATCACATAGTATTTAAAAATGAGGTAATTCTAATTTAAATATAAATGACAACTTCAATATTTAGAAAACAGAAAATGATTTATAAATTTCTATGATAAAAAAAGTTGTCAAGTCAATTTATCCAAACTACCTTGATAAGGGATATGATACCCGCTAACAGCAGTGATACTTCGTAGTACTGTTTATTGACAATCGATAAGGTAGTATTTAATACAGCCCTTAAATAAATAAAATAGTTAAAAACCTTATAAAATAGTTAAGAATCAACAAGGCGCATGTATTTACCTTGTCTACATTCTTGGAGGGTTAGATTGTGTTACCAGTCATCAATCTTAATTTAAAATTTATTGACAGAGATGTTACATCCATAAGGGCTCATATGCTGAATTTGCCATAAAACTGTCGATAAGAATCCAAATTAATTTCAAGTAAAGTTTCGTGCATTAAAGCCTTAAGTGCTTTCATAAGAATGGGTCTGTTTAAATATTGAGCATCTTCACTCTTTCAAGTCCTACCAAATTAACCTTTCATTGTGAGATGGTATTATTGGGAAGAATGAGTGAAACACTTCAGGAATGTATACTTCTAGTAGATTCCCTCAAAGCGTGATGATTATTCCTTTAAGGCCCTCTAAGTTCTGAAAATACTGGAGATAATTCAGACTTCTACCTTTTGGGACTTAAGAACCTCCCGATCTTAAGAAGATGTATTTCTATCCCCTTTCCTATTATGCAATGTTCTACATCTCTCTCTCCATATATATATATATATATATATATATATATATATATATATATATATATATATATATATATATATATATATATATATATATATTAAAAAATTGAAAATTTTCAAAAATTAGACTATATAATAGCAATTTAAATATTCAAATATTCAATATTGCAATAGAAAGTATAAAGATGATACATGTGGAAGAAGTGGAAGAAAATAGTCAGCTTCATCGGGTTTTGAACTTATTTATTGCGTTTGCAATTTTTACAGAGTGATTTTAATAGAAATGTTAGAGAATTCCAATAAATATTAATTATTAATTAGATTTCTGACCTTTCTGTTACAATCTTTACAAGTATATGTTACAATCTTTACAAGTATTTTTAGTGAACTAGTTAGAATCTACAAATTTCGCAGCAATTAAAATTACACAAGAAAACAACTTAAAAACTTACATATTACTCTTGAAAATAAAAATATTTTAATAAGTTTTGAAAAATGTTATTAAACAAGTTGAGAGAGAGAGGCCTGTGCTTATGAAAATTGAGTGAAAATAGTTATTAAAATACAGAAGAGCTACACAAGCCTTGAGTGTTTCATATGAATTCCCGGTTGCAAAAAATTTAGATCTTCTCGTTAACAAATAAGAAAGATATAATTGGTAAAAATTAAACTTCATCTTGAAAAAGCTGCTTAGGTTTTGCATTTGATCACTTATTTTTGATATTGATTTATTTTGTTTGGAATTAAATTCTACTTGTATGGCAGTGCTTTTCTAATATTTCTTTGACGGTTGCTTTTAAATTTGGTTGTATTTTTTACTGACTCTTATTATCTGTTATTTTCTACTTTAATATTTCTCAATTTTATATGAGTTATGATTTCATATGATTTTAGGGTTTCTTGGTACAAAATTTGTCGTTGTCTTGAGTTATTAGCAGAAAAAAACATTCATTCATGACTATATGGTCGACAATCCGTGATTAAGATGACCGTGTTGATACTTACTTCTATTTTAATATTTTTATTGCTTCCTTTTTTATAAGTAAGTTTTGAATTGTTCTCCTTTTGTTTCATATTGTATTGATAAATATTTGAATTTCTCTATTTTGTTTTAATTTAATTTAAGATGTACCTCCTTTCTCTTTCTATTTAATGTTAAAAATTTTAAATATTATAAAGTTTAATTTAATAGTTCTTTTTTAACTGTTTTTGTGCCATGCGATTTGATAATTTCCTTAGATTTGTATTTTTAATTTGAATCATTCTGTAATTCATGTAATTTTTCTATTCCTGATTTGCTAATTATACACTAGCTATAAATTACAGGCTAAAATCAGTAAGAAATGAAATATAAAGCCAGAAAATAAACAGCACAAACATTTTAACTTTTATCTTCCTCCATGTCAATGGCAACTATGTTTTCCCTCCATTTTAAAGGGATGGAAGTTTTGCTATGCAAGCTCTGATTTTATTTTTCTATTTTAAATTTGTGTGTATTATTTTGATAGATTATTTACTGTATTACTTTGATATTATCTTGATATAATTTTTAATCGCCTGTTCTTATACATTTTACAGACCCTCTTTGGGGAAAATGGGTAAAGAATTTAAAACTTTGTCCTTCGTGCTTGTTGGGAATAAGTGTTTGTTCATTTCCCATGACTAACCATTTCCCTCCTGATGAAGACGTGGTCCCTATGCTTTCTAATTTACAATTTTTTTTATTATTTCTTCTAATTTTTTGACTTGCAATTTATATTTTATTTATATTCTAGGTAAACCTATCTTCAACTGCTTTCACGCTAGTAAAGACACCAAATATATATTTATAATATTGTATATTATTAGTAAACGTTAGAATTTTTGTCTTGTACTATGTTTACTATTTTTTGTTAATCATATATTTGTAAATTTTTGTTATAAATTTACATTTAGGAAAACAGTAAACTTTTTTTGATTAGAAAAAAAAATTATCTTCATAATATTCTGTATTTTACCTATAATAACATTGAATTTTTTTTATCCCTTTAGAGATATTACTATCTTAAAATATTTTAGAAATATTTCTTTTAAATTTTTTAGTAAAATCTTTTAAGAACTTAAGAGATAAATATCAACTAAGTTTTAATTAAAGTTCTTTCATTCCTTCATAGTAACTTTAAGAACTTTTATTAAAATAATTTGAAATATTATTTATATACAGTTAATTTTCATTATTCTGTAAATTTAATTAAAATATATTAAAAAATTTTGAGCCTAGAAACAAGAAAAATAAACAAGTATGTACTTCTGTAGCAAATCATTTATAAAATATAATACCATTTGCATATTATTAATGGTATGTTTAATCTGTAAGAAAATAAAAAATATTTTATCTAAAAAAATATGCATATAAACTCATAAAACAATATAAATTAGTTATCATTCTGATATTCATGATTCAGAATTTGAGTTTAAAAGAATCTGTAAAACAGTTTTTCCTTAAATGCAAATAAAATGAAGATTTGCTTATAAAATGTTGAAGAAAAATCAAAAATCGAAAAATACGGTAAATACAATCACAAACTGTTACTAAATTTTTAGATATCTGGAAATTTGAAATTAAATAACTTGTACTTAATTTTAAAATTATAAAATTAACAATATTCATTAGACAAAATGAAATTGATAAGATAGTTTTTCAGTTAAATAGATAAAAGACATGCGAAAGCTGTTGTAAATGCAGAATTTAAATAAAAATAATTTGAAATACTAGAACAACTAAGAATTCAGCAGTCTGGAAAAATATGCATATCTTTAAACAATTGCTATTATTTCATACATCATTTCATATATCCCTGGATACAGTTTTGAATTCACATTTTGTTCTTTTTGATTTTGTGTGTGGCTGACGTTTATAATTATAAAAGCTTCTAAGTCTTATTCAAGAACTAGGTTTTTTTAAAGTAAGATTTCGTCTTTTCCACTTACCATTATGGATGGTTTGGTAAATCAATTTGAAGTTACAAATGAGATATTGTTATTAAAATCCTTTATCGGTAGATGATTAGACTCTCGGCTACGTAATGTAAAAATATAATCTAATATAATCTAACTAAAATTATTGTTCATTGTTAACTCGGTTAGTTTAGTCATAGATAAATAAATGCTTTAAATATCAGTGGATGAAAACTAAGTAATCCAGTATAATAAAACTTCAGAACTAAAATGAATAATGTGAATGAAATTTAAAAAAATTCTTTATTTTTTAAGACTAGTTATATAAGCAAAAATATTGTGTCTCAAGGAAATTAAAGTAAAATTTACATACATTTGACCATTACTTGAAATTATATTTTTAACATTACAAAAAAATGTAAAAACAATAAGAAAATGAAAACAAATAAAGGAAATTCGGAAAAGAACACAATATTTAAAATTTAATTCTTTTTTATTTTTCATACTATAATCATTAAGATGCTGAATATAATGACACTAAAATAAACAAAAATTTGCAGTTGCTTTTATGAATGTATAAAATATACTTCCAAGGAAGTTATTGTTGAAATAGAATTTCTAACTAATTTGTAAGTGCTGTCTGGAGGGAAGCTAAAAAATGTGCAATTTTTTAGCTTCTCTCAAAAATTTTAATTATTTTTATACAACTGCAATAAAAATAGATTTTAATTAAGGAAATGAATATAATACAAATTTTAAAAAAAAGTATTAATTTTTCGTCAGAAAAAAAAATATATATGTATATAAGTGTGTAATTTCTTTAAGAAATTTCTAATAAGAAAACTAAATTTTATATTTTGAAAACTATGTAAAAGCTAATTAATGAGTCATTTGCTTACTAATAAATTTCAATTCAAATTACTTCACTGTTTCACTCACAGATTTTATTAATTATGATAATCACTGATGTGTGAATAATTTATATATATATATATATATATATATATATATATATATATATATAAACATGTAACTAACATAGTTCATTAAAAAGTTATTAATTAACTATCACAATACTTTCAATTTTAATTGTTATGAAGTGATAACTAAGTTTTCAAAGATAAGTAGACACTATACTCAATAAAGTTGAAAACTCTTTTCATCGTCACCTGAAATTTAAATACTGTACTCAGGAAACTTTTTAAATTTACATTTTTATAGTTGTAAAATCAAAATTCCTTTAGATGCCTTAGAAAGATTGCTTAGTGCTTTCTCTGAAGTAGTTTACTACTGTGTGAATGTCAGTAATTTAAAAATAAACTAGGTAATTTTATAAAATACATAGGTGAAAAGAAAGTGAGTATGTATTCTTAAATATTGAGCACCACTTGAGACGAATGCCATTGTAATTTGCAAGATTACTAATCTTGTCAGAGACACGCGAAACGAAATTCTCTTCAAAAAGTAACATACTTAACGTTCTTATGATTAGAAAAGTAGAAAAAACTTTCAATCAGATTTTCCCATTCAATGCTTTTACTATTTTGATTAAGGAAGTACATTGTTAATCAACGTTTTAGAGCATTATAAATCTATGTAATGAATGATTTGTTAATGAATAAGAAATTCACGCTTTAATAGACAAATACCTAAATAAAATAAGTAGAATGATTTCAAAAATTTATGTAGATATTAGAAAATATTAACAAGTACTTAATGAATTAAATTTGTGCTTTAGCTAATTAAATTTAGCTCAATGGATGAGTTTTACAAAGTATAGTCTACATTTCTTGGACTTTTATAGGTATATTAGTTTGTAAAGTATCACTTAGAAAGTGTTGATCATAAGTATTTTATTATAAAAATTCTTATTTGTGTAGTAAAAAAATTAATGTTTCATTGAATTATTCTTTCTATTTTCTCTTGCTTATAAGCAATTCAAAAGTGCATCAAATATATTTTATAATTTCTATAGATTTACAAATATTATTTGAATAACTATTTCTAAATAAATAAGAAAAGTTAGAATGAAACTCTATTTAAGAGCTTGTTAAATAGATATAAAATGTTTTTTTATGAATGAGTGAAATAAATGTTTTTCTTAAACTTTGCATCTTGAAGAATACTATTTTTCCGAATAAAATTTTATTTAACATGGTTAAAGGGAAGTATTTTTCAATATATAAATTCGCATGTCAACATTTCACACTCTTTTCAAAATTGTAACATTTTATTTCAGATACCGTTCTATAAATGCACATAAAAGTTCTATAAATGCACTTGGGAACTTTTAGTTACTTGCCAAAGAATAGTTTTCTTATTTTAGAATAAATAAAATATTGAATTATTCATCTGTCTATCTTCTCAATAACCTTTATCTCGAGAGAGTGCTACTTCGTCATATATAAAATACTTTATTCAAAATTCAAAAGTAACGTGAGGATTGTCTAAATACATTGTCTTTGTTTTGGTGTTGTGCAGAAGAAATTATATGAAAATTAAACTTCTAGTCTCTATTTTTTGTGAGTATATTTTTTCAGATATATTATCTTATTTAATTATATATTAAATTTTATTATAATTAAATATCGTAAAATACTTTTCTTATAAAATAAAAGAAGTATTTTTAAATATTATTCAAATTATGCTATTAATAGCCAAATTTGAAACAAGTGTCTTTCAGTGATGCAAATGAGAGATTAATTTATGAAAATATTACGGGGTAGTTAAATGAAAGAGGTCTTATCTTTATTCACTGAATTTATTGTGAATACAGAATACAGATTAGTACATACAAACATTCGGTTGGTGAATAGTTAATAGGGGAAAGTGCTCAATATAATCCTTTATACAAAACTCAACACGTCTCAACATACTTTAGGAAAATTTTGTCAACTGATTTGGTGAGATTCCTGTAATGAAATTGCGATTGCTTTTCCACAATCCGTAGGTTTTAAGGCATGCATTACCCTCTTGTTTTGTAAGAACACATATGCAATCGCTTCAAATTATTTTATCATGACGCTCGTTTGAGGCTCACTTCAATTGATAAAAGTCTAGTTGGTTTTTGAATACTTGTTGTCATAGTTTGTCGAACACATTTAGCCTTGTCCTAGGAGCAAACATTTTCCCACGGTTATATTTGACTTCAGTAATTGAACCTGTTGCTTAAAATTTAGCCACCAAATCCTGCACAGCATTTTTTGCAGGAACAGCTGCCACTGAGCATTATGTTATGAACATTTTACATAACATTTTAAGTGACGTACACCTCAAATAAATTTCAAGAATAAATTATATAATTATATAATTTCAAGAATAATTGTATAATTGCAAGAATAAGCTTTATTCATTTAATAAAGGCAATCTACGGAAATGTATTCACAACAAACTTCCAACTGACTGACTTCTTACAACGCTACAAAAATGCCACACTACAAACATGTCTGCGTCAGAAAATCAACATCACGCCATAATCAAGTGACTTGCTTCATGTTTGACAAAGGTAAAATAGTTACATAGCTTAAAATATTAGAGATTCTTTATTTTTAAAATTTTCCCAATATGTATTTTGACGCAAATCAACATTAAAGTGAAATGTGTAGTATATTATTTAAATCTAAAATAATAAGCTTAATGAAAACTTTTAAGAAACTTCTCAAAATTAATTCGGATTTAAAGAAAAAAATCTGTTTGTAAAATGCTTTTATCAAAATATTTTAATTGTAAATTTAATTTATTCAGAAATGATATAATGATGAAAAATACTTTTATTTATCACTGCGGATGTAAAAGCATTATTTAATATAGAAGTATTAATAAGAAGTATTAATTATTTAATATAGAAGAATTATTTAATAAGAAGGTTAGTCTTAGAAAAGTGTATGATTCACAACTATACACACGCACACATATATATATATATATACTTACAGGCGTACATCCATTTATTATGTATACATAATGACGCTATTTTTTATAAATTTCATATGGACGTAAGCTGTAGAAATTCTGGAATGCATTTGAAATTCTTAGATTCACTTGACTGTAAAATTCACAGAATTTCTATTTATAAGAATTGTAACAAAGTTAAGAATACTTTTTCGAGTTATTCATTCCAAGGAAAATATTTGTATAAAGAAACTTTAATTTTGCCAATACACTTCTATTTTAGGCTCATAAAATGAAAAATACGTTTAAGAGCGTTTGAGTATTTATTTAATTATTTTAATTTTTCATTATTAAAGACATAATAAGATGGCTGAGAGTTTGTATGAGAACTACTGTTTTTGTAATTTAATTAAAATGAAAAATAACAAAATAATAATAGTTTTTTAAAAGGAAATACAGCAAATATTAAGTGTACGTGTTGCATAAATCACTGATAATAAAAGAATTTTCGGAAATTGTAGAATGGGAGCAGGTGTTTGTATATTTCCAAAAATTGTATTAGCCTTTAGTTATAAATCTGTTTGAATCTTTTCCTGAACACTTTAGGAAACCACATTTTAGGAATACTTTCACTTCAAGTTATTAAGAGATTAAACACTTTAATTGAAATCTATGCACTTAGAAATACACATTTGAATTATTATTTAATTTCTATAAAAATTATATATATATATATATATATATATATATATATATATATATATATATATATATATATATATTATTGCTAGATAGATGGTTAGATATATCGATCGATAGATAAATATTCTATTAAATAACATTCTCGTTACGTAATAATTTCTCTTTTGTTTTCACAATAAGGTATTTATAAAATATTTGAAGTAATATTTATTTTTGAGTCAGAATTTTGATTGCGATTCATGAATGAGACAAACTATGCGAAATACTGATAAGGCTTTTACTATTGTTTATAAAGTTCATTATATTTCAATAAAAATTATTTTATTTGGGACTACAAGACTGAAATAAAAACCACATTAATTTCCAAATGAAGATATAAGAATACTTTACGAGAAACCTTTTTTGAAATACATTGAAATACGGTTGAATAAAGAAATTTCCAAAATAATTGATTCTCAAATGAGAAACACAAAATTTTTAACGAGTTCAAATTGTTAATGGAATAATTTTCCTTTGATTTTAACAATATAAAGTTTATTTTTAAAATGATTTTAGAAACAAACTGTATATTAGATTTAATTGTATATTAGAAACAAATTGTACGTTATTATTAGTTTTCTTTTGCGTTCTATTTGAAAATAATAGGAAAATTTTGCCTTGAAAATGAACATAGAACATACTTAATAAGCGCTCATTACTATCTTACATTGAAACTTTATATGCAATAAAAATATTTATCGAACTTTAAAATCCCGAGTTGTTAGAAGTTGATATTTTTATAGTAGGATAAATATGTTGTTTCTTTCAAACTGCTGTATTAATAATAATTCTATAATTGCAAAGAAATTTGTAACTAGAGGAAATTAGTAGAATACAAATCAATATGATTTAAATTTCGTGGAGCAAAATTTAAATTCTAATCTGCTCCAGGAAAATGATCAACAGCCTTTTTTATTTATTTCTAAAATTAAAAGGCTCTCTTTACTCTTAACGAGTGCATCTTCTAGAAATGTGTTACCTTACTTTTTTTTCTGACTATAGATATTTAAATAATTAAGAAATATTGATGGCGTAAATTTCCCGTTAGGCTTAAGCGTTTAATTCGAACAGTTAATGTTACAATGTCATAAATATTTAGTTTAGGAAATTTAACTTCAATGTAATACTAAAATAAAATGTTAAAATATGATAAATATATTTACTAAAACTCTTTGGAGCCATCAGTACTTTTGGTTATGATATTAGTAATTGGTTTCTTTCAAAGGATATACTTTGGAATCCTAAATATCGTCCGCGACAATATTTTGAATTCAAGTATGTTAAAATATTAGGTTTTGTTTTTCACATGTACATGACATTAAGCTAAAAGAATTGAATCTCAAAATAAAGTGAACTTGAGATTTATTATTTATTCAAAAATTCAAACTTATTTATTAAGTAATTTGAATTTTCACTTAGATCTTTATAAAGTATTTTAAATTTAGCAACGTGAAGAAACTACATACTGTATAAATAAATAAATATATTCTGTAGATTTTTTGTGTTTGAAAATAAAGATATGTAGTAGCAGTTTATTGCTCTTTAATCCGTTTTTCTATTTTAGGGAATTCACACAACCATTTCACTTAAAACAATTTAGGTATAATTTTTTATTATTGCAGGATGGCAAGAATTTTCGCATTTATTATTACACGAAGACAATAATTTATGAAAGAAAAAGATACTGTCATATTAAAAATGGGATCATGTTTTAAGTTCGTGTATAATATAAATATATGTATTAAAAATATTACTGTAAACAGTTAGGATAAATTATGAAATCATTATGAAACAATATAAATTACTACTTTTTCAGAAGCATGAAATAATAGAGGTTCAAATGAAAATTGTGCTTGCCTTAATAGGAACACATAATTTACTTTTAATTAAAAATAAACTACTTTTACTAATATAAATTTTAAAAAAACTGTTTATTTCATATTGGAAGTGAAGAGTAGGATCATGTCTTTTATCAGAGAATAGGATACTTTTTGAATTCTTCTTACCAATGAATAAAATTCGCTAAGCGCATGATCTAGTAAAATTGGTAAAATTGTTGAACATTGCTTTTATGGAGGGAGAAATTTTTTAATGTCAAAATTATTCAAATTATTTTTAAGAATTCCAGGCAAAAGAATCATTGCTTAGAAACTGGAAATGTTAATAGAAAATTGGTAGTCATTGTTAGGAAGGAGTGCAATATAAAAACTATAATTTTTACTTTTTTAATAAAATAATAAAATTTTACAGAGAAATCACACACACACACAACCTCACACACACACACCTCTTTATTGCAGAATCATTTCGTTGCAATCGACCGATGACTTTCCGCACCAGCTCTTCTATTTGAAAGACCCATAATTAATGTGATTGTGTTAATTTTTATATATATGCTCTCTCTCTCTCAAATGTATTTCATTAATAACATTTATTTCAATTTTATAAAACTTTTCATTGTATTTTGATTGAATGTGATGTAAATTACAACATTTGCTCATTGTTATAAATAAATTTTTATAAATCTTTGTTGTGTTCTTACTCTTGTGAATCAATAATATTTAATATGCACATTTCATATCTCAAATCCTAGCTGTTCTGTACAATATGTATGAGGAAAGTGTTTCCTTGACAGTTCACTCGCACTACTCAGTAATAAGATTTTTTTTTATAATGCTCGTGTTGATTTCTATTTTGTAATTACTGAATTTTTACGTTTGCTTACATTTGAATAATAAGCATTTATATTGTAGTTAATATAGTAAAAGAATTGAGTGAGAAAAAATTCCATTTTATTTGATTATTAAATTTGAGTAAAGAATAATTGCGAAAAACATCGTTTAAGAAAATATCGATTGGAAAGGAATCAATGATAAGTTTTAAAGGAATTCTATTTTAGAATTCCAAAATATCAGCAATGAATTGAAAGTTACGAAAACTAGTTCAGCAACCTTACATTTTGGTTTCTTTGGAATTTTCCGAAAATAGAACAAGTTTATTTTGAGATTTTTCGTATAAATGAGAAATGGAAAATTGAGAAGTTCTGGATTACCTTTGAGAATACTAGTTAACGAGACATTTTACTATTTCTAAATAAATGGACGTACTGTAGTTGAGCAGGGCTTGGTAGTTGAGTACCACCCACGCGTCTTGGTGAGAAATATGTTGCTTGTTTAAATAAAGTAGTACTTTACTTTTGTGAATGTAATTGTGATTTATCTTGTAAATTATTAAAACTGTATTCTTAATAGATGAAATGACATCAAAAATAATTTCTTCTAATATTATTTTTTTGTCATTTCTCATTCACGAGAAAAAATATGCTTGTGTTTTGTTCAGTTAACAAGCTTAATGCAGAAGTACAAATAAATTTATTCTCAAATTATTTTATATTAAATTAAAAGAAAATGATAGGTTTTTCTCTTAAAACTTTCAATTCATATAATTTTAATACTAATCAAAATGCTATTTACTATATCTAAAATGTATTACATCTAGTTTGAGGTAAAATAAAATTGTCAATACGTGTAAAATTGCTCAAAATCGAATTAATGTGCTAAACTGAAAAATATATTCTGTAGTTGTATTATAATTCAGCAAATATTTCGCAAAAAAAGTAATAAGAAACTACTAACATAAATAAAATATTCGTTCCATCAGTAATGTTTTAACAAAAAATTTTTTAGGCCAAGAAATAAGCCTCTCGCATACTGCATGAGTAAACTACACTGCTGGCCTCCAAAATTGCAACACCAAGAAAGACAAGAGATATCACAAAAAAGTTATTTTGTAGATAAGATGTTGACCAAGTATCAAATAATTAAATTTATAGACTTCTGTGAAGCGTGGCTCCTGTTAAAATCAGTAGCCAGAATTGCCACCATTGTCAGTGATCACCGCTGCCACAAGCCTCGGCATTAATTGAGAGAGGTTTTGGATGTATTCTTGGAATACAGCAGACCAAGCAGCTTCCACTCGTTGCCCAACTTGATCATCAACTTCTGGCAGCAGGGGATGTAATCTGGGTCAGTGGTTGAGCAACCATAGACTACATGTTTTCTATCGGCTAAAGAGCTGGAGAGAGAGCCAGCCAGGGAAGCAATTTAATCTAGTGAATGACGAAAATTCCCTTGACAATGCGTGCCACGTGTGGTCATGCATTATCCTGTTGAAATATGGCTGTGGATGAGCCCTGAAGGTAAGGAAGGACAACTAGCTCCAACACCTCGGAGATAAAAGTACTGGCTATGCGTACTAAAGGAGTGCGAGAGTGATATCCAATACCACCCCATATTATAATAGCCAGTGCAGGGCCAGTGTGGTGGTGCATAACGCAGCTGTTCAGCACCCTATCTCCACTGTGTATCCAGACACGAATCCAACCATCGTTGTGTTGCAGACAGAAGCGTGACTCATCCGTAAAGGCTACTTCATTCTATTCTGCCTTCCACGTTCTTCTTTCATCGCACCATTGGCGGCAGAGACGTCGGTGGTTCTGCTTCAAGGGTAGACGAAGCAATGGACGTCTTGCGGACAGACCACTCTGCTGAAAAGGCATCGAATGGTACGCGCAGACACTGGATGATGCGTTACAGACTGACTGTACTGTGCTATGGTTCGTGATGTGGCTGAGTGATCCGTCGCTGCCATGCGCCTAATTTGCTGTCATCACGTGAAGTGGTGCATTGAGGAGGATGCGATTAAGCACGTCGGTTCGTCATACCCTCCTGCATCCAAATATCACATATCCGCAGTACAGTTGTTTGGAATCGTCCAACACGACTACCGATTTCCCTGAAAGGTAGTCCACAATCATGGTAGGTCACTATCCTTCCTCTGTCGAACTCGGTTACTTGATCAAAAAAATGATCGTTGTTTTCTACGATGCATAATGTATCATTTTTTGAAAAAAATCCGAAGAAAGATACAATTGCCGAACTTGAAATCATCGAAATCTCCAAGCCTTAAATAATGCTTTGAAGTGGTTCCACTGACAAGAGTGATGTTCATCTGCACTGAAATTCTAATCATTTGCATATCTCACCTCCACTTGTTGTAAATTTCTTGTTATTTGCATGCTCCCTTCAAGGTGATGCATTTGGAGTGGCCAGCAGTTTATTTTAATTGGATTATTTGCATTACTTTTAGGTGGTATTGTACAGCTGATACAGTTAAAACAATTCCCTCTATGTTGTCCTCTGTTCGATACGTATCTATATCAATCTGTGAAAAGCTTCATAAAAAGGAAATCTTCAGAAATATCAAACAATTTTTTATAATTTAGGATTTATTTTACCAACAATTATTTGGGATAAAATTCTTTCGAAAAGAAAACAATACATTCTTACAAGATAATGTCAGTCTCAGTTGATGCAAATATTTTTGGCTTTTTAATAATGCAAATAACAGGTGAGGTTGTACAGCGGGTGATTTTAAAATCTCCATCAGTGATACAAGTTCACTCATAGCGATATAAAAGAATTACAATGAATTTACTATGATTGCAGATTGTGAGGATTGTTTTTGAACAACTTATGCGTCTGCAAGGCATATCATGACATAAAATTCTCATCACTTCTAAATGACATCACATATGTATTCCCCTTTTCCTTCACACACATTTCAAGTGTTTTGAAGAAGTTAAACATCACATATCGAACATCACACATCGAAAATTTGATCCTTCTGTTTTTGGAGGATGAAAGGTGAGTCACAAAGGAAGACCTCAGATTTCAAATGACCCTAAAGGAAGAAATCACCCGAGAAAAGGTCATTGGATATTGGAGGTCAGGAAATGTCTCTGTTCTTGGAGATGATATGACCAGAAAAAATGCTCTGTAACCTGTTAATGGAAATGTACGAGGTATGGCATGTGTCCCCGTTTTGTTGGAAAATGTTTTTGCCGTTGCAGGAATATGAGAAAAATGTGGCAGTAGGGATTGGTTTAACATGCGAACAAAACGTTATGTATTCAAAGAAACAGCGTTACTGGAATTTGCTTAAAAAATAAGGCCTGATGATTCCAAATGATTATACGCCACACCACTCAACATTTTTTCTGTCTCTGAAAGTGGCTTTTCATGAAGCTTTTTAGGAATTTCAAGTGACCTAAAGTATCTAAAATTTTGCTTGTTTACAAAGCTTTACAGAAAAAAATTACCCTCATCACTATAGATCAGTCATACAGGCATATGTTGTTATTCCTGAGTTCCCGAAATTCCTAGAAATGTCCAAACTAAAACTTTGGAAGGTTGCTCACATTGAGTTGTTGCGCTGTCTACATTTTGTATGGGTGATAAATCAGTTTCTTGCGCAATATTCACTGTGTACTGCAATCTAGAATACCAATTACTGGGCATATTTGCTTGCAGACTGTCTGGCACTTCGGCTGAAGGTTTCTTTGACTATTGAAAAATTATGTGGTGTGTACATGCATTTTTACCCCTCTTTCTCGTCGCATTAGACGTTTTTCAAAGTTTCGTAGCCACAAATCGATAGCAAATGTCCATGGAATTGGGCATACCATGGCATATTTTAATGTTCTCTAAATACATACTTCGTAGATACTTTGCTGTCGTTATTTTTAAACGCTTTTACACAGCAAAAACCGTTCTACGAAGCTATCTAAACTGAGCACAGATATCAGAGTCAATGACACAGAATTGTTGCCCAGATTTCACTACTCTGGTTTCCTGATTTCTAATGACTTGCTGTTTTCAGGGTTTCAAAATTATTTGTTTCACAGCCGAATCTGTTAGTTTAAGTTACAAAAACAGAAGTGATTAAACACGTTAAAAATTATTCTGATACTAATAAAAGATCCTTACAAAAAAGTATTTTTATAAAGTTCACAATGATGCGGACTACAAAATTCATGCAATAACAGACAAGAAATCTTTAATCGAAATTGTTTCTAAATAATGCATGACAATATACCTTTTCAAATAAAACTGTGCAACAATGTTTATTAACACATTAATGAGATTTTTAAAATGCATCATAAAACTCATAGGACAATGTGTAAATTGAATCTGAAGGTACCATTTTATTAAAAAGAATGGTACAGTATGGACATTGAGGAAAAAGGTTTGAGTGAGGAACTGTTACATATATATTACTTTTTATTACCGTCCAGTAATGTATATATATCTATATATATATTAATGACTTCAGTTTAATATAATACCATATACTGATTTTAAAAATGCAGGGTGGAATAAGTTCCTTGATAATAAGTAATGTAATAAGTTGTTTCCAGCGAATAAAGAGATATATGATTTCTTTAAAGTTGAATTTAATCTACTAGCATAGCGTGATTCACTGATTCATATTATATGACTGAAGTAGAAAATTTGTATAATGAAATTGAGGAAACATGTTTTCTAACTGCACAGAAAACCTAGAAATACATGAAAATTCTTTGCTTTTTTAATATTTAGAGTTTTCATATTAGCTTTATATTATTAAACATTGTTTACATACGGAATCATTATAGTTCTAGTCTCCTAATATATGCAGTATAAATATGTTATCCAAATAGGCAGATCTTCAAAATGTGCATTGCTTTTTTTTCTTAAGTGTGAGAAGACTTTCATGCATGTAAATACTTATAATGATAATAAAATACACACTATGATATACTTAAATTTTTTTTGTTATTTCTGCTATTGGTTATAGTAAGTTTTCAAGTTTTCTTTCCATTCGACACGTGAATATACTGTCTATGAAAATTCTTTCCTGAAAACGATTTACATGTTTAATGCTCAAATGTTTTACAAGAGTTTCAAGTTGTTTGGTTGTCCACTACGAGATGTCAAATCATGGATTGCGATTCTGCAAGATTTCTGAAACAGTTTTTAACTTTTTGTAGCTCTACAAAAGGACCTCGTTCAAATTCAGGGAGTTGTTGATAAGGGCTTCAGCGTCTCATTAAAGATATTCTTAACTAACAGCAACTCATTACATCGCATCATAACAAAAAGTAATGCTCACAGACGTTACAAAGCGTCTTTAAAGTAAAATTGATTTGTATGTGAATAATGACATGAGTAACGAAACATTGATGTACTGAGTTCTTAATTTGAATCAATGTCATCTAGTGCACAAATACGAAATTTTGCTTACCCCGCACAAGTATTTCTTTGTCTAGGTGTAATTTTTCACCAGACAATATTTTTTTGCAAAAACATAAATAAATAAATCAAATAAAAAACAAGCTTTGTAAATTATTTCAATCATCTCGAAACATAGTATACATGTTTTTCATAAGGAAATTTAGTTCTTAAAGCCAATGATCATTATTCTGAATATCATTTATTTGGCATAAAAAGTGCAATAGCTGTGAAAGGGTTATCTCTTCTCATTGTCCTAGAGGCATAGATTTCTTAATCTTAAAAACAGAATTTTGTGGCAGAGGACTTTACAATTCGATTTCGAAATTGCTTGCTAGATGAAATGTATTAAAATGAACGGAAAGACGAAGCAATAGGTAATCGCTTTCACATTATGGAAATGGTTGTGTATAAGTTATAGCAAAAATGGTTAAAACAAGGAAATTAATAGCGAAAAATAGGCTCTGGAAGGGCAAATCACACAAAAGTGAGTCAAGATTAAATGATATTGTGTCTATTCTGAACTACCAAGGTCGTCATTGTCTAACAAAAGTTTTCATTTTCTTTCATAACATTAGTTAATCCTTCCAACATTTCAATATGCTTTATTGAGAAGGGTCCTCCTTCTCCTTTTCATTTCTTTTTCACTTCTCCTTTTCAGACTCTTGCTTTTAACATTACGATATCGCTAAATTCGTCAGCTGTAATGTTATAATTGGTCATCATATCTACCTGCTAACAGGAAGCTTATATTGTTCCGAAATGAATATCATTTCTTTCTCAGATTAGATGACTTATAGACGAATAAGAATGGCCTGATAGTTTCGGTCCTAATTAGTCTTTGTTTCCTAGAGACCTACAACCATCAATTCTGGTTACATAATAGCATGAAATCCTTTTTTTATGACAACATATCATGCCTAATCATTTTGCACGCAAATTTTAATTCGCAACTATATGGTAATACCATACTGTGGCCAATAGAAATTTTCTTCATAACGAGTAATTCTGATGTCAATTTTCAACAAGATAACGGCAAGTCCCATATGGGTCACATAACAAAAATTTGTGTCTCCATAGGATTAATAATTTTCCTTGGACAGCAATGTTATCAGATATTTTACCAATTGAAAAAGTCTGGGAAGTTTAGCACATTCAGACAATCTAAAATGTTGCCTATTTAAAGCAGTAACTGATGAATGTTTCACAGTACTAAATTAGGAATATTTATCAGATCCCTTAACTTGACACAAAGAATTGTGAATTTTTGAGAGTTTGCAGCTATCATCAGCTAGTGATATGAATATACAGTGTGCAATAAATTGGCGGTAATAAAATCAATGACTTTCAAGTTTTAACCCTTTCCTTATCTGGTCATGTGCTGATCATAAATTAAACCTAAGAAAATCGCAGGAAGACCACCGTCGGCAGTAATCCCGGATAATGTGTCTGCCATACGAAAAATTTTAATGAATGATAATCGTTGTACCTATCAAATGATGCAGAAGGAACTTAACATTGGATCCGCAGCCATACACAAAATCATTCATGAAGAGTTACATATGAAAAGAGTAGTTTGCCGTTGGGTTCCCCATAATCTAACTGAGCATCAAAAAGAGGAGAGTGTCAGAATCATTAAAAAAAGTCTTAATATGCTGAATGATTGTGGCCACCGCATCATTTCTAAAATTGTAACAGGTGATGAAACGTACATACCGTTTTTTGACGTTCCAACACGTCAAGAAAGCAAAGTATGGGTCTTTGAAGATGATCCCACACCAACAATGGTGAAAAAAGAACGCGCTCTGAAAAAAGTGATGTATGCCGTTTTCTTCAGAAGTACGAGATTGGTCGAAGCCATCAAGTTGGAAGGACAGAAGACAGTAACAGCAAACTGGTATATCACTAAATGTCTTCCAGAAATTCTACAAGAACTGAATGTTAGGGGACTAATGCTTCACCATGACAATGCATCTTCACATACAGGCGGATTAACAGTTGAGTTTCTTAAACAAAAACAAATTAAAGTGAACAAACATCCGCCGTAATCACCTGATCTAGCTATGTGCGACTTTTGGTTATTCTTTAATCTAAAAAAGAACTTACGTGGACTTCGTTTTCATTCAGAAGAAGAGATTGATGTGGCTATAAATGCATTTTTTTATCTATTCGAAGAAATGAATGCCTTGAGGCATTTAATCTGTAGAAAATTCGTCTGCAGAAGTGCATTGATGCTGGAGGAGACTACTTTGAACATACCTAAAATTTTGTAAGTATAACTTTAAAAATCTAGTTGCATCTCAAAAATTTCAGAGTGACCCTCGTATTGTTTCTAATAGTAAAGAAGAAAATGATAAAATAATCAAAGTTTTTAAAAAATAAAAGAGTTTTTAAAACAGCATTTTGCCTGTTTAGGAAAAATGGTGTTCTTATTTCTTTTAAAACAGCACTTTGCCTGTCAGGGCAAATGTACCATTATGCATATTTTTCATCATATTTAAAATTAATTATTGTATTTTTAGCATTTACGTATTTTGTAGAAAGTTCAACAAAATTCCTGAGAATGTACCTTTAATAAGTAATACAAATCTGCAAGTCTCACATTTTGGCTTAAAATTTGAAATTCCATGTCTGCTTAAAATGTGACAAAGGGATTTTTTTTAAAAAATGTAATTTATCAAGTTAAATTTCTTTGAAACCAAAATATTTAATTTTATTTTAGAAAATAGCTAATTTATTTAAGTTTCTAATTAATAGGACAGATTTTTAAGTATTTCAAACAGCTACCGATATTTAAAATATACTTTCTAATTACAGATTTTAATTTTTTCTTCTTTTAAAGTTTCTAAATAAACCATCATAGTTTGTCAATAAATGTTATTTTTGACAAATGATCCTAGTTAAGAAATATGCCTACTTCAAATGTGATAATATTTAAGACTGAAAAATTTATATTATTGATTGAAAACAGTGATTTAAGTCATTTTAATTAATTTTATAAATTTCAGCCCCTAAAATAATTTTATTCAAATGAAACTTAAGTCAAATTAAAATTTCTTTAAATAAGATCAAATTTTAAATTTTAGAAAGTATTAAAATTGGTACTGCTAAGTATATTTGAAAAATTATTCTCTGAATCTCTCTCACTCTCTCTCTCTCTCACACACACACATATATATATGGCATAATAGTTATAAGGTAAAATATATATATAGATTTTAATTAATGTTATACATATCATATGTATAATGTTATATATATTAATGTTAAATATCGTAAACTTGGTGATGAATAAATAGAGTTTAAATTTTTAATAAATATATTTTTGGTTTTCCTGCCAAATCAGGTTCATCAACAACTCACTTGCATTTATTATGTTAGATTAGAAAGTAATGATCACATATGTGAAATTAATTAACATATCGCATCCACACCAATAACAATGGACTATTATTCGATACATGGTGGGTAGGACACATTCAAGACAGCGAATAACAGATATTTCTCCAATAATTTCCTTCTGTTCATTCTATCGTTTTATTCAGTACATTTTCATAATTCTTCTTATTATTATTCTTTTGCTTACATAAAATTTAAGAAATCTATTTTTTATACATTATTTTTACATTTTCATTTCTTAACTGTATTTTTTATTTTTCAATTACATATTTAATTAGAGTCACAATATATTATTGAAAAACTATGCACACACACACATATTCCATTAATGCACTTTTTATAAAATACCTCTAGAACGTTAGCAAGAATATTTTTGGAATAATACTGTTTTTTATTATGTCCGACCTCTTATTTGTTAATTTGGATAAGTAAATAGAGACTATAATAAATATAATAAATTCTTTAGTAGTCATTATATTCAGTTTTATAGCTAGGCTTTTGTATATAATTAAGAACTAAAAGAGATGGAGGCATTTTTGGAAGTTAATTGTTATGTTTGTATCTTTTTATTGCTGCATGCGGATAGGAAAGGATAGAATCATACTAAATGGGATGAGTTTTATGGGAATTGAAATACTGTTAAATAATTCAAAATGTTTTCCGCAGTTGTCAGTTGATTTTTTGCTTTTAGCCTCAATCTGATATTTTTCTAATCTGGATTAAATATGAGATAATAAACAAAGGAGAGAGATTTTGCTTTAATATTTCTAATAAATTATAGCTTCGAGATTTTCATACTGATTATTAAAATGCAGATTGCATTTTTAATACTCATTATTTTAATTATAACTACTTTACACTTTTGATTTTAACCAGGTTAATATTTTCTGAATAAATTTATATAATTATTTATGAATATATTTTAGTCACTATATATTTATTCCAACTAAAATAATTAATTAATTGATAAATAAATGCAAATTAAAATCTTTAGAGGCATATAATAAAAATAATACAAAAATTTAATTTTCATTACAGTAATAATCAAATTATGCACTGTATAAAAATACCTTCTCTAAATCAAAAATATAAAAAAAATCACATTACACATTTTGAATACTAAAAACAATTATTCTTTTTCTATCGCAAGATTGCTTTTACTTTAGGTATTATGGAATATATTAATCAAAAGTTAAAATAATTAATATGTGACTGAAATTTGGTAGGACAGTTTGTAGTATGAGTCCATGAAATCAATAAAGTTTATAAATCAAAACTAAAAACTAATTAAACTTTCCTAAAAACTAATTAAACTAAATATTTTTTTTACATTTTATATAATTTAAAATTGTGTGATGTGTATTAGAATTTCCTACAGAAGTACTTTTGCAAAAAATACTGAAATCTTTTCTAGTTGCTTCCACATAATTTTATTCATAATAAAATAATTTTTTGTTTTAAGACACAGTCTGATTGGATGAAAATGTATACCAAATATTTATATATTCAATTAATTAAAGGAACTTAATTTGTAAATACAAAAAATTGGATACAATCAAATTAAACTAATTTTAGTTACAAATATTTTTTATATCCAAAGCTTTGAAACTAAATTTTTAAAACAGATGCTACGCATTTCGAAGGTCCCTTTTTAAATTAATGTATATTTAACAATTTTGTTCATTATATAGATATAAAAATTCAAATTATATCTTCTAATAAATTTTAGAAAGTTATTTACTTTTCATGCATAAAGTTTAAAAAAAAAACTTGTAGCTTATTTTAAGAAATATCCTCAACATCAATACCATTTAAATAATTTTAATTATTTGTTGTAGTATTTAATGCTATTTTAATCATTGGATGATGATTTTAGGGTGATAAAATCACGTAAATACAATATATATCCGTACACAAGCGTAAGGCTAATACGGTAAGGTTCTTTAAACTCATAACATGGGACTAGAAGCTATTCTTTCTGAAGAGGATTATGGTGACCTATGGATCTTGTCTGACAGCCGTAGTTCTCTCCACCATCTTAGTAATTGGCTTCTTGTAGGCGACAAGATCAGCAACTCTATCCTGCTTAAATTAAAACTCATTTCACTTAATCATGATGTTCACTTGCAATGGATACCTTCACATGTGAATCTCCACGGGAATGAAATGGCCGATAATCTTGCTAAGGAGGGTTGCAGGATTTCAAATACTCCCTCTTCCACACTTACTTTTCTGGAGTTATACTCCCGGGAAAAATCAAAAATCTCGGAGGAGTGGAAAACACCCCCCACCCATAATTGGTACAAGGGATCAAAACCGGGTTTGTCCCTTGACCTACCATGTGACAGACGTACCCGGACTGTTCTCTCAAGACTTGCTAGCGGTCATATTAAGTGCCTCTCTTTCAACGAGGGCAGGAAAACTTTCGTCACCTGCACCAAGTGCCAAAATCATCAGGCTTCTCCTGAGCATCTTTTGGATTGCATGGGTCTCTCTAGGGAGGATCTCTTTAGCAATCCTCTTTTAGTCTTCGACTTCCTTACAGTCAACGATCTCGTGGATCTAGTCTGACTCCGTCAGACACGGAGGATAAGCAACAACAACAACAACAACAAACTCATAACAGATATCTTTAAAAGAATAGATTATTTATAGTACTGTAAATTATAATATTTGAAGTAATTTTTTTAGATAAACAATATTGTCATGCTTAATTTTTCCGTTATTTTTGCAAATGAATGCAATATTACTTTAATTATTTATGAAAAATGTAAGGGAAAGTACTACTTGAGAAGTGCCTTCATAGGTTAATGAGTAATGGTAGTAGGTTACATGTAAAAAGCAAATAAATTATGTAATAACAAATATGTTATTGAAATAAATAATTTGTGTGATGAAATATTGAATGAAATAAAAAAGGTATTTCACTCTCAATTCATTAAATATTTGTTTTGGATTATATATCAAAGTATAATTAAAACGATAATGAAAGAACAAATTATAAAAATGACTTGTCGTCACGTGAATAATTTATATAGAGAAACTATGGTTCAAATCGTAACCATGTCGATTAACTTGAGTTGCGTATGTTAATACCATTAGATTATATAGATTGCTCTTTGAAAAGCATCGTTAAACTCTGGAGCACTTTAGCAATGGTCTTTCAAATTCTATAAGAACTAAAAGATGTTCGACATGATAAATAGGCATTTATCTAGTAAATTAGCTTTATGGCAACAATGCAGATCTGGACATCATGAACTTAATCAAAGATATGGTTGTGAGCAATAACTTTTGTACTGTTGGTTGCTAAAGTGTTAAAGACCTGCTAATATGATTAGAGACAAACGTTCTTAATTAGTATATGAATTTGAAGTTGAAGTTATAAAATTTTTTTGATGTCCCGATGTATATTCTTCGTAAGTATTTTTTCTGTTACTAAGTTATATAAACAGTATAATAAATATTATATTCAAATTTCATTGAATATTTTTAGACAATGTATGAGTAACTATCAGAGTTTTCCTTTTGGTGCTAGATTTTTAAAAATCATTATAATCTAGGACATTCATTATAATCTATAAATTAAATTCATAATGCATTATAATTTAATTTAACACTATAAATTAAATTATAATCATTATAATCTATAAATTAAAATCATTCTTCATTGATAAAATGAAGAATGATTTTAATTTTTAGTATGTTAATGTGATCTTTTAACGAAATGCGTTTCTACGTTTAAGTAATAATCTATAAGTTTATTTCTATGCTATTGCACTGTGATGCTGCAAGAAACTGGCAGCTTTCTTCATTACCCTTGCTGTCAACTTATATTTACAGACGATATACATTGCTATATAATTATTTAGCTATTGTTTCGTATATAGTCTTGGTACATAACTTCCAGAAATTGAAAGAAGCGTGTGTCATCCATAAGTTTTTTTGTTGTTATTTTTGGTGCCTTTATAGTGTTGTTACGAGGATTTGTTCTACTTTGTCTTCCGTTTTTCTATCAGTTATTTTTATAGGAAAGTCTTAGTCACTTCATATTTTGTCATTACATGGACTCAAAGTTATGAAGGGCTGGGTCTTTGAACAATTATTTTGTTAAATACTGTCTTACAGGAATTCAAATGGAAAATTATTTAATTTTTGGAAATTTCTTTCTGCTTGTGTTCCTATATTTATTGTGTCACAGGAATTCTGCATGATTCCTTAACTACTTTGAAAGGAATTGAACTTTTTTATGATGCAAACAGTTTGTTATAATTATTTTGAATTTTTATGATTGGAAATATCATTTGTAATAATTTAGATGATTAGTTATCTGATTGCAGGTAACTCAAAAAGAGAGATATTATTTTATGGATTAATTTTACTTACAACACTTGAGTCTTTTACTCACTGTTCTACAGTGTAAATGTTATTTCTATTTGTTCTTCAAACTTCATTACACCAGTGAAATTTTTTTTGTTTTGTGATTTTTCGTTTTTGCTGCTTTTTACCCTTTTTTGATATTATATGTATACTTTCCTTAAGAACTTTGTTATGTTTCACATGAAACATTACTGATTGGTCTCGTACTTCAAGAGATATTGCTTTGTATAGTTTGAGTGTTTAGTTTCAGTCACTTGGTGTGTATTAGAATTGCACATATTAATATGTGGACAGCACGACTATTTGTTGATAGTTAGTTTTTGTTAATAACCGAGATGGATTGCTTCAATTGCTTTTCAATTCTAGTAGGGATGCCGGTAACTCAGACAATACATATATGAAAGATGTTTTGATTGAAATTGTTTTTGATCCATAAACTTTTAAGCTTATCCTTTTAAGTTTATGAAAATCATTATTTATATGTTTTGCTTTGCTTTTAAACATTATACGTGATATTACCAGAAAAGTCATTAAACAATTACCACACAAAATTCTTCATTTATATGAATTATAACAGCAACTTTATATGGCTTTTACATTGAATAAAACATCAAACATTTCAATATTTTCAAGCAGAAGCTCATTAAATGTTGAGTACAAATGTATGTGATTTATATAATTCTCTTGTATTAAACTAAAATACTTCAAAACTTGATCCAAAACATTCTTTTGTATTGGTTTTTAAGCATTTTTGTATTAATCAGTGAATGCTTCTATATATATATATATATATATATATATATATATATATATATATATATATATATATATATATATATATATATATATATATATATATATATATATATATATATATATATATATATATATATATATATATATATATATATTTATATAATTATTTCACTTCGTGGAAAACTTAATATATCTTGAAAAATTTCCTGTATTCTATGCTTGATAAAATACAAGTTTTGTAATAAAATCTATATTCTTTCTGGATTTATGTGAAATAAAATAGTTATTAGTAAGTCAAATTGTCAATATTACACAAGATTAGTATTGTATGTACTTGGTTAAATATTTGTAAAACTCTCATTCACTTGTTTATGTTTTTATGTAAACATTTTTTTCTAATTTGTAAAATTATTAGGCTATAAATAAACTAATTTAATTTTAATTTTAGCAACTATGAATAATGTTTTGAGTTAAGCTTCCTGCATTTTACTAATAAGTTTATTTATTTTTTGAAAAAGTTCCTATCTTTTTGAAACTTAAAAATTTTTCATCTTAATCTTAGCATTTTACACTGATTTATTTCTTAACGATCTACTCGAGCAAAAATGCCTCCCAGGAGAAATTTAATTTACTTGTCACGTATTTTATTTGGGATTTTAAAATGAAGAAAAAGTATATATGTATTAATTTATCAATATATATATATATATATATATATATATATATATATATATATATATATATATATATATATATATATATATATATATATATATATATATATATATATATATATATATATATATATATATATATATATATATATATATATATATATAAGATAAAACATGAAGAGAAGTAAAATCAGAAATATAAAATTGGAAAGATACTAAAGTATATGAAGCAAAAGACAAGAAGGCATAGGGACCACGTCTTCATCAGGAGGGAGATGGTCAGCTATTTTGCATTGTAGTTCCAACATTATATTTTTAGTATTGTATTTATTACCTTATATTTATATATGTCTTTTTCTTTATATTAATATATATATATATATATATATATATATATATATATATATATATATATATATATATTATTCATATCAAAGTCTAAAAATCCTTGCATTTCAAGTTTTTAAAATTAAGTCTTCTAAATATTTTTACCGAAACTTTTAGCAGAATTTAGGTATAGTTTATTACATTGAGAAAGACTGCTCTTAAAGACTAAGAAATTAAATCTAAAATCGGTAACAAATGCTTTAGTTACTAAATTAAATTTTTGCTTCTAATCTAGTATAAGTTAAAATTCTTGATAGATTCTCAACTCTGAATTTTTTATCTGGATATAGAGTAGTTTCAAACATTTTTCCAATAAAAAATTAAATTACAGAAACAGGTAGGTAATCGGTGATTTATATATTATATATATATATATATATATATATATATATATATATATATATATATATATATATATATATATATATATATATATATATTATTATATATATATATATATATATATATATATATATATATATATATATATATATATATATATATATATATATATATATATATATATATATATATATATATATATATATATATATATATATATATATATATATATATATATATATATATATATATATATATATATATATATATATATATATATATATATATATATATATATATATATATATATATATATATATATATATATATATGTATATATATATATGGTGGTACATGGAGTCTTTTAGGCAAAGAAACACACAGGATAATTTTAGGTGTAGTTGAATGAAGTTGAAGTTTCGTGGCAATCCGTATCTATGACCTTCCGGTGCGATTCAAATACAGATCATGAGTTATATAAATTATTCTTATGTGACCTAAATCTGATTTCTTATATAAATTCAGTTAAAATATGGAAATACTTGCAAGTTTTACAGCGTAAAAATATGTGTAAATCTCAGTATCCATAGACAATATTCAAAATGATATTGACATCCTTCTAAAATCAATAATATTAAGGTAAATTAGGAATTTTTTATAGAGAGAAATGAAAGGAATATATGACGACACCATATTTATCGATGGTAAAACAGTAAATACATTGAAACTGTTATGAGAGCTGTAAATCTGAAGTCAGTTGTAAAAATATATTGTTAAATTGAAAAAAAAAATTCCTCTATAAATATTTTAAATTTTTATTTGATTATCTCTTTGACTCATTTCTAAAATGACTCAATAGATAGTCTAAAATGTATTTCAAAATGATGTTAAAATTATAGAATATATTAAAAACCTTTAAAATCTCTTAAGTTTAATATAAAACTTCTTGGAAAGTAAACTATGAAACCAAAAACATCACTTAATTTAGAAATGTAAATTATGTTATGAGATTATATTTCTAGGAAAATTAATGAATTTCTTCATAATTCATCACGTGAGAAAAAATCACAAATATTTCCAATTTTTGATGTTTGTTACGAAAAGCACACAATTAGAAAAGAAAATATTCAAAGTGCTTTTCTAATTATGAATACATTAGAAATATACGGTAAATTCCAAATTATCCTCGAATGGTTTATCTGCGATGCGATTTCTTGATGTCTGAATCTCAAAACTACATTAATTTCTAAAAAAAGAAATATTTTAATGAAAAGAATCAAAAGCATTTTAATGATTATCTTAAGAAATTAATACTTTTTATTTTACTAATTCATTATTCTAATCAAAGCTAAAATAAAATCTTTTGATAGTTTGATTATGCTAATATTAAACCTCGTGTAATAATATATACTGAAAAATATAGTATAATGTGCTCTGATATATTATAATGATAAAACTTCATATTATATTGTTGCATGTATCATAACACATAATATACTGAAATAAATACAAGATATCTTTAAAACTCCATGTTTTTACTTCTTACAAGCATAAATGCTTAACCAGGGAGTAATTTTATTATTCCACGAGTTGTAACTATGTTTGTTAGCTATTGCGTGTAGAAATTGTTCAAATACATATTAGCTTTTGTCTTATAGAAAAAAGAGTATATTTGGATATGTCCTCTTTTTGTATTATTCTTGATTATACATGAGATCGGCTTTTCTGCATTAATCGTGCTTCTCAATTCTACGAACTATCACGCATTTACAATGTTCTTGGGAGAATGGGTGTTATGAATACATTCAAAATTTTCCATAATGAAGTTTAAATACAATGTTTAGGAAATTAAACCATAAAATTTAAGGACATACTGTCATTATAAATTAACATTTTACGGTTATGTCAAAGCCAAAATCAAAAGAATTGATGTGTTTGCACATTATGATAATGATGAAAGAAAATTATCAACTAATAATCCCGTTAGTAATAAAACCTTTCCCATGCAACCATTTCACATGTTTACACAAGCATCAATAAGATGAGAAACGCTAATAATATCTTGGTTTGAAATAGTTGAACCGAAAGTTATAACAAAAGAAATGGTTGGAAATGAAGAATAAAAGTGTTATTTGATTTTTGTTGGTAAGCTGAAGTAACAAAATATGTGCAAATTTTTCCACTCTGGTACTTTTTATAAGTTGATTATAAATTGATTTTTAGTGTGAGATTTTTCAGAGACGATACACTAACATTTTGCTTCTTCCAGATACATTGAGTATATACAGGCATCTAAAAATTTTATTGGCTTCATTCAATCAAGGACAGTAATTGGCAATTATCAAACTCCGCTTAATTAATCAATTTTTCTTCAATGAATATTGAGCTTCATGATTTTATTAATGAAAACATTGTACAAATATTGATGTCTTAAAATTAATGTGCTTCTTAATCAGCTGAAAATGCACAATTTTGAACAGAAAGTCATATAATGTGAGTAAAAACAAAAATTCAAAAATGAAAATTCTTGCAGTTTACTTCAAAATTTAGATTATGTGCACAATTTTTAAAAGCTTATAAGAAATTGTTATGATTAAACCATTTTTTTGGTCGTAAATAATTTAGAGTTTATTTTGAATTTATACAAGTATCAGAATTTTCGTAGTGCCAAATATCTTCATACTGAATATCATGTGAGTTTATTACCACTTACAACATATTTTAAATAATGTACTTTTTGCAGGATATGACATGAAATGAGAAATTTTAGAATGTCACTAAAACTTTTAGCTTTCGATTGATCTACGTTGTTATGTTGAGATTTTAAAGTATATATTTACTTAAGATCACATCAAGCAATGTTTTTGTATGAAATGTAAAAATAATAAATATATTAATTAATTATATATGTAAATAAATAATAAATATAATAATAATTTTTATATTTCTTTTAAGAACATTTCGTAGCAATCAATAATCATTTTCTAATATTTTATTGGTTGAAATCAATATGTAAATTTTACTTTTTTAAACAAAAAAATTTCACTATTTTATTTCATTACGTTATTTTAATTGAGTCATTAATCTATTTATATAACATGGAAGTATTACGTCTAAGTGAATTAAAGCTGAGAAATAAATTAATAAATGTGTCATAAATTTTAAAGAATATATTTCAGTTTATTTTCAATTAAAAGGCAATAAAACAATTTTTGTCATGTATCAATAATTTTTTTGTAAATTAAATCATTAAGTTTCTTTTACATTAATATTAAATAAGTAATGGGAAAACTCATTAAAAAACTAAAGAAAAAATTCAATGCACCCCAAATGCATGATTAACATAAAATTATTAAATTTTCCTTAAATAATATATATATATATATATATATATATATATATATATATATATATATATATATATATATATTATTTGAGGAAATTAATAAAATACTACTTCATATGATTCTTCCATCAACATGCAATAAGATATATATATGTGTCTGTATGGGTGGATTATTAAATAATAATTTATGTTATTTTATACACTTCAGCATAAGTTAGTTAATAATTCAGTTTTCTATATGATGTGAGTTAAGCAATTAACAACAATTAATTTTGAAAATATAACAGAAAATTCTAACATCCTATAAATTAGTTATAAAAATAAATTATGATTACAAATTTACAAGAAGTTATGTTTTATACGTTTTTCATTGAGTACATAACTTTTCGTTTATAGCGATATAATAAAACGGAAAGAGTAGAATTAGTTACTGAAATCTTTACTTAAAAAACTTATTACACATATAAATAAATGTTTTGCAAAATAATTTTAAAAATATTTTAAATAGACACTTTGTCTTTCTATAACAATCAGAAATGTCAGTTGGAACATCAAAATACTATCCCTGAGCTCTCATTATAGAAAAGCAACAGAAAGATTAGTCTTTATAGAGCGATATTAGAAATAGTCCTGATACTACATTAATAAAATGTATCGCATTCTTGTTTGGTCATAAATAGTTTTCAAAATTTATTTTTAAATAGTTTAAGAAATTTAAATAGGTATTAAAAACATTATTGAGATTTTCATTGTTCGGCTTTTGATCCTAATGAAATCCTTTATGAACTATTTTAGTTAAATTTCAAAATTTTTATTTTGTACTGTGAAAAAATCAAAAATTGAAGTGATTCGTAATATGTTATGCTTTAAATTTCAAAATGAATCTTTAAAATATTTCGTCAATTTCAATCCAAAAATAATATGCTACACATTTTTTTAAATATTAAACATTTTCATACAAGATAAAATTTTATTAATTTCAATTTATTTGATCGCAAGACAATTATCCCAGTTAATTTTTTTTTTTTTTTTTACAAAAATTTGTGTGTTTCAAAATTAAAGTAAAACCTTTATATGTATTAGTTGTAACTCAACATTGATAAGATTAATTTCATTGATAATTGATCATATGAGAAATATTATTTACTCGAGCTATTTGTGTAAACTACACCACTCAAGCAGCTCCAGTAAATATTACTTTATTCTTGTTTATATATACACACACACACACACACATATATATATATACATACATACATGCATGCATCGTACATGATTAAAAAATGAAATTTAATAAAAATTCTCATGCATATAAACATAGAATTTATCATCGAACATTTCAAATTATTAAATTTATTCATATTTGAATTTAAATTTAGAAGGTGCTATACTTACCTATTTGCTACTTAAATTTTACGATTGCTAATGTATTATGAATATTATTTAAGATATACATTAGTGTGAAATGCCATGTTTTGAATTTCCTATTTCATTTTAACACTATTTTTAACTGAATCCCAATCATTCGGTTAAATGTGTTTATTTCTGACAAACCGAAGAATTGAACTATTGATCAAATAACTTGTTTTTCGAGCTCAGATATTTTTTTCCAACGGCGGGCACTTGGGTGACGAATCCTATGCCACAACAAGGCCAGAAATTGATACTCATTTGTCGTTATCCAGCGAGCACCTGTGAACCATGTCACAGAGGTGAGTAGCGTTGACTGCGTCATGCCACTACAAAACCTGTTTATAGGGTGGGCCACATTCATACATCATCACAGAAGAAAGGACAGAGAAGGACAGAGAGAACAGAGAAAGAAAGTAACATCCATGCCCGAACCGGGATTCGAACTCGGGACACACAGCTCAGGTGTCAGGAACACTAACCACTCAGTCATCGGTCTCAGATATATAAGATGGGAAATATTGAGACAGTGTTATTTTGTTACTCAAGGCATTCAATGGTTAAAAATAAAAAACCAATATTCTTTATCATTCACTGTAGGCTTCACATAATATCTATGGACATTACTGGACTTATAATTGTTGTTTAGAATGTTTGTCTATTTTACTATAGTATTAGAATGTTTGTCTATTAAACTTAACAAATATGTTAGATGTGTGTATACGTATATGTTAAAATATTCATAATGTGTACTAAATACAAATAAACAAAAGTAAAGACAAATGATTGTGGGACTAGGAAATGATGTTAATTGTAAAAGAGTTTTTCCAGTAAACATAATAACGTTGATTGCACATTTGACAGAAAGTCTGTAGCTATTTGTAAAATTATTACTGACTGTTTATATATGAATTGGATGCATAATAATATACTTGAGTTTTGTTTTTGAAAAACTATTCTTATCATGCATTAAAAATTTCATGATTGTCAAGGAACTAATAGTAATTACTGTCTGACAAAAATATGTCACATCACCTAAATTGAAAATAAATTGTAATGCTTTATTGATTTATAGAGAGAAATTTCAATGAGTATTATAAAAAGATCATAATTTATTTCTTTAAGTTTTATTTTTTTTTTAATATTATTATAAAATGTTATAATTTATTTTTTTAGGTTTTATTCTTTTTAATAATTATTCCAGTAATAAATATAAAGTACTTTACATATTACTCCGAAGAAGTATTTTTTATCGAGAATTTCTTTAAGATTTATAAAGTATTATTAATATTTCTATCCTACAATTATTTTAGGAAAATTTTTTTTGTTGTGATATATTGAAAAAGCTATATTTCTGAAGTTTTTCTTACAAAAATTAAATGGAAATTGCAGTGTATTTAAGACATTAAATTGCTCCCATTTATGCTTTTAATATATATCATTTATCCTTCTCAGAAAAACTAATGATTTTCTACTTTGATAAATCATTAATTCCTAGAATTTGCGGAAATTAATTTATTCTCAGAAAAAGGAAATAAAAAAAGTAACTTTCAACCAAATCAGATAATTTCTTTTTTCAAACTTGTTAATGATTCAACTTCTCTATCATCATTGGATTAAAGGAATACTTATTCTTATGCTATCATACTTTTAGACTATAAGAAAAAATATTTAAAAAAAAGAAAATTGAGAGTGAGATAATTTCCATTTTACCAGATTTCAAGATTCGATTAAAAACATTCAGCGAGAGAGTTTATTTGAAAATTCCTTTCGAGAATAGGCAAAAAATTACTTTCAGACAATTTCGAGTGTTTCTTGCGTGTGGACTTAGAAAATGTCCTTTCCAAAGCTCTGAGCTGTAGCCATAGATACGAATGATAGCTGAAGCAGTCTTCATATAGCCTGGAAGCAGCTTTCTAAAAATAGGGTGATATATTATTTGAGATTCCTAGAATAAGGGAGAAAAATACTGTGTGCGTGTGTGTGGAAATTTCTCATTCTTTTCAAAGTGATATTTTTAGAACTACGAAGATTTTAATACGATTTTAAATAAATAAGAAAACTCTTATTTATAATATCAGCGTATACTAGTTGCGTGTCACTTATGATTGTCAAAATAGTTAAGTTAAACATTAACTTTTTTGATTTAACGCTTAAATAGTTAACTTCTTAAAATTTAAATTGAAAATCTTATTTTATCAAAGTATTTAGACATAAAATTAAGTAATTGAAATTTGTTTGTTTTGAAAATTAAAAAAAAAAACTATTCAGAAGATGTTAAAAAATGCTATGATGGTCTTTCTTTGAAAAACTGTTCATTCTGTAACATCAAAATTTCATGAACAAGTACTTTGTTCATTTGTAAAGCAATTTGAAATTAATCTTATTTCGATAAAAGTGCTTGGCAGGAAATTCTACTTATGGATTATTCCGCTTTACATGAAAAAATACAAATTCACTAGGCAAATAATATTTTCCCTAACAACCTTTGTAAGAATGCTAAGTTCAAAAACGTATTATGCATGCAAATATCTCCCCAATGTGTGACTTGTAAATCAGATCAAGATGAATCTTTGTACACAAAATTATTTTTCATTTCCTGTCATGCGTTTGGACTTTATCATACGTAATAGGTCATACTCACAACACATAAAGAAACAATTGGAAAATTTTTCAGACATATGCCTAAAAAATGCATTGATACACATCAGAAATGCTCTTAATTATTACATACACCTAACTACAGGGTGATTATAAAAAAACTTTGCCAACATCTGCACTTCTAGCGTCCATTCTATTTAACCGATCAAGATGATACTTCAAATATAGTTCTTTTGAGATATGCGCTCGAGATTCTGTGAATGGCAACACAGTGGCCCTCGCGGTTACAGTTATAGTGACAGAAACTCGAAATTTTCGAATGGCAACGCCTACTTTTTACCATCGCAAAATGTTCAGCACATGCGAAAACCCTAAATAGCGTTGAAACGGTACCGATATGTCCGAAAACCGACGTGTTATACACATACAAACAGTTCTTCAAGGCGCACGGAGGAATAATGCATACGACAGAGACAAGACACTGCTCAATGATGAGAAAACATAGAGAAAAAAATCTTTATTAATTTCAAACATTTTCCACATGAGTACCATCACAGGCAATTACGCATTGCATGCGGGAGACGGTGGACAATGTCGCTGCACGCAACATGGCACGAGGGATGTTTCCAATCTCACGCCGTATAGAATCCTTTAAGTCCGACAATGTTTGAGGATTGCACAGATAAACTCTGGATTTGAGATAGCCCCAAAACCAGAAATCCATAGGCGTCAGATCTGGGGATCGCGCAGGCCACGGAAAAGGATAATAGCGTGAGATGATGCGATCACCAAAATGCTGATCCAGGAGCCTTTTAACTGACCTCGCTATATGTGGAGGTGCGCCATCTTGCATCCAAACAATGTCATTGAGTGCATTCAGCCGACGCAACTCCGGTAAGACATAATTTTTCAGCATGGCTGCATACCGAGGGCCCGTTACAGAACATGTTGCAGGGCCAGTCGGGGTCGTTTCCTCAAAGAAGAACGGGCCCAGAACAAATGTAGCTGTAATGCCGCACCACGCAGTCACTTTGGCGTCAAATAATGGTACTGGCGCCACAGCATGAGGATTCGTCTCTCCCCAGTGCACACAATTCTTTATGTTAATGCTGCCATTTAAGGTGAAATGCGCCTCGTCCGTCCATAGTATGCGAAGTGGCCAGTCGTTATCCGCATCATATCGTAACAAAAATGCATTTGCGAAGTCCAGACGTTGTTGTGGGTCACCCGGCTCCAACATCTGGACGCGCTGGAACCGATAGGAAACATGTGAAGTACCGAGCGCAATAGCTTGCGGACCGTTGAGTTCGGAATATCCAACACGCGCGCTATGCCTCTTGCGGTTTCTGTGTGTCCTGCAGTCACTGTATGGTGCACTTCCATGACAACGTCCTCAGAAACAGTTGGCAGTCCGGAGCGCTGTTTGTCACAGATGCAGCCTGTATCTTCGAATTTCCGCACTAAATCACGCAGAGCTTGCAGAGTACATGGGCCGCGTCGTTGTCGATGATTGCGGCGATACACACGCAAGGCTTCCGCAGCGTTCATCCCATTTTGGTAATAGAGTTTGATCAATTCACCGCGAACTTTCCTAGGAAGACTCATATCGTCGGCATGTGCGAGTTCCCGAATGACGACTTCGCATACCCGCTTGGTATTTTATAGGTTTCCTACGCTGAATATCTGGCGACCGGCGTTCTGTGATTGGTTTCTTGACTCTATCACATGCAAATTTATTGCGTGCGCCCAGATTGTGTTTTATTGGCCGGTTTTCAGAACTCTTTTTTGTGTTTGCAGAACACGTCCGTTTTTAGACATATCGGTACCGTTTCAACGCTATTTAGGGTTTTCGCATGTGCTAAACATTTTGCGATGGTAAAAAGTAGACGTTGCCATTCGAAAATTTCGAGTTTCTGTCACTATAACTGTAACCGCGAGGGCCACTGTGTTGCCATTCACAAAATCTCGAGCGCATATCTCAAAAGAACTATATTTGAAATATCATCTTGATCGGTTAAATAGAATGGACGCTAGAAGTGCAGATGTTGGCAAAGTTTTTTTATAATCACCCTGTATTTTATAAATATAAAACTTAGAACTTTCTACTATACCAAAATTGGTTAATTTTATAATATTTGACACCTTTATGAATAGTTTACAATTTGTATGCCCTTATTGTATACTTAGTTTATGTTTGTTATAAGTTCTTTTGACTATAAGCAATATAATTTTCGTTAACAGTAGTCATGTTTAAAACTCACCCTGGAAAATATTGAGAGTTCTCCTTCACAATCCCTAATAAATCAAACTGAATAAATCAAGATCCAATATTCATTTTCCTTTTATTCTGCAGCCAAGCAATCTAACATGAGATATCATAATTCTAAAAATTTTTTTCAATATTAGTGTACCATAAAACCATACTCGAAAAACCTTATGTGCTTCTATTTTTTTAAATAAATTTTCAATACAGCTGTCAGTCATTGAAGTTTTAGACTAACATTTCTATTCTTAGAAACATTAGATTAAAAATGTTTTCACAATTATCTTCAAAGAAACTGATTAAATTAAATTGTTTTTACAAGACATCTTTAAATTTGTATCATCACACTGTTATTTAATTATTTCATATTCACTCTAATTTTGATTGTTTTTTAGAGATATAAGATTTATCTCATCTCTAAGGAAGTCTAAATTACAGAGTTAAAAATACAGATAAAAACAGTCAAATTTACCAAATATTTATCATAATATTTTCATCTAAACTCAATTTTTAATTTATGGTGATTAAGTAAAGGTAGTTAATAAAATCACTATTCCTATACAATAAGAGAAGCAAATAGATGTTTTATAATTTGCGATTTGCTTTTTAAAGTTATTTGAGGTTATAAATTCTAAATTGAATAACATCCTTCAACTCACAAAATCAGAATAAAATTTTTAATACAGAAAAATGAAATGGCAAAAATATCAATCTTTTGTTAAAAAAAGTATTTTTATGTTAAAATCTGTCTTGCATGCAATACTCAAATTTTTAGCAGATGTTTTACAGGTGTATTTTTTTTCGTGAGTTTCTTTTACACAACAATGAAAATTCTCTTTTCCTGTAAAAGGATAGGTTGAAGTTTCATGTTGAGTAAATCATTTTTTTTTCTTTTAAGAAAATATTCTCGGTTTGTTGTTACTTATTAAGCATATCAGACATCTTTATTGGTAACATTTATGAATTCAGCGTAAAAAAATTATTAATCAAGAGTGCACACATTTGCTTCTCAAATACATTGATTCACTCATAACATTATAAATCACGCTTAATTAGGTATATTTTAAAACTTTTTTATGTCATCAATTTGAGAAGAATTTTCTTTTAAGTTAAATAAATTGTAATCTATGGATATTTTGATTTCTCTTGTTTTTTTAAAATAAAATGTCTTTGAGTATTAGATAAAAGTATAAATAAAAGCATATTTCAATGATAAAAGAATAAAAGTTGCCAAAATTTCTTTCATAGTATTAGAATATCTGATTTTTCTTATACTGATTTATTATTATTATTTAAATACATACTGGTTTGACTTTACTGTATACTGAGATTTTTTTATGAACAAGTTATTTATTTCGATTCCTGAAATGAATATCTATGTTTATAAATGGATACCCAGAGGTATTATAAAAAATAAATGTTCTACAAAATCAATATACAAGTACTAAGTTTAGTTAAATGACGTTATGAATTTAATACCTTTCAATAAATGTCTATATTTATTTCTGTTCATCTAAAATCATGCCTAATCATCGATAATATGTTCCTTTTTTGGAAGAGATTTAAAATTTAATAATATATGTCTTTTGAGATTTGAGTAATAAGAGATTGAGAAAGAAAAATTAGAAAATATTCAGAATATTTAATGTCTAAGGGGAAAAAGAAATCCATCCATGCTAATTTCAGATTCAGCGTTGCGATAAGAATAAAAAACAAATATTTTGAAAAAAATCGTTTTTCCATCTATTCAGCTAATTGTTTTCTGGGCGTACTTTTCACAGATTGGTCGCATTCATGTATTGAAAAGAAGTACACACGGATAACCTTCAAGCCCCCACCTCGAAGGACGTGAATGTAAATAGTATTTTGTTTTACATACCCCACACACATACATACTCATACACATGCATATCCAAGAGGGTGTAGCACTGCACCGGGACTGGGCGAGACTGGCTGTGACACATACATATCCACACATACCCACATGTATACATACCCACACACACACAAACTCACACACATACTTACCCACACAAAGATACCCACACACATACATACCCACACACACATACCCATACACATACATACTCACACATATACACATCCACACATGTATATGTGTGTGTGCATATGTGTTTAATTCTTCCGAATAATCCTAATAAAAAATAAATATTTTAATGTCAAAGAAAAAGAAAATTTTAATTGAGTTCCTAAGAAGTATATTCGGCTCTAATAAGATATTTTTGATTTGGATTATTGCTTTGTGATTTCATTTCAGAAATAAGGTCTAATTCAATCTTTACATACATTTTAAAGTGGATTCTTTATTCATTATAAACTTTTGAAGTTGCAGTCTTATGAATCGTTGAGTTTGTTGACTAATTAACTTTAATTGTAGATTTTGTTTTATTTTAGGCACACAAGCAGTAATTGAATCAGTATTTATGGCTTGAAAGGGATTCCAAGTTACCATTAACACCCACATCCAAATTAAGAGTCAAATTCTTAATTGTTGATTAAAATACTGGAGCACTAAACATTTAGTTTGCATCTCGGCAATACTCAAATCAGAAAGACAATACAAAAAAAAAAGACAGCTCAGCGTAAATAGATTGAAGATATTAAAGTTTAAAGTAAAGAATGTAAATATTGAAGTATATTTTAATGAAATGAAAAACATACAAAAAATTGTATTTCCTATCATAAATTTATAAATTTTCTACAGAATACGAGAATAGATATGAATACCACAACAAAATATGAACAAACATTTATTGATTTTTGTAAATTTTTTCATTCTTTTTTTACCTGATTTTCATATTTAGTAAATACGGAGATAATAAAGCTTAACTGAAAAAAAATTCAATGGCAAAAAAAGAATATTTGCAGTTTCTTAGAACATGATTAAAATGTATATTACCCAATGAAAATATTTTTTGAGCTATGAAATACAGTTCATGAGAAATACTTGAAAATTTTCTTATTATAAAAACAGTTGTGAAGAACAGAAATATAATGTCAAGTTATAAGTCAAGTTGAAAATCAGTTTCACAACAAAATGAACAAAATTAAAAGTAATTTAATAAATATTGAACAAAATTCTCAAAAAAATATTAAAAAAAATTTACTGAAATTATAAAAAAAATATTAAAAGGAATTTAAAATTATTTGTCTTAGAAATTACACAGTAAGATTCACGTTCGGGAATGATATTTAAAAGGTATTTGATTTATTTTATATTGAAAAAAGATAAAAATGCAAATAATACTACTAAAATAAGTGATTTGGAAATATCAAGATTTTTTTCTTTCTTTTTCCACTTAAAAAAATCTAAATTAAATTTATATTTAAGTGTGAAAAGGATTACTTGAGTGAATTTTCATAGCTATGAAAATGTAATTCTGGGACGTGGAAAATGACAATTTCTAAGCCCTTATGAGCAATGAATTTTCGAAATTTGCAATGAATACAATTTTCTGTATTCTAGAGTAATTTTCAAATAAACATTTTTCATTTACTAATTTTTAATCAAGCCTTGCAATCTCTTGACATGGAAAGATTTTTCTGTAGCTTTTATTTTGTTATTTTTGTCATTTCTTCAACCAAAATTGATAATTTAGTGTTAGTGAGCACCTCATTAAAATCCCATGATGACAAGAAAACTGTATCATTAACAAACTCAGAAACGAAGTTTTTTGCCTTGGAGGAAAATTATTTGTTATTCTGGTATTTTTCTATGTTTTTTAAATTCTATAAATAAATAAATAAGAAAACGCAGAAATTTTTTTGCGTTACGGTTTAAAATTTCAAATTGATGTTTTAAGCTGTTTTCAATATTACATAATACACAAAGATATGTTTTAAGTTAAATTCAAAGTAAAGAAAGTTATATAAATGTGCTACTTTATTCTTTGAACGCTCAGCATATCAAATAAAATATGTGTTGAAACAAAAATCAAGATGCTGTTTGTTTATTGGACATTATCTTATTATTATTAAATGCAATCACACATTTATGCGTATTAAACTGCTTCCAGTTTTTAAAATATATTATAACTTTAGTATGATTAAATACGTTTTATTATTTCTGCTGTACTTACGTATATTGTTCGGCCTGGTTATAACTTAAGTGTTTTCGATATTTGATTTACTTACCCAAAATTTTTTATGTATACCAGGTACTTTAATTGCATATAATGTGTGAATTTTATTATTTTTTATAAATAATTAACAATAATATGTTATATAGGTATCTAGGTAAATCATATGTATTTAGTAGCAGAAAAATAGATTAAATGTACCTTAAGTATTTATCTTCAGTGAATATGCATTCAGTATATAACCAGAATATTACAAAAATTGATATAAAAATATTAATTGAAAGTTTAAGAATAAATATAGTCTTTCAGAAATAAAAAATGCGTAAATTTAAGTTGGAAACAAAATGTAGAATAAATACTTTGGAAACTAGTTTTCTATTCAATAACTTGATCGATTGTTACTTCAAATTTTAATCACAATAAACTTTATATTAATGAACTCAAAACAAATTAGAATAATCATTAAATTTTAAATTAAAACATATTGAGGATCAATTAGAAATTTTCAGTGTAAAAGCATTGTCTTTTTTAATCTTAAATAAAATTCTATCAAATATTTTACTTAATATTGTTGATTTACATAATTTCTATTATGATTAAATTTTCGTTACAATTTATTAAAACTTAAATCAAAACAGAATTAAATTTATGTGAAAACTAAACTTTTATGTAAAATTTCTTTGGAAGCGTACACGAGAATATTTCTATTATTCTTTAATGAATGGGATCATTTGATCTCAATTTTATATTAGCGGAGTAATTTTTTAATGTTATAATTTATTTAGGTTGTAATTGTCTATATCTTGCAAAAAAACTTAAAATCGATTAATATTACAAAATATGTTGCAATTTTGAACTATGAAAATATTAGTAGGCGCTCACTTGAACTGCCAATCTTCCTTACACATAGTAGAATTTCTGAAATTAATAGGTCTTAGCTTTATTATCTTACAAATATTTTCTTGAGTTAGGGTTCAATTCTACCTTCATATCTTTTCAGAACGACGCTATCGGTAGCCGTGCTCAAAAATGTATGCACAGAAATAGTAATTAAGATAATAAAATTTATAAAGGACACACACAAATCACAAGTGATGCAAGGAGAAATATATTATTTCCATTAAAATGAAGATTTATTCTTACATTTTACTATCAAATAACGAAATATGATTCTGTATCCACTAAGTTAACAGGGAAAAATACTTATAATAAATCATCAGGAATTAAAGGTATTAAAATCTCAGACAATTCTTTGATAAAATTTTTCACTTTAATACATTTTTCAAGAAGATAATTGCCTTAAAGGAATTCTAAGAATTAAAATGTTTCCTTGTCAGTTCCTTAGTTTTTTCCTATAGTTTTTTCATGTCATTTCTAAATTTAAATCGCATTTGAAAATTACTATTTTTATTTTACATTAGCATAATTATTGAAACTTTACTTATGGTTCAGTAATTTGAAATATAATTTTTTTACTTTTTATGCTTCTGTCTCTTGACTTTCTCTTAATTAAAAATTTAAATTCTCACTTATATAGTTTTCTGAGTGATCTTTTATGAAGATGAGAATAATTGGATGAGGTTTAATTTTGATCTTAGTAAGAGTTAAAAAAATATCAGTTTTTTATTCACAAGGGAACAACTACTATTTGATATTATATTATAACTAATGAAAATAAAATGCTTAGGTAACACAGAATGAATAAACAATTTTTTATTTTACATTTAAATAATTAATTTTATAATTGCATTGTTTTCCATTTTAATTTTTTACAAGAGGCAGTTGGCCGTGGTGGCCTGGTTGGTTAAGGCTTCGTTTTCATTATCGGAAAGTAGTGAGTTCGAAGATCCGTCAAACTCACTACCTTCAAAGATCCGTCTAACTACTACCTTAATCGAACATCCGTCGTGTTCACAAAAGGCGACTGGGGCATGTTAAAACTGGACATGGTTTCAATGTCCTCTAAGTGAAATGATACTGCTGGGGTGGCAGACCAAGTATTGTGGGTCTTCTGCTTGATCCCTGCTTCAAAGTCACGAAGATTCCACCCGGCTGCTTCTATTACCTTAGTATAGCCCAACTCGGGGCTAGGTATAGAGAAGCATGCTGGTGCAACAACAACAACAAGAGGTAGTTCATATCGAGCGATCATCCAAACACATGATTCTATTCCTTATTTGGACTCTTATTCCCGATCGCTTAAAGAAATGGACTTAAATGAAGTTGAAAAGTCTCTGGCACCTGTTTCATTCAAATCTGCTAAAATTTGACGACGACAAACATTTACCACTGTACTACATAAAAAATATTGAAATGACATACTGATGATACTGTTCATTAAGCTATGAATAAGGAAAAAGGGGGAATTTAAATAATTAATGATATAAGTATGTGCATGTGCATCTCAAATAAGATTAAATATTTTGGCAATTTAATTTAAAACTAATGAGAAAAAACTTCAGCAAATAAGAAAAAAAAAGTTCATGGATAAATTACTAGAAACACTTACTGAAAAGCTCAAATTGAGTGAAACATTTCTGGAACTAAGAAAAGAATAAAACCAATTATACGAAAGAAAAACAAAAACAAAGAATGTCTTGTTAGGAAGTTGAAAATAAAACTAAACTCTGTGCCAATAAAAAATCGAGTTTCATTATTAGGTATACACTATGGTAATTTTTATTTTTAGTCTTTCCTTTGAATTAAAGTTTAAACATCTAATAGGAAATATTTATCTTCAAAATTTACAAAATAATAATTTTTGAAAAAAATTTTCAGCTATAAAATTTTTATTTATTTGAGAACTAAAATATAGAATACATTTATTTGTTGTAAAATTTGTAAAATAAACTAAAACAGTTAAACTAATGTTATTAGAAGAAACATATAAGGTACAGAAAAAGTTATTAAATAACATGATAGAATCTATAATAAACATATGAATTACAATATGATTTGAAAAATCGGTAGAAAAATAAAAAATTGCTATTAAAATTACAAATAAAATCTAATGAAGATAGTTGTATATTAATTTTAAACATACTCTCTGTAACAGTTTTAAAAATGTGCCCAAAACCATTTTTGATTAAAGGATTGTTTAAAAAACATTAACCGTGGTTTTGAGATTAACATGCCTTTGTTAAATCTCAATAGTTTATCAGAAATCAATAAAGGGATTTTTCTTTTTACTCCTGCCAATGCAAATTTTAGATGAAGTAAAAATGTATGGATAAATTAGTCATAAATTTAATATAGCTTATCTCAAAAATATATGATTGATATTATAATTTTTAAAGAGCAGAAAGTATAAAAAATGGGAGGCAAAAGAAAATACTTTTGCATTTCAAAAATGTGTTACTAGACGTATTCAAACTCTATTCAAAGTAGAGTTAATTTTCAAAATTAAAGAATGTAATATAAATTCTCAGTAGCAATAAATTTTCTGCAGAAATTAGGTAAGTTTAAAATATTTTTTTTAATGAAGATAAATTTGTCAAGGTTTGAAAGTGGGGAGAAAATCATTGGAAATATATCTTAATTAAAATTCTCAAGCTTATGAATTCATTTAATGATATGAATTTAATGTATAAAATTTATTTATATAATTTCATGTTTTGCTAAAAATTAAGTTATAAAAGCTCTGCTTTAATATTTATTGATTTATTATTAATAGTACTTCTGAATGGTTTTAAAATAGAAAAAAAATATTTTTCCTACATTGTTTAAAATTCTCTTTTTAATCAAAATTCGTGAGATTTTTGCATTGTAAACGTTTTCAAAAATAAGAACTCTTAAAAATTCAAAACAATAATTAGTAGAATTAAATGAGTTTAATGTTTATGTTATGAATAAGTCACAAAAATAAAACCAACATAAATTAAATGCATATTTTAATTTATGAAAAGTACAAAAAGTGTAAAATGAAGAGTATTAAAAATAATCATATTTTTACACAATTAATACAAATGAGTGGTAAATATAAATTTTATATATTTTATTCATTGCATAACTAGAGAGTAGTAATTTCGTAAATGATATTTTTCATAATGTTTAATATTTCTGCTTCAGAAAATTACATTAATTCATGTCAGAAATGTAGAGTATTATGAGTATAATAATAACTAACTGAATGACATTTTTAAATGTCTGATCAGTTTAATAAAAAAGATATTTTTCCGTCTCAATTTCTTCTATTCATTTATTTTTTTTAAATATCTTACATCACAACATGTAAATATGCTTACATCGTTTGCATGATAAAGATATTTTAATTTGCATTTTAAAAAAATATTACAATTCATTGCGGCAAGCAAAAAAATTTTATTTCAGCAAATTAAATAGTTATGTTAATGATTATAATAACAATTCTAATAATGAATTCAAATTACTTATTTTGCTATCTCTTTATAAACTTATTAATTCTCCTGTTAACGTACCCTATATTAACAAGTAGTTAAATATATAAACTTAAAGTTTATTATCTCATTTAAAAATAAATAGTTGCAGTAATAGATTTACTAAGAAGGACCAAAGGAAAAGTAACAGGAATCAGGAATAAACTGATATTATAATTATTAATAATAAAATGAAGATATCATTAAAAAGATACATCAATTCCCTGATAAGTTTTAATTATGGCTTGAATTTTTCTATCTAAAATGTGTTATTACTCTTGTTAATGAATGTACTCATCTTATTTTTTATAATTATAATCGGTTTTTATTTCGAGTGGAAGAATAGAGTATTGTAGGAGTGATGTCAAAGTAAAATACAAGAAGTAAAAAGAATACAAAGTAAAGTAAAAAACTTCTAGTTTAAAAAAGTATGTTTGCGTGATTTAAGTTCAAACACAGAACTATTTTATTCTTGTTTCATTACTTTTACATATTTAATGAATTCCATTATTTTTTGACGAAATCTAAATTTTACGACTCTATTCATATCTGAATGAGGAAATAAATAGATTAATAATTTATCAGACCTTATTTTTTAAATACAAAAAATATACTTCTGAGAAATCGAGAAAATTTCCCCTGGGTAAATTTTATGCCTTTTACTACAATAATAGACCTAAAAACATTAAATTTTCAAAAGAAATTGAAGACAAAACTTAATTGAGAGCATTCTTATTGTTATTATTATTTAAAAACCGTAAAAATAAGAACTCTAACTCCAGAAAGTTAGCTTATTTCATTTTTTCAGCCTTTTTACTAAAGGTAACCACATTTAAGTAAAATTAAAGTAAATTTTCACAGTAACTCTCGTTATTAAAGTAAGTTTTAATTTAAATTTGTTTGAATTTATTAGTTTATAAGAAACTTATTAAATAGATGATTGCCAATAAGTCTGTAAATTATTTTATAAAAAATAATAATTCACTATAATTGCAATTTATAGCAAAAAACAAATTTAACTGGAATGTATTTAATCGGTCAAATGTCTAACCTGATCTTTATTTAAAAAAATAACGATTATAATTTATACAATTTTAAGCAAACTTTTTATTAACTAATACAAAGTGTTTTCATTCATATACATTACACAAAATACGTTATAAATTACTTCTATGTATTGTGTGTATGTGTGATAACAATTTTAATGTAAAACAATAACAATCAAAGCAAGATAGAAACTTAAATTGAAATATTTTTACTTCATTAAATCTAAAGATGTTAATTTATATATTTTTAGAACAGCTGAATTTCATAAGACTGCAAATATAAGTGTTTACTAAACTTCCTATCAAATTGCACTCTTATCAGTGAAATGTATTTGTGCATGCTAAATTACTACTTTAGATATTAATACACATGCCACTGGTATTCCATTCAATTCCAACCGATGCTAGGGGCAATATCAGACAAGGCAATATTCTTATCTCTATCAAATTCCTACATTTGTTGATAAGTATTTCCTCTTCTTATTTGAGATATATCCTCATATTATTTTGAGAAAACTTTCACCTTACAAAAGGATTTCTGGATAAAAAATATACTGCACATCTTTTTCTTTTACCCATTGAATCAAGTGACGTTTGTCCCTCCAGCTTTATCTAAATGCAATAAATTGGTAATCATTTGCATTTTCCACTTCTTAATCTCATTGTATTTTGACATTCGTAAAGTCATTCTTAACTCGCGTTATAATTGTAATGGCTAGCAGTGTAACTGAATATATAATGTATCAAATGATATATATCAAATTAAACATCAAATATCGAATAATATATCAAATTAAATGCAATTTTAAATGGGTAGTAAAAATATTTTATAATGTGTGTTATCTTTGAAAAGAGCTTTATCTGAAAATGTGGATCATCGTATAAATCTTCAACCAAAATAGTTTGGATTTATAAGTTGTATTTAATAGTTTTGACATGAATATTACTAATATGCTCAGTTGATTATGTAGTCGAAGTTTCAATTTCAAATGACAGAAATATTCCAAAATATAATGAATTGAAATTTGATCTCAACATTTTTGTTTTATCATAATACATTCAAATCTTTGTGCACAATTTAGACTAGAAATTCAATGTGAGCAGTGACATGATTCCTCACTGCATGGATTTCCTGCTGTATCAAAAGTCCTGTTAAGTGGCCACATAAGATGCAACTCCAAAAAGGAAGCATGCATATCATGTGACATTTACATCAGGAATTTGCGTTTATGAGATTTGCAAATTATTAGAATCGCATCGCATACGTACATCAATGGCACGCACATCATCTGCAATAGGGACACTTGAAAGCTCGTAACATTCAACTTCAGTTGAGTAGAATGTGGGCAAACGACGTGATGAATCAGATGTTGAATTTTTCCTTGCTGTTGAATATTTTGTGAACAGATGTGTGTTTATGGCTTTTATAAAACTTCTCGTACAGGATAAAAGGATTTACTTACAAATCGGATAATTTTTGTGTCATATTTTCATCAAGGCTCAAGCACTCCCACAAGATGTTGTAACAACAAATGGGGAAAATAGTCAATACTTAGTTTTCCCTTAACAAAATATGAGAAAAGTAAAAAAAGTGATTCTGTTTTCGGCTGATTTAATGTTTATATATTGCTGGGCATCCAAATTGCAACACCAAGAAAGACAAGAGATGTCACAACAAAATTTATTTTGTAGATGACATGTTGATCAAGTATCAAATGATTCAATTTATAGATTTATGTTAAGTGTGATTCCTAACAAAATCAGTAGCTAAAGTATCCGCCATTGTTAGAGATCACCGCTGCCACGTGACTCAGCATTGATTCAAAGAGACTTTCGTTGTGTATCTGGTGTGGCAACTGGGTATGTAATCTGGGCCTCGGGATTGATTCAAAGACACTTGGCATAACGGAGCATGTTCAGCATTCTCTCTCCACGGTGTCTCCAGATTCGAATGCGACCATCGTGGTGTTGCAGACAGAAGCGTGACTCGTCAGTAAAGACAATTTCATTCCATTCTTCTGTCCACATCCTTCTTTGCATCGCACCATTGGTAGCAGAGAGGTCTGTGGTTCTGCGCCAAGGGTAGAGGAAGCAATGGATGCCTTGCGGATATACCACTCTGCTGTAAACTACGAGGAATGTTACGCACAGACATTGGATAATGCGTTACAGGCTGAATATGCTATGCTATGGTTCGTGATTGGCTGAACGATCCGTCAGTGCCATTCTCACAATTTGACTGTCATCACATGAAGTGGTGCACTGAGGTGTATTGCAATCAAACACATTGGTCGGTCGTATAGTACTGCTTCCAAAGATCACATATCCGCATTACTGTTGATTGGTTTCGTCCAACATGACTACCGATTTTTCTGAAAGATAATCCACGATCTCTGTTGGCCACTTTCCTTCCTCTGTTGAAAAAACATGATCAAAAATGATCGCTGTTTTCTTGGAAGCATTGTTTTTTTATCTTGTAGAGCCCTCTGTCTGCAGGGCCACCCATGGCGTCGTCAACGAGGAGGCCTGTCCCTCTCCAACAACCGGAGGAATGAGACAAATATCCATATGACTCTCATGTTTACCCTATTTCCTTCAACTTTAAAGGGTTAGATGAAATTTTGTTTTATTTGTAGTATCTGTATCTGTGTGTATCTGTGTTGTGCTCAAATTGTACCTTAAATTGTAATAAATTATTTCGAGAGCTATTTAAGGAACTTATTTCTATGTTCCCAGTAAACCATCTACATGCTACGCTACAGAATAATGCCACCCAACATTCCAAAGTGCAACATATTAAAAGAAGAGGCTAAAACAGTTGTTAATGGAGTTAAATTGTATACCACACAAGCTTCAGATTCATTGTCTAGTTAAATTTTTTTAACTGTTTGTGGTGAAAAAGCAGCTTTCTGTGCCGACACAGGTGCATCAAATTCCATTGCGGGAGAGAGATTTTTTACTCTATTGAAAGCGAAAGGTTTCAATTTTCAAAAGAAGAATATTACAATGGTACTTGCTGATGGTAAAGAAAGAAATGTCCCAGCTTTGACAACAGTCGTAAATCTTAATGTAGAAAAGAAAGTTCGTATGGAATTTATTGCGTTACCAAACGCTAAAGGCAATAGAACATTGCTTGGCACTGACTTTCTCCAGGCTGCTGGTATTGTACTTAACATCCAGAATGGCACTTGGCATTTTAGTGAATATCCACACAGACATTACCCATTTTATCATGAAACATCCGAAACCGTAAGTACTGCAAAAGTAATAATGTCGCAGAAATTAACTTATCCTGATGTGTCTGCTGAAATTTCAGAAACCTCTAATTCCGTGCAATTGAGAAATGATGAGGGTTAACACTTGACAAAAGAATAACGTCACAAATTAAATTCATTGCTGGAAGAATTTGAAAATAACTTCAAACCAGGGGAAGAACCTACTCCTTTTATTGAACATAGAATCCAGACTGGAAACACCCTACCTGTTTCTGATCCCCCTTATAAAATTACAACTGCAAAGAAAGAGCTAGATTCCTTACTAACAGAAGGAATAATTGAGGAATGTGAATTTCCTTATGTAAGTCCTGTGGTATTAGTGCCTAAACCAAACGGTATCATCAGATTGTGTGTTGATTACCGTAAGTTAAACTCAACGAATATTCCGGATAACTATCCACTACCAAGAATGGATGATTTATTGACTGAAGCCAAGTCGACGAAATACATGTCTACGATAGACTTAAGATCTGATTATCATCAGATCAAAGTTCATGAATCGGACCAAGAGAAGACTGCATTCATCTGTCCATTTGGAACTTTTAAATTTTTACGTATGTCTTTTGGGTTGCGCAACGCACCAGCAACTTTTCAATGTCTCATTGATAAATTTAAATCTGGTTTCAAAGATGTTTTTGCATTGTCATACCTTGATGATATCATTATCTTATCAGAAACTTTTGATGAACATTTATCAGATTTACGAAAAGTGTTTGAAAGACTTTCTATATTTAAACTGAATGCTAACAGAAGCAAATGTCATTTTTCTTGTGACAGAGTGAAGTATTTAGGTCATTGGATAACTGAAAAAGGTGTGGAAGTGGATGCTGACAAAGTATCTTCTATTCATGAAATTCCAACACCAAAGAAGTTCAGTCCTTCCTACAGATTTGTTCCTGGTTCTGGAGATGTGTTACCATTTTTCTGAAGTTGCTAGACCCCTTAGTGACTTAACTAAAAAGAATAAACAATGGACATGGGGTGATACAGAACAGAAAGCCTTTGAAGAGTTAAAAAGACGGCTAATCTCACCACCTGTGTTATCTCAGACAGATGGATCTAAACCATTCCTCATAAGAACTGATGCCAGTAATTACGCTCTAGGAGCAATCCTTATCCAAGGAGAAAGACCGGAAGAACATGTGATTGAGTATGCCAGTCGATTGCTCAGTTAAGCAGAAAGAAATTATTCAACTACTGAAAGAGAATCACTGGAGGTGGTATGGGCACTTGAAAAATCCCGTGGCTATGTGGAAAATCAAGAAATCATAATTGCATCTGATCACCAACCCTTGAAGTGGCTTATGAGTATTAAATCACCATCCGGACTCTTAGCTCGATATGGGTTCTTCAAATCCAGTCATATCATCCGAAAATTCTTTACACTCCAGGAAGATCTAATGTAAGTGCAGATCTTCTATCCAGACCAGTTGATACAGTGGAAAAATTTGTTTGTAACTTGAACACTATTTCCGTAGATTTGCCATCCAGGAAATCTAAAGTTATTCGCGAAGAACAATTGAAGGATGAGGATGTAAGAAAGATCATAGACTGCTTTAAAAATGGACGGAAATATGAAAACTATGTAAATTGGACTAGTAGAGGTTATCTGATGAATTAGGGAATACTGTATCGATATTCGCCTGAAACAGAGTCAGAAGAAGCACAGATAGTTGTCCCTTATCACGAGCGAGAACGTGTCTTACAGCAATGTCATGATTCTCCCACTGCAGGACATTGTGGAGCTGAGTGTGGTCTCCTACCACATATGACGTTACAGATCCTGCTGCTCCTGATCAAGTACTCGGTACTTATCATACCAGTATGTTGATGCCTTATCAACAATCATCTAGAGATAAAGGTCCCGTTTTACCTTTGAAAAGTAGAGGAAGAACACGTCGACACCCTCAGCAGCTTCCTAATCTCAATCCTGTCTCCTTGTCGGGACGTCGGCGGAGTCAGAGGGGGAATCTGTTGCGCCCTCTGTCTGCAGCGCCACCCATGGCGTCATCAACGGGGAGGCCTGTCCCTCTCCAACAACCTGAGGAATGAGACAAATATCCATATGACTCTCATGTTTACCCTATTTCCTTCAACTTTAAAGGGTTAGATGAAATTTTGTTTTATTTGTAGTATCTGTATCTGTGTATATCTAAGTTGTGCTCAAATTGTACCTTAAATTGTAATAAATTATTTTGAGCTACTTAAGGAACTTATTTCTTTGTTCCTAGTAAATCAGCTATATGTTACGCTACAATCTCTTTTTCCGTCGTTTTGCCGTTTCGCCTATTGTTTTATGAAAAAACCATAAGAAAAACACAATTTCAGAATTTAAAATCGTTGAAATCTCCATGCCTTAAATAGCGTTTTGAAAGTGGCGCCACAAGCGCGCATAATGTGCGTCTGCGAAATTCTAATCATTTGCATACCTCACCTCCGTGGTCAGCAGTGTAGATACATCAAATGGAGATAATAATTTAGCTACCAATTCCTCCATGTTATTTACATTTGGCATACTTGTACTGATGTTAAAGGAATAACTTTTATTTCTTTGTTTAAAATATATAAAAAATTCTTTGAATTCTTGAATTCATCATCTCTTTGAATTCATCATAGAAATTAGGAAATGTTCGTAAAATTTTACTTTAAAAATGTATTTTATACTCACTAATATTTATGATTTCTTTAGGATATTTGATTCCAAAGAAAAGTTTCTAAATGCAATCTCTGATTCTTTTCTTATATAGAAAAAATTCATAACATATTCACTTTGTCCATGACAAATTTCCTAACACAGAATTCCGAGTATTACAAGCATTTTATGTTTAACAAATAATTTTAATGCATACATATTCACATTATTACAAATATAATGCTATCGATTGAAAAATATCCTGTCTTTTTTATTTTTACATTCTAATTCTTTTTGTTTATACTGAGCGTTTATTAAAGTCATAATGTGTTTTGTAGGTATTCTTTGCAGTTTTCTAAAAGAACATCTTAAATTAAAATTACTCGGCATAATATTATTATAATAAACACAAATGTATAAAATGATATCATGTTTTTTTTCTCATCAAGAATTATAGCATAGAAATCTCAGTAAAAGATAGCAAAACATGAATCTTATGCAAGACAAAGCTTATTCTTCATTTCTATCTTAGAAATGCTAGAAAATCTCATTTACAACTGATAATTGTGAAAATTGCTTAAGAAGTGAACAAATTATAACCATTTAAATGCTTAATTATACGGCACTTAATTACACAAGTAAGAATAACAATTAAAAGTAAGAATAACAACAACAAGAATAACAATTAAAAGTATGATCACATAAATAGAATGATATTTAGATATGTATATTAAAAACAGTCACATTTTAAATATTCCACATTTATAGAAATATAATTCGAAAAACAAGTTTATTTTGTTTTTTTAAACAAAAGAGATGTTATTCATGTACAAAAATATGAGTTTTTATATTTTTATTGTTAATGTTTATTTAATATCAAAATGTATCATGTTACTAAAGATAAAAACTTAAGATCTTTACACACTTTATTGTATTTTATTTTGCAGAACTGTAATATTTGTCTTTCTTATATACAATCCTTTGCTGAGAATTTCTGTTTTTAGATTTATTTTATCTTTTACTTCAAAGTTGTTCATCCAATCGCAAGTTTTCTCAAATTTTATTTTTCTCTACAATCACGGTTTTGTCATGTGAAACAAACAATGAGTAAAAATATAAATACTGATTTGCATTACTTCAAGCGTAAACTAAAAATCTCCAGTTAAATTTTTGCTTAAATTATTTCACATAATTATTGAAGTATGAATAATTTTATATATCTTTTAGCTTCAAAAATGCACCAAATAAAAATGCACTTTAATAAAAATGTCAGAATGTTATTTGTGATTACTAATACTTCAGATTGCATTCGATTTCGTATGTTAGTTATGTTTGTACTTCTCATTAAATTTCTTGTGAATATTAAATTTTTAGTGCAATATATATTTATAATTACTCGATTTCGACATTGTATACTATCAGATTGTTTTAATACCATATCATATTGATATTGTTTCAACAAATGATAAATTATGAGAGGTGGATGCTTGGAAAGATTTGGTTTTCAAACTATACATTAATGTTTAGATATCTAAGCTAAGATGAAATGATTCACTTAAGGAGTACTTTCATTTGTTAGTTTTCATTAGTTGGTAATTAATTTCAATATTCATAGCTGTAATTCAGAGATGTAATTTGTAATTTTACTTAGTAATTTAATAATATGTGTAAATGTTAAAAGAGTTGATAAGAAATAAATAAAATCTCTATCATGCTTTAATTTGGTTATAGTGAATATGAACTCCAATTAATTTTCATTTTTACTGAAAATATTATTGCAAAGAAAATTAGTTTTCTTCTGTAAAGGTTTTATCTAGCAATTATTCTAAAAATAATACTAACTTGGTTATAGATGTTGAATGATAAACACACACATAAGGAAAACTACTCGATCAAAAGCGAAGAAAATGTATTTTCTTCACTGCTCCGAATTTCTTTGATTATTATGAGTAGATAGAAGATTCATATTCACACATTATCAAACTCATAGTTAAGAAATTTAATTAAAAAGAGAAAAATGTAAAATATGATAAATCAAGTGTGCTTGCTATGCTTGAAAATATGGTGGAATAGTTTAACAAGTGAGTCTCATTAGGTGTAGTCCATAATATAAATATCACAGCTACTCTTTCCTCTGTTCATATACAAAATAATTTATTATTACTTGACAACTAGGGACTTGTAATAGATGTACTAAATTAAACAACTTACTTATTTAGGAAACTAAGGCAATTTAAAGTACTGCAATCTGCACATATTAACGTAGCCTTACAAACTAATTTATAATAAATATAGTATATGATCTTAATTACTGAAAGCAAAACTCTTGATAAATTTTTATTTTTATCTAGTCATTGTTTTGATTAATACTTTACATGTTAATTTAATAAATGTAATATATCTTTAATATGTTACTGTTTGGTATTGTTTTTATTCCATTAAACTATGACTTAAATATATTTTCTCTCTCTCTCTCCTTGTATATATATATATATATATATATATATATATATATATATATATATATATATATATATATATATATATATATATATATATATATATATATATATATATATATATATATGTGTGTGTGTGTGTGTGTGTATGTATGTGTGTGTGTTGTGTGTGTGTGTGTGTGTGTGTGTGTGTGTGTGTGTGTGTGTATGTGTGTGTGTGTGTGTGTGTGTCACAGTCGAAGTATCGCCTAGAAATCACAAAGCAGTTTTAAAACATTTACAAAAAGAGAATCAAAAATATGTAAATAAAGAGTCTAAATTTACGTAAAAATAATGAATTTTTTTTACCCAAGCTAATATATAAATACATTTGATTTTAGTTGCAATTTTTGTTCATACGGCTTGGCTTATGTAGATGCAGGCGAAATAGCTAATTTAAATGAATATTTTATCGTAAAATCCTTATTATGATTTCATATTAAAAAGTACCATTCTTCAATAAGTGGTAGTACAATGATGTATAAAAATTTGCTTTTACTGAAAAAATAAAAAAATATTTTATTCCAAAAGTTTGAAGGAACTGAAATAAAATTCAAAAATAAAATAATATCTTAATATTATATGGTGTTAAATTTATGTTGGTTAAATATTTTAGATGTTTGCAGAAAATAATTTCATATAAAAGTTTTACATTTGTTATAAGTATTTCATTTGTAGATATAACTATTTTTATTTCAAGTCTGCAGAATTTAAATTGATTTACATTAATTTTATTTGATCAAAATTTTAATATAAATTTATTTTATAATTTTATTTCTATTAACTAAGCAACGGATGTTTAATAATAATGAATATCATTACTACACTGTTTCTGGTTTCTCAGACGTAATAGTTAATCTTTAAAATTCCATGCACAGTTTCAAGATAAATATTAGTTTTCAAATTAATTAATTATTCTCATTTACCAAAGTTTCATGTAATGATTGTGAGACGCTTGTTTAGCATTCTTAAAAATATCATTTTTTTTGTTTTGAACAAATTTATTGCCTTTTATTACATAAAGTTACATAAAAGCAATAATAATTGGAAAATAAATTTATTTGAAAAACATATTTTCAAACAGTTAAACCTCATTTAAACAAAAAATTTAGATTGTACAAAAAACTCAGTTTGTTCATGTTTTTTAGAAATTGCAAAAGAAATTTAAATCAAATTTTTGAGTAAGAACTTTTTTTCTTAGATTTAAAAGTTCATACTTTTCGACCGTAACCTATATAAAACGTGTATGAATTCATTTAATGACGTTTCATCCAAAATTCAGGAAAAATTCAGAATCTAGTTAGGAAAATATGTCATTCTCGAACAGAAAGCAAGGGTAAATGACAAGTACGTGTGAGAAATACGTTATATTATCTGATGATAAAAAAGATGCACTTTAATAAAGACATATAATATCAAAATGGTATCTATAAGCTTTTATTAACCACAAAATTAAAACTATTCTTATGAATGTTTTCTAAAAAATACAAAGCAGATTTGAAACGTATAAAAAGAAAACGTTTGTTGATTGTGATACTAATTTGGATTGATAAAAAAACGCAAGAAAGAAAAAATAGAATGGGAAGGAAATCTGCAGTAATCAATTAAATTTTTTATTGCATCAGAGAATCAGCCTTACATATAATTATTTTCATAATTTTTCTTAAAAATATTATATCAAGACGAATCTTTTTTGTATTTGCTTTGTGTGAATTACGCACGAATTTAAATATTAAGGGGAAAAATCAAAGTATTTTGTCTCAATCGAAAATTATGCAATAATGAATACTAACTTAAAATAAATTATACTTTAAAAATGTCTTCAAACTATATTTTATATAGAAAACCAGATATTTTTAATATTATTTATTAAGTGTCATTTCTTTTCTGATACTCTAGACAGTTATGAAGCTTCTCGTTGGTTTAGAGAAGAAGCTTTATAATTTTTATTTATTTCTTATCTATAAATTGCAATATTATCTTACACATTGACCTTATAAACAGACAATTGTAACATATCATCTGAAATTGCTAATGTAATCATATTTTGCCATTAGATGAGACGCGTCAATATTTATTAGAAATTTTTTTATTAGAAAATAACTAATAATGGAATGATAAAAAGGGATTATTTTGTTGAAACTTAAATTAACAATGCAGCTTACTGATGATTTGTGATATATAATTAAATTTTAAAATATATACTTTAATGAGATTGCTTTTAATCTTGTACTTATGCCTCAATTAAGTTATCATTAAGTTTGAATAATTTTGTAAGTTTTTGTTTTTAAAAAATGTACTTTTTCTTTTCTAGTATCGATTACTACAAATTTTTATATTTGAGCGAATATTTACTTTAAACATAAGATTACAAATTAAGTATTCGAAAACTTTATTTTGAATACAAGCATAAATTTGGTAAAACTATTATCGATTGTCAATGAAATTTATATGTGTATTGAAATGTAATTTATGAATATTTAGTGATACTTGAAAGGGTTTCTGAAAATGTCAAAAGCAGTTTTGTCATCAAACATTTATTTCGTGTGTGCTCATTAAATGTTTTAAATGATATCATTTTTAAGTTTTGTGTCGAAAAGATTTTTAAACTTCTGCACATTTGGTAAATTGGAATGACGTTACAAAATTAAATTAAAGAGTTCCTTAATAATATTTCTGAAAATATTTCCTTTAATTGCTGCATCAGTTTTGAAAACAAAATTTAAAAAAGAATTAAGTATTGCATACATAAAATAAATCGAAAAACAGTGTATAAAACACAAAGATTTTTAAAATATAAATTGCAACAATTTTACAATTTTTTACTGTATTTTTATTGTAGAAGATACATTATTTTGTACAAATTGTAAGTTGATTAAAAGAATATTTGTTTTCATGAAAGATTAAGAGTGCTGTGCTAAGTTGTCCTTTTGATGCGCCGAGCTTTTAGAAATTACTTTTTGTAGTGTTCAATTGTAAGAAAAATGAAATAGAAGAATATTATGTAAAATATTATACAGCAAGATGAGTTTTAAATTGCAACATTATAAAAGGAATTGAATTTTCGATTACACGGGTTAACAATTTTCAAGAGTTTTATATATTTAGCATAGAAACCTTGTGAGTTATCAAAATAAGCATTTTATATTCTGTTGAAGTATATTTTCAAATCAAACATTATATTAGTAATATATAAAAATAAAACCAAATACAATATATATACATGTATACATACATATATACATACATAATACATACATAATTTATATATATATATATATATTATATATTATATATATATATATATATATATATATATATATATATATATATATATATATATATATATGTATATATATATATATATATATATATATATATATATATATATATATATATATATATATATATATATATATATATATATATATATATATATATATATATATATATATATATATATATATATATATATATATATATATGTATATATATATATATATATATATATATATATATATATATATATATATATATATATATATATATATATATATATATATATATATATATATATATATATATATATATATGCATGAGAGTTCTGACAATTAAATATTATCTATATTAATTATAATAAATTATAAGTCATAATTGTTATAAATAAGGCATCAAGTAAGCAACTAAATATTCATTTTAATAAAGAAAAACCAAAAGCTGAAATGTACTTAAAATTCGTTGCAAAAAGGGGCCCCTTACGAAACACATCCTTTGTTTTATTTCTTGAGAATAAACAATGTCCATTATGCATCATTTTTAATTTCAGTAAACATAAAATTTCTCTTAACAGCTTAATAGCAAGTGTTGTTAGCAATAGTTAAGGCAAAAAATGATGTGTTGTATTCAAATAATAAAATACTTTTGAAATGCTTATTATTTCTTTTTTAGAGTGCGCCATGATTTATATAAAAGATTCATATTTGTAATAGAACACTCATTATATTAAATTTTATATCATACGTGTATATGGCTTTACTATCAGTTAAAGTTTTGATTTTATATTTCATTTTACTATTTTACAAATAATTTTTTTGTTCTATAGTTATGTTGATGAAAATATTGTAATATTTAATTTAATGATTTAAATTAATATGAATTTGAATAAGTGAGCTTTTTTCATAATTCTGAATAACATTGTTAGATGAATTAATTTAATTTACTTAAAATTATCTATTGTAATGTATTCCTCTTAATTCCGTTCTTCAATTGATACTGGATGCAAGATAATTTCAATGCTACTAACTTGCCTTTTTTTGAGAGCATGCATATTTGTGTAAAACGTAAGTTTATAGTTTATTCATATCAAACTTTTTAAATTTCAATAATTAATATGTACATACGCACACACATATATATGCATATATATATATATATATATATATATATATATATATATATATATATATATATATATATATATATATATATATATATATATATATATATATATATATATATATAAATATATATATGTATGTATATATATAGATATAGATATATATATACAGATTTGTATATATATATGTATATTTAAATTTAAAATAAAAATTTATTAGGAAATATTTTAAATAAACTAGTAAACTATTGCATGATACAAAACTGATCTGTAGGACTGCTCTTTAGTGTGGTGGAACACAGCAATGAATTCTATTTAATTTTATTATACAATAAAAACGAGCCAATTATGAGTAAATTTTATTTTTCACAAAGAAATAGAGTACAAAAGAGAAATCACCAAATAAATAATCCTGTTACTTGTGAAGTACGTAGCAAATTTTTCATTATTCTCATAATTTTTGTATTTTCATTTTAATTACATTAATTAGATACTGCCTTCATTATTTATTTTAACATAATTTTATGCAGCTGAATAATAAATAACTTAAAGTAAAACTCTAATTTCTAGTGACTAAGTTTCTAATAAATGCGTTACATTGATTCTGATCAATGAATAAAAGAAATTCGCTATTTATATATAAATCATTGTAAAAATATTTTTATTATGACAAGAATATTTTGAAAATACACTGTTTAAATCATTTTACGGCATGTATAAATAAATATTTATGTAAGATATTCACTTGAGTGTATGTTGGTGTTTATTATTTTAAGTATGAATAATTTGAGTTATAAACATTATTGTATACCTGACTTTCTCCATAGTGAAAATATTATTAACTCTTTTTTGTTATTTTTCAATAAATATAAATTTTAAATTTAAATATGATCCATAAAATAGTAAACAAAAAAGTAAGGCTTTATCTTCTGAAAAATCAAAATACCAATACCATGTAAAAAATTTACTGTCTTCTGTTTGATAATAAAAGAAAAAACGTATATATGGATATCTTCCACATGTGGCTTTGGGAGCTTTTTACATTTATTATAAGAATCTAAAGCATATACTTTATTATTTTAAAATGTGTTTGTAGAAACATTTAAAAATATTTTTGATTCAATATTTTTTCAGTATTTGCCTCTACGTTAAATATTTATTCAAAGTAAATAAAACTACGAAAACATATTTTTTTTTTAAATTTTTTACAAGATCTCTGCTCTCATTTCACGTGTGCTTATATTGCAAAAAATGGTAACTCATAAACAAATAATAATTATGCAATCAAAGGAAATTTTAACTAAAGTTTTATAAAATAAATGCTTAAAATCTTATATTTTCCCATAAATTACAACTTTTGTTAATTATTGATTATATTGATAAATAGAATAATGGAATACTATTTAATTAACTCTGGCTGTGATATTCAAGACTGAATACTTGTTTTTATATTTATCAATATTTGTGTGTTTTATCAACAAAAATATTAAATTACTACTAAAAATATTTTCTATATTCCCCCTTACTGTGCATAAAGAGTAAGTTATTTGTAAGAAAGATTAATGAAAAACAAATCAAAGTCATCTCACAAATCCTGAATTTTTAAGTAATACGAGTGAATCATTAAATATTCGTGTTCATACATTATCGCATTTAAAATTAATAAATATTGTGTGTGTGGTCATTTAAGAATCTATATATATTAGAGAACTATTTTGCCTAAATGAAAAATTGGAAATCAATAATATCTTATAAAATTCGATAAAACAATTCTAGAAGTGTGAATTTATTAACTGAATCCAAAAATTAAACAAAATTCAAATAAAAATGGAATTAAATAATATGAAAATCCATATCAGAGTTTTAAATTTTCGGCCTCTGCATTAGGATATATTTTCATCTATTTTAATCAGAGAAATTAATTTATTGCATGCTGCTGGAATTACTAGAAGAAATTGCAGATGTTAATTGAAAACTTTAATGAAAATTAAAGTTATATTTATGTTTCGGCTACACATTTTTGCTTTAAAATGGATTCATTTGGTACTCATAAAAATTATCTGAGTATTGTATATACTAAAGCAGTTAAAATTTACTTTGAATCTAATCGTAAATACATGAAAAATATTTTGAATTGACTTCTTTCTTTAGAAAAAACTTTCAAATATTGAAAGATCGAATTATAATAATTTTACAGTTTTTTTATTCGGAATAATAGTAATAAAAATTCAAGTAATATAGTAGTTAAGTCGTTAAATTTTATATATAAATATAGAATATAAAAGAGGGCTTATATTTATTTTATTAATTTTATACTTTAATTGACATTCAACTTTATTGTGTTCAAATGAAAATTTTCTGTTTTCAGGTAATTTATTGCCTTATATATGAATAGATTGAACAAATTATAGCGGAAACTTCAAAACTTCATTGTAGTCCGTAACAACATTTACCTATTTTAATTTATTATTATTATTTTATAGATATTTTTAAATAAAAATTAACTTATATTAATCTTCTGACAAGCATGAAGCAAAAATTTCAAGAAATGCATTTTGAAAGAATTCAAATATTTAATTTATATGTATAAATACAATTCATTTCTATAATAAGAGTCTTTCCTTTGCTTTAGAAAAATTAAGAAAAATGGAGAGCAACCTAAATTTCTCTTTCAAAATTAATTATCTTCAAAGGTAAATTAAAATAGCTCAAATGCATATAAATTCTCAATAAATGTAAAATTTAAACTTTACATACATGTAACAATGTAATTTATTTTTAATTAGATTTAAAAATTTAATTTTTATTTTTAAAAGAGAGAGTAATTAAATAAACATAAATTTACAAGAGCAGTTATTGAATTATGTGAAAATTTATCGAATTAAAAAATGAAAATCTAAGGCAAAAACGTTTTTAACAATAATTTAGAAACATAGAGCTTTAACGTCAGACTTATCAATAGAGTTTTGCATACGAAGTGAACAATGGTAATACTTTTTGTAAAGATTAGTCGGTAAAATCTGAAGGTGAAGACAATTTCAGAAAATTTATTGATTTATATGTGTTGTTTTTCTATGTAACCAATTTTATGTTTTCCTTAAATTTAAAACATAAAAACTAAGATGGGATTATGAATCAATATAGTTTAAATATATTTTGTGTTCGCAATTAATCATGCCCTTCTAGTCCTTATCCTACGAATCTTGAAGAAAAGAAATGAATTTTGATTACTATTATGGATTTTCCTTTAAAGTTTAGTCAGTAATACTTCTCTGAATCAATAGTTAATTGTAAATATTTATAGTTTTCTTAGAATTTTAAGAAAGTTTTTTAGAATTAGCTCCCGTCATGTAACACATTTGGATATTCATGCTGATTTGGAATGCTACTTATAAGTCATCAGAGAATATTGCCTTTTCATTAAAACAATTCAAAATAAAGAATACCATACCATATCTTTCAAAATTATTTCAAAACATTCACATTATATCAAATAAATTTTATTTAATATGACTAATCAACAAAAATAGAGTATTTAAACAGAAAGATCTTTTTTATTAAATTTGTCTCAGACAGAGAGTCATTACTGACAAACATAGAGACTATGCTTTATTACAAAAGGAACGTTAATATGATGTTTTTAATTTTTGTAATTAAATGTAAAGTATGTTTAGTTTGCAGAGAATAAAAATTGTTTGTTTTATATTCCTGGCGTAATTTTTTAGTATGAAAACAAAATTCGAAATTATTTTGAAATCTATAAAATTATATTTAATATCAAATATAAGTAGTTAATTTGTTTACAAACTAATACTCAATTTTAGGTTTATTTATATATTTTAAAATAAATATGTTGTATTATTATCTATAATATATTGAATTCTCAACTCTCATTTAAATAACAATTTAACCTAAGTAAGATTTTTTTAATAATATAAAATGTTAACCACTAATTGAATTGAATTTTACTAGCTCTACAGAATTTCCGTTTCGTAACATCTTCGACCCACGCATATTTCGTATTTACTGTTAATATTTTTGAACTATAATAACTTCGACAGAGTTTTATTTATTAAGAGTAATGTTTACACTTATATTTAAATCTTGGTAGTGAGTTACGAAATCGATAACTATCTCGTTAGAGCATCAGGGCTTAATTTTGTCGAATGGCCTTAAATCCAATCTAGTGTTAAGAATACTTTTGAAATAGTTGATTGGAAACGGCTCTATTCATCGCTATTTCTTCCGTATGCGTTTCGCTTTCGGCTATTTGTTTAATTATACTTTCATCTTTATATGAAATGTCAACTTTCTCAAAATTTCAAAACATTTATTTATTTCAAGCTGCTAACTGATGAGATGCGGGTATTTATTCACATAAAGATGTTTGTTCGCTTACGTCCTGATAGCTATCTTCAAATTTTGAAAATTTCCCATTTAGTAATGTGTTTCTGCTATTTTTTATGAGATTATAAACTATATTATAATCCCTTAAAATGAAAGTTTGAATTTAGTATGAATGCTTGAAATACATAATAATCTTCTCGGTTTGTCGGTTGGTTTGTTTGTCGCTCAACGGTCATTTTTTGCACACGAGGGCTAATTAGACCGGGACTTATGGCTTAAAGTGGATTCCGAACCACTACAAACATCCATGCCCAAGGTGGGATTCGAACCCACGAACTGTTGAACCGAAGGCAAGAGCGCTAACCATTCGGCTGCCAGCTCGGCATAATAATCTTCTCGTGGATGTTTAATGCTATAAATCAATACATAAGTTCCCTTAAAAATTTTTGTCACACTTCTTAGTTTTTCGTTAATTGAGTAAAATCAGTTCATAAGTTGAATTTTTTATTATAATTATTTTACAGTTTCTTTTCTAATTATTCAAAATCTTTTAATGCAGACTTATATGAAATTATTTTTTAAAGGTTTAATGAAAATATATTTTGTCATGGTTTTGACTACTAATTTTTATCTTATTCCCAGATTATCATCGAAAGACAAGTGGAGGAATTTAATTGGAACATCAATATAACAAAAATGCGCTTACACTGATGAACACATTAATTGAAGTATGTAGCCCTTGTATTAATGTATATATTAATATATCAAAAGTATGTATTAATGTATCAAATGTAGGATTCTTTTCCAAGTGTAAATCGTGCATGTTTATCTTCCCTATACACGATTCTCCCAATGATATATGGGATTTTTAACACAGTTCATCTCGTAATATTTTCTCCTGATCACATCAGCAAATGACCATTCTTCAAATAGAATGTATGGCTCAATTTATAAAATATGAAGTTAGATATAGTGCCACATAAGTAAAATATTCATTTATATGGAAATATTTTGTTGCATCTTGATATTACAGCTATTTTTAGTTCAAATCTTTTACACTTTTTCTTCGAAAATTAAAAAGGTTAAAGAAGAATTTTACTTTAATAATTTTATAGAGAGAAAAACCTTCATAGGAATTACTTTGTAGATAACAATATCTGATATATCAGAATTGTATTTGAAGATCAAATTCCCCCGAGGGATAAAGTAGTGAAATTTTCAAAAATGACTGGCATTTAATTGCGAAAATAAGCTTTTGCTGGAAATCTTAAATGTCAGAAACATATGAAAGCATCAAAAGAGTTCGGAAAATGGGAGAAAGGAAAGAAAATGAAGTCTATGAAAGCAAGCAAAAAAATACAAGAAAAATAAACTAGGAAAACAGTGAATGAAAAAACCATAAAAAAGTAAGAATGAACTCCATCTTCTATACTTTGATTGTCTAAATTTTACTTTTTACATTTAAATCTGTCTGGTAAAAGAATAAAAAAATAAGTAACTCCCTGGATATTTATTGAAAAAATATTTATAAATGATCCGAAAATACATAACAATTATTGTTTACTCGGATAAAACTTTTAGAAACAAGAAATTCGAATACTTTAAAATTTTCATTTACATATATTCACAAGATAATTAGAAATTTTATCCCTATCATGACTTGAAATATGAGACCAATATAAATAAAACTTATGTGTATATCAAAGAAGATATTTTTAAAATTAATTACTTTTTGTACTATAATACTTTTATTGCAAAATATAATTATTTAATTAAATACAAAATATATCATTGATATTCTCTACTATACAATCAAATGCTAAAATGTTTTTACTTTATTCAGAATTATTTATTTTGATCTATACATGAAAGATTCCTTGCTTTTTTTGAATTGAATGTTTCATAAATTGTGATATCAATAAAAACTTGTTCTTTAATCGCATTAATATCGGAAGCTATAATGACATGCAAGTGAAACACATTATATATTTCTGTACACCCTACGTATTTAATATATGAATTAAACTTTGAAATAAAATAAAATTTTGATGGATAAAATACTGAGAAATAGAAGATAAATATTTGTAAAAGTGTAAAAAACTAAAATGGAATGAAACTATACATTTATATTGTAAATATTGCATACTCTACACCTTCTCAATACTTCCAGTTCCTACAGAATGAGATGAAACACATATCGATCAGCTTTTCAATGTATGTGATGACAATTACTTACAAACCAGCCTAAGTACCTGATGCTGGCAAAGGACAGCCTCACTACAAAATAGCCCAATTCTCAGATTTCACGCTGATCCTGCACAATACAAGTCCGTTTCAGGACTCATTTCGTAAGTGCTTTTGAAATGTTCGTATCAGACTTTTGTGATTTTCTAAATGAAAATATCATTTACCTAATTTATTTAAATGAAGTTTTTTTTCCTCAAAATATAACATTATTTTCTGACAACTTGTAGTTGCATTTAATTTAGAATATTCAAGATGTGCATTGCATTTTATGGAATATAATGTAGAATATTCCAATATTCTTGTGTAAGTAGACTTGATGAGATTTTAAGAATTTTGTTTCATGTTGAAAAATTTATTATATGAGTGAAGTGCTAAAAGTTAACTTACCAATATTTGAAAATACTTAAAATTTTCTAATTTTAAGTTCAATTTTTACAATTTGCTTCCCTTCTCTTCGCTTTGTGATTTCATTATATTTGTATGAAAATTTAAAACCAAACAAAATACATATGTTTTAAGAATCTATAAATCTTGAAGAATTGAATTTTTCATTACATTCAAAGCAAATATTGACATAAAATATATACTCGAGCAGCATAAATATTTTATTTTCCTTCATCAAAGAAGATTCAGGAATATCATATGAAGTTATGCTATGATATTATACTCTCTAACTTTTGAAACTATAAGGAAAATCATAATTATAAAGAGAAAAGTCCAGGGTAATTTGCAAATCAATATATAGTTTAGGACCACCCGGTGTCTATAAAATGTATAATAGCTATTTTCATGGGCAGTAATTGAGAAATTTAAGAAAACTAATCATGACTAGTGAAATTGTGTGAACATGGTGTCAAACATTATCATTTAATTTTATTACATCATATTTTGTAATTTCTTCCTAGAGTTTGAAATTTCATGAAAGATGTGTTTTTTTATTTAATAGGGTAGAAATAATTTACGTTTTGCATAATGGGGTAAACAAGATAAAGATTTGAATTTTATGGAATCTTTATATTATGTAAATAATCAATTAACGATTATAAATAAATGCTGTTAGAGATATGGAAAAAATGCAGACTAAAATTATAAAATCAGGTCTAAAATAAGGATGGAAATTTTTTTTTATTTACTGCATCATCTGACTCTGGATTGCTAGTGGTAATTTTAATTCAATAACCAATAATTTTGATTTTTTATCATAAAATCGTGCCATATATTTGTATAATCAAAATTCACCATATTATTAAAACAATTGTACTTATTATTACAAAGGCATTTTGAAATTAATAATAATATGAGAAAAAAATTCGTCTTTTATGAGAAAACGTGAGGATTCTTAAAATTAATTAAAAAATAATTATATTAAATATAATAAAATTAATTAAAAATGCCTAATTTGCTGTCACAAAATGAAACTGAACACTTTATTCTTAAAATAGAAAGTTTTTTATAATAATTTTTAAAAATTTTATGATATATTTAAATTTCATTTTTATATATTTCCTTACTCCTATGCATTTCATATTTGTTTCGTAATGTTATGATTTACGTGTTTATAATTATAGAAGTTTGATTTTAATAATAACTTCATAAAAAGTCTAATTTTTAAAAATTTCCTCCGAAAAAATTTACTGACAAAAAATTATCCATAATTAAGGAAATAATTGTGAGTCAATATATACAACAAATAGTTGTAAGAAACAAATATATTTTATCTTTTCATGTTTCAAGAATAATCTTCAAAATAATGTTATTTATAAATTAAAGGAAAGTGAAAACTTTCTTCAAATTTTCGTACAGTATATTTGTAAGTAATAAAATGAAATATATACATCGCTTAGTCAGAAACGCTGTTTGAAATATGTATTTTTTAAAATTTAAACCGGAACTATTTTTTAAATACTTTAATTCTGCATTTTAAGAAGTTATATCTCTAAGACTTTATAAACATAAATAAAATATTTGTAAGCAATATTTGTTTATTCTAAATGCTATTGAAAACAGAGAGCATAATTGCTTTATACTAAATTTATTTTGAGAATTTTTTGGTTGAAAAATTGTATTATCACATTGTTTGAACTTGAATTTAAATGAAGATACATTTTTAAAAATGTCTGTGATTAAATAGAGTAACCATTTCTCTAAACAGTTCAATCTGCTTACATTAAATTCAAAGTGTATTTTATAGTACATTGAAAGCTTTCACAATGTGAGTATGAGATTATTATAACAATTTTCAAAAACTAATGTCGACTAGGGAAAAATGTAAATGAGATACATATTTGTAACTTTTATTTCATCTAGTGTTGCCTGAGCAGTTGAAATATCTTCGTGATTGAATAATAAAAGATATAATAAAAGATTTTGAATGTAAAGTCCTGCGGTAAGCAATTTTAGTTTTAGAAATGCTACATAGTTTTGTAGTATGGCAGCATAAAATGTAGAATAGTAAAACATTTAATTATTAAAAAAGCTATCCATTTTATCTTCAATTTATAATAAAAATATATTTCGATTTCATTTCTCTTTATATTAAAGCGAATTATATGCATACAGCTTATAAATATTAATGGTTAATATTTACAAAATTCTTATGATTTATAATGACTTCATCAGTTTATAAAGTATGTATTACTACCAAAAATATTTAATTATAATATTAGTCAATTAGATATACTAAATTTTAGTTTGAAATTTCTTAAGTTTCTCAAAACATAATAATATTAAAAATTATGATGGATGCAACCTTAATGCTAAACAATACTGCACAATGTACTTAAGTAAGAAACTACTTTATTAAATCAGATAAACTCAGTAATGTTTATACGATATAATACGAAGTTTTTCACTTTTTCAATTTCAAAGTTTCTTATAAAATTTTATTATTTGACTAAAATAATTTACAAAAATTTAGTATCCTTAGATAATTAATTTTCATAAATACAATTTATCTCCTTTAAAGACAAAAATATCTAAAATTTTCCCAAATATTATCTAAATAATAATGTTATTGGCTTTTTCAATTTATACATAGTTACTGCATAAATTATGGTGATAATAAAAATAAAGAACAAAATAAGGGATTGCCGGCTAGAATAGCATTCATTTTTATTTTAACCTTTTCAGAAATGTTGGAATCAACAACTGAAAAAATAAAGTTAACAAGCATTTTACGAAATTAACAAAGAGAATATAGAAAACCTTGTATAATTAGAAATAGTTAGAATTCTACAAAGTCTTTGGTCAAATTAATATGTTATGTACCACAGCAGTTTCAATTAATATAACTATAGCAAGATATTGATCCTTCTAATGTTAACCAGACATAACCTGGTATTATTCACAGTCAGAAAAATTCATTAAATTGCTTCATACTTCAATCAGTATACATGCAACTGAATTAGGACAAATGTGTTATGTCATATTCATATAATGATTAAATATTCAAATTTTCTGATATTCAATTAATTAAACATTACTTAAGCTATAAATTTAACAACTGAAAGTTATTTTACATTGGTATTTTTTAATCTTGTAGACTTCTAAGAATTTCCTATGATCGCTATCAGTTACAGCTATAAAATTTTGCTTGATTAGAGTTCGTATTTTTCTTAGAAAAATTACAAATACGAATTTCCCTGATAATGTAATAAAAATACCATTCTATTTTATGCTTACGAAAAAATAGGGCATGATCAATATGGATAGTTTAGTATGCAGAGTCATATATCTACAAAACCTGTTGTTATGGCAGAAGTTTAAAGTGCGTATAGTACCCATTAATTGGTTTGCGTATTATGTGATATTTAACTGAATAAATACTTTGCTTTCAAAATTTTCTGTATTGTATACGGTTTTTTAATTAAAATTTAGCCTAAGAATACCTTTCAATACATGAAAAAATTTCGTTTAACAGAAATTTTTTATATTTCTTTATTGATACTTCTCTATTGCATGTAAAATTATTTAGGAATTTCAATCTAATTCAGATATTATACCAGTTTTGGATTCTCATCAAAACTATAATTGATCTAAGAGTTTTAGGTTACCATGTAGAATGTGAGGTACCATCTTTCAAAAATCATCTCGAAATTTACAGTAACTCTACAAATTAGAGTTCAAAGCCCATGGGAAGAACTTTATAAAGAGTCTGAACAACAAAGGTATATGATACGTTGCATAATGGTACAGTAAAACAATATTCTAAGCATACAGCTATTAATTTTAATCATATTGCTGAATAAATATATACGAGGTTTGTCCGGAAAATACGTATAAAGGTTGAATTATAACATTATTTTACAACTATTCAGGTATTACAATATGGTCTCCTTCAAAGTATTCACCCTGGGATGTGATACACTTCTGCCAATGCCGTTTCCACTGTTGATAACATTGCTGAAAGTCTTCAGTTGTGATGCTGTTCAGTTGCCGTGTCGTTTCTACCTTGATGCCTTCAACGTCTCCCAAGTGCCGCCCCCGAAGCTCCATTTTGCATTTCGGGAACAAGAAGAAGTCACAATGGTCTAAATCGGGTGAATAAGGTGGGTGGTCTGTCACGGTGATTGAGCTTCGGGCCAAAAAGTCCCTCACAACGAGTGACGTGTAAACGGGCGCATTGTCATGATGAAGCATCCACCTGCCCCATTTTGCCAAATCCGGTCGAACTCGGGCCCAGCTTTGCAAGAAACTTGATGTTGATGCGCTGTTCCTCAATCAAAGAGAGCTTCATGCCGACGGCAGGTGTAAAAGCGTAACTTTTAACAAGCAGCCGCACACTCCTACTTACACCCAGAGCGGTCTGACTCGAACTGAGCGTTGATGGGATTGGTTACAGCAGTAGTGCCACCTAACGGTGACGGCAAACAGTAAAATAAAGTTATTATTCAACTTTTATACGCATTTTTCGGACAAACCTCGTACACATGTATGTTAAAAATTACAAGTTCAAAAAATTGAATAATTTACTCTTAACATCCATTTTATCTCATTTCAAAAAGCTGACTACTACTTTTCACAAAATGTATCTTTAATGTAAATTTGAAAAACTATGAAAGAGAGAGAGATTTAAAAAGATGAGTGATTTTTTTAAATATTGGCATTTATTTTTTTATTCTTACTAAGAAGATTATTTCAATTTCTTTAGTTAGAATTTTAAAATAAAAACAAAATGCTCAGTAAGTACAAAAAGCAAATGTTTTATAAAATATATTTTATACAAAAAAATTTTAAATGAAAATTCCTCATGCTCTATACATTTGAGTATTATTTTATGTTCTTACATAAAATATTTATGAAATATATGTTGTGAAACTATAAAATATTCAGAAATGAATGTAGACAGTTTAATCTCAGACATTGTTTTATCGCATATGAAGAATCAAAAGTATTTCTATAATTTTGTTATATTTAAAAGACGAAAAACATATCCTTGTCAAAATCAAAAAGAAAATACTATAGGCAGAACGTCCTATATTTTTGGAAAAAAGTAGCATCTCTAGTAGTTTTTGCATTCCTTTTTACAATATTAAATTTACTCTACAAAGCCTATTGTCTTATATCTAATAAATTTTATAAGTTAGCGTTTCCAATATATTTTTAATACTGTAGCTCAAAAATATTTTTTAAATATTAAATTTTATTTCATGGATTTTGTTTCATCATTCACTACCTCATTATTATTAAAAGTGCACAATTATTTTGTAATCAATCAGAGTATAAATGCCCCTGACCATTATTTCTATAAGCAAATTCCAGTAAAAATGACAAATTTTAAATTACAAATTCAAAATTTTTCACAGTTTTGAATAATGAATAAACATTTCAGAGAGAGTATCAGTTATAAAAATCTGATAGAGTTCGTTTCGATGATAATCTGACGTGATAAATTTGACCAATATTTTTCTTTGCACCAAATATATTGAGTAATTTCATGTAAATCTTAATTATTATATTTAATTACCAATTTATCAATAAATCAATTTCTGAGAAGATTAAGTCATTAAATAAGTATAAAGTTATGATAAAATTTGTTATCAAAAATGATAGGGAAAAATCCGAAATTTAATGAACATATTACAGTTATTAATTAAAATTTTTTGTCGAAACTCGAGGAAAATGCATAGTTTATAAATATGAAATATTATACTTCATTTATTATACGTTTATACTCATTAAATATTATACTAAGGTATTTTTATCCACTGTTAGTAATCCATAAATTAAATATGCTCTAAGAACTAATGATTTGTTTTATTTTAAAGATTATATATAAGCATTAATTGTACAAATGTCTTACATTGTTTTAACTGTATAATTCATGGATTCAATTATTTTTAATATACATTACATACTTATAAAATTAATAAACAGTATAAAAATTAAATAATTTTTTATATAATGTTGATAAATTTATAAATTTATAAAGATTTTCATTTTTTTTCTCTATCCTTCACTTTTTTCATTACTTTGCATAATATAAAAATGATTGCAGACAATTTAAGTAAACATGATGATAGCTAGTGATCAATGGGGTACTTGTTGATTGACGTAGCTTTGGTTTGATTGTTGCTCAAGAGTAATATTTTGCATATGAGGGCTAATTTAACCAGGACCTACATAGTTTTAAGTGGTTTTTGAACCTCAAAAAACTCCCAAATCCAAGATTGGAGCCGAGCACACATTCTGTTGAACCAAAGGCCTGAACTAATCCTTCAACTGCTAATTTAGCTGATTGATGCACACACACAATTCACAATATAAATTTCTAAGCTTAAGCACAGGAATGTTTCAAAGTGGGTAAATAAGTTTAAAAACAAAGAGAATGTAGTTACTCTCAAGAACAGCATATTCTATATCGAAATGAATGGATGGATATTGTGTAAAACTGCGTTAAGATGTAAAAGCCGAAAAAGAAAACATGTACATGAATAACACTAATGTACCAACAAATCCGATATCAATGCACGGGTTTCTAGAAACAAAGCAGTATAAGAACAGTAGTTAGAACAAAGTATTTAGTATTTTTGTCTAATTGTTGGTTGATATGGATTTATTAAAATAAACAGAATTGAAAACAGAAATTCTTCCATTACCTATATATAAGGGTTCCTCTCGTATGGAAAATGTAACTCAGATAAAATGGATGAAAATTAAAAGCTGTGATTATATTTTGTTAAATGGCATTTTTGCTGAATGAAAACGTTTTATTTAAATTAAAAGAAATGTTTAAAATAAAAGAGTCTATATGAGGTGTAAATTATGAAAAGTTTTGAGTCATTTATATTTGAGAAGAACTAAACAAAATTTGGTAGTGCTTGTATTAACTATCTTTATTATATTTATGTGGATGTATTATAGGAAACTTTAACACATTAACGTTGAATTTCATTTTCAATTGTATTGCCATTTGTATTAAATATATAAAATGTCTCTTCATAGCACATTTCACTCTTATATATTCAAAATTTCAAAATTCTTCCAAAATAAATTGAAATTAATTTCTATGAAAATAATTCTAAGTTTCTTTTTGCCATTTTTTCAATAATTGCTACAGTGAAAATTCAATAATTATTTCTTAATTTATGTTATTCATTTACTTAGAAAAGATTAATATTGTCATGTAATATATATTTTTTAATTCGTTTTAGCTTTATGCTGTTATGAAAAAAGGATATGGAAACATTAAATATAATGTATGCATTTTTCGCATATTTTCTTAAATTCCCTACAGAAATTATACTTCCATATAATTGGAATAAAATTCCTCAAAATTGTTTCAATAACAATATCTTATCAATGCCAAACAGATATGCAGCTTCCTTAAGTGTTGAAAGAAATCACACTCCTTATGAAATATTTCGGCTGATTTGCAAGCAATACAATTTTTGTATAGAATATTTAACCAAATTGTTGTCCTGAAGCATATCTTTGTATTCTTTCCATCTTTCCAAATAAATTCAAATTCTGGACAATTTTTAACTTCTTTCTGCATTGCTTTTCATTACACTTGTACCCTTCATTTTATATTCCTGCATGTCTGACACGCAATGATTGTTTTATTTCTTTGCTTGCTACATAATTGTTTGAGCAATGCAAATCTAAATTAAACTGTTGATGTTTTAGTGGTGATCTGAAGTATATCTCAAATGTACCTAAAAGTAAAATAAAAATTTTGATTTACATTGTTCACTAAAAAACATAACATGATATATGTTATTGATTTCAATGAAATCAACAGACTGAAATTTCCTTAAGCTAATGAGTTTCTGCCTAATAAAACAGTTTGTCCGTGTGAGCAGGATAAGAAACCTATCACTCCTAAATAACGAAGAATTACTTCTAAAATTCATATCACATTCTTATTGAATGAATTATAACATGTTTATTTATGCACAGAAATGCATTATTATTAAAGAAGTGATCTAAAATCTTGTTGTTTTTTGGATAATGTAATTACAAGTCTAGACAATTTTTTACAGTTCAAGATATTATGTAAGAAAAGATCCTTTATTTATATTCTCTAACAACTGTTAACTAAATAATATCCAATTAAGATTTTTATAGCTTAATCATTTTGTGATATTAATGCAAAGTACCAATAAAAATTAATTTCATTGAACTTCCCCATTGATAAAAATGGGAAATATTCATTTTTTTAATTCTGTAAAGGAGCTATAAATCATAAAATTAATTCTACTACTATTTAAACTGATTTTTAATTGAAATCATGAAGATAATGGAATGATAGAATCATGAAAATAATAGAAGTTAATAGAAATCATGAAGATATGCTTGTTTTTTTTGAGAAACCTTTTTTTGTACAATGCATGAAATGAAACTAATCGGAATCATTATGATTACAATTGATGAAATTATTAAAATTTAACAAGAAAAAAATTAAAATTTATAGTTTTCCATTCACAAAAAACTGCAAGAACAAAATGTTAGTTTTGTTCTTGCAGTTAAAAGAACAAAAAGACTTTAAGCTAACAATTTAGATCAAACGTGTAAGTATAAATGTATGTAAAATTAAAAAATACCAAGACATAATTACAAGCAAATTAATTGTATTTTACTTAAATACAGACTTTTAGATATAATGTCAAAACACTACACTATTTTCTCGAATAAAAAATTTATGAAGAAATCATGAATTATTAAAAGTCTTCAGAAATCGGGAATTCTCAGTAAATAATATAAAATATTAAGAATTCATTTTAGACAAAATATATAAAGTAAATAAAAGTGAATTCAAAATTTTAAATTCAAGCTGCAAATCTACTATTGTAGACATCATATGCAAAATTTGGTAACACTAGATGCTGCAAAATTTACTCACTTTGAAAACAATTCAGCATTAGTTTTTCTCATAAATGATATCAAAACATAATAAATTGTTTTTGTTTGTTTAAATCTTGAATTTCTGATGTTTGCTCCGAAATGAGGAGATAATACAACTGATCATCGACAAATATTATTAAACCCTAATTTGCACATATTTTTAAAATATCTAGGTAAGTTACAACTTATGATGGCATAGTTTATATAAATAGAGACATTTGTTGCTTAAAAAATAAACAAAAAAGTGTAGCTATTTGAAAGGAGACGAAGGATTTATAGAATATTGCCTTTTGTAAAATTAAAAGCTATAGAGATAATTTATATTTCTTTCAATTTCTGATAACTATAAATTTTCAATTTACATATAAAGTTGGAAGGACAAAACTCTTTCATTGATTTGGTTTATTTAACTTACATGTAAAACTTTCTAAAAATATTTTCCATCTAGAAATGCACAGCCTGTGCACTAAATTATAAAAAAATTCAAGAATCCAAAAAATATTTTAAATGTTAAAATAACTCTAAATAGTTCGACGTCTGTGTACACCAGAAACAACACAATTCTTAATAAAATGTCCATTACTTCAGTGTTTTGAATAATTATACGACATACACATAGGAATAATTAGTTTTCACATTCACTAATCATTCAGAGAAAGCTCGATGGTTGAGAAATCCAACATATATCCACTCATCCCCCTCCTTTGAGGGTAAATAAAGGACTCGGATTACTGAATGAGTACTACAAAGAAAAAATCTACACTGAAAAGTTTCAAAATTTGCTTCTTTCATTAAAAATGATAAATAACTTTGAATTCAGCACACATTTAACTTTCATAATCCCAAAGTAAGAGAACTACGCGACCCTTATTTAAAAATGATTATCCTTTCCTTTATTCGAAAAGTAAATATTATACTGTATCTTATTATCAAATTGTATGATGCTTTTTTTGTAGAATACTATACAATTTTCCTATTTATATTCATTCTTTTATTTTTTACAAAAAATATGTACAAGAATAATTATTTTAAAAAAAGCAAATAAGAAATTGAGACTGAAAATTTAATAGACTCTTAATAAATATATTTTAACATAAAACTGATTTATAGATTTTTTTATTTTTAAATATTATTTTATATTCACTACAATTTACAAACACTAATTTATTCAACATAAATTTATTACTCATCAATGTGTATTTAGAACAGAAAAATAGAATCCAAAGACATCTTTATTTTTAAGGGATTTTTGGCTCTATTGTTTATTAAGTTTGATCTTTTTAAAACAAAGCTTTCAATTGCTCAAAACTTATCTTAGTTTTCTTTGCAATATATATTTTTTAAAGTTCGTATAATTAACGCTTTATTAAATAAAATGAGAGTTACAATGCTCTCTGTACTACAATACTTTCAAAAGCACTTTTTTTTTCAAAATTTTAATATGGTACAATATTTCATGTTATCATAGAAAAATTTCAAACATATTTCTCACAACCTCAATTTAGTGGAATGATAGTAAAAAAGAATTAGATTTAATTTAAAAGTTCCTTAGCTGGTTTTTCTAAGAATTCATTTTTGAAGTCACTCGTGAATATTCAATTAAAATTATTTAATTATTTTCACACTGCACAAAAGTATTTACAAATTTTTATTAATTCATAAATTCTATGATTACAAAAGCGGCTCATTTTCACTTTACTTTCATTGAATTGAAAAGTCAAACTCAACTCCTTGCATATTGTATCAATGTTATATTTGACCTTTATTTTTTCTGAGAATACTTATATATCTGAGATATATATATATATATATATATATATATATATATATATATATATATATATATATATATATATATATTTCAATTTTGACCTTTAAAACTTTTCGCAGAGAAGAAAAATTACGAGTCAAGATGGTTAGTGTCCAAAATTTGATGTTGTTGACACAAAGGTCACAAGGGTGAACTCCAAAGTTTAAGCCGATACAAATACGCCAGCAAACAGTTATGGCTTGTAGAAAGGCGAAGAAATGCCACACATGCATTTCTTGGAAAATTAGGAATAGCTTTTGACCTTTAATCAGGAAAGCACAAGGCTTACTAACTGAATCACACATAGCTTTCTGCTTTATTTTAGCAGTAGCACACTCTCTCATGATAAGCAGTTTTTTTTCTGAATGGAAAGAAACGTTTGTTAATTCTATCAAATTCAATAAAAATTCTCTTTATGATTACATAAATAATAAAATGAAATTTTGAAAGGTGATCATTTCAATTAATTTTATTTCAATCTAGCACCAAAATTGCTTGAAAAAAATGATTATTGGTTAAAAATTAATTAAAAAGATTTATAGAAAATTCTTTTTAATTAATTTTTAACCATAATATAATAAATAAAGAATAAAGAGTAGAAAAAATTTAAGAATCTCGAGAATGTAATTTGATTCCAGAAACAAATAAAAAGTTTTCGTATTAAAATTTAACTCATAAATGTAATATCTATTGTTTAATAATATTTAAAATTTTAAATGTCTGTAATAATCAATCTGAATATGTAATGTTGTTAAAACTTAAAAAAGAAATAAAAAATTATCAAAATTATTTTAATAGGAATTTAAAAATAAAGAGAAAAAACGTAGTGTTATTGTGAATTATTATTTTAAGAACTAATCGAAGTTGGCTAACTTTTTTAAACACCTTTCAAAAATAGTCATGTTAACAAATTTTTGAATATGTAAGTTTCACTAAGATGCAGTTATGTAATCTAATAATATTTTCAAGTTTAATTGTATCTGTAAGACCTTCATAAACAAAGCTATTAAAGTAATTTTAAAGCCAAAAATTATAGGGACGCAGATTTGAGAAACTGAAGACTGTAAAAAACATTAGTTGAATCCTTACTGATATTTTTTACTTTATGTCCTCTATTGCATCTGAATTGGAAGACAAAATAAAACTTTTCCTTATAATTAAAATATGCCAAGACATACTTGGTGTTAGTAAATTAAAACAAATTATCAGTTCACATGAGCTACACGTAAAATCCATAAAACAATGAAATTAGTAGAAATGTTAACAAAAAATATATAATTAATATAAATATAATAAAAGTAAAAAAGTAAATAATTTACTTATTTACTTTTGTTTAATAAGTAAATTATATCTAAAAACAAATAAATTATTCTATATGATCATTACAAAACTGATGATTAAGTGTGGAGAATGCTTCTCTATAATTTACAAGTAGTCTCGATAATCCTGAAGTTTTTCTAAGAGAAACTCCCACAATCTATGTTTGTTAATGAAAGATATTTTTGAATTCCGATTAGAGCAATCGTTTCTAGAATTTTCTCAATTCACGTATTCTAATAGGATGATTTTCATTGGTCACTGGTTCTCCTTATGTAAAAATCCTGCTTATTGATGTTTAGTTGATTTATACCTGTTTATTTTCCTATATGAATTATTATATCCTTAAAATCTTTCTTTTTTAATTTCAAGTTTCAATATTATGCTTATTTTACGGAATTATTTTCATAGAAAATAAAAACTACTTAATATTTTCACAAATTTATGATTGTTAATTCAAGTCATTTTCAGTATATTTGATTAAAGGCAATTCTAAATATTACAATAGATTTTAAAAAACTAGTGGAACTTGTGGAACTAGGTCGCAATTCTGTAAAACTTTTTAAAAATATTTTGATATGTTTTTGTTTAAAATGTTAACATCAATAGGAGAAAGTTTTATAGTTATATATTATAACTTTTTTATTACATATTTAGAGTATCTGTAACAAACAAATTGAAAAAAAGAAATCATTATAAGCTTATTCAACTTAGAATCTTCATCATTCAAACAACAAATTTTATAATTGAAAATAGATCTATCACAAACATTATCAATCACCTATCATGATTGTTAAAAAAATAGAAAAATATGAAATGAAAAATTTATATTTCTTATATTACAAAAAATATTAGTTTAATAAGTAGATACTATTTATGCCGAGGTGGCAGCCGAATGGTTAGCGCTCTTGCCTTCGGTTCAACAATTTGTGGGTTCGAATCCCACCTTGGGCATGGCTGTTTGTAGAGGTTCGGATTCCACTTTAAACCGTAGGTCCCTGTCTAATTGGCCCTCGTGTGCAAAAAATTACCTTTGAGTGACAAACAAACGTACTATTTAATGTCCAAAATATCTTTCAGATTTAGAAATTAAAGAAACAAGAGATGAAATAGATTGATAAATGAAGTTATTAATAATAAAAATTAATTAAATGTTACTTTAATAAAAATATTTATTAATGTTTAATTTCATAGTTACTACTTAACATAAAAATTGATATATTATTTTACAAACATTAATTCTTTTGATTACTAGCTTTTATTAATTACGAGAGAATACCATTATTATTTTGGTTTTGAGATGTATATAATCTTACAGAGATTTCGACTATGTTACGGGAAAAAAATCATATAAACTTTAATTGTTTAAATATAAATAGAAAATAATGTTCTTTTGTCTGTCTTTGAAATGTATTTCGAAAAAGATTTATTTAGCTATCAAGAATGTATTTTGAAAAAGATCCGGAATTTCTAAGGATATCAAATTAAAAGCTACATTTCAATTTGTGTCTTTTTATTGACGCCATGACTTTTCTAATATAATTGAATAGAACAATAAACTCCTTTCTGTGATTTCTGAAACAATTGTTTTCTTATTCAGTATTAGAAGAGAGCACAAACAAGGCATGTTTTAATAAATTCTTAGTCTTATGAAGGCTAAAAGAGAATTAAAAGAATGAATCAGGTTTCTAAAATTTAATTATTTGACGCTTGCTTTTATTACCCTAAGAATAACAAATTCATTTTAATGAATACATGAAAAAGAAATTATATTTACAGAAAAGAAAAGTTTATAAAATTATCCAGAAAGAATTATTGATGATAATGAAATAACTGATTTATATTAATATGCATTCGTTATATATCTTAGTTAAAAATACTAGAGTTAAGAAAAACCTTTTTAAAGATTTTTCAGACATCTGCAAATTATATTAATAGCTATTTTCTCAGAGGAAAAAAAAAGATTCTAGCATTAATTTAAAAAAAAAAGATCATTGATTCCATTTTACCTCGTTATAAAAAAGATAACTTGTATATTCTTTTATCACATTTAATCATTACATATCATTAGTAATACATAAAATTATAATACAATTTAATTTTTTTTAAGTGATATGAATACATATATGGTAGATATTTTAAAATAGGTAAGTTGATTTTTTTATATTGATGCTAAAGATTTAATATTTGCTTGATTTATCTTTGAACATTATATTGTATATATATATATTTGACAATATTAAGAAGGGCATTTTGATTATCTTTGTATGTTTGAAATTAAAGTTATAAGAATTCGTAACACTGGTATTACTATAAAAATTCGTAACATATGGTAAATATTACAATCCATTCCAGAGAACACAAAATATATTTTGAATGGATAGCTTAAAAATTCAGATATTTACAACCTTTATTGAAATTTATATTTCTGAAGTTGAAGAAATTAATATGATAACAATACTCTATTTTATTAAAAAATATCTCATTTACATATACATCATGACAACAAAACATCTCCAAAAAACGTTTTATATTCTTATGGAAACTTGTATAGGAAATTTTATTTTATATTTTGTATTTCATATATGCATGATTTTTCTTCAGCATCTATTTTTTCATTCATGATATTTTAACTGAAACAAATTAAATAAGAATCTGTTTACTTTTTTAAGCATTATTAGTTATTTGAGTAATATTTATACAAGGAATACGATAAAAATTATACATATTTTTGTTCATTTTGCACATTAAATTTTTTGACAATATTCAATAATGAAAGAAAGGAAAATTTTTTTTTAGAAATTTCATTATTTAAAATTCAGATTACTAATTTAAGCAGATTACAAAATTTGTGTATAGTAAAACAATTTGTATGTAAATTGATTTTTTAATAAGTTAATGAAAAGTCTTGTGACAGATCAATATTTATTCACACGCATGCCTTTAACCGAAAAAGATTTCAATAGATTTTAAAAACTATTGGATATCATAAAAGAGTACAAGATACATTAGATGTATAATAAGAGAATACAAAATAAGTATATGTGTGAGTTTTAAATTTAGTTCTGTAATGAATCTAGAAATACAAGTAATAATTTGTCTTTTTGGTTAAGTTTTGAATTTTAATAAGAAATTATAAGTTTATTTATAGTAAAATAGCTGAATACTACTGAGTATATTTAATTTTACATGGGTTACATTTTATAATTGAAATAACTTCTACTTAAGAAGAAAAATTAACACTAAAAATTTCGAGAATAGAAAGGAACACAAATACAAGTATGTTGAATTCATTACTTTATTTTTTTATCTAAAAGTTTAATTAAACAGTTATATTTGCAAATAATACTAACAATCTGTTTTCCATTTTAAAAATCCATAATTTTCTAAACTGAATTAGGTAATACACTCAAAGATTTGGTTTATTATTTTTTAATGACAATAAAATCCTGCACATTTAAAAATTAATAGTGAAGGAAAATGTTAAATAAAAAATTTCTGTTAAGTGTATTGTTTTATAATAGCAGTGATAAAATAATCACTTGTATTTTTTATTTTATTCAGTAATAACATTCTGAAATATTAAACGATAATTCTGAATACAGAAAATCTACCATATAAAAACTTTAGAGCTTATTCCAAAAGAACTTTTAATAGGAACGGAAATCATGTAAACTGAAATCAACCAATCTTTCAAAAAACCCTAAAACGTCTTACAGAAAAACATTGGAATGATAGTAAATTTCATAGTAAAGATAGTAAATATATATATATATATATATATATATATATATATATATATATATATATATATATATATATATATATATATATATATATATATATATATATATATAATCCTAAAAATATTTAATCAATCAGAAATGCAGTCAAATTATCCAAAACTTTTGAACATTTATTGGATGAATAATTTCTATGAAACAAAAGAGTAATTCCTATCTAAAATATATTTTTCTTAAAATAAAAACTAATTTTAAACAAATTTTGTTTCTTATCATTATGATTAGTTTGATATTGCAAATCAATGGTAACATATTTTTGTGTGTTTGTTGTTTTCTGAGATGTATATCCTTATAATTAAATAATTTGTAAATTAGTGAAATAAAAGGAGAAACTATAAAACTATATAAAGCAAATGTTTACATTAAGATGTATTTGCATAATTAAAATTATTGAGAAAGTTTGTTAAATATGACGTAAAGGATTTATTTTGAATATATATTTTCGATGCAGAGAACAAACTTATATTTTTCAAATGCATAATATATTTTTTGTTATAAATTCTAATATTTAAACAGAATACGAGACGAAATATATTTTTTAATATTTATTTGTGAAATTAAATTTTGAAAATTAAATGTTTAATTTAGTTTCATTTACAATTCTTGACACTTTCCATGTTACATCATTTGTAGCTCAACATTTTTTTCTCTCAAAATACTTTCAAATTATTTGAAAGGTTCTCATAAAATTAAGCATTATTCATCTAATGCAATTAAAAAACTTTTCAGATAATATATATATATATTATTATCTTATATATAAATATATATATATATATTTATATATATATATATATATATATAAATATATATATATATATATATATATATATATATATATATATATATATATATATATATATATATATATATATATATATATATATATATATATATATATATATATATATATATATATATATATATATATATATATATATATATATATATATATATATATATATATATATATATATAATATATATATATATATATATATATATAATATATATATATATATATATATATATATATATATATATATATATATATATATATATATATATATATATATATATATATATATATATATTTATATATATATATATTATGTGTATAAACATACATATGTATGTACAATGTGAGTTTCATTTATTGATTTATACTTCATGTATCTATCTCTATAAATGATAGAGTTTCTTAGATGGATTTATATATATTTATATAAATAACAAAGGTGTTTTTAGAAATTTTTCATTCATTAGACTTTGTGTTATAACCTCTAATATCATAAAAATAAATTAAAAGTTTTATCAAATATGAATGAACATTAATGTATTAGGTAAAATTCCATTTCGCTCAATTCCGGTTTCATGTTTCATTTTTTTTTCAAAAAAATAAACCTGTAGAATTGAAGGTACGGCTTGCAGCCTTATCTTGATGAAACTCATAACAGAGAAGATTGTTTAGATAAAGGAATGGAATTTTCCTTTCAAAATAGACATTAAAACATATTTCTGATAGTAATTCGAATTAATTTGGACATTCTTTCTACTTTCCCTATTTTAAATTTTTCGTTGTAATAAAATTCCTTAATAATCATAAAACCTTTAGAAAAACTTATGTTATTTTCTCTAAACCAACTTGTTGGGTCAACTTGTTTAAAATGATTCTCATTCTTTTATAATGTTTAGTTATAATAGAAGTTTCAAAAGCATGTTTTAATACATTTTCATAAATTTTACTCAATATTTATAACTATCATTTAATTATTTTAATTGCTGTCAAGAAAGCCCACTTCAAGCCCTTCATACTTCTTATCTGTATTTCATGAGAATACTGATTTAAAATAAATTATAAAATTTTGAAAATTTTTCACCTACTAAAATTGAAACTATAACTGTATGTTTTGTGAATAAACCAGATTTATTATTTTTGCTTCATTGTAAATTTATAGTGATCCATAAATTAGATTAAAAATTTAAAATCATGGATTTTACATGAGGCAAGACTTATTTTAATATGATAAAATCCAAAGAAAAAATCGCTCAACAAGTTAATATCTGAATTCCTCTTTAAGATGTTCATACATGCTTTAAAATATGACGAATAAACTACACTGGCCTCCAAAAGTTAAGGAACAATCGGTTTTTTTGCCTAATTTGCAAATGTCGCTTGAAAAGTCCATTCTTGGAAAAAAATAATCACAGTTTTATGTGGTAAAAAGTAATAGAAGCATAACAAAAATGAGTTTTAATAAGGGATATACCCACCCCTAGCTTGCATGCATTGGCGGCATCGACTTTTCATGCTGTCAATTGAGTTGTCGGTTACCGAAATAGGAAGCGAAGACCAGACACGGAGTAAGCTTTGTTCCAGCTCTCCTAAAGACTTTGGAGGAGGATTTAAAATAGCAACCTGTCTACCAAGATACTCCCACACATGTTCTATTGGATTCAGGTCTGGAGATCGATTTGGCCATTCCATTCACTCCAAACCAAGACCCTCAAGATATTCCTTAACAACTACAGCTCGGTAAACTCATGCGTTATCATCCATCAGAATGAAATTATTGCCAATTGCACCGGCATATGGGCGGACATATGGATCAAGGATCTCATCCCTATATCTCACGCCAGTCACAGTTCCTCCTTTGACACATGCAGGTCAGTGTGACCACCGACTGAGATCTCAGCCCAAACCATCATTCCACCGCCACGGTAACTGTCTCTTTACACAGTGTTGGATTGGTGGTATCTAGTGTTTTGTTCCCTCCAGATCAGAAGACGTCCTGAATCGCTCTCCAATGTGAATCTGGACTCGTCTGTGAAGAGTACAGAAGCCCATTGCTGTCTGGTCTAGGAAACGTGTTCTCTTGCCCAAGATAAGCGAGCCCTTCTTTGTCGTCCGGTGAGGGGTACACACACAGCTGGTCGCCTTGCATAGAGACCTGGATGGTGAAGACACCTTCGTACCGTACTAGTGGATATTCTTCTCCCCGATGCTACAGAGAGGTCTCCAGCAAGTTGTGGGACAGAAATTCTTCTTCTCCTTCGGACCGAAAGAGCTATAAAATGGTCTTTTGCAGGTGTTTTGACTCGGGGTCGGCCTGGAACATGTCTTCTGGATACAGAAACTTCAGTTTGATATTAAATCTAGAGACGGTGTACTACACTGCGATACGCATTAAGGCATCTATCAGCATCAGCCTGTGATAACCCCATTTCCATCCATCCGACCGCCCACCACCTCAACGAATCGGGCAAACGCCTTCCCTCAGACATTGCGGGACCCCACTGCCTATTGTCAAGGAAACTGCTAACAAAAGTTGTAAATCAACAAAAGTTACACGCGTAATTACGAAAAGCTTATATATTTTTTTTTTGCATATTTTTCTCTCACTCATTTATAGCTATTCTTAACTATACAAAAAGTGATAGCTACCGTTTTTGCATAAATTTGCATAAAGTTCGTTTTTTTCATTTATATAAACTATAAATTGTTTTGTTAGTGTCATTTTTTTATTTTGAACTTTGAAAAACATGTTGTTCCTTAACTTTTGGAGGCCAGTTTATGTTATTTAATTAAAATCCTATGCAATCATTCCTTAAAATCATTAAAAAGTTAATTCAAGAATTAAGTTAATTTTTCTAAATAATTAAAGGATAATAATGAAGTATATACTTTTCAAAACTTCTTTAAAGTTTTGAAAGAAAGCTAAATATATATTCCTTTCTAATTACAGCAACAATTATGCAGCCTCAATTACAAAACAAATTTACTTTTGTACTTTGTTAACACATCGTGTTATTTCAGAGATGCATATTTTTCTCAGCAATCAGAAATGAAGTCTTCTAAAAAAATAACCATTGTGAAGATTTCATCGCATTTACACTTTCCTTTCCCAACTAATAAAAAGTCTATCTCCTGAAAGAATTTTTTTCTTTTCGCTTTCGCTAATTTGAGTGTTTTAGCAAGCTTTCTTTCCAATCAAGAAAATTCAGAAAGATTGTGGAGAAAAACTATTTTTGTTTTACTCAAAACTTTTCAAATAAGACTGACCAATTGATGTTAGTTAATGCTTCTTTTATTCGCTTATTGTGAATTCAGAATTACAAACAATGTTAATTCACGAAAATGAAACATTAACTTGGGAAGTATATAAATAATATTTTTAGACATTAATAAGATTTAGTAAATTCAATTAGATTTTTAAGACGGAAATTTTATTAAATTTCCGTCTTACGAATGAGAAATGAGACACTAAAGAATTTATATGTCTCATTAAATATTAAGAAAACAAGTGATATACTCTTTTAAGATTTACATTAATGTGACACCCATTCTTGGCCTTTTGATTTAAAATAATATATTTAAACAAATTAATTTCTGTTTGTCTTGATATTAATTTCAGAAATTCAATTTTTGTGTAGTCGATTTAAACAAAATTAATTTTCTTTCTTTTTATTCTATTCAATTATCAACCCATTATTCACATTTCTTTAAATTACTCAATGAATTCAAAAAATAATGTGGATCTCCTTTTAGCTTAGAATAAATATTTTTTACATTAAATAGTAAGCATCAAATGAGATTATTATAGTTTTTTAATTAGTTTTATCTCGGGTGTCTGTGATATGTATTATATTCTACTTGTGAAATTATGAGAATAGGAGTAAAAATGTGGCATTATTTGCTTATTGTAATTGTAAATCTGTTTGTCTGAAAAAGATGATATATCAATGTTAAAATAAGATACATGAAAATATGCTGTATTTTAAATGTATTTCTTGAAGATCATATTTGTATGATCTTAATGCAGTAGTTAAAGTGGTATTCTGTGTGCGACCTATAGTTTCCTTATTAGTTTAAGTCTCAAAAGATAGTACAGGTTGACTGATAATATATTTTTTGAAAAACTGTCTGCATCGTTTTCCTTCTTTATTATTTTAACAAATATTTAGGATTTTATCTTAGACTACCAGCAAACTTTCTTAAATAATTTTTTGTTAGTATTATAATGGTAAATAATGCATGCAATTTAATTAATACTTTTTTAAAATGTATTCATTAACTTCCTGAAAATAATTATATTGTTTACCTTTTAATAATTTATGATGTTTATTAGTTTTGGATTCTAAAATGTTATTCATTAAATTCTTACACAAATAATTATAGTGTTTAGTTTTTTATAATTTATAAATTTTAGAATTTAAAATTTCAAGAATTGTACAGAGAAAAACATTTTAATGTGAGGTATTTTTGAAATATAAGTGATATATTGAACCATATCAGAAATTTTATGTGAAATATTTTATGGTTTTTTTCAGTTAAATTAAACAAAAACATGAAATCTTTTATATAGAAGATTTTAAAACCTCTCATCACTGTTACTTTGTGAGTCAGTTCGCTTAAATATAATTAGACAAAATAATGAAATCTGATATATGTATATTGACATAACCTAGTTGAATGTCGTATATAAAAATACTACTGAATACAAATCAATTCATTATTCATAGAATTAACACCTCAGCAAGATTTCCTTCAGAAGAGACAGAAGAAGCAATCCAATATAAACCATTAGAACCGTCAGTCAACAGTTAAACATGGTGAAATTCAATACCACTCTCGTAAGATAAATGTCTAATTATTTGCTCAGAGGAACAAAATAATTACATTTGATCTTTTGACATTTCCTTTCAGGGAAGAGTAAGTTAATAAACCAATAATGAAGTAAGTGTAAATAAGTTTTCGATAAAATTTATGTTGTGAAATTAATTTTATATATATATTAAATATTAAATTTCTTACAACCAATTAATTGGTAAGAAATTTACTGTAGAACTGTTTAAATAGGGCTTTTTGTTATATACATTTGTTGCTTATAACAACAAGATTATAATTTTTTTAAATATTTATTTTAGTGTCAGAAATTTTTGAGGAATTATTTAATACACTTTAAATGATTTCCATCCAGCTTTCAGAAACATTGCCCATTTCATTACCACGTTCATTACTTTCTAAATTATATAAATGAATATTTAAAAACATTTTAAATTTTTTTAAAATTTTGTATAATTCTGAAATATTTGAATTGAAATCCTAATATTTATTATTTTAAATATAAAACTGTTAATATTAAGCATAAGAAATGCTTTTTTGACGTAATTACCATCTACCACATTAAAAAGATAAAGCTTATTTCAACAAAATGACTATTAAACATCTGGTGAAGAATATATTTAAGAACCAAGCAAAAATATTTATTTCTTTTCTTGAATGAGATATTTTAAAATTTTAAAGACAAACAAATCATTAAATTTAAGCAATTGCATTGCATGTTGTGTTTTTTATATCGTATTAAAACATATTTTTTCTCCCCAATTACTGTAAATATTTAGAGAAATTATTTTAACTGCTCATATTTTACATTTTTAATAGAAATTTATGATATTATTATAATAGATGTAAATATTAAAATTAATTTAATAAATTTTCTACATTAAAATAATGAATAAAATGTTTTTGAATTATACTCTTACTAACATATAAATGCTTTTATGAAACAACACATCATCAGAAATTGTAAAATCAAAAATATCCAAACAATTAGAAAGAAAGTCCCTCGATTATCAACAATTTTAATCAAAATATCAGAAATAGAAAATAAAAATTCATCTGTTTAACTATTATGTAAGATATTAAAATTAAATGTTTATTCATACAACCGATAATTTTAAGTATACGACATGATTTTCAAATTGTGTACAATTCTCTTAATATTTCACAAACATTTAGTTTTAACTACTCTTTGGAAACATACATATTTATAAATTTTTTATACCTCATCATATATGTTTATTTAATGATTCAAGGGAATTTAAATAATTTTTATTCTATTTTTTCATAAAATGAGAAAAAATTTCTATGTCATATACATCTTAAAGTAATACTCTCGTGTGTGAAGTCACAAAAAACATATTTTCATATATTTACTTAACATACATGGAGAGATGTATTACTATACACTATCATGTATCTCATTATAAATGTATCTTTATAAATATACCTAAATAATTAAATGTATCTCTTTACAAATGTTATAAGCAATCTAATTAGTTTTAATCTGCTTTTCTTCACACTAAATATAAAAAAATATATCGCCATCATGTATATTAAATTAAAACTCTCATTAAATTAATAATAATAAGGCAAATATTTAAAGTATTTATTTTATCAACTAAATGTCCGTTGTAATATAGTTAAATGTTCTCACTTATATTCACAATGAAATTCACAATTAATTTATATAAAACGAATATGACTCTTAGCATAATAATTAAGAATATATATATATTTTAAATTGTTAATAATGATAATTATTAACTATTTATAAGTTGATTCCGAACTGAATTAAATTTATTCTGAAGAAACTAAAACTGTGAAATTAATATGTATATAATTCTTTTAACCTGTGCAATTACCTCAACAATAGTTTTGCATAAAAAAACTATCTACTAGGAATTTGTCCTATAAAGCCCTATTTGTAATTGTTATTATTATTTTGCTTTGATTAAGACTTTTTAACTTGATTTTTATTGAACTTTGTAAGCTTCGGAAAATTTCACAAGAATGGTGCAACATTTGAGTTATCAGCACAATATGCATACAGCAGAAACTGTAAATATTAAGAGAACTGAGGTGTAGTTTCTAATATTGATTATGTAACACATTTACTGTATTGCTTAAATCAATTATATGTAAAAATTGACATTCAGTATTGAAGATACTTATACAGAAATATTGGAGAGAGGAATGTGGGAGATATATTTATCAGTCATTGCCTCTTTAAGAATGAGAGTCGTTTCAATGCCACAAGAGATTCTTAACACCAGTTGTTTTAAAGCCAATTCGGGATATGGTTTCCTCTCATAAAAGGGACTGCTATAGTAGTCCTGGAGTGGTCTAGTGAAACATTGTGCTGAATAGGAGGACAGAGTTTTACTGTTTCGACAGAGTATATGTAACTCTAAGGACGGGATTCTTCTTTCAAGTGCCATTTTTCCGAGGTGCCACTGGAGTAAACTTCGTTATTGGAAAAGACTTCGTTTTCATGGATGACAATGCATGGTGACATTGGACTCCTGCTATTCAGCAGAAACTGGAAAAAGAAGATATCAATATAAATGGAAAGTTGAATGGTTTAAATCATATGGGACAAGTGAAAGATGCTTCATTGAGATGATTTCCGGCACGATTACATCCACCTGGGAATACCCAACTCCTGAAACACATACTGATTGAGGAATGTACCTTCTTACTTCAAGATCTGTTGGATAACATGGTGATAAGTATGGAAAGAAGGTGTGAAACACTCATATTGCAGTATGGGGAGGTCATATCCTATATTAAGGAACTCCTGCTGTTCCTCCAAAGCCATTTTTATTTGATTCTATATTGTATCCATTGAATTCAGTTTTAAGCAACTAAAATTTCCTCATAGTTTAAGTACAAAATGTTGTTTTTCCTTTCTGAATTTCATGTTTCTCAGATGGTTTCTCGTGGCTAAAACACCACAATAACTTTTGTTTCTTAAGTAAGTATATATATAACTATAAGTTTTGCAAACGTGTATTTATCTGTATATGTATTAGAAAAAATAACTTTTTCTACTAACTAGGCAGTTGCCAATAATATCATTTCAAAAGTAAGAGTAAGTACTTATATTATGTGTACCTGAATAGTTTTAAATTACTTAGAAGTAAGCATTTTCAAAAGCAAAAAATTTAGGAAATAAAAGGTTTAAATATTACATTTGCATTAATTGATGATATGCATGAATTTTACTATATTTTAATTTATTGGGTTGTTCGGAAAATAATTTCATTTTACCCACCTCAATCAGTTTTTTGCCAGTAAAAAGCTACCATTTTATGAGTGTGGAATCAAGCTACCACCGGAAAGATGGTAAAAGATGTTGGACTGAAATTGACAATATACAATTCAATAAAATCTTTATTCATTATACGTTTTCCATTTTCATAAAAAAACGAAATTACTTTCCGAACAACTCAATAGAAATCAACTTACTTATCAAAATAAATAATGCAAACATAGTGATTCAAAATATAATAATCGAAGAATATTTTGGCATTCAGTTCTATAATACATAACTATCCCTTCTAAAACTAACACATTATACTAATTACCAATATATAATTACTTTACGAATACATTTTACTTACTTCATTTTAATATCTTGATTCTAGCTTATCATTCAAATGTAAACGCAATCACTTAAGGTTTTTTTAAACAAAATATGTTTTTCGGTTGTTAACATATTTGTCTGGATTCTTTAAATTTAGATAAATCAATTAAACTATTCCTAATTAATGTTTAATATATTGAAATAGATAGCATTAGTATTTAAATTCTTTAATGTATGAATAAGAAAGACATTGCATCTCCTAAGTATTTTCAAATACTACAAACCACAGTTGAATATGACACGCCGAATTTTAAGTTATAAGAATTAAATTAAGAACATTGATTGTTAAAAATAAATCCATGTTCAACATTATTTCTCGATATTCAAACATTGAATATGATGTAAAGAACAGGTAAAAAATTAAAAGCTAAAACTAAATTACTTTTAGCAAAATTGAAATCAATATATAAACCTATTTAAAAATTTATAATAGTAGAAGAAAATAAGAAATGGAATAATTTTAAATTAATGATGATTTTCTAATTAAAAATACTGGAAGTTCATCAAAATTTATAAGGAATAAATTTATATATATTATTTATAACCAGTATTTAGTACTAACACCAGGAAAGTTAAAAGTTTTAGATAAGAAATTATTTAATTTTTTCGTATTAATTTGATTTCAAATGAAAAACTTATTAATTTTTGATAAAAAAATCAACATGAATACTTCTGTTAAATTTAAGATTAAAAAATAACCAACATCAATACAAGATATTAGATTCTTAAATTCAATTACCAACATTAATACATACAATTGTATTAGGAAATTGCAGTTAAATTTAATATTATAAATCAATGGAAATTAATGTAGCAGTCGGATAACACTGAACTCTTTTGATTGTTATATGAAACTGGATTATTTTATGTGATGACTGGAATTCGTTATTTGTACCCACTAAGTAGATATCCTAATATTTTAAATATTTCATAATGCTTTTCTTATCATTTTTTTCGAGTTATAGTCTTTCTTCTTTCTTTCGTCTCTCGCAAAAGAGAGATAATTTGAAATTTTTCCATTTTTTACCTTAATACATATAAATGCATATCTAAAGATTAAAAATGTATCATATAGCTCTCGTTTTTCAACAAATGCCGGTATTAAATTCAATACCTTCCATCCAAAAAAAATAAATAAAAATAAATAAAAACCTTTGTTTAATCATTGACAGTTATGAACTTGGTTTACAGTAATTGGAAAGGAACACAGTTACACTATTTATTGATCTGTTCTTGGAAACTTAGTAATGCATATAGTTTTTCTTTCTCTGTTGAATTTCAGCAGTATTCATCCTTATATTTTATTTTATTTTCGTTTTTGTCTATTTGTATGGTTCTCATAATTAAATAAATAGTTTTACAGTAAAAATTCTTAGCACAAATTAATTCAACAGAATCATTTTTCCTTTATTTTCTGGATTCTCATTTCTAAAAAAAATTTCCTTAAAGATCCACTGTTTAAAAGAAGATTCTAAAAATTCATTCCTTAGAAAAGATTTTTGGCAAAGCTTTCCTTCCCTTAGGTTAGAAATAAAAGATGGAAAGAAAAAGCAAAATTAAGGTTTTTAAATAAGAACTTTTTTACTATCTATAAATTTTGATATAATATAATAAAAATCTATTAAAATGCCTAATACATGTAACAATTTTGCTTAGTATTCGTAAGTGGATTAAAAATGGACCATATAAATTATATCTTAACTTATTCTCTCTCTAAAAGCTGAAAGTATCTACAAAGCTTATAAATATATAATCAGAACTTTTTAATATAAACAAAATAAATAAGCAACTTGTATGATAAATAAATAACTTGCATGAAATTTGCCATTAAATTGTATTGAATGCATTCCACTGAAGTTCTATAGACTTCTTCTACTCAAAAGATTCAAGAGAATATTAAAATATGCATGAGATTTTAAGAAATATTATTGAAATAAATACAGTTCATATAAATAAAAAAATAAATATATTTATACATACATATTATATATATATATATATATATATATATATATATATATATATATATATATATATATATATATGTGAGTGTGTGTCTTGTAGGCGTATGTAAAAATTTAACAATGTTCTTCAGAATTAACAGAATTTAACTAAGTAATTTGATTTGATTTAAATAAATTAAAAATTAAATTTTTAAAAGTATTTTTTATTCTTAAGCATTTTATCGCTTAATTTCTGGAACAATGCGCAATGCTATTTCTAATATATTTTTTGACTTTACATTTTTGCCTTATTTTCTTCATGACAATATGACCAGAAGGAAAAGACAATTTATTTTTTGCATTGTTAAAAATAAACTTTAACTTTATGTATAAAAAGAAAATACTATATATAAATTATTTATTTATTTAAAATGCAAAATCAATAACAAAGCTATGTCAAGTTTTTTAACAAATTTCTTGATGCTTCACTCTTTAAGAAAACGACAGAACACACAAATTAACAAGTGAGAATTATCTTATTAGAAACTACACTGCTTTATTTATCAGAGTGTAAGAAAACTGGATGGGAAGTTAACACAATATTTACGTTTTGTAGGAAAGGATTTCTTCTGTTATTAAGAAGAATTTTTTCACTTTCTACTAAATCTACATATTATGCTAAGGTGATGTGCAAAAGTGAGTTGATAAATCGATGGTAATAAATATGACTACAATTGAAGTCTTTGGTCTTTGTGCAAGAAATATAATCCAATTAGATCGGGTTTATATTTAATTGCGGTGTAAAATGAAATAGTATTCTCACTCCTCAAGTATATATACTTGCATACATACATCATACCTGCCTACTTAATGCATTTACATGTAAATTAAAATGGTATGAAATAATTTATTTAGTGTAAAAGTATTTTGATAAATATTTTATAGTTATAAGTACAGATAATTTTGTGAAGAATCATTTAAATAATAAATTTTTTCATATGTACTTTTAATTTGAATTTAAACTCATTTTATAGATAAGAAAATTATGAAAATAAATTTAATTTTCAAAATATCTCTACGATTTCAATATAAATAAATTATTTCTACTTTTCACTTTAAAAAAAAATAAAAATAAGCAGAGTAATTTTTTTTCATTTTACCGTATAAGCCATAAGTTGATTATAATATTTATTGTTCTTATATACATTGCATATGATATATACATCAACATTTCGTCATATATATCAACATAGAATTACAATTATTTTTACATAACCTATGATTGCAAGGTTTTCAATTTGATAGTTCCTTTTTACATTCATGTATAAGTTTGAATGCCATTATTGCCAGTAGAGAAATTTCATATACATGAAATTGGAACATTTATATAAATCTGGTTTTAAATATGACATTTTAAAATATATTCAAAATTAGCGTGATATTCTATAAATGTGATGTATGCAAATATATATAATGTGCAAATAAGTACTAAATAAAAGGATGAAAGTTTAATATGCTTCACATATATTTGAAAATTATAACTTAAAAACATTAAAGATAAAAAAGATTTTTTATGACACATGCAACAATATTCATTGCTCGCTGTTTTATCATTACTCTGAATTTCAATAACTAAATACTTCCCTTATTAGTTCTTCAAAGTTATTATTGGTACTCACTTTATAAAATGTACTAAAATATTATAGATTTTTTTCTTGTTTCATTAAAAGTTTAATGATTCATTTTTAAACTATTACTCAAATTTTATTACTAAATTCACAAAATATTGTTTTCAACTATATTCCTGATATTCATTTTAAAAATAAATTTTCGAAATATTTTTTGTTTTCATGATTTAATGACAATGTGTCTCATGCACTTATTTTTATCCACACCACAAATATAATAAGCATTTTAAGCAACCTTTTTCCTACCATTTTATATATAGAATGGTTGAGATTAAGTAAGATGGAGTCTAAAGATAGGATTATATCTAAAAAATGCTTTTCTTGCAAAGTATAAGAAATAATAAATTTTAAAAGAGCTTGCCTGTATGGAATATTTTCCGATTTGGAGTAGAATATTCAGAAAAGAACGTAACATATTCATAGCTGCAGAATTAATATTTAAAATTTTCCAAATAAGTATTTAAATTCCTTATAATTCATGAAATATTTTTGAATCATGATGAATTTTAGCAAAATTCTGTAAAAATAATAAATGTAACTAATGTTAATTCAAACTATTATATATGAAATTATTAAATTCAATATTATAAATACATTCTTTTAAATATTTATGTAAAAAGAACTAGTTATGAAACGTATGCATATTTTATAAGATATCTATGTGCCAAAAAGGCATATTAAATTAGAAGAAAAATTGGAATCTAATAAGTTTTTTTAATTGTAATTCTTATGTCATTTACTAATTTTGTTATTGATTAAATATGCCTAGTATACTGTGAATAAAAATTATCTAATAAGACGCTTATAACTATGATATTCCTGTGTACTGTAGTAGGAGAATACCTAAAATAGGATATAATCAAATTTCCTAACAATAAAAAATTGTAAGAGTGTACAACGATTATTTCTTTCCACGTTTAAAAATATCTACTGACACTGAAAATGTTAATATAGAGTTCCAAAGTGAAGAAATAATATTTATACCTTTATATTTATACTACATTCAAACTAAAACAAATAGTTAAATAAAATATTGGATAGGAAATACGTTATCACTCCTTAGAGTGATCTCATGCTTCTAACCCAATGCTTACTTAAATATGTCCGACATTTTTATTTGGAAAATGATTTTACAGTTTATACATTTTTCAATCGAGAAATTATGGAAATCTACTACATAATTTACAGTTGGAGGACAAAATCTCAAAACTTACCATTCATCCAGGGGGAGTCGACAGCATCATAGATGTAAATCAAAACTCTATCCCAGACCAGGAAGCTGACTTACACAACATATACACAAACGGGTCTAAAATGGATAGTGGAGTGGGAGCAGCCTTTGTTGCAATGAACAATAATAACATCGAGACTATCGGCAAATTTAAACTCGATATGAACTGCACAGTTTTTCAGGCAGAGTTGTATGAAATACAGCAAGCAGTTAAGTGGGCCGAATAACAAGAACAGCATTGTCTTATCTGGTCAGACAGCCAATCTAGCTTGATGGCACTTTCTAATCCCAAAACCACCAGCCCAATCGCTAGAGAGATACAAGATCAACTAAATGCAAGCCAAAACATCAGGTTGAAATGGATTAAAGACCATGTTGGCCTTTTAGGCAATGAACATGCAGACAGATTGGCAAAAGAGGCAACGACCAAAGGAGAGACAACAATACTACCTCTTTCCAGATCCCACTTCCAAAAATTAATAAAAAATCAGGTCAGACAGGAATGGCAATCGTACTGGGACAACGCCACAACTGAACGTCTAGTATATAACATTATTCCTAAGATCGGGGTGACCAAGAAATGCTGGCCCAGACAAAATACACTCTTTGCATCTGGACATGGGCCCTTCCCAAGTTACCTCTATAGATTCGGCGCCAAACAGAACGACCACTGTGCCTGCGGGGATGTTGGAAATCCCTTTCACTACGCCACCAGTTGCCCCTTGACGGACACCTGGCATTTCAGGATTCCAAGTGAACATTTGGTAACCCAGTGGTTCAGGAATTTAATAAATGATCGCCATGCCAAAGTTAAAGTTATAGTCCTAATGAGCTTCTTATTAGAAAATAGGAACTTAATAATCCCTGAGGATAATAATGATGAGGGGGAGGAGGCATCCGATGGGGTGATGCAACCCACTAGTGAAGATGAACTTTAACTCTTCCTATGCTATACCACTTAACGATTTGTGACGTGTGATCAGTGACTGTGCACCGATTCTTAAGTGAGTATCAATTCCCCAATCACTTATCCTAACAGTGGTTTGAGTTTTTCCCACACAAAGAACTATGGATTGTGCTTTTATTCAATTATCCAAGAAAATTATTAATATGAACACTCCTTTCTCTTTTAACAATTACTTATTTATTTTTATTCAAGATTTCAGTTTTTAAAGTGTTTAAACAATTGTTTCAATTTTTAACCGCACTGAAGTTAATACTGCAATGTAATTAGCATCTCACAAACTGTATTGTCTTCACCTTCCTGTAGCATGTGACCTCCAGCAGAAGCGGCTATCCTGCGGTGGAATCTTCTCTTTTCTTTTCGGCAGTCTCCACCAAAACTGGTAGAATCCTTTTAGGATTAGGTACAGGGAGTTCTGCTGGTGTAAACTAAACATAATTTACAGTTGTTTAATTCAGATATATTTGACAATATTTTCTTTTAGAATATTAAACTTTGTAAACCCCAACCCCAACCTCAATTGGTTCATTTTTTATTAACGAAATTATTGTCTTTATAAAATTTTATACAAAGTATATTCTCCTAGAAAAAATAAAGTTGACTGTGCTCTCAAGCTAATAATTAATTATCCTACAAAAAACAGAATATTTATTAAAATATAAGAACCATACCACCTAAACACTAAACTGTATATATAAATACTTAATTTATTTATAAAACTTACTCATGAAATAACAAAGTTTTAATGGTTTTATTTGACATTGGATCCAAATATACTTTGTTTTTCAATGAAGAAGATTTGAATTAAAACTTTAGATTTTAGACTTATCAGAACTCTAATTTATGAAAGAAAAAAGTGCATTAATATGTAATTCTAAGAAGTAATTTCCAATTAAGCAATTAAAGTTATAAATAAATTTAGACTAAAAATTAAAAGAAATTCAGTAAATATTTCGAGTTCTAAATGTAAATTTGACATGATTACTTTTTTCTCAGAATCCTATGGCTTTATTTAATCTTAGCATAAATAATACTGTGTGCAATATTAAGCAGAATATAATTTATTTCATAAAATGTGAATTAAAAATTCTAGCTTTGATATAATCGAGAGATTTGGATGAGGTTTTGGGAAGGGAACATAATTTAATAAATCATAGATCCAAAACAGTAATCCAGGAACTCGTTGTAATTATGTGAATACTTTATAATAAAGAAGTGCGGTATTTATCATGTGCATTTGCTCTTATTTTGTGAAATGATTTGTTTAATGATTTCTTATGATTAATACATATCCACAAATAAAAAAATCATAAAATAATCTTTTTATTCTATAAACTTAAGTGAAAATTTATATAACCATAAAAATAAGACAAATATTTATTCTAATAACTCATGAAAGATATTACGTAATTCAATTCAATTTTCAGACATTTATCGCTAGAGAAAACAATTTATTCTCCTTCCATTACCTACTGTTTCATTTTAATCTTGAATGAAATTCATCTTTAGCCAACGTATTGAATGAATAGACATGTCATTGTCTAGACAGTAAACTTGAATAAATAATATAATGGTAAGTTTATGTGCACACAATAGTGAGAACGAATAAATAATTTAAGCATTTCCTACGAGTATCTGTCCCGATGGAAGAATTTACTCCTACCATGTAAGCTGTGCTCACAATCAAATCAAGTAAATACCTTTCCTCGAGAAGGATCTCGGAAGTTTGGTAATTTAGAACAGAAGCTTTTAAGTTTACCTTATCAAAAGAAAGGTATTTCCCAGGCTCTCTGGAGGATCGAAAAGCCTTCGAGCATCTCGTTTCCAGCCTGCTCACCTATGAGAATAGACGATCGATTCGCAGGCATTTTAACAGTTACTTAACGTTTTCAGACCTTATTGCATTCAATTTTCTTGTCATTAGTTTCTTTGGCTGGTTAAGAAACTCGCTGGACCCTAAAAAATAATGAAACTCAAATTGTACTTGTAATAGTTTGAAAATGTATTGTACAATTTACAAGTAAGTTCTCTTTTAAATTTGAAACTAATGTGTTGAAATTTATTGTTTTTTTTCTGAGAGTATCTATCCTAATTTAAGAATTTACGTCCATCATGCATGAAAATGTTATCGCAATCAAATAACTAATAAAAATTCAGAAAGTAAATTAATAAATATAATAAATAAAGGTAAATAAACGGAATAATAAAAATGTGTTAAAATAATAAGATCACGAAATATCAATTAAAAAAATTTAAAAATGCGCTGTGAAAAATTAAACAAAAAAAACTGAAATAAATTTAGCTTTATTAGAAGTGTATTACTGATTTTATATAAGTTAAGTATATATATTTCTTATCTAAATACATTGAACTCTGTGCTATTTCATAACATTTTTAAACTTCACTGGAGTAACATAATCGCATGTGTTGACAAAAAATCCCAAACATTAATTTACACCATTTGTTTTAATGGAAGTGCTATAGTAAATTAAAAGTAATTGATGTTAAAAAGTAATTCAAAAGAAAATATTATTTTATCAGAATTATTACATCAGAGTGATAGACTTTACTCATTTTTGTAATTAAAAGACCAAACGTAAGAAGGTTTTGTTTGTTTGTTTGTCGCTCAACGGTCATTTTTTGCACACGAGGGCTAATTAGACCGGGACTTACGGCTTAAATTGGATTCCGAACCACTACAAACATCCATGCCCAAGTTGGGATTCGAACCCACGAACTGTTGAACCGAAGGCAAGAGCGCTAACCATTCGGCTGCCAGCTCGGCCAAACGTAAGAAGGAAAATATTCTATATACAAAAAGTTTATTAGTCATAATGTACATAATGTTACCAAATGTTTTTTTTATTTAACCAATTGCTTCTTAATACAAAGTGTATAATAAAATTTACAGTTTTAATTTTTATGACCATAAATTTTTCTTATTTTTTAAGCGTTGATTCATTAATTCTTGCATTTTCTTCATATTTCCTGATTATTTTTAATCTTTGTTTTTGTAAAAAATTGAAAAAGTGAACAAAAAATTAATACGAAAGATTTAATTGGTAAAAAAAATTTAAAAGACAACTTTATACAATATACGAGAAAAATCCTTCAGAAATGTAAAACATCTTTTTATTTCTTATCAATTACTTTCTTTACTTATGAAAAAAAATATTTCCCCCGAAATTTACTATTCGAACTTTTTTAAATATAATTTTTTTTATTTTACTTAATTTCTTCACATAAAAATCCTTACAAATAATTTTTAATTTTAAATAGAATAAAACTTAATTTATATATATATATATATATATATATATATATATATATATATATATATATATATATATATATATATATATATATATATATATATATATATATATATATATATATATATATATATATATATATATACACATATATATATATATATATATTGCATGAATTATAAAAACTATATTAATAATATCAAAAATAAAAAGAAATTCTTTATTGTACTGTCAAGCAGGATTTAACGGGTGACTGGAAACACAAATTACATTCCGTAATAAAATGTTTTGGTAAATCGATAAAATCTTTGCGGAGCTTTAACTATTAACTATTATTTGCATGAAAGAAAAGTGCTGAGAAGCTGCAGATCTAATATTCTTTTTACCCTTCCGAAAATCCAGTGATAACATGAAAATATCAATCAAAATTTTTATGAAAATTTTCGCTTATGTCTATTATACAATAATTATATTTATAATTAAAGATATTTATAAATAAATATGTTTTCTTTTAAATAAATTTATTTTATCGAAATTCTTATCTTTCTATGAGTAAAATAAGATTAAAATATGGTAGCATTCTCCTTGATTGTTATAATATAAATAATATGTTCAAATATAATGCAATATAAACAATAAAATCTTTTCCATATAATATGCATTTATTTCCCATCAATCTGTAATTCTATACCAAAGCGTTATAAACATGTAGAGGCGATAATTGGCAACAAACTGTAAATTACTCTAATAGATTAATAACTTGCTTTGCCATCTCCTATGCTTTACAAGAAGCTTTTTAAATGTTTGTATAACATGTTATCAACCAAATAAATTTTGCAGTGAATTCTTTGGTCCTTACTGTTGGATTATGGGTGGCCAGCAATATAAATTCACATATGTATATATATAGTTCCATATGTTTACATTTCTATATAGAATTAAGACAGAAATGTTCTTACATATCTCACAACAGGTCAAGATTAATAAGTTAAGTTATTCTAAAAGTTTGTGTAATTTATATGGAATGATGGAATGATTATGTCAATATTTTCTTATAAAATGATGGGTATACATAACTTAGATTATGCAAAGACTAGTAATATGCTATGACAGAAGAAATTACAGATTATTGTCGATAATAAATAATAAGTATACTCACTTGCTCTTTTTCAAGATGAAAAGATTGTTAAACTTTTTTTATTTCAAGAAACATGCTTTTTGGTAAAAGAGTCAAGTCTTGTTAATAAATAATTTTATGAAATTATTGGAAGCTTTTACTTTCTATATATAAAAACACCATAGCAACCATTTGCTCTCTGCAAGCTAAACCGGGTAAACCTAAGCGGTGATCTCCTTGTTATTATTAAAAATTTGAACATGTTATTATTATAAATTTAAACAAGAGTGAGTTTTTTAAGATATCAAGTATAATAAATGAATCAAGCCCGAGTAATTTCTCTGATGTAAATTATATAATTATAAGATTTTTTTCTTTGTTTGTCATCTTTAGAAGAACGATATATTATGTAAATAAAGACTTTCATCATTCTGTGACATTTCATTCATGCAAAACAAGATATAACGAACTTAATTCCTTACTGTTGTATTTTAATTTTTTGTTCAAAATATTTAGTTTATAAATTTCATGCGTTAAGTTGAAATAAGATAAAAAAAATATTAACATTTTTTTATAAATTAGATTTTGTGGAATAGTCAAACAAATTATCTGTAAATTTCTGCAAGTAAATTTTTATTATTCATTCATTGGAAGAAAAGTAATTTTAGACAAAGCAAAATTTTAGAATGCTTAAGTGACTTCTAAAAAATATTATGCCCCTATCAAATTTTTTTAATATCTTAAACTTTTATTCTTCCAACTTCCTATTTACATAGAAAATATTTTTAATATTTTTATATAATCTTCTGTAGGGTGATTATTTAAGTTTTGCACTCAGAAAATGCAATACACATGATCGAGAAAGAAGACATACATTTATCTATTCTTACTGTAGGTAAAAAGGTTTTTACCATTCATTATTAAGATACGGTCTTTCTCTTTTGGAGCAATCGTTTCAGTAGAAAATTACTGAGAGCCACAAGACTTAACGATTGCGTGTATTTTGTCCCTTAACATTCACTTTTTCTTTGGCTGAACGGTAAACGAAATGATGCCTATTGCTGCTATTATGAGCAAATAAAATACGTTTTAGGGAGTCTCATTCTGGGGATGTTACTTAGGTAAAGAGTCACTGAAAAAGTAATTCATTTACAAAAAACTGATATTGCATATGTATTTATTTAATTAATCAAAACCATAACAATAAATTATTATCACCGTTTGTTAAAAATAATAAATTTTTTTATCGCTTTTAAATATTTTTTCTCGATTTCTTGAGCAAAAAGTTTTGTAATTTTAGTTTATTTAATGTCAATTTTCGTGGTTTTTTAGTGTAATAAGAATAATTTCCGTGATTGAATATCACAGACAGTTCATAAATGAATTATTGTTAATTTTGAAACTTATTTTTGTTCCTAAACTTTTATCGGGAATAAATGTTTCAGAATTGCTTCTCTTTAAATATATGAAAATTTTGTAAATCATGACACAACCAACCAACCAACCAACCAAACCACCCACCCACCCACACACACACACACACACACACACACACACATATATATATATATATATATATATATATATATATATATATATATATATATATATATATATATATATATATATATATATATATATATATATATATATATATATATATATATATATATATATATATACTGAAAAAATTAAAATGAATTGAACAAATACTATATATTTAAAATGTATTAAATGTTGTAATTGAAAACCTCGTGATAACTCTCATAAATATTTTAATTTTATAAATCACATTGTGTAGTGAATTTCTCTAAAATGCTGAAATTATTTTTAGGAAAAATAATTCTCTCAAAGTTTCTTTTTCTTTCCTTACATTTAATCAAATTAATATATTTCTGTATTTTTCGATTAAACTGAAAAATAAACCCTACATTGTTATATTTAATGTTACTAAACATTTTTGCGTAACATTAATGTTAATTTTATGGATCTATAATTTTAGAATTATTAAATTTTTATGTAAGAAAATGAAACTATTCCTTTGATTTTTGACATGCAAAACAACACTCAACAATTTTCAATGCCATTTATATGTATCATATTCAGTATTAATTAGCTTTCTTATTTACTCCTTTTCAAAGTAAAGTATTCAACACACCAGCTAAAATATTTATTTCAGTATATGCATTTTAACCTTATTCCTCGAGGAATTTTTCCGTTGACACATTTATACCGATATTTTTGGTAATTTCCCTCGAAAACGTTTCATGAAGATGCTTCCATTCTTATCTAAACGGTGTCTTTTATAATTTAGGCTCCTTATAATGTCACACAGCAGACGACAGATTGCGCAAAAGAGTTAACATATTTTTTTTATTTATTTCTTGCACCACTTCAAGACATACCCTGTGCAATAAAGATTCCATCTAACTTAATGCTAATAGCTCCCTAGAAGGAAAATGTCAAGTTGTAAAACAGAAACTTTGATTCTATAATTTAACATTTCAGTTTAGTTTTCAAACTAATGCAGTAATTTTTAATTTTAAAATATAAGTAAAAAAATTATAAATTACCCACTTATTATCTTTTTTTCAAAAGCAGGATAAGTACTAGTAAATATTATACATATATATATATATATATATATATATATATATATATATATATATATATATATATATATATATATATATATATATATATATATATATATATATATATATATATATATATATATATATATATATATATATATATATATATATATATATACAGATAGATATACACATATAGCCATATAAATTAAGCCATGACAAATTTAAATTTAACTTACAATTATATATACCTTAAGATTTTAAGAGAATAAAATGTTACAAAATAAAAGTATTTATTATTGTTATGAGTATCCTTGTAATGAAATAATTGCAAATTTTTATTAAAACAAAAATTTATATTAAAATGTTGAACATCGTGAGTAAAAACTGTGCTATCTTTAATATTAAACGCCATTAAAGATAATAATTATTGTAGATTTTTATTAAACATGAAATAATGCAACTGAATGTTATTATTAAAATGACATTTAAAGCTAAAATTCGTGAGTTTTAATTATTTCTTAAAAGTAATATTTTACCAAAATATCCTTTCGTATATACTTATTTAAAGCTTGCTTAAATTTAGTTCTATAAATAACTAACCTCACTTTCTCAATATATTTGGAAAGAAAAAAATTTTTTTTCTTAATTAGCTTTTCATAAATGCTTCTAATTTTAATAGTCATTTTTAGGAGTTTGTATTTCACTATGGATTAAATATTTAATTATAATTTTACATTAGTTCTTAAAAATAAACTTATTACACTTATTTAAATTTTCTGAGGAGATAATGTGCTATCACAAGTATAAGTAAACAATAAAATGTGCGAAAACATAGCTAAGAAATAACTAAATAAAAACGAAATATAATGAACAAAATTAGATAAAGTCTTTTTTATGCTCTCTCAAGATTTCACTATATTATTCGAGTAAAACTTTATGTATTAAATATTTTTAACATAATATATATTAAAAGAGCATGAAGCTTGTATATGGCCAAATACTTATCCCAATGAATAAATTCCCTGAAAATTTATTTCCTATGACTTTATATAGATAACATACTTTTCAATATAGTTTAAAGTTAGAAAAAATATTGAAAAATGATGAAAACATATTTTGCTAATTGTTATATTTTAATTTTTTTTTTGAAATATGTTAAAAAAACATGCAACAAGCAGTTGAAATTTCAATATAGGGTTACATTTATAATAACAAACCTATTAAAATCTTGAAGGTAATAAAATTTCAGTAACTATCGGGGTGAAACTCAGAATGTTTTAATGGATTACCTCTTTGGATACTAATTAGGAAAAATTAAGAAATATAGTACACAGAGAATTAGTATCCAATTAATTTTTACTTCAAAAGAGAAATGACTGAATTGTAGGTAATCTGGGATAGCAGTGCATTCATTCTAAAAACTATTAAGTCTCATTTCCAACTAAATCCCACTTAAATTTCCATGTACCAATAATGTTAAAATCAAATTCTAATTAATGTGCTTTATGAATGGATTTGTACTGCATAATTAGCTAAATTAGAAATCAGAATATTAGTGGTGAAACAATGTAACTATGGTTTACAAGCGCATTACAGTCTGTCTTAAGCAAAGCTTACTTGCAATCTAAATATGTTTACTATAGTAAGTCCGAAATAATACAAGCCAAATGGAGCCACGAAATTCTGATTAAATGCAAATGAAAGGGATTACGTTGAATTCTTATTAAAAGTGATTTAATTTACCAATTCACTTCAACAAACAAGTTCAATTTATTATAAACATAATCTCTAAGCATTAAACTGTATTTACAAATAAGGTTTCTTGCATTTAAAACATTTTAAATTAATGTTTTTAAATATAGTTTTATGCATTCATTAGTTTATTATTTGAATTTATAAGAACAATTCTAATTTGTCGTAGTTTTAGGCACATAGCATTAAGTTGCAATTTTAATCTGTTTTATAACCAATGATCATTCATTCATGGAAAATTCTGCTTGTTAATTAGTTCATCTCAAATTATAAGTTATTTGGTTTGAAATAAACAAATTATATTTTTAATAATAGGCATTTAAAAGTTTTTTTGAAACAAATGAATGCAAACAATTTTAAATGAATAGAAGCAATGATAAAAATTAATACAGTTTCCAAATACCATATTATTGTAATATATACATATATGTTACCATAAGCATGCATGTCCACCAAACAATATGTATTTATGTCTGATTTTAAATCTATTTAGAATAGAAATTTTTTAAAAAAATATTATACTTTTGATGAAAAAACATTACATTTATAAAAAGAAAGAAGAAACAATGAGAAATATCTTTTTTCGTTGTTTTTAAAAACGAAAATACTTGACTAAATTGAAGCTTTCCGCAGAAATACTTGCAAAATTCTCATAAAAGAAATTGTTTATAAACTTATAAAATTAATTTTTAGCTTAAAAATTTATCTTACTTATTAAAATTTATGAAATTTCTTACATCACTATGATTTTTTAAATACAAAAGTCCCAATCAAAAATTCCAAACATGAAATTGTGGATAATTTTAAAAAATAAATTGTAAAAAATGTTCTTTTTCATTATATTACGTACATGAGTTAAAATTATTTCTTTTGTTCTGTTTCCTTCTACATATGTATACACACATACAAGGCAAGCAAAAAAGCTCTTGCCATGGCATCTAGTATCTTCTGCCAACATGTCTCCAGTTGTACAATCCCCTTGCAGTAAAACCCAGTAGTTTTGGACGCAAAGAAGTCCTTGAAGGCTTAGCTCAAATATGCTTCATTGGTTTCCAGATAATTGTCCAAGAAATGGAGGAGGTGATAATCTGATGGTGCAAGGTCAGGTGAGTAAGGAGGATAGGACGAAATCTCCCAACCAAGATACTGTAAGGTATTTCTGGCAATGCGCTTGACACGCTTCTTCGTGTTATCGTTTAAGAACAGTACGTGCTTCCAGTTAAACAGTGCTGGCTTACAATAGCTGCGAGTACAGGTCCACAGTGACCGCTTAGCCCATTGGTAGCAGCTCATAGTGAACCATTTGATGACTAGTCCATCAGACACCAGTTGCATCACAGAGGGATACATCTTCCGACCTGAATTTTCGTAATTAATGACTTGCTATACGTTCATTCACAGCACTATTCTCAAACGTTGACATACATGGCGACGTAATGCAGAAGCTGATAAGCCTACTTTAAAATCGTAAAGAAAACACCACTGAACGAGCTATTTCAACATGTCCATTTCTCTTCGCTACTGTAAGAGTGAAAAATGTGCGCAGTGGACTTGCATTTGTAACGACTGATATTTTTACTCTCGTCTGATCGATGTCTTAACCAAGTCATACACTAATCTGCATACTTATTATCAGTTCGTTCAATGGCAACTCGAGAACGGCAAGAACTTTCTTATTTATGATATATATCAGCTATAATATTTAATTTATTTAATAAAAATATATGCATTAAATAATTATTGTGGTTAAAATTAGTAATTGTACTTTAGACAAAATTATTTTTTATAAACACGCAGGTGATCTGTGGAGAAAGTTTTTTTAAAAGACTACAGTTTTTCCACTTCTGTTGTTTCGAGAAAAAACATATATTTTGTAAACATAGTTTAAGAATCAAAAACACGTTTTCTACCTTTTAAGAAGGTTTTCAAATATATTGTTTATTTGGTGAAAATTATTCCTAGTCTGTTTTTTTGAGATAAATAAGATAATTGCTTTTCTATTTGGCACATTTTACATGAATAATGTCTAAAATGTTTGATTAAATTTCTGCTTTCTTATTATAGAATTTACAATAAGAAAGGAGTAATTTAATGAAAGAATTTCAGCTGAAATGAATATTGGCATTAAATAATATAATATATTAAAATAAAAGAAAATATATTAAAACAGTTGCTACTATCATAAAATGCTGTTTCCTTTTTTAAATGGAATTAAAGGTGAAAGAAATTTTTATAAATTTATATTATTAGCCACTTTTTTCTTATTTAAATCTGTAAATATTTCCAATGAGATAATCCAGAATACTAATTTTTTAATCTTCATTGTAGCCTGAACAAACTTCAACCTATGCAAACATTTAATGTTTGTCGAGTTCGAACTAACATTCGAGGGAAAAAATAACCGTGAAACAACAAACCAAAGAATATCAGCATTTGCCAGCTGTAAGTTCTGCTAATTCAGACATCCATGTAATCCATTATTTTGTAAATCGATAAATAAACGAGGCTAAGTCACATTTCAGTTATCTTTCCTTTTTATCATGTTATTTCTTCCAAAGAATTTCTATAGTTTATAAGTGGCCAGCTATTGAATAATAAGTTTGCTTTTTTTTAAATATATATTTCCATTCCCTTTACAATCAAGCGAATTTAGTGCGTATTTTTCAAGAAGTTACTAATCTATATAATTGTTTGACCAATTTAAAACTTAAAACATTTTGGTACAAAGCTACAATGAGCAGCTAGTTGACTCTTAAATAAAGTTCTGATTCAAATTTATTTATAAATTAATTACATATATTATTATATATATAATTAATTGGCTTAGTGGTGGCTTAGTGGCAGAGTTTCACGCTCCCATGACACAGATCCGAAGTTCGATCCTCGGGCTGGGCAAGGTTGACTCAGCCTTTCATCCCTTCAGTGGGTCGATTAACTGAGTACCAAGCATGCTTGGGAACTAAACACTGGGGGTCTTACGTTAGGCTGACCACCTTATTGGGACACATGCTTCGCACCCCAGGGCACTCGGTCATGAAAACAGTTATGGGCACTGTAGGCCTTGGCTCACATGGGCTGTCATGCTATGGAGTTTAGTTTATTATTAAATAAATTGGAAAAACTAACTATTTATTTTAGATTGCTGCTTAAATGATGCAGTTAATTATAATCAATTTTGTGTGAAATCAAATTATTACGTGTTTTGTCATTACTCTTGTATTTAGTTGATACTATTTAGCACTTTATGACATTTTAAATTTATTTCTCAATGTTAATTTTTTTATTTAAGTAAAGTAACTGTGTAACACCTTTTAAATTTAATACAATTAGGTGTGATTTGATTTGAAATTTAGAAATAATTTGATACACTCCGACAGTGATGTTAACCATAATAGTATAAACTCCGTAGTCAGCAAATTGTTTAGATTTTACCGCACTTCATAATATCATATAATATTTTTATTTATATTTAATATGAAAAAACTTATTCTTAAACTATTAAATTTTTAATGGTTACATAATGAAAATGAATGGAACAAAGTATATAATGAGTATAAATTTAATTTAGTTAATCTTTTTATGAAAAAGAAATTTAAATACTTCGAGTATGCGTGTAGAAAATGGCAAAAATCAAAAAACGAAGAGGCATCATTATGGAATAAATATTGCTTCATGACAAGGCAGAGCATCATAGTAAAATTTAGATTATCAATAAATTGTAAAACTGTCCCAAGTGGATATACGAGCATCACTCATCATGCGCTTCTAGAAAGTCATTGGTTGTCTGGAATTACTGTTCTCAGATAAATCCCGTTCACTGTCAACCATTTAACACTGTTTGGAACCTGAGAGCTATGTTTCTAGCTCACACATAACACAACTAATTGCGTTCTAATAATGTTGGAGAAGTAAGCGATAAGAGAATAATTGTAGCCTAGACAATATAAACACATTTTGCAATTCCACCTATTTTGAAGGTATATACATGCTGTGTTCGGTAAGAAATGGATTAGAAATAAAAAAATGTTGCTCAAAACTATAAAAAAAATATTTAATACCCTATCTACAGAAGTGATGTGTAGCTAGGACATTGCGTAATCACACGTTATTAAGCAATGAAAAGGTTGAGAAAAATAATAGAAAATAATATCCAAATAAAATGAAAGTCTTGAACCATATTTAGATATCTTATTAGATACTCAGATAGGACAATTCAATACTTAGAAAATAATTTCATTACGTAAGATGAATGTTTAAAAATGTTATCGCTAAAACACCAGCCTAACCAATTAAAGCACATGATCCGCATCAATTGATTCCATCCATGTTGCTTTAATTTAATAATATTGTTTTCAATTGCTCCACACAACTCATTGAAACTCTCAGTTTTCTATGATCTGATCAAAGCTTAACTCTGAGAAGCATTATTGTGACTTCGAAATGATAGGCATTATTCCGCGTATATATATATATATATATATATACATATATATATATATATATATATATATATATATATATATATATATATATATATATATATATATATATATATATATATATATATATATATATATATATATATATACCGGGTGATCCAAAAGTCAGGACGAACTTTAAAAATGAATAATTCGAAAACGAATCACGATACAAAGATGCGGTTTGCACCAAACGAATGAAAAATAAACCGGGATTTGTGTAGCAATGAAAAAAATAGTTCTGTTGGCGACCAACAGATGGCGCTATAGTGTTTTATTGCAACAAAAGATGATTTACAAATGAAACAATGATTAATGAAGTCAGATTAATTACAGTTAATTAGTACTTACTACAGTAAATGTTCAATGTGATGTCCATCATTCAGAAGTAAAGCTGTTATACGATTCACCACACCATTCACACCCTTTAGTAACATTTCTTGCGTTATGGCAGACACATTTTGGCGGAGGGCATCTTTCAGTGCCGCTAGTGATGCCGGTTACTCGCTGTACACTTTTGACTTCAAGAAGCCCCACAGACAAAAGTCACAGGGTGTGAGATCGGGAGATCTTGGAGGCCATGCGTGATTAAAGTAGCGACTGATAATACGATCCTCCCCAAATGTTGAGCGTAGCAGGCGTTGCACAGGCAGAGCAATATGAGGTGGTGCTCCATCTTGCATAAAGGTGACTGTTTGGATTGTCTGTCGGGCTTGCAGTTCAGGAATAATGCTGTTCTGTAACAGTGCTAGATATCGCTTACCGGTGACAGAAACTGTTTGGAAACCTGTCTGTGTGACTTCCTCGAAAAAAATGGACTAATTATGAAATCAGCAGTGAAGCCACACCAGACTGTCACTTTAGGCTGTTGCATGGGTACATCAACAAATGCATGTAGATTTTCTGTGATCCACACTCGACAATTGTGGTTGTTAACAGCGCCAGAAAGTGTGAAATGTGCTTCATCTGTCCAAAGCACAGTGTGAAGCCAGTCGTGCTGCTCTTCCATCTTATTGAAGACCAAATTCGCAAAATGTCGGCGAGAGTCGAAGTCAGGAGGTTGCAGTTCTTGGTTATGTTGCAACTTGTAGGGATACCGTTGCAAAGTTACTCGCAGCGCTCTCCAGACACTTCCATACGACACTCCTGTCTGCCTCGAAACTTCTCAAGCACTGCACTCCCCATGTGCAGCAACCGCCAACATGGCTTGCACCGTCTGCTCCACTGTCGTGGCAACAGCAGCTGCAGTTGAGGGACATCCATTTCTTTTACGTGACGCCAAAGAACCTGTAGCTTCAATTTTTTTCACAATTTTGTTCAATGCAGAAGACGTTATTGGTCCTTTGCTATCTCGCATACCCTTCATGTAGCGATATGCTCGCAATGGCACTTTCCGAATTCTTATAAAACAGTTTAACTAAGAAGGCTTTCTCAACTATGGACAGCATTTTGATGCATACCAGCTTCGACTACCATTACCTGCAGTAGTTGCTTCTTTTTATATCGTTTGTTGCATTGCATAATCCTACATCAGAACTCCGACAGCGCCATCTGTTGGTCGCCAACAGAACTAATTTTTTTTCATTGCCACACAAAACCCGGTTTCTTTTCTATCCGTTTGGTGCAAACCGCATCTTTGTATCGTGATTCGTTTTCGAATTATTCATTTTTAAAGTTCGTCCTGACTTTTGGATCACCCTGTATATATATATATATATATATATATATATATATATATATATATATATATATATATATATATATATATATATATATATATATATATATATATATATATGTATATATATATATATATATATATATATATATATATATATATATATATATATATATATATATATATATATATATATATATATATATATATATATATATATATATAATATTCATATCAAACTCTAAAAATCCTTGCACTTCAAGTTTTTAAAATTAAGTCTTCTAAATATTTTTACCGAAACTTTTGGCAGAATTTAGTTATAGTTTATTACATTGAGAAAGACTGCTCTTAAAGACTAAGAAATTAAATCTAAAATCGGTAGCAAATGCTTTCGTTACTAAATTAAATTTTTGCTTCTAATCTAGTACAGGTTAAAATTCTTGATAGATTCTCAACTCTGAATTTTTTATCCGGATATAGAGCAGTTTCAAACATTTTTCCAATAAAAAATTAAATTACAGAAACAGGTAGGTAATCGGTGATTTTATTTCCCGCGATTAAACCTTTTATCGATAAAACTAGAAAATTTTAATTATGAAGCTCTTTCTTTTATAAATTAAATTCACATTTTTGGATATTAAGTAAATATTATATCTATTCTTTAATCATATAATATACAACTTTTTTTTGAAATATTACGTTTTGTATCTGTAATGAATATATAACTCAATTATATTAATTTTATCAAAAATCAAATGACGATAGTTTAATTTTTTTGAGATAAATCAACATCATATATTTAGCATAAAACAACATACATAATATTATTTCTGATAGTAATAAAGTGCAAATGAAAAATATTTTTGAGGGTGCTACCGAAAAAATGTTAAATAATTATTTTATCTCAACATCATAAATTTAGAAGTCAGAGCTGCTCGATCAAAGGTAGTTTTTATTACCAGGGTGTGAAGGGGACCATCACTATATCAAAACAATTATCACTAATTGCATAACGATTATCACTTTTCTATATAGAAGCATTTATTAAATCTGCACATTTCATAGTGGATAAAAATAGATTATTATGTTACTGAATATCGTCATTTATATATTACAGGTTTAATATTTTGCTGTATCCACTATTAATCTAGAAAAATAAAAATGATATTTATACTCTCCGCATAATTAAGTGACGGTTTTCTAATTTTTCAATCACACATCATTTCAAGAAGATTACAATATATATCAGATCTTTAATTGTTTACTATGTAGTGTCAAATATTTTTCGACAGTAGCGTTATTCTGTGTTTGCAGAGGTTAATCTGGTTATACCAGCTTTCCTTGAAAACACATTTTTTCTTCAAAGCATTCTTGACACAAATGAGAAAACAGGAAAATGAACATCAGCTATGATACAAATGATAGTCCTGATTACTCTTATAAATTCAAATTTTTAATATATTTTAAATAGATTTGTTGGTGAGAAGTTCACTGTGTAGTAGCCAGAAATTTAGGCAGCTTGTGTTATGCTAATATGCTCAAAAATCAAAAATATTTTTTGCAGAAAAAAATCTGGATTAATAATTTTCTTCTCTCATGAAAAGAAAAATTTTCTTCTTAATTCTCTTTTCTTCTCCATTATTTTCCGTGAACAAAATCATTGTCAAGAGCATTTTCAATAATGAATACAGTAAATAAGCAACAATAATGTCACATAATGTAGCATACAGTAACCATTCCTCTATTGGAGCAATATTTTCTTCAACATATGCAGTCATCTGATCAAATTACGAAGATTTATTAATGCATTAAATATATTATTGTACATTATGCATTATATATAGTTTGTACAGTAGAGTTGAATTAAACCAATTGTTAATTACTTAACAGATTATATAAATCAATTATTTTAAGATTTAAAGAACACAAAGAAATTGAATGTTTCTTCTGTTTAAATGCATGGCTCTATTAAAACTCTCTATGAAGATTTTCCACACTACCAATCTAAGCAGTAGAATAACATGAAGGTGATAAACAGTTTCAATAAATTAAGAAATATTATTTTTAGTAATTATTTTGTTTTGGAAAAAGAATTTTTTAATTTACTTAACCTTGAACTAAATGATATAATACAATTTTGATGTATGCATAATTTAATAAAAGTTTGCTTTTTTCTGAAATCATTTAATACTTTCAATAACATTTTTAAAATATAAATATTTTTACATAATGATTTTCTGTTAAGTACGTAAATATCTTGGAGCAAATAATATCAGTATTCGAAACAGTTTTGGGGAAATGAATTTTACATGTCATAAATAAATGAAAATTATTATAATTCATATTAAATGACAATCATTGTATTGAAATAATGTAGTTATTAAAATTCTACATTCTGGTAAATTTCCATTCTGAGCCTATAAATTGCAAGTTTTCATTGAATTTAAATATAAATAGATTTTTAGTATTCTAAAAATTTTATGTTTATATTTTCTAAAACTTTCTTCACATTTGAGAGCATTAGATATTTAATTTTTATTTCTACTTTATTTAATTTTTTAAGAAACAAAGTGAATAATAGTAATTTAATAAATTATATAATATTAAAAATTAGTAGCAACCATAGAAAATCCAAAAGGACACATAAATTTATAAAATTGATTTTATCTTAATTTTTTTAAAATTGCTTTAAAAAATTATAATTACAAAAACTGGTGATATGATGAAATTTATATATATGTATGCTAAATATATATTTTCAAAAACTTCATATCCATATGAGAAGTTTATACTTCATAATGTTTGATAATTTTTTTCAAAAAATTCCGGTAAATTTTTTTTTATTATTTTTGAACAGTTAGACTCAACTATATTCTGATACGTAGAAAAAGGATTTCGATTCTCTTAACAGCCTCTTTTGCATCAAAAGCTGAATAAAATATAAGCTTTTTTGTTGAATTTTCTACTGTAGATTATTTGCTATTTAAAATTAAGCAAATTTGTTGAATCCTCTGTGTTTATCGTTTATTGAAAATTATAATTCGAAATGTAATTTAAATAATATCTTTTCATAGGATTATTTTTGAGTTTTACATGATGAATAAAAAAACTCAATGTTTGATTGTTCCTATTTCATTCTGAGCTTAGAAATAATGTTTTATTTTTAAATTATAATAGATTCAATTATTTTCTTCAAAGATTTTAATTGAAAATAAAATGTATGATGGTATTAATACTCAAGCTGTGTTTGTTTAAAGTCAATATTTACAAAATTCAATTTAAATAATTTTATTTTTATGGGAGAAAAATCCTCAGAAAATTTAATGCAAACTATTTCAAAAGCATAAGACAATCATATACCTGTCATGGAAGTTTGATAAGAATAAACACCCAGATATATGAATGATGTAAAAAATTAAATTTATATTTCTTTGTATGTGGGTTACTTATTTCACATTAGATTATTTATTTAATTCATTTATGATTATTTTAATAATTATAATGAAAGATGCAATGAAAGTAAACATGCAGGGCACGAGTTTAAAGTTTGATATGCTATTAAAGTGGACTAAATATTACCTTATTTATTAGTCTTCACATAATCATCTTTCTTTCAGCACACTTTTTAATAAATGCTTAGTAAAATTATTTAAACTTTATAAAATTAAGACATTTTAAACGATATTATTGGTGTTTCATGAATGTGAACTAAGAACCTTCAACTTGCAAAAGAGCTCATTTTTAAATATTAGGCAGAGCTATATAATTAATATTTGATAAGATCAACGATCAATTACAGATGATATAATAAGTTTTAATCACATAATTTATTTGTGATATTTTTTCTTTCTTAAGCGAAAATATAACGATAAATCTTTTCAATATTATTAAATAACACTAAACATTATAAGAACATGTTTAAGTGCAGCGACTCTTTTTGCATAACCTAATTTAAGTCGGTTTAAAAAATTGTCATCTTGATTGATGATAGCAGCTAAATATGTTGATGTATTAAAAATGTAAAAAAATAGTAAATAATATAGAAAAAGGCTAAATATTTTTATCGATTTCAAATACTTACTTCAATACAATGAATAGTTTAAAATGCCAATTTATTTATTAAAAGTAAATATTCCAATTACTTTATAAAATAATTCAGCTTTTATGAGTTGTATTATTATTTAATTGCTGTTTTTGCTTAAAAATTTATATTGGGAGGAACAGAACCTAAATTACCTTAAAATTCAATGCAAGCAATTTATAGCTTGCGAAGTTCTTTTGTATCAAACGCAATTTTTATTTTTTGAAATTTTTTTAAGATTTTTATATTTGCCTTTTAAAAATTGGTATAGAGTTTAGCATTTTTTAAAATTCTATATATTTTATTAAATAATTATGCATTAATATTGCTATTATCACATTTCTTAAATATGAAATATTTAATTCTATATAAGATTTTGTTGAAAGTTTTTTGACAGTATAAAAAACTACTTGTGGTACTTCAATATAATTAAGCGTCAAAATGATTTTTATAAATTAATATAATAGTATAATTTCTATGGCTTTTATTTTATTTAAGGGAAGTATAAAATCTGATAAAGTTTTCATTTTGTTTTATATTATATGATTTAATCTGAAGAATTAAAATTTATTTTGCAGCTAGATTTTCTTAAGAAATAATAAGAAATATTAAAAACCCGAGTACAGTTGTGCTGATATTTAATCATTCAAGCACATACAAACAAAATACCTAAAAATGAGGTCCCTATAGAGACTTAGAACGAGTTTTTAACACATGCATAAAAGCTTCTTGAAGGATGTTTTTATTTTAAAAAATATTATTATATTTATGAAAAATAAAAAATAATTTTAAAACATGTTTCCCTAACTATATTTGATGAACTTTATATTAAATTCAAATTAGACTAATAAATAGTAAAACTTTCATATAGTAAGAGATGAATTAAAGGAAGTATTAAATAAGTTCTGATAAATGGGATTTTAATGATATTCAAGAATTCTTTTTCTTCCAGCAGAGTTGAAAAATAAACTAGTACAGTTGCAAATTGAGAAATAAAAGGTTGATGCAATACATATGTGATGCTTTGTGATGCTTAGAAAAAAAGGTTAAAATAAGCATCTATAATTTTGATCGTGATTAATCTTCCAAGACCTACGCAAATTGATTTTCAAACGGATCACTATTTCGAAATATAAAGAGGAAATTTACTCAACGTTAGCTGCCAAATTTTACGATGAGGAAAATTTATTCAAGTAAAAATTTATTTAGAAAATAGTTTTTAAATTAATTGAAAGATATTTACTTGTACGCAACAAAAATAAAAAGACGAATTTATAAATCCGAATGTAAAAGACAAAAGTAATAATTTAGTATCCATAAAAATGAAATACAAAGAAATTAGAGAATTTAAACTCAAGGATTTACATTTTCGTTAAAAAATGAAATAGTGTCCATTTAATTTCCATTATTTCATGAGAATACAAAAAGTTTTATTTGAGCATTGATTTAAGAATTAAAAAGGATATCAACTTTTAATGGATTATAGAGTGAATAAAAACGTTTTTATAGAAATATCTTCAACATAAATCCAATCCTTAAAACCAAACGTTTCAAGAGAATTATATGCAATGTCCCATTTATGCTTTTACTATATTTATATGAAAAGAGAACTTCACAATTATAAACATTTCTTAGCTTATCAATAATTTTAAGATCAAGACATAAAGGAATATACTTTTAAATTTATTCATTTGTCTACCGCAACTCAAATTCTGATTTTAATTTATGTTTTCAGAGCATAAATTTCCACATTATTACACTATGCATTTTCATAAAGTTCCATTTTATTCAATTTAAAATGTATGCTCTATCATAACATTTTATATAGATCAATTGTTATGTAAATTAAATCCTCCAAAAATCTTATTTCAACTTAATATAAAAACTGGTTTTGTCAATCGAATGATGTGATTTCACACAATTTTTATGAAATATATTCTCTTTTAAAAGATATTTTTTACAATAATCATAGTATAACATTATGTTGATAAACTTTGTTTATAAGTTAAATGTGTCAAATTTAAATAATTTTTATGTCAAATATTTTAAAACGCTTACAGTATTATTAAAACCCTTTGAATAGAAAATTAAAATGTAAGTTATTAAAGTACTTGAGACAATAATGAAAATATTTGGTTATTTAAATTCAAAGGGTATTTTTGAATATTCAACAAATTTAATAACGCTATATTAATATTTTGTAATTTTTCTGTACATTTTTACCGCATTTTAAATTTTATGATATAGTAGAAATAATTTAACTAAATACATATATTTCTCTCTCTTCAGCACTAAACATTTCTGACATGAGGTACAAAATTTTTAGTTATTATGAGTTTATATTATGATTATTCATAAATCTGATCTGAAGTATGATAAAGATACTGTTGTAATTTCAATTCTATTTAAAGATAATTTTTTTTGTTATTATATTACATTTCTTCCATATTAATATTGAAAATTGATTTTAAAAATTAATTCTCGTTACATATATATATATATATATATATATATATATATATATATATATATATATATATATATATATATATATATATATATATATATGTGTGTGAGTGTGTGTATATCAATACAGTTAAGTTTCAATCCTATTTTCGTGTAACAAAAATATTTTATCATACTCATATAAAACCATTTTAAGAAAAGATTAATAAGTATATTAGAATCAAAATAAGCAATCCAAAGATTTATTCAAGAATGAAAATAAATTATTCTTTCCAGAGTAAGATAATTGCAATTTATGACTGCTTATTTACTTTTTTAAAAAATCAAAAATTAATCAATAATTTAAAAATCAGAAACTCATAATATCTACCTATAAATGAATATTAGATATATGTTTCCTTTATTATTAAAAATTTTTTATGAAATTAAGGACACCTAAAATTTTGTTTAAATATTGTTTAATTAATTACTGTGTTTACTATTGGCATGTCTTTGTTTTCGTATTAATAAATATGCTATCAACATAGTTCATATTCCTATAAGTGTGTATGAATTCTATTCAAGTACCCTTTGGATTTATAATTGTTTATGCTTATTTCTTCTAACTTTAGTACAAAATGAAATAACAATAAAAATTATAATTTTATTACAGGTTTTATGCTTCATTATAAATAATTAATACAATTTTAAAAAGTAGCACAGAAGAATTTTAAAATTAAAATTTTTAAACCATTTTCATTACTAAAGGAAGTCAGCTCTTAAGTCTTAGTGGCTTGAAATAATAATTGTTGTTAGTTTACTTACACATTTTTAATAATCCTTAGTAACGCTTATTTACTTTTATAAAAAAAGAAAAAATATTTATTCAGAAGTAAAAATATGAAGTACTATATGTGTGTCATAATATACTTTTTAATTAAATGACGGTTGAATAAGATTTTACTGTTTAAATCGCAACTCACAATATTTTTTATACTTACAAATGACACTTTTGATACTTTTTGTGGATATCTTAAAGTGAATCAAAACCTAGTTGCGTAATCGTAGTGATTCGCGCTCTAAGGGCACGGGTCCGAGGTTCGATCCTCAGGACAAGCAAGTTTAACTCAGCCTTTCATCCCTTCAATGGGTCGATAAAACTTAGCATCAAGCATTCTTCGGAAGTAAACACCGGAGTTTTGCGTTGTGCTGACCACCTAACTGGAACATATGCTTCGACTTCGGTCATGGAAAAGGTGTGGTTTCTGTAGGCCTTAATACCCATATGGGCTGTTGTGCCCCTGTGTCAAGTTTATAATGAATAATCATAAATTAATTGGATGTAATTAATCGAATAAAATATATATATACACACACTATCATATATATATATATATATATATATATATATATATACATATATATATATATATATATATATATATATATATATATATATATATATATATATATATATATAATCACTTATTTAAATATATTCATTTGTGATAAATCAAGTTTTACTATAATACACTTTTAAGTAAGTTTTAAAGTGTCGAAACAGATTTTTTTGTTCCTAAATACATTTCTTGTTCATCTAATGATTTAAAAATTTTTATTGAGGCATTTTGTGCATATCTGTTTACTATTTTAATTAAGATTTTATAAAATAAAATAGTTCCAAATTTTCAGTTATTCTATTTTTATATTTTAAACTTCCTTGCTTATGTATTATTTGAAATTACTGAATATTTTTTTGAATGTTCAAATTATCAAAACTATGCTAAATGATTGTTAAATTTCAAGTACGTAGATAATTATTTATAAAATTAAAATTGAAATTTTATTTCTTAGTTTTAAAATTTTTCCAAAATGTTTTCATTACCTGGACTAAATATGCCGAAAATCAATAAATCTTAAATAGAATAGCAAATACAAGATATTCTATATTTAAACTCATGATGTTAAAATTTATATCACTAATCAATAATTTTATAACAAAAATGTTCTTTCCCATTTTGGTTAGAAAATGACACATTTGAAGAATTGTTTAAATATTTAAAGAAACACAAACATTTTTGTAAAAAACAGTGTCAGTTTGTATTGACTCATTTTTTCTGCTTTTTTTTGCCACTTATTTAAAAATTTTCGATTTAAATTTTTTATTTGTTACTCTCTCCGAGATGATTGATGTTGCTTAGCTAGATAGAGTCTCTTCATCATGAAAAAATAATCATAAACACTTCATGTATTTAAAATGAAAAATGAAACATTCTAATCAAGCATTTTTCAAATATATTTATGTTAAACTAAAGGACTCTTTTCCATCACTGAAATATATTTCTATATGAAATTGAAATATCCCCAAAATCGAAAGCACAAATTGAATTCGTATTCCATCTAAGTTTTTTTTATGAAATATGAAATCGAATAAGTTTACAATTTATTAATTTCATGTAAAAGGAAACCATTGCGTATTACTTTTGAGATGGTTGAAAGAAATAAAACTAATCGTTTCTTCAGACAGAATAAAATTTCCAAGAATTTTAATAGGATTGTTTTCCCTCTTATGTTTTAAATTTTAATTCAAAAATTTAAATTTTACTTTCTTTAAACATGCATTAACACACCAGTATTAAAAATCTTCAAGTAAATTTCATGGAATTTTTTTATCTCTAATAAGAAATCAGTTTTTTTTAATAAATTCTTGACTTTGAATAAAATTTGCTAACTTTTCATTTTATATTTAAGAAAAAACTCGACGTAGTTAATTGTACATTTATTTTACATGTAACAAATGATTAAGGATTTTTACAATGAATAAAAATATTCAGAAGTAACAAAATTTCTGATTTGTGAATTTCAAGAAAACATTGATAATACGTGATGTAATGAGAAGCACCATTTCCAGAAATAATTTATAATTTGTAAGGAAAAATGTAAATACATAAATCAATGAAAAAGTAATAAAAATAACATAAACACAAGATAACAAAAATAAACATAATATAAAGAATCATTTATTTGGAATATACAAATTAAATTGTGACAGAAGAATTTAAACTATCAAGATTTCATCAGGTAGAAAATTGAGGGAACATCCTTTAAAGTTTATTCCTCGCTTGGTGCATAGTGTAACAGAGAAAGACATGGACGTTCCTTTTTAAGTAATCAAGCATATAAAAATTTGTGTAAAAAATAAAAGAGCAGAGTGCGGCTTTCCATAAAAGTTTAGATTTTAATATATCATATTAGTTTATGGTTTTTCATTTCTATAGTTGTCTTTTTATTTCTTTATAAATTATTACAGTTATACTCTTTCGTTAAAACGTTTGTGAAGAACTCGTGAGGTTCTTTATTTAATAATTTAAAATTAATTTTATTGTATACAACAGCATAACAATAGTTTAATTTGAAAGAGCTAATAAATAAATTTAAATTTAAAGAGAACATAGAATTGAAACAAAATATGTAACTTATTAATCAAGTTAGCTTAGCATTTATTTCATAATATGAACTGTCTTTGAAATTTGGGGTGATTGAACATAATTTTTTAACAAGTTACATAAACAAATTGAAAGTAACAGTAATCTAAGTACTTAGTTAAAATATTAAGAATTAATATCTCTTTATCTAGAAATCACATGTGATTTCACTTAAAGTAAATTTTATTGCTTATTTTACACTTATTTTTATGCTATAAAATTAAAAGATTCATTGCAATATATTTCCGTTTAAATAGTGATATTGTTTTCAATTTAACACATGTAAATTATTTGTTTTAATATTTATTTAACATATATAAATCGAATTCTTTTAAAAATTACAGCTGTTAATTTTTACCAGGTATAAGATGTTTATTTTCCCATAAATGTTAGCAAATTTTCCATAAATTAAGATGTAATATTAAAAACATCATACATAAATTAACACACACCATACGAAAATTTCTTTAAAACAGAATCAAGCCAGAGTTTTTTTTAGAAAATAAATCTTAATTTAGAATTGGTAAAAGAAAATAAACTAATCAGTGAAATTTTTTACAATTAAAAGAAAAATGTGTGAAGGCATAGATATCTTTTGTTGTCCGTTTTTTTTTCAAGTAGAGATTTACTTAAGTTAAACCCTTATCGATTCCGGAGCTCATTTCGGAAAGAAAATACAAATGTTATATGAAGCATTTCACACCAAATATCACAATGGTTCTATTTTGAATTAATTTGTAATATTCATGATTTTTGTAGTTTTTTGTTTTTGTGTTTTGTAGATTTCAAATTCTCATTCCCATTTCAAGACACATGTGTGTTTCCTTTTACTAAAACTATTTCCTATAAAACAAAATAATTTTTATTTCAACTATTTTTATGTAGTATTTTATTTTTAAAAAGTGCATGTGTGCAAGATTAATGTTTAAGATGGTAAGTGGATTAAAGATAGAGATTCATAAGTGTCAATTTTTGTACTTTATTTTTAATCAAACGCAATGTTATATCATAAAGTGATTAGTAATTCATAAATTTAGGTAAAAGCATAATTTGTGATAACAGATTCTAACAATAGAATACAATCAATTAGAAACACTAAGGAGGAAATCTCAGTCATCTAGATTAATACATTGTTGTCAATAAATACAATTCTATTATATTGCAACAAATGTAGTTGTATTCATACTTTTTGTGTCTGTAATTCCTATGCAAGACCTCATTTCAACTGCAAAAATAATTATTTATATATTTAATAAGTAATTTTTCACGTAAATTATTTTTCTAAATGTTTATTTTTTACAAAAAATGTAGATGTTTAGATTCACCAACTACAGATTATCAAATCTTATCAGCATCACATTTTGTGAGATAAAACACGTTATCACAATTAGTCTCGAAAGTATAAGCTCTTAAAGTGTTCTTTTGATTAAAATTTTATAGATTTTAAAGAATTATTTTAATATCTTGTAATACTGTCCATATGAACTTTCACCAGGAACAATTAACAATTATGGTCAATCAAATATTCTCACATGAAAATTAGTCGATGCAATCTTTTACAGTAAGTTTAATTTCCCGTTTTTTAACACATATCATTTCAGGATGTCATCTAATTTACCTTTAAAAAGGAATAAGTTATGGTTCTCCAGTTTAAATGACAGTTTATCTTACTACCTTGTTCACTGGAAAAAATTTCTTTTTAAATTTTCATTTAATTAAATTTTTTCAATTAAATATTAAGAGTTTAGAACATTATTGAAAATTATCTCATACATGCATATAAAATAAATATTTGTAAAGTTTATGAAAAAATAACTTTGTTTAAGAAGACCAATAACGATAGAAAAAAGAGCTCCAATTAGTAAACTCAAACTTATTAAAATCAAAAAGGGCATTGAAATACTATAATACCCAAAAATAAAAGCTCCAGTTTTCAATACCACGTATACTTTCGATGATTCAGAAAGTGAATAAAGTGAAATTTCCAGTTTCTGTGAGCAGTCTTATTATTTGATTTCAAAATTACATACAATTTATAAACTCAATTTATATATATATATTAAAAGTTTAAAGAAAATTCTTAATTTCTAATGATATTATAACATGTAGGAAATATTGTTCCAAAAATAATCGTATCTCATTTAAAATGATGTTTATGGTGTTACTAATAATATATACATTTATTAATTTAATATTTTTTAAGGTAAAATTGCAATATAATTAATTTATATAAATTATAATTACAGTATATGAAATGATTAATCTTAGGGATGTCTAGTTGTGTATTTGTTAGATCTTTTGTCTTGTATGCATTAATTTTAAACATTACGAGACAATTCAAATTGACACATTCAGATTTTCAAAAATAATCTAGCACTTAAGTAAACACACATAATTTAAGAAACGCGTAATATAATAAATTTTCATTTTATGTGGAAATGTACATTAAATTAAAAAAGAAATTATAATGAATTGAAAAATTACATGTTCAAAATTGTTTACAAATTTCAGTTTCATTCCTTTTTAAAGTTTAACTATTTAATTTGTTTATTCTATTCATCATGAAAATATTGTTTTTTCTGAATATATTGTCAGTCTATAATATAATAAATTTAATGCATTTATAAATGTATGTAACATTTTAACACAATTGAGTGAAAAACATAAATCCAAGTTATTTAAATTTAACTAAGGCTCTTTTATGATGAAAATACAATAAGCTTCTTTGGAAGATAGCACATTAGTCTTTTTTGTTTTACTGTATTGATCACATACTCATACTATTATTATAGTATAGATATGGATTATATATACATACATATATATATATATATATATATATATATATATATATATATATATATATATATATATATATATATATATATATATATATATATATATATATATACAACATGTATACATGTATGTATTTATGAATATACGATTAAAATTAAATTTAATGTAATTTCGAAACAGAAATAAAAAAAACAACCTCTTCAAAATAATGAGAAAAAATTTAGCTTTTAGCATTGATAAATTAACATACATGACAAATAAATTAACATACATGACAAGAGTCATATTAAAATGTAAAAAAAAGTAATTTAGTTAATTTGTGTATAAAAACTATGCTTATATACACCCAAATATATGACAGTTCTAATAGAAAGTTTAAAAAAACATTTTAGAGCAGGGTAATTACTAAAATGTTTTGAATCGTGGTACTCTATACAAAAACCTAGGTATTAGTTTTTACTTTATTAAATGCATAAAAAATAATTTATTTAAAAAATCAAAATAATTTATTTTATTAATAAAATTTGGCTCAAACTTGATGCATATACTCGTGTGTGTGTGTGTGAGTGTGTATTTTGGCAGGAATTTTTTTTTCAAAATATCCATTTTAATAACATGAATACTTTTTTCATACAATTAATTTTATCAAACAATTGTACAAACTATTCTAAATGGCAAAATGGTGAAGGTTAAACTATGTTTTGATCGGAAAATTAAAAACAAATTTAGTAAAATATAGTTTTGACTTTATTTTAAAATATAGGGAAAAACCTTGCAAGTGCAACATAAAATGTTACTTCTTTTCCTGATTGAATACACTATGTATCTTTATATAACCTGACAACTGTATAATTTAAAAAAATAGATTGGTTTTTCAACACTCGATGAGAAACAGATTACTTTTACTATTAAATAAGTATCTTTGCACTAATTTGTGGAAAGAAGATTTGCTATATTCCTTCAATATTAAGATAGAAGCTAATTACCCTCATGTTTTGTTATCATTAAGGCTCACGGCTAATGAAAATTGCTCAGATTGGTTAAAATCTTCACATGGTTTTGAAATTTCTATTTAATTTTTAAAATGTTTGGACTTCTGGAGCTCATTTTGTAATAAAATGTTAACTTTATAGTAAGTCATTATTGCCTATAACTGAATAAATTTCATTTTAATTCAATGTTTTGTTTTTTAAAGTTAATAGCATCAGACTTCTCATAGATAAAAGGAAATCAATTTTTTTCAAAATTTAAGTTGTAATATAATATAATGCTGACAATTTTCAATAGACTATTATAAAGCAATTTATATTTTCCTACAATATTGTTGAAATAGCATTGAAATATTTTATATTTGGTTGTTTCAGACTGAAAACGAAGAAAATAATTCTCAGATAATATAAATAGGAGCTATCTATATTAAAAGTCACACAATAACTATTTCCATTTTAGAGTTTGCAATTAAAGATTGCGTTAATTAATGTGAATATAATTTAAAGATTTGATTTACATGACATTTATAGTTTACTTTATAAAGGATTATAATATAGTTTACTTTATATTTTACTTTATAAATGATGAAAGATTAATGCAAAATACATTTCATAATAATGGATTCATTTGATTCCATATGAGTTTATGCATTTCATTAAGCCTCAAATATTAAGAAAACATATGTTAGTTAAAATTTAAATAGTAATTTTACATAAAATAGTATTTTGTAACACACATATAATTAATGCTATTTATGCATCATAAAAGGAGATTTTTATAGTTTTTTATATCAAATGATGCATACACACATTTATATATATATATATATATATATATATATATATATATATATATATATATATATATATATATATATATATATATATATATATATATATATATATATATATATATATATATGTATGTATATATATATGTATATTATTATTATTATAAATATCATAAGCTTTAATATCACACTAAACAATCTAAAAGTAAAACTCTCCTAAACATTTAAAAATGAGTGATTATTGACGTCATAAATTCATTTTATATTAGAAGTATTCGAATTGTATGGTATTCTAATATCATTATTCTCTCAATTTTAAATAATTCTAAAGTATTTAATAATCTATTTAACTATGAAATAAGAGCTCTTTTCTATTTGAAATAAGCCAATTTTCAAATGGTGATATATTTATAAAAACAATCCTTTTCTTTTCAAAAAAGTGCACTGATTCTTTTCAAATTTAATTATTCTGATGAACTAGAAAGTATGCGATATTTTTGTTTGAAAGCAATATTAAATATCCATTTTTAGTTCGATACCATTTTCCTGTTTTGAGTACGTGTTATGCAATAATTTGGCAATAATGAAGAATATCAAATAATTAAAATCAAATGAGAGAGTAATGTGAACATGATGAAATCATGAAATCATATTAATGTGAACAACAAATCTGTAATTTCACACTTATCAACTGCCAATGCTTGTACTAATTCCTTATTACATTCTCTTATTGGTTTTTAAAGGCAATCTGTTAAACACTTTTGCTATTAGTGTTAGGTAAGTAAAGAAGAAATGCAATGCAACTTTCGAGTTAAGTCTACAAGTAAACAAAAGACATTGCATACCTAAATTTGCCGTAATTAGGTTAATCAACTTGCAGTAATTCAAGTGTAAAAGATGTACTTTAAGTAAAATGAAAATAGTTTTATGTTTCTAAAAATATTTGTTTTCATGCCATATATTATTCCTTAAGATATTTCATTTAAATATTCCAAAACCTTAATTTCCCTCTCTCTCCTTTGCATTATAGTGAAATTTAATTAAAACAGAAAATATTTACCAGATTAGGATGCAAAACTCTCTCATAAATAGAATTCATGTCTCATATATGTCCATAACAAGGAGTAATAATTTATTTCATATAATGTATGACTTATATTTTCTTATTTAGAAAGAGAAGGAAAGAATATGTCTGATACTATTAAGCATTTTAGTTTTAAAAATTCATGAATTAATGCAGATTTGCTTATTTTATGGAAACTGCTATGCAACCATCATAAATCAACCATATCACAGCATCGTTTACAGCATTATTTTCATTCTTATTCAGTAACTTTTCCATTAAATCAATATCAAATTTGGAGATAACAAAACATGACCCATTTATCATTCCTTAGGAGACTCAAAATCCTATTTTATTTTTATTTGGCAAGTTCTCATTGAAATCAGTTATGCATTATAAAGCTTTGAGTTAAAAAATTTATTAAAAATTCTTTTAAACTTTTCAATAAGTTGAATATGAAACGCATTTCCCAAAATAATTAGTTTATTACATTTTTATTTCAGTTAAATAATATTATGTTCTTTGTAAATTTATATTGAAATCTTATTTAAAATTTAAACTAAGAATTTGTGATAAAGTTTGAGTTTGTTGTGAAATTATGGATATTAATTTTTCCATGGAATGAATATTAATTTTTCTATTAGAAAAGTATTGAAAGCTACAAAAGATTGAATTACCTTCATATTTATAGAAAAATGTAATGTGTCTAATTTAGCAATTTTCTTTAATAAGGTAAATGCGAGAATTTACATTGATACTTTGAATTATAACTTTAAATCATTAAGTGATTTCCCTTTTTCTGAAATTTCCGTTTAAGGATCTCAGAGTATAAATTATTTTACAAAATATTTTAGTTCAACTTCCAACACTGAAAGTACCAATTTAATTAACACTGGTACGGAAAATTTGACTGTTGAGGCAACAAACTCAATTATGAATTATAATTTTTAAATTATACTTTTGTTTAGAATAAGAAGGTAATATATTGAACTGTATACAAAACACTCAAATATATTACATCAAAGGGTATACAGTAAGATTCAAAGTATAAGCAAGTTGTTACTATTTAAAAAGGAATATTGTTAAATACTCATATTTAGAAAACATTTCCTGAATTTTCAATATTTATAATTCTTATGCTCTTTTAGTGCCATAGAAAGAAACCCATGAATATTTATGGTTTTTTTAATGCTTGAAACTCAATATATTTAATATTTTCTGTTTTAGGCAAAAAAATAAATAAGTAAATGAAATCACTTCGCTACAATTAATCTCGTATGATAATAAAATATGATGGAATTGTTGTGTTTCAAATACAGTTTTTGGGAATAGTAAAACAGAAATGCAATATACACGATGCATCGTTTTCAGTAATAGTTATTTTTATTTGTGAAAACACTTTTACAAGTTCTTTGAATTTACGTTGGCATATAACAATTGAATTGTTTCACAATTTTTTATTGTATATTTGTATAAATATTGTTATTAATGGGCAAATTGTATTAAGTAATTGAGTGACAAATTTTATAAAAAGAATTTTGCGAAATGAAAAATTCCAAAGTGAAAATAATAAGTATTTTTGATTGGAATGAAAAATTAGCAGAAATCATGTTCGCATCTTTCATAAAATCATTCAGATCAAGTTCAAAATAAAGATTACGATGAAGAAACAAGTTCAAGATGTGCTTATGTCATTAATAAATTTATTAGGCTTATTGATGTCGATATGTACTTTACAAGTTGGAAATTGAAGATTATCATTTAAAAATTTTTCAAGAACATTTTTATTTATAGATGTTGTATCTGTATCCGTATATTGATTTGATAGGAAATATACATTTTGTATAAACTATGTGAAATACATATACATTTTAATATTCATTTGCCCAGATAAATTCATTAATAAAATATTAAAAAAATTATCTACTTAAATTATAAACACAGCATTCAATGGTTGAGCAAAAATCAGTTTTTACGAAATGCGAGTTAATATTTTAAAATTTTAGTCAAAAGAATACGAATAATTGAATGGAAAATATTCATAACAATATATTGAGTCGTATATTAATATTTTAAATTCAAAAATCTGAGAAAATAGTAAACGATACTGAATCCAAAAATATATTACAAATGCAAATGAAAGTATTCTTTATGCAGGACTTGAAACTTATATGTAGCGCATGCATAAATAAAATTCACAAATGGTTTCTATTAGACATATATTTTTAGTTTTTTAGAGTATGTGCACATATATATGAGTTATACAAAATGTACGCAATTAGATAGTATGCACAGTTATACACACACGAGTATGTATGTAGATTTATGTTACGTCCTTTACTATAATATTCTTATCTAATTGATGAAACATTTTATTGAAATCTTATCTAAAAATTGTATAATTTTAAAAATCTTATTAATTTTATTTTGTTAAATCATATTCCCGTCATACGGATTTAAAAATAAAATTAATTATTTTGAAAACTTATCCATTAAAACTTTTAGAAATGAACACATTTTGATCTCTGAATGTACCGAAATTACTTTTTTATGATGGAATTTTCACGATGTCCATTTGTTCATCATATAAGTACATTATCCGCTGTATAATATGGAACTCACACAAAACTTGCAAAAAATTATTTTGATTATTTTAAAAAATATAAAAAATTATTTTCAGAATTTGATAATATTTATCATTTAGCAGTCTCTCTTGAAATCTTAAAGCTTTATTGATTAAATTGCCTAATATACTGAATAATAATGAAAACTGCAAAATATAAGTTTAGCTCAAATTAAATTAGAAAAACTGACACTTATGACTGTACATTATGAACTATAAAAAGCAATCTTATTACATATGCACTATTATATTCTTTGTAGTATATAAAACAACAGACAAAATTTATCACGTAACATTTAATTTCTTCTCTCTCTATCATTTTATCTGAAAGAACTTGAACAAAACTATTAGAATATTTCAAACATTATGTTAAACTTTTGGTGATACTAAATAGCATAACTGATGTTATTATGATTGCGATAAAAATTAGTAAGATATAAGTATAAAATATTTGTTATTTCAATAAATTGCTTATAAAACATGCAAACATATTAGACATATATTAAAAGAAAAGAATTACTTCAAAGTACATGTCAGGCTAATTTTATATTTCAACCATTAATGACCTAATTTATGATGGGTAATATTTTATATGAAGTCCCAGTAATCTCTGTATTTGTTAAATTGTAAGTATTAAACTGTTTTTATCATCTTTTCTTGCAATATGCATTATAAGATAATTATTTTTGTTATGTGTAACATGATTGTATTTGCTTATGTGTGAGAATTTCTTGAACCGAATGAAAACAGTTCCCATTTGAATGCACGCACATTTGAATACATAAAATTACTCACGTCTTTTTATTTTAAAACTGCAGAAATATGTGATATAGTATTATTTGTAATTGTTTTTATATCTTATCACACACATACATTACTTTTGTGAAAGTACAAAATAAAATTTTTATAACCAACACATATTTTTTTCTTACATTTTAAGTATAATAATTTGTTTTTAACCCTTTTCATTAACGTGTACCTTCTTAGTGCACACTTTTCCCTTTGTCTTTCATGAGACGGATATTATCAGCTTAAAATATTTCTGAATTGCTGTAATGATCCAAATTAGTTTCTTTGCATTTATGCTCTATATATAAAAGTCTTACCTAAATGCCCTTATCTGTCAAATAGAGTCATATAAAATTGTTTTTAATAAAAATTAAATTTTTTCATTGTTTTTAATATTACATAAATAACTTGTGTTTAAATAATAATAAGGTCGAAAATTGATGGTATTATTTAATGGATGATATAAAAATAAAAAATGCAAATATATTTTAAGTAAAATTAGACTGTTGAACATTATCAGAATAGCAATCAAAACAAATTATACAAAATATAATCATCTATAAGTATAACAAAATTTAAATGATTTCTTGCTACATAAGTAACAATAAATTCACATCCAAATGGAAACTATATTTATCTCATTTATGATGAGTAGCTCTTTTCCACTTAGCGTAGTGTTAATGGAATTTTCACTTTAAGTTAGCCACTCTCAAGATATTTGGTGAAAGTTACTATTTCAAGAGACAGAAAATTGAGCTTCATTACTGGGCAAAAATAGTAACAAATATTGCTTTCAGTTTCGGTCTCGTGGGTAAAAGATTCATTTTTATCGATTAGCTACAGAAAGAGCTACCTTGCATGCCCGACACAGTCAACCATTTTGTTCTTTATTCTTAGCACACAAAAGTATTTGTTCACATTGCTGTCACGATAAATTTTGTTTAATAATGAAATTCATAACATATTTCCTCATACTTTAGCATTCATTACAGAATTGATTTATAAGAAGTTTTCCTAAGATCGCTGGTAGGGGAGTTAATGGCGAAAGATTAAATATATTTGCTTATTTTGGGAAAGAATCCAACTCTAGGGCCAATGCTGACATTAGAAATTCCGCAATGTAATAATGAACAAAATATATGGGTATACGATAGTGAAGTCACTTCTCAAAATTAGCAAATATTCATATTTTGTGGCATTATTTGCCCTGTTATACATGCTGCTGATTTCTGCCAACACTGTACATTGGAAGGCAATTGCGAACTGAAAAACATTCAATAGATCACCGCCCTTTAATATCCCGTGACTGTAATTCAATATTTCATCCAGAAGGTTTGCACGATAAGTAGTGTATCTACCACTCCCCTGCCCGCTTCTCTCAATTTATGGCTCATTTTGGTTATTTGTGTTCAAACAAAGATATCAATTATTCTGATTGAATTTTCATATTAAATACATTAATATAATTTACCAAATATATATTCATGTTTGACTTCGTGACACATTGATTTTAACCTAATTTGTAAAGTAAAAAATGTTCAATAGTACAGACTAGGGATATAATGATTATACTCAATGGTTTTTATGTTAGGTTATATGCACTGTAGGGACAAAACTGTATTTTAATGTATTTTAAATTTAAAAGCGATGCTTTATACAAAATGCTTCTGAGACACTTACTAAATAAGATTCATTAATATGTAATTTCCATTTTCTTTTTATAAAATAATTTATAATCCCGATTATAGAAAACTTCCTTAAAATAAACATATATACGTACTATTAAATACTATTAATATGAATTTATAAGGCAACTAACATACAAAGTGTTTTCAGTTTTGACTGTAATTAAAAACACTTTCTTTATTCACAATTCATATTCATAGGAACTATTTCATTCATAATAAATTTGCTGTGTATATAAATGCAATGAATATTATTTCATGTAGAAATTATGAAACATATTGTTTTCATTATGTCAGAAGAGAATATATCTTCTTTTAAATTACTTTTTATTTAAATTCTTTGAATATCACACATAATATTTATTAATAAAGTAAAGTTTACAATTTTACTTTTAACTGAATATTACTTGATTGCATGAATTATATATATTTTTCCACATATTAAAATTTTTATCACAATTCTATCTAAATTCGCAAAACTAATCTAAATAAATTGTACAGAAACATATACATTTATTATATTAATGATAAAATAAATATTATTTTTTCATTTTCATAGAGATAATATATGTTTACAGCGCTTATAAATACTTGCATAATTATCAACAGTGGAATATTTATTATCATAAAATATTTAATGGTATCATTTTATTACTTATCTTGCATTTTAGAATCAATGCTACCTTTAAGAAATTTTATAAATACAAGATAGGTATAAGAAGCTCAGTATTTTAAGTTTTTAAACAGAGGTTTGAAAAAAGTTATTAAAATATTGAGTAGTGCATGCTTAATATTCTTTCTACGAGGGAATAGGTATAAAATATTTAATAATAAACAAATTTACTTGTACCCTGATACTAACAATAAAAGCTTATTTCTAAGCTAAAAGAAATTCCATTCGTTCACAACGCGTAAAAATGAATAAGAATATTTGGCAGGACTTAAATTCAATAAAATGATAAACATCACTAATCTTCACAAATAACAGTCTCACTTCAAATAACAGCCTTGCATTCAATAAAATCATAAACAACACTAATCTTCAAATAATAGTCTCACGATATTTCTTCTTTACAGTTCTAATAACGAAAGGGTTTTACCTCATGTTCTTAATTTACATAACTATTGCTGCAAAATATATTCAATTTTTCTAGTCTCTCCTTCTAAAATACTATAGATAATGCATTTTAATATTTCAGATCTATATTTTAGCTTCCAGAAAGGAAAAGGGAATTATTTTCCTAGTTTGAGTCATGCACTTATAACAAATTTACATTTTAAAAAAGGATTAAACTGTGTGCATATTCCCTACTTAAAAAATATTTATAACTTTGAAATTTTTTTAAATATTTCCAATGTTATATAAACATAAAAATATCATCACATAATTCTTTAACATAATTTACATAAATACCATTGATTTGTTATATATTGGGAGAAAACTCATACATGGGAGCATGTTTTCTCTTTCAATTAATCTAGGACATATGCAAATATACATGGTCTACGTATTACACCTGATATCACCTTATACTGAGGGCAACAGAAACTAGAGATTTTCAATTAATACGGTAAATAACACTGGAACAATCAGCATACTTTACTCAACGTAAAAAGAACTCATTGTACCTTTATACCACACAACTTAGTAAATAAAAAATGAAAAGCATTTCAAGAAAAATTATAATTATTCAAGATAATAAATTAATAACAGTTTTGGAAATTCTCTTCAATGTTAATTCATAATATTAAATTTTCCATGCTTAAAAGAAGTGATAATTTCCAAACAACATAATTTATATGTTAGTTTTCAAAGCTATAATTATTTTTGATGTAAGTTTTTAAAAAATTTTTAATAAAAAACTTAAAAATTTTTTTATTCAGGATACCTTGTGTTTAAACATAGCTTCATGACGTTGTTTAATGAACTTCTGCTTTCTGTACATATTGTTAGCATTACAGCACAGCCATTATAAAAAATTCGATTATGATATAATGATTATTAATAATTATTTTTAATTAAAATATGATATTATTATTTATTTCCCTTTGCGATATCTATTAAATACCTCAAATAACATAAAAATTAGTACATACTGCATATTACACAAAACATTTTTGTACGGTAATCAGTAACATTATGCAATTTTAAAATAAAGTTAAAAAAAAATTAGTAATTAAAATTGGAAAAAAATTAAAACATAAATCTAAAATTAGAAATCAAATTTTAATTAAAAAAGCTAATGATAAATATCACTGAAAAATCCCTATTTTAAAGAATGGAAATTGTTATTAGAACTTAAATTGATTTTTACCAAAAAATAACCATTGACTTTTTGTAATTTAATTCATTAATTATTATCTATAAAAATTATAAAGTTAATACCATAAAGGAAGGGGATTCTTTAAAATGATAATTATGGTAAGCTGAAGATCTATAAATCAAGCAATCAATAAATTTTCTGCGAAGGATTCATGTTCAATTTGGTAAATGAGATTCTCAAATCCACTTTTTCCAAAAAAATCCACGTTTTCAAAAAAATTGAAAATATCCATTTGAATTGAAGTGAATTTAAGATTTTAATGGATTTGCTCGTTATGTTAATCTTTTTATGTATCATTATATTTAGGTTGAGTAAAAATCACTTCCTAACCGAGTTTTTGAAATAAAACTTGGAAAAAAATTAAAAAACGAATAAATGCTTAAGCGAAATATTATACAAGTTTTTATCAGTTAAGGAAAATTAACATTTGAATTCTCCAAATTTCCTTATTTTTTTCTTTGTGTTTTCAAAAACATATTTATTCCTTTAATGATATTAAAATATTTAAAAATGCATGAAAGTTTTATTTTTCTCAGTCATTTCTTTCTTTCAGTTAACTTTGATTCCAATATCATTTATAATGTTTTGATTTCCTCTTCAATATATTTGACTTTAAAAATTCAATGCTTACTAATTCAGCTTCAGAAATCATAAATTTATAATATGATATAAATGATAGAATAACAATTTTTTTCATTACATTTTGCTATCAAAACCTAAGCTGTAATCGATTGAATGAGCTTTGGAAATATTTTTGGTGTGAGAAGAAAAGACTTTAATGCAGTATTTTGTTTTTCTTTCCATTATAAATTTCATTATATACAATGTGATGTTTTATTTTTGCATTATAAAACATAATTGCACAAGAAAGAGAAAAAATATGCAGAATAATTTGGATGCATAAAAGATTTCATCTAATCTAACTCGTACTATGATTTACAATTTTATATAAATCGGATTATTTAAAAATTAAACACGCGAGAATTTACTTAATAAAAATTTTGTTCAGCTTTTGAATGTTAATACAAATATAATTACAGTTTTTAAAAGAATATATTTTTTTAATACATACAATACTCTTTTGGTGAGTTTTTATTTAAGGTTTTTATTACAAATAGAATTATTCAAATTAAAAATTACAAATTACAAAAATAATTTCATTGTATAACAATTTTTCACTGATTTTATCAAAAAGGTAATGATTAAAATTATTATTCTGTGAAATACGTACTAAGCTCCCATCATTTTGACTCGTTCAGATCTTACATTATTATTTACACCTGAATTAACAATTAATAATTGAATATTTTCCAGTGAATTTCGTCTTTCAACTCAAATGAAAATCAAAAATATTTACTTTGCGGAATTCTAAGCTTTGAAAAAATTTCATTTTTGATGTTTTCTGTGGTTATAACATAATTCTGTAGTTATCTAGCTAAAATTCCATTTCTGGAGCAGTCTCCAAAGTAATTTTAGTTTTTCGAAGTATCGGCGACTAAGTCTCCTTCACACGTGCACAATGAAGTTATCACGCATTTTCTTTTGAATAGTGCATCAACATGAAATGGTATTTATTTAAGAATTTCTCGAAAGTACTTAGAGAAATGCTTCTGTTGCCTTTGTAGCAGTCCATAATTGCAAAATGCTTCTATAGCATAATTTTCTGCATTAAGTGGTAATTGTATCATGTTATTCTAATTGCTTTATAGTTGAATTCTGTGACAAATTCATTAATTTGTATTACCCTAAAGTGATTTCTTTGCTTGGTTTCTCAAAATAATCATGAAAAAATTTGGACTTATGAACAAATTGTGGAACTTATAACTATGTCATGGTGAGAGCAACAGTGAAATATTTTTAAAAGCCCTCTTCAGAGCACAAGATCCGAAGTTCGATCCCAGCCAATGTTGAACAGTTAGTGGTAGAATTTCCGGGTTTTCTCCCTTGTGACACGTGAATTTGGTTCCTCATATGTGAAATATCCTCTTGGAAGACAAGTTTCATCTTGGAAATGAAAATCTTCACAGTTAAAATTGCTTTTTCTAACTAAAATATTTCGTTAACTTTAACCACCAGTATGAAATACTACTAATAAGCATACGAGAGCATACAGATATATGCAACAAAAGTACGTAGACATTTTCGTATTACCGAAAAAAATTTTGATTCACTCTTTCGCAATCATATTACACCAGCGTAACATTTTTGTAGAATCTTTTGTCGAATGCATTTGTTATATGTATCCCACTGATATTCACTGTTGTTTTTCAATCGATTTGTAGATTATCATAGACAAACTTTGATAAATTGCTGTAAAAATTATAAATTTATCAAAATAACTGATTCGACAAAATATTTATTGTTATTTGTCGATTAATATTAAATTTTCTAAGCAGATTTATTAGTAACTTATATAATTAATTTGACTCGATAGACCTATATTTTATTTCCAATGTATAAAATAATATAAATTGTCATATGAACTTTTCTATTTAAAGGGAAATATGCATGATCAAAATGTCTCTAATTTAACATAATTTCTGAAGTAGAATGTTCATACGTTTGGTTCCTGCAAAAATTACATATTCAAAATTTACTGACTAAGATAGCTAAAACACTTTTCTTTCCCACGAATCACTTGAGTAACACCTTATAATATACACATATTTACTAAGTATTGTCATTGAGATACTTCAGTATTGCCCACATCAATTTGTGTGAGAGTATTTACGTCACACACACAGATTCAAGTTTTAACACACACAATGAGCTATTGAAAACTCAAGCTATAAGCAAAATTAATTTGATAAAATGTTCATTGATAAAATCCAAAATTTATATATATGCCTGTTTTCAGGAATATATGTGTTTGCGATGAATATCAAAATTATTATTTTAACATTCTTCGATAGCTACACATGCAGTTACAGTAAAAAGTGAGGAATTGGAAGAAGTCTTGCATGTGCTATTCTTGTAATACATTCACGAGGCACATTCATTATCTAAAAGTGTTATTGGTGCGTAAGCACTTCCAATTAAGAAAGAATTTCCCAAATTGATGATTTTTGTTTCCAAATAACTTCAAATTAATCAACACACTTTATACAGAGAATTTCAACTTATGATTGATTTTAAAATTGCAGTAATACTCAGTCACTAGGTCATTGTAATATGAATAATAAAATTTTCTTAATGCATGCACATTTATTTCCAAAAAAGGATTGATTTTAATAATAAGAAGATATTTAAATATTTTTACAAGGATTTTAACTATCGATATTAAAATACATAAACGCAAAAGAAAAGCATTTTTTGTTAGCATCAAAAACAGAGTGTTTTTGTTACAAATTATTACTGGGAAATAAAAAATAGATTCAAGATTATAAATTTCAAGAGAACGATTCAATAATCAAAACATATTCGGAAATTATGTCATATAAAATTTTAAACACAACATGAGCTAAGTAAAAAAGAAGTGAAGAACATATATTTGACTATAAAAAGGCAAAAATACATAACTAACGTACGCTCACTTCTTGCAGCACCAAATGTCATTATTTTTCAACAGTGTTGCATTAATATTCACACAATTATTAATATCACACTTTATTGCATTTAATTACATCAGGATAATCATATTTTTAAACCTACTGCGACATATTTTAAATAATATTCCAACTTATCGATCAACTCCAAACAGCTAACTCAAAATCTTTAAACATGTGCTTAAGAGCTTTTAGCAAAGAAAAGCTGATCAGTATAAATAAAAACGCAATACTCATAGCTTAAAGCAATACACTTTTCTCGGAAGAGGGCAATGGAAAATTGTTTCATGAAAATTATTTAGCCAGTGGGAAATAGAAATATATAGTTGTAATTGATGGTGCTTGAATACATTTATCTGATTGGAATAGAAAAATATCTGTTTACTATCAAAAATACGAGAAAATGTCATATTATTTTGCTTAGAGCAGAAACAAGAATAGTTATGTGATATATTATTTAATTATTTCTGTATTATTTTATAACGTGAAATTTCGAATAAGGTAAGGGCAGAAAAAGGGAACAGTTATTTTCAATTACTACAAGAAATATTCTTCAAACAATCATTTCTTTATAGTTTACAAAAAAATATCAAATTTCAAACCATCTACACTATTTTCATCAGAATAAGTACTAGCAACATTTCTCTATCTATTGCAGTAATTTTGGAAAAATAACAAATATGTATAATCAAAACTGAAATTACTTTAATAAACAATATAATACTTAAATACTTTGAATTATCTCTTAGAAATCATTGCACATTACAGCAAGTAAGCATTTGATAAAATCGTAAAGACGTGTTAGCAGAGTAAAGCAAATATAATCTACCTTTATATTTTTAGAAACTTTTATCATCCAATAAAATTCAAAATACATATTATGATGGTTTAATAGAAATGTAATTCTGTAAAACATATTAAAAGTAAGAATTTTGCATATACATCCTCATTTCAAATGTGTTACAAATATACAAAAAAATTACTTCTAAAGAAAAAACTGAATGATGCAAAAATATTTTAATCACTTATAGAGTTAAATTTCTTTTTTTAATTGATAAGAATTGTTATAAAATATTAAAATATGATATCATTTTCATCTCATATTCACTCATTATGTTATTATCATTTGCATAAACGTCTATCAAAATTGAGAAGACAGATATAATTAGGATTAGTATTGCAAAGAAAACGTTTCATAATCAGGGAATTAATATACTGGTATTTAAAATGAAAACTAAATTAAAAGAAATTCGAAACTAAAATTAATCTACTAATTTTTTAGATTTAATTTTAATTCATTTTCAAATAAATTGTTATTTATAATGATTAATTAAAAATTCATTCATGTACACAGATAATAATAAAGAAAAAATTATACTTGCTATACGTAATAAAATAGAGCCATGATATACAGCGTATTATAAGATATTAAAAATGCAAAAATGAGAGAGAATTATGCTATTTTACAAATCTGCACTTATATAAAATTAACTCTTATCTCTTAATTTGGTATAGAAATATTATCGGAGTATAATCCTCACTATGAAGCAATGCAATATAAATCAATGAAACACAGGGTGGAAAACTGTGCGAAATGTTTTACATTTTACTCAATTTTCCACCCTATATTTCATTCAGAAGTGACATCTATTGTCCTTGTTAAACTAATGAGTTATGCTAGATTATGAAGGCAAAAGCAAGAATATTTTCCCATGATAATTCAATTAGGATTGATAGTAATTGATTTTTTTGATCGAATTACCTGTGCAAGACATGGAATTGTTTGCTGTAGGAAATTTCTCGTTCTTTATTCAGAATGGCTTAGCTTTTTCAGTCTTGTAGCAAGAAAAAATCCTCTAGTGAACAAATCTTCTTTTTTAAGCTTTCTAAACTTGGTAGACATTAAAGTCAAAATTTCAAAAGCTACAACTGGGAGAATTCAAGGCTGTGTTGGAATCCTGCTAGAGAATTGCATTTTTCCAGTATATAATCATTTATCATACGCTCTATAAATAAGTAACTCAATAAGTAAATCATACGTACTCAACTTAGAGGTTGATCGTACTTGTCTGAACTTAATGGGTACTGAATCATTATATAGAAATCATTTGCAAATTCTTTCAACCACAGAAGGATTCCCATCTACTCGTCTGAGAGACAATTTCCATAATTTAACTGTAGCATTCACGTCAAAATAGTAGCCTTAGGATTAAATAGAAATTCTAATCCTCATTACAAGACGTATTCTTACCGTAACAATAACTATTTACTTGCTCGGATTTTATTCCTTCTATAATAAATATTAATACATCGCAATGTAATAATATCGAATAAAATCACAATAAAATATCTTACAAACTATATTCTGTGTGACATATGTAACTCTCACCAAAGACGTGCTGATAATTATCACAAGTCCAATAGATTTAAATCATATGTGAAGTTTCACTAGGTGATTGAAAACTGTACCACAGAGCCATGAAGACAATGTATCTGTGTATTCTGACATTAAGGGATAAGCAAATATTGTAATTACAAATGTCATTTAGTACAGCTTTAATTGATTAACTTGACATTTCTGCAAAGAAGAGAAACTACCCCGTGAATTTCTTTACTTTTCCTAACATTTTTTAATTATTATCCTAAAACTGGTCATCAATAAAATTTTTGTTAAAATGATGTTGTTCCACTAATATTAAAATATAATACTTTAAGAATATCAGTTTTTATTTAAATATTTAACTAAATATTCATAAATACATGAAAAATAATGTAATATATTCAAAAAAATGTTTTTATCATTTCCATAGACTTATACATACTTTTCTGCTCGTGGAATACCCTTTAATGGATAATATTTACAGTGAACATAATAAGACATGTCATTTTATTTGTTGGAAAACTTTCAAGTAGTTAATTAAATATAAAGTTAGTCAAATTTATACTTCGGATTTCTTGCTCTTAGACAAGCTCTTGATCACAATGTAGCATTGATGTTTTGATTCACCCTCACGTGGAAATAATTAAGTTTAACTCCAGAAATTGATAATTTCAGTGATGGTGCATGTGATTCCACACACACACACACACACACACACACACACACACACACACACACACACACACACACACACACACACACACACACACACACACACACACACACACACACACACACACACACACACACACACACACACACACACACACACAGAGCTATAGCTAAGGTTAACAGGTAAATTAGGGTGTTAGTTCACAAATCAGTTTTCTTCATCCGAAAGAAAATTGGTGAATAATTCTTCTTCAATTCAAAGAGTAGTAATGCATAATTCAAAATAATCAATATATTTTTTTGGGCACCCACAAAATTATTGCGAAAAATTTTTTGCAGAATGAATCAGTTTAAACTGTAAACACAAGGATATTATATCCAAGGAAATCCCTTCGTATACCAAATTTTATCGCTAAATAATTGTTTGAAGTTATAGCATTTATCGGGTAGTATAAAATTACAAAAATAATAAAGTATAATTTGAAGTATGTAATGTAAGTTTAGAAATTATGTAGCTTAGAAGTTATGTAAATTTAGAAAATTTATCAAGTGTTTTTAAGTTAAAAATGCTTTAGATTTTATAAAAACTTCAGTTTACAAAGTATTTAGCAAACACACAATAAGATCCTTTTACTTGGATGCTTATCGTGATTGAAATTTAAATTCAGCTCCTGAGTTATATACATTAACCTAAATATCTCTCTAAAAGAATATAATATGACCCCGTCAATGTAATAATAATGAATTGATACTGTATTTATCAGATATATTGAAAATTCAAGTAAATGAGTTTAATTTATGTTATTGCTGAATATGAGTAGGACTCTTCAGCAATAATTGCTTTTCAAAAAATTAATTTATGGTGTCAAATTAATGTTTTATTAGATGTTACATACAAATAATATCATAGTATTATTTCTAAGGACTTTGCAAATACATTGTTGAGATTTGATTTATCTATGCTAAATATGAAATCCTCAGTCACAGTAACATTTCCTTTGATTATCACAAAGTCACATTATGAAACAAGCTCAGTTCTATCGCATATATATTGAATATCAGAATCTATTCATACGTTCAGTGTTCAAAGTTTAACATTTTAAGTCAACTACAATTCACAATGAAACTTGTTCTTCATAATCTGAGTTATTCAATACTTTCACGGTCAAAAATTATATAGATATGATAAACTGACCCTTAAATATGTTCCACGTGACATTTTATCCAATTTAAAAAATTTTACTCAGCTATTTAAATATAGAAAAGTAAAATAAGAGAGTGCTGAATCTCGTAAAAGGATGTATGTGTCAGGTCTGTTGAAGCTGAAAAATAACCTTTTCAGGTTTCCAATTAAAGTGAGCCGTACTTTGTATCCCCAATTAACCGCTAAAAACAACCTCTAAACATACTGAAAATTAAAACTTAAGCAAAGACAATATATTATTTGTATTTTTCTAGATTTTTATTAAAGCTTTTATTATAAAGGAATAGAAAATATAAAACAAAAAAGTTACAGGTTTGTTTTTCACCATATTTTCATGTAAAAATAATTATATGGAAGTTAGTATAACAAAATGTATTTAAGCTTTTTTATAGTAATAGAAAGTTTCTTAGACGCTTTAGATAATTTATGACTAAAGACAAAGTCATAATATGATGCTTATTAATAATGCAGTTTCATGTTTCAAATATAATACGTATATTTTTCTAAAATTAATTATAATTAAGTAAAGAATGTAAAATATAAAAGTATCTTTCATTATAGAAAGATTTTTTAAACATATGTTGATACATTCTTTTTATTGAAAGTTAAAAAATTACACATGTATTTTCCAAATGTATCCGTTCGTAAAAATAAATTTTTTTTATTTATATAATGATAATCTCACAAGCATGAATTGCCTTATTTTCTAAATTTTCACGAAAAATTCTTTATAATGTAATTTACATTTTAATCTTAAAATATTTTGAATGCATTTCATGCTATTTACTTTCTTTGAAAACCACATATAAATTTGGAAACTATTTATGAAATGACTCCCATGGAAGCGGCGGTTACCTATCCATCTTGTTTTCAAAATGGCTTCACAAACATTACGAAAGCAGCGAAAACAGACTTAGTGGATTATTTTTCCTGAAGAAAAGTGAGCTACAGCATTAGTGGATACAGTTTTCTTCATGTACAGGAAAAATACCCAAGGTGAATGCTTGTGAGTTCTTTCAATTCTAATGTATTAAGAATTTTAATGCACAAGTCTTAGTTTTTTATAAAAAAAATTCTCTAAGCGATTAAAATGCTACCACCGTTACTATAGTGATGTTATGTTCTTTTAACTAAGGAAAATATATATTTGAAGAAAAAACATCTTAATTTTTGACCCCATATATTTTGTATTTTTAGATAAGGGGTATTTAATATAACATAGAAATTTTATATTGATTCACTAAATTAGTAGCTTAATTGTACTAAAACATGATAATATTCGAAGTCATATTAAAATGGCACTTTTATAAAAAAAAATTACGCTATGCATTAAGAAATAATTGTATCTGTTTTGGAAATTTTTCTAATGCAATAAATGCTTTGGAAAAAAAGCTTATACATATTGAGGAATTAACAACTATGATAGGAATTATAGCTTTAAGAATTAATTAAAAATAGCTAAGGTCTTCTAGTAAACACATTTTAGACATTTTTCATATGTATATAAAAAATGAGTCTCATTTTTCAACTAAAATAGAAATGAAAGAATTTCTTCTGTGTATGTACTTAAAAACATTTAAAGTAATTTAATTGAAAAACAATAACTTTTCATATGAATTTTCTAATTCTTTTTACTAAAAAAAGTTTTATTACTTTAAAAATTTTTAATGAGAAAGAAATAGAAGCATATACCATTTTCAAGGATTTATTAACAACCTGTAAATAATAACTCTTCAATTTATAAAGTAAATATAATTGAATTTACGATATCAAATATGCTTTATAAAGTTAAAATTATTTACACCTGTTAATAGTGCCTAATTAAAGACTAATCAAATCTTAAGTGCAAAATTCTATAATGAAATCTATATAATCATCCACTGATTTCGTTTACATATACTTGATACATTATACATACATACATTTATATATATATATATATATATATATATATATATATATATATATATATATATATATATATATATATATATATATATATACTTAACTTAGAATTTTACAACATTTCTCTCCTGATAATGCTTACTATTAAAATAAGATCATATATGTCATTAGGAATGTTATTAAAGTTAATTGTAAAAAAACACTTTTTAACTGAGAAAAGCTGCAGAATGTGACAAAGCTGAAAATAAATTTTTGTCCCTTACCTCTTTCCCTTAAGCAATGAATTTTCATATCTGATAATCAACAAATCAAATGACTTATATTATTGATTTAATATACTCTTTGAGAATTATTTACTTTACTTGAAATCGAAAATTTTAATTATAAAATTTAATTGTTCTCATTTGTCTCTAAAATACTAAGCCAACAATTTTAAATATAATAAGTTGGAATTCGTAATATTACAAGATAATTTAATAATAAATTCACTAAGCAAGGAATAAATGATAATTCAGTTTAAAATACGCTTTAGTTACTATACTTAAATATCTAATTTCAAATAGATAAAGTATAAGTATAAGAAAATCTGGTATAATAAACAATACCAGATTTTATATCTAAAATAAGCTTTTAGATGAATCACAGCATTTATTTCATAATAAAGTAAAGTTAACGATCGTTAACTGTAATGAAATATTAGATTTCATCATTAAATTTTATTTATTAAAATAAATGAAAAGCCAAAACTAATATAGTTCTAATTTATATAATATAATATTGATGAGAATTTATTACTATAGGCAAGAGTTAAAAAAATCATGCATCATCACACAAGATCATACTAAGAGAAAAATTCAATAAATATTAAAATATTATATTCATTCAGTTATAATGCCAAAACGAAAAATAAATGATGAGCTTATAATTAAGATGGAATAAAAGAATGAAAAAATGAAGTTTGTTATATTCTATTGACTGTTTTGGCCATTAAAAATATTAAAAGAACAAAATACTGAAATTATAGAAAATATTTTAGAATAGGAGAAATGGAACTAATTATATTTCTTTGAGGCGAACTAAATTTTGGAAAAACGAATAGAAAGAAATATTTCTGAGACACTGTCGTTTATTTTCATAATATATTATTTTAAGAATATTAATTAGACTCCTCATTTAGTGATAAAAATATTTCTAGATATATTATGAAATTATTTAATATAAAAAATAATAGGAATGTTTTACGAATTTTTATTTACTCTTTTGTAATTTCGCTTAAAAAATGGCAATTTTAACAATAATTTCTGACAAATTCATTTACCACTTAAATATACTTTTGTTTCACGTTTTAATTTCATTGTATGGAAATATTTTTTGAGGATTACGAAGGATATTCAAAAAATATTATATATTAGATATATAATATTTTTTGAATATCCTTCGTAATTTGAAAATAAAAATGAAGTGAATATAATTAAAATTTTTTAAACAAATGATAATAGAAAATTTTCTATTGAAAACTTAATGAGATTGTATTTAATAAAAAAACAGTCACTAACAATACTATTGTAAATTATGCTTTCTGATATGTTCATCTTCATAAAAAATTTATGTAAATTATACGGTTACTAAACAATTCAAAGGAATACCTGAAAATATAGCAATAATCTGAATTTTTTAAAAATGTATTAGTTAACGTTTGCAAATGCAGTGTTAAGTTCATTGTAAAAGTGCAGTTTATATGAATTTATTTTAAAATTTGATAGTTAATTTCTTGAATTAAAAAAATTGAGCAGTTGAGAAATAATTTTTATTAATAAAGTAAAATATAATTAAGTTATATTTTTTTAATTGCAATAAAAATGAGTTATTGAAATACACTATTTCCTTTAAAATTTTCACTCCCTTATATCTATACACTGTTCCGGCGTATAAGATGCATCGGTTTATGAGGCACATTTTACATTCATTTTGAAAAATAAAACTTTATTACTGATCATTATAATAAATTACAGTACGAAATTTAATAATTTTTTCCTCATATCTGTTCTTAGACGAAATTTCAAAGAAAAAATGCATCTTATATCGGTAAGTGTAATATGTATAATCATAAATATAATTTTAAAGAAAGCCCTGATGTTAAGTTCTGCAACAAGGCCGAAGAAAGCTGCAGAATGTAATTTTTTAAACTAATAAAAACTACTACAAAAGAGAAATACCTATATGTTCATTCTACACTTAAATTTTGAATTTGTTTTAAATAAACTTAATTTTTCATTCTTTCATAAGGCAAATTCTATGAAAAATAATGCATGTAAATTAATTAACAACATCTGTTGTCATACTCCGATATTAAGAATTTATCAGAAATTTGATTAAAAAAATGATGGTATAATTTGGTTTATTCATATCTCTGGCCATTTTATTTAATAGCCAGTGGGCAAATTGTAGCGAAAGGGAAATTATAGGGCCATTAAAATGCGAGAAAATATCAATATAAGCAGGAATAAAAAACAGCAAAAAATTCTGATTCACTGAATTTTAATTCATGATTAACTTAAATAGTTAATTATTAATTTATTGTAAATTAGAACAAAAATGCTAAAAATTAATTCTGTTCCATATTCTTTTTTAAAGATTTAAATTTTGTAAGATGTTCACATTTATTGATAGTATGTATTAATTAGCAATTATTTCTCATTTTCTAAGACTTTAATTTGAAAGTATTTATGCTTGAATAAAGTCTCTTTAATCAGATATAAAATGAATTTATATAGTTTTGTGTGTGATATAAAAAAACGTTGTTTTGGCCAAAAATTGGATGCAGGAATATTAATTTATACTTTCTTTTAATATAATTTGAATCACTGTTTAATATTATTTCATTTAAATTTGCAATTTCATGTACAAAATATTGACAACAGTGGCAAAATAGTTTTCGCTTAGATAAAATTATCTCACAATATAAAATATCTCACAATTTACGGCAGATTATAAAATTTTCGGTTATACACAGTGGTAGAATATGTTATTTCTTGCTTTTTAGAACAGTTTTGAACAAGTTACTATCATTTATTGTAAATTCTTAGAAACTTCTTTAAATTTTCATGATTGAATATGAGAATATTATGAGACACTATTTTAATACGTTAATAATGAAATAGTTGTAAAACACATCAAATCAATTGTTTTTCTTTTCGAATTACCTCTTACTCTAAAACCTATTTTTAGAATGATCAGTATCAAATATAGAAATAATTAACTTTATGATACAATTTTTACTTATTTGAGGAAAACCTTTTGATAACAAATAAATGAAAATATTTTCGATTGAAATTCTTGTATTCTGTCAGAAATTAATCAATATTGGAATACAGCCCAATTTTTAAAATTCAAATAATGAATATATCTTGTTTTATTTTTTATTTAGTTTTCTACTAGAATAGTAAAATTAATATTACAACTCCATTAGGTGTAATCATCTATGCACATTTTGATTGTTATTTTGAAAATAAAATGATGGTGTTAAAATCGATAGTAAGTTAACCACATTTTTCTCCATAGTTATAATATATCTAATACTTTATGTATGTTACATTATTTTTATAAAGGTATTCATGACACAAATTTGATCTGAAAAAAATTGCCGTAAATTAAAAAACTTAATAATTTTTAAGTTGATTAAATTAAATTTTAAATGAATCAATTAAATTTAAATTGCTCACGACTTATATATATGATCAAACTATTGCTAACAAAGAATAAAATTGATCAAATTTGTTTTCTACTTACAAATCAAAATGGAGTAAAAGAAGTACGAGGATCAATGCTTAATATCGAACCTACAAACTTATGAACAAAAATCCAGAGTTCCATTCATTTGATTGTTAGTTTGATAATAATAATTATTAATTAAAAGGTAGAATCTCATTACTGTGATTAAAATAGCTTTAGTTTTGTTTGGTTTACCAATTTACGTCACTTCACACACAAGAGCTAAGGTGACTAGAATATTCGGCTTAAATTCGATTCCTTACATACAAATACTTTGAAGGTAGAAATCGAATCAACGAACTCCATGTCTAAAATATATATATACATGATCTTATAATAAATAGAAAATATTAACCGAACAGGAATTAATAAAACGAAATATTCATTTTACCAGAATGTGGTATAAGAACAACAGCTTGAGAAGGAACTTAACTAAAAATATTGGATTTGTTATAAAATCATACTTAGCGATGACAGAAAACATGTGTTAAAAGAAATAATTTTGCTTCTAAAATTTAAAAAAAAATTATTCCAAGATTATATTTTGAATTAGGTAATGAAAATTAACTAATGTTTTTAGTGATATTTGTTTACAGTTTTGGACATGTTTTTCATAACCAATTTTCCAAGAAAATTATCGAAATTTAATTGCGTATATAGAAACTGTTACGAAATATTCGACGACCTACAAAGAATTAATACAATACAGGTCCTTACATAACTTGGATTCATTTTATTAGCAATCCATCAGCTGGCCATCAATTAATCATGAATTGAATCATATTGAAACTATGACGAGAAATATAATTCCATAATGTTAATTCATTATTGATACTAAAATTATACAAATTTAGATGTTATGGAAAAATAATCACTATAAAAATGTATAACGAAGTTTATCATATTATTATGTACAAATTACTTAAGCTTTTCTGGTGCAATTGGTTAGGAACTTTTAATATAATAATTTACTTAACATATCAAATTTCTTAAATTTTTAATTGCATGCATTAAAAATATCTTAGATATAAATTCAAGGAAATATATATTTATGATACATCACTATTTTAAATCTAGCATAAAATATGTTATGAAAAGTTTTATGGATATAACTTTTTTATGAAAAATATTCTGGTAAATAACAATTATAAGTATTTGAAAAATATAATTATTGCTGAAAGAAAAGAATTGTAAAATCCTAATGAATTTATAAAATAAATCAATAAACTTTTTGCATCGCAAATATTTTATTTCTGGTTCATTAAAATTAAAAGATGTTGATTTTCAATAAATGTTTATGAAAAAATAAGGGTAAGCCCCAATATCAGTTAAATTAAATGTTAATATGATTTTAATTAATTTCTTTGTGCTTTTACAAGTAAAAATTTCTAATCTAATAATTATTCACCTCATTTATGAAAATATTCGTTGAAAATCTTTCTAAAGTTTATAGCCTTTTAGTAAAAAAGATTATTAATTGATGCTCAATATCTGTTTCTTATCATATTTATTATTTTATTCTTTGAATTTGAATCAAGAAGTATATCAAAATTTTAAATCAAATTATGCAAAAAAGAGATTAACTGAGCCCTTAAATATGTTAAGATAACGAAGGTTATTTGATGTTTTACAAGTAATTTAATAAATAAAAGCTTCATGTGCCAAACTTTTACTTATAATATTTTTCTAACGCAGCTTTCAGAAAAACTTACCAGTTCAAATAATAGATAAGAGAAGAATAGTTGCTTTGTCAGTGAATTCAAACAATCACTAAAGAAAGATCTGAATCACAAATATTACATTGTGTTTTTGAACCAAATAGTATGAATAATTCAAAGACGTTTTTTCACCAAATACGATACAAAACATTCAAATATAACTTCAATTCTCTCTCTTACACACAAGCAATTCTTATAATATTCACTTACATGTTTTTTTAATTTTATTTAATTTTACAATCAATGCTTTTTTAAATTTTTATCATGTGAAAACTGTAGTACTTTATCCTCTTTATTTATACTGATTATTCATTTAGTTAAAACAAAACAAGCAAAATACGCATGGTTGATTTGTCTAATTAATTAAATATACTTAACTGAAAATTTGAAGCATTAATTTGAATTATTTTGTAGATTTGGAAAGTACAATTGTGTATTTTTTTAGCGTAATAGGAATGTTTTTATTATTAATATTTAGTACAGATTATGTAGTTCTTATTTAAGTATAAAATAGTAGCATTTTAATGTCTGAATATTTTGATTACAAGTAGGTTTTTTCTATATTTATCTTAATCCAATTTCATATTTGACATATTCATCCAAAATGAATTTATATTTTATTTACTTATATTTGATTTATTAATATTCTTTGCTAAAAATGGTTAACATTAGTTGATATATCTGCAATCGCAAATTTACAATGTTGCATCAAAACACTTTTCAGAATTATCAGAACAAGTAAATTCTTTCAATTATCATAAATTAGCTATGAGTTAATTTCGTGAGTTACCAAGAATTTATCCTTAAATATCTCTACCGACACTCATCATCTTAATGTTTACACATAAGAATTTAAACATGCGTTTAATGTTGCATTAAGGGGCTCTTCAATTATAAATACAAATAAGCGTCAAAGCACATTAGCTCCTTTAAATATATTTGTTTATACATAAATATGCAATTTTTTTGCTATATTATATAAAAATAAATTAACACTCAGAATTTAAAACAAAATATTTGTATATTCCTAAAATATTAAAAGTTTGAGACAAAATTCAAATTTTGAATTTTGATTTATTTTTCTCTACTTGGATTTATCATAATGACTCTATGCCAAATATATTTTAAATAGCAATTCATAATTTATAAAAAATTATTATGTAGTCTATATACTTGTCCATCAGTTGCAATTTTGAAGTCAAATGAGCACTAATCCAAATGATATGAAGTGTATTTAATTTTGTAGGCATGCAATTATTTCAAGAATTTAAATGAAAAATAAAATGCAGTTGATTAGTAAACAATAGAAATCAGAAAAAATATACATGCATTGGAGTACCAGTATCAGAAATCGAATAGAAATACTAAAAATAAGTATCCATCATTTCTCGAGAAGTTTTATTTGTTTCTTGCTACCTCATTTATAATTTTGGTAATTATTTCCTAATTTTTCCTATTTAAATATAAGTTTTTCCTATTTATGGTAATTATTTCCTATTTAAAGATATTTTTTTCAAATGTTAGTAAAATATAGGAAATCAGATAATATAAGAAATTAAATAAATAATAATGACAATAAAATTTGGTTAGTTTGTCCATTGACTTAGACCCTTTTGAGAACTTTTTGGACATTCCTAAGATAATGATTTTTTATAAGGTAAATGTCCCTGAAGATAACGTAATAGTTAAATATCTGGTTAAAAAATATTTATGACAAAACATAATCAATAATCTTAATTTTTCTGAGAAAAAGATCTGTTCAGAAATTAAACTATTAAGAGAAACTAAGCACTCTTTTAAACTGACTTTACCATAAAAATAAAAGTTTATTTTTTGACATTTATTAAAATATACTGAAACTGATTCTCTTTGGACTGATATTTTTATAAGTGATATATTATATTATTTACGTAAAATATTCAATTTCTTAATGCAAATTTTCCATCATATTACCTGAACTAATTCTATTTTTTATATAGTTTCGTAATCATTAAATGTTAGCTTGATACACTTTTGCTTCAAATTATCTTCCCTTAATGTATTTTAACAATGTATGTAATCTCCATATTATTATAGATATTTTAGTAGTCTACAAGAAGTCTGGCTCTTATCAGACGCATGCCAGATCTAGAAGAATAATCAACGACAAATGACAGAGTATATATAATGAAGTATTGTAGAATGTAAAACATCTGTTATTAATATCAACATTTTATAGATTATTAATTCTAAAATTTTAATTACTTATATTTAAATTATTTAAAGGTCTACAAAAATCTAAATTTATGAAAACATTTTACCAAACTTATTCCTTATATAAATGGATTACAATTACCATTTCTAAGCAAAATGATTCAAAAAGTAGAAAATATATCTAATTAGGCAATGAATTCTTTAAAATTGTTACATTTGTTTTCATTTTAATTCGTTATTTTTAAACAGTTTTTTAGAAATATAACAATATCCTACAGAAAAATATAGACTTGAAAATAAATTTTCAATGTTGTATATTTTTTGTTTCAATTGAAAATCACTTTTTTAATAATTAGAAAAGCGCATAAAATATTTACAAATTCTCTCTGTTAAATGCATTAACAAAACTTTAAAAAAATACTGATGGTTGGTTTATATTGATACGTCATTACAATATCATTAATTACAAACTAAAAATTTAAGCGGTATTGTGTTGAAACACGCTTTGATGGTAAATCAGCTTTTTATGAAAAGAAGAGAAATATAGGTATATTAGAATTAGACAAATATTGGTATATTAGAGAAATATAGCTATATTTCAGGAAAATAACAAATTTTAACTCAGTTTACTTGAAACAACATTGTGAATTCTCGTATTAGCTTCATACCTAATATTTCAATCCTAATTAATATTAAGTAAATTATCTTTAACTATTTTTAATCTTAAGGATTTCTCTTGAAACGTCCTGAAGTTATAAAGAAAAGTTTTGATACATATATTGCTGTACATAACCTTTGATCTATTCAAAATACACGTTTAAAAAAAGCAGGTCATAAGAGCAACAATAATATTTGTGTCTTACCGCATAAGTTTTAAAAATTTAATTTAGCAAATTGACATCAAGTGTAGAATATTTACAACTGTAAAATTCAGAAAAACGTAATGATTTATGTGTTTATTAAATATTTCTGTTTTGTACAGATATGTATAGTTTACCTTTAAAACATGTTTTAAGATTATGTGAGCTTTTTACACCATTGATCGAATCTCTTCTCGATTACTATGCTAATGGAGTGTGAAACCAATAATTGCACCCAAACACGATTCTGGATGTCTGCCAAATTTTGAATAGCATGAATTAATTCACACAATACACATCAGCTAAAACAATAACAAAGAAATAGCTGTAAAAAAGTTAAATTTTAAGACTTTTTAGCAAAACAGAAATGCATTAAAAACAAATACGAAAAAATTAAAATAATGTTAGACATAGGGGAAATTATTTAACAACAGGATGTTAAATAATATTTAGCAGTCTATCAAAAAATCATAAATTATACTTAATAAACATTTCAGCTGATTTGTTATATAAATTAGAAAGAATGGATTTCTTCTGAATGGATACTGATGCAAAAGTTGATAATTACGAGCAATCGCATGAGAACTTGTGTATATTTATCTTTAAAAAATTTTTAATCAATTTCAATTTATTTAGAGGAAAATAAAAATTGAGAATTAAATAGAAAAATAATTATCAATAAGAGGTTTAATCATAACAGATCATTGGTGGAATGGAACTAATATTTTATTACTATTGGCTAATGAGTTTAAATTAAATAATAATTGCTTTGTTTATTAAGAATTACTTATTAAGGAAGAGAAAATGATTTCTGAATGATACTAAAAGAATATTTAGTTTGATTTAACTTATTCTTCCTTTTCTAATAAAATAGCAAAATATATTTGTCTTTGCTGAAACTGAAAGAGCAATGCCTCTACATACTGTTAGTTTACATTGATAAGGAATATTACAATAACAAACTTAATCTTTCATTATCAACTATGTATTTCAAAAGTGAAAGATGCATTAAATGCATCTTTGACTTTCGAAATACATAGTTGAAAAATGCATATCTGAATATATGCATTCTGTTAATATGATATATGAAATTAATGAAGCATCAAAAGCTTAAAAATATTTGAAATTCATAACATAAAATATAATTTAGTTGAAACTGTAGAGATGAATAATATATATGTATACATGTGTGTGTGTATGTAAGAGTTGAAATTAATACATTTTCATTAAAAAGCAAATGAAATACAAATATTAATTCTTATTTGTATTTTAGTTTAAATTATATCATGTAATGGTTGTATCAGAAAAATATCACTAAGAATGTCGAACTTCACATATTTTCTCTTAAATTCACACAATGTAGTTAATTGGTTTTAGATAAATTGTAAGCATATATTTTGCTAATTTAAAGTTTATATATATATATATATATATATATATATATATATATATATATATATATATATATATATATATATATATAATTATCTTATGTATTTTAACTAAAATCAAGTGACTCTCAAAAATTACTAGAATTTGGACTGTAAATATTTTTAAGAAGTAACCCAAAACGGCTTAAAAATTAGAACAAAAAAAAGAATATTTTCTATAGGAGGCAATTATAATATATGATGCAAATACAAAAGCTGATATTTATTAGGCATAAAGGTTAAATTAATGGAAAATAAAACAAATGAGTTTTTGAATGGCATGTAAATTGTAATTTTAATACCCATTTCATAGCACATATTTTGCACAATATTTCTTGATAGACTTAGACTTATAAGTAGAACATAAAATTAATATACTTATGTATTGGAATCAATTTAAATTTCAGAAATTAAGTTATATAAAATTTACAGTCTTCCCTGTAAATTGAAGAAAAATAAGCAATTTGATCCTGTGTCATCATATGTCTAACTTTTCTTAGAGCAATATGAATTAAGTCCATTTTAACATATGTTTTCATTAGCAATTTTTATTTTGCAATGTTAACTAAATATGTCTACGAATATGAAATTCATGGTTATTTTATTCATATGCTGAAACTCATTAAGCTGATAAACTTGTGTTACTGTTTATAATTAGTATTTATCATGATTGCAGTTATAAATTTTTCTGCACGTATAATATATTCATTGCATTTCAGAAATTAATGAATGAAATTTTATTATGCTTCTTGCTTATTATACACAAAAGGTTATTAATCATAAAAAATTAGAACACTACTATGAAATCTTGTGTAATGCATGGTTCAATAGTATTCTGTTAAAGAATTTATTATTAAAAATAATATTCCTTGAAAAGCCTAAAGCAACAAAAATACATTCGGAATAAAATTGATTGGAAAACCATGTCTTTTTAGAATTAGAAATAGATTATTTATTTAATCATCTTCAGTTTTAGCCCATTTTTAGAAACCAGTCTTTGTGGGTTTGGAAATCCAACTACTAGAATATTTCTTGTCATAAGAATACTCTATGGCTATGGATTTAAAAATATTGAGACAAATAAAAGGGCTTAAATGATACTTTTGATAAATTTTAAATTAATAATTCATCACATCTAAGTCAAAAAAGTACCTCTAATGAGATCTATCATTCAATTTAATTGCAAAATACATTGTCAATCCATTGTAATCAATTTGAATCACCATTTCATCGGTAACATTTTTCTTAATTTTTATAAAATAGAGAATATATATGAAGCAGAAAATAGATATATTAACTAAATAAAATTATTTGTCGAGAAAGTTGAATTATTTCATTTTACTTTTATATGTAAAAAATGAAAAAATATTTCTGCACAGTAAAAAACTAATTTTAAATAGACTGTTTAGTTGTATATTTATAATGTTCTGTTCCACATAATTCGACTTTTTGATAATGGTTCCTTTTTCGAAAACAATTAGATCTATCATAATTATCCGTTGGTGATTTTCATTTCATGCTCTACTTCCGTTCTAATGGATTGATTCGTACCGTTGAGATTTGTCAGAATCACGTGCATGGAAAACTAGTATTGTGGTCAAATTTTCATTACAAATGTTTCCTTACTGTTGAAGGATAAAATATATATATATATATATATATATATATATATATATATATATATATATATATATATATATATATATATATATAATATTGTCTTGTAAAATTTATATATTATAATAAAAAATTTATATAATATTTATAATTTCTATAAGCATTTGAATTTAAAAGCATCATTCAAGTGTAGAGTTTTCTTTTTGACAATTCATAAATAAATGTGTAACTCAAAATCTGCATGTAAATTAACAAAATTTGGAAACGATATAGAATGTAATATTAGATATTTAACTGTGTGTGCAATACAAATTAGTAACGCGAGCTCATTTCTCTTCACGTATAATTAAACAATTCTGTTTTACATTGAAAAAATGCATTGTTTAATTACACTAATTTTAGATTTCAAAGAGATTATAAAAACAAAATAGAAATTTTATATAAAATTTTTACATATGAAAGATAGCATCATACATTTATATATCAGTAAGGAGTGTATATAACGTTTAATAAATATTTACAAATCAACTTATATTTATGCAATTATTTTTAAAAATATGGAATAATTTTAGGCAATATGATGCAATAAGTATACAATTATTCATATCGGAGTGAAGTTTAATTATTTTTTTAATACTGAAAAAAGCAAACACAACAAAGGTTGTAAAATAATAAAAACTATTTTTAATTAAAAATTAATTAATTTTTATTAAAATTAATTTTTTGTTTATTCCCTAGATTTTATAGTGAAATTATTAGCTAATAAAGCTATTAAATTAAGTTTGCGGAATATTTTTTCGTTATCTTGATATTGGACAACTATTCACTATCAATGATTTCTCTCTTTACTAATAATTTTATGCTTGTGCCTCTTATGAATTTAAAAGTTGCAACTAAGCCCCCAGCTTTTGATGAAATACTCTTGTGTCAGTTAAACTTATTTATAGTTCAGGGGCAGTAATCACAAAATAAAATAGATCATAAATATAATATTGAATGCCGAATTTCATTTATTACTTATGATCTAAAGCCATAAATGAATTTCATAAGTGTTTGAAATATAAGTGACAAGTAAAATTGCAAGATATTTAACTGCTGATTAATCATTAAAACTATTTTTAAACAGACAATTATTTCTCTTAAGATGTGTTGCACTATAAATTCATCGAATGTTATAGAAACTATAAATTAATGATACTTTTTTAACCATAAAGGGGTTGTTTCTTTCGTTCCGGTTAAGATCATGACAATACCACTTTTTTACAATTCTGATTGATTTAAAATATCCATGGCTTAAAATAACGTTTCATCTACGCCACACGTAATTAATTACAACATTGCATTGAGGCGGCGTCTTAAATCCAAATTGTCGAAGAATTTGCTTTCTGCCTTCAAATCACATTCTTCGATTGGCAGGAAACAAGACGAAGTCCATCTTCAAATGTCAAAGAATATTGTCGAAGCTCATATTGTTAATAAAACTTTTTTTACATTAAGACCAAAGCATCGGTTTCAGAAGCCGTTTTCCATTGGTTCAAGCCATTAATACGTTGACAATAGAACAGAAGAAAAAACAAAAGGAAAAAAAAAGCAAAACTTCCACTTAATGCTTAGTTAAAATCGCCATGGACAATTTAAATCTCTTAAAATTTCATTAATTAATAAAATTCTAATAAATGATGCAGTACTTGTAAACAATCTCTTTTAAATCTTAAGACTACTGCCTTGCTTATGCCAGCCCTAAAAATTAACATGATGATAATTTTCTGTTAACTAATTGTATACTATATATCTCAATTTCATAATGCTCTCTCTCTCTCTCTTTATATATATATATATATATATATATATATATATATATATATATATATATATATATATATATATATATATATATATATATATATATATATATATATATATATAGATAATATATATATATATATATATATATATATATATATATATATATATATATATATATATATATATATATATATATATATATATATATATATATTTATATTTATATATATATATAGCCTTCTAGACTCCTTAGCTGTGGGTCCCAGGTTTGAATCCCGGTTCGGGCATGGATATTTCTTTCTCTCTCTGTTTTTCTCTGTCCTTTCTTCAGAGATGATGTATGAATGTTGAGCAGATTACAAGAGGGTTTGTGGTAGTATGGCGTGGGTAATGCTACTCACCTCCGTGACTTTGTTCACAGGTGCCCACTGGGTAACGATAAAAGAGTAGCAATTTCCTGTCTTATTGTGGAGAAGCGTTATCAACCAAGTGCAGACTGTTGTTAAAAAATCTTTATTGAATAGGTCCCATATAAAATATTATTAAAATATTTTTAATGATATTAATTAGCAGATAAATAGAAAATATTTGTTAAACACATGGAATCATAATACATTGTATGAATAAAGAACTAAGTCTACAAAACTAATTGCAAGGTATTATATTTTAAAAATATTATATTCACACAGAACGCAGTTTCATTTTTTATTTAGCCTGTATAAGTTATAATAATTTTAACTTTATCGTTCTTGTTTTATTTTAAAAAAATCACCATCGAATTTACCTTAACAATGTGTTACATCTACCTAAAGAGCCTTTTTTAAGCTAATAAGAAAATTTTGATATCAAATAAGCTTTAAACTAAAAGTTTAAAAATATGAAAAATGCTTTATAAGAACTGAACGTAAATAAATAGATGATTTTTAGGAATATATGCCTCTATATAAATATATATATATATAAATTGAAAATCTTAATCTATCTATATATATATATATATATATATATATATATATATATATATATATATATATATATATATATATATATATATATATATATATATATATATATATATATATATATATATATATATATTGAATATCTTACACTTCGACTTTTAACTTCACTAGATATTAACTTAATAAAGATTGGCAGTTTTCTAAATTTGTGAAAGAAATTATCAAAAAGTATTTATATTTTAATGAATATCTACTTTAACTTAGAAAAATAAGCTAAAATATGAAATGATATTATGAAAAGTGATAAAAATGATTTGTTTAAATTTATACATAATAATTATTTACATTTAATAGTTCCCTAAAATAAAATTTTTCTGATTGTTATTTTAATGTAGAGTTATATAACTTCTCTGTTACATATTTTATTCCTATAATTCTTCTATGATAAAATATATAATGTATTAAAGATGATATCTTGTAAAGAAATATAATTTTCAAATCTTTATTACTATCATATTAAATTTATGTTATGATTTTTAAGAAGAAAAACACAAAGCAATAGCTGAAGCATTTTTATGTTTAAAAGTATTACATTCAATTTTTGATCAAAATAAATTTTGAAGGTAAATGAATTGTAGTGTCTTTGAATTAAATAAAAAGAAAATTTAATCTATTTCAAATTTAAGTAGGTTATCTTAAATGTAATTAAAGAATTATAATCAGAGGAAAAAGAGCTATGTATATTTTTCATTTTAGGAAATTTGTGAGAAACAAAGTGGAATAAATATGAAACAACAACTCAACTCAAAATTAAATAAATATGAAAAATAAATACAAACAAGAATTTTAGTTAGAGAATTTTAAAAATTTAAAAATTATAAGCTTGTTTCAAAATTTATGAAGCGTTTTAAATTTTGTTTCATATGACTTTATACATTTTACAACATCATTTTTTATCGATTTTTTCCCTTTGTAAAAACTGTATTTAATTTTATACCTTCAGTGAGAAAGAAAGTGAATTTGAGAAATAATTTTATTCTTATTTTTCAAAAAAGTAACTTAATAATTTAGTTCTTTTTTAACAAAATTTATTAAATATTATCACATAGAGCTGACTATTTTTCAAAAAAATTAGTAAGTACTTAAAATTAATTTATTTCATCAAAAATATATTTTTAATATAAATTTCAAAACAAATGGTTGTTAGTCTTCCTTAACCTTTTTTATTAACTTTCCTTAAGATTCACTAAGAATAACTTCTTTAATTGTTAATAAATGCATATCGCAACAATAGTGGTGATGCTCTAGCTCAGATTAGATTCGCGAATATTTCAGTAACAAAAAAGAAAATATCAGACATCACAATGCATAGAAAGCTGTATATAGACGGTTGTATTTTAGTCAGTAGGCATTGTATTCTTCGTTTATTTCTCAGCAATGAAAGAATGTTAAAACAGGGTGCGTGTAGGTGTAAATTATATTGGAAATTTCCATCAGGTTGTTCCTTCATTATTCACAGTTTGTTTTGGAGTGTGATAGTTCTAAATAGTGATTATTTATCAGTTCATTCTATTGTAATTCTCTATATGTTTCAATAGGAAGGGAAACAAACCCTTTATATTATTTGTCTAATGTACGAGAAAGAGATAAGTAAGTATTTATGGATATTCTTGAATGGAGAAAAATATCCCTAAGTAGGGACACACACAGAGATGCACCTGCTTCTATATATAATTCTTCAAACCCAGATGTACTTGATCTCACTATTTGTTGGCTGGCTGATGTACAACTAGAAATAGCAACATTTTGCATCATGTACCAATACACTAAAAAGGAACTACAATCAAAATGTCATAGACCGTATTTTATCTTCTTACCTTAGTGACATTCAACACAAGAAACGTTCAACAGTGTCATGTTTGACCTCTAACTTCAAGTGGAAACTGAGTATACAATAATTTTATTCCATCAATTACATTTAATATCCGTTCAGTTCACTGACAATATCACAAAGATCATGAGGCATTGATTAAGTATCTCTTCGCTTATCAGGGTACTGGGAAATATTTTTAAGTTGTACGTCAGAAATTGTGGAAGATTTTATTTCCCTATTTATGTAACAAGTTGTATATAATTTGTATAATGTTTTTACTCCTTTTTATGTTAAAAAAGTACAATAAGCATTGATGCTAAATTTTGCCTAATTCGCTTGCATAATTTTTGTGGTATAATCATCTATCCATTATTGTTAAAATGAGAATATTTTACATATTGACAAAAAATGTATATATATAAAATATTTAAATACAATATGAATTTTAAAAAGTGAATGTTAGCTATTGACAAGCAATTACATATATTTGATTTTTATCTACTTTTCTAACCAAGAATTTATGTTTGTTTTTAATGTATGTATATTAAGGTGAGAAAAGAATCAATTGTAATACAAGTATTAACTTTTCTTGAATTTTCCCAAATACTATACAATAGAAAACTATGGTATGAATTTTTTGGCAAAATATTGCCCTAAATAAATGAGATTAAAATTTTAATTTTTGATTTCAGCAAAAGTTTTAAGAATTTGGTGACGAAAAGAAATAAGTTATAGATAATTTAGAAAGATTAGTCTCATTAAATACAAATACATATAGAATCTGAAGTTCTGAGTTGTTCATTCTATATAAGTTTGACATATACTTTTGGAAGATATCAATCAAAGTAATTATCCTATCTTAACATGTTTGTTTCAAAAAGTAGTTATGGGTTTATAAGATAAGAGATATAATTTCATTAATATTGCTAAAATACATTAGTATTCATAAAAATACGACTGTCATAAATTATATACATGTTATATATACTATTAATAAATGTAATACATTTAAATCCTATAAATTATCTCCAAAATCAGCTATTACTACTTCATACCAGTTATTCGTAGTGTATATCATTTCTTGTAATGAAATTTTAATTTTTGACATGCAATTAACCTTTACATATTCAAGATAGTTTGGCTTAGTTCAATATCTAAAAATTTTATTTTTAGTTATAATTAAATGAGCTTTATTCAAGTAAAACTGAGTGACTTGCTATTTTTTAAATAAATAATGCAATTTTAATTCTAAATTCAAAAATTAAAAATGTAAATTCATTGAATTAAAAATAATGTATGTTAATACCATTTTTGTTTGATAAAAGTAATATTTATGTTTATTTAACTTACTTCATCTGAAATTATTCCTACCTAAAAGTAATATTTATATTAAAACCAATGTCAAAAATATTGTTTCTAATATATGCATGTAAATTCTAAGGAAAAGTACTCAATAAAATCAATAAAGTATTCAATAAAATCAAAGTTAAATATTCGAATAAGTGAATCAATGCTCTTTCTTTTTAACAGGTGAAAGATTGAGTTCTTTTAGTCAATGAATGTCACAGTTTTTAAATTTATTTTCTTCAAAATATTCTAAGTTCAAATACTTTAGCACAGATTTTTATGTCTGACAATTTATAATGCTTATGAATTATTCAACACATATTTCAAAGATAAATTATTTATTCCATAATCACCCATACCTATATAGTTTAATATATTAAAGTATTGGTACATTATTTGAATTTTTTCTACTAAATTCTCAGCCTATTCAATATTTTTCTTACTGCACAATTCCCATAAATAGAAGGCATATGCTCATTTTTAAATAACAAAGCAAAATATTAAGGAATTTCAAAACTAAGCATTTCATTACATTAACTGGTTAAAAGAACAAGAATATTGTTTTTTACGCATATAAATAAAGTTTAAATTTATTTTAAGGATATTATGTTTTTCCATTTATTTTCCAAAGCGGTATTCACTTAAGAAATATTAAGATTTAGACGACGTTCAAAAACATTCCAAATGAATGTTTATATGAATATAAAATTTAGATTTCTTAATGAAGGATTAGAAAGATCAATTTTTTTACCAGAATACAACACTAAATCCTTAACATTTTTTGAATCTGGTAATAATGTCGATTATAATTTTTTAAATTATTTATGTAATACAAATAAGAAAAAAAATACGATAAAATAAAATGAAATTTGGATTGAGATAAAATTTAAAATATATGTGTCAAGCCAAAGAAAATCTAAAAAAAAATTAAACCTTTTCAAATTATATTCATAAAAAAGTGTTAGCAAAACATGCTTTACTGACAAAATTACTGTTTATTTTCAGTCAAAAGAGTACCATGTATTGTGTGCTCTTTGTTTATTTGCTTACGGTTGCAGTTACAAATTATTCGTTATTAAGTTGAAATTAATGGATTTTTGTGTAAAAATTGAGATATATTAATTACCTAATTCATGTCAAAATTTAGTAGAGAATCAGATTCCAAATTTGGAGAGCACATAACGTCCATTAAACTATGTGATGACACTGTATTTATTTGATATTATTGAATAAAATTTATAACTTTTTTAGATTAGATGATTTCAGTTTATATTTAAAGAACATTGTAGTTATTAAAATATTAAAGAATTAGAATAATAAAGATTATTATGGTTATTGAAAGACTCTAATATCAAAATGTAAGCAATGAAAATATAGCTTAGCGACTAGTAAACCAAACTCAATTTTTTAAAACTAATCTATCCAAAATAACTCCGTTACTAACGAAAATAGAAATTTATAATTGGGGATATTACTTCTTGATATCTTTAAGTAATGTAGTATTTAAAATTTTTTGCCTCAGAATTTTTCAATATCTTTAATGACATTTTTAAGGGTAACATATTATATTACCATGAAATATTTAAATAAATAAATAAAATAAAAATTGCTTCTTAACGAATGTACAGTGAAAATAGATAAAAATTGTTTATAAGGAATAAAATGAATTAAAAATTTCTTGATTTTAATAAACTATTATAACTTATTTTGAATAGAATTCATTTAAATGAAAATATTAATGAGTATAATACGATTTTCAAATTAATAATTCACATGGATTAAAACTTTGGTAAATTATAAAATTTATGATTTTTTGGAATATTATCTTCAGTAAATTAAAATATATTATTCAACACCAATCATAAGCCAAACTTATTATAATTACTGTCTAATTTTTGCTTAACTATAACAGAAATATCATACACAAACTTCAATAAATTATATCGATATCGATTCTACCGAGGGATTAGTAATTTTCTCTGATTCTAAATCAACTATAGAAGCCATCAGAAATGGAGATACCAACATCTCTTGTGATATTATTACCCTACTGGAACAGTTCCACTACAAAGGGAAATCCTGTGTCCTACAATGAATACCCGCGTATGTCAACACTGAGGGTAATGAATGTGCCGATAGCCTGGCCAGAGAAGTAGAGACCTCGACAATAAGGTCGCCACAATCACACTTACTGATGCTAACGCTGTGGCCAAATATAGAATTATGTCTCACACCTTTAAAAAACCTCTACTAATAGAATTTAACTGTCCCAGGATTATCACATCCACAGTTGCCAGATTGAGAACAGAACACCATAAGGGCATGAAGTTTCTCCCGTATAATACAAGAACATGTGTTCATGTAAGCACTGCCCGGGAGTCCAGCTCACGCCCAATCACACCTTGGAATGCCCTGCTGTTTTGGTAAATTTATTAAAAATGGGAATGGTCCCACTCAGGGACTCATTGAAAGAAATTCTCTACAGCCCTGATGCACCCCTAATTGCAGAGGCAGTGGTCAAGACTTTCGTGGAATTTAGAGACTTTCCTTATTATCTGTTATCTACACTAATTTCACGGACGCGAGAGCAACAACAATAACAATACATTAATAAATTCGTATTTGCTTCGATAAGTAAGTGTGATTCTTCTATTTTTATTACTTCGCTGCATAATAATTTATTGTTTACAAATCAATTTTTTAATAGTAATCGTTTTTAAATGAAGTTTATGTTAGAAAAAGTTTAAAATTCAGATTAAGGGAATCAGTTTTGTGATAATTTCATCCAAGTGAAATGCTTAAGGTTAGTGCATGCTTTTAAGTATCATACAAATTGATTCTAATAATAAATTTGCCTATAAATATGTTTATAAAAGGGGTTTACTAAGAAATAAATGCTCACATTATTAATCTTATCTTCTATTATTAAAAAAATAAACTGCCCTGAAAAAATGAAAGAAATGATTTCAAAAAAACTAATTTCTTCAATAAAATTAGCCATATAATACTATTTTTTATTACTCATCTCTGTGAAGTTGATTCTAGTCACGTTTGTATTATTTACTAGATGAAAACTACACCGAATATAAATCAAATATGTCAACTTGCGATGAAAAGAGAAATCTTAAGAAAGATACTGTCCGATACTTTTATTATTTTTCTTTAGCTGATCTTTTCGTTAAAATTAGTTTATTTGTCTTTTTTCTTACAGGTCAAAATCTAGTTTAGTTAAATAGTTTAGAACATCATTGATGTCAGAATAGTTAATTTAACTACTTTTATCTTATAACTATATTAGAAACTGAAATTCTCAGTAAAGTTAAATATTGATTCCAATCTCACTAATTTTTGTAAAATTACTTTAATGGTATTTCAATGAACTTATGACGTAATACTGAGGATTTTAGTAAGACTCAAATAAATAGTGTTTAACAATCTTTTACATTCTTATATCTAATCTACAATACTATAAGATACTTTGACTAAAGACTTAATAATATACTTAATTGTCGTAGTGTAAAACGACACAACCAAATCCTGAGAAAATAGATGTGTATATTTTTATTGCACTTTAAATTTAAGAGTTTCCTCTTTTCCTTTCAAACTAAGCTGTAATAATATAAAGGAAAGGATGTAATAAAAATTGACACAATGAGACAAGTGCAGTAAAAGAATAAATTCTTCCTTTCGGAATGGATGGATGATCTTGAGAAAATTGCAAGGAATGTTTATGATTTATGATATGTTTCATTTGTAAATCTGACCAGTCGAGATTGAGAGGGAAGAGATCGCTGACCTATCCCATAGAAGTGTAGGAGGTAGTATGGAACTTTGGAAAACCAATGGTGTAAAGAGGAGGAGCTAAGACGAGAATTATGAAGAGTTGAAAACTGTATCTAAAACACAGATGACACACAGAAGCCCGACATAGAAAAGGAGTCCACGATTGAGGGCTGGGTCCTCCTTGAGCAGAATGAAGGGAACGGAAAGATTTTAGTTGTAAACGGAGAATAACTGCCCTGTCTCGACATTCCTGAATGGAGCTGCAGATGTCCGACAAATACATGAGAATAAGAAGAGACGACAAAGTCTGAAAAGAGATAACAAACAGAAAGGAGAAAGCTCATGAGGAATGAGCAAGCCAAGCGAGATGCAGAGCAGTAAGCCAAGTGAGATGTGGAGATATCAGCGGAAGGAAATGCAAAGCGAAGATGCCGAGTAGAGGATGGGAAGTGGATGAGAGAAGAGAGCCATCGACACCATAAAGCGGAGAAGTCATTGACAATAAGAGACACCACAATAATACTTCTAAAAGGGGTGAGTCTGATCTCTCGTTCCTTTTCCGTCAGGTCACACTCAGTTAGGTTATATTATTGTGTAAATGTCCTAAAAGAAATATAAAGTTAGAATCTCAATTATTTAATCAATAATGTTTTGATTGTAAATGTAAATTTCTCTTGTAATTAAGTTACTGAAATAAATTATTAAGTTTTATTGTATTCTGATTTTGAATTTATCTCTGTCATTCAATTATTTAAAAAACGAATCTGGGTTTCCTCGGAATTTTTCTAAAATTTCCGAATCTCACCACTACACTTAATTAGTTTTTACATGAAACGATTTTGCTTAGGACATACTTTACAAGAAAATCAAATTCTTAAGAAGAAGCCCTAGTGAAATCAATGAGGAAGGAGCATTGAGGAATCAATGAGGAATGAAACATTGTTAATAACTCTGTTTGCAAATAACATAAAAATACAAGCATTTAAATGTAATTGCAAATATATAATAGCAATCAATTGTATATATAAAAACAAACAATGAAATATAATGCAGAAATATACAAAAAGAAAAACGTTTGAAAAATTAAGTAACAGGAAGATGAAAAAATAAATTGTCTGTATTTGTACAAATAAAAGGAAAACAGTAAATTTAAATAAATAAAACTAAAAAAAATATATAATATAAATATAAACGCATTTAGTCAACACGATAACATAGAACACAAATAAGATCAAACAAGAAAACTAAACTCAAAGGAGCTATGTTAAATAAAATACATGAGACTAAATAAATAAATAATTTTATTTGTTTAGTTTCATATTTACTAAATAAATAAAATTAACTAAATACTGAATAAATTACTAAATAAATAAATATTTTTATCGTAGAATTTTAAACATACATTAAAATTCAATGATAAAAAATTTTATCTCGTAAGAACTTAAGCATTTAGAAAAACTTTATTTTACAATAGTTTGATTTCAAAATCAATATTTTTTCTCCCTTGAGTTAATTTAAAGCATTCAGTAAATAATTGCCTAATGTTAATTTCTTAAAGAAATACGTTAACACATATCTGCAGCTGACATTCCAATCTTCTTTAAGTAAGGTTTAAAATTGACATTCTCAGGCAGAAATTTTGCATTATAAAAGTTACAGAAGAAATCTCCTATGTCTCTGAGAGATTATTAGTAAAATAGTTTTGTCAACAAATCAGTTAAGGAATTTTGATAAAGTGCGCATTCCACATGATGATGATCTTTTTTGTGTTTTCACTTTTAATGAAAGGCTCCGCTGCATTCATTGCCATAATAGAATAAAGATAAGTTTCTTGTTTGTGAACCAGTATCCTCATTCATGCCCAAAAATGTTAAAATGACATCCGACTTAGAAGACATAAATCATTCTTTTTGAAATTCCTTTAAAATCGCTTGACTTTTGCATATGAAAAAAACAACTTAAAGTAAAAATTCTGATAAATATTATTCAGACTAAAGTGAAATTTAGTGTAGCAAATATGAAATTAAATCATTAAGGTAAGGAATTATTTTAGATATCAATATACAGTAGATCTGCTTGAAATTCACTAATATTCTTTGGGAATTTTTTAAATGGGTGATGTTGTAATTCACACAATATTCACATTTAGGAAAACAATTTTCTCTCTACAACTATTGTGAATAATACTGTTATTCCCGAAACAACTAATGAAAAACTTTTTTCTCTTATTCGTATTGATGTTAATGACTTCTGTTCTTTCCAATGACTTTTATAACAAGCCTTATATTTTATAAATGGTAACTGTTCTAGTTAATTTTACAATACATGATCATTGTTTTTAAATATCATGAAACAGACCCAGACCTTTTAATGTGTTATTTCTATTTCATCATGTTCCTTTTGCATCATAAAAATGTAAAAGCATTAAATTCTTAGCTATTACATCAAAAAAATTTATGATTATAAATTTTTACTTGAATTTTTGCATTTATTTCAAATACTTATTATGCAATATTTATTTATCATACTTAGAGTAATACTTTAACAGAAAACGGCATTCATTTTACTTGAATATTTCAAAAAATAGATTTCATTAAATTATAAAAATAAAAAATAATCATTTTCAATAATTAATGAAATACTAATATTATAATAAATATAAATTCACTATAAATTAAACAGTTAGAATATATAAAGTGATAAAAAATAAAGAAAATTAATATAATTTAAAATTATACCAATAAATTTTAAAAACATTTTTATTTTATGAAAAAATTAACAAAATGCATATTATTGTGGTACATAAAAATTTCTTTCTGTTTAGTAAATTATGCTTTTAGTTTCTATAAAATCCTTATTCATTCTTAGAACTCATATTATCAAATATTTTGTACAAACTGGGAAAAAATTTCTTTCTTTCTCTCTCAGATTTTTATCTTTTTCAGTATATCTTCAAAATATTCAATTATGTGATAAAAGAATGTGATTTATTGATAATTACGTTTTCTCTTACATCTCAAAAAATTCTATAAGCAGTATGCACAGTTTGTTAATATGTGTGTTAATATGATGAGTAATATGACACATAGAATAAAAAAGACATTCACTTTAAATAAATAATTATGTTTTAAAATTTTTTATGGATTTTATTTTTACTATAGCATACGAAACAGTTTTATATGAGATGTACATTTTTACATTTTAATATTTCTTTAATATTTCTTAGTTGTACAAGTGAGAAATGTACGAAGATATTTACATGAAAATTATATTACGAAACTTTTTTCTTGATATCCATAAAATTTAAGGATATTTAAAATATTAGCAGTGAAAGTTCTCTTATAATTGCTTTAAATATAAGAATAATTAGAGTACTGCATGTAACAACTATGTGGGAAATCTAATATTATTCCAGATGGCGTATAGTTATGGTATTTTAACTGGAATAAAGAACTCACTAGTTTAAAATACATATTTAATGTTTAGTTGATAATATATTTGAATTCCTATTCTGAACATTTTTCGAAATATTACTGAATAAAAATATTTATAGGATAACACATCAGAGATATTTTCTATCAAAATATTTTTAATCAATTAAAAATTAATTTCTTTAATTATCACATATTTTACAAATACCGAGTGTCTCACAATGTTTAATTAAATCTATATTTTTAAATGTGTAACTTTCAATATATATATATATACATATATATATATATATATATATATATATATATATATATATATATATATATATATATATATATATATATATATATATATATATATATATATATATATATATATATATATATATATATATATATATATATATATATATATATATATATATATATTGGAACTTTTCTCGCATCAATTATAGAGGAATGCGAGTTTCAAACCACTTAAAATTGTTTCAAAATCGCATCCTTCCTTTTTTTAAGAGTCAGAATACAAGTTTCTTTTCTTTTTTTTTAAAAAAAAACAACGATATTTACTATTTTTTAAGAAAAGTATTGTTTTTGCCCACTGCAGAGAAAGTGTTCTTTGTTTTCCCAATACGCTACATAATTCGAAATGCATCCTAACAGTGACAAGAATAATTCCGACTATGATATTTAATAACTTCTTAAATGAAAGAAATGTTTAAATATTCTACACATCCTCCGATTAGTTTTTATCTTATGAGACATTTTTTGGTGTAAAATGTGAAATAAATGAATAAATTGTAAGGATCTTTTGATTTTTACAAATCCCACTTTTTCCCAAAAATATGTTTCCCTCTAATGGCAAAGGCCCATGAAATCTAATGTATCTAATTAGTCACTGTAAATAAATTTTGCAAATTGTCTTATAATATTTTATTCGACTGTGTGTATCCCTTTTGTTGTATTCTGTTGCACTTAAAATTGTTTCTAAGCATATAATATTGAAGAAAACAAACACCTATCTGGTCTTCTCATGAAATACCTAGTCTATTATAATAATGTAAAATTTTCCAAGTCTCATCATTATAGTACTTGGTCTAATTATAGTACCATTATAGTACCAAGTTTCATTATTATAGTGCATGTCCATTTTCGTACCTTGTGCCACAAAACCCAACCAACCAACATTAGAGTACACTTAAAAGTTATGGTCAACTAATTCTCAGTCTTTCATTCCCTTCCACAAATCAATTACCGAAATAAAATTTATAATCTTGTTACTTAATTACAATATTTCTTGTATACTTTACAACATTTCAAATAATAGTGCTTAAAATTTAAATATCAGTTATAAAACCACTAATCTTTATAAATTTAATTATTATTTATTATTTATATATATATATATATATATATATATATATATATATATATATATATATATATATATATATATATATATATATATATATATATATATATATATATATATATATATATAATATATATATCGTTTATTCAAAACATTTTGCTCTTTGAATCAAAATTATAATTAAATATTTTACAAAACTTTAAGAAAGTTAGTTACAAATAATAATGTTTCTTTACAAATGATTAACTAATATAAGAAATCTTTTACACTGTAATTTAATTGAAATATTTTCATGAACCTTCTAAACAATTATATACATAGCGGAATTTGCAGTAGATTCTTAATAAGAAAGTAGCTAATAAACGTTCTTCAATACAGAAATTGCATAAGTTAAAGTTGTCTCCTTCATTGGTACTTCTTTTCAAAATATATATGCGTCTATCACAAGTTTTTCCACATTTTAAATAATCGTTACACGTATTTTCATAAATTTTGTCATTTCTGAGAATTAAGAATTTAAACTAAAACAGTGAGACATTATTGACTATTTTCCATTGCCTCTATTTTTGAATGAAAAAAAATGTTGCATTTCTTAAATAGAAAATGTATGCAGGTTATAAATTTTTCTATTCCTGAATTAGCTGCAGTAAAACTCATATAGCTTAAAGGAATACTTTCAAAGAAAATCATCTTCACGGTATACTTACTACCTAAAAGACTTACAGAATGCTGGTCACGGATATAAAGTGTAATGGTCCCGAAATTTGTGCTTTTACACTAATAAATTAAAAGTTGGTTCCATTATCGAGAACAGTTTTGTGAATTATTGTATACTCAAAATATAAAATATATTTTTGTAATTAACAGTATTAAGTATGATTAGGTTCTCTTAAAATAACGTGACTTATCTTGTGATATATCCAAATTCTATACATCATCATTTTTAAAACAGCGATTGTCATTTATTTATTTAATATACATATCACGTTATGATTCGATGATAAATATGCATCACTGTCTTGTGATCAATAAAAGTATTTCGATTTACTTTACTTTGTTCTTGTAAATGTTATTAATATTACAACATGGCATATGATCTCACTAAAATTAAATTCTTATCTGTATATGTTTAAAATATCATCCGAAGAAATTTTAATTTTACAAATTGGATCTCAGAAATTATTACCTGTCAAAATTAATAAAAAACTTTAATAATGAGAAACGTTTTTTTTAGTTGTATAAGATATCATTTATAAATCTTTTTTCTGTCCTCGAAACATATGAACACAAATGATTCCATTCATCAAAAGGAATCCGAGCTACATTGATTAATCATTCTTATACAATTGTATAGGAGTATTTATCATCCCATAATGTCTCCAACAAATAAATTTTATTAATCCAAACTATACACATTTATTGTTAGTTTTCTCAATCTAATGTTAATCTTTATTAATATTATCAATTATATAAAGTGTAATCAAACGACTTCTAAAATGCAATTTAATCTTTAATAAGAAATAACTTGTGGAATGAATAGGGAGTTCAATCAATGAAACTTAAAAATTCTAAAAACGTGTTACTTTAAAATAATCTCAATTATATAGGAATTCGTATAATATTTAAAAATATATCTTTACTTCACACAACAACAAGTTCTTCGAATGGTGAACAGGTATAATCTCATTTAGAACTACGAATTCATGAAGTGAAATAGAAAAGGAAATTACAAACTTCCTTCACACAATCACTATTTAATTAACTTTTAAGTATTATAAATAGTATTATTGTTTAGTTTAGGTGACTGAACTTTGTTATTCATATTTCCCTTTTAATTTGTTTGACTACTGAACATAAATTTCATTTTTACAAGCAACTCTTTATGAATGAATAATATATATATATATATATATATATATATATATATATATATATATATAAAATTAAAAAATATTAAAATCTAATCATATAAAAACAATGTAAATTTAGTAACACGTAAAACAATTCAAATATATAAAAATAATAAAATATTCAAATAATTTAATTCTATTAAACAGACTCAATTGTTTTAAGTGGCGAGTAATGCCAAGCAGTAACAGGAAACACAGTCGAGGAAGAAATTATTTCATTAACTTTTCAGTTTATCTTACGACACGAAATGTCTCTTCTGGGAAAGATCATTGGAAATGGGAATGCTTTATAAGCTAAGGTATAAAATTTAAGATGACTACGCACAAGGAAAAATTATTTTATGTAAAAATAGTCTGATGCCTAAACGTGCGTATCAAAAGGTGAAGATCTTGAAGAGAAGGGCACGTTTTCTACATGATTTCTATTCCCCGACGAAAACTCCCTACTTTATCGATTTATAAATAGTTTGAAACACTACCCAATTTTAATATCTTGTGCACGGAACTAAATTAGCTATTTTGATCAATGTACACGCACCAGTTAATTTTGTCCATCAACCTCATAAACAAGCAGGAAGTAAAGAATATATTAAACTATTTTATTTTATTTTTTTGCTACACGCTTATTAAAAAGAAAGATTATACACTTTGCATTTTATAATTTACTACAAAAAAAGTTTACCCATATTTTTTTTTAAATCTCTAATTAAATTTCTTTTAATTTTATTTTATCATAGAAAACTTAAGCATGGAAATATACAAACTTTTAATATAGTAAGAAAGTAATTTTCAAACTTTTATATGAGACGGTAAGTTTTCTAAAAATTTTCTGAATTTCTTACGGGAAATTTCTATTCCTATTAAAAAGCTTTATTTTTACGAAAAACATTATCTGCAATACAATTCATCAGGTATTTTATAAAATTCGCATGTAGATTTACATGATTTCATTATTTTCCCTTTTACTGTTTTCCACTTAACATTTTATTTTAAATCTTTGATGTTTGGGGATAAGTATATCTGTTGTTTTATATGTTCAAATATAAAAATGCAAACATAAAAAATAATGATACAAAATTAAATCTAAAAAATCTGCAATACTTGAAAATCACTTTGCTATTTTTATGTTAAAAGGGAAAATGAAACTAATCGCTTACTTCTTAAGGAAATCAACTTAGTATTTAATGAAATTATATAAATAAACTATTAAAAGCTAAATGGATTTCATTTGATTCATTGATAAAAAACTTTTATAATAAAACATGAAAGTTTTCTTCTATAAAATAATATAATATATATTTAATACAATTAGAAAATTTACTTTTAATTTGAAATTTAATCTGATAATTTTATATTTTATAGTGCAGAATAAATTTAACATATTTGAGGTTAATAATTTAAAATAAGTAATCTTTTGCTTTTCTTCAAGCCAGTTAATATTTTTTCTTTTAACACTTTTTAAATTAATTGGAATGTGTATAATTTGTGTACTAATAAAGATGCACTATAAAGTATCGCATTTTATAAAAAGCAATATGAGTTGTTGGGAATGTATTCATTATTCAATATCTATGAATTTTCTGAGAATATTTACCCAGTAACTTATCAAATGTGAAAATAGGATACTAATTTGATTTCGTATAGGAAATATTTGTGATATTTAGGTCTTTTTATTACATTTTCTCATAGTGCTTAAAATATTTTAATCCTTAGAATTGGAAATATCTCCTAAGTATTCAGTATTGTAGAAATTTCCTTTTGCTATATATAATAATATTTAAAAACCACTTAGATTCTTTTCAAGCATTTTGAATGCGCCACAAAATTTTCAGATAACGCTAATAAATTTAACTTAATCAAAATAAATTACCATTTAATCAAGTGATTTATTTTTTTCAAATATTTATGTTTACACACTTGAAATGTATTACGTCATAAAATTACTTTACAATATTTCTAATTTATCGAAGGCATATCTTTGGAATGTTAACTCTTTTATTTCAAAAAAACTGATGTTGGATATAATTTCTTAGAAACTTATAAAGTAAAAGTAAACATGGCATTTACATTAATTTAATTTTCTCTTGTTCAACCATGGACATTTTTTAAAAGTGAAACAAACATTTCTCCTACTGCAAATCAAGAGCTGCTATATGTTTAACTTAAACCTTTATTTAAAAATTTATTAAACGTTCTTATAAAACACATTTCTAGAAAGTAAATACTTGAATTATGAAACGTCTTAATGCAATTTTCTTAATAATACCTTAATAATAAAGCATATTAATTAATAGCAAAATAGTATTTCCAATCAATTATAAATTTAAGTTTTATCTTAACATGATATTCTTTAATGAAAATTATATTCCTATTTTACAACTTGACGAGTACTTTTCTGTTTATTGACACTGCTTATAATATATTTTAACAAGCTTCTGTATGCCATTTGAATAGCTTCCAAACATTACAGTGGTCTTTCAAGATTTAGTCACGTATCTCAGGAAGAAGACCCGGAAAACGTCTGTATTTACCGACTGATCTACGTGTCGAAACCACAACATGAATCTACTACTCTTCAGATTAAGCTAGATTTGAGTTAGGGACCTTATACTCCAAAACTATGCTTCCACCATTTGTCTATTTCATGAGTTCTTACTCTCATATAATAGAAATAGCTGTGGTAATTAATATTTATTAATACCCTGAACAAAACAATATATAACAATACATTTTCAATATTTTTAAAGTCATAAAAACTTTAATTTTCTCAATGAATTGTCTAATTTTTTAAACAAAGTTTCTTTTTTATTTTTAAATATTTGTATGGTGACCACTTTGCTTCATATGTTAATAAATCATTTATCAGTAAAGCTAGATGTTGACAAACATTAATCAAATTGCAAGTGGCATCCTTAACTAATTAAATTGTGCATTATATTATGATTATATTTGAGTTAAATAGCATTATGGTAAAGATATTCCTTCCATTACATCAATGTTTTCCAAAATGTCTCATTCGATGAACACACTGAAAGGCATTAAATATTAATTTGACCTTCTCTCTCTCTCTCTTTAATGCAACTTGAAATGTAAAGTTTTGCATCTTGCATGATAGGATAAAGCAAGTGTGGTTATATAGTAAATGAAACATGTAATCAATTACGATTTTGCAACAATAACTTGAATTATACTGCTGTAAACTCACTGACTAATGCTGCCGTATGTGCCACAGTTGTTCGAAATTACAGATTGCTTAGAGTAAATCTCATTTGACTATATTATTTAATTAAGAAAGCTTTCATTCTTTACACTAATAAATAATTTGGAGATATAAATCATTATTATTATATTTTCTACAATTATTAGTTTTAATGTTGAATAAAATGTTGAGTTAATAGAGAAATATCATTATCCTAATTTCTATATTGTTCGCTTAGATCTTTTCTGTACCACACACATTCATATTTATGATAAACGAGTAACTTAGATGCACTTTACGTCGTGCTTTAATATTCATGGCTCTCAAATGAATATTAATCATTTAAGAACAGATTAATCAATAACCAAGTATTCTTCTTGGTTAATTGCTGGATAAAGTATTCTTAATCAGTTATTAACTCAAACCTTAACCAGATATTTTGATTTATATTTTATATTTTTTTCTAAAATTCCAATTCCAACTATATTTTCTATATAGTTTTTGGCAACATATTTTTATATCTTTATGCATTAGATGAGTTTCTATAAAAAATTTAATTTTATTGATATTTGGGTTATTATTTAATTCATTTTAATATTTGGTCTTTATTCAAAAGATATTTATGAGCTGTCTTCATCATTTTAAAATTATTTTATAGTTTTTCATAAATATCAAATGAAATATTTTGAATTATTTATCTCAAGAATCTATATAATAGTAAATATAAATTAGTTCCTAAAAACCAAATTTTCACAAATATTAAATAAAGATGTCATCGAATGTATAAATTGGTTCTTTCACACAAATATTGGAAACTACCAATAAAAATCATTTTTTAAATTTCATTAAGACTACCCATGACAGTTTAACTAGGCCATAATTTACCTAGGGGCATCTCCCAGGTTCGGTCTTAGCTATTGTTGAAAATTGGGAGATGGATGTTTCTGATTTCTGCCAGCATGACTGTGGAGTAAGGTGATTGGGAGCTCCCTGTGTGTTTCCTCCCTGACGAGTCAAAAATAGACCTAACTGTTAATGAATGCTTCTCTGAAAGCTAACCGAGGCAAATTCCTCTCAAAAACATCAGTTGCATGCTAGGAGGTGCCAAATGATTTGCTAGAAATGGATCACAAAATTTTTAAATAATCATAAAAATTCATATTTCAGAGCATTTTGTTAACCTTAAAACTTTTTTAATTTATCAATAAGATCAGATATATACATTATAAATATTCAAAGACAGATATGTAAGTGGTACTATATATATAATCTACACAATTTTAGTATTTTTAATTTTTCAAGCAAACGTTTTTTTTATATGTTACATCTTATTATATTAAGATAACCATCAATTTATTTTGGTCACTTGAAACTAAATATAACTGAAGTAATGAGTAAAAGATTCCGTGGTATAACAATTTTTTATAAATAAAACCCATGTAAAGATTATTACTTATTAATTTTCTGTAAGAATTGAAAAAGGTTTGAGATTAGTGAATCATAAAATAATCAAAATATTGTTCTAGTTGTCCGAACAAATCATATTTTACTCAAAAATTCCTTTTAAACCACAATAGTACTTAAATTTTGATAAGTGTCAAATACACATTTACCCACTTTCATCGTCAGTCGTTAGAAAATAAAATATCACATGAAAGATGTTACAAATCAAGGCTTGCATTTTACAACAATAAAATAATGAGCTCGTATTAAATTACAATGGTGAAATCACCAATTTTTATTTTGCTAATTTTTATTCAATTTCCTAACCATTTTTATGGCATAGTTTATAGTGTTTTTGTCTTAAATTAAATATTTCTTCAGCTTACTCCTTGTGAAACTACATTTTATTGGGTAAGATATGGAGAGCATATTCTTTTTACATAGTTGAACTCACGCTTTAAGAAACATTGTTTGATTTGTTGGGCTATATCTGTTAACATCTGGTATAGACTTGGTGTCAATTTACATTATTAACGCTAGTGAAGCATAATGGATTTAGTCTCTCTTTTTCTTTACAGACTAATATTTTTGGAAATCTTTAATCTCATAAATATTGAATATTTGCAAAAGCGAGCAAGAGAAGATTGAAATGATTAGCAGATTTGTAAACTCTTGTACAAAACATTTCAACTAATACAAAATTTGACTATAAAATGTTATCGATATTTTTAGTTGAAATTATTTGTTGGCATCTGTGTTCGGTCACTCACAAGTTACAAATTACAGTATATATGCTTTATTTACGGATTTCTAAAGTAAACATAACCTTCTACTTGTGCATTAATTTTAGCGTTGTCACTATTTTCTCGGAAATATGTATATGAAATGTCAATATAAGTCACACTCAAGAATAAATAAATCATTCGAATCGCAATTCCAATGAAATAAGTTAAAAGAATAATTTCGTTTACAAAATTTTAATTTTAATTTATTCAATTATGCGCGTATTTAAATTTTAATTTATTCAATTATAATCCATTCAAATAGGGAAAAATACGATAATAATATATTCTGATTGAAAGATTATTACTAATTGCATACTTTTGTATTTTTGGCAAAAACATGAACAGCATTAAACTCTTGTCTGAAAGCAAAGCTTTCATTAGAATTTATCAAAATAAGCATGCAGAAAATATATATTCACAGACAACGGTATTACTAAATATTCTAATTTTTAACAAGGCATTGTGTCTAGACAGAATTTAAGCTCTCCAGTCCCACCAAATGATTTCGAAATTTTAACTAACAATACTAATGTGCGTACAACAAAAAAATTATTGGGAGCAAAACCTAAATTTTGTATAAAGGAATTACTGAAAATATAAAGAAAATCAACTTAGCAGATTTTATAAAATTACTTCAAAATTTTAATATTCAAAAGTTACGAAATTATTTATTATTTTAGAGAAAATAATATTATTAATTATTTTAGTGATATCCTATATAAAATATCATACAAACATAATAGTTTTAGCCTTTTTTAACTATAAAGACAAAAAGGTTTTTTTTCTAAAAAAAAAAAACTAACTTTTATTTTCAGAGTATTTTTTTTTAAATTTCTGGAAAATCTATTTTTTCCATTCGTTTTAATTTTGTAAGCAATTTAATTTTTTAGTAATATTTATGTATTTAAATGACAGCATTTTTGATTAGCTTCAATGTTTTTAATCAAATATTGTATACGTTTTAGGCAAATAATTATTTGTTTAAAATTCTATTTTATGAACTGCAAAAGGCTCTTGATTACCAGATATTCACAGATTATAAAGTATTCTAAACAAATTATAATATGATAATAACTTATTTAAAACACTTTACAGGATCTTACATTACAACTCCTTTTGTACAATCAGATAAGAATACCCAGTTCACGTCTTTAACTACAAATTTAAATATTATAAAAAAAGTACAAATTTAGATAAATAATTTATGAGAATTTGATCCAAGGAGTTTACAACTAATTATATTTTATACATCGTATTAGAAACTATTTCAATGCAATAAAAATGTCAACAAATTTTGAAATTTCATGAAAATATATTTTCTTAAAATATTATATTTTAAAAATCTCCCTCATCTAATAATCTAACTAAAATTGTATTACCTAACATGTCTCTGAAAAAGATGATCATGTTGGTATAACTTATGTATTTTAAGCTAATATATGCATCAATGTTCATTTACTAGTTCATCAATGTTCATTTACTAGTTATTAGCCAGATCATGTGTCGATCTTATTATTATAGATGACTTATAAAGTCAATATTACCATGATTTTTTTATATATTCTAGAACATCAATTATTACCCTTCAAACAATCTATGTAAATAAACAGATAAGAATAAATATTTGTTTCAATAACTTGACTTTAAAAAATTCCAGATAAAGTTAAGTTCGCTTTAAATTAAGTTAATAATGAGTTCATGTTTACGCTTATATAAACAAACATAAAAATGAATCAGCAGACAACTTTAATTTTTTATTCAATGTCTTTATTTATGAGTAACTTTAGATTTTATGATCAAGTTATTTTCAAATAGTATATTTTATTTGAACTCAGAAAATGTTTAGCTAATAAATGTTCCACAAATTTGCTTAAAATAATTAATTTTGTCATAAATTCATTATAAGATACATACACGCAATTTGTTACGAATTAATTTAAGTATTCTCTTATAACGTTTTTGAGTAAAATATACAGAATACTCATTAGTGATTATAATGATTTTTCTTAATCAATATTTCACAAAGGTAAATGTACCTCAATTGTTATATTGATTCAAATTTCAAATATTCTTTTTCTCAAGTTCTTCATGATAAATGTGTTTCACAATGTTCTTTATTAAACAAATATCATAGAAGCAAGGAAAGACTAGCAGCATGATGAAATATCAATAAACATTGTGATCATCAATCTTGGTTACGAAAGGTTTGCAATAACAAAGGTATAAAGTTTTAGTAATTCTCTTCTTTAAGTTCTCACAGCTAATTAGCTACGAAATAAAATCAAATTAAAAGTTAAATTATGATTCTTTTTTAATTATCAATATCATTTCAAATAATGTAAAAAAATGACTATTCATAAAATTATAATTTATGACAGTTAAAATTCTTATATTTGTATTTTTCTAATCGATAACAATGATTCTAATTTCAATCAGATTCCAGAACAATATAAACTAACAATTTTAATAAGATAATTTATTTCTCCCAATTTAGAAACAAGATAAAATTTAGTTCATCGATTTTTAGTGATTTTTCCTAAATTATCTAAAATAGTATTGTCTGTTTAATGATACTTTATATGTATGTGTAAATAACATTATGTATCTGTATTCATAACATTTAAAGTATCCAGGTGATAAATTGATTATTTAAAAATTAAAATAAACATTTGTATATATATTTATATTCATTTCAATTTTATGTAAAATTTTCTTATGAATTACTTTTTTATAATTATAGTAATATATTATAACAGAAAAATAAACACATACATTTTTCTAGAATCCAAAAATCAAAAAATTGGCAAACTATTTATTTATAAAGATTTATTATTTAATTATTTAAGTATGTTCTTGTTTTATATTTAATTACATAGATTATTTATTTTATATTTTCTGAGTAAATAATTTTTTGCAAATATAAAAGAAAACTGTATTAAAGTTAATGTCCATGTTCAGTTTTTATGATGAGAGAGAAATAATTTATCATGTTTGCCTAACGGAGAAAAGGATAAATTTAATGATATTAAATTTAAAAAAAGTAATTAAAAGCGCTTAAAATTTAAATAAATAAAATGTTGCAATAGAGATATTCCCTAACTATTGAATCATCATAAATGTAACAATAAGTTTAAAATCCAACAAAAAATTGTAAAATAAAAATACCAAAAGTTCTCCTTTAGAATGGCAACTGTACAAAACCAAAAGAAGATCAAATCGATCTATGTTTAAAATTTGCGATCTTCATAATAATGTTAATATCACGATTTTCACATGTAAAGATATAGGAAAATGAAAGTTGCTCACCTGCTTTCTTTTGGGATTGTAGTTAGATAGAGTCCTTGGAAGTTTTCGGGGTTTTCGTCTTCACGATATATGAATACGACCAATGTTTCTGCAAATTCCTTCCAGAAAGTATGATGTGAACACTGCAAACTTTAAAAAGCTTTCAATTTTTTAACTTTCTGATACTTATTTTCACGTCAAAGCTCACCTCAATGTAACAAAATAGTGGCTAAAATAAATTTTAATAATCAGACATACATTACAAAACTGCTTACAGTGGTGTTATAAGAAACTTAGAAATAACGCATTCTTATATGTGAAGCATTTTCTGTGTAAACTCCAAATTGGAATATTATAACTTATATTATAAAATTACGTGTAGAGATGTGTTAATCATTTGATATATAATTTAATTATAGCTGTATATCTCTAGAAGATATTTTTAAATTTTTACGTATATATTAAAAACAATGTGATGAGTTATTAAGAACTCAATTGTTCTATATTTCATAGTTAAATGAAATTAAATTTAAATGCATTTTAGGCCTATTATTGGATTTTTGATTTTTTTCCTCAAGATTATATTTTAGTTCAAAGCTTAGTAATATATAACACAGTCCATATGTAATAGATTAAAATTACGTAAGAGAAAATGTGCAAAAAAAAAACAAAGCTGAGAAAGAAAAGGAAGTTTTAAAAATATTTGCTCAAAACTAATTTTAAGTATAATTCATTACATAAAGTCACTTCGGCGAAGTGACTTTACAAACTGAATTATAAGAGCAAAACAACAAGTTGCATAGTTTCAAACATAGCTTCTGCAAATATATATTTTAAATGAAGATGTTTTTATGAAATGAAACAATAAAAGTTTTATTCACAAACTAGGTCATAGATGTTAAAATGTCTGTAGAAATTTAGCAATTTATATATTTAAGTGAAAAATATTATTCTTTAAAATGTATCATTTTCAATAGTACAGTAATGATATACACAACTTTAAGGAAATATAATTTATTAAAAATTCAATTGGATTACTAAGGGATATTTACCTCAGGACTGTGTGTGTTTTCTAATACTCTTTATTGATATTCTTTCCTTGAAAATTATTGTGATTAACAATCATTTGATTTACATCCCAATTTTCTGGTGAAAAAGAATGGTGAATACATTTTTTTATTTTATAAATTTTAAAATGGTATACGCAATATTTTCTGAAGAATAAGATCTGTTAAATTCATCAATTAAATAACCTTGTATTATGTTGATTATTTTTAAATACTCATGACAATTTTGTGTGTATAAAATATTTGTATTTAAATAATATATTTCAAAGTACATAAAAATTTTAAACAATTAATAGAGTGTTTTAATGTATATAGTATGTAACTGCTAATTACTAACAAATAAATTATTTTTAAATTTAAAGTGCAGAAATTACTATAAATAATATTTAAAAATTCATATAATAAATGTTACGTATTTATGTGGTTGACTATGTATTCTATACTACGATTTTAAAAATAGTTTTTTACGATTTTAAAATCAATTAAAATTATCTTTATATGTAAATCATTTTGAGTTATCTTAAAAATAACATTTTAGCATCAATTTTTGTGGTAAAATATCAAAAAGAATCACCTAAATCTTACACAAAAATATCATTAAATATGATTAATTCACCTTGCTATATGTAAAACAATTAGCACTAATTGTTAAAAAATTTAATGAAAATTTATTTTTTAATTCTAAAATTACTGTTAAATAATAATTCTAACACTTTGGAACTTGTAAAAATTTTAAATATTGTACGAAAATTTTAATAAGTATACTAAAATATTTATTAAAAGGTGACTCAATCAAAGCTGTTAAAATATTGTAGGAGGTGAAAATCATTTGTAAGCTTATTAAGTAAACAATAAATACATGAAGTACAAATGCTTAAGCACCTCCAAGTATAAAAATTAATATCCCTGTTAGCATAAACTATATTTATTTCAAGTTACTGAAGTTATGTTTGAGCTTATAAAAATGTAGAGTTTATTTTGTGACTAACTTAAAATCACGAAGTTTAAGTAACAGAATATATTTTTAGAATATATCATGTCTGATTCCTTAAGTTACTTTAATCAAACGTGTTATTGGAAAGAATAATTTTATTCATGAAATTCTTGTCTGATTTCATGAATTAAAATTCAAAGTAATCTAAAAAAAACTTTTCTTGGATATTTGTGTGAACAGTCATAAAATAATATATTCAATTTAAGGTTATTATTTCGTAATTCATTGTGAACTATATAATATATTTATAAAAGAAAACAATTTTCCAGCGTATCTCCCGAATTTTTGGCTGTGGTTGAATTGAGAAGAAAACGCAGATTAGAATAAGCCTTACAGTAGGATGTTGCTCCCTAACTAACGCATTACAAAAGCTATATGCTTCATTTAACATTTTAACTATTCCATTTAATCTCACAGTAAAGTTGCGTATTTATCTTTTTGGAGTTCTACTCTTTCACAAAAAGAAGCGTGAGGATACTCTCTTCGCTTACAAATGACAGCTACGGACCTCCGATGTTGGAGAAGCAGTGAGTAAAAAAAAAAATTTTCACTTTTCTCTATATTCTAGCAGTGTAATGTTTTATAAGGATAAATTCTAATAAGGATATTTAATTTTTTTCTTCATTTTTTAAAAACTACTGCTTGTTTAGGCTGCAGTAAATCTGTTTTCGTTTTCAAAAAAATGACATACAATGGAAAAACTTTTAATAGTGGATAAAAGATACTCAACTTAAATAAATATTGTAACTAAAGGGATTTTGTATTCTTTCAACATCTCATTTGATTTTTTAAATAATCCGTACGTAAGATCTCATTTCGTGGTGGAAAACAAAGTTTTAAATAATGCAAAATAAATAAATTTTCGAAGTCACAATTTTTCTCTGAAACAAGGAGCACGTTTTCCACTGGAAAACAAAGTAAACTTTTGTTCCCATTATTAAGTATTTAGTGATAATTAAAATAGTTGTTTAATTTTTTCTACATATTTATAAACTCTTTTTTATTATATAATATTCTTATAAACATTAATTAAAACTAAACTGTATCATTCAGTTAACTAAAAAAATTAATGAAATAAATAAGAACAAAATGCATCAAATCATAATTTCTTTTACTGTATTTATACTAAAAAAATTAAAATGAATAAACTATTATAGACAAATTATATAGTGTTCTAGTGTTAGTTATAATTAAAATATATATCTCTTAATTGTTGGGAAAACAAATTAGAATAATTCATACCAAAATATGCTTCAAGGGAAATTGCAAATCTTTTTATATTAAAACAATTCAAATAATATATTGAGGAATTTTTTTAAATTTTTTATCGTTCATTTCTCCTACACTTTAGTAAAAAGCTTATAGTAAGTTTCTTGCCTTAATAAGAAACATGTACGTTACACTTATGTGTATATTTAACCACATATGCATTCGAATCATAGAAAGAAATAATATTTTTGCCTTGCTTTTAAAATAAGGCACGTATAAATTATCATTATTTCCATTCATGCATACTTTTCATGCATTTCAAGTGATACCTAAGAAAATGCTTGGTAAATGCATTGATCAAAATAAGAAAACGACCATTTGACCAAGACGCAAGTTAAGCAATCAAGCAGCATTATTGAACTATAGTTACTAAAATATGTTTTTAAAAAGAGATTGAATACTATAAAACAATTTTTTTCATAAATTCACCTTAATGGCAGCTTCGGGAAACATTACGTAAACATTAAATTTAAGGAACGGTTTATTTTTAAGTAAGTCGCGAAATCTCTTAAGCTAGTGGAAAATGAAATATTGATTCTTCGCAAACTTGCTAAAGGTTGAACGGGTTATTGGACGAGAAATACCTGTTGAATATAGTGAATGACGCATCATAAGAATCAATTGATCTTTGTGATAGACGATATTATTCTTTCCGTCTTTTTCCTTTTAAACATTAGCTTTTATTGTCCTAGAAAATGGATTAAATGTATTCTTAAATAAACATTGAAACAAAGAACAAAGATTTTCTTGTTTTGTTTCTTAAAACAGAAGTAAGTAAATCTAGAATGATTTTTAGTAAAAATTAACCAAAATGCATTCACATCAAACTAGCTAAAATATTCGATCCGTTCGTTTTGTTTATTTCATAATAATATTAAATCCAATTTTTAGCTAATCTTGTTTATTGTTAAACAACGTATGTGTTTCCTAATTTTGTTTTGATTCATCTCATTTAAAAATTGATGAAACGTTGACACAAATAAATGGGTATAGTTACATTCTGTTATGTAGATTTAAAATATATTTTAATGGATGAGATGAATGTATAAAGCTTTTCATGATTTAGAATGAAAAATTATTAAGCTTTTTATTAGTATGAAGATTATAATTATTATGAGATATTACTAGGTTCCTCAAATGCTATTTATACATGAAAATATTTAGAAAGTTTAAATGTAAATCATGTAATATTTATCTAATGATATTTGCATGAATTTATTATTTTGTAATAAGCATAGTAAAAATACTTTATACAATTTAAATGTGTTTTTTAATGAGTCCTAATTTTAAGAGATATTTTATGAATTTCAAGTATGAAAGGAAATATAAGTAAATTAATAAATTGGCACATACAAAAACATTAATTTTATCTTTGTAAATTAAGAATCAAAAAAATCATGAAATGAGTGACAGACATCGAAAGTTTGTATTTGAGAATTCTTACCATTTTAATTAGTTTCTTTTCATAAAAATGACTCCGTATTTGTTCAACAACTTACTAACATTTCAAAGAAGTATTTCATTCTCTCTTGAAAGAGAGTATACGCATAAGGAGTTTTCTAAAAATATTTAGTTGTTACAGAGAAAATATTTAGAAACTTTTCAAGAGCTGGCTAGTAAAAGTATCTTATATTTTAAATTTCTTAATATGTTTTCATATAATTAGTATATATTCAATTATTATTATTCAGATTTAAATAAATTTAGATGAAAATCTGTAATAAAAACTATCTAAGATAGATTCCTCTAGGATAGGCTAGCATTGATTACTTACGATGTTTGTTTATTTTATTTTATTTTTAAAATTTAATAATCAGTTTTCTTTAACCAACAAGATCATAAAAAATAAGTAATATAGTAAATATTCTCTAGTCCTATTAATCTTTCTTTTGTTTATTGAAACTATTTGTTTCATTTTTGACAAAAACCATAATTTATGGTTTATCAAAAATAAAGTATAATTTTGTAACTTAATCCATGGAGAAATTATCAACTCTTAGAAACTTAGTTGTTTTTTGACACATTAATATAAAAATAAAGTTTTAAACATGAAGTTAGAAGGCAAAAAATTATTGTTTAAGCAAAGTCTTGGAACATAATGAAGGCATTTGAGAATTGAAATAATGTCTCTTAATATTCCCTATATAATAAATATGAGTTTTTGCAATAAATCAAACATATTTGTTACTCTTAAAATTTCTTCTAAAAAAATTTAATCTGTGTATAAATTTACAATCTTGTTTAATATTTAGCAATTATGAAAACACTTTTTTATGGTTTTAAGAGTTTTTAAGAATATTATTACATTAAAATGTTAATATATTTTTGCATATTCTTCAATCTTAAAACATGCTTAATTCCCTTGATTGAATTTAGAACTTTTAAAATAAATGTAAGGGATAATGTGTGAGTTGACATTTTAAAATAAAAACGTTTCCTAATTGTTTATAAGATACTGACAAATTAAATTAAAAGAAGCTGTTGTTCAACAATATTCTTATAAAAATCACTTCACAACATATTCTATGTTTAGTTGGAAATTTTAAATAGTTTTATTTAACTTTTATATGGGGAATAAACCAGAACATTTTTTGTACGTGTTATTTCCAGATTATAAAATATTTTCTAATTTATATAAACATTAATTGACTATTTTTCTAAATTATTTGAATATTGAATTTAATATTTTCTTTCAAAGAATTTGCATATTATTGAAATTGGTATTTGTTTATGTAATGTACATGATAAGTACAGAACATTTGTTCATAAATTCAACCTAAATTATAAATCAGAATTGAAGAATAACTCAAAAGTGTTTTCCATTGCTTTTAAAATTCCCTTATGATGAACTTATTCAATAAAACCACTATTTTTATTTTTTAGAAAACTAATAATTATTGGAATAACATTATGAAGTTACTTATATATCTCCCCATTTTTTCCTTCAACAATAATATACAAAAAGCATGAGACAACAAAGAGAGAATATACCCTTTTTGGAGTAATTAAATGCTTTTCATTTAGAACAATATTTCGAATTTAGGTTATTATGTCGAGAAATAATGTAAGTAAAGTCTAAATAGATAAGAGAGTATTAATTTCTTCATAAAATATCCCTAAAAAGTAATTTTTATGATTTTGCAGTCACGTTATCTGCATTACATGAAAGTTGAAAGTAGATTTTAAGCTTCAGAAGCCTTGCAAAATTTCATTTTAAAATTTCCTCCTTTGTGAACCAATTTAGTCAGTAAAACTAATACATTTTAAAATTATTGCATTACATTTAATAATCATTTTTAAATTTTTTATTGACGGATATTTGTATATAAAAAATGGCTGATAAATTTCGTAGATTAATTAGTAAATTACCTGTTTTGCATTGTATGTTTTACAATACGTGTTTTAATAATAGCTATCTATTATTACTATTTAGTCATTTTTTAACAATGAAAAGAAGAAATCATAAAAAAGTTTTGTTGAACAAAATATTGAAATATAATGTATTATATTTTTCTAATGCTATATATTATTCAAAAACAGCACTCAAAGAACCTAACCAATTCTGATTACAATGTACAAAATGCTATGAAATTATTAAGTGCAGTATTAAAAATATCGTATATAACATACAATCGGACTCTTAATCAAGAATTCTTCGATAAAACATTTTCGTATTCGTGGAATTTCTCATATTATTTATATGAGAAACTTCTATGGTTTAAACTTAAAATACATGTTTTCAGGAATTTTCCTCCACATGAGAAGTTGTAAAACCACACACATATTATGCGTGTAAGCAGAAAATGCTTTTGATATGTAAACTTTCACATCTCTTTTGTATACTAAGGAGGATCTCATATGCCCACTTAATGTCAAGTGACTTTCAGGATAAATTAGTTACTCTTCTTTCTTTTCTCTAAAAGAAATGGAAATTTCAGGTAGCTATTCTTCACATATGAGAACTATAGCTCGTGGAATTAAAATAGGGATAAAAATATTATTTTCAGATATGCCACTCTTTGTCATAAAAACAAACAAAATTTATTGCCACATGAAAAAATGAAATTTTTATAACCTGAGATTAAGTTTTAATAATCATAATTTTTAAGCATATGAAAATTTTACAGCAGAAATTTGTTAACAACAATCTTTTAAAGTGTCAGGCAATATTAAGCATAAATTACATGAATCTGCTATTTTTAATCGCTTGTTTATCCCAATACAATTATTGATTAATTTGGTTAGAGTCTATTTTTTTTTTTTGCTTCCTGTTTTTCAGTTGCATTGGAAATCCTACATTTAATTAAAACAGTCAAATTTACAGTATTTTGAAATAATACAAAATCTGTATAACTGCTTAAAATATATTAGCATTTCTCTATTTATTAACTCATTACTTTATATTTCATATTGAACATAATCTAGAAAACACTACACACTCCTAATTCATAATAAATTGAACTTTCCAACTTATGCTTAATTATGTGATAAAATAAATATTGAAAAATTATAAAAATATTTAAATCTAGCTACCTTACTATTTATTGTATCTATGTCTTCTTCTCTACATTTATTTAGGGTAATTAAATAATTTTATTTATTTTGCAACAAATGCTAATAGAATAACATAATTTATATATAAAAGATATAATTTTTTCTATATTAGTGAATCAAATATTGTCAAACATGGGATATCTTACATTTGCTGCTGATTATACAAAAGCCTTGAAGAATGCTTAAAAAAGAAATTAAGTACTTACAAAAAGAATTTTAAAACAGAATATTTCATTCCTAAGATATATCTAATTTAAGACACTTTTATAGTTTTCATATTTATTCATAATTTATGTTTACTTTATAGACTATTACGACAAAATTACAAAAACTTTTTTAAATCTAATTTTACATATGTAATTCACAAAATAAGTTGGAGTCATTTTAAATAATTTAATCTGTATTTTATGAAAAATATAAAATGACAAAGAGGTAAAACCATTTGAACTTTATAGAAACAAAAATTTGTTTTAATTTATAATCAAAATATTCCCCTTACATTTTATACAATTTAAAAAATAATATTAGAGACCAGGAAAGTACATAAATAATTCTTTGTTTTGACAAAATTCTAGCAATTAGAATTAAAAAATGATTTCTTGGTATCATAACCTCGAACTATATTTTAAAAGCATATTATAGAATAAAATATTTATACAAAAATATTTTTATTAAATAATTTGTTTTGAAAAATATTAATAATCTAAGTTATTTACTGAATATAAATTTTAAGCAAATTTGTAATTAATGTAATATTGATTAAATTTTAATGTCATTATATTTTCGTTAATTTATTTTTCTTATGAATTTTAAAATTATACTGACATTATTTTTATTATAAATTAAATTAGTTTTCTCTTCAATTTCAAAATAATTTAGTCTTGCCTTTGCAGAACATTTTAAATAATATTTAAGGAAATCTGAAAATTGTATATATAAATTAGATGAAACAACTTACGCATTGAATAAATAACCTGTATAAATAGCATTATAAATGCAAATAAAAACAAAATGATTTAAATTTTTAGTTCAGTTCTTTATTTTTCATTTATTTAGGATTAATTTAATAGCGAAGCTTAGGATTTAGAAATGTTGGAGATTTCTAAGGCCTTAACAGTAAAATAACTACATCTGGGAGAACAACTTTTTCCTCACATTGAGATATTATAATTTACTTATATCTAAATATAACAGAGAGAGCACTGCGAATAAAATAATATAGAGTGTTGTTTTTTGAATTGATTTTTCAATATTGTCTGGATAAAATTAACAAGGTCATTTAAACCTTAAATGTAAATAGGTAAAATTAGAGTATTCTTCAAAACATGGCACACAAACATGACAAACCTTTATATAAATCTTATTTGCGGACCACAAATTCAGAAAAAATATTTAAATTTAAGGATAGAATAATATTATGCATATTTAGTAAAACTGTGAGGGCATTTTGCTCTTGAAAATTATTACAATTGAACAATTTACATAACTTCAGTTTTAAATTCGGTACACAATACATTTTGAATTTCATTATTAATTCAATATTTCAAGGAATTGTAGAGTTTCCTTTTATTTGAGTGCGGAAATTTATAAGAATATACTATGTTTTCCAGAAGAATCAGTGTTTATTCATAATTTTTCTTAATGTCTGATAATGTCTAATTTTATTTTATGATCTCTTTATTCTGAGAACACGCGTAAAAAGCTCTTTCTGTGAAATTAATAATTCTTTGTATTTCATGAGAAGAAATTTTCTTCTTTTGTGTTTTAAATAGAAAATATCAATTTACATATATTTAATGGGATGATAAAATCATTTTCGTAATCTCGCTAGAAATTGATCATAAACTTAATAGGCTTAATTCACAGTAGATTAGTTTTTCATTTCTCAAATTGAGAAATAGTTTTTCTAATAACTTGTTCAGAAGAGAGAAATTGAAATTCTTTCAATTATGCAGATAATATGAAAACTTCTTTAAAAAATGACAAACAAGAAAATGCTTAATCTCAGAATAATTTAGTTTTCTTGTATAGTATTTGAATTCTTTCATAAAGCTTTTTTTCATCATCTGCCTATGAAATTGCTTCATCACGTTTATAAATAATTTAATTTTCCTCTTTTAATCAAATAATGTATATTTTGAAAATAACTCCCTTTTTATAGACAAGAAAGTGGATCGATTATTTAAATTAAAAAATATGAGTTTTTATTTAAAAGTAGAAAAGTAACTTATGTATCATTGCATTGCTAATGAATTACTTTAAACTAATTAAAACGTAATTTATCATGTTTCAAATAATATTTTTAAGTGCCACATGATATTTTTAAAGAAATTAAATAAAAATAGCCTATGTTTTGAACGTAATTTAAAATGCATAGAAAAATTAATTTATTTCTCCATTATTTAAAACGCATGTTAATCATAAAATGTATGAATAATGACTTTTTTGTTGCAGATAATAATTTCACATACACAAAATTTAGTACCATAAAATAAACCTCAAACATAAAAATATTTAAAAATTTATTATACATTGGAATTATTTAAATATAGAATAGAATTTTATTCGCATCGTGAAAAAACCATAAGAAACAAAATTGAAGTACATAAAATTTTTAACATACCTAAATTGTAAATATGCAGGAAAATTTAAACGATTTTTTACGTTTTTATAAATAAATGAAATGACATGTGAAATAATTTTGCATAAGTAAATGAATTATATACAATAAATGTGACCAGAAAGTTTTTTTCACATTTAAAATAAATAGATACATTGATAAATAAGCTTTTATATCATAAAATTGTTGAATTTTAATCTTTTCCAAAACATTATTTTTTTTCACTTAAGCAGATATCAAACATTATTTTATAACTGTCATTCCTGTTTATTTGTTCACTTTAATACTGTTACACTGAATACACTACTTACACTTATTTTAATATTTTCAATTAAAAGTGAATATATAAATCAACATAAATGCTTTGCTAAATAGCCGAATATATTTAAAAAAAAAACTGAATGATATTTAAGACTTGGTAATTTATTTGATAAATATAAATCGTAAATGAAATTATTTTATTCTCTTCTTATCTACTTCATTATTGCTCCTATATATAGCTTATTAATCTTTCTAAACTCAAACATCTTGGATGAACAAGGAATACTTGCTATGCCAATGCTTTCAAATAAACATAAAAAAATTTGAATCATAAATATTGCAATGTATTTTTGAGTATAGCACCATGAATAATTCAAAGTATTTTCCCCACTAAAATAAGACACAAAACAGCCTTTTCATTTAAATTCAATTTCTAAGAAAACATTCAATTTACTTTTATTTATTTCAATAAATCTATATTTTAGGCACCATCTATTGAACTTTCAGAGTTTAGTTTAAGTGGTTATATATATATATATATATATATATATATATATATATATATATATATATATATATATATATATATATATATATATATATATATATATATATATATATATATATATATATATATATATATATATATATATATATATATATATATATATATATATATATATATATATATATATATATATATATATATTCAGTGCAAATGATTTTAAATAAAATAAAACTTATATCCGTAGATTCATAGATTCATATGATATAATTTAATTTATAAATATTGTCGATAAATATGTGTGTGTGTATGTATGTATATATAATATTATCATTATAAATATTACAATCATATGCTTTATTACATTTATCGATAAGTAACAAATTTTTAATTTTATAAGTAAAGATTTATCCATATTCTTCACCTGCACAAAAACTTCACTATTAAAGCTAAAATGCGCAATGAATTATATTTATAGGAATTATTTTTTAAATCGACAAAAACACTATGTTGAAATATTTCAGTTTATTTTAATACCTTTTTTGTCTTTCGTTCTTTCTTACATGAAATCATATACTTGTAATTTTACATTTTTTCACAAATAATGGCCAATTATTTATAAAAATCAAACATAAATTCTTAGTGAATATGCGTCATGTATTCTTTATATTTTAATAATATATTTTTTTCATAATTATATTACATTTTCTTTCTTCAAAGCATCTTCCATTTATTACCGATAAATAAATGTTTTATTAATGTTAAATTGTTAAAATTAATTTTTTGTTACATTTCTACTATAATAATCAATTTAGTTCACTTTTAGCTCTTTACTTTTTAATAAATTTATCAACTTTAGATTCAAAATTTGCCATGAAATTTTAATACTATTATTTGTAATAGACTTTTCATTGGTGATAATTTTATTTATCATTCTATAGTGAAATGTGTCAGATTAATAATTATCTCTGAGCACACTTGTGAAAACAGAAGTTTTTTTGTTAATCAAATGATTTAATTTAAATAAAATATAATATACATTTTTAACAACGGTGGGCACTTGGGTACAAAACCTTCACCACAACAAGGCCGGAAACTTTTCTTCAATTTTTGTTACCCAATGGGCACCTGTGAACCAAATCACGGAGACGAGAAGCATTACCCACGCTATACCACCACAAATTCATTTATAGGGTGGGCTACATTCATACAACATCTCAGAAGAAAGGACGGAGAAATACAGAGAGAAAGTAGCATCCATGCCCGTACCGGGACTCAAACCCGGGACCCACAGTTAAGGAATCAGAAACGCTAACCACTCATCCATCAGTCGGCATATTAAAATTTTAAACGCCATTTTTTTAAATGCTTTAATTTCATGTATATGCTTTAATTATATTCAATTATATGTATATATATATATATATGTGTGTGTGTGTGTGTGTGTTAGAATTTCAGAAAGAATTAGTGTAAGAAAGGTTGAAAAATTCAGAATAAGAATAAATATATTTAATTCCGATGACTTTTTTAAATATATTTATAATGTCGCCAAAATTCTAAAACTAATAAATGATATTTTACCCTATAGAATTTGAGAAAAAAAACCCTCAAACATATAAATGAAGAATTAAATATACGACAGGTTATTATTTCATAAAAAGCCAAAAAAATTAAATGAAAAAAGAAGCACGTGCTTTCAAATTTACCCTACAAAAAACCCTGGAAAATTGAAATAATTACGAATAAATGAAAATGTTTGTATTTTGAAGTTACTCATACAAAGGAAAAATAATATTATTTGTAAGATTCTCGTTCCTTTTCTATCTTATTTCCAAATTTTAAATAATTAAATATTTTAAAGTAGTGCTGAAATCAACTAAGAATTTTTTTAAAAAGATAAATTAGCAATTATGAAACATCACTTCACTTTTTAATGAGGTTTTCTAACGCTATATTTATATTTTAATTTTTCAAATATTTTTTAGCATTTTTTTAGTTAGAAAATGAATTTTACGAAAAGAATTTGTTTTTAACATGTCAGAAAACAGCAATGTGGTAATTAAGTTATTTCTTAAGTGAATTACCATCAATTAGCTGATCATTTTTACACTTTTTAATTATGAAACTTTACACCAGCATAGTAAATAATATTTTTTACTTTACATGGATTAATTTTTTTACAAAATTCATAAATGGAAATGTTATTTGAAGTTTCGCTTGAAAGTTTAATTATTTTTACTTTCTACAATGATTTCTAAATAGTCATTTTAATGCAATAAATAACTCCATCTGAAACAATAACAATGTATTTAATTAAGTTAATAGCTAAATACGTTTTATAGGTTATTTGTTATACGAATTACATTTCTAGTCTGAATTCTAACGAATAAAATATCATTTTTAAATACTTTTACCATACTTTAAGAACGTGAATCCTAAATACATTATGCACCGTTTGATTAATCAGATTGTTTTTATTTTCATAACAGAGAATAAGAGAGATAAAATCATTTAGGACACAGATTTTTTCATAAAATGATAAGATGAATTTAATGTATTATAAAGTATTATATTTATTGCAAAATAGTATTGTATTCTATTTTAATAAAGTGTGTTACAAAAAGAACTCTATCATTATAACCGCAATAATCCCATCAATTGTTACATTTTTATACTTTGTTTGCCATAAATGTTCACTTTTACATTATTATTTAAAATAGTAAAAATGCTGTATAAGAATTTTATTATTTAGCAACTTTTTTAAGAAAACTTTTTAACTTCACTTTATTAAGAAGATTATATGCATTGATAGTCATTGATTGATAGATTGTTTTAAATCAAAATCTATGACGAAAAGTGAAGAAAAATAAAAAGTATATTAGATTCAAGTAAATTTTAATTTTTATTATTATTGTTATAAATTATAATTTTTATTTTGTATTTTTAATAGAGTATTGAAAATGATTGCATAATAATAATTATGCATATTTTAGCTTCAATCACACTCACAAAATTATAAATAATAAGAAATATATTTTACAAAATATTTTTGGGAAAAGGTTTAGTTTAAAATGTTTTACATTTTTAGAATAATAACTATATTATTATTTTATTACTTGAAAAAATTTTATCTTTCTGTAAATTTAAACTTCGAAGTCAATAAAACTTTAAGTATGTGTTCTTACATACATTATATAAAAGCATACTCAAGACATTCTAGGTAATGTGAGAAGTTTATACGCTGTTTACCTTAAGCTCTTCTTATTCATTTTTTGTTCTTGATAACTTCCGCATTTACATTAAAATATATATACATAGTCTTTTAATATGAATTTTTGATATTTATAAACAAACACATACACTATATATACATAAAAAAATTTAACAAATTATTTTTTATTCATTTATAACAAGAATCACACACTGATTTATTTGATTTTCTCATATATTATATTTCCATTTTCTACTATCATAATTTGATATAGTTTCAGTTTTTCTTTTTAATCAAATGTCACCCTCGTACTGCTTTAAAGATGGTGATATTTAAAATACTTCATTTTCTCTTCCCCATTTAAGATTTGATTTTTTCCAGGCACATAAACGTATTTTAAAGTGTTGCAATATTAACTGAATATTTTTCCACTCCTCTTCATAAAATTCATTTTAAAATGGAGGAAATTAAGATATTGAGAATTAAATTATGAATCTGTTATTAGATGGCTAGAAGTTTTTTTCTTTTTTTACAAAACTCTATTTCTTTTACGAAATCAAATAGTTCATTCCAGCAACTTATTTATGATTATCTTCCACTGTACATAGCTATTTTATTTAAAATAAAAAGATTTTTATGAAATGTACAAAAGAGTATAATACTGATAGATCAGTCTCTTAATTTTTCACGTCTGTTAAATTGGGGTTTTCTATTATGGAGCCACCGAAGCTGTAATTATATATATATATATATATATATATATATATATATATATATATATATATATATATATATATATATATATATATATATATATATATATATATATATATATATATATATATATATATATATATATATATATATATATATATATATATATAAGTTATATATCTTTTGCAGCTGTCTTTTGGAGAATATCATTTATTAAGGATCAGGAAGAAATAATCATTTTCATAAAAGCATCATTTGTTGATTATGAGAAATTTTTTTATTTCTCATTTTCATCGATGACCTTAATCGGCAATCATATTTTTAAAGGAAGTTTATAGAAATTTAAATACAACTCTAACACTCTGTCATAGTATTTATATTAATAAACCATTAAAAAGATAAAGATATATTATTTTAAACTACATAACTTTAAATGAAAAATATCTATTTAAAGGAAACTCTGGAGCTTATCTAATAAAAACATCATGTTAAATTTATTTTTATATCTCCCTACAAACATATATAAAATTTTTTCCATACATCCCATAGTGAGTGATGTTCTTTAAAATTTATACCTATCATTCGTTATCGTAGTTCTAATAATTTACAAAATAGTTGTAGATAATGATTAGTTTGTAAAAACAAAAATAACAAAAATGATATAATGGTAAATATTTCACACACCAATGAATAAATGTCCTTTTATGAAGAAAAGTTTTTTAAAATATTTTATGAAGAAATCATATCCATAAGTATAATAATTCAGAAGAAAAAACATTTCAAAATTAAATGGTTAGAATTCTTGAAAATGCTAAAAATTGAAATACGTAAAATATGATACATGTAAATAAAAATAATATTTCAATGCATTTTTAAATATCCTTAACATGATGAAATATTTGGAACATGATAAAAATGCATATAAAAAGGAAAGTAAATTTTTCACACAATAATAAAATTGCTGTGCTATAAAAAATGATATTGAGAAAACATGTGTATTAAAAGTTAAAGAGTTTATTACTTTTATTTTATATAAATGATCCTTGAATCTCGGAATTTATAAGAATTCTGTGATTTACATACGCACTATTATCCACTTTAAAATTTTTCAATATTATAATTAAGCATTTTAAAGGAAATTTATTACAACCAACTTACAACGAGCCCTGACTTAATGAAAACTCGGTTATAGAGTGGAAAGTGAGAGTATTTCATAGGTATAATTTTAAATCAGTGAGAACATAACTCTCTTTCTACGAACGATATCCCAGCTATAATGAACAATATTTTTTATACATAAAAGGATATTACCATTTGCTTACTTAAGGTTGTATTGTAATTTTATCAAGAGTGCAAATTTCTGATAAGGCTAAAGAAATGCATGACTCACAAAGTTTAGAAAAAAGAATAATTTTAAAAATAGTTATCTATTTGGTGTCAATGATGTTACTTTCCATGTATTCAATTCTAAAGATAGTGAAGCTGAAATTCTTGCTAAATAAAATAAAAAATAGTTATTATAATAGCTAATGTAATAATTTCAAGCTGAACCATCTTTAACGTACTCAAGAGCTTCGAAAATGTGAAAAAATATCTTTTCAAAGGCAGAGGAACAAATCACCCATTATTTTTAGAAGAACTATGTACATAAAAGCAATTAAATAATTAAAGTCAACATATCCAATTTATTTGGTGATGAAATAAGTAGTAATCTTTTTGAATTTAATGGTTGTAACAAAAGAAAAAATAAAATAAGTTCGTGTATAATATAATGAATATGTATGTATTTTTGGGATTTTTCAGGAAACTTTTTTAGGTATTCATTTATAACTAATACATATTACAGTCCCTTCACACTTGCTATAAGTGAGTTCAACTGAAGTTTAAAATGTTTACTTTGTTAAATATTATATTTATTTCGAACAGAGAAAAAAGTACCAATTTTAATTTTCACCAATGTTGAATTATGTTATTGCATACAGTGTTATAATCACATTACTTAAAATTAATTTCCTTCCAATTTTAATCTTATTCACTTATCAACACTTTCTTAACGTAAAATAAACTATCAGTTCGATATAAAATATTACATAACTGTAAATGATGTCAAAAGTTAGGAAAAAGTTTAAGTTGATGAATTAATTTATTGAATTTAAAAATGACGCTTCTATGGAAAGATAGGATCATATCACTATCTTTAATACAATGTCATTAATTTATTATACTTATAATAAGGTGCATCAGTTTATGCTTTTAAACTTAGAAAGTGTACCTGTAAAATATTGTACTTCCAGTTAAATTATTTTTAAATAAATTCTGTGTTATAATAACATTTAAAATGATAAACAAACTTTTCTATAAATTGGTATTTCATAAATTTCCTAAGTTTTAGAAATTCACTAGCTTACACAAGTAAAAATTGATATAAAAGGAAACCTCAGATTAATTATAAGTTCTCAGAAGTATATTTTCCGAATAATAGTCATTTTGCGTTTTGTCATTAACTGAAGAAATAACACTTAATGTTTAAATAAAAAGTATCTGTTGGTGTAAAAACACTGCAGCCAAAATAAAATACATATTAAGAATCAAAATAATCAAGCAATGATAAGTATATAAAATTCAATTTTCATTCATCCATTGAACATTTAAATCGTGAAGAAGATAATAATGAGTCTGAAATAAAATGTTTCAGTGAAACTTAAGAAAAAAATATCTTTCAAAATCATTCACCATTTTTAAATTAGCCGAGAAAATATCAGCTTCTAGGAAATGCACATAAAAATCTGGATCAATACAGCCTAGAAACATTTTTCTTGAATGATAAATAAAGAAAACCAAGTAATAAATTAGATTCATGTGCAAATGCTATAATGAAGCATTACATCGGTACATCGATCAAGATATGATCATTAAAAGAGAAAATATCCTAGACATCACTTTAAATATATATATATATATATATATATATATATATATATATATATATATATATATATATATATATATATATATATATATATATATATATACCTTGACCATTAACGTAACTTAAAATGCACTTTAACCTCTAATGCTCTAGGTAATAATTTTTTTATTAAAAGATTTAATTATTTTTTAAATGAAGAAAATCGAAAAAAAAAATTTTTTTTCAAATCCTTCATATTTTTAATTCTCATTTTTTAATCCTGAGTATCCTCACAACATTAAATATTTCTCTTTTTATTACCTCCTTTGTATACTTCCAAAGCATAATTTCTGCATGAAACGTATAATTTCTGTTGTAAATATATATTTGGACTTCTCTAGATTTTATTAGCTTCAGTGACTTTACATCTACTCAGCTTCATGGGCAGAAAAAATGTTATTCATACTTTTTGAAATATACCAGAAACCTGATCCTAAATGTTAATAATTATTTTCTTTATTTGTTGCGAAATGATTATGTGGAAGAAGTGTGAAAGTGTTAGCTAATTCACTCATTTAACATTAAGTTTGAGAATATAAATCTTAGTTTCATAAGTTCTTATTACTAAAGACGATGTGATATTCATTTAATAAAAAAATATTCCTTTGAATTAAGATAAATTAAGCGAAGAACGGTAAACACTCTCATTTAATTATTTGAACATGAATTAATAGTTTTATCTTAAGCTTAGTTAATTAAAAATTTGGTGTTTCTCTCTGAATGTTATTTAGTCACAACAAATCGTACAAACTTTAGCAACTCAAAAGATAATTACTTTGTCACTGGTTTCCTGGTCTGCATATTTCTGATTATACTTCTTTTCATGTACCACTTAATAAATAAGCCTACGCTGCAAAATATTCTACATTTTACTGAGTTAGATACCATTTAACTATTTAGCAAATAAATTAATTTTGCATCGAAATTTGTAAATAAATTATTTTAAAAACGAATAACATCAAAATAAAACAAAGAATTAAATATTTGAATATCTATTAAAATACATAATAATACATAAATATAAAATGCATAACTTACGTTGTAATCTTACTGAATTAGATAAATTTAAATGAATTATAAAAGCAAAATGAATTTGCTTCAATTCTATTATTATTATTATAAAGTATTCATAAATGTATTTATAAATACAAAAACTGCTAAACGAATTTTTTGCTTACTTATACTATTTTATTTTTTATAAAGCACTTATTAAGTACTAAACACTATTTTAAGTAGTGTATTTACAGTTAAAAATGAATAATCTTGGGATATAAAACTTTATAAGTTAGTAGCAGCTAAATCGATTTAAAAAAATGTTCAATCACTAGTATATTCTATTACCTGCATGTTTTAAAAAATGTCACGTTCATTATGTTTAGTGATTAAACCAGAAAATACATTAATTATTTTGAAATTTTTCTCAATATAAATATTATATTGAATTTTAATACCAATAAGGCTTATTTTTAAGTCAAAAGGGTTTGTTATTACAAGGAAAACCTATTCCTTTTTTATATACTTACCATCAGAATATTTTTCCTTATAGGCTGTAAACACATTTTATATAAAATATTTTAGTATATTTTGGTGGAAAAATTAAGTTTTGAGATTGTTTCGTGATTTTATTTACATAAACGTTTTCATTATTTATCTGAAATGAAAATCAGTTCTTTTAAAAAAAGTGTTTTAAGAAGTTTTAAAAAAACTGACTGAATATAGGGTAAATATTTAACTATGTGTTCTTGTAATCTAAGTTAATGAAATATTAACTAAAGCATTCCTATATGATGAAATTCATATAAATGTTTTTAATATGAAAATATACTTTTAAAATATCTCTTTCCTCATGTTTAACATAAGACAAGATAAATTTAGTAATGTGCTAAATTGATATAATTTCAAATTTTACTGTAATTTTTAGAAACAGTAATGTTTAGGCCTTCATTTTATTGGGTAATGTATATTATTTAAGAGTTATATAACAGAAATGCTAACAGAAATCTAAAACACTTTTGCTGATTTGAAATATATATGTATGTAACTATATGATAGAGAGAGCATATAGTTGTGTGATTCTCACACATTTCTGTTTCAAGATTGTATCTGCACAGTTAGTCTGATCATATTAAGTATTTAAACATTTACATTTTAATGTATTTAAATAATACTAATGTATGATTTATTGTGGCAAAATCCATTATCCAGTGGTTAAAAAAATTATTTGTGAATCCAAAACCTTAAATGAACATTTTCTTTATTGCAAAATTTAGCATAAATGTGTAATGATTGATATATCATTAATAGCATTGATATGTGATTTAAACAACATAAATAGAATATGACCTTACATAATATTAAATTATCTGAAAGAGATTTTTTAGAAACCATTACAACTTACTTTGAAACAAACTCCCAAAGAAAGAATGGATCTGATATGAAAAAAATTATATTCTAAATTTAAATGAGTGATTACTCTAATGTATGCTTATCTTCTAACATTAGAAAAATACACATTGTATTTTTGATAAAACCGAACTCAAATATACGCACCTACATAAAAATATAGCTGTAAAAACAATTGGCTGCAAACGTCTTCGTGTTATTAAATTTATAAATTTTGATCTGAAAGACTTATTCTTTACTATAACTACTATGAATCACTTTCAAAATTGCTAGTTATTATTAAACTTTACAGCTAATTTTTTACCAATAACTTTAAAATATCCACTATTTGGCTTCCCGTGGCTTTGTTAGCTCTCTTCTCAAAGCGAAAAGGTTTATACCTATCAACAACTAGAGATGTATGTTGTCTTCTGCATGCACTTATATCTGTGTGAGTGCTTGAGAGTTTTCTAGGTTTCCTTCCATGCTTTGCATGAATACGTCTTACTATAAATGAAAAGTCCACTAGGAAGGTAATACACGCAGTAAACATTAAAATGCCTTATAAAACCCTCAAGCCATTATGCTGTTGCATTAAAATATCAGCAATTAAAAATTTAACTCATAATAGGAAATATTAGAAAATAATTGCTATAACGAAATTACCATAATTTCTATAACTTGAATGGATTCTTAGAGCCAATTTTTATAATATAGTAGTTTTGCTTACTACTTCAGAAAAGATTTTCACATATTTTAAGAAATCATTCCTACATGCATTGAAAATGGAAAGTTAAAATTATTTGATTAAACAACTTAAATTCCAATCTATTTACCACACCTTCAATTCAGGCTTTTGTTGTGCCAAATGAAAACCCGTTATGCACTGGAGAGAGATTCTCCCGTGAGTTAGTAATACAAATGTGTAGATCATTATTCTAAGAACTGATAATTTATGAGGTTTATCATCGAAGCTCAATAATATTAACACCTTACTCAAATTAGACAGACATAATTTACAGGATCGATAACGAATACACTAGACTGATGCTGCAATTCTGTATGAGAAATGGTTAAAGTTCGCTTACAGAAAACTTAATTAGTAAATAGAATTCTAGAATACACACACACATTTAAAATTTACTGCAATATTTTCTAAGCACGTAATTGTCTGTTTTTCATTTAAAAAAGGTCTCGATATGTTAATGAATGTAATCTAAATATCGACAGGAACTCCACATAATGAAAACCAGATTTATCTAAGAAAATAATGCTATCACGTTAGATAAAAGCACAAAACTCATCATTTTGTTTGGATAAAAAATTATAATATAAAAAAATTAATTAAACATAAATTTAAATTATTTTTATTTATTTTCAGAGAAATAATTATTAACTTAAGAGAAAGAAATGAATACCCTTTAATGGTTATGCATAGCATGTTTATAAAATATTTCGAATAATATGCTTCAACAGTTAATATAAACTTCAAAAACTACAAAATTAAAACATGAGCAATTATTTCTACTTCAAAATATTTTACGTAGTAAAATATTTTGAAGTAAGTAAGTTATTCAAGAGATGACTATAATATGTATTATATTTGATTTTACGTAGTAATATAATGAAAGTAAATTTATTTCAATTCTTTAAATTTTAATGAAACTAATATATAAAGTCATTTCTACAAATTAATTATGCTTTATTACATAGCATAATAGAAAACTTATCTTATGAAACGAAATATTTTCTAGATAAATAACAATAAAAAATTTTTATTGTTATTCTCGGTAGATAACCCTGGAGTTAACACAAAATTTTTAACGCTTGTTAAAAACACTGAACACAGGAAGAAAGAAGTAAAATTGAAATAGAGAGACTTGCAGAATTTTAAATCTCATATAACTTAATTCATTTTCAACTAAAAAAATAAAGAAATGATTAAAGTAAAGCTAATAAAACGATGACTTTGAGTCCATGCTGCTTATGCAGGAAATTAAAGTTGAAAACTGAGAGATGTGTTAAACAAAATCGTAAAAACGGGAGCAACGTCCAAAAAAAATAAAACTCCAAATGCAAAAAAAGGAAATATCAATATTTAAATTAGAAAATTTAAATACTTATAGAATCAAAAGGTAGCAACTCATTCAATACACTAGACATTTGAAAAGCTTTTAGTTAACAATTCTGAAAGATGATTATGAATCGCATGAAAGCACCAAAAAGATATTTAGCAAATTGAAAATTGTCAAATTTAGCAAATTGAAAATACATGTTGATATGTTTATATTGAAATTATACTTCAGTAGTGAAAGATAAATGTTATTTGAAAGATAAATCTTCCTTGCTGATTTAAACTAACCATAAAATGGACATGTAGTTCATTTTGCTTTTTATGCTGTTCTATTGCCTGTGTTAAGGGCTTGAATCAATGGAAAACGCTTCTTAAACCGATGTTTTGCTCCTTATAAAAGAAATAATTTTGTAAACAAAATGAACTTCGACAATTTTCTCAGTCATTTGATGCTGAACTTCGCCTTATTTTCTGCCGCTCGAAGAAAGTGATTTGATGGCAGGAAGCAAATTCGTCGACAAGTCGGATTTAAAGCATCGTTTCAAGAAGATGTGACATAGATGAAACATAATCTGATGTCAGGAATATTTTAAACCAATGAGAATCGTAATAAAAAGGCGTACTCAGGATCGCAACTGTAACGAAAGAAACAAACATTTTATGGTTAAAAATAAAGTTTTTGTATACATGCACAATTATATATATATATATATATATATATATATATATATATATATATATATATATATATATATATATAGTATATATATATATATATGTATATATATATATATGTATATATATATATATATATATATATATATATATATATATATATATATATATATATATATATATATATATATATATATATATATATATATATATATATATATATATGTATATAAATATATATGTATATATATATATATATATATATATATATATATATATATATATATATATATATATATATATATATATATATATATATATATATATATATATATATATATATATATATATATATATATATATATATATATATATATATATATATATATATATATATATATATATATATATATATATATATATATATATATATATATTATAGTTTAGTATATATATTATAAACTACACAAAGAAACTAAACAAAGTTTCATGTGTATTAAGAATAAATAATTTAAAAAAATTTTAATTTGAATTTTTAAATTTTATCTTTTTACCTAAGTACTTAATAAACTATTTGGTGTCTAAGGTGTATGCACATATAATTTAGTTATAAATATTATTTAGGAGTATTCATTATTTTAAATTCTTATAAGGATTAACATTTAAGGTGGGATTCTTTCATTATTTTTGTTATTCTTACATAAAATATATGATGAAAATGTTAAAATATTTTTATTACTAGAGTGCATAAAATACCTTTGTCAGAAAAAAAAACAAAATAATATAGCTAAATATAGTTGAACTAATGGTTTGATATCAATATTTTACAAAATTTACTTTTATTATTGATATTTTGTTTCCAAAATTAATATTTTAAGAAATTTAATGCTACTGTCATGTTTTATTTTCTTTTAAAAAGTAATTTTTAAAAGCACTAAATTTCAGAATCATAATTCAGGTGTTTAACAATATAATTTTGTCAAAATCAAAAATAGAATTAGTTTTTGCTTATTAGAATTTGTTTCCTTACAATTTCTTATAGAAATATTAAACTTCATGATTGTATATTTCTCTTAAGATAGTTAACCATTTTTTAATTTTTTTGTATTTCTGATACAAACTCTAATATTATCTATAATCAAATCATTAAATCCTTATACTTAAAAATAAATTTGAAATAATATTCATAAGAAATGCTATGAGTTGTTCAAAGTGCTTAAGAATCTTAAGTGTTCTGTTACAGAAATTTTTTAATCAATTTTAAATTTTTTATTTTATAACTATATAAGCAACAATAAAAAAAGAGCTATAACATCAGATAGCTTAAATATTTTACTTTGAAATAAAATAAATAAATAAATATAAAACAATTTATAAAATACTTTCAAAATTGATTTTTTAACAATATTCACTAGAGTCTATGAATGAAGTGCTTCATTTTTTATTTCAGAGATATTTTCGTAGATGATCTTCGCATTTAGTTCCTACATAGAGTAATAAATAGTAGAGGGCTTGTGAGATGCCATAAAAAATTTACGACTTTTGCACAAAGGACGAATCCCTTTTTTTCAAAGATTGTCCGTTGGAAAGCTTTGGAAGCAATGATTTTCATATAATCCCCATAGAATCTCTTTATTAATCTACGTTTCAGAACATACATATATGTATGTTGTCTTTCACAAACTAATACAAATAATAATCAAATAAATTTAAGCACTATACATATGATAATTCTTATAAAAATATAGTTTCTCTTGATTTAAATTATAAAAAAAACCAAATAGAAACTACTTCTATGAATAAAAATTACAAAAAAAATTATTTTGATGTATTTTAAAAACATGAATATTTAAAATACTTAAGAACTAATTTTAAAGCTATTTATTTAGTAACATATTAGGTATATTTTTCTTTGAAATTACTAATTCAAAAAAGCACATTATATATATATATATATATATATATATATATATATATATATATATATATATATATATATATATATATATATATATATATATATATATATATATATATATATATATATATATATATATATATATATATATATATATATATAAATATATATATATATATGTATGTATGTATGTATGTATGTATGTATGTATATGTATATACAATGTACTACATTATAAAACTTATATATTTTTTCATCTATTCAACAATTGAACTTGAACAAATTTTTAATCATTTTCTGGTCATGGAATTCTGAATTACAGAATGAGTTTATCTTACATAAACTCATTCAATAACTACTAGAATTTGCTTGAAACTTTCAAGCATTTACAGAATACAATAATTTTTCTACAATGGATCGATATTGGGATTTCTTAAACTTAGATAACTAATGTAATTTATTATAAAATGACATAATATGAGCCAAAACAAAGCATTATCCTTTTTAAATTACTTTGTATTTGCATTAGATAGAAAAAATTACAGTTTTGATTAAAAATTTAATTATTTGGAATAAACTAATGAAAAACGTTGAGGTTGTATGTCATTTTAGGATAATTGTCGTCTAAAAACAAGCATCTACAACTTATTTTTATTTTCAATACTAAACAATTATAAGTAAATAACTACATATTTCGCAGAATTAAAAGGCCTTGTACAAGTTAAAATGTGCAACCTATTTGTGTCTAGAAACAAATATATATCCTATTTGTGTTATGTGACCTATTTGTATATTTGAAACCTAAAAATTTATATACTAAATGTTAGAATAATTTTGATGTAATATCGTTAGAAATTACATTTTTCCGTTGCAATTAATTAATTGAATAAATAATAAACAAAAGGCAAATATAAGAGACTAAAACAAACTTTAATTTAAAGCTTCATTTAAAAAATAATAGCAAAAAAATTAAGAATATGGATCTTGAAATTATTGTATTTTATATTAAATAGGACTGAAAATGTGTTGAGATTAAAGATCGAGGGGAATTGAATTACAGTTTGATTATACATAGTGTTTTATATAAGTATTTATATGGTAACCAAACCCTTTTTTCTTCCAAAAGGACTTTTCATTGTTGATTAGCTATATCTTCATGTTCCAATTTTAGTTTAACAGATCTTGCGTTCAGTTCTCGTCTTATGCGATGAGATCTGAGTAATTTGCTCGACATTAATTGGTGAATTTATCTCATATATGTGAAAAGTAATTTATGAAAATACATAACTAAATCAAAAGTCTAAATTGTTTCAAGTTAGCAACAATGTTTAATTAAAATGTATCATCTGTCAAATGTTAGAAGGCTTGATAGAAATGCATGAATTTTCATGAAAAAAAACTCTAACTCAATTATTTATATTTTTCAAATATGCTTATAGAACTTTTCATGTTTTTTCAATACTTTTTTAAGCTCGTTTTTGGTAAAAAAATTGAATTCTAAAAGTCAAAGTATAAATTGATAATTCAGTTTTGGTAGAATATGCACTAAAATAGAAAAAAAATTTTGAGTATACATTTGATTTAAAAAAATATATAAATCCTAAAAAAATTACTCATTTAACATATATTGCTTAGAAAACATAAAGTTTAATCTCGTATAAAGAAATTTCTCCGTATTGTTAAAGTATATTAAACTTATAATATTGAAGAATATAACTAGCGAGAGTTAGGAATGTGTGTGTGTGTGTGTGTGTGTGTGTGTGTGTGTGTGTGTGTGTGTGTGTGTGTGTGTGTGTGTGTGTGTGTGTGTGTGTGTGTGTGTGTGTGTGTGTGTGTGTGTGTGTGTGTGTGTGTGTGTGTGTGTGTGTGCGTGCGTGCGTGTGTAGCTATTGTAATTATTTAATCTTCTTTTCATGTAAAATATGATCATTCAAATCTTGAAAATTTTTGACAAAAATACCCGCCTTATGATATATAACGTTTGAAAATAAGTAATTTTTGATTTGTTTTGACATACAATTTGAACTGTAATCAGTTCTACAAAAAATATTTCCCACTAATAAATACATTTTAATGAAATTAATGTGTACAAAATATATAAATAATATTTTTTTTGTTTTGATAAAATAATTATTACTTTATTTTATATTATTTCCAAAAATTACAAATAAAACCCTTATTTAAAGCTAAATATGTTATTTTGGTAGTTTAAATATATAGTAATAATGTATGTAGTAATTACATATGAGAACCATATGATGAATTATGTATGCAGTAAAAACTTTAATTTTAATATTCAATGATTAAATAATGAGACAAAATCCTTTTCTGGTGAAGATTCATAAACTTGAAATAAATTTTAAATTGAGGAGATGGTTTAATACATACTCCATTCCTTGGCATATTTCTCAGATTTGATACTTAATACTTCACCGGGCTTTCCCTTTCCCAATAGGGGAATACATCCCACTCACCTTAAAAGCTCTCAGAGAAAGTACAGAAGCAAAAATTGACTTACACCCACTTTTAAGCAAGAAGATAATTCGATTTTCCTTAACAGTAACGTATCTAATTTTTACTAGTAAAAAAAGTTAATTTAGTTTCCTATAGAATGAGCAATTTTTAATCTTGTTTACTTACCTAAAAGTAACAATCCTTTTACTTAGACATAATTAAGCACATAATTTATTAGAAATACTGCCAAAATAAAATACTTAAAAATACGTTATAGAAAAAGAATCATCGTTTTTACCCCAGTCATTTGACAAAAATAACGACAAATGGAAATTTTAGCTTAATACTTCAAGAACTACTTCTTGTGAAAAATTATTGCTTACTTGTACTTCAGTTAAAAAATAAAGTGTTTTAATATAATTTATATAATGAAATACGTATTTTTTAATTATATTCAATGTAAATTATTATTTTACACACATGTCCGTAAATTGAGGGTATTGTTAGAACCGGCAACTAAAGGTGCAAATAAGAAAACAATCGTGATTTATTTATTAAGACTATGTAAGATGCATGTATGAAAACAGATGGTGCATGTTTGATACCAAACATACATAAAACGTTTTTATAGCTTCCCAGAGCACTTACATCACATATCATACGTCCAACAACTAAATAGTACGTTATTGGCATGATAGTTAATACATAATTTATCTCCCATACAAGGAAATACTGTCCGTACAATGCCGAGACATGTTGGGGATCGCATTATTGAGCTTCACTTGGTATAGAGAATACTAATCAGCAAGCAACGGACGTTGTCATCCATAAACATAAATTCAGTACCCAACACACCCCCAAACAAACAGACATGTTGTTCTAGAATGATTTTCTGATGAATTTGGTCTATATGGTTGCGATTTGAACACGTAACTTTGTTTTAGAGCTCAATATAATGCCTACCCAAGCGAACACTCATACACCACCTAAATTTGGCATTCACTGATGGTGTCTTGTTGGTATTGGATACCTAGCGTTCTCTACATAAACGTCCGACGTGAATTTTGACTCGTCGAAAAACATAACAGAAGCTCACCATGTGCACATGTAATGTGTCTGGTTAGCCTGAAGGACATGTAATGGGTTGTCCAAGCTACATGTTCTCCAGGCCTGCCAATGATGATAGTGAACTACCATTAGCGGAACGCATCTGACAGGTCTGCGTGTATATAAATCATACTGTCTCAGTCTGTACACGGTTTGCCTTGAAACAGTCGTACTCGGTCTAAAATATGATGGATGACGCAAATAGTCAGCTGTAGTGCTCCCTCTGTTTCGTTTGGCATTGTCAAATACCGGTCCTCATTCGGCGTTGTCACTCGGAAGCAACCTGTATTATAACGTCTACTCACATTTCCATCATCTCAATATCGTTGCCACGGCTAAGAAATGGCGCTTTAGTGGATACCGAGCTCCTCAGCTACTGTCATCTGCTTACATCGAAATACCAAGCTGCCACGTGCGTCCTCTGTGTCATATCTATGGGATCGTGGCACTGAGTACAGTACGGACCGGTATTGAACACGTTTCCTTGACATATGTCCTTATATACCTCTTTCTTATGTTCTGATCATTGTGGCGTGCACTCGACGTTATTAGATACCTCCCTGCAGTTTCCATATAATGCATGACTATGTGTATGATATTTCTACAGGTGACATTTCTCCTTTCGCATTCGATTTTCGTGTGCTTCTCAATTATCCTTAATTCATTTACATATGTATACATCAGAATCTTAGTGATTTTAAAATAATTATTCTCAGAAAATTTAAGACTAATTTTAAAAAATTAACTTTAATTTTCAACTTTTAAGGTATTTTTATAGTGAGAAATTCTATCAATGTCTAAAAATGTATTTCTTAAATGTAACAAAAGTAAAAACATTTTTAAATCAAAAGATTTTACATTACAAAATGGAATTTTGTAATATGTATGAAAATTCTCTCTCTCTCTCTCTGTTCAGAAGTATTTAACGAGTTAAAATAACACGCATCTTGTTTCATGAAATTTTCATTAGTCTTGAAAAACAAGTTATCATCTAGTTGTAGACCTGGTTTTATTCACCATTTAGGAAGATAAATCCCTGTTTGCTTGACGTACAATGTGAATGACGTACATGACGTACAGTGTGAATGTGGTTGGAAGCAATGTCTTTGGATTAATGTGTTGGAGCTTTTTCATTGTGTATTAAAATAAATTAGATTGATAGTTATAAGTGAGTACATGAAAAGTTATAAAAAAGTAAATTGATTTTCCAATAAAAATGTAAAATTGTATATATCTACATATTATGTTTCCTTAATTTTCCTTTTAAAATTATCCTACCTAACATTCTAAAATAACTGCACACATATGATAGTGGAAAGTATCAATATTAGAAATTTATTGCCATTTATTTTAATGGCTCATTCTCTTCTTCGTGAAATTTACTTCATAACTAAGCATATACTTTTTTTCTTAATATAATGCCGTGCATACATTAATTTAAATTTGTATTACTGTTTTGTGTTTAAAGTAGTAAATTCATTTAAATGTGTTTTTAATTTAAAATATAAAAATATTTAGCTATTTTGTAGTATTAAATATTGTCAAATTTTATGTATATTGTATCACATTTTTTAATAATGTAAATATACTTAAAATATTTTAAAAAGCTTTAAAAAAATTAAAATAAGCATTGAAATTGATCAAAAACTGCCTATTTATAAGTTCCAAAATGTAAACATTATTATTTCTTTTGAGTATTTATGAACTGTTATATTCAAAACTAAGTTAAAAAATGCCAGTGTTTTTAATCTGAGATATACTTAATATATGTAATAAATGCTTCTCCTTTTATGGTTTAACAGATATTTGAAAACTTATATGACAGAGTTGATTTCTGTGTGATTGCGTGTATAGCGCTGAATAGGTATATCCTAAGCGCAGCCGGACATTAGAAAAAAATACTTTGATCAGTTAAAGTCTCAAATTTACTGTCAATGTCTTATTTTGTATCAAAATAGTTTTTCAAAGTGAAAATTAAAAAGTATACATAATCACTGGTCGTGTACCTAACTCAAAGTGAAGAATCTTGAGGAAGTTCTCTGATGGCAAAGTGGACTAAAATTTACTTATTGTAGTCACTAAATGTTTCGTTTGCCCCAGCATGCTTCCCTGTACCCATCCCTGAGTTGTGCTCTATCACCAAATGCTAGCACGGAAGTATTTATATTCAGGTTCATTCTACGACCAAGACAGTTGCATATCCACCATGGTTTCCCATATGCAAATTAATGCAAATTCCAAGAAGCTCAGCAAAGTCTTCCCTCTCTGGGCTAAATACATAGTACCAGTGTTCGGAAAACGCTGGCACTAAGACGGTTAGGAGCCCGTCTACGCCGTAGAGGTACAGCCACCAACGGAAGTCATTGTAAATACTACTTGCAAACAGTTGTTGTAATTAGTCTCCACAAAATATTAATAGTAGATAATTGTCTCGTTGTCTTTACTCACTGAAACATTTTACATTACTAATGCATATTCTAGATTTACTTTTTATTGTGAGATAGATATTATTAAGTAGTTCTTCAACATCTCTGTTCATTAGAAAAGTATGTTAAAATTGTGATATTGTGTGATCCGAGGACAGTTATCGAGGGCAGTAATAAAAGTCTTTCCTATATGTTTTATATATGTTTAGACGAATTACAATGTCTAATTTACCTAAAACAATTGAAATGGTAAGAAATTCATTCAATTGGATCCTAAACAAAAATAGAAATGACGATAATAAGCATATAATATCCTTCACTCCACACAATGATGATAATCACAGCTTTTAACTAATTTTTTCTAATATTCCTATCAGCCAATGAAAATCCATGGTTAAACATATTTTAATCATTAAATACCAACATAATTCTATATTTACAAATTCTTTAAAGCACTGGTTAAAATATTTTTTATAACATTCCAAATTTGCCTAATCTTACAGTAGTGACAACACCTGATTTTTGGATAAGATTACTTGCTGGCGCTACTGCTTTCAAGTGGTATTCTGTTAAGTTCAATCTGCCTGTTTCCCAACAATGAAAGTATTGTTACACATCATTGGAAAAAGCTTTGAAATCTGTGAAAGGTATGGAACTTGGAAATATTAGTTTGTGCGACTGTATTAAGTTCAGTGATTTCTCACTTATTCCTATTTTTTGCTTACACTTATCAGTTTGTACCCTTCAGTTTTATATGACATATACCTAGGTTTGGAAAGGAAGAAAAATAATCAAACAGGACAATATGAAGCAAATATAAATTTATTTTATATTTGCTTGCTTTATAGATTTGGATCAATTTCATAAAAAATTAAATTTAGTTTTTATATCATATACAATTATGTTCTTATTAAATTTAGATATTAATTTATGGTCAAAACGCAAGTATTTTTTTCTGAAAAGATACAAAATGCATATTGCTAATCTTTAAGAAGTTTAACATTGGGCACAATATACATACATACATAAATGGGATAAATTGATTTACTAAAATACTTTCCTATCATATTCATATTGTAATGTAAATTTAAGAGTTAATTTAAAATCGTTTTATTGAATAAGTTTTTCATATTGATAATATATCCTGATCATTTTGGGAAATACATTTTTTTTACTGGTTATATATATTAAAATACGGTATGCAAGATGTACTAGGTTTACCCGTGATAGTCTTAAGATGTAGTGTATGCCTCCAGTATATATTGTAATATTATGATAAGCTCTATTTATAGGGCAACAAAAATATTCTCATATTTTATCACATTATATATTATTCATAGCATGTCATTATCACAATTCCTAAAATGTATAAGCATGTATCATTTATAATTATGCAGTGTCTTTGTTAAGTAACCTCTAATGCTAATGTTTATTTTATCGCGTAAAGTTACTGCAATATTCTTAATGATTCTGATGACACATTTCAATATAATACAGCACCTTATAGTTAGAAATAATACTTATTTATATGCATAATTAATAAAGAATAACGGTATATTTTTCTCATTCACTTACTTCCACCTTCTTAAGATTCATAATAATGAGCGATATTGTTTAATAAATATACTTTTTCTTTTATACACTATTTTCATACCTTTGATTTTCCGCACATGCTAAAATTACAATTAGACATTACTACTTATGTTATGAATGCTAAATAAAATTCAAAACCTATTATAAAATTTCATGTATAATCTAACAATAAAAATGGTAGTAATAAGTAGTAATTGAAATTTCATTTTTCAATTACTTATAAAAATAAACATAAATTTAAATATAATGATATAGCTTTTATTTTAATAAAGATTTGTTTGTTTTTAAATAACAATGTTAAATGTAGTATTTAATAAAATCACATAAATCAATAAACCTCAAATTTTTGTTGGTTATTGCTTTTAATAAATTGGCAGTTATCCAATTTTAAACTGTATTATACAATTAAAATCACATTTGGAAATATTTTGAAAAATATTCTCGTTAATGTTGTATGAAATACAAATTTAAAAATGTAACTGTGACCTCATAAAACATTTACTATGCATGAACTACAAAACCAATTTAAGAACATTTTTACATGCATAATATATCTTAAAATCTTCAAAGGCATGTGAATCATTTTGCTGTATTCTATGTTAATCATAATTTCAATATTCAACAAAAATAGATTTATGACAAACAGAACATTACGTCTTTGTTCATAACACTTCAAAATAATGAATGGAATTATTTATTAAATGTCCTTAAAAGGAAGAAAATGATGCAGTTTTTTCAATACTGCTTTTTCAATGAATACATGTTTGTAAAAAGAGTTTAAAATTTTAAAACTGAAATCATATCAATACCAAAACCTAAAAATAATACAATATGCACAATCATTTTGGCTAACTGACATCTATACACATAAAACTGAGGTGGTTACTGAATGCACTCTGGCATTCAACTCCTATATGATATAATCGCCTACCTTTCAGATGCAAAAAAAGTGATTTTAAAAGCATTTTAACTAGTAGGTAGTGATTTAATTAGCTAGTATATATATATATATATATATATATATATATATATATATATATATATATATATATATATATATATATATATATATATATATATATATATATATATATATATATATATATATATATATATATATATATATATATATATATATATATATATATATATATATATATATATATATATATATATATATATATAAAGAAGAATGTGATGATTTTATGCTTTCATTTACACTTAACTATCGTCATCAATATTAATTCCCTTGTAAAAAATTTGAAAATACATTTAAATTTTTAATTATATATTATTTCTTTCTCTAAAACTTTCAAATACTGATTCTGAAACCAAAAGCCATGAATTATTTGCTAAGTTGCAAAATGTTAAAGTTAGCAATAATAAATATAGAATTTATCAGTTTGCCTTGATAGCAGGAACATATTTGTTCCTTAAATTTTCTAGAGATTTGCTTACATTTTTTAAATGTGTGTCTGTTCTTTTAAATATAAAAAATGTAACAAAACTTACAAACTCTGAAGAGAAATGCAGTCTTTCACATCTTTTTTTTCTTAAATCACATATATGCAGATTTCTAACTGTTTTTGTACATTTTAATTTAGAGTTTAATGCTTAGGTATCAAAATAAATAAAAAAAGCGCAAAATAATCATAAGTTACATATTTATTTATTTGAGTTTTGATTTACTTTAAAATCCTACCATATTTTCTTCTTGAATTATAAACAAACTACAATTAGGGCTATTTAAAATAGTTTTATTAACAAGTATTCGCATAAATATCGCCAAATGCTCTGCTAGGAGTATGCACAATATTAAAAGTAATTTCAGTTTATATTACACGATCATTTTAACTTTCAATTCATTAATAGATTTCATACAACTTATTTATAACACATTTAACTCTAAAAGGTTTAATCACACACACACACACAATATCTTTCTTTTATTTAACACATCATGATTCATCCTAGTTTTTCGAATTCACTGGCTTGGTATATTACAATGTTTTTTCTCATATTTAAAACAAAATTATAGAGTAGGATTTTGTGTTGAGTATACATACATAAATGCATATATATATATATATATATATATATATATATATATATATATATATATATATATATATATATATATATATATATATATATATATATATATATATATATATATATATATATATATATATATATATATATATATGTATAGTTGAGATTTTATAAACATAGAAAATATGAATAAAATTGAAACTTTGAGGTTTTTGTTTAAAATTGCAAGGTTTTCGTATATTTGAAGCTTTATGAGAATTCCTTAAAATTTGAATGATAAGACCCAAAGTGAGATATATTATTATTATACTTCTATTTTAAGTATAAGTGTTATTCAATAATTCATTTGTATTCAGAAGTTCGATACATACCTTTAAACTAGATTTAGTATTGATGTAATAGATGTAATATTTTTATTCTATTTCTTATTTTGTAGCTAAAGATGTCTCAAATTATTCAATTATTTTTAAAATAGCTTGTTGTAACATGATTTTGATTTGTGTTTCTTCTCAGAAATTTAGAATATGTATGAGAGCTTATTTTTCATTCTAAGAGAAAATAATAATATGCTTGCGTGTTGAATTATGAATGCAGATAAAATTCATCACGAAATGTCACACAAATATGGGCCAAGATCCAGATTTAAGGAAGAAAATTAGCATATTTCCATTAAATGTACAAGCATTAACAGAACATTTGTGTCGTTGATATAAATAATTTTACAAACATAAAAATTCAGTAAATGTGACAATATTTTTTCTTGTACTACTAATTAAGTAATAAAATCATTAAAAATAAGAAACTTTTATAATGAGAAATTATTTACTGATATATTATTAACTTACTCTTTATATTTTTTGTTTATTCTTTTCAATCCCTGAAAATGGAGATGATTAGAATGATTTTTCTTGAAACATTTTCAAATATCTATTATGTATCACAAATGAATGTCACTCGAAATCAATCTTTTTGGGATTATTTTGTATTTAAACCATTAAAATGTCTTTAATTTACATTATTGCTTTGATATACTGTCTCTATTTATCAGAAAATTATATCATTTTTTATTTCAAAATTTATTTATTAACTAACTAAATTATGTATCTAGGAGTTTTAAATCAAACTAATCTATAAGTAAGTATTTTTCTTTAAACAGTATTGTTTTAATTTAATTTTCTCCTTTCATTGAAAAGTACATTTGAACACTTGAATTTTGTTCATAATTACTCACATTGTTCTGAAGCTTATAATATATATCTGTAACAATTATTTAGAGAAAACCAATATATTTCCTTGTATGTACTCTCACATCACCGTTGGAGAATTAATATAAAAATTCATTACATGATTTTTTTATTAAAATTATCACTTTGTTTTCTTGAATTAATAATTAGATCCTAATTTTCAATTTGACATCTGTCACAAAATCAAATACTTCACATGAATTATTAATAATTAAAAGCATGCAGCGAGAGGGAGAGAGAAATGATACTCATAAGTCTTAAAAAGCACTAATAAAAAATCGTATTATTTAAGTAACTATGCAATACAATTTAAGTAATTATGATACGTTTTTTAATCATTAATACACATATGAATTAATGTTTTATTCAATCAGGAAATTCTGAACAAAATTAACAATTTAATTTTTCTTTAAATTTTTCAATTGTAATATTTCTCAGTATGCGGAAAAAGAATAACATCATTCTCTTAATCTATTTTTGTTTTGAGTAACTTGGCTTTTAATATATTGTCAAGTTTTTATATATCTGAATTCAATTAAGCATAAAATTTCAAAACAAAGTAGAGGATAATGTAAGTGACAGTTATTGGCGTCTGGGAAAAATAACATTTTATTCTATTACTGTTCAGAAAGTAGTAAAATGAAGAAAGTATTTGAACAACATTACTTTTTAAAACAACTTTTTTCCATTATCAAATACATATATATCACATCTAAAAATTAGAAATTTTATAGGTTTGTTTATATACCTTGTGAAAGGAATAAATGTGCTATATTATATCCATATTGATTTTGCAATCATTTGAATATAATAATTACTCAGTTAAATGCCCAGCAAAATTCATTAAAACTTTAGAAATTCATATTCATGTTTAATATATAAATATTTTTAAATTATAAAATACTTCAGCATTTTCTATAAGTAAATTTTCTAATTCAAAGTAAAATATTTTTAAGAAAAAAAAATTTTTATTACTCATATTATCAAACTTTACTTAGTTATAAAGGCCACAGTTTTAGTAATATACTAATTATGCTTATGTGAAATATCTGAAGCACTTCTATTTAGTTTAATAGTGGTTGTCTTTTTTGTTTAAGGAAGTATACGAATTAAAAGTTGAACTAGAATAAATTTCAATACAAAGATATTCCAAATAATGATGATATTTTTGGGAAATGCTGTTCAGATTTTAATTTTATAAATACAATAATGTATATTAAATATTTCAAAGAAAAACTCACAAAATATATTTCATCTGAGGGAACTGCAGAAATTTTTATGAAGTTATATTTTTAGATAATTAGCTCATTGGATGTTGTTATTTTAGTCAGCAGTTTATTCTAAAGTCTCACTAATTTGATAAAAGTAATACAATTATTTAAAAATGATTTTTTTTATTTTTTTTATTTTCGAAATGAGCAAAATAGGAATACAATTTATATTATAAATAATGAATGTCGAAATGGTAAACAGTCTAAACTAAAAGAAGATACAAGAAATTTTACATTTATATTGAATTTACGTCATTAAAATGTAATTTTATTTGTTACCCATATATTACATTATATTGTGCTTGAGTATTACCTTTTCTTTGAATTAAAGTTTAAAATTGATTTAAAAAATTCATTTCATCATTATTTGTAATTTAATGTTTGCAAATATATTTTAAAGTTTTTAAAATTAATAACATTTTTTTAATATTAAACTGGTTTATAATGTGAAGACGTGCAATTGGACAACGTATAACATGTAAGATTCAAAACGAATTATTATAGAGGAGTTTTTGGAATGCATCAAAATAAATTTGATAAGCACATTTTTATTATTTATTTAAAATATTCTCATCAAATAAAAACTTTACGTATTTTATGCATTCATTATCAATAAAATCAGTTTATTTTTGACATTCTTAATCAGATTTTTACACATTATGGGTCATTGAAATTATAGAATATATTATAACTTCATCACCAATATTAAACAAACACTTTGATTAAAGATACAAATTTAACATAGGAAATTTAACTTACAAAAAAACAAAAAGACAGTTTATAAAAATTTCATTTTATTTAGAAAAACATGTAACAAAATGAAGTTACATTGCGAATAAGTGAAAGTACTCAGCATAATGTTTTGTATAAATTAAGTACTTAAATTAACAATTTATTTAAAAGCAATAAAACAGATTTATGGGATGTTTTCAAATTAAAAAATTTTATTTTAAATTCCTTTCTTCGTATTTTTGATTTGCTATCATGCTACATAAACTTAATATTATTCTTGCTTCATCATTAAGGAGTAATTCTCTAGGAATTTTATTATTTTCACATTACGATTGGTTAAATATTTAATCTCTGGAAAAGTTAAAAATGGAAGAAGTACGAATAGAATATTTAGCATTGACAATATATTTTAAAATGCTTTTAAGAGAACGGTAACTTTAATTAGCTATAAATTGTGAAAAACTTGTGGATGAATATATAAGAAAATGATCCATAAACATTTGTTTTTCAAATGAGTTACATTCTTTACGTCATCAAGGCGATGATTCATCGAGTTTTACGATAAGAAATCGTTAAAATGATAATTGTATTTAATATAGTTAAAAATTTATAAAGTTTTAATAGTTTAGAAATACATGGTTAGGACAAAGCTAAAACAATCGTAAAATTATAAATAATAAAATAATCTTTTACACTCTTAAGTCAATTTTAAATTTAATTAATTTTGAAAGTATTACAATTCGATCTTTAATAGTTTCTTAAAATGCTTTTAAGAAATATATTGAACCAATTAAAAAGCTAAGTGATTGGAGATATTCTTAAATGTTTTAGTTGTAAAAGCATCTCAAATTATTTACAAAGTAATGGAAAGAAAAAGACATTTTATATAGATAATTTATCTACAAGTTTCTTTCCAAATGTTTCCATTCCAATTTGAAAATTTTAAATTCTTGATAACTTAGGGGTCTCATACAACATATTTCTTCCACGTAGCTATTTAGAAAACAAAATTAGAATTTTTCCGTTATCATTATAATTTTTAACAAGTTTATGAGCAGCTATTTCTCTTGAAATAGCTTTTTTATTTACCAAGAAATTTAAAAAGATTTATTGAGATAAAAATACTGACAAGAAGAATATGCTTTGAAAAAAATTGGGAGGTTTTGAAATATCATATTTTAATATGTTTTTAATTTGCTTTTTCGTTAGATTTATTTTAAAAGTGAAAGGAAAGATTTGGTATTTAATGTCCATCAAACAACTTGATATATCAAGAATTTTGGAAAATTCGTTAGAAAACCTTAACAACAACAATCTGATTTTGTATTCCAAGTTATTTGATTTATCGTTGCATAGTTTACATAAAAATATTTAACTGCATTTTTTTCTAAATATATTTAAGTTAAAAATTCACTATCTTACATACATAGTTTATTAAGACAATTTTGCTTTTTTCTCATGATGTAGTGTAATTCTATAGCATCTAAAGGGATATTATATTTGATCAGTTCAAATACTTGAGAGCCAATTTTCTGTTCTTTTGTTTCAAAGTGACGCATCAGTGAGAATTTCCTACGTTTCTAAAATAAGTAAATTTCCTTCAGTTTTTATTGAAAATTATTTTTAATCAAAACCTATTTGTTCATTTAACATTTTTAAGTTTTTTCTTTCATAACATGATAATTAAAAAGAAAACTATAGGTTATAACAAAGTGAGGATCGGTCGAAAAGCATATATATTCGCAAAATGCACATACAAATAAAATTTGATAAATTTCATTTATCTAGAGGGGAGTAGTTTCTTAATAAATCGAATATTTATCATAATATTATTATACACTGGATTTTGCTACTTCTGAAAGTGACGCATCAGTGAAAATAATGCGCAATTATTTCTCTATTCTTAAGAAAATTCCAAAAATAATTGCATTAATTGTTAGTAATAACCAAATATATTGAATTAACAAATTTTGATAAAGGAACGATGCTTGAAAAATAAATAAAAATTAGTATTACTGAAAACAGTTTAAGCATTTAACATTGATTTAAGTTACTGTGTGTCACAAAAAAAAGAAAAAAACACAAATTTGTTTAAAATTTACTTAAAATTATTTATTTAATTTTTATATGTAAGCATACATGCAAGAATTTATCATATTCTGTAAAATGTTATTTAATAAATTAAGATGATTTGCATACTGAAATTATTTATTAATCAGTGTTGATGTTTTATAGTTAAATTTTTGATTTTCCTTTAGAGTAAGTACTTCAACAATGACATTTTATAAGAAATCAAACTGAGAATCAGTACTTTTATTACTTTTTAATTATTTTAAGTTTTATATTATTTATTTTAGTTTTTTAAACTACCCGAAAAATATAACTTTTGCCAATAGTAAATAGATTTTTTAATTTGAAAAATGTTTTCTTAAATAGTCATTTCATATTATACTTAGTATCAAATGATAATTATCTACCCCTCACTAATTTAAATATTAATCCTGAATTAAACCTCTCTCAAAAATGAATTTTAAACAATTGTAATATCTGAAGAAAATTCTAAATATTTTAAAATCATCTAGCTATGACAATTTTACACAAAAATTAGGTAAATAATCTTTGATAAAAAATATATAATATTAACAACAAAAATAATATTGTTGCGAGTTCCATTTTTGTGCTACTTAATGTCTTGAAAATGTAAAAGAAAATTACAAAATATGAAAATTGTGACAGAACAACTAAGAAATTAATCTTCAATTATCCTACTTATTTATTATTTCTGGAAATAATCTCGATGAAAATTAAATATTAAACAAATAAAAAGCCTTACCATATTTTTTTTAGCAAATTCTTTTAATCCTTTGAAATAAAACAGTAATTAATAATATAGTTAGAAGGCAAATACTGAGATAAATTTTAACTTTAATCTTGAGATTATTCCATAAAAACGTAAGCTGTCATTTAAGGATATGGCCACATATCATGTAATATTTTTTTTTTTTTTTACATCCTGAAGTTGTATTGCTTTATTATCATGAATTAAAAAAAACATTTTCTTACTAACATTACAAATTAGTTTTTCATACTGAATATAAAATAGGTTATCAATTGTATGAAATCACAATAATGTCACCTTATTATTTATATTTTTGTAAGAAAATGTATTTAAAAAATTATGCATATTGTTATTGTGCATAGCTGAAAAAAATAAAATTATAAATGTATATTATTATATGAATTGTCAGTATGCATTAAATTTTTTAATTTAATTTTAAATCATCACACTAAAATTTGTGGTAACATAAAATATGTAGCATATTTTGAATATATAAGGTTCGGGTGACAAGCCTGCGGCTCACGAGCAACATGCGGCTTTTGAAGGATTATTTTTAGCTCTCGATAAATGTACCCAAGTTCCTTTTTCATTTTTGTGTTATTATATTTTAGAAAATTACTATCTTTCCATATGTATTTCAAAATGTCTTTTAAATTACTTACAACAAATATGAAAAACTATGTGCAACGTTGTAGCAAATTTCATTTCTATCCAAGTTAAGAATAATATGACTCATCGAAAACTGCGCGATCACACAAATATAAACAGTAGCGCAATCGACTGACAACAGACCAATTTTGAATTTGTAAACTTTCATTGCAACGGAGAATTCCCATTGTGCTTTGGAGGAAGCAATTTGTATCACTTTTGCTAAGGATATAATTTGAAATATAGAATTTTCGGTATGTTGACTATAATTTGTTTTGTAGTATGTAATGCGTGTTGTTATTGTAATAATAACACAAAATTTTTATTTTATAATTTTTTTTTTATTTATTTCCAATTTTTTTAAAAATATGAAGACAGAGAACGAAAATAAAAAATACGAGCTAGAGAAAAGTTGTAATAATGAGAAAGAGGAGAATTTTTTTATTGATAATAACGGAAAAGCATTATGTGTTATTTGTAATTCTACTGTCAAAAAATATAAAACCGTTAATTTACGGCAACATTATGAAACCAAACATCCTCAGATTTTTAATCAGTATCTACTAAATTTCAAATTAAGATCAGATAAATTTACTTCTTTAAAATCAAATTTAAATAAACAACAGACAATTTTGATGACACTTAGCAATCAAGCTAACAATGAGACTGAAGCCAGTTTTGTTATTGCCTGAAATATTGCTCCTACAAAACGCCCGTATGGAAAAGAAGTGTTTATTAAAAAATTCTGGATTATTTACTTAAAGTTTTAGTTCCAAATAATACTACATTGCACACAGTTGTTTCACAAATTCCCATCTCCATTCACACAACCGAATGACTTATAACTGCAATTAATATATATCTTGAATATAATTTTAAAATGATTTAAGAACTGTATTGAACTCAGCTTAGCCCATGACGAAACGCAAGATATCATAAATCTTCCGCAAGTGGCAGTTTTCATACATTTCGTTTCACCTGACTTCGTTGCTAGAAGAATTATTTTATTTAATAGTACTTCTCTCAAGGGTCAACCCGCGGTGTCGATATTAAAAATGCATTAGATTCCATAATGAAAACTTTTGATGTGTCTCTTAATAAATTTCGAAAGCACTGCAACTAATGGAACTCCGGCAAAGCTGGGTAAAAAAAATCTGTATGATTGGGCTTTTAAGAAATGATTCTTAAATTCCTCAACTCATACCAATTCATTGCATAATTCACCAACAACATCTCATTACAAAATATTTGAAATATCCCGTTGCTATGAAAACAGTGTGTTACACATGTAAATTATATTTGTACCAACGAAAGAATTCATTGGCAGTTCAAAAATTTCCTTGAAGAATTAAAGGACGAAGAACTTTCAAATGGCATTCATTTCTTTTGCATTGTTAGATGGGTATCTAGCAACAGTGTAATAAATTGATTTGTAGATTTGTTTGATTCGATTGCTGCACATCTCTAAATAAATAAATAACCAGTTTAGAATTAAACGATGGTGAGTAATTAAAAGACTTAATGTTTTTGACTAATGTCACAAAACATTTGCATACAATGAATTAACAATTTCAAGCGAAAGATAAAATATATAACCTCACACAGCGTAAATTTATTTTTCAAACTAAATTACAACTTTTTAAAAAGGACATTAAAAATAAAAAATTTTTCACCTTCTTTGAATTAAAAAAAAATTTGTTCCAATATTAAACAAGAAAAAATGAACGAGTATATAACAAAGCTGAAAAGAATATTGACGGAATTTCAAAATAGATTTCAAGACTTGAAATATTCTAAATCGTCTCTTGATTTTTTATGAATCCATTTGAAATTAACATAATTCAAGGTCAGTTTTCTATTTCCAAATTAATTATGACCCAAAAAGGATCTGGAGAATTAAAATTAATAAGATGCAAGAAGATAAAGCTCTACTGTTAAAATATAAGCCTACACCGATTACAGAATTTTGGAAATTTGTACCAGAATCGAAGTATGCTGAATTTAAAAATGCTTGTCAAATTTATTCAATATTCAGAACAATGCACTTATGTGAATCATTTTATTCCACTTTAAAATTCGTAAAATCCAACCATTAATCAGTATTAAATAACCAACATCGTAAAGAATTATTGAGAAAAGCTGCCACAAATTATTCACCAAATTGTAAAGAACTATCAAGAGAAGTAAAACAAATGTGTTTCATTTTTAATATTTAAATTCAATACACATATTTTGTACTTTTATTTATATATTTTCATTAAATATAATTTCTATAAAGAAATTTTTGATACTTTTTTGCATACCTTTTAAATAAGCATTTAATTGTGGCTAGCGAAAATTTTCAAATTTTGAAAAATGACTCAGACTATCAAGGAGCTTGGCAACCCCTGATATAAGGTAAGAATTACTTTTCAGATTTAGAATATCAATTAATATCCATGTCATGTTAACATGCATGTATATGTATGTCACTTTAACATGATAAGTAATCTTTAAAAAAGAAATTTAATCTATTTTTCATATTTTATTATAATTTGATCAGATTTGTTTTTCTTGTGCTGAGTGCATGTGAGGTTTATTTGATATACATTTATAGTTGTAAGTAAATCCTGAGCCATTACAAGAATCCGAGTTATAGGTATGAGTCAAACGTACTAGAGCTATTTAGAAAGATTCGAGCCAATTCATGAATAACAAGAACTGTAGAATTTTTTCATCAAATTTATAATTGTATAGAAAAGATAAGGTTTTCTAAATTAATTATATAATCAGAATGTGTGTCAATCCTCAAATTTCAGAATCACTTTTAGAATTACTATATTTCGACATTTTAATTAGTAATACATTTTGTTTTAAATACATATGAATAAATTTGTTCTCCATGTTTTAGAGTGTACGATTATCATGCACTATAAAACATGAACAGTAAAATTTTCAACAATTCAAAATTTTATACCACAGTAAAATTTTGAATATGTTTTAGAAAAACCTTACTACTTTTATTTATTTGAACAACACTAAGCAATCATTTATTAATTATCAAGACTGCAAAACAGTGTAAGGAACATTTGCGAATCAGTTAAAAAAACTGTAAATGTTTTAGTCCTGTGTATATATATATATATATATATATATATATATATATATATATATATATATATATATATATATATATCTATATATATTCTCTGCACTGCTCAAAACAAATTGAGATATTCATTAGAATTTACATAAATAAAGATATAAACGAATTTTTTGCTGAAAATGGAAGAAGAGAATCACAAATGAAAAATTTTCTGATTTTAAACGGTGGAGTATGCTAATTTGAGTTCTTATCAGCGATAACTAAGTAAGCGGTGAATGAAATTTGACTTTCGCTAGATAAGAGACAATGAATACAAGGATGATCGGTATTCAGTGACTGCTGTTTCGGTAGAAATTTGATCATCTCCAGCAGTGATTTAACGGATTCAGAAGCTTGGAGAGTTGTTGGTGAGTTAGAGAGACCAAAACTCTTCGGAGTAGCGCAAGCCAATTTGGAGTGTTACGAAGTGCTGATTTCCAGGATCTGGAACCGCTTTTTTGGAGACTGGAGGTGCAGGCTGAAGACAAGGGCAATGTCAGCTGAAAGGGCCAACTTAACACCCAATGAAGATCATTACTAGGTGATGGCGCGGCTCAGAAGTACCGAAGCCATGAAAAGCTACTCTTCTCCAACAACACCTTCGGCGCTCAGTTTTGCAATACACGGTTTCAACTCAGACTGTCGAAACCAGCTCCGTGGTGTTTATTGTATGCTCGCCGACCGTCGGTATGTGTTAAACTAACATCAAGGCATCGTCGCAACCACAGGGAGTGGGCAAAAAGAGCATGTGAACTAGGAGAAATGAATGGAGCAATGCTCTTTTTCTGACGAGTCCCGTTCTTCTATTCATCCTGAGCCAGCAAGGCGTATTTTCATCGAAGGGCCGTGGCGGTAGAACCATCCAGCGTTCGTGCACGAAAGTGTCAGATTTGGCGGTGGGGGAGTGTTGGTGTTTGATGGCATCTCCATTGACCGCCGCAAGGCCCCTGTATCTGTTCAAGATGGACCTCTGACTGGTCACCGATGGGTTGATATCAGATATGTAGTCGCCGCAAGCAATCAGGAATGACTTCTTTGTGGACGATAACTGCAAGGCTGCATCGTACTAACCTGGGGGAGGATCTCCTTTCAAGGAAGGAATCGTACGATGGAATAGCCCAACATGTTCTCAGAGCCGCCGATCAATAAGAGCACGTTTGGGACGCTCTAGGAAGACAGTTTCTGGCCACCACAACCACCCCACCAACTCTCCAAGAACTGGAAAGAGCTCTTCTGGAAGAGTCTGAATAAATCTCCCAATGATTAATAGCCTCATTGACTCCATGCCTCAAAGGTATTCCATGATTGCTGGCCGTCTGTGGAAACCCTTACCCCCTACTGAAAATGACTTCTCTTGAAGACAACACCTTTTCTTATTCTTTTTTCTCATATGCACAAATTGTGTTTTTTTCCTTTGTACACAAATGCGCAATAAAATGCATTTTCTGCCAAACATGTGTAATTTATTCTCATATAATCTACTACATTGATGACCACATATCAATCAGCTAAAGTTTCCCAGCCACAAGATCCACCTAAAACCGCAATATCCTTTAATTGTTTGAGCAGTGTATATATATATATATATATATATATATATAATATATATATATATATATATATATATATATATATATATATATATAGTGCTAAATTATTTAGATTGAAATTCATTTACAGAATACTAACCTACAAGATCATAGTGAATTTTTCAGAATTTAAAAAGAAATAGAAATTTTGTATTTTTTGGATAGGCTGTGTAAAATTAAAAAAAGATATGCTATTCTGTTTCAATGGATATATATAAATAAAATTTTTTAAGTTTATTGAAATAAAACTAATTCCTGAGGCTGCACTATTAGGATTTCAGTATTATGTATTCAATTGACTTATAATCATCGTTACTGTAAAATTGAGAGTGAAATAAACTAAAATCTAAATTTTAATTTTGCTTTTCAATTATTATATAGGCTAGTAAATGTCAAACTTCCATTCAATTCGTCAAAGCCATAATTATTTGTTTTGAGAAGACCTTGACTACAACTATCTCAGTAATAGAATTAACAGCATTATAGCTAAAAATATTTATTCCCCCTTAAAATGAAAATAGTTGTTTTATCAAATATTTTAAAAATCATTTTTTAATGTAGCTTATCAGATTGTATACTTTTTGATAAACTTTTATTTTACTCCGATAGTTCTGAAAAATAAAATATATAATGTATTACTAAATGTAATATAGAATATATTACTATTTGCAGTAAATTACTAAGGAATTAATATATTTTCATTTATACATATTAATTCCTTAGTAATGTGCAAATTTAGGAATTACTTTATTTATAGTATCAATTGACTAACACAGTAAAAATTTATCCTAAATTTGAACTTTTTCAGCTGATTAACAAATCAATGTAATCTTTTTTATGAAACTTTAAGAGTATTTCTTTAAAATATTATGTTGTAGAAGTAGTAAACACTTTTAATTAGTCTTTCAAATAATCTTTTCTAAGGTCTGTTTTTTAATTGAATAAAAATGGTCGTTTAATAAGCAACGTAAAATTTAGAAGGATTAAATACTATAGCATAAAATTTTAATTAATGAAAAAAGTGAACATTTAAAAAAACTTCAATTATATTTTTTTATTTTTAAATTAAGAAAACACCTCTTGTTTGGGTTGTCTAGATTTACACTATTCCTTAATTTAGACTTGTTTTAGTTTTTAAACTATTCTTTAGTTTTTAAATGCTTTTTTTATGGAATATGAGTGCTATATATTAAATAGTTTTCAAGAACTAAATGTTTATACGTGCGTACAGTGTTTTCAAGATTGAAAACTGCCATATATTTAAGCAATAAAGGGAAACTAATAAACTATACTTCCAAATTTAATTTTTGCTTCCCGTAAGATATTAATTCAGTCTGAAAAAAATAGTTCCTCATTACCAAACATAATTAAATACATTATATTTGGTAATAATACTTTATTTTACAAGTTATATTCAAATATTAAGAACTAAAAACAACTTTCAAATTGATTAACCAATGACTCATTCTAAAATTTGTAAATATTCAAGCAATAAACATTTACATATTTTATATTATGTGGACGTATGTTTGCACATTTACATAATTAAAACTTATCTAGGCAATAAAAACGATTTTATTTTTTTAAATGTACCTATTTAGGACATTCTACTTACATTTCAGTAAAATAGTTTTTATTATGAAGCATAAATATATCGTCAGTATTTAAGAAAATAACAATTAAGTTAAAAAGTACTGCAAGCGAATTGTAAGATCACCTTTCTATCACTAAAGTATTTATTAAAGATTGGAAAATGATTAATTCATGTAAGGATTCAGCTTCAGTAAAAATTATTTGTCATCTTATAACATTTTTACTGTAATGTGATATTTACCCACAAGATTGACACATTGCTGTTCAGAAGAGCATAAGAAGACTCGTAATAAATAGCGCTGCATTTTCTTGGTTGAAATGATTTGCAAAAGAAGCAACAGATAACAAATGTATACTTCAATTTGAAAGAGCAACTCAACAAGCATATGGTTGACAAGTAGAAAAGGTGAATGTTAAATGAATTCGTTCAAGAATATATAGCTATTTTTAAGATAAATGTCAATAAAATAGCTGGGATATTCTTTAAACGCATTTAGGGATGCTGAAATTATTCAATTAACAAAGGAAAATGCAAATACTTTGCCTTCATTGTTTACTTATTACGAGTTTGCTTCCTTACTTTATTTCAAATTTTCAAGTTCTCAGTATGCTGCTTATTGTTCTCTAAATGTTGAATTTACTATTTTTGAGAAATAATGTTTCAAAACATGTCATGAAGGATATCAGAATTATTGACTTTTAATATTATCATAATTTCGAATCGTCTTTATTTGACAACAAATACATAAATAAGTATATGTACATCTTGTATATGTTTAGATCATGTATTCACAATGCCAACCAATTACAATAAATGTAAGTTAAAATATAAATCACCAAAAAAATTTAAATCAGAATTAATTATGATTAATAACGAAGTTGGCTTTTACTCATCAAGGTCTTTAGAATACTTAAAGTATTTTGTGGATATTGAAAATTCTATGAATTTAAATAATGTAAGATAAAGCTTGTAAGAAAGTTAAGGTACAAATTCCAAAAGGAGGAAAAGATTTAATTACCTATTTATTTAGTAAAATACAAAATTTCGCATTTATTCATAGTAATAATGTTACTTAAAAGTTACATTAAATTTAAATTACATGTGCGAAAATCTTAACAGTAATAATTTCATGACAACAGCCCTCTTGTTAATACATGTTAATAAGTACAAAATTGAGATTCTACTTTAAACGTTTTACAGGAAATAGAAGCTTTTCAGAATAATGGAATTTAACTATTATAAGAGAATAGACGTAAAATCTTTCGTAATCTTTGCAATTATTTTAGGAAAAAAACACCATATTCAAATTCCAAAATATTAAAAATGTACGAGTTAAGAAAATGTTAAAATGTTATTCCTAATCTTCAAAGTAGTAACAAAATTCTATATCAAATGAAAAATGTCAATTTAGTATTATATACCTTGCTTTAATTTGTCTATAGATTTCAGCTATCTTTCTAAGAACTTATATGTTAAGTATAGCAAAAGCTTTTCTAAAGATCAAAGGATTAAATACTGAATGAAGTTACAAGCGATATACATGTAAGATAAATATTCCAGCATTTTAAAATCAAATGTTTTCAGTAACAAATGTTTATATTGTATAAAATTAATAATTTTTATAACATTTAAATATGCTGTACAGAAATAGTTGCATAATCTCTTAAACTTACATAATATTTTTATATAAAACCGAATCAAGCATATGGTCCTATAATGATTTCATTCTGAAATTAAGTAAATAAATAAAAATCCTTATTTTAGTGGGTGAAAATAAAGCATTATATCAGGTTGTAGTTTTCTATGAATTCAACCAATTACTCTGTATTACTGCTTAGATGAAAAGGAAGCCAAATTACGTTTGAAATAAATTTTCATCTATAATAATGAGGACCGTAATAACATTTTCGAGCAGGAAATTGAATCGAATACAACTGTTACATAAGAAATTTATAAATAGAAAAACACAAAAATTATTTTGCAATGTTGATTTTTTTATTCTTTCACTGTAATCAACTGATTTTAATCATTTCCATGAGGAAACAATTTTTCATAAGGAGACAAAATATTTAGATCGTCTAGGAATTACGCAATATTTCATTGGAAATCATTTAATGAAGGATGCAAGGCATCAGAAGACAATGCCGTTAAATGTTTATTCACGACCAAGTGATAAGGTTTTGACTTTAGTTAATACAATTTACTTCAACTTTAACACTACAGTAAGGGAAAGGTATATCTCCTATGAGCTAAATATACATAATCTACAAAATATATCATTCATTTAATCAGAATCGAATCCACTGCCTTCTGATAGTAGAAACATGCATCTTCGTTAATTAAACTACCATACATTTAAATGCATTTCATCCAGAAATTTCTTAAAATTTTAATAACAAAATCTAAAATGCTCATTAAATTAATCCATGCAAAAAATGATAAAATATTGATTGAATACGTAAAAAAATTTGTAAAAAAATTAGTCACTTACGTGGCTGAAAAATATTTCCGACACCACACTTTTCGAAATCCAGTATTCTGAGTAGGTCTAGGCAAATTAAAAATAAAAGTAGGTACAATGCTTCTCCTTCTTGTACACTGACATAGAACAGCGTAATAAAAATGAAGCTAAGTCAGGTATGGATCTCGTTACTTAACGGGGATCAAAAATTATGAGATGGTTATTTAAACTGAAGATTAAAAATAATATAGCACATGAATATGATTTTTTATTTTTTTACTTTTTATTCCAGAAATATTTTTAATTTCTAAGAGAGCTCATTTTAATTGATTCAAAGTACTGAGAATTATGAATATTGAAAATATTCACAATGATCATTTAATTTGATGAGCAAAAAAAGCTTTAAACAAACTGAAATATGCACGTTAAATAACAGCCAATGAAAAAAATTATATATATATATATATATATATATATATATATATATATATATATATATATATATATATATATATATATATATATATATATATATATATATATATATATATATATATATAGATGTCAATTTATTATACTTGTATAAAAATGTTCTTTTACTTAATTAAACTCCTTATTTCAAAGCTATAACAAATTGACAGACAGGATTTAATTGCTTAAAAAATTTTTATTTGAAATAATAAACTCTTTATTTTAGCAAACAAATACCATTGAGCGTCAACAAAATTAATTTACAAAGGATCCATCTTTATAAATTTGGGTTCACTAAAATATTACATTTTAATTTCATTAATTAATTCTCCAACGAAATGAAAGCAATTATCTTCTTTTATTTTCACAAATACTTTATTTAAATTGAGACAAATATCTGATAAACATTTTTTGACATAATATTTAATCATAGAATGACAATTCATTCAACAAGACATTTTTTTATTTACAGGTAATCTAAATTTGCTGATGTCTCATAATTAATATTTAATTCGGCCACAATTTGATTGGTAACTTTATTCACGACTTCCGTATTACTTTCATTGCGTTGCACAAAATATTGCTTAAGTTAATATAAAACTTTGGTATGCTAAAATGCTTCTTGCTTTTATAAAAAATGTTATGATATTAATTTTAACCCGATACAAATGCGCAAGTCATTAATTCATTTAGAGAGATTTTATGTGTGTTTACACTCACACACAAAAGAGAATAATGTTTACTATCAAAAATAAATTTTTAGAAAAAATTACAGCACTAACAAATTTACATTTCTTTTGAGCGATAAGCAGCACAGCATGGTAAAATTGAAGAGACGGCTGCAAACGAAGAGTATTGTATTCCGAGGCTCAAATCATATTTTAATTCAGTACATATTTTTATGATCTAAAATTCTTGTGATTGTAAATTTTTAGATTTAACTATGCAATGTGCCGCATGTCAGGCGAATGTAAAATTATGGAGCTGATAATAAGATTGAATATATCATTTTGGTCTTCATCTTTAATATATTTTTTCAATGTTTTAACAGAAAATTTGTGGAATTTTAATTCAATTTTGAATTTATTTTATTGTGCCTTTAGACGTTTTTAAATTACGTAGATATAAAATAAGAAATAAAACACAGTTAATATGATTCAAAATTAACCAATTCATGCAAACATATTTGGTTAATTTCAGTGCTAATATTATTCATTTTAAGAGTGCATTTAATAAATTAACTTTAAGATTTATTTACTTCTAATATTGTTAGAATCACATATTATAACATACTGTTTCTTACAAGATAATTTAATTCTTAATACACTCAAAAATTTGTGTTAATAGGACGCATGGATACTTATTAGTTGCTACCTGGTTTCATGGTGCTCAAAATTTTAAGAGTGAAGCTTTTGATTACGAATTGGTCTAGGAATGACCAAGATTCCTTAATTTGATTGATTCTTTTAGAAAAGTTTATTCTCTTATTCCTCTTATGTCCTCTTACGTCCTCTTTATTATAAACTTTAAATATGACAACCTTATATAAGAAGTTTAACATCTGTTTTTACACGACTACATCTTTTTTTAAGATTCAATTTAGCTGGTTAAAGTATTCATTTTTACCTATCAAGATAAGTTACTCAAAATTAACATGAGAAAAAATTTCTCTTCACATTCATAAATTTTAAATTAAAGCTTAAAATTCTTCAAATTACAATTTAAACGGTTAATAATCTATTATTATTTTTTTCGAGTTCTCAAGCTATCTCTTGACAGACACATGAATACAAATAAAAATCATATTTTTTCATCCCTGAAACAGGGCTTAGTTTCTTAAAGCTAATATAAAAAATATAAAATATAAAATTGGGCATTAAAATCTCAATCGTAAATACGTTTTTTCAAAAATCAAAAAGTTGATACATGCACCGATCTTTGAATTTTTGTCTTCATGTTTTGGCAAAGAATTTTTTTTTACAAAATTATTAAATTTCTAGGTAATTTTGAATGTTGCGTCGAATGACACGATCATAGAATAAAAAAAATGTTTGAACAGGTAAGTAAAATCGACTGCAACTCATGTCCACTGTAAATCCCTTTATTTTAATATTCATAATATTAAATCTCACATTAGAAAAGTAACAGTGGCGTTTTTTACATCTAGAACTACATTGTATGTCCACAAATTCTAATGTAGGGTTTCCGGATTCTGTCAGAAAATATAGTTTATCTTTTTAAAACTCATGATGTGAAAAAATTAAAAAGCACACAAAAAATACTAATAATTGATTAAAAAATTCATTGCTCAAGGATCTTCCTTTGAGCAATGAAAAATTCTAAGGCTTATTTTATTGGTAGACTAAGCAAGTCTAAAAAAGCAAATAATGATTTTCAGTGTGCAATTATTTTCTGTTCCTTTGTAAAAGATCATAGTGTCATAATGAATAGAAGTATGTTATAATAAATATACAAGAAAAGTACAAATTTTATTGTAATTATAGGTGAAACATGCTCTTTTTCTTTAACTAAAGAAAAAAAAATTAATACTTTCTCCTTTGTGGGAAAAACATTTAGCAGTTCTCAATTTAATTGCAGCAAAATTTAACAAGAGAAAGATTTAAAATATTTTTAGTTGAGTTAATTCAAGGGGGGAGTAAAAATTTATTTGATAATGAACTATTTATAGGCCTATATTAATGAACATAAAATAATAAAAATGTAGACATAATGTTTATATGTTTAATTCTTATTGTTAAAATTGTATGGTTGCTTAACATGTTGATGCATGACAATTTGAAAAAAATTAATTTATTTTTAGAAATGAAAATTTATACAGTCATAAGTTATGTTATATATTGTAGTATTTATTGGGCCCTTTTTAGTCTGCTTTTGTTCCCACACCACTTTACATAAAATAATATTTTCTGTAACTACACTCTTCACACAAAATTTTATGGCATACGCGTTTCGTAGCATTAATCTATCAATATAATCTGATATAAATTATTCAACCTTTTACTCAAAATTAGAATTGAATTTATTTTTGTTGTTTTTGTAAAAAGTAATATATTTTAAAGTAATGTGTGCAATTCACATTTATATGTATTTTTAAAACATTTGTATACAATGTTACACAATTTTTTCATTGAAATTAAGCCAGATTCATGGTATGGATATTAATAACTTTTGTAATATATAATCATATTACTAAAATTATGTATTACATATAATGAACGTAAAATATAATTTAAATAATTTCTGTTGCATAAATTGCAAACAATTCTATTAAGAATATTTTAGTTTAAGAAAAAACTTATCTTCAATATTAATTGAAGATTGGATTTTTTCTTAAACTAAAAAAGGACCTTAAAAGTAATGCATCATGTAATTTTAAAGTTTGAGTTATAATATTAAATACAGGCATTATAATTCTGGCAAGTAGTAATACATACGAGTAAAATAATGTTGTACTTTTGAAAATTTTTCTTCAAAGTGAAAAGTTCAAATATAAACTGTGAACTACAAAGTTAAAAACCAAATTTATGTTTCAGTTAGAATTTGAAATAAATCTTATTATTTGCAAAATTGTTTACTTTTATACTTCTGATTATAATGTATGACATAATTTTTTTCTTTACAAATATAATTACGTTTCTTTTTAACAATTTAGTATAAAATAATTAAAATATAAGCAACTGTAACTTTGAAGTAAAGAAATAAATTCTAGGAGAAAAAACAGCTAACATTCTATCCAAAATTATGCAAAATATTAAAAGAATGAAATGACACATAAACTAAAATGCCTTGAAGGAAGTAAAAGACAAATAATTTAGTAAATAATTTCAAAAATGATTATCGAAAAAATTGATAAAAAGGAATTTTACTGTTTTTACAAAGAAACTTAAGCCGAATTTAAAGATTTGATATGAATATGCATTAATTATGAATAAATTTAAGATAGATTTTACTTAAATAGGTTATAAGATAAATTACTGATATATTAAGGTAAATTTTACTTTCAAATATGTTTCAAAAATTTATATTATTTGATTTAAATTGTTTATATGCATAATATAAATTAAACATATTGGAAGCAATGAATATGTTATGTGAAGTTCATAAGTTTGCTTATTTAACCAGGTAATTTACTAAAACTATCGAAAAATTCTTCTATGATAAAGAAAGTATTTTACTTTATAATTAAGTTTCTCATGAAAGAATTACTTATTACATTACATGAAAGAATTACTAATTTAATGCCTTTTACATGTAATACTGTGCAATTAATTAAACAAACATCATTCAAATGATTATATGGTTGGTATTAATCTAACAGATAGGCCAACTTCAAGAATCAACCAAACTGTAGTAATTATTATAATAAAACGACAATCACTTAAAATATGCATTAATGTTCAATAATAATTATGAATTTCAATTTATGCCGAGTTTTCTGATGAGATAAAAAATTTAATATAAAAAATAAGTTTATCATTATTTTTAAGTGCATGTAATTTTCTCATCCTTACATAATTCTTAGTTTTCATTATATAATATATTTTGTACATGCAGCATTGAACGTGTTTAACATCGAAAAGTTTAGTGTATGCACCACTTTATCAGGAATTTGTTTATTTTATTTTGGTAATTGTAATTTTTCACTTGCTTTGATTTTTAAAGTATTCACTTTATTTGAAATGAAGAGAAGTGAATATCATTGAAAACTTAAAAATCTTCATTGACTAAATATTTACATTTTAAAGGATTTCATTACCAGATGCTTAGCTGAATCACAATTTAATCAATAGAAATTGATTGATTTTTTTAATTTCATTTTTTATAATATTATATCCCCAAATATTTTATAAATAATTATTAAAATTTGAGGGGAAAAATATAGCAGCAAATATTAATGAGCAACTGCTATTTGTAATTTTTACTAATAAAATTTTTGCAAAATTTCAATATAATTCGAACGAAAGAAATATAAAGCACTTACCTGATAAAAGAAACCTTTCTTTATTTTTTTATCTTAAATATTACTACTTATCCCTTACTTTCCTTGTTGAGTTGATTCCCTTCCTAATGTATTTTCAAATTTTGCTTTCACTCCCCTTCCTTGTACACATATATTTTAGAAATTGCTACTGTTTTGTTAAATTAAAAATTTGTAAATTAGAAAAATTAAAAGATATGATTTATAAGTTCATTTATGAAAGGAATCGTGCCACTCGTATTGCATTTTAAAATTTATCACGCTCTGATATACTTTTGCATGATATAAATTTTTTATGCTCTAGCATGTTTTTCGTACAACCAATATTTATAAGATTTTATTTTAACGATGTATGTGATATAGTGTAATATAAAAAGTGCATTATTTCTCTATAATAAAATTAATTTTAAAAAGTAAACAAATGAATAAAACATAACTTGTAAATCTAGAAATATTTGGTAAATACTGTAAGCTCACATATTCTAATAGATAATTGAAACAAAGAATTATACAATTTATGGGTATAAAAATTTCCAGAATTGTGCAGATTATTTATGTTAATTTTTAACTATAAAAACTGACAATACAAGTATTTTTATTGAAGTTTCCAAATTTCAAAATAACAGTACTGTTGCTTGTAAATATTTTAAGGAAATCTTTTTGCAATATTTTAACAGAAATTACAAAATTAATATTCAAAATTTACATAACTAAAATTTAATTTTCTTAAAAAAATACAAAATTTTTTTTAACAATTTATAAAATATAGACATACCATTTAAAGAGTCTTTTAAAGCTCTATATTATTTGTCATCAATGCTTAGATGAATTCTATTCTTTAAAATAGATAATTTATCACCCAATTTTCATAATATTTAAAATATTTTAAGAAATAAAGCCGTAATTTGCTCAAATATTAGGCAGTCTTACAGCAGTTCCAATTATTATAGATATTTTGTATTTTAATGTTTATTATATCCATATTATACATTTACATAACACTTTATTTTACAATTAAATTTTAAGATGAATTTTAAACTTGCTATTTAAAAAGAAAGTAGTAAAATTTAGTGAGTATAAATTGAGTTTTAAAAATAATTGATAAAAGGGCTTTAAAAATAATGATATATAAAAATTACGTTTATTTACTGAATACTTACATGTTGCAGAAAATTCACAGGAAAGATATATATTATAAAGATGGCATCTTCCATTAATTTATTTTAATTGTCAAAATACTTAAATATATTGATATAGTCTTCTAATATCGTAATGTTTTGTGCTGTCTTCGTAAATATGTATTTGCTATAGTAAAATTATATTTTTACGATGAAAATGTAAACGCATAATAAAAGTGGATGTTTTTAAAATTAAAGCAGTCAATACTTACAAGTATTCCAACACTGAAGATAGAAATACCTCAGAAGCAAATCTTGAATGTAAATGAATATAACAAATATATTTAACATACATACCATTTATTAAAACCTCGTAACATTTATGTTGAAATGATAATACATTAGGCATGATGGAACTGGAACAACATTATTTTAACAATGAAAGAATGAATGTTTTTGAATTTCATATAGTAAATAAAACAAAACCATAAGAATATTTGTTGCCAAAAATAATATATAAAGTAACAATCTTTTACACATAATTGCTTACATTACACATTTAAAATAGACAAATTAATAAAATCTACAAACATTTAAATTTAATCATAAGATAATTATATATATATATATATATATATATGTATGTATATATATATATATATATATATATATATATATATATATATATATATATATATATATATATATATATATATATTATATATATATATATATATATATATATATATATATATATATATATATATATATATATATATATATATATATATATATATATATATATATACATACATATATATATACATATATATATACATATATATATATATATATATATATATATATATATATATATATATATATATATATATATATATATATATATATATATATATACATACATATATATATACATATATATATACATATATATATATATATATATATATGTATATATATATATATATATATATATATATATATATATATATATATATATATATATATATATTTATTTATTTATTTATTTATTTATTTATCATGTAAATATATATACATATAATAATGCATACGCCAGCATAAAAAAGGGCATAACTTTAAAAACAGCTACGTTAAAACACCTTAAAAACAAATAATGTACTATATCTTTTCCATTAAATTATGCTTAGTTTTGCATAAACACATCAAATTATTAATTAATAATAACATTTTAATGGAATTATGAAACACATTGATGTTTAAAAAGATACCCAACTAATTAGGAAAAAATAGGAATTGAATGCTATTCGCGTTAAAAACATTTAGACTCATCAAGTGCTAGTGAATGTATAAATGATGTTTATTTATAAACTATAACCATGTAAGATCATTGTATCAAAAAGACAAAAATGCATAATTATTTAAATATTATTTGAGAATTACATTGTTTCATATTTTCTTAAAACTTCAATTGATAATAATTAAGATTTAAAATAAAAAAATGTATCTCATATGACACAGTTAATTTTATTTTATAAAAAATAAGCAGTAGAAAACATAATAAATATTTTAAAACAGCTAAAACATAGAATGCTTTGTAAAAGTGTATTCACAAATTACAATTTAAAGAAGTTTTTACACAGAACATAATACAGATTGATTTTCTTTTCTAAGCTTCCTAAATTTACAAAATTTATTTTCATCGAGAGATCAACATAATACAATAAGCTCATTTAAGATTTAATTCACTACATATATAAGCACAAAATATCAAAAGCAATATTTCTTTAAAAGTTGTTTCTTCGTATATTATGAAACAAAATTGAATTTTTCATTTAAATTATATTGAAAGTTCACAGATATTATATAAAATCTGACATTAAACTGTTAAAAAATGTAATTTTCTGTCAAGTGATGAAATTTATTATATTAAAAGATAAGAATAAAATAAAATTTATCTTTAATTTATGAGTATCAACTTAACACCATCAAATTTTATATGTTGAAAAATTTATTTTTAAATTCTTACACAATATAATGAGCTTCATCATAACATTTTCCCACGCAAAAATATGTGGTTACAAATTATTCATGTATGTGACATTTAACAAAGCTTTAGATATAAACATGAAGCCCTATTTCACATTTTACATATCAACTAGGCATTACACTTATACGTAAGGATAACTGTACTTATGATGAAATCAATATGAAATATTTAAAAGTTACCATCCACAGTTACAATGAAATAATGAACTAGACAAAAATAGTTTCACAAACAGTTTAGTGAATACACGAGTCTAAAAGCAGAGTGCAGTCATAATATGTATCAAATCATAAATTACATTCTTTCCACTTCATTAGAAATCACAACTTACAGCCACTTTAAAATCTGAATTAAAATGTAAGTATAGTAAGCAAAGTCACATTTCATTTCTGATTAACATTAACAATAATTTAATACCTGATCTATGGCAAACTTTTTAATTAGAATTATAAAATATAAAGTATTTGTAAAAATTGAATTATGAGATAACATGAAATAATATTTCTGGTTATATTCAATGATATGAATCATATTCTGTGTAATATTTTAAGAAATAGGATACACATTTTACTCACTTGAACTATTAAATAATTTAGAATTTATTTTTACACTATTTATGTTTTTTAATTATTTTATTGTTTTTGTTCTTAAGGAATAAGTAAAACTGTAACAATATTACTTAATGCTTCAGCATTTTTTAGTGATTTTCATTTAACATTTAGTAATAAAATCTTGGGATTTACATTATACATTTAATTATACTAGAATATTTTTATATAAATTTATCTTGTATATTACTTTTTACTTCAGCTTAATACTATAGGACAAAATTATTGATATCGCATCAAAAATTTCGAAGAAGAGATTCCTTAATAAATGATTTAACATCAAATTTCTAAAACACATAGTAATTTACGAAATTCCTCTCTTTTATCATTGCTTTTAAAATTCAATTTGAAATATTTGTTTGAAACTGAATGCCATCATCATCATCCATCATTTTGAAAAAGAAGTATCTGGACTGAACATCACTGTATTCACTTATGACAACAGCTAAACTGCAATTCACACACATTAAATTAAAATTAAGTAAAATATTATGTACATGCATTTAATATAGTTATTACAAATACAACACAGATGGAAGTATATATTTAAGCATATTATAAGACATCTACATTAATGGTGTGCACAGAGAAAACATATACAATTACAATTATATTTCATTCAAAATTACATTATAACATTCATCATTTTGTAAACATTAACACATTTTTGTATGTTAAACTGAATCAAAATTTAATTATCATTATTCCATTTATCAAAATGTGTTTAAAAACATTTTGTGTAATATAACACATATTTATTACGAATAAATTTTGAAAGTCAAATTAATTCAATTTAAAATACTATTAAAGTTATAAATTAATAATCATTCTTTATCCGAATGTTAATAGTTATTTAATTCGAAGATGCATGATTATGGTAATATTTACGCTGCTTAAAATAAAATTGTCAAATTCGAAAGAATAATTTTAAAAGCAGGTTGTGTTTTACTCATGAAACTGTTACAGTCATTATTGTCAAAATACATAAGCAATTTACTATATATATATATATATATATATATATATATATATATATATATATATATATATATATATATATATATATATATATATATATATATATATATATATATATATATATATATATATATATATATATATATCAAACATCTTTCACAATAAAGTAAATAATTAGATGCAAAAGCATTAAAACAACAGATTCAAGCTACATAAGCAGCTTAGTATTCGAAATTACTGAGAAAGTGTGTTACGTTCATCCTTTAGCTTTGAATACAGTTGTAAAGAACTTTCAAAGCAAAGTTTTAACAGAAGAATAGCAATCCCGAAAATAATTATTTTTCACCTTGCATTCATTATTTATCAGTCTTATTCCTTACTTATTAAGAATGTAAACTACTTGTATGATTTGTGTTATTCTATTCAGCTAACACCATCTTATCAATATAAGTATATCCTTTCATTACATATTTTATACAAACTTTTATTAACAATAATCTTGCTCTTTAAATTTTATAATACGTATAATAAGTTTGAAGTTAATAATAAAAACTCGAATTGCTTCATAACTATTTTTGTATAGTAAAAAATTATATACGAGCTAATGTTTTTACAGAATTTTTAAATTTAAGAATTGAAAATGGAAGAGCTTAATAATTTGATAAATCGATAAATATATATTTTGAAATAATTTATGCAAAAATAAAGTTCATTGGATATTTACTTTTAACTTTGTTTTTGAACAAAGTATTTGTTTTGTAATAACCAAGAAGGTAAAGTACTTAAATTGTAAAACTGGGTAAAAAATATTCGATATATATGTTTTTATTTAACGTTAATAGGATTTTGAAATTGTGTAAAGTAAACAATGAAATTCGTAAAATATTTCTAAAACTTTACTCATGTTCTTAACATATTTCTTAAAATGATTATAGTTGTAAAAGTGATTTCGGACTCAAGATTAATGAGGAATCAAAAATGAAAAAAATTCTATATATTGCGTTACCCCCATATTTATAAAATATATTAAAATATCTCTTATAAATAAATCTCTTATAAAAAAATTAATGTAATACACATTAAATATATTAAATATTTTATGCATATATTTCTAAGCATTTCAAACTAAATTTAAAATATAAATGAACTCAAATGATTTAAATTGTTACTTTCACTAAAATAAATTTTAACTTAAAATCTTCATAGTTTTTATAAAATTCAGTAATAATCAATAAGCAAGTCATTATAGTTAAATAAATTTTATGTTTGTTTTTCGAGTACTTACATATCTTTAAAGTACATTCTATTACACACACACAGTAAATTTCAAAAGAACAACATTTGTCTTACGTATATATTAAAGTGAAACAGAAATAAAAACACAATTTATTACACAAATATCAAACTCATAAATGTGAATTAACATTTTTTAATAAATTATTTAAAACATATATCAAAATATATAAATTCTTCAAATGTTCACTATATGTATCAAATTAAGTACAGTGTTTGTAATAAGCTAAAATATTTTTAAATTAATCAGAATTCACTTACCTTAATGAAAGAAATATTTGAAAAAATGTTCCTTCAATAATTGTTTTAATAAATTTTTTTCTTTCCAAAAATAATTAAATCTCAAATTTAAATAAATAAAGTTAAAGATATACTTCCTCATTTGGAGATTTTGGCCTCAAGTTTAAAGTTGATTTCATTGTTGCCTGAAACTGATACTGTTGTTTTTTGTGTTTGCAGCAACAACATAGCAGCTGTCGAAAAGCTCTTCTAAAATCTCTGCTCCAACAAGCATAAATAACAGGATTCATTCCAGAATTTAACCATCCTAGCCAAGTAACAACTGAAAGGACTAGCTCTGGTTCTGCAATGCATGATGTTCCACAGATTCCTACAAGAACATTGACGATGAAAAAAGGAAGCCAGCACAGTATGAAGACTCCCATTACGATAGCAAGAGTTTTGGCAGCCTTTCTCTCTTTAGCGAATTTACTAAGTTTCTTGCTCAGGTTAAATGCTTTTCCATGTCGACTTGTGAAGCGAGCTTGTATACCATTCTCTGGAGACTTAGGTATAGATGATTCACTGCTAGTTGAAGGTGGAAATTCCTCAAGAAATAATTCATCTTGACGTTTTTCCTTATTATTTCCTTTACGCTTTTTGTTTTTTTGTTCTTTTGTTGTTACTTCATGTTTTCCACCTCTATGAATTCTCAGAGTCATTGATTGAGAAGGTTTATTTGTTGCTCTTATATGTTTGATGCCAATTTTCAAACTTTTTGTCTGTCTAACTGCAGCTTTATAAATTCGACAATAAGTGAACACCATGACAGCCAATGGACCGTAGAAGGATATTATGGATGAAAATATTAAGTATCCAACATCATCGGTGAACAGACACTGATTTTCTGGATAAGGTTGCACAGCAACTGCCCTCCACCATACTATTGCTGGGAAAGATATTAAAGCTGAGCACATCCATACCAGAGCAACAATTGTCTTTGCCTTAGGTGGACTCATTTTACCAGGGTATGTCATTGGATCAGTGATTGCCCAATATCGGTCAATTGATATGGCACATAAATTGAGTATTGAAGCTGTACTTGCTAATACATCTAAGCTATGCCAAATATCACACCACTCTCTGCCAAATATCCAACGTTTGTCCATTACTTCATGAACAACACTAAATGGCATTACGAAAGCTCCAACTAAACAATCAGCTGTAGCTAGAGATGCTATGAAATAATTTGTGACAGTATGAAGGTATTGTTGTTTTACAATAGCTGTCATTACAAGTACATTACCAAAAACGGTTGCGAGACAGAACATTGCAAGAATAAGAGTCAATGTAACATGATATACTTGAAGATTTACTTCAGAAGTTGAAGAGGAAATATTATCTGAAATAGATTCAGTAGGATGCACTTCAGTGAGGGGCATTTCTGTTGCTAAAGGAATATTAGGTACTAATTCTTTTATAGATTCTGTGGAATATGATGCATTTTGGCTACCATATAAAATCATATGAGTTAGAAGAATTCCAGAATCAGCAGTCATTGTTTTAATAATATGTGTGCGACGAAAAGAATAATTGTTATTCAAGAGTGTGACAAAAGCATCATACTATTTGACTGATTTACTGCAATACAAGTTAATTTATTCTCAGTTATTTGATAAAAATTATTGACAAAAAAATTTTTCACTTAATCGATTTCTATAAATTATTTAATTTTTTAATCTGCTTTTAATAAAAATCAGTAGCAAGCAGGATATTCAATTGAGACATATTTAAACGTCAAAAATAACAAAAATCAACAGTTTTATAAATACTGAATAAATTTATATCTCTTACTGAAATGATATTTTTTCGAATTTCATTCTTTTTTTCAAATGAAGAAAATCATTTCAAATACCATATCAATTTTTAAACAAACTTTGATGCAGTCAATAATACTTTTCATCTCATTAAGTGAATCTCCAGTACAAATAGTCATTAATTAATACTGTAGATACTAATTCTATAGAATAAAGAGAAATATTAACCAATTATATTTTCTCATGAAATGTATAGACAATTTCTAACTCTTAAGCATCCATTCAAATTCATTGAAAATGCAGTATGAATGAATAAGTTAGAAGATTTAAAATAAATTGATAAGAAAAGACAATTTCCTTACGCACCGGAAGCCATCAACACGTTATCGAAGCTTCGCGCTTTCATTCACGAGCAGAGCTGATCGCAACGACCCTATCTGATGGCGGAGCTATTTCATTCTGATCCACGTGTTCGCAGAGAGAGCTGAGAACTTGCACGATACGTTCGGTCGATTGGGTAATGCACGCTTACGCCATCCGGTGTAAAAATATCGCCAAACTGTACAGCCAAGTCAGCCTCACATAGTAATATAGCGAAACAAATTAACTTAATGGCATAAAATAAGATGCTCATAATGTAAAAAAAAATATTTAATTTGATATTAATAGAAAATTGTTTTCTATTTTGTTTTTAGGTATGTATCATTTCTAATATATATGCGAATATTTTAAGTATTAAATATTATACAAAACTAAAAACTTTTTTTATGAAATGTAATTAAGAAAACTCAAATAAATAAGCCAACAAAAAACCAACCCAATTATTTTAACTTGCCTTACTCAAGGAAATAAAATATAGAAAAAAATTATGCTTAAACTCCCTCACATTAAAATATTTATCAATAAAACATTTACCTTTTAAATGCTCTAATTTAAATCTAAAATAAAACAATTAGCTTGAGAATTTTTTAATTTTAATTATCAATCAAAATACTCATTTATATTGTAATACATTGAAGCTCAATTTTGAGAAGATATTACAATAATTTAACAAAAATAAAATGCACAAGCATAATTCTGAGTGATTTATAATTCTCATGACTCCCATATAATAATGCTGCAGATATAAAAAAATATATATTCCTGTTTTCCTACCTAGTTTAATGTCTCAATCATAATTAATCGAAACAACTTATGTAATTTAAAAACAAATATTGTTCTGTTACTTGATTAAAATTCATCAAATTTTGAGTGCTTAAATTATTTTTTAATTTTTCTCCACTTTAGTTATTATTTTATCAACGATGAAAAAAATAATAAAGTATTGTATTTGGTTAACTCATTTTGCTTATCAACATTCATGTACTTATAATAAAACCATTAATATTATGAAGACATTATAAATTCAAGTATTAATTAAAAAATTTTACATAACACATTTTAATTTTAAATATGACGAAGAATGTTTCCTTTATATTATCAGGATATATATATTCCAGAGTTTATTGAATCAATTATAAATAATCCTTGAAACTTGTAATATTTTTAACTACTCGCACTTTGTAAATACAAAAGCTTTCTTGTTGTTTTTATAAATACAAAAACTATTATATTATAATATAAATATTCGAACTGATAACAGCTATAATTTATAATTTAGTTTAATGCTAAGTGTTCATTTGGCTTATATTTATTCCTTTCATTTAAGAAATGGTTTAAGGAAATAATTTCGGATAGATATACAGGCTTTGAAACTGAATAATCTCTATTACTTAAGCTAATCTGAATCCACCTTTCTTCGTATAGTTAGTTTAATTAAATTCATAACAGTTGCATTGTATTCAATATTAAGTTTTTAATTGAAGAAATGAACAGTATTTTTTGGTACCATTCAAGAAATTTTAAACATTAACTTGTGACATGAAAATAAATGTATTATTCATCCTAAAAAATTATGCACCGTTTGAATATAAGGCAAGATAAATATTTTAAGATAAGAAGATGATTTTTTACATTGATTCATTAGTATAAAATACCTTAGATTCGTAAGAAATATAAAATGTTAAAAATTTATAGTTGAACATGTTAAATTCTTTAATTATGCATTTTAAATTAATGTTACGTTTAAACAGATAATTCTTCTTTGTAAAAAAATTATTATGAAGAATATTTATGGTAAAATGATAGATTCTTAGATATTTTATTGTTAAAATATATTTAAAAATCGAGTAAATATAATACTGAAATTTCAAAAAACCAATACATAACTACAATATTTCAAAACAACTTAGAATAACCTTTATAACGCAAAAATAAATATTGGATATCATAATCAGAATAAAATATATCAACGTATCCAATGATAAGGATATTGTAATGGAAGTTTGATTATAAATCCAATTGGAACCCCATAAATATTGATGCTTAGGAATCGTAAATCAAATTTCCTTTCAAAAGGATAAAATACATTTTTAACAGATCTTTGACACTGGCGCTTTTCTGAAATTACGATCACGTGCTTGGTACAATCAATCTAATGATCATCCTTTAAGGCTTTCGTGATGAATAAGTAATGATGTACATCAAAGGATAATTTTAGCATATTAAACTTAATTACAAGAAAATGATTTACATTAGCTAACTCATTTTCTAATATATTATTAAAAATTAGCTTTAGTCAAGTTTTGCGCATCATGTACAGCATGAATGTGCATAAGTAACACATAGATAAGAGTTTTATTTAAATCCTTATCTTTGCACTGTGTTTAGTGATTTCAATCAAAATTTAACTTTATTTTATCTTAAAATGCACTACTTATTTATTGAAATCTGTGAATTACTGATACATTATTCTAAAGTATTAAATGAATTAATCACTCACGCACAAATCGAAAGAATTTATGATGATGAAATTAATAAAATTTGTTTTAATATAAAAATATTATAATATATAAAAATTCACGTTTTAATATATTTTATCATATGAGGACAGCTGTGATTTAATTTTGATTATTTAATAACACATTTTAGTATTGATATAATAAATTATTTAATTTCAGAATTTTCGAATTAATCGAGATTTTTGCTTTTAATATATTAAAATTGAAATTATATATAAGTCTATAATATCAAGGCTTAAATAATAAACAAATATGTTTTAGAAAATCTGAGGGTCAAATCGAAAATTAATTTAAAAAATATTACAATCGAATCATTTGCTTTTGAACTGTAATTTATTCATTAATACAGGCGTGTAAATAAATGCAATAGCTGAGATTTTGAATGCAAATTACATGAAAACAGGCTTTTTCATGACATGCACATGCATCTTATAAAATGCACATTTTAACTGTATAATAACTACTAACAATTAGAACATTCTTTATTAATGGATAACATACTTTTTATGATAATCACTTAATGAAAATAGAAACTTTTGTGAGCAAAATTTACTGTTAAAAATTTATCAAACATATAAAAACTAAGCAATTCCTTCGTAATATTCAAAAATGAAATGAATTGTTTTTTTTTTTTTTTAAATTACAGATTTTAAGTTTTAAATTGCTGTGATACATATGCATAATTTATATTTGTCATGCAATTCGTAAGCACTTAATAGTTTTATACAGAATTATATATTTTTCAATTTAATATTATCCATTTATTCAGGTAAAAATAAATTGATTAGGAATATTTGCTTATTAAATTCAAAGAAAAACAGTTTTTTTAAATTTTATCTGTATTGATTTATAAGTTATTATTTATATGATTGAATTTATATAAATTTACATTCAAATTGAATGAAGTCTACAAATATATAAAGCTTTTTCTTCAACTTGAATTCAATCAAAATCGAAAATAGAAAGGGCACTTTTCAATTCCATGCTGAAGGAACTTATTCTTTTTGAAGTAATTCTCTGAATAGGTTTTCCACACAGTGTAGATATGCTAATTTTCCTGCCTCTTTATTCAACAGTATGTCCTAAAGTCAAAGAAATATCAAACTCGGAAATACACTATTATTTACGTTAGTACTGATATCGACTTATAGTTCCTTTAATGATAGAGAAGATAAACAAAAAATAAATACAACTGAAAAATTTACAATATATTGTAGCAAATTGAAAATACTGAGTACAAATTAAATATTTTAATAGCATTCAACGAATGTTAATTGAGGGCTCAGTATTGATTGAGATTATTATGAAAAATAATTTAGAAATTTGCTTTAAAATCGAAATATCACATGAATTTTAAAATACTAAACTGTAGAGAAGTTAATACTTATTACTTTATATAAGTATCATATTTTATTGTATATATTTGTCACATTTATGTGATACTTAAACTGTAAAATAGAAATCAAGTGATTTTGTTACTCAGCTAAAATTTTTTAAGGTATCAATTTCTGATTTTTGAGATTAAAGATTGAGATTGAGATTATGTATTTTTTCTCTTTAGTAATCACTTTTATTCTATATAAGGAAAAGTATTTCATCTTTAACATAAATTATAAATGAATACGCTTACTTGAATTAAGCACATATTATATGGGTTAAAATAACGTGAAAAATTTTGTTATTTAAAACAAGATATTTACTGATAACTTAACAGGCACTTTTTGATTAATAAGTTCACTGATTAATAAAATAATAAATTTAATCAAACTATTTATAATCAGTAACTAACATTCACATATAAACGTAAGAAATATACCATTTTATTTATACCCTATTAGTTTGCTGATAAACATTGCTTTATAACATCTTAACCCAGAAGAAAATGAACGAAATTTCAGACTATTGTAAATATTATCTTTGACTTTTATTATTTATTATTTGACTCATTATTTAGACTCATTTTCATATCTCTTCTATAATAGTAAAAAGTATTCTAACAAAAATTGTAATTTTTTCATAATTAAAAAAAATTAAAACTAAATGTATAGAATATAAAAAAATGAAAACATCTGATTTATATTTATAAAAATAGAATCATAAAAGCATATAGTGAGGTAATTGGCGCAAATTATATGAGTAGTTTCAAATTTTAGCGTAAAATAAAAACAAATTATAAAAGCTGTAAACTTGGTCAAAAATTTCAAATTAAACCTAAGTTTAAAAAATTTCTCAAAAAGAATATAAATATGAATATTTAATTTTGAAAGAGGGGCGACATATGTTCAGGAGACTATTTCTTTTGTAAAAGAATTTTTCAAATTTATCCAAAAGTGGTTATCTTCTACTCAATATAACTATATATAAGCACATTTTACTATTAACTCTTTTAAATCAACGTTTTAAGTGAATTTAATGACATAGAATTCATTTCGTAAAGCTATGATTTTATGATATAATTTCATAAAAAGCAAATATATTTAATTTAGACTGAAATTATTCTGTTTGCAAAGGAAGAAGCACATTCAAAAGTATACCCTTGTGGTCTCTATATAATTGTAACTCAAAATAGGATGTTATGATTAAATTTCGTGTAACTAGGTATCAAGAAACCATCAATAACGTTTTACTCAGCAAGTTTATCTGAAGAGATTTAAGTTTGAAAGACAATTTCATTTATTGCAGTATTATCAAAAATTCAATAACAAATTAATTACGACTGATTAATATATTTTTAAACGTTTGTTGACAACACACGTGGTGAATTGAATTTATGAATTTTTTTTATTAAATACGAGTGACAAATTCATAAATTCTAAGTGATATTTTCATTATATAGAATCAAATTTTTCATACGTAAGATATTTTATTTAATAGATTTCATTGATTTTAAACTTTATCAAATTTTTAATATGCCGATTCCTACACTTTGTTAATATTTTTAAGAAACTGCATTTAATTTATACTGATCTTTAAAACAATTTGTTGTAAAATATTGTTGTAGTATCAACTCACACATTTATTGTATAAGAAATTCCTAAATTTTCAGCACATGTTTAAAAATTAAATTGTGCTGTGATTTTCCTGAATTAATTTTCAAACTATATTTTCCTATTGTTTATGACCTTGCTAAGAATATAAAATTTTGAGTAACATAAATAATATATTACAGAGAAAAAGAATATGTATAAGTAACGACAATATTCATAAAGGCAAAACATGTTATAATCTTAAAATAATAAAAAATCTGATATTATTCCCCTCTTTAAAATACAGTGATATTTCTTTATATTTGTGAATTGTCTGTTGTTGTTGCACCAGCATACTTCCCTGTACCTAGCCTTGAGATGGACTTTAACAGTTGGATAGAAGCAGCTGGATGGAATCTTCGTGATTTTGAAGCAGGGAGCAAGCAGAAGATTCCCAAGACTTGACCTGCCACCCCCAGATGAGTTACCTCACCTGGAGGGCATTGTAGCCAGATTTAGTGTGCCCCGGCCAACTTCAGCGAAAACAATGGAACCTTGGCCAGCCTGCAACTCAATCTCACTTACTTCCGAAAGTGAAAATGACCCCCTCTTTAACCAGGCCCCGTGGCCTCAATCTTGGAATGGGATATAAAATTATATAGGAAAACAACGGTACAAAATACATAGGATTATGAAATTACAAGAATATGTAGGATCACAAAGTTGCAAAAATATGTAGAATTACACACTTATAGGAATACATAGAACTAAAAATGATGAAAATACAATGTGAAAGAATTACAATGTATGAAAATACGAAGGATTACAATAAATGACTAAAAAGAACAACACACTGAAAAAAAATTTGAAGAGGAGCTCATAAATCAAGAACAGTCTATTGAAAAGAGTCCATTTAAACAGGTTGAAGCTGCTAATTGCTTAGTAAAGTCTAAGCACTTAGGCTAAGTACTTAAGTCCAAGTACTTAGGCTTGGGATATTAGCAGAGGAAGGTCAATAATGATTCTTCTTGAACCACGTGAATAAGCACTCTTGATTAAATAGAAAGTCCATTAGTTGGTTTAGTTTTCATCTAGAGGTCTTGTTAGAAAGTACGGCTCGTTTCCAGTTAATAACCCACTGCTTTGCAGGGGTTGATAAATGCCACGTAGAAGTGAGTGGGCAGACCATGAGATAGTGTATTGGATCACCCTCGTTACCACAGGTACAATTTGGGGTGTCCATTAGACCCACCCTGTAGAAGTAAATAGGGAATGGGCCATGGCCGGTCATGAAAAGGATTTCATTCCTGGTCCAATTTAAAGACTTATTGGAAACTGTAGAGATAATTTCATGTACTAGACGACCTGTAGATGTATTGGACCAGTTGTCCTGCCATTTCTCCTTGATCCAGTTGTGTAGAGTGTACTTAACTGAGCAGCGTGGTAGGGGGATGTCTACATGATGAAGAGAAAAAGAGGCTGCCGCTTTTGCCTCCATGCCAGCTGCCTCATTACCCTGTATTCAAACATGAGCTTTGACCCATCGAAGTTGGATAGAAGGAAAGTCCAGCAGGTAACTTTGAAGTGATCTGACGAGAGGGCTTGATAAAGACGGATTTCAGCTTGATATAGAGCTGCCTGGCTGTCAGACCAAATAGGGGCAATGGTGTTCTCTAGCGTGACAAATTTAACTGTTTCGCCTATGGCCAAAACCTCGGCTTGGAAGACTGAGTTATCTTCTCTCAGCTTTGTTTTCCAGACATGCATCTTTACTGAATTTTTATAAGCTACAAAAGCTGAGCCGACCCCTTCTTCTGGCTTTGAACCATCTGTGAATACTTGAAGGGATTCTGCTGGTGGCCATGACATCTGTGCAGTTTCTTTGACAGAAACTCTTTCACTCAGATTAAAGAGACCTGGGTAGAAGGAGTCAAGGCTCATTTTATTTTCTGAATCTGATGGTGATGGGAGCGGTGGATCGAGACACTGAATTCCACCTCTGGTGAGTCGTATGTATTTTGCCTCTGCTTTTCTTATCAGGTGCAAGGGAGGAAGGCCAACAATTACCTGGAGAGCAGAGGTGGATGTTGAGCGGAAAGCTCCCGTGATACTAGGAAGAAACCTTCGCTGAATATATAATAATTTTAGTGCCAATTTATTTGTTAACGAGGCTCCCCTGATTGCTGCTCCGTGGAAAAGCATTCTCTCTGTGACGTTCTTGTACAGTAAAATTCTGTTTTTCTGACTGTAACCAAAGTAATTTCCAGCCAGTCTGCGGAGCTTCTCTTGAAGTAGTATAACTTTTTTTTTCTTTTGGGTTACAATATGTTCTTTATAATTCAGCTTCTTGTCCAAGATGACTCCTAGGAGTTTGATGGAGTTTGCCTTCTTCAATCTGTAGTCACCCCATAGAACTTGTGGACCACATTGGAGTTTAGCGACTAACATGAACTTGGTCTTATCAAGTGCGATATTCAAGTTGTTCTTATCAGACCATGATTTGAAGAGAGTGAGAGCTAGTGAGGCTACTCTGCCCAGTTTCTTTTCACTACAAGCACCTATCACGAAAGTAAAGTAGTCTGCGAAGGCCTGCAAGTGGTGTGGATTGTCTGTGGTGGCCTGGTTGGTAAGGGCATCATTATCAGCAGGTTCGAATCCTGACGAAGTCGAAAATCCCTCTTATTCATTAAAGGCTGCTGCAATATCCTCCAAATGAAATTACACTGGCTATGGCTGGTTGAGAATTTAGGAGTTTTTTTCCTTGGTGCCTGCTTCTAAATTACGTAACCTCCCCACCCTCGTCTGCTTCTTCTCAACTGAGTCCAATCAGGACCAGATATAGAGAAGCATACTGGCGAAACAATATAAATAGAATTCACATTGCTTAATCACACTATTTTGGTATACAATCAAACCATTAAAAGTAATGAAATTCTTCAAAGTGTGTTTTACAACCTTTTATTTACAAGTTCCTCTCATATCAATCTCTTATTACAAAAAAAAGTATTGCGTACTCTCTTATAACAGAAAAAAATATTGCGTATTATATTACGACCCATCCTGAGATTTAAGATTAATTACCAAATAATATCTATGCAAAATATTAAATTTAATTTTAAAAAAAGTTTAGAGGTTGAACTATCGAAACCTTTATTGCATAAGAATCATGTTGCTTACATGAATTTTTAATGAAATTAAGTTCATATGTCAACTTTCTTAATTTATTCGAAATTAAAAATATGATGCGATATTGAAAAATTTGTGTTTACATATTTTCTATTGTAATGATATTGAAGTTATTTTTATGTAGTTTCACTAAAATAGTGAAGTTAATGTATACTAAAAATTCATTTAAAATGAATAGAGATCAAGTTTTTCATGTAAAAATGTAATTCCTTAACTATATAACATTGGAAATAATTGATATTAGTTTTAATTTTAGTCACAAATTGTCTTTGAGCGAATACAAATATCTTAATAATATGCTTAGAATAAATTTAGAAAATATATATATATATTTATTAAAATTTTGTGAACAGAAGAATATTCTATAATTTCTATGAACATTAAGTTTGACATGTTTAAAATTTTAATCAAAGTATATGGCCAAACTTTATTTGAGATAGCTGACATAAAATGACTCAAATGTTTAAGATAAGAAATTATATTTTGGAACTCATAAATTTATAAAATATTTATATTCAATATTTTTAAGCCAAACTACAGTCGAAATTGTGTTTATTTCAGAACATAAGTTTAGTTATACGTATTTACATTAAATTGAGCGATATTAAAATATTTATTGTTTTAAAAAAGAGATCGTAACTATATAAAAGTGTTTCAATAATTTTAGTAACTATTTTAATGTACAAACTATCAAATGATATGAGAATATATTGAAAAATTATTGTAAAAACTACTAAAATAAAAAACATGAAATATTATCATATAAAACCATACTCTCTCTCTCTAAAATGTGTGCACTGATCTTTTAAAGATTCAATAATTCTAATTATCCTTGTTAAAATTTGGTTGCTTTACATTTAAAATTTCTGCTGTTGATTTTATTGAGTTTTAGCAGCAAAATTGTTTTTATCACTATTATTCTTGTTGATGGAGGCGCAGAATGTTACAGAAAATCAGGATTATGATTTAAAGGTTGTAAAAAATTTTAAAAAAATGAATTTCCTTTCTTGAAATTAGTCTCAAAAATTTAATATAGTTTAAAATGTTTTTAATACAAAAAAACTGAGACTCTTGTCTCCGAGGTCAAAAAGAAGAGGAATTTTACAAATATGGTAATACCTTACAATTGCTCTTTATTTAATAATAAAATAATATTTTTGTGCTTGGATAGAATGAATGATGCATCTAGAAATGTGTACCTCGATTTGATTTTCTAACCCTTGATGGCGACTGTTGGGAAATGTTTAAAAAATAAAGACTACCAAAATTAAAATGAGCTTAGTTAGGCTTAAAATATGTACAATATCGTTAAATTAAGAAGATATATGAGTAGTTATTGAGAAAATATGAAAAAGAGAGAGAGATTTTTTTACCTAAAATGAGACGAGTAAATAAGTAATGGTGAATGAAATACGTCAGTAATAAAATATCATATCATTTAATTTTATATATGTATATAATGTATATATATATATATTTATATATATATAATACACATAGGAAACTACATGAAAATTTTAGAAGATTACGTAGATGTAGTCACCTACCTCAAGAACGCTCTAAGACAAGATTTCGAAAATTTCCTCAAAAACATTTTTGCAAGAGTATTTTTTCAATATTATAGCTTGTTAAAATACGTATACAAATTTAAAAGCATCTTTCATATATTTTCGGCTTGTTAAAATATGTTATTGAAGCGATGAACCACAAAATTCACTCATATCCATAATATAACTATAAAATATTTGATATGGAAGAGAAGTCTGTGAAGAAAACTCAGAAATTCAATAAAGCATCGTAGATTTGCGCATTGTGATTTCGAAATTTAAATTTTAAAGATTTTTCTTAGTATATTAATAAATTATATAAAACTTTTGATTTCATTTCTGATAATTTAGTGCATTTCTGTTTCTTAAAATCTGTGAATTTCTACATTTTGTCTACATTTTGAAAAAATATATACAAAATTTCAAGAATATTGCTTTTTAAGATTGCATTTTAGAATTTTGAATGGTTAAGTTTCAGTTAACGGAATATTATTCCTTTCTCTAAAAAGAATTCTTTATGAAACTTATTGCTTCGAATATAAGATCACGTTAAAATTTAATTTTAAAACATTTTTCTTACACTTGCTAACAAACAAATGGTAATTATCTATTTTTGAATTTATTTGAAAACAATGCAAGGTTCTCGAAAGTAACCATGAATATGTTCCAAGGTAGCGAGATGAATAAAAGCATTTCTTTTAAAATAAGATTAAGGCAAATAATCTCTGTCGATATTTAAATTTTATAATGTTGTTTTATGTATAATTCTAAAACATTTTAATGATTGTTACGAATTCAACTTTTTAATACATCAGTTCGCCGTTTTGTAAAATGGCTGTAATTTGTCATTTTTATCCATTGGTGAACATATTTTTTAGCTTTAAATGAGCTTTAACTCTTCCCAAATTAAAATAATTTTTGATTTTCAAGTATTTGATTAATAAATTATATCTTATTCTTTTTATTGTTAAAAAATATTTTATTAATAATAAAGTGATATTTTAGAATCAATTCTTATAGCAATATTAAAAATAATATAAAATGTAAAGCCAAATATTTGAGTTTTAAGGATTTTGCAGATTTTCAAAGAAAGTAAATTTTTAATGATTGAAAATCAATATTTAAGACCTCCAATCAATGTCTAATGAGTAATAAAATGTGAAAAGTCTCTTAGAAAGATCATTAATTCCAGACAGCTTCTTTGGGGTATCTGTAAAGAGATTTATTCAAGAGCTCTTTTTCCTTCTATTGATACTATTATATAATATTATATTTTATAATTTGATTATTAGAAACGAATTTATTTATTAGAAAAGATTAGAGCTGAATTTGCTGTGAATAAGAAAGTTAAATTCACACACACACAATTAATGAGATATATTTCTCAAAATATTTTAAATACTTTTGTTAAACTTACATATACAATTCCAAAAGAATAATAAATATTTTATCTTTCTTTTTATTCTCAATTATTTAAAATTATTTAAATTTAAGTTTATGTTTAAAGACTTATATATTTTCTTTTATTCTAATTTTTGAAGAAAAATATAAGTCTTTAAATAAATATTATATCTAGACTTATATTTATTTAAAGACTTATATTTTTCTTCAGAAACTCTTCAAACTTAAAATTTGCTAGAAACATAAAAAATAAACTTTTGAATAAAATTTTTAAAAATTATTTTGATTTTTATTTAAAAATACGTATTTATGTAATAGAATTATCTCGAAAATTAAGCTATAGGTACTTAGCCTCTTAAAATCTTACAGAAAAGTGGATTTATAAAATATCCTTATAAGCTATGAATCGAAAATACTTAAAAAAATTACTTGATGTTTTGCATCAATTTTTGTGGTACATTCTTATAGAAATTTCTATTGGAAAATAGTAGTGATGCAACAACTTTTCAAGGGGAAGAGAAACAAAGTGTTACGTAAATATGAAAATATTACAGTACAACGCGTTATGCATTTTGATAAAAGATACTCTAAAACATTTTGCTGAAAATTGAAAGTCTTATCATTTTAGTAAGTGAATCTTTTGTTATATAAAAAAATTCATCTATTTTTGAATAAATATTTAATAAATTATTCCTATCAATAGAATGATCTTAGTTCTTTCGTTGAGGAATTAAACACTTATCTTGAATGCGACTGTTACCATAAATTTGTAAACCATTTAAAATTTTAGATTTAGGTTAAATTTACCTATATTTAAGAAATAATTATATAGAAACACAGTAATCTTAGGTATTCTTACCTCTTAATTCCCCATTCAATATCATTTATAATTCAAAAAGATACTAATCAATAAATCACAATAAAAAAATTGATAATTAGTTGTGTAAGACAATAAAACTAGATTCAATCTATGAAAATCACTCATGATTATTTAAAATTAATAATAAAATGTTTGTAGTAATGAACAATATTAATCAATTTTCAATTTTCGTTAATAACATTATATGATACCAGAGGAAACATATCTATGTTGACAAAACCTAAAATAATCAATGAAAAATATATTAATTTGTCAATTCAGATAAGAATGTGAATTGAAACAGATGAAAGTAACATGTTTTCTCATCACTTAAAATATTTTTCCGCTAAATTCTTTTATTTCAAATTTATTCTTCTAAAGGACTTTCTGTTGAATTTCTCTAAATCAAATATTAAATTTCTTATAGGAAAATACGTATCAAAGCATTTTACGATAAAATATACCTTATCTATTGGGAGAACCTGTATTTTCTTACACAGAGCTAAGGTATTAGTTTTCACATATTCACAAGGCATCATTTTTCCTTACAAATTGAATTAAATTTAAATACTGTAATATATTTCGCATTGTAAACGGCTTATAAGGAATAAATATACCTCAAAAATATTTTAATACGTTCTTTTAATAAATAATTGGATTCTTTACAGTGTTATTTAAATTGTTTCAAACATTTGTCACTGGGGTTTATAATTCTCACCAAAATAAATTTATATTTTATATTATTTTTTGTGTCCAAGCTGCATCGTAATGATATTTTCAACACTTTTAGAAAAATTAAGGTAAAAAAGGATTTTATATACACTTTTCATAAATATATGATATTATAGAAAAAAATTATGATTTTAAAGTAGAATACTTTTGAGTCAATATTTTTATAAATATAATTTTAACTTTTAATTAAAATGTCGCTGTTTCTTTGATAACAACGATGAATGATATTTTGAGAATTATTATCACGGATTTTTTGAGAATTGTATTGAAATACCAATAATAGTTTCAAATATTATCAATATTATTTCATTCTTGTAAAATGTCTCTTCAATGATTGTATGCAAGGAAATTAATAAGAGTTTGATTTTTAGAAAACACCTGAAGCAATTCAAGAAGAATATTATGTCTTCATATACAAAGGGTTTGTTTAAATTGACCGATTTTTCGTACTGATTACGACTACGTCAGAAAACTATTAGAGTTTTAATGTACTGATAATGGTTAAATTTGTACACATGAGACATTAAAATTCTAAAATTGAGCTACATATGAAAACTAACGCACATCATTTAAAACTATCAAAGAAAATATATACGTTTTTAGAAAAAAAATATGGTTTTAAAAGCTACTAAACTAAATTTAGGAATTCTTTAAAAGGTTATCTAAAAAAGAAATTGCAACAAAATATTACTTTAGGGCAAATTTGAAGTATATAACTGGATTTGTTTATTAACAATAGCCATTTGAACTACTACACTGCTGGACAATTGCTAAGGACAGATAACACTATCATCCATAGCAACCACAAAATGAAAGGAAGCAAAATGTGGAAAATTAGAATAAGTGCGACATATAGTAAGAAGAAGTATGCGTATGCAAATTTTTTTTCCACGTCTGTTCATCACGTGATAGCGTTCATAAGAGCTTTAAATATTTTGACGCGTGTGGACAGTTGTTGTTTCAAGTCAAAGTTTTACAGGAAAGATTTAAAAGACGAACTTGAAATTTTTGACATATCTTCCCGACATCACTTAGATGATTTTATACATGGCTGAATTACTGGAAAGATCAAAGAAAGGCGAAAAATAACAGATGTTGCCAGGGAGTTCGACATCGCTCACAGCGTTGTTTTACGGCTTTTGAAGTCATTTAAAATTACTGGAATGTGTAGTAGGCGGCACGGAGGAGGTAGAGTTAGAAGTACGATGCCTGCAGAAGACATATATATTGTCCTATCAGCAAAAAGGAACAGGCGCACCACAGCTCAGCAGGTGGCAAATCAGTTTCTTGCTGCCTCAGAAAAGCAGATCTCCCGAAAAACTGTTGCCAGACGTTTGAGGGGAGGAAGACTATATGCCCGCAGACCTGTTGTGTGTGTCCCATTGACCAGACAGCACCGTACTGCCCGTTTGCAATGGTGTCGTGAGCATCACAATTGGACTGAACAGGACTGGGCATGCGTACTATTCTCAGATGAGAGTAGGTTCAGTCTGTCATCGGATTGTAGACGTCAACTGATATGGCACGAGAGTGGTACTGCTTATCGTCCAGAAAATATCCAGGAATGGGACCGATATCCGACATGTAGTGTCATGGTGTGGGTCGGCATCATGATCAATGACTGCACGCCCCTACATGTGGTTGTGAATGGGACTATGACGAGCCAACGTCCTATGTTATGACGAACATGAGGAAGTTCTACTTCCTCATGTTCGTCTTTTCCGTGGTGCTGTCGGTGATAAATTTGTTTTTATGGACGACAACGCAACATGTCATCGAACACTCGCTGTTCAGGATTGTCTAGACAGCGAGGATATTATAGCCTCGTATGGCCATCACGTTCTCCAGATCTAAACCCCATTGAAAATGTGTGGGATGCTTTGGGGAGGCAAGTTGCTTGTCGAAACTATCCTCCGACAAACAAGAACACCCTCATCCATGCAATTCCAGAGGAATGGGATAAATTGCCTCAGCAGCTGCTGGATAATGTTGTGCAAAGTATGATACGAAGTGTGGAATGTTGCATCACACTCCATGGTGGACATATCCCGTACTGATACCTTTCTACAAGTTGCCTGCTGACTTTTAGATGCATTGTTCCATTTTTCCATATGCAGCATCAAATGAAAATTTTTTTCTTTCAGATGTTTCACAGCTTTTGTTCTTTCCAGAACAACAAATATTTTTTATTCTAATGTCTGAACAGTGTAGCAACTATATTTTATCCTACTGGGCCTCATGTCTCGCTTAATGTTATGCTACATTGCAATTTGTGATCCATCCTTAGCAATTGTCCAGCAGTGTACAATACTTGAACATATAATCACTGTCGTTGAATATTAGAATATAGAGTAATGAGAAAATATAACTTTTAACATATACATATGCAAGCATACATTTTTATTTCATTTTACATAAAATATAATTTTATTTTCAAATTCCTGAATAATATAAATTAAAACTAGTAGTATTTTAACTGTACATATTGGAATTTGTTATTAGCTTTATAGTTGATAAAATATATTACCCATTCCTTTATTATAACTTATTATAGAATATTAAATCATTGACTTGGGTTATATGAAATATTGGATAATTGAATTTCTTTTCCAATTTCTCTGACTTATTTATTTTTAACTGCTCCAAAAGTGCCATTGTATTATAATCACAATGATTCAGTTTGTCTAATAGTGAATTGTTATAGAATTTTCATGTTTAAATTTGATTGAAGTTATATTTATTTGATTACACACAGGAACAAAACTAGAAATGCCATAATTATGTATAACTAAACAATAGGTTGAGATTTGCCCTTTCCGAAAGTGATTTGTCTATGCCGAAAATGTCCTTTCCAAAAATGAGATAATTAAGGTAAAGAAATATAAGCAAATATATATGCATCTATGTACTTTTCTAAATTTATATACTCATGATGATTTTTAATATGTTGTAGGGAATTAATATATAACTTAATAGCAATGAACATGTTTATGTGTTTGAAGTTAAAAAAAAAATAAGCAGCTTACATTTATACAAGTTTTCTGCATTTTCGATTCATATATTTTTACTTCAGATTAGTCCTACAAGCGAAAATAGTTATGACCCATTGAAATGTGTTAAATAATTTCCTAGAATATATAAAGTAAAATAAATGTCTTTGAGCTCTCCAGTGGCTCATAGCTTCACGCCGCTTCCCGTAAGCTCAGCAAAGTGACTCATCATTTGCTGCGGGCAGTAGTTGGGAGGGTGACCACGGTGTACTCTCTTTCACTGGGTTGCTGGAGCTCCGTGGGTTGGGGACGTGTCCACGTTAATATGTGACGTCCAAAGTCCTTCCTCTGGTGTGACGTGGATGTGGAGAAGAGGGTGCCAGCTCAGGTGTGGCCACGTCACCTGATCGTGGTTCAAAATTACAAGGCACCTTAAAAAAAGCAAAATCGTACTTTCACCTTCGTGGTGCTCTGATCCAAATGAAGGACACTCTCCATTGACTTAATTCGCACTGCCAAAGGCACAGCGAGCTTGTCTTGTCCAAGTGTCATAGGAAAACAACAACAGCAAATGTCTTCATCTGAAATAATACTTTAAAATTAATTATAATTATAACAAAGCAAACACTTTATGAAAATTGTGCATAAATACATATTTTATTAGTTATAGATCAAGTATTTCAATTTGTAATTTATTATCAAATGATCTACAAAATTTATAGAATTTCATCAGACATAAACTATACATTAGTTGCTAAGAACTGTATTTGATAAGATAAAAAAATAAATGCTTACTAAAATCTGCATGCGATGAGATAAAAAAATAAACTCTTAGATAAAAAAATTAAATACTCTAAATTAATTAAATTATAATGAAACAATCCACATATCTTTATTAACTTATGAAATATTTTCTACATTTACCTTTGCTTAATATAATTTTAATCTCATGATATTGCATTTTGTGCAATAAATACCATTTAGTTTACATAACTTTCAGTAGACAATGCCATTAGTAAATTGTGCTCACTAGACTATGCCTAGGTGATCTAGAACGTAAGATGTCAAAGAATCGCAATAATAGAGTATTTTTAAACAGGAAATAAAGTCGTGTTTTAAAAACTAAATATGAATGTAGAAACGGTTGATATGTTAGTAATTTACTTATGCAATAACATATATGTGACATAAAACACACAAATAGCGAAATTATTATTGTTAATTTGATAATGATATGAACCACTAAGAATCACTACAAAAGATTTTACTTGTGATAATTATATACAGTCATTAATAAAATATTTTCTACACAACTACAAGAATTCTTTAAAATTTATCAAACAATAGCTTGATAAAAGTAATAGAAATGCATTGGGTACAAATTTCATAATTTATATGATTTTTAATTTCTCGTACTTGTTTTAAAAATACCATTACTAAATGAAAACAAAATTCTAGGTTATATACAAAATGTTAGTTCAGGAATAATTTTATATTTTATTTTATTATTAAAAAATTAAATTTCGTTTTTTAAGAAATTTTTTAATTATACTTATTTAAGTAGTTCCTTAATTTATGAGTTAATGTTTATTAGCTAATATATATATATATATATATATATATATATATATATATATATATATATATATATATATATATATATATATATATATATATATATATATATATATATATATATATATATATATATATATATATATATATATATATATATATATATATATATATATATAATGAAGAACATTTTCATTAACTCTACCTTTTTAAAAACTAAGAACTGTTTGACTTAAAGTTTCCCAAAATTTGCTCATATTAACTGAAAATATTTCTTAGTTAAAAGATTTTAAATATTTTTACATTATTTATAAATAAAATCTCCAAATAAATTATGTAATAGTTTTTTGATTGCAATAGAAATTAAATATAAAATTCATTTTTAAGTTGAGATTCTGTAATAGGTAATTTCTTTATTTTAGGAATAGGAAAGAATTTAAAAATACTTATTGACTGTTTTGGAAAGATGTTTTCTTATTAGAAAGATGAGTATTAAAATTAATGGAGATAAATTATTTCATAATATAATCACAGATTTATTTTTTGAAGGTAATAAAATTTATACTTTCTAGTAAATAAAAAAACATCTTCAGGAGTGGATTTCAAGTTATGATATTATCTCCCAAGATATCTGTCATAAAACCAATAGTGCTCTAGTAACATTATTTTCATAACTATATGTTTTATCGAAAAAGTTTTGTTTACCGAACTGTGGAGAGATGAGATAAGCAGTATGTGACATTTATCTCTTACAGTAGCCTCATAATGATTATTTTATGAGAATTTTAGGTACATTAAGTATTAGTGGAATCAAGTAATAATCTTCATCCTGGAAACCAAAATGAATTACAGAATCCTTCTTGATATGCTTTGATACAAAAAGAACATGAATCATAATTTGTATTTATCTAGATGATAAATTCGGTTGTAGGATTTTACCTATTATTCATTCAAAATAATCCGAGAATTTGGGAAATGTATATGTGGAAAGACTAATTTTAAAATTCTACATAATTTATTGAACCTTAAAGATTCTTGTATCATCAGATTATTGAAATCTGCCGCTTCAAATAATATTTATTATTAAATCTGAATAGAACTCTTATGAAAACACAGTTTGTTAAAACCATAAATATGATATAAACCATGGTATATTCAAATTAATTAACATGCATTTATATTTTTTATTTTGTCAATATTAAATTATTTGTAAATAAATATCAAAATAAAATATCCATATGTTTTATTCTTCAGCAATTTTATTTTATATTGACTTCAATGTGTTTTTATTCTGTGATGAAAATATTTAATATTTTTAGAAATATTTTGATCTAGTTTTTAAAACTTTCACAGATATAATGTTCCCAATACACATTCTACTTTATTCAAAGCATAATAAAAATGCATACAATTATATTTGAATGTGAACTCTTTCAGATATTTCAAATGAATTCCTTTTAGATGCTTCAGTTTATTTAAAAGAACTAGACTGAATTGTACTGCAGAAATGAAATATAATGAAATGCAACCTCACAAATTTTAAAAATGTATTAAGACATTTTAATGAAGTATTAAAAATTATAAGCATCAACAATCATATATTTTTCTTAAACAATGAATTTTTGTTTAATAAAATGGAAATCACCAATTTATTAGGTGATTATTAATATAATCTAAAGAAAAATAATTTTACTTCACACATTCGTAGAATGATATTCTACACTCAATTGAATTTTCATTCGAGTTATATACTTTTAAAAAATAATTTTCCCTTAAAAACTTTTGCTTTCTGAGTTTATGTAAACTAATCTAAAATACTCTGTAAAAGGAAATAAATAATAAGAAATCTCAATATAATTTTAAAATAAAATGCTATAGTAAAATTATGTAAAAGCTATATCCTCCTTAATTTAATCAATACACACATAAGAGACAAAAGTATATACGATCAGAATTTAAAAATGGAAATATTCAATATTGGATCAAAATCTGGTAGCTTGATTTGAGATGACAGCAGAACATAATATTCTTATTATTTAAAAAACTGTTATCCCCTTCAGCTCATACAAATAAATATGATAATTTCATTGTATGATAAAATATATGAATTATATACTAATAATATCTGAAAGAATTTCCGTGTAAACGATTTGGTAAAAATAAAACAAAATAACGCTCTTAAATTCGCACATATCTGATTATCATAATTTTCTCTGTAAGTTAAACATTATCATGAAAATGGTTAGACTGTAAAAAAACAATCCATCTATATTTAAATCTCCTTGAATCTGAAATGGTGATCTCTAACTACATATGTTCAATACCGAGGTCAATATTTTTTATTTGATTATTAAAGCCAAGAAAAATTACCAAACTTGAAAAGATGTTTTGAAATCGATGAGGAGAAATATATCAATTAAAATAATAGAAGTTTAAGTAAAGATAAGATATTTAACTATCTATTCTCTTAAATCTACACAAAAACATATGTTTGTCTTTCAACACAAGAAAAAATCAATATACTCCTGTTTGTGAAAAAGTAAACCGAACATTTTTTTCGATAAAAAAAACTATATAACTCCCTAACAACACAGAAAGGTTACACAAAATTTTTAATAAGCTTCTTTTGTCTACTTTTAAAAAATAGAATGTTCATCGAAGCTATACAAGATAAGTTTCGTAAAATATAATATATTTTTTCCAATTTTTTCTTTTTTATTGATTGCACTTGCCTACTCACTTTTTATTTGTTGGACCCTATCGAGAAATCGTAAACATAGAACATTGTATTTTTAACCACTGGAACACACAGATTAAATTCATGTATATTAAATACTTATATATCTAAAATATGAAATTTTTACTAAATGATAGTAACCTTAGTAAAATGTTTCTGATTAAAAACCTAAAGGAAATGAAAAATACCAAATGAGCTTTAAGGCTTCAAATATATTTTATACTCATTATCCATCGATAAAATTTAAAATTTTACATTCGTTTCTAGAAAATATAATTTCAGGAAAAATGAAAATGTTAAGTACTCTTTTTCTATATATATATATATATATATATATATATATATATATATATATATATATATATATATATATATATATATATATATATATATATATATATAGATATAGATATAGATATAGATATAGATATATAGATATATAGATATATATATATATATACAGAGAGAGAGTAACAATATGAAGAAAAATAACACAAGTAAGGAAAAACTTGAAAAATCTCTGACAAGAATAAGATAAAACTTTGAAATACATAGCGTAAATAAAAGGCACTGAGGCCACGCCTTCGTCAGGAGAGAGATGATCAGCTATGCAAATTAAGCACTATTTTCTTACATGCACGAAGAATATATGGATAAAATTCTTTGAACAATTCACCCAAAGAGTGTGTGTGTTGAAGAAAAGATGCTCGATAATATTTATAACAAAAAATTAAAATAAACAGTATAGCAATGCAACACGCACAAATCCAAAGTAGAAAAAGAAAACAACAAAGTAGTACAGGAAAAAAAATACCCTTACCAGCATATCAAAATCAATTAATGAATTGGGATAAAGATACGGTTGCCAAAAGTAATTTGAAAAATTTGAAGTAAGTTAAAAAAGTTAAACTATTTTAGAAAAAATGATGTAAATTCTAATTTCATTTAATGTAAAAGTATGTGTTTTCAGGATTCTTGTATGAACTCCAATACTTAGGTTACCCTTCTGTAGCGGTATGAACTACGTATTTTACTTCAATCTTATAAACAATATTTTCTACTTTCTACATATTTCAAAGTGAAATTGTCAGGAATATCATTGTCTTTAAGATAATTAATTAATCATTTTATTTGATTTCTAGTGTATTTTTAACAATGAAAAATTGTATAAATACGATTTAATTCAATAAATATAACATTCCTATAAAATTTCAAGGCCATATTAGGAATCCAATAAATTAATTAGATAACTTTATAATTAATTTGACCAGTTTCATCCAAAATATTAATATAAGGAATCAAATTTTCAACATTCATAAGCAAATCTAAAAATTAAGTACTATTGTTAAAAATATTGGTTTTAATCAATGAAAGTTCAATAGGATAAACTAATTGAGAAATCTTACTAAAAAAATTTGAAATATTGAAAATAATGATATCGTCAATGTACCAAAAAGCAGAATGATGATGATAAATAAAACTTTTTCAACATAATTAAAAAATAAATTTACCAGTATTAGAATCTTGTGGAATATTACAATTCTAAATAAAAGTGTTTTGACCATTATATATATGTAGCTGTTATAAATACATAGTTTTACCAAGTTACTCAAAAATTCAATATTTAATAAATGTTTGTAATCTTGAATGTTCAAATATAATACATCACTTAATTTGTCAACTGAGATTAATGAACTGTACTGAGATGTTAAATTGTTTTAACAAAGAACATTAATTCTTATTCACACACATTTCTGTAGATATCTTACAAAATATGACCCTTCTAAGATTTGATATTTTTGATTAAGAATAAAATTGATGATGCAATACTTAAATATCCTAGTGATTCTGTGTTACAAAAATTTGATGGAGATTTAAGAACAAAGCATTGAGTATTAAACTCAAGTCAAGTATGTTTGTCTGCACTTAATTATGATATATCTGTTTCTAGAGAATAAAAGTTTAATTTCGATACCTTCTTTGAGCCATTGCATTTACTGTTTAACTGACTGTGCCAAAAGATGTAAATAAATTTCAAGGTTCCCCTTAAAGAAAATTTAGGCCTTTAACATAATATTTTTTAAAAGAGATAATTCAAATATTTTAAATTTTTAAACAAATTTTCTTGAAAAGAACCATATTAAAAAGGATAAATTAATTTATCGAAAAATAATATATAATTACGAGAAATTTTGTTTTTATTCTTAACATTAGAAAATCAACTAATATCGTTTCTCTGAATATTCATGTCCGCATAATTTTCATCATTACATAAATATGATTTAAACTTGAAAATGAAAAATGATTTTAATGAGCAACATTTTGAACATCAATAATACTGATGCATTTTATTTATGAATTATTTTTTAAAGTATCGCTTATTAGGATTCTAATGTTTTAAATTAAATAAAGTATTTTTTCTCACATATGAATTTATCATTCTTCACTATTTAGGAATTAAAATATTTGTAAATTCAAGTAATCCTTAATATTCAAAATAAGACAAAATTACTATTTCCAGTTATACGATCACCATGAAATTATTTGAAAGAATGGTTTAAAAAAATTTGTCAAGTACTCTCCTCATATAAATGTCAAAGTTTGTTAAAATCGTGAAGTATAGTTCCCCATTTAAGAAATAGTGTCAAGTGACCTATTGAATGTTAATTAAATTCTTCTGACGTGTGATTAGAAGAATAGAAGGATCTATTACAGAGCTATTATTATATATATATATATATATATATATATATATATATATATATATATATATATATATATATATATATATATATATGCGCTAAGTTAATCTGTATAAAATCTGAATGCGTTTTAAGTAAGAGATGGTGAATTTAACTACAGCATATATTGAAATTGGAATGAGTTATTGCAATTGGAATGAGTTATCAGTAAAGAGCATAAAACTGCATTTGTCAGAGCAAAGCTAAAAACTTTACTGTGAGACTGGCATTAGAGGTCTGTACGTGTAGTGTCATCCCTGTATGTAGCGTACTGCTTCATGCGAGTTAATATTCATATCAAAAGTGCATTATCTATAAATAATAAATATATCGATGATTATTCTAATTTTTGTAATTTATGCCTTTCAAATAGAAATTTTATATACATTTTGAAAATATTTCACACACTTTATTTTTTAAAAAATATCTAAATTAATTAAGGAATCTTTTTACCTACAACAATATATAAAATACACCAACCCTTTTATAAGTAATGTCGTATTATAGTTTGGGAAGGAATCAACTTTCACCTTCAGAAGCACTTAACACTTGAACTAACCTTGGAGCATTGTGCTGAGAGGACCGATGTATGTAATAGTTCACGTGCATCTGTGACGTAGTGTGAAGACTAAGCGGCCACCTCAAGTGTCGACTCCTCACTTGCCAACAGAAGAAAAACTTCTCAAACATAAAATTTTACTTAATATCTTTAAAAAAGGAAATTTAACTAGAAATTTCTAGAATTACAAGAAATATTGACACGTTTATTTGGTAAATTTATTACGTGTTTATTTGGAAATTAGTAGAAAATTGGATTTGATCATTATTTTAACAAATTTCTTAATGAAGAAAGTTCAAAATTAGATTTAATTTTTAAATATTTGGAAGAATGTAATTTAATTTTAGTCTTTAAATTCCGCTAACTTATGTTTTTTAAATCAATTATTTTACTAAACTTTGATGTTTGGTTCAATAAAAAGAAAATAAATATTTGATTGACATACAGAAAACATATCGACTTAAATTCTTTAGATTGCATTTTTTGCTTCAAGTATTATATGCTAAGAATTATTCAAATAATCTTATTTTTTACACTTCTGAAATAAACAGCTTAGAGATTTAAGAATTTAAAAAAATTAATGAGTATGTAACAACGTATTATTATTTGCCTATTGACACAAAAAATAACTGAAAAAGAAAATAATTGTCTTAAATGTTTTACTTATAAATGTTTTCTAGAATTACAAGAAGGCTTAAAATTTTATTTATTACAAACAAATTATAATCCAAAAATTATTTAATGACTAGTAGATTTAAATTAAAAGCTAGAATTCTATAAAAAAAATAATCTGTCGAATACATAAAAAAATCCTTAAAATTACTAAACTTTACTAAAATTTCTGAGTTGTATACATGTGAACACTTTTTAAATTTTGTTTATTTTAAGAAGATTGTTACAGTTTATAAATGTATCAAATAAATGCATTTTCTGCTTTGCTCTTCAAAATTGTTCATTATTTCATATTATGGTGTTCAAGCAACTTTCTTTTATATTCACAATTTTCATAATTCAAATTTCAAAAATGTATTTATTTCATACTTATAAAAAGAAATTTATAGCTTCTCGAATTTAAAAGAATGTATACAAAATCAATAAAAAAGCACTGGGATCATTATATGAAATTTTTAGAAAAATTCTAATAATCTATTGGTTTGGAAATTAAATTAAAATATTACTAGGTTTTATGAACTAATTGGCTGAGAAAAAAATTTTGTTTGAACAATACTGTCATATATTTATAGTGCATAAGCTAAAACTCATTTTCTCAAATTTTCACAAAAGATGATTGAAAGAGCATAACTTATTTAGATGGACTAGAAGTGCAATAATGCGCAGATTTTATTAAAAAAGAAATTGCAGTTTGAAAATGCTATATTAATCATATAAAAATCTATGATACTAGTCACATAAAATCTTATAAGAAAAATTATATTTCTTTTCAGAATTAAAATCCTAGCTTTTATTACTTGCAATAATAAACTTGAATTAATGTATTCTATGGAGCATTTCTTTTCAAGAATTTTAAAACATAAAGATAAATAAAGTTATTGCTTTATGTAAGTGCACATATAAGGCACATCTCTTACTGCCTTGGACTAGATTGGAAAGATATCTATAACTATCCTTACATCTATCCTTACATCTTCATTAATGTCAACGGTTTCATTGATAAGTTCTGACTCCATCAGATAAGATTGAAGATTAGAAACAATAACAACCACAACCCACTTATATGACATAATTACTTTTAATACTAAGTATACTTTTACTCTCATTACTAGTATAAATCTTAAAGCAATCTAAAATAAATAATAAAATTTATTTTTGTTCCTCCATTATTTCAGGTATAAATATAGAGATTGAAAAGTTCCTTTTTTAAATATAGTATATTCTTAAGCAATTTCACTGCAATCTATAAATCTTTAAATATTTATCCAAAATGCGCAAGCAGTATTTAATTTTCTATGAAACTGATGAAAAAATTTTGCTACAAATTATGTAACAAATTTTACGTAAAGTTTCTGATACAATTCAAAATACGAATTTAAAAATACAGAATATGGTTGAAGTTCTAAGAATTAATCAATTGGAAATAAAAAGACAATAGTTCAAATCCCAACCATCTTATCAAGAAAGATATTTCATTAATACTGCAGTTTGATTTACTATTAATATATATATATATATATATATATATATATATATATATATATATATATATATGTGTGTGTGTGTGTGTATGTATGTATAGAGAGAGAGAGAGAGAGAGTAGAAAAATAATAATAGTTAAGGAAAATAATAATATAATTTTTATTTCAACATTTATGTAAAAAATAATAAAATGTAAAATTGCAGCTTTATCTTTGAAGAAAGAGTTTACTTCTTTGATCAAATTAGTAAGCACAAAGTTCTAAAATTCAATGCCTTTAATAAATTGAATTTCTCAATTATTGTATTTTTGTATTAAAAACTGCATTTGTTTTTGAACGATTATGTATATATAACCTGTGTGTCGTATTACAGTTGCAATTCTTTTTCTCTGTATATAAAATAAAATATAAAGTGTATACTTTATAAACTGAATCTCAACACATTTAAAAAAAAGTATTCGTTAAAAACAAAATTCTCTAAATCTAGATTCGTTTTGCCTTCAAACTCGAACTGTGAGGATTTATACTGTTTATGTGAAAGTCGTTTTAAGCCTTAAATCATGCATTTGCTCCCCGTTAAGACGTTATCTTCTTTGCAGATTTACCAACAATTTAAGTGGGAATTCAGTCCTATAAACTCTTAAAAGTGCCAAATTTCTTTAATGTTTTTAAAAAAATCTTCTTTTTCTAAAACCTTAGATTTTTTAATCCCATGAATTATATTTTCAATGCAACAGCCTGAAAAAAAGTTTAAAAAAGGAAATAAAATTCATCAGAATAAGAAACAAAGTTGAGAAAAATTAATTTCAAATAAATTTCCACTTCTTATTTTTACTATTTTCAGCTTGCTCCGTTGTAAAAGACTAAAATTAACCTTGCATTCTTAACTTGTTATTTTATTTTAATTTACTGGGCAGCTGACATACTTCAGTGGTTTTTAACAGACTCACAACTTAATAAGAGCACAATAAGAAAGGAATAAAATTCCTTTCTTTTCATTATACTGTTAATTCTTATTATGAACTGAATACGTTTGAAACATTTTCGATACATTTATTCAAATATAAGTTAGCATTTGTCATTTCTTTGATAAAAAATTTCTAAGAAAACGTTTGTTTATTACATTATTATAAACTTTCACATGTGCAGAATTTTCTTTTAAATGATAATTAATTTACCTGTTTCTATATTAATTTTTCCAATTAAAAGATGAGTTGAAAGTTTTAAAAAAATTTTGAGATTATGTAATTAATTACCATAAAAATGCTTTCGCGTTTTATTAAAAATTATAAAAATTAAAATTTAAAATTAGGAAATTTCAAAATTAAATCTAAAACTTGATGCTCAATACACTTGATCTAGTAATGGAGTCAACATTCATCACCAGACGGCGCTTCTAGATTTGTTACTTGTCATGTGACAAATATCAAATGTACATTGCTTATATTGTGTATATCTGAGTATATTCGCATTTGAATTTTGTAAACATTTCAGTTTAGCTTTATCCAGGACACTGATAGTAACACTATTTTTTTGACAATAACTTATTTCATTATATAAACTTATTTCATTGATTCAAAATTAAGGAAAATTTAAACTTACTTAAAATATTTTTAGATTTGAATTCGGTGAATAATTTTAGCAAATTTAAAAAAGTAGAATTTTGACGAAAAAATAAAGTAGCTTTATTGTTCCAGGAGATATTTATCGCCAGAATTGTTTCATATGAAATGATAAAAGATAAATTAATGCAGTTCATATTGTATGATAGGCAGTTGCCAAAATAACCATGAAGCTAAAATTTAATAGCCATTTTACAATATCAAAATAACGTTTTAATAAACTAGTTTCCTTGAAATGCTTATCATGAATATTATTGAAGACAAAATGGCAATAATTTGGAGACAAATGGGCAAAATGATGAAATAAATATCAGCGTAGAACTGTTTGTAACATATTAGATTCTAACTTAATAGAGTTTGCGGCAGACACATCAAACAAGCGAAAAATTTACCAAGCATACTCAACATGTAATTTTGATGTCACAAGAAGTGAGTATGAGATTGTAATGAATAAAAAGAGAGAGAGAGATTTTACAAAATCTTAGTTCCATTTCTAAAGAAAGAATAAAAAATATTCCAAGTATATTATTACAAATATATACTTTATTATTGCCCTTCAAGTTAACTAAAGTCTTTTTACAGTTTCACTTTACAACTGTATTATATATAGATATCACGTCCAATTATAAAAATTCGCAAAGTTATCATCTAATCTTTATCAAGTAAGCATTACATATTTCAATATATCCCTAGTGATTTGTACAGAAATTAGTAAAAAAATTTTATTAATAAATGACTTTATTTTACCGATAAATAGTTTTATTAATCAATAATTAATTTTATGTTTAATAAAGTCATTTTAGAAATTATTTAACTAATATAAGTCATTCGTAAATGTTAAGAAATTGAAATTATATATTATAGTGAAATATGTAATATTTTAAAATGTTATGTATTTTACTATATATAACCTTATATAAAATTTTTGCCGCATTTTGTAAGAAAATAGACCCTGTGATTTGCTTTCCAATTTTAAAGAAATTCCTCTATTGAATTTTAGAATAGAGAAGTTTTTATATATTCTTTAGATTTTCTCAAATTTTGTAATAATAAATAGTACAAATAACATTGCGTTTACTAATAAAATTCAAAACAAATTTTCGTACATAAACTATTGATTCAATTTAAAGCAAATAACAAATACAAATTTCAATCGCTTTCCAATATATATGCGTAGTTTCATAGGTACACGTATTTTGTATTGCCAGTGTCTTAGAAAATTTGTCTATTTTCGGTGAAATAAAGTGAAAGCATTTCATTTTCTGTTCTTAAAACTTATATACACAGATTTAAAATTTTATTACCACTAATTTCTGAGGAAAAGACTACGATAAATAAATTTCATCAGTTATTGATATTTTAAATAGCTTAAAGATAACTACCTTCATAATATATTCAAGAAAATTTACTGATTTGATTGCAAGTTATTAGAAAAATCCTCAATGTTTTGAGTTTGCTATACATAAGAATGCTTTTTTATAAATGCATATTTATAGCTTTTTATTACTTAAATAAATTTTAATATTTCTACATTTTTTGTAACAAATACTATAGTTAACAAAAAATAAACCAAATATTAAATATATTATTCCAATACTCGGCTCTACTATTCGTTTATACTTCTCAGAATTACAAGAAGTGAAAGTGATTTTACCTTTATAAAGTGGGGCACCAGGTGGGCGTGCCATCCTGACCCCGAAAGTGGATGAGTCTTCTTACTTTAGAAGCAAGGACCAAAAAGAAGAAACCTAGACCTCTCTCAGAGGTATTATTTCACGTGGAGGGCATTGTAACCCCGACATATTTTGCTCGTCCCAGCCACCATTAGTGAGAACGGATTTACCTTTCGATATCAACTCCCTAATGCACCAGGCCATCGCGACCACATATGAAATATATTTGCATTGAAAAATAACTGTAACTTATAAAATTCTTAAACAGAGTAGAATCGTTTATTAAAGTATTCATTAAATTTAATAAACAATATTAGGTAGACCAGTGTGTTTACATATTAATATTACAGAGGGTATTAACACATTTTTAAAACGATTTCTGGGCCGTTTAATTAATATTTAAAATTTAAAGACTATTTTTTTAAATGTTCGATCTGATAGCCTTTTTTCTGGACTTTAAGTCTGCATCGTGATTTCCATGATAGAAGAACTTTTCGTAAAATTTCCAGTGCTTTCCATTCCTCTTCTACTACTTTCCAGAGTCAATCTATCGTGGTGGGTTTGCGTTTAGAAAGAGCTCTTTTTAGCAGACCAAAGGCACAATATTCCATAGGTGAAACGTCAGGGGACTTCACAAGAATATGTTGAAAAGGTATATATGCAATACTTGTATTAGTCTTCATTTTTCCAAGGAATGCAGTGGTAGTTTTCGAAGTATGACTTCATCAAGACAAGTAAGACTTGTAGCTTTGTCTTAATGAAGTTTCACTCTTTGAAAATCTTTGGGATAAAGAAGTGGAATTTCTTCTGTAAATATTAAACGCAAAACCTTCTCTGATAGTATGATGAGTTGATTTTAAAAATTTTTTCTACTCTTTTTTATTTTCAATTTCCCTTTGTTGGAGAAACCTGCGACTATCATAAACCCCTTACTGAAACTTTCTTTACATTGACTAACCAGGTTTGTACATTTTTTCTCTTCGTTTTTTATAGTAAATAGACCTTTTTTGTTGCACTCATTTAGGTAAACCAATGCTTCATCAAGGGTCACAATGTATTTCCATTTATCTCCTACTAAATGGTTTTTATACAGGATTCTACAAAATGTTTTGCGTTGAGCCACATGTTTCGGAAAAAGCTGGTGAACATTATGTTTTTTAGCTTTTTTAAGTTGTAAATCTTGATTTATTGTTTTATTTATTGTTGATACAGATGTATCTAAAGACTTTGCAATTGATTTCTGTGTTCACAGATTTTCTCTTGTTACCAGCGATTTCCCTTTAGGAACATTTGAAACAATACGCACTTTTTTCGGATATTCGTTTGGAGTCTTCTTTCTATGTAGAAATAATGATTGACGGTTTTTACCCGTCCGATTAATAATGTTGCTTATTTTGCACTTAGATATTTTAATACCATGCATTTCACAACGTTTTTGAATCCTGGAATACGAATATTTCTCTTCGGAAAGCGCAAAAACATATCCTTCAAACCACAGCTTGTTTACATGCGACATTTTGAAATAACAATAAATTTAAAAGTAGCAGACGATGTTTCTCATTTCAAATAATAAGCTGTTGAAAAACATTTTTGTTCTAAAACATTTACTTTTTTTAAATTCTTAATCGAAATCGTTCTAAAAATGTGTTAATACCCTCTGTATATTTAAGTTAAATTGTTATGTATGAAAGATAAAATTCACTGGAATTATATTTTATTTTATTGCTGTTCATTTCTATAGATTACAAAATCCTTTAACTAAACTTTCATAATCAGAAAATATTATGGAATTATTACAAACTACAAACTCTTTATAGGTTAAAGGATTGGTTTTCAGCCTAGTTTGGGTATGACTAAATAAAAAGAAGAAGACAGTGTTGCATATTTTTCTTTATGTCTGTTGGACCTGTGTAAGCGTTTTTAGTTCTCAAGAAGAACTAACCGAATTATCTATCTTTTGTAGAATCTTTAATAAATTTAAATATATATTTAAAATATTAAGATTTTCTTCATTTTATGCATTTGTATCTGGATTTTCTAATAAAAAGACTGCCTTAATAATAACATGGTCTTTTGATCTCACTGTTTGAAATAGAAGTTCCCACGCTCTGTCTCAGACACTATTGGGAAGTTAGGTGTGCGCGTTTCTGTACGCATATCTATTGGCTAAGTGCTTGGGAGTTTTTAAGTTTCCCCACTTGAAGAACGTGATTTGGATGAAAAGCCTTAACGAAAGGCATTAGCAGTAGATACTCAAGAATCTAAGAATAGTTTTCAGTTCTTATGCAATTAATCTTTCAAAATGTTAATAAAATACTGATTTTTGTTTGAATTTAAATTCTGCTGATTTTTGTATTTAAATCCTGCTGTGGTTCTGATTTTTTCCGGTATTTAAATTCTGCTTCAAATAAAATAAAAGAAAAAATAACAGTATCAACAGTAAAACTTTTATCGTGAATCAAAATATATTATTGAAACTAAAAATAAGGGAAATAGAAGCAGTAGAGTAATAAAATCGATAGCAAATATTTAGTGCTTTAATATTTTTAATATGTCTGTATTGAATAGTAATCTTTCAAATAAAAGTTTTTGATTTGGCAAAATAGTATTATGAATCATTTCGAAATCTATATCTTTATTTATAGCACTTAAACACTAATTTCTTTGAAATAGAAACCTAAGCAAAATGAATGAAATTAATCTGAATGAAAACCCTTCCTTTTTTTTTCTTAATTTCATTACAATTTTCATCAAATATCAGTTCTGAAAGAAAATTTTCAGTTCATGAGAAAAGGTACTATCTTTACCTGCATGTATTGATATTTACAACTTTACTATTCAAAAATGCTCATTACAAGAAAAAGCTCAAAATCATTTCTTTACATACATCTTATTTGAGTCATTACTTTTAAAAAGATGTTGCTTACAAAGGTTATATATTAAAGCTCAATTTTCTTCAATATCAAAACGATTTATTTATATTTTGTGAGTTAAATTTTCCTTTGAAAGTAATATCTCGATAAATTTTAAATTTTGCTAAAATTTAGATCATTTAAAAAGGTTATTTATTAATAAAAATTATTTTATGTAGTAAGCCAGAAATTAATTTCTTTGGGGATTATCCGCGATGTCTATATATTTCAAAAGGACTCCAATATCTAATACGAAAAGAAGCAATTAGAAAACATTAGCTGTTGATTGGTTTTTTCTAGAGAAGTAAATCTTACTAGAAAGAAAATGAGCTTAAGATTTTTAAGTAAAACTTAAGAAAATAGTTTAAGAGTTTAAAAATCTTAAGGAAAGGAGATTAAGGTTTACTTAAGAAAATCGTAAGAAAATGATCTTAAGATTTACTTAAAATTTTAACATCTTAAGTTTTCACTTATTGTTCAAATCTTAAATCAGCTAAGATTTGGACAATTTAAGCACTCATTAACTAGTGTAAACATACTTATTATTTGCTTACTTACTTTATTACATACTTATTATATTAAGTATGCAGTTTAAATAATTCTATCATTCATGATAAATATAAGACAATTTTAATGATACCATGTTTTTAGTAACTATGTTAAAAATATTATTACAAACTGTGAAAATGCCAATTAATATATTTGCAAATAAATTAACATTTTATAAGATATAATGTATTGTTTTAACAACTCATTTGATAAAATTTATAAAATTAATTTCTGAAGTTTCATGCATAATTTATAATGCATATTTTTTAAGAAAAAAATGAATAATTTGAAACTATCATTCAATACAAAAACTTTAAACTTAATTTATATACGCAATAAATTGCCTCTACTTTAAAGAAGTTACATTCATATTTTTTGTCTTAATTAGATAAGAATATTCCATACTAATTGTCAAAATGATCTAGAAAATTGCAAAGATAAATAATTTCTGACATTTATAGTATTTTATTTCATAGTTGCAAATCTGAGAAAAGTATTCTGAAACTTATGAAAATGAGCTGTTCGAGGGAAAAAAATTAATAAAAGAATAAAAAAAATTTCATCAATAAAATGATTCGAGCACATGCGTATTTTCTTTACAGAAAAGATGAAGGAAAAGATTTTCGAAACATATTCCTTTTCGCAAAATATTCTTGCAGAGAAGATGTTTACTCACCATCTTCTACTGTTCCTACGCTCCAGATTCTTTTGCTATTCCCTCAAAATGACTCAAATCAAATTCGAGTATTTATTTTATTCGCTTCTTCAAAATAGTTTCGGCAGCAGTTGTTATGCTTTCATATTCCTTTATTGAGAATGTGAAGAATTTCCTGCATTCCTAAGCATATGTAATTCAAGAGGGATTTCCTACTAGAAAGTGAACAAAATAGGAATTTCTTCTGCACTGGTTAAAAATAAGTATTGTTTTTTTATTACTAGAAAATAATTCGGAATTATAGACATAAAAATACGTATTAAAAACTATGAAAATTTTGACACGTGTAAAGGCATAATATTATTTCATCAAAGAATTAATTTAAAAAGGTATTTTGAAATTATCTTTAGTTTCAATATCAATCTTTAATTTAAAGGTATTTTAAAACTAATGATTGCTGATAAAATATAGACTATAAAAGCATTCAAATTATATAAATATTTGTAAATTAAAAAACTTATGAAAAAATTATAAAAATTCTTAGAATTTAAATGATTTTTTCAACAACTTTTTTAGATAAAAAGCAGATACTTTAGTAATGTTTTTCAGATTATAAATATATTTATTTTCATTTTAAAGGAGAAATATGTAACTATTTAAAATTATAAACAGTTGTGTATTTTACGTTATTTACAGTAGAATAGTGAATGATGTAAGAGATCTTATACATGAGTTCGAAACTATGAAGAAATATTCAATTTTGGGTATTGTCTCGCTATATTTTCTTTTATATATGTTCGTATAGAGCACAAAAAAAGAGTTTCTTACACATGAATTAAATTTAAAGCACAGCTCACTGATCTTTTCAATGTATTTTATATATTGCTTTGTTCTAATTTTGCTCTAGAATCATCATATTAGTTTAAATTTACATACAGAAAAATGCTTATAGAATTATAAAAAATTGTAAATATAGAAAAACAGAAAAAAAGCTAAAGCAAATTTTCAACCATGGAAACTTTTCCTATAATTTTTCAGTTAATCAAACTGGTCAATAACTTTTGATCGAAAGCGGATAAAATATTAAATAACACTGAATATGGGAATGAACCATTAATTAAGTTATTGCTTGCATATTGCATATTTAATTCAAGGAAACGTAATGGTAAAATACTGGTTTGTAAAGTACTAATTGAATTTTCGCTTAAACATTTCCCTCCAGAACTATATTTTATTATTTTCCCTGTCATTTTTATTGTGAGTAAAGTAGCATTTTCTGCAATATTTTCTAAATAATTCTGTGATAATATTATATATATTTGGTAGCGCAAAAATAAGAAAATGCAATCAATTTAGCTATATAGTAAACAATAATTTTAAAATAAATATATTTTAAGAGCTAAAATTCTTACATGTCTTACAATTCTTAAATATTTTGACAGGTTGAGTTATATATTCAAAGTTTTAAAGGAACGAAAAAAGAAAATATGTTCTTGCTCTCAATATTACGAAATTTTATGAGAAAATTTTCGCTTCTTTCATAATAAAACGGCTTTTAAAAATACATAAATGTATTTTATGTTAAATCCACATTGACTCTAATTTTTCCTCTGGTAAACAAAACAAATAAATAAAATCCCTTTAAAATTCAAACTTATTAAATTCAATAACGTATATTTTTCTAATGCCCAGCTGCTCATAGGATATACCTATTCAGCTCTATATAATGGATGGAGTTGAGGCCATAGCATGCAGTGATGAAGATATTGGGTGTGCCATCTTCACCCCGAAAGTGAAGGCATGACCAAAAATGAACCCACAGAGAGAAAGGAAGATTCATGCCTTCACCAGGAATTGAACCCAGAAACTACTGTTTCGAAGTCAGGTACGCTAAACTATCCACTATCGGTTGGCCAGTCAATAAAATGTTTCATCAGGAAAGTTTAATTTTCAACTTCAATTTAAAATTCAGATTCCTATAAGGCCATATTCATATCTAATTAAAATTTTAATTAACTTCTGTGCTTGACTGATTTTTCCCTTTGACTTTCTCTATCATGATAAATTTTAAATTTGCAACATATATATATATATATATATATATATATATATATATATATATATATATATATATATATATATATATATATGTATATATATATATATATATATATATATATATATATATATATATATATATATATATATATATATATATATATATATATATATATATATATATATATATATCGTTTATGTAAATAAATATAATATTATGGTCTATACATATTTATTTGGTTAAAATTAAGTTTAAAGATAATTAATGCATCTATTGATCATAAAATAAAATTTTTTCTTTGACTGAAAGTTTCCCAGACTTGCAAAACCTTAAGCATGCATTTAATCATTGATTTTTTGAGAAGCTTTTTCAGCTTACTTCCGTACTTACTCAAAAACTCTTCTTTTAGAAACAAGTTTTATTTAAAAAATTAAATTACTCTCCTAAAATAAATTCATGCATGCCGTTTAGAAACTAGAGAAAGTCAATTCTACTTTTTTGTCTTGTAGTTTTAAAAAAATTGCAATTTTACCCAATATTTCGTTTTGATTAAATTTATCTTAAATGTTTCATTTCAATTTAAGTGAAGGTAGCAATCTGCAAATAAAATATATTATAGAAATTCAAGCCATCAATATTTTAAAGCATGTAATATAACATAATTATAAGCAATGTAAATAGAGGCAGTAAAAACAAGTTATAAAGTTATATATATATATATCTTAAAGAATTATATTTCTTAAATCAGAGTATTTATTTTATAATACATTTCATAAAACTACTTCAGAAATAAACATTGCACTAATATCTAACAATATTTATGTAATATGATTCTATATTTTTCACAGTTCTTGAATTTTAAATAATATGAATATTACCACATTTTTGAAAAAGATTTTATATAACAAAAAAACTAATGCATATCAAATTTTTACATACTTTTTAATCAATCTACATTAGCTTGAAAAAAAAATATTTTAAATACACCTTGATGAAATATTTTTCACTAAATTTCTTTATGTACTCTGAATCAATGGAAGAATTTTAATTAGTTTTAAAAACTATTTATTTTATGAAATAATTTGTAATGCTAAAATTTGGACGCAAATATTATTTCTCTAACAAGTAGTTTTACACACTTAATAGGCATGAACAAAAAACGCATTCTATTTCATACTTGACTGAATATTGTAAAGAAATTATATATATATATATATATACATATATATATATATATATATATATATATATATATATATATATATATATATATATATATATATATATATATATATATATATATATATATATATATATATATATATATATATATATATATATATATATATATATATATATATATATATATATACATATATATATATATATAATGTATGTATATATATATATACATATATATATATATGTTTAATAAATGTAAAAAAAACCTTTTTTTAATGAAACTGTAAATAATATGTATACAATAATACCATTGAGAAATCACTAAGTTAAAGCATTGTTCATATAAATCTACAAATAACTCGTATGTGTGTAATCTTATTTGAAGTATTTTTAAGCTAGCTATAAAATGGGAAATGAATATATCTTTAGTTATATGTATTAAAATATCTCGTTAATTTGATACTGTCATGTTTGCTAATATAAACACTTTTAATGTCATAACCCTTCAAAAGAATAACGATTTAATATTTTACAAAAAATATTGTACATAGACTCTGTTCTTAAAATCGGAAATGGAGTTGTCTGTATGTCAAATAACGCAATTATTTTTGACAAAGTAGATAATGAAATTAAGCTATTACGTGCACTTGTGTGAATTTCTAGTGACTACCAATATTTATTTTCACATAATATATAAAATTTCTAATTTATTACATTCAAGAAATACTTAATAGAGCTGCTATATAAATATTTTTAAGTGTTTTAAGATAGCTTAGAGTTTCATAAAAAAGTTGTGACTTATGATTTTAATGCATGTAATTAAATTTTTAAATATGTATTGCTTGAAATATAACTCTGACAGCTCTAATATGTTCTCTAAAACTAATAAAATGCACCTATATTTATTTCAAATAAAATGAAATAAATAAAATGCCAAAAAATATAATCATAATTTTTTTCTCTTTTAGAGACACACATTTTATGTAAAAATATTCATAATAGGGGCTCAAAACAATAAAACTAATTGTATTAATATTATATATACTCTTACTAAAATTTAATTAACTTTTTAGTTCTGTTAATTTAAACTCACGCAATATAAATCTAGAGTAGGTTTTGACTATTTTTCAATGAAATTTTTTCTGCATGTTTGAATGGTGTAGTAATAACTTTAAAGTATTTCGATTACTTTCATTTAATCTAAATACTTTAAAGTTAGTCGTTAATAAAATGGAATAAAAGAAATTATTCGCCCTTTATGTATCCCATCATGCACTTTTGTCAAAATTCATAGTTATTGATGAATTATTGATAATATTCATTTTGTAATAACTTTAACTTTTATGGAGTTTATTTCATTTATATAATTTCAATAAAGTTGTCATTCAAACGCACATTTAAGTAAATATATTTGAGGGAAAAAAGCAAGAAATAGTAAATTTTATAAAGACCTTTCGCAATTTTCTTTATGAGACAGTTTCAAACTCAATTTTAGTATTTAGAATTCTTTAGGTATAATAAATTTGTTCAGTCGAAACTGTAACTGCAAAGATTTGAAAGTAAAGAGATTAATTTAAATTTATAACGCATTGAATTCCTCACAATAAAAACCTTGACTTTTAAAAAATTTGCTTTTAAAGTATTTTTCAATCATATATGGAACAAAAAGTATTGCGTCTCCTTTATTAAATATGTTTTTAAGAAATTTCTCTGTCCATAAAGTATTATTTTGTAACTGAATTCAATAAAAACAATTTTGTAAGAACACTTACTTCAGTTCATAGTTTTTATACAAATGTTTAAATATAATGCACACACAATATGTTTTTCAAAGAGCAAATGTAACAACTAAAATGTACAAAATACTTTAATGTAAATTAGAGGATAGTTTTAAGGCAGTAAATTAATTTCAATATCTTAGAAAACGAGGTGATTTAAAAAAATTCTACACAGAAACTCATTTATTATGATGCAGTTTCAAATAATATTCAAGAAAATCACTTATAAAACCGAAAAATATCGTTTGATGTTCTCCAAGAGATTTAAATATTTCACTTTTCGAAGTAGATTATTTAAAAATTGAAACCCTTTTTTGGCAAACCCATTTGGGTGGAGTCCCTTTATAATTAGTTCTCGTTACCATAAATATTTAAAAATTACCTATGATACTTTTGAAGCATTTATTATTTGTTTTCTTTGATTATTAAGCATAATTTAATTATATCTTTTTAAAAATATTTAAACTCAGCAATTTTATCATCTTAGTGGCTCAAATTATTTTACTGTAAAATATACTCGAATTCGAAAATCATTATAAAAATTGCTATTTATAAACATTTATATGTTAAAAAAAGACATATTTAAGTGATGAAAAAGTATTCTTCAAGTACTACAATTTAAATCTTTCACATAAAACTGGAATAATTTTCTACTTTTTATGAATTTATAGTTACAGAATAGGTAACATTTTTTAGAATAATATTACAAAATAATTCATTTTTATGGCTTGAATAGAATTCATAATTTAATGCAAAACATGTAACCTATTTTATAAGACTTATTTGAGATTAACTTTAAAATCCTTATGCAGGCATATACTATTAATGAACATGAATGAATGAAATTCATCTTCGAGTATATATATATATATGTATATATATAAATATATATATATATATATATATATATATATATATATATATATATATATATATATATATATATATATATATATATATATATATATATATATATATATATATATATATATATATATATGCTATTAATTCGTTTATAAATATCAAACAAAGATTTTAAAACTTAGGATAAAGTGTAAAAAAAAATTATTTTCAATCAAACATAAACTTCAGAATCCAAACATAAACTTCAGACATTTGTTTGTATTCTTAAGAATATGTAAGGAACAATTTTTCATATAATTTATATTATTCAATGAAAATTACTTTAATTTATTTAACTTCTTTTAATCTGAAATTATTAACAATATTATTTTCTTATTATATAAGTCATTTATGTTCTATAAAACATTAATCACATACCTGACATACTGTTTCTAATATGTAAAATTCTTAAAAGTGTAAACTAAATATAAATACTTAAAGTGTGGGTTATATAAGATATTAATATTTCCTTAAAATTCATTTACTTTTAATGACAAGTAATAATAGTTGAAATATATCATTAGATCTTAAAATATTATACATTTCAGAATACATTTTAATACAGAATTAAAAATCAGTGGATAAATATTAATCTATTAATTAGGAAAATTTATTAGATAAACATCACATTTTTTAATTTATACTATACATTTTATTTTACGAAGCATTTTTCTATATTTTTAATAAAATATTTTATCACAATAACAGTTCATATTAGTTTCTAATGTCAATAAGAATTCCCTAAGCAAGTGAAGAACTTCACATACTTACTTGAGACCCTTCAGAAATTGGAAACACTTGCAACTGTCACTGACCGATGTTACTTCCATACCCTTTGGGTAACATCCTTGAAACTACATATCTGATTATTTCAAAGAGTGGTTTAGGAGAATTCTTTGTGCCTGAAGCTGTTGCGTACATATGTCAAAATAAAAAAAGCATTTTCTATCTGGAAAATTGAACAGAATTTAAAATAACTACTTACTTCTCTAAGTCAGAGTATTTTAAAACTTCTATTTAATTAATTATATCTTAAAACTTCTGTTATATTTTATTAGTAAAATAAATTGGGTGTAATAGTTTAAATTGAAGCTTGTGTATTGTTTCGAAATAAGAAATATTAGTGACAAATGTTCAATGATTCTTTTTACTGCATAAGTTATATTATGCAATATTTAATATCTTATATAAACTTTAAATTAAATACTTGGTTATGCCAGAAATTAACATCTCATTATATTATGACCATGAAAGTACCTGAATTTTCTTATTAAGTTTAAAAAAATAGAAAAGTACAGATCGAAAATGTTACGCAGATGACTTCAATTAAAAGAGTATTACTTCTAAAAAATTAAAAAAAAAATTTTTTTCCTGTATTAGACTCAAAATAAATTAGAAATCTCGTAATTAACAAAAATTAGTTAGTGAATTTAATAAATTACTCATAATTAACACTCGATTCAACGATTAACTACTGATGACTTCCAGCTATTTAATATTTAAAGTAATTATTTAGCAAAGTAGTTAGCTTTAAATTTAATATACATTCACACACACACATATATATAGCAGTTTTAACCAAAAATTACATTCATTTTTCTTTTTTAAATTTCAGTTCTTTAGTGTATATATATATATATATATATATATATATATATATATATATATATATATATATATATATATATATATATATATATATATATATATATATATATATATATATATATACTACAGAACTGAAATTTTAAAAAGAAAAATTAATATTATTTTTGGTTAAAACTACCATTTTTATATCTAACTACCGAAAAAATACTACGCCGCAAAATCTCTTTTTTCTTCTTAAGCCTGTATAGGTGTATACTCCAGAGAAGGTAAATATATGAAACCTAGTTGTAATCGATGAAATGGTATTGCTACACCTGATCTCATTTGTCAATTTATCAGAATCCTCCAGTAATCCACTATGTTGTTAAATTGGTGGGTGGATAGAGTCATATATTACAGGTTTCGATCACGATAAATGATTTAGAGGAAACTGAAAATTGCATTCCTTGACTAAGAACTAAAATATTTGAGCGTTTATCAACTGTCAATATATTTATATACTCAAAAATTTTATTTAATGTTCATTTGTGTTCGCACTCACCTAAACACGTATTAAAGAAAAATCCTTCATACGAACTTGTTTCAGTAATTAGAATTTTTTTCATAAAATTTTTAAAAAATGCCATATTAAAAACAATTATCAAGTAATTTATTGTTAGAAATGATATTGTTGGAATCAACTAGAGATAATGTTTTTAGCTCAATTAAATGTTTTGTAATTACGTGCGTGTATTAACATCATTTTCAAATTAAAAATATTAGCTGCATTCATCAAAAATATTGCTTTATTTCCTACCCCAAATTTATTTTTGCTTAAAAATTTTTGATTATTTTCTTGTTTATTCAAAATTTTTATTCATTTCGTTATTTAATTTTAATAGTTATTCTAACAAATATTAACTTTTAAATTTAAGTTAAAATCTAATTATTATGTATATAAATTTCATTTTGAGTTTAATAAGATATACCTATAAGACTTTTTTAATCTCATTTAGTTAATATCCTGATAATATTAATGAGACATTTAAACTCTCATGCTTATTAATTTTCTGATGTCTAAAGTTTTATTTGTTTGATTGTTGCTTTGCTTAATTGAAGTTTTATTTTATTTTTCAACTAAGTTAAATAACAATACTTTGCATAATAGTTTAAAAAATCTATACTTATTGCTTTTCTTAGTATTTTATTATTCTATAAACTGAAAGCTTTTTACTTCATGCTATAAATGAACTTTTGGTGGGCTTTTATCTAAGAATTTCAAAACTTTTTTTGTTTTTTACGTGTAAAAGGATGTATTCACAATAGACGAAATCTCCCAAGTACCTACATCAATAATACAAAAGGGAATAATAAAGTAAAAATCATTACCCATTGATTAGCGATAATTTTAAGCTTTTTTTGTTAAAGAATTTTTTTAATAACTATGCAACTATAATACTTCAAAACTAATATTTCAAAACAAATTTAACAGTAAATTATAATTAATTTAACCTGTGTACACAGCAATCAAAAATTATTGCTATGCAAAGCATCTTCAATTTTAGGCACGTTAATTAAAAGGAATATTTCGTTACAAATCCAAAATAAATTTTAATACCTTTTAAAATATCAAAATTTTCTGCTAATTTAGAACTAGAACTTTTCTTTATACAAAGCAAAGTTTTCTGAAAACTAAGCTAGTTTATAATTAAGTTTTGTTACTTTTGAGGGTGTTGGTTTGGAGAGTAAACTTGTCTGCTGAATATATTTTCACTGTCTTTCATTCAACATAATAAAGCACAATGCCTGTTTTTTGAAGATTTTTTGAAGTTTTACTGATCACGTGTATATCAGTATATTTCCAAAAAAACATATTATGTCATTATTTCTATTAAATAATATAAATAAAGAATTTTAGTACTTTTTTAAATGTCACAATTTTGTGGTTATTAGTTTTTTTTCCAAATAAATATTTAAATGAAAAAGTTAAAATGATCAAAAATTTCTTAAATAAATTAAATTATTTTTTGTGCTATTTAAAATTATTGCATTTATATCAGTATTTTGATTTGAAAATTTTTTTATGTTTCTTAGGTCAGAAGTTTTGAGTAAGCATTACATTTTAAATTGTGTTTAATTTTAAATTTTCCTGTTCTAAGATTTATTAAAATTAGCAAATTGTCAGAACTTGTTTTAGCATTTTGCAGGAGAAAACAGTAAAAGTAATTAAAGTACATTTTTTAATAATTTTTTTACTATAAAATGTCTATAAAAGTTTATGTGATTGCTATTTTATCAGATATATTTTCCTAGAAGCTAAGATGGTTAAAATTATTTGGATTCTAAATCCTTAATAAAAAGCTTTTCATTTTACTATATAATTATATATTGCCTACTATCTCAATACTTAATTGGGTAATCAGTCAGTTAATCACCTTAAGACGTTTTATTCAAGCATAGATAAGAAATTTCCTAAAATTTTCATAAGGAATAAGAAAAAAAATTGTTTTATTAAAATTTATTTATGAATTTACATACTGCTTTTAGAATTGATATCAGAGATAATTATAACATCCTTTATTATTATTAATTAAATCCTTGTTTATAATTGTGAATGCATCAAAAATTAAATATATATGATAGAGACCAAAACATTCCTTTTACACATAGGCAAATTCATTGGATTCACAATGGATTCGAAATCTAATATTTATCTCATTTCAAAAATTTAACTATTATGAAGCCCTATGTAAGATATTAATTTCATAACATAATTAAACTTTTATTTATTAATTTTATATGAGTTTAGTAAAAATATGTTACCAAATTTAGATAACATCAAATTTATTGATAGTTATGTGGAATGAATAATTCGTGGTATCACAATAAATTTCAAAACGTTAAATTATTTTAAGCAGTTCCTTATTGTTAATATATTAAATAAGCCATTATATATATATATATAACTAATAATAACATCTTACTTGTGGGTTATTTGTTAATATATTTAAATGAATCTCGAATAAATTTTATTATTATAAAATCAATGCAGCATTTCGCATCCTTTTCAAATACGTAACGTGTTTTACATTTCTTACCTGTACCTGTACCTTACTACATACCTGTTTATACGATTTTATAAACTGAGAAATTTATTTAACAAATAATGAAACTTAATCTTTATAATTAAAATTACTAAATTTTTATGATAAATTAAATAATGCCAAATATAATAAATTAAGTAAAAAGAACTAATTCATTAAGACTTAATTAGAACATTGTTATTTTATTTTTAGCACACAAATTTTTTCACTGATAAAGTTCATACAACTCAATTAAATAAGAAAGATCTAAATTTTTATAACAATCACCGTTTTTATAAAATTTATATTTAAAAGCATATAAAAATACTCAATGAAAATGTTTTATATAGGAAAGTGTTCTCATGTTTGAAAACAGCAAATCAAATATATTATTTTCAAGCACAGTCAATACATTTTAACAAACTTTTTAAACGGGAAAAGTTTCCTAAGCAACAAAATTGTAATAAATGATGCCAATGATACTAAACTTAATAATATTTTCTATATATAATCATAATTTTTTCTCCTTTGATTCAGGCGCGTGTATCGGAATGAAATCATTTATCAGAATAATCATTTCGGAGAAACCATACAAGAAAAATTATAAATTATTGTGTGAAATTGTATTAGTAATAACTTTAATACCCAATGTCATTTTTAGAATTTTTAAAAAGTTACATATTTTCATGAAATGTTTAACTTTTACCTTTTTTTAGCAATGCTTATTTTATTTCATTATTTAGCTTATAAATTTTAAAGTATTACTATATTCCAAACTAAATTAGAGTGAAATATTGAAAAAAGTGCTATTGCATCATTATTTGAAATACACATACATCCCATTCCTTGGCATTCATAAAATTTTACTTTTAGTTTTGGCATTATAAGATTTTAATCAGACAAGAAACTATTATGATAGATATATGAGAATAAAGCTGTCTGTAGAAGTTTGTTTATCGCTTAAACTTCCAATGCTCTTAAATTGTGCTAGATTAGAAGTGTCTTACTGTACTAGTGCCCAAAATAAAATTAGCATATTTTTGTAGTAAATGGGAATATCTACAATTTTATAAAATATTATTTGGTGTAATTTATGATATGATTTCAGTTTATGCGTCTAGTTTCTGTTTCACGGTAAAAAAAAAGGTCATTTTTGAAATAAAATGGAAATTTAAATTTCAATTAGTAGGATGTATGGAATTTTGTTTTATTAAAAACAACTTAGCCACAAAGATAGCAGCTAAAAGGCAATGCTGAGTTGATCAAGTGATGAAATACAATTTAGAACCATTGGGTGTGTATATGATGGACAGTCACAAACAGAAATCTCTCATGTCTTACAAATGTCATGTATGGTGGCCTTCATATTATGGTAACTGTTTCACAGATTGGTAACGATAACTTGAAAGAGTACCAAATCTCACCCAATGGCTTCAATGCCTTCGGAAAATTACTATGTGACTTTCAATGCACAATGCCATAAAGATATGATTGCTGGTCAGCTGTCTCAAGACCTTGCTACTTTATGTAGAATAATGATATTAAAACAAACAATGTGCAGATGGTCAGTAGAGGAGAGTTTTTGCACCCGTTGTTCCGTGAAGAGTTTTTCTTCACACAATTCTACATGAAAACCCGTCTATCTTGAAAATAGAAATAGAGCTCTTGGAAAGATAAAGATTAGCACTTTGTCCACTTCATTGACGAGTCGAAATGCATTTGGCAAAATGATTTCTGAAAGATTTTCATCTAGAGAGAATCTGGAAAGAGCTATCAACACACAAATGTCAGAGAAATTGCTTGCTTTAATATTTCTGGATCATTCAATTGGAAGAAATCATGTTGGACGGGCATACATAGCTCCATATCATTTTTTTTGGACAACGATAGCAAAATGCTACATGGTGAAGTTCTTGAATACTACGTGTGACTTTTTTGAAGGTCTAAGTGATAACAGTTCGTTTTTATGGATGATAAAAGCCAACCACGTAGATCTGCAACTGTTAACGATTATCTGGATGAAAAGTGTCTTCAACATATACTGTGACTAGCAAGATTTCCAGATCCCAATCCATCAAGCACTTATGGGTTTACTCTAGGGAGAACCCTTGTATTGATTTCTGCGATTCTGCAGGAATAAATTCCTGCAAGGATCATCCAAAATCTTAAAATTGGCACATTAAAAAAATGGGAATTACTGCCACTTTTGGTCATAACCTCATTAATAGTATGAAAGCTCGCTGTGACGCCTTTACTGAATGTTTGTTTAAGGTACTACACCTCTTGTTAGATATATATTATAAACAGTGCAATGAGTTAAAAAGCAATACAAAACATGCCATATAACTTATCCTATATAGACTAATTTTGTTCTCATTTTTCTACATTTGAGCCCATGTAAAATGTTTTTTTTTCACTGTTTCCTGTCTCACATTATAAAGTATTCAAGTTTCATTGTAATAAGAACATTTTTGTCAAAATACCTCCTTTTTATATTTGTAATCTTAATTTTGGTATACGAGTATATTTTAATAGTTATTTTTCTTTTTATCAGGCTCACAGATTGAGATAGGTGATTCAATCTTTTCTATTTCCTTAAAAAGTTTTATAAATATTATTTTGAGACTCGTTCTATTTATTTAAACCCTTTGGTAAAGGCGTTGGTCAAAAACTACTGGGGCCATATAATAAAAAATTACTGCTTTTTTCTGCTAACGTGAAAACTTAAACGAGTTGTTGATGTTCTTCTAAAAAGAAAGAAAACTGATACTCAGAGCAATACGACGATATCATGCAATGCTTTCTCCCGTAAGATATACACTACTGGCCATTAAAATTGCTACACCAGGAAAGTGGCACACCACACACGTGAAATTTGTATGACGGGTAGAACTTGCTGTGATATGCAAATGATTAGATTTTCAGCGCATTCATACAAAGCAGGCGACAGTAGCGACATCTACAATGTGTATAAAACCAGAGATTTGACTGCAGTTTTCTCATACTCAATTTCCGTTTCAACGTTGTTTTCGGCAAAGAAAGTTGTTGTAACGCCTCGTGAAAGAAGAAGAAATGCCTATCAGCACGTGTCTGACTTTGATAGAGTATGGATTGTAGCCTACCGGGATTGCGGTTTATCGTACCGCAATACTGCTGCTCGCGTCGGTCGAGACCCCATGACTGTTAGCAGAATATGGAATCGATGGGTTCAGGACTATCATACGGAACGTCATGCAGGATCTCAGCGACCCCTTATCACTAACAGCAGAGAAGACAGACATCCGCATGGTCACAAGGGATCGTACAGCCACGTCACGAACCTTGAGTCGAGAAATGGAGTCATTTGCAAGGCAACAAGTTTCTGCTCGAACAGTTCGACGACGTTTGCAGCAGTATGGATTGTCTGCACGGCGACCATAACTTCGGCTACCATTGACGCTGCGTCAAAGACAGGAGTGCCTTCAATGGTGTGATCAGCGACGAACCTGGGCGCGGGAATGGCATCACGTTATCTTTACAGATGAATCTGTGAAGGTGAATCATGATTCTGTATACAGAACCATGATGGAGGCATCGTGGAGAACACGCATTGCCAGCTTGCATTGGACATCGCCATACTGGTCCATCTGCTGGAGTGATGGTATGTGGTGCCATTGGATACACGTCTCGATCACCTCTTGTTCGCATTACCGGCACTTTGAACAGCAACCGTTACATTTCCGATGTGTTAAGGCCCGTGACTCTGCCCTATCTTCGAGGCCTCCCTAATGCTTTGTTTGAACAGGATAATGCACGAACGCATGTTGCCCGTACTGTTCTGAACTTCCATGATACAGAACAGGTTCGACTGTTACCCTGGCCAGCACGTTCTCCTGATCTGCCACCAATTGAAAACGTGTGGTCAATGGTTGCCGAGCGATTGGCACGCCATCACTCACCATCCACTACTGTCGATGAACTGTGGCATAGTGTTGAAGCTGCATGGACTGAGATCCCCGTACATGCCATACAATCTCTGTTTGAATCCATGCCTAGGCGGATAAATGCTGTTATTGCAGCCAGAGGTGGCTGCTCTGGGTACTGATTTCTCAAGATCTATATATCTTAATTTCCTGTAAATCTAATCACTTGTTCTTTCCACTATAAAGTATGTGTCCAATAAATATCGTTCTGCTATTTGCATTCCTTCTTGGTGTAGCAATTTTAATGGCCAGTAGTGTATAACCTATTACCTCCAGGTCATAATCATTATCTGGTAAACACAATATATGTGTCACATACTGCTAAAATACCCCTTAATATAACGTGATATTTCCTTTATAATGCTAAATAACCTTGAATCTAAGGATATCTTGCCTTACACTTAACATCAGTTTCTTATTTCGAGAATTTGTTAAGCTCCGTAGAAGTCTTCACACTTAGCATAATACTTACATTACGATTATAAAATCATTCTTAAATAGCTGCTCTGGTATTTGGATCAATATTTATAACCTGTGTTTTATTTATCCATCCTGTGTCCACAATCACGACTTTTTTTTAATTTGTGTTTCTATCTCTCTTTAACAAACTAATCATTACGTTTTTACATGTTATTTTTAAGATTTTATAACATATTTCCTAAACATATTTTAGCACCTTTATATTTTTAATAGTGCACTAAAGATATGTTCTACAGATAGATGTTGAAATGACATAAGCAAAACTTTGCTTTTTTATAGATAACAGCAAATTTATTATTTCATATATTACTGTAATCAAAAATAAATTAAAGATTTTTGAAATTTGTTCAATAATTTGTATATACTTTATGCAAAAATAAATTCTTTTGCATTCATATTTAACAATATACAATTCTGCAAATAATATTTGATTTATTTAGTTTTCCACTAAGTTTTTATGAAGTGCAGAAATGATAAATTTCTTCAAAAAATTTACAATTTGAAAATGTTCTACTAATATTGAAGTAGCTAACAAAATAAATCTTTATTTTATTTGTGCACTCAACTATTTTGTTGATTACTTAATAATATAATAATATTTTGTAACATCTTTGATTTTTTTAAAATTTTAAATTATTCTCTTCATTCAAAATTGAATTAAATATAAAAGTCAATAAAAATGTTAGTATGACATGATTTCAAATCTATAAAATAACGTACATTGTAATAAATCATTTTCATTAATCATAATACCTAAAATATTCTAAAGAATCTTAAAGTACCTCCTTATATAGCATAGGTAAGCATACGCGTAAAGATCATCAATGTTATAATGATTTTCCCTAAATCAAATAATTTTATGATTCAGAATTTCCCTAAATTTATTTGTAATTTTTTATTACAAATATTTATTAATTTGAGACTCCCTATAAATCTTATTTTAACATACAATCAAACCTAATTAACATAAATGAGTAGGATTGAATCCTTATTATGATATAATCACGATTATCAAAAGCAAATGCTACCAGTTTTGGTGAAATTAACCATTGTAATTCATTATCAAAATGATAGCAATTTCTATAATCTGAAGAAAAGTAGTTTCTTCATATCATAGTTACACTCTCCATTAAATACTACTGCAATCTCTAACTCATATTGATTTTCTTTGCACTTTGAATAAATGATGAAATTTATGAAAATATCTATGAGAGCAACTTCCCTGCTTCAAATTCTTTATGCGTAAAAGAACTGCTTGTTCAAACTTAATAGGAGTTTTAATTACAATAAACAATACCTAAAGAATCAAGTAACAAGAAAAAACTAGTATTTGCACAAAAATCAGCTCACACTCCATGCTTCCAATTATTAGTTTCATTAGCATTTTTAAGTGTTGATAACCAGTCTATTTCCAATGGCAAACAAGTGAGTTTATCAATCTGGAAAATATATAGTCAACATCTTATTTTCTCCTAAGACTCTGCTGCCACCCCAACTATTCCCAACCAACGCTTGCATTTATTAACTACTACATATGACAGACATACAGTTTTCAGAGTGTTTTTACTCATGCCCGTTACTAACACAGTTTGATCTTTTTCATTATCTTTTGTTGCAACGTCAGTAACATGAACTACATATCTTCAATACAGTCCCACTCCATTATAAGCCAAGCTATAATTCACCATTTTGATCTATTTCACTCTGAAAATAGTTTCATATGGAAAATAATAACGAAAAGTACTTAGTAATATAATGAAATTTTAAAAATGTAAGACACAGTAAAATGCGCGCGAGTGAAATTATTATCGTTCTTAATATTATCTTAAGTTTACCACATTCATTACCAACAATTATAATTCAAAGATATTTATGCATTTAATATGCTGAAAAACTTAAATTCAACTTATTCTCTTTACTTAGAAATCAAATAGAAAAATAAAGAAAATTAAAAAAACATATGACTTTAATTAGTGTGTGTGTGAGAGAGACAATTTATAAACTATTTAAACTCTATATTCAAATTGGAATATAGAAGTGGTTTGATATTTTAAATATACATATCGTATTTCCTGAATTTTATCACTAGGCATTACAAATACTATTTATTAATATATGACATTCATAAAGGTTTTAATGCGGAAGAGAAGGTTTCATAACCCCAGAAATACAGACCCCTGATTACATCCATCACTTGCTATCATCGAGATACTAATAAACATCTACTTGCTAATGGAAGGTATATGAACATAATGGTGGAGATTCGTATAATGGAATTTCAAATGGCTTTACTCTTTTCAATAATCCTTTACATATGAACCATTTTGATTACCTAACGGAGGAATACTTAACGGTATTGTCCGTTTATTGAAACAATAAGATACTGAATAATATTTATAAAGTTCAAAGCTATATATAAATATTTGGGAATCAGATGAAAACATTTTTAATTTCATTTCTAATAGTTAATGATAAAAATATGAAACAATTTAATTGATCACCTTAGATAAACTATTGAAATGTTCAGCTTCATAAAATTATAAAAAGTAATTATTATTATAATAACAACAAAGGTTTACTTCATTAATAAAAAAGTAAGGAAACATTTAAGCAAAAATATACTCTTAAATTACGCCTCAATCATTAAAGAAAACACGTTTATACTATTTTCTCAAATGCAAATTATATGCAAGACACTGATGTTTTTAAAACTAGACAATTTATTCGAGCGTGATAAAATGGCATTCAGATATGATATGATTATTAATACTCATTAACTATGTAAATTAAACGCGTCAGCTTACTCAATTCGGAAGCTTTTAAGTTCGAAGTTTTGTTAGTATAATTCTTAATAAGTCTCTGTCTTGCTGTTTGATTAGTCAAAAATTAGGAATATAATTATATTCTTTCAATTTACTTATTATATAATATTTTTAGTAATTTTTATTAAATAACTTTCTTTTAAAAACACTGAAAAGCATGATATTCTCATTTTTCACTGAGCATTCTGAATTACATGATTTGAAATGAATGTTTAACATAATCTCTCATGCTGAAATCAGAGGCTCTGTAAAATGCTAGTAGTTAATTTACTCATTTAATTAATGATATTAATTGAAAACTTCTCATTTCCTTCAAAATATTTTTATCTGTAGGACTATTTCAGAAACAATTAAATAAAAATTTATTGTAAACAACCTAACACCATTAGACTTATAACATTATACTTTCTTGAACGACTTTTGATTAAGAATGGGCCGTATTTTGTTATCAAAAGATAAAAAACCCAGATAAATCTCCTACAAATTACTGTATCTGTTTCTTATTTAGCGGAAACGAAGCATGAATCATTTGTCGTTCATTGGTGGTCAAGAAATTCACAGGAACGTAAATTTTATTATTTTTTCCCAAAGTACCACATCTGTTAATGTCACGCGTCATTATTACAAGCAATCATGAGGCTGCAGTTACAGTATATGGTAATTTAAACAAATAAGCAAAAAAACTTAGAAAACTTTAAATAAATTGAAAAAATATTAAAAAAAACTTCTGGAACGAAATTTATTTTAAAAAAATCATTTTGTGATGAGAAAACTTTCTTTTAAATCGACAGTTATTTTCTTCCATTTCAATGCAATTCTTTGTCTAGAACCGCTTTTTTCTACTGTATTATTTCAAGATCAATAAAAGAACATCTTTACTACAGTTGAAAATCAATATTTCATCGTCACTAGTTCAAATCAAAAATATTCAAAACATTCGAAAACCCACAAAATAAAAGAGCATAAGTGAAGGGAATGTAAGAAAAAGAAACTATGCTCCCAATCATTCTTTTAAAGTTTTCCCAATGAAAATATTTATTTTTATTTTTACTTATTTGCCAACGCATAATGCTTTTAAACAATCTCTTGAAGTGTAAATAACTAAAAAATGATAAAGTTCACAAGTTAAATTCTCTTAGTTACGTGGTTAAATTCGCCTAAAGAATTAGTAATATTTTTAAGTGCAAAATATATTTTAACAGCTGAAGACATTTTTATTTTATTCTGTAATGAGAAAAGCAGTTACACATCTGAATTTTTTAAGATAGTTATTGCATAATAGGTAAGATTATGCTTTATAATTTCTGAGTTTAATTAACTTATGACTTACACTATAATAAACAGGTACATTACACCCAAATATTAAACTCATATTTATTGTTATATTTTTTATTATATTACTTTTTAAGAAATTTAATACTCAAAAATTTATTACAATTTTCATGTTTAACTGTTTTTAGCAATTTACGAAAATTTATATGTATTTGAAAGTATTGCTAATAACACTGTTTTATAAATTATATTAATTCACTTCTTACAGTTAACTAAAACATTTAAATAGTAAGAGAGGTAATATGTGCGTATTTATGTGACTTTAAAACATTATTCTCTGTTTCTGTACAAGAAGATGTAGATTTTGAAATTTTTCAATCGAAAGTTTCAGATAGTCAATTTTGATTGCTAGTACATACATTTTCTGTTTTGGGGTGTACGAATTTTGTAGGATAATTTGACCTATGTATGTTCGACTGTGACATTATTGGTCAATAGACCAATAATGTCACTACAGCTAGCGGATTTAAACTGCAGAGTATATAACAGAAATACCAATTTTCTGAAGATTTTTATAACATGATAAAATGATTCCTTAATTTCGTCCACAATTCATTGAGCTATTGAATAAGAATTTAAACTAATTATAGATAACCATATTTTATAAGCGATAATCTCAATGGAGCATCAGAAGTAATCATTGTGTGCTTTAAAATGTTACTTCTTATTTGACTCTGTCAGATTGCGATGAAATTTATTCTGCTGACTTTGTTCAAAGTACTCTGTTTAAATTCGGGAGATGAATTATAGTATTATTTGATTCTGTTGAAGTTATTAAGTTAAAACAGTATGCCCGTAATCTCAAAGCAATAAATAAGCGCGTGGTGATTCAAAGTACTACGGTGATTTTGGAGAGGCTACAGTATTTTAGAATGTGTATAATAGTTCCTATAGTAAATTCAAGTCTTGTCTCACAGTAATTTGATCTCGGCTCTCACTTGAAATTTTTACATTTATTCATTGTTTCTTTGCAGCAGATTTTGTTACCAGCATCATTCATAGTTGCGTCACTGAGTCCAGTTGAGCATTTATTGGTCGATATCACATGCAAAATTTACAATCAAGATTGGAAACCTTTCTTCAAATTTTTCATAACTTTATTCAACAGTGTCTCCATAGAAACATCAATACCAATAAGAAAAATTATACAATTCAATCCTTAATTTTTATGATTTTAGCAACGTGGTAAAAAAGTTAATTGTATCTAAATAAAGGATTCTTTATTTTTAAAAGTTTATTTTTCATCATATTTGTAATTTTACATCGAAGTTACAACATAATAAAAGTTTTTAATTTTAATTAAATAATTGCTTATTTTTCATTATTTACAGAAGTGTAATTTAATAAATATTTAAGTATTAAAAGCTTATTTTTGAAAAGTTGAATTTTGCAAATTTTTAAGAGTTAGACATAGTTGATATAATACATAATATAGTAAAGATTAATTTAAATTTTATTTTGAAACACTGTAGGAAATAATTTTAAAATTTGAAAGGTAATTGATTAATTTTTTACGCAGAAGCTCATTCTATGTTTTTAAACTTTACTTCATCTTCAGATAAGGGAAATTAATGATGCTTCTGAGAAGATGTTTATTCTTAAATAAATTTGAAAATGCGTAGAATACACAATCTGGAAGGCAATTTATTGGTATATCAATTATAAGATAAGGAGAAAAATAAATTATAAAACGAGTTATAGAATGAAAAGGTATTTAATGTTCATAGAATTATTAAGTTCAATTACTAATCAGGGTCTAAATTAACTTAATTTTTTGCATATTTGTTATTTAAAATTTATTAGTAATATTGTTTCAAGTACTACAAAAATATTAATCACTTAAAATTGTCATAATATTTCTTTGATTTCAAACATTTAAATGTTATAATTCCTCATTATGGAAAAGAGGGAGTTGTATATTATATATATTTTCATTATAGTATATTTATTCTGTTTTTCCTGACAAATTATTGAAATAATATCCCGGAATGTTTCAGATATTTAATCTGAGGGAGACAAATAAATTTTTTCTATTATTTTTCAGTTAATCCTTAGTGTAAGAAATATTTTATACATCGTTAAAGAGTCTAAGATTTGATGAGGTTATTAAGATATTGATAAAGTTATTAAGAATGTTCCCTGAATTATATTGAAACATTTTCTTTATTTAATGTAAAATAGTGTTAATCGGCTGGCAATGGCACCACTCTTTAATGTGAAAGTTAGAGATAGCTTACAACCTAACAATAGTCGCTACATTAATATTAGTCTGATTCGCAATAGTTCTAATGTTAAACATATAGGGGCCAATGTCACTTTCCCAGAGAGGTATATAGGTTAAAGTATTGGACATAAGCATAGCTATAAATCACTGGTTAGTAAGCTAGTAAATAGGTGTTTAAAGTTTCGAGACTTTATCTCCAGATTACTGTTAATAGCCTTGTCAGAGTCAATAGGCATTTCGTGCTCTTCCATATAAAATATTGAGTTCTTAGAAATTATAAAAATTAAAGCTACAATTTTATAACAAGCCAAGAAAACCTTAGTGCAAATTTTGACTTTGGAAATCAAACTAAGGTACAGATAAAAATTATTTAAGGTATGAAGTGGAATGTTTGTATAGACAAGAATTGGAGATCGATTTGCTCTTAGAAGAATTTTTTTGTTAATTAGTTCCATAGAAACTCTGTAGAAAATTATAGGAGTCTATAAAATGTATATGTGAATTTGTAATATTAATAAATATAGTCAACAAATTTTTGTGTTGCACACTTCTTAAAAATAATATTTAAAAATTTAAAATTTTTATTATTAGTAAATTATTTTTATTAGCTGCAATTTATTATCATTTGGTTTATAAATTATTAGATTATAAATTACTTTATAAATTAGCAGTTATTTTTAACAAAATTATACACTACTAGCCACCCAAATTTCAACACCAAGTAAGACATGAGATATCACAACAAAATTTATTTTGTAGATAACATGTTGATCAGGCATCAAATGATTAAATTTATAGACTTCTGTGAAGTGTGGTTCCTGTCAAAATCAGTAGACTAAGTAGCCGCCATTGTTGGAGATCACCGCTGCCACACTCCTAGGCATTGATTCAGAGAGACTTTGAATGCGTTCTTGGAGTACAGCAGACCAAGTAGCTTCCACACGTTGCCAAATTTGATCGGGTGTGGCAACTGGGGATGTAATCTAGGTCAATCATGGAGCAACCATGGACCTCATATTTTCTATCGTCAAATGATCCGGAGAGTAAGCCGGCTAGGGAAGAAATTCAATCTGGTGATTGACGAAGAACCCTTGGACAATGTGTGTCATGTGTGGTCGTGCATTATACTGTTGAAATATGGGCTTGCCCATAATTTACAACATGCATTTCCGTTAACGCATGTTGTAAATTGTGGGCAAGCCCTGAAGGTAAGGAAAGACAACTAGTTCCAACACCTCAGAGATGTTGTTGCACCAGCATACTTCCCTGTACCTAGCCCTTAGATGAACTTTACCAGTTGGATAGAAGCAGCCGGATGGAGTCTTCGTGATTTTGAAGCAGGGAGCAAACAGAAGATTTACAAGACTTGACCTGCCACCCCCAGATGAGTTACCTCACCTAGAGGACATTGTGGCCAGATTTAGTGTGCCCCGGCCACCTTTAGCGAAAGCAACGGAACAAGTTGCAAAAAAAGGTGGAATTTCACACTTACAGGAAAACATGGAATTACAAATGATGAGAATACAATATGAAAGAATTACAATGTAGGAAAATACAAAGGATTACAAATAATGACTAAAAACGCACTGAAAAAAAAAGAATTTGAAGTGGAGCTCATAAATCAAAAACAGTCTATTAAAAAGAGTCCATTAAAATAGGTTGAAGCTGCAAATTGCTTAGTTAAGTCTAAGCACTTAGACTAAATAGTGAAGTCCAAGTACTTAGGCATGGGATATTAGCAGAGGAGGGTCACTGATGATTCTTCTTGAGCGACGTGAATAAGCACTCTTGATTAATTAGGAAGTCCATTAGTTGGTTTAGGTTTTCGTCTAGAGGTCTTGTTAGAGAGTACGGCTCGTTTCCAGTTAATAACCCACTGTTTTGCAGGGGTTGATAAATGCCACGTAGAAGTGAGTGGGCAGACCGTGAGATAGTGTATTGGGTCTCCCTCGTTGCCACAGGTACAATTTGGGGTGTCCGTTAGACCCACCCTGTAGAAGTAAGTAGGGAATGGGCCATGGCCGGTCATGAAAAGGATTTAATTCCTGGTCCAATTTAAAGATTTGATGGAAACTGTAGAGATGATTTCATGTACTAGACGACCAGTAGAAGCAATGGACCAGTATTCCTGCCATTTTTCCTTGATCCATTTGTGTAGAGTGTGCTTGACTGAGCAGCGTGGTAGGGGGAGATCTACATGATGAAGAGAAGAAGAGGCTGCCTCTTTTGCCTCCATGTCAGCTGCCTCATTACCCTCTATTCCAACATGACCTCAGAGATGTAGCGTTGGCTGTTTAGAGTACCGGCAATGCGTGCTAGAGGCGTGAGAGAGTGATATCCAATACTGCCCCATACCATAATATCTGGTGCAGGACCACTGTGGCGATGCATAACGCAGCTGTTCATAATCCCCTACAGTATCTCCAGACTATCTTGGTGTTGCAGACAGAAGCGTGACTCGTTAGTAACGATAATTTCATTTCATTCTACCGTCCACATACTTCTTTCATCGCACCATTGGTGGCGGAGAGGTCTGTGGTTCTGAGTCAAGGGTAGAGGAACCAATGGACGTCTTGCTAGCAGACCACTCTGCTGTGAACCATGTCGAATAGTACGCGCAGGCACTGGATGATGCGTTACAGACTGAAGGCGCTTTGCTATGGTTCATGATTGGCTGAACGATCCGTCAGTGATATGAGCACAATTGCCTCTCATCAATTGAAGTGGTGCACAGAGGTGTTTGAGATTGAACACGTCGGTCCGTCGTATAGTTTTTCTTCCAATGATTGCAAATCGGAATTATAGTTGCTTGGTTTCGTCCAAAGCGACTACCGATTTTTCTAAAAGATAATCTTGGTTGGCCACTTTCCTTCCTCTGTTGAAAAAATTTGATCAAAAATGATCGCTGTTTTCTACGAATCATTGTTTTTTTATTGTTTTCTTCGTCGTTTCGCCATTTCGGCTATCGTTTTTTGAAAAAACCACACGAAAAACAAAACTGCCGAATTTGAAATTATCGATATTTCCAAGCCTTAAACTGCGTTTTGAAGCCGAGCCAGAGGTGCGCGTGATGTGCGTCTGCTCTGAAATTCTAATCATTTGAATATCCGACCTCCACTAATGCATGTTGAAAATTTCATGTTCGTTGCATACTTTCTTCAGGGTCATTCATTTACAGTCCCCAGCAGTGTACATTGATACAAAAATATAAATTTTGTCAATAAATGCTTAACAAAAATATTATAACAACTTTAAATTTAAAAAATTTGGTTTCTTTTTTCAAAAATTTGGTTTATAATAGAAAGCATAGTTAATTTAATAAATCACCTATAACTCGGTCAAGAATATACACATTAGTTTTCACGGTATAATTGTTTTTTATAGTTCAAGACATTTATATATTTTCATGAAACTACATCTGCTGAATGAGCTATTGGCAGTGGGTTATGTGGAAATTCTATGAAAACTATTCTTCAGATGACTAAACGAAATAAAATACTTTTTAATACATTCCAACAATTCTGATTGGAGAAAACTTACAATAACTAATCGGAAAGATCACTTCCAACTTAGAGATCTTAAGATTGATATCACAGTGATTGGTGAACAATAGATAAGTGCTTAGTTTTGATTTTTTCTTTTTTTTTGGCAGCATGAGTATCTTCGTATGCTCTGTCTTCTCCCTTCCCATACATAACTTGAGTGTGATTCAATACGCATGAAATTTCCTTCCGAAATGTAGTATGTGTTGATTGTTCAAACGCTTTAAGACAGATTTCAGTTGTTAAACTTATCTGTCGTAAAAAAAAACTTATGTGTGTTGTCTAATTCTTTATTTCAAATTTTGAAAAACTTCAAGGAAAAATAAAATTTTTATCTTTAGTGTGGTATCAGCGATAGAGATAATTAGCAATATTTTCCTCGAAACTGTTTTTAATTAAATTCTGATTAACAACCAACTCACCGATTTAACTTGAACTGAATTAATGAATTTTTTTACTACATGTTTGCTTAAATAATTTTACTTTATAAATGAAAAACACTTTAACAATATGATATAATATATATATATATATATATATATATATATATATATATATATATATATATATATATATATATATATATATATATATATATATATATATATGTGTGTGTGTGTGTGTGTGTGTGTGTGTGTGTGTGTGTGTGTGTGTGTGTGTGTGTGTGTGTGTGTGTGTGTGTGTGTGTGTGTGTGTGTGTGTGTGTGTGTGTGTGTGTGTGTGTGTGTGTGTGTGTGTGTGTGTGTGTGTGTGTGTGTGTGTGTGTTCCATTTCTACAGTGGAAAGAATTTGGCACTCTCTACTGACGTAAATTCAATTATAAATCAAATCTTATTTTATAAAACGCACGAAAAACACTTTTTTCAATATTCACTGATAAAATATTTCTTATTAACTCTTGATAAAGGGAATGAAAGTACGAATATTTGCATTATTTATTTTCATTTATATCTCCATTAGCACAAGAAACGATACAAAGAATCATTAGATTCCCTAAGAGAATATATAGTTATTACTTTAGTATCACTATATGAGCTTCATAGTTAAGAATGCAACTCAAAAAGTATAGTGAGCAAAGTGAAATTGATGTATACTCGCGAACCATATATTTCAGCTTTTCACTTTTGTCTTTATTTTCTCCCAAATCCTTGCCATGTGTAGTTGTTTTTCAACACCTGCTGAAGTGGTAGCTCTCGACTTGGGGATATGCATTTTTCCCTAGTGAAGACAAAACGGAATGGTTTATGACCTCTACGAAACTAGTGCTCATTTTAAAAAAGTTCTTTCTGATGTTTTCAAAGAATAGCAATTTCTTTTCGAGAATCAAAGGGATTTCTCTTCGGTTTCAACTTTAAAATTGATACATATAAATTATTTTTCTTTATCAAATAATACATTTTTAGTTTCTTTTGGAATTATTTTGGAAGACCTCAATACTGTACTTCTAAGTAATTACCAGAACATTTTGAATTATACATTGTTTTCAAAAGAAATTAGGAATATTCTTTAAAAGTTTATAATTGTGTTTATTTATATTTATCCTTTTATTCCAAAAAGGAAGTTTTTAATTAGGATGTATTCTGAGAGCAGTTAAAAATAAGGTGATTGATATGAAATATTTAAACTGCTAAATTATTATAATAAAACTAAAGAGTAAAAATATTCAAATAATAACATAATTTTGAATTTTAAAGAAAATTTTAAAATATTTAGTAATTGTAAATAAAAAGCTAATTTTTTCTAAATAAATTAAATTTAACTTGAATCATTTATCTGTGATCAAAATAAAACTGTAAAAAGTTTATTTCGTTAAGAACTTTTGCAAATTTGATGAATATGAGAGAAGAAATATTCTATGACCATTTTTATTTATGAAAAATTTATGCTTTGACAAATTCTAAGCAAATAAAGAGAAAAAAAATTGAAATCACATTCTTCATTAGATTTATGAGTTAGAAATATGTTTTTCAAAATATTTACCTATATATTATGTATTTTATGGATTCAAAATTTTTTTAATATGGAATAATTATAACTGTAAATGCATTTGAAATATTAATATGAAAACAACCGATTACAAAAATATCAAAACTACTTGATAACTTACTTTGATTTTAGAGATTTTATTGTTAAGTCGGAAATCAGCTTGAAATAATTAGAGATCAGATTAAAATTTGTACAGTTTACGAAGACTACTAAATGTTTTAATTTTTTATTACATTTTTTAAAACTAAGAACCAATGCAAATTCAGATAGATTTATTTGTAATCAAGAAAGAGGAAATGTCAACAAATATAATAAGAATTTTTATATCTAAATAGAGTTTTCTAAATTTAAGAATTTTTCTGTAAATAATATATATATATATATATATATATATATATATATATATATATATATATATATATATATATATATATATATATATATATATATATATATATATATATATATATATATATATATATATATATATATATATATATATATATATATATATATATATATATATATATATATATATATATATATATTATATATATATATATATATATTTATATTTATATTTATAGTAGAATCTATTTCAAAAGTGTAATAATTCCCAAGTGAAATCGATGCATTTTCTTCATGCATATTTACATTTAATTTACAAGCAGAATATCCAAAAATGTAGCCTTTTATCCCCAAAGGTACCACTTCACTTGGAGGACATTGCTATCACTATCTTTTTTACGTGCTCCAGCCTTTATTAGTGAACATGACTAATTTTTGGCTGGTTGGAGAATAAAACTTACTACATTTTGGTAACGAGAACGACTCCCTTAAAACTAAGACACAACTACCAAAATATTTTTGTTCTTTTCATAATGTATAGTAAGATTTATCACAGCTCAACACCAAGTATTAAGGGATTAGTGCTTATAATACATTTATTAATTTTTTTGTGATGTCCTTCAATAGATTTGTATAAGAAAAGCATTTGTTGCGCACAACAAGGATTTTTTAAATAATAATTCTCAATCATATGTTACTTATACTGAAAGTTAACATTTCTTCAATATAAGATAGAAAATCTCCTGTTTATCTCTTATTTTAAATTTAGATACTAGAAATGATAAATTATTCATTCAGTAAACATACTACTCGAAAGTATTGATTCAAAACCAACTCAAATACTCTTCAGCGAAAATAGACCGCTGTATGTGAATAAACCTTCAACGTAAAAATCACCAACAAAGAAAAGACACATGTCCAGTATACATATAGAAAAGTTATATTGCGAATAAAGCATGTTTTCCTCCTTCTAGTAATTTTGTTACTATCCTTATTATGAGTAGTATTCTTCCGTAAGATCTTTTCCTTAAATTAAAATTTATTTGCCTTCTTTTTCATCGTCAAATCATAAACTTTACAATATGCCTTAGTTTAAGTATTTAAATAGATATTTATTAAATAGACTGATAAGTGCTTAAAAATAAAGTAATGTAATGTATTTACCAACTAAATTTTATCTGAATATTTATATTATAATGAATAACTATGTTATTGGGTTATTGGAAAGTATTTTCTTTAAAAAATGAAATTCCTCTTCATTGATTTTTTCACTTCGTTTACTGTACTGAATATTTAGAAAGCAATGTGTTTTTCATGTCAATTATTTTTGATTGATGATATTTGTTTATCACATTGTATGCATTAAAATTTTTATAGAGTAATATAATCAAAGCACACTACCATTTAAAGTTTTAATAGCATAGAGTTTTAAAAATATTAAAATTTTCGCATGGAAACTGTTAAACTTTTAATATAATGCTATTTTCTGTTTATACTACAAACTATTTTTCTCGAAATAACTTCTATCTTAAAAACATTAGTGAGTGCACTTATATTAAGTATTAAATTTTAGAAATATACTCACTTATACTCGGTGTTAAATTTTTTGAAGTTTTAATTGAAATTTGTTTAATAAGTAGTATTAGTAAACATTTTGCTGAAAAAAAACACAATGTGATTTTTTAATATTGAAGGTAAAAATAAGCAGGAAAGTAGTTAGATTCAAAAACTCACTTCAGTGTTCACCATTGAAATTTCAAAAAATGAAAAAACCTAATAATTAAGTTCATTTATTATAGAATTTTTGATAAAAAATATTCTCATCTCCTTGGGCCAATATTTTTAAAAGTTTTATCGCATTACAAAAGTTTATTAAAATTTGCTTGTTGTAATGCCAGGGCTTCTTTGAATAATCCTATATAAAGAGATAATTTTGATTTTTTTAATAAAAATATCAATTTAATTTATCTGCTATTCTTTTAAAATTTCAAATCCATAATGAAATTAAATATTTCAATCGTATAATTTTTCTTAAAATCAAAATAAATTTTTCTACTCTTTCATATATGATTTAAACTATTGTGTATTGAAATATAGAATACTGTCTTTTAGATATTTTTAATAACCCCATTAAATATGATACCCTAAAAAAATGTTTCTTAAAAGTTAATATTTTATAGTTATACTAACATACATATACTTTAATTAACATACTTTAGTATTTGGAACACACATTAATAGGAGAAGGGAAGTTTCCCAATTAAGGATTCAGTTCTAACTGTAACCTAGCAGACATATAAGTTGGACAAAGAAAAATGTTTATTTCGTATGCTTAACATTATCGCGTTATATTTCTTCATTTTATTATTCTGAACAATATTATTTTTATCATTTGATTTTAAAAGAAGAAATGGGATCTTGTCTCTGCAATAGGTCTCTGCAAACAGACGGTAGAAGAAATTTCTTGCAATAATGCTTCAAAAAGTAAACAAAATTTTATTTTCTATTTAAATATATTATTTATTTTAGTAGAGTATACAGCTAATATACTTAAATATATTATCTGTTTACTTATTTAATGTGTTAATAATTTCAAAAATTATATTATATTAATTTTTAAATTAGGTGCTTAAATTATTTTAAAAGAATTTTCAGCTTAGTTAAATATTGAAATTGATTATGTATATGTATGAAACATTTGTTCTTTATGTACATAGTAATGAATAGGATATTAATTTCCATGCATAATTTTTCTTTGTAATGTACTTAAAGTTCTAATATTAGTTACTGTTTATAATTATAAAGTGTTTTTTGTGTAATGCAAAAAATTGTATAACATTTATTTTTGTGTTTAGTAAAGTTATTAAATTATTTCTTAAAAGTGTTTTTCTAGTAAGGTCAGTAATTCCTTTCAATCTTTTGAAATTACAGCTTATTTTTATTAGTTTCACCGTAGATTATGAAAAAATTGAGAAATTTCAATTATAAACATTTTTATCATTAATTGTAATACAGTATTGTTTCATGCTCATCTGCATTTTTCATAACCGAGTTATATTTAAAAATTTATAGAAATATATAAAAATATATTCCATTAAATCATTTCAATGTTCTATAAATTCACTTACTCTAAGTACTCATCGCTCAAATGAAATTTTGATTCATAATTTATTACCCAATTTTTTTTATAGTCTTAATTGTTTATCTGTGAAAGTCCAACGTGAAGTGTATGTACTGATTTTATGCTGCTGAAGTAAAGTAAATTTTATCTGTGCATATTACATAGCTTTTTATAGATTTTTCTAAGATATGTTACTAAAAAAATTGTTTCAATCGTAAGTTGTTATAGCATAAGCTAGTCAAAGCTAAGTTGTATGTACTAAATTATTGAAGATTATATAATTTATTTTATAGACTTTTTTAAGTGAAATGTACTTAAACCAATGATATCTTGTTAAAGGAATTATGTGTGTTTTTTAATATTTAATTATTTAACTGTCAAGATAAATCATATTGAGTAATTTAAGACATTTTTGCATAAAAATGTAAGGACTATCATATTTTCTCTTAATATAAACATATTAATTTCCTACTAAAATAATCAAAATTAACATTTTTTAGATATTAGTGAATTATTTTTCATTAACTGTCATCCTTTAACACAGATTAGTAATTTTGTAAATTTTCAAGGTTAATAATGTTATAAATTCCAACTTTAAAGTTTTTAAATTTGATAAAAATAGAAAAATAGGTGATTAAAATATTTGTAATTTAATCAGCTCTATAAATTTTGATTTGAAAGTTTCACTTGCCACATTGATTAATTTCAATTTTTAAATTTAATAAAATTTTAACATCAAAGCTGTATATAATATATAACTGCATGTATTTAGAACAAATTTCGCTTATAATAATAATTAACACCACAAAAACTATATGAAAATAGAATAAAGAAAGTTAATCTAAAGAAATATTATACACTTTTTTATAATTTTTTCCTAACATTTCGTTTCATGGAATCAATCGATTTAACACATGAAGCATTTATTTAATCCATTAACAGATGTCGTGCAAAAAAACTAATAAATTTTAGATTTATAAATTTATTGCAAATAAATTTTTTATTTTATCACTTTGTCGAAAAGGAATATTAAATTAATGCTTCAATGTGACAAGAAAATATCTTATAAATTTTGACGTACTAAGTTAAGCATTCAGAGTAGTACATTTTATGGTCTAACAAAAATATGGTGACAGTTCGTTTCTCGGTTACTTCAGTTGGATCCAATGCCTTTAATGGAATCTGTTTTTTCCCCTGGTCTTCGCTCTATGCTTTAGTAGCAGTATATTTAAAATTATAATATTTTTTCAGTTTTGCTTTCCCAGTACTGTAATTTAACAAGGAAAACTCTATCATATAAAAGGTAAAGTACTTGATACTTTCAGTGATAAATTTTCTAAAGAAAATTATTTTAAAACTAAATTTTAATACTGAAAATTTTATGTTAGATTTTTTCTCATCCAATTTGTTGTAAATGTCATATATTATATTAAATTTTAATTTTTAAAAATAAGGTAAAAGAGCAAGGGATCAAAGAATGACTACAAACTTTATGAAACAAAAAAGTAAAGTTATTCAAAATATAACAAGTTAAAAAAGTTAAGAAAAATTTTTCTTTAAGCGATTTAATTGATTTTAACACCTCTTTTATTTAAATATTCAAAGACAGTTTTTAAGTTTAAATCAGATAATCGAAGATGTATTTGGAAATAAATTACATATTTTAAAACATGATCTCTCTTCAGTTAAATCATTATTTATTTTTAAGAAAATGAAATTATGAACTCTTATTCATTTAATTTGTGAATATCTGAAACAAGAAAGTCATAATAATCTAGATTGATCAACATTACAAGTTAATTATCAACATCTATTACTCACTGAGAAAAAAATAGATGTACTTATAAAACATCGTCATTATTGAATATAACTTTTAAATCATTATTTATTGCTACATTCATCACAAGCTTATTCAGAAATATCATTTTGTATTAAAGATTTTTTAACGATAAATCTTTTTCTTCATTTATTTTTAATTTACACTCATGCATATTAATAAAGCAGTACATCAAAAAATCTTCATGTAGGAGCTATACACCAAAAGCTGAAGAAATCTCTCTGGTAATATTTTCATTTTGCTAAGAATCGTTTTAGAGGCTCATATTTTACGTGTATAGTAAAATGATGTAAGCAACGGATATTTATTTATATAATTCAGTTTAGTTTTTCAAGTATCTAATACTAAGATGAATATTATTTCAATTCTCTTAAAATAAAATTCAACGAGTTAATTTAAGCTCATTGTATTATAAATGACCTTACTTTAATTAATAAAATCTATTGTTTCCTCATTGTGAGCAGTTTAATTTTGTGAGTGACTGAAATTTTCCAGGAAGTGATTCAACTAAATGAAAGAGTTACTATTTTAATGCGACAGGAACAAGATATCAAGCTTATTTTTTTACTCACTCAAGAAATAATCAATATAAACTTCAGAGTACTATCAAACATGACAGCTATATATTTTACGGGTATTTTTGTTATAAATTTATATGTGTACTATTACTGACTGTTTACTTACGAGAATAAGAAGCATCGAATAAACAAGATACCATTCACCTTAGGTGTATATAACTATAAAGATAATTCTCGCTAACTTTTTATTGAAATTTTAATTAATGAATTTATCTAGGAAGCAATTTAAACAGCTTTAATCAAACTAATAAATTTAAATAACATTTATACAAATAATTGAAATAAACATTCCCCAAATAAATAAAATTTCTTGAAATAAATTAATAAGATGAATTTTATTTATTTGTTTCAACTCTTTGTCTTATAAAAATAATTTTGTTTTAATAGCTTTTTTTGATTCTGAAAACTAATGAGATATACTTTAAACCGTCATTTCAATAATTTTGCTTACTTAAATTGCTATTAAACTTTGATGGGTTATTCTTTGGTATGATTACGTGAGTTCTCAATAAAAGAATAATTGTTTTGATTTTATAGGGTAAATCCTTCAGTGTTCTTATTTTAAAAAGTTGCTATTGGCTAAAATAAAATTCATTTTGAGTGAAAATAGTAAACTATGATTTTAACTTAGATACTTCAAAAGCATTTATTTCATTAAGAAAAATAATTTTGAGAAGTTAAAAAATAACGTACTATAGTTAAATTAACGATAACTTCATTCAAAAAGAAGATAGATAATTTATTTACAAAATATTTGAAATGAAAATACAAGGTGAGTAGAATTTTATAAATGAAAAGCAAGTAAAGCAAAAATTACTGTCAAAGAATGATTTTTATCATTAAGCTATTAATAGTTAAAAAAACAACAAAAATGATTATTGCTGTGCTATAAACGACAATTTTTCTGTCAAATTAATTATCAATTAAAACATTCTTTTAAAATTTATAATTAATAATCATTTTGAAAGATTTACTATCTCATCTAAAATAGAAGAATAAATTTGCTACTCTTTGACAACAGTTTTGAAAACATAAATTCTTCGAAATATTATGATATAGCACAAATATTTAGTACTGAAATCAGTTTAGGCTCTGCATACACAAAATTAAAATTGTGTTTCAACTGTGAACAAACTTATTAAAATTGTGATAATTTTTAAGAACATTAAATATTTTTATTGCTCTAAGCATCCAGGAATTCTTAGATAAATAAATCTTAATTTTGAAAACCACTAACAGATAAAATTATGAAAGCAGAAGAAGATATTGATAAGAGAAATACTATAATATGCTTATCAATAATGCCTTGTTACCAAGCTTTAAGAAAAAGATATGATATAAATAATTTCTACAGTGCTGATCTATAAAGTATCATACTATTATAACTTTTGGTAACACTTGAAATTATCTTTAATATTTATTTTGTTTCATTCCATATGTTATATTTGCTTTTATATACAACTAGTTGAAGCTATGTAAAGATATATTTGCTTCTTAAAATAATTTAATTTATACATTTAAAGAGAAAATACCATAAAATGTCTAACTTAGTTTATTTAATGTGTGTTAATCTTTTTTTTAATATATTTAATTGATGGAAATAATTTTAGGGAAAGGTTTTGATTTTTTAAGATTTTTATGTTCATTTTCATTGTTTCCTTGAAGAATTGTTTATTTTTGATTCAGGAATTTAGATATGTTAAAGTTAATTATTAAATTAAAGTTAAAAAGTAATGATGATATTTGAATTTTTAATTTAAAAGTTGATACAAAATAATAGTGATTCAAAATATACCCTAGAAAATAAATTTGTTTATCTTATTAAAAATAAGTAATTTTTTTGTAAAGAAATCATTAAAATAGGTATTTAATGAAAGTATTTTACTTATATTCCGAAATTTTCCTTTAAAATTTTTTGATGGCAATAAGATATTTTTCTTAGAAGGAAAATAAATAAGTTTTGGAATTTACATTCACTCATTATTTTTTTATTTATAGTTTCGTATAAATGAAAAAAATCATTAGACATATAAATTGTAAGCAATTAAAAATGAAATTAAAAGAATTTAAACTCATTTAACCTTTGATTTTTAAAATTTTATTTTACCTGTTAAAAATATTTACCGAAATTATCTCTTGTTTATTTTTAAAATATTAGAAATTATAGTGTATAGAAAATATCATTTTATTCGAAATGAATAAGAGAGTGTGTGTAAGATAAAAAGAGAAAGTAGATAAAGTCACATAATTATTTATTACAAATCATCCACATTTATAAATAGATCTTAAAAAGAATAAAATATTTCAAATCAGTTAAAATATGTGAAAAATTTAAATGCATGAAATACTTTTACATATAATTAAAAAAATTAAAAATAACAACATTCACTTTATGATTATAATTCCAACGCAAACAAGTTTTATGAGTGTTTAAACCCTTTATCATTCTTAAGGATAAAGCCTTCAAATATTGCATGTAGAACTTGACATTTTTTCCTAGAAAGAGATTGCCAATAGAATATTTCTAGGGAGATAGTATAAAATGTGGATGTCTTAAAGAAAATTCATTATGTCCATGTCATCTTAAAAAGAGATTTTAATAAAGAAATCAAGAGAATTAACTCATATATTATTTTAGGTTGTTAACCCAAGTGCAGTAAAATATAAGAGAATTATATATATATATATATATATATATATATATATATATATATATATATATACATATAAATATTTTTTTAAAATTTGTTAATAAAATAAATTTTTATATTTAATTCCTTATGATATAAATACTTTATATCATAAAGAAATATATATATATATATATATATATATATATATATATATATATATATATATATATATATATATATATATATATATATATATATATAATTTTATAATAATTTCATCATTTTGCTTACATGAATGATGAAATCAAAATCCATGAATATATTTTTCAAATAAATTTTAGAAAATACTGTATAAGAAAATATTTTTGAAATTCACAATTATGATTTTAAGAAATTTAATGTTCTTCACTCTAACAGCAAGTACATGTAAGTAATCATTTAAACATTTCTGGCAATACTGCAACATTTTTGACTAGCGAAATGTATTGCGTCGTTTTCATCTATATGTTGATTAACGCTCCTTTTCTAGGAGTATTACGACATTCAAAAGCCTCCTCTGGGATTTGATCCCTGTTTGGGAAATAAAAATAGGACGCTAACCATTAGTAATTAATTAAATCTTTTGTAACAAGATTAATAGTACTAAGCAAAATCACATGTTCAAGGAAAACAAGCAAATAAACAATTGCATGGCAGCAAAAATAATGTGAATATTATTTATATGGCAACATGGAAATTGTTTTGTGTTATGTAAGCACAATATAAATTCCCTATTTGTGTGTTTACTTAGATGACTTAATTATTAACATATAATTGAATACATACAAAATTTTAATTTTGTTTCAGAACTTTCAGGTGATTACATTTTTAACTACAGTTCTTAATTAAATATATTCTTCAAAAATTGCTGAAAAGTTTTCAATGGATATATCATAATTTAAAAAAATGTATCATAAAATAATATAACAAATAAATATTCATTATATACATACAAGGGAAAAACATTGAAGGAAACATTATAAAAATTGTCATACTTGTGTACACACACGTAAAATATGTGCATTAATGTAATAAGCTCTTGATTAAAACTAACAATTTAATTTACGATAAAGTGAAGCCTATTATCTTTACTTAGAAAATCAGTATTAATTACAATATTAATTAGTACACTTTAAAACCAGATTGGAGTTCATACATTAAATTAAATACTATTGGTTAGTCATAAGTTCGTTATTGGCTTTGTCAAAATTCAATAGAAAATAAGTATTGTCAGCACTTACTAATGATCAAACTCATTGAATGAAATTGATTCTGTAATCCACATTTTCAAACTAAAGGATTGAATATTTCATATTAATCACAAAGGAAAGCTTTTAAAATAATGAACTGTCTCGTTAAACGAGAATCACTAATATCTGTTATTTTTTAGAGTTTTATTCAAGTTGAATTTAACCCCATAAACACTTTTTTTATAAATTAAAACTTACCTAAAAGAAAGACCAGCATAATTTGTTATGTATCTGTCTGGCAAAATTCTCTAAACTTATAAACATTAAATTTTTTTAAAGAATAGGTATGAAAAAAGATTTTGTCATTCAAAAAGTGCACTCACACACAATATACTTTTTTTAAAATGTGTTTTAAAAATACACACAAAATCAAGATTTATTAATATTCAAAGAATGAGTGTTCTAGTTTAATTTTTTAAATAAAATTACAATTCGAAAAATTAGTTTTTAAAATTGTAATTTGAGCTTAAGTATTATTTTGGATATTTTTGAATAAGGAAAGAATGTTAGAGAGAAAAACTTTTTAAAAAAATATCAGAAATTCTTATCTTTGATGGAATTTGAATATCTTTGGAAATTTTGATGGATTTGGATTTTTTGAATAGTTTTCTGTTGCTGCAAAGAAATATATATATATATATATATATATATATATATATATATATATATATATATATATATATATATATATATATATATATATATATATATATATATATATATATATATATATATATATATATATGTAAACACATAAATATTTTTTAAAATTTGTTATTAAAATCAATTTTTATATTTAATTCCTTATGATATAAATACTTTATTGTGTGCTTAGGAAGTTTCATTGTTACATGAAAAATATGACTTGCAAAAATATTCCAGTGTATCAATATATTGGAACATTTATATTGTTAATTTTCAAATAATAATTAATGTTTCTTAAAGTGCACTACAAATATAATTAAGCAGCAAAATTAGGTTTTGGATTATAATACTTTCATGTTTCATTATTTTCATACATCACAGATTTACTCATCTACAGATAGACTTCCAAGATATACTTAATCATGTTCATGTCTGGGGACATAAGTGACCAATGGAAATGCTTAAAACTAGAAAAATATTCATGAAGATACTAAGAAGAAACTTTCGACTCATGAAGTGCTGTCTTATCTTGCTATAACAGTTCTAGTTAATCGGAATGAACAATGGATATGAATGAGTGTAAGTCATCAGGCAAGATGCTTACGCATCAGTCACCTGTCAGATTCAGTTCTATTTGTATAAGGGGATTAATATCACACCTGCTTCACACTTCATGTACCACCATAGAGATTCGACAATCTTGAATTGCCCTTCGTTGCCAACTGGAGTCGATATATTCATTAAAGGTTTCACAATTCATACCCCTGATACAGTAGAAAACTTGATTCTTCAGACCAGGCGATCAGGTCATCTACAATGCAGTAGTGATGTTTGCTGGGCCAAATGGTGTATAAAGCTAAGTACCATTTAGTCAGTAACCATATAAGTGTTGGCCTTTGACTTCAACATCTCACATGAAAATTTATTCTATCAGCAGTTTGCATGATGGCACGTGAGGATTCTACAGCCTTAAAAAATAAATTTGAGGATTTGTTTAACGGCTATCTTGTTTAAGAATTCTCATCAGTCGTCTATGTTTCCTTTTCTTCAAGCGCTTTTTACAGCAGGCTCATTGACAGTGATTTGATCTATATGGAATAGTCAATATTCACGGTACATTAGGAAACTGAATGTACCCGAAAATCTGAATTGTGTAGCTTCCTCCGTGATCACCTGTGTGCTCAGATTATGGCACCACGTTCAAAGACACTTAAATCCTGGTAAACTGCCATGGTAGTAGCAATAATCAATCTAAGTGCCTGGTTTGACGCATGTCTTATATAGGTGCTGTCTACCATACAGTATCTTCGACTGATTGTATACCTTTAATATTGGTACTAATTTTTCTGGCATATGTGTGTATGAATATTATAAATTAAAAAATAATTTATGGTTTTTAATTTTCATAACATAATAATTGCTTCATTAAATTATCTATTGCTTATTTGTAAAATGCAATACATAACAATTGCACACAATAGTTATTATCATCAATTGATTTAGTTGCTAGCTATTAATGCAAAGAAATAAACATTATAAGCTACTACAATCTACAAGAATCTTTCTAAATTGTATTCTGTATTTGCAATGAATCAGTTTTTGAATACAAGCATGGAAAATATAATTTCTTAATGCTCAACACTTTCATGATATGTTATAATTATTTGTGATACTACATATATATAGCCACATATTATATAATAAAAATTCTTCATAATAATACAAATAATGATTCTTAAAATTTATAAATTTATAGAATATTATAAATTGAAAATTTCTTATATTTTCCATCATTTTATTTTTCAATATTTTCATTATACATTAATGGTTTTGTACTTTTCGTGAAACCTATTTCGGGAAAAAACATTGAAATTTTACTTGAAAATTACATATAACTAAATAGTTTAGTTCTAATTTATTTTATATAATTTGTTTTATTTTATATTTTTTTGAAGTTGGTAACATAAATTTAAATGTTAGAATTAAAAAAATATTTTAAAAAATGTGACATCTTTATTCCAAATTATTTTGATAAATATCTAAAGTTAAAAGCTAAAAAATAGATGGGAAATAAATATTTATGTAAAAACAAAATAAATATTTAAAAGAAATATTTTAGAGTGTATGGAAATATTATATGAATTTTGTCATTAAAATAAGAAGATTATAGATAAGTATAAAAACGTAATTAATTATTGTTGAGAAATGGAATTTTAAATTCTATTAAAGTTACGTTGCATGTGATTTGCTTATAACATTTATTTGATATGTAACATTTTTAAAGTAAATTTAAGCCTTTGAATTTTAATTTTAGAAAATTAAATTGCATTGAAATTGACTTCTGAAGAGGGACATTAATTTCTTTAAACTGCCATATGTTTTCAAAGAAAATTTACGTCAGTGAATTTAAGTGATGGAAAACTGTAAAAGAGAGAAAGTAAATTTATAATTTTCAATAAAATATTTTTGTAAAATTTATTAACTACCCTACAACAAAAAAACTACTTTTTATCGTTTTGTAAGGCTTTATTTAAATGTATTTAGTTATTTTATTACGGCACACATTTCAATGCATTAAATTATCTTTTTCTTGATATTGCTTATAATAAGGGAACGCAATCCGGTCATATACTCTAGCTGCTCAATAATTAAGCAAACCTTTTGAAATATTCCTTAATGACAAAGAAAGAAATTATGAATCATTTTGAGTTTAATTAGCTGCAAACATACTCTGGCAGCCCATACTCCTTTATTGAAAGGACAAACTTACACATTACTCATTAATTTCGCACTTATATATATATATATCTCGAGGACTTTATTTTAAATACAAAAGATTAACATCTCAGAGCTTAATTGGGAATTTGGAAAATGGACTCGCGTTACTTCACTTATACCCCTCCTTCCGATCTCATTCACTTTCCTTTTGAAGAATCGGTCTCGCCACCATAAAATTCCTTTTTTCTTGCAACTTGTGATTGGACAACTGTTTTAAGTTATTAATGATACTGGAGTTTTTATATTTTTGAAAAGTTATGAGCACATTAGCCAAGAGAAGTAAAAATTAATTGCTCCTCTCCTCTTATTATGAGCATTAGTCAAATAATCAGAGACTGGTTAAAGTTAATAACCTTCCAATGATTATTAGTTGTGGGGGAGGAAATGGGGTAAATACTGCTATAACTACCTAGGTACCTTTTAATTAACATGATTCAACTATGGAGTTACAAATGTTGAAAAGTTTGCTCATTGCAATTGAAGCCATTTATTTTATGGAAAATTTGTGCGAAGTGATAAAGTTATATTTTATTCGCTGAAAGTTATGGGATCAATATAATTCTCTTGTTGTTCTCTTATGCTTTTTTCTACATCGGATATTTCTTTGAATTATCTTTTTAAACAAATACATTTAATGTTTAATATTTTTATTCCTTGTCTATCAGTGATGAACATTTACCTGTTATTTCTAAATTTGAAATTGCATTGAATAATTTAGACAATTGATATTATTGAATTGTCTATAGAATATTTAATTTATTTTTCTTATACACTTGAATTATATGTTCCTTATGTAAAAAATTTTTAAAAATTATCTATTTTTGTTGAACTATAAATCAAGTTCTTTTATTTATAAAGTATTTTAAAAATTCTTTCTGTAATCAAATCAAATGATTTTGATTAGTTTATTTAAAAAAAAGCAATTTTCAATATCTTAACTTTATTTAATAATTCTTTTTTTTAAATGCTTATGTACAATTATTAATAACATAATATTTTCGGTACATATGCCAAAAGTTTCTTCATTTTTACTCAAGATAATGTTTTTACAACATAAATTGCAAGTCTCGGTAAGGTATACTAGTTAGAGGCTCATTTTTGACTAATTTGATTAACGGTTTTCGCCCTGTAAGTTCTTTTCTTATCAAGGAAATGTGTTACGTTATCAAACGACACCCGTATTAAATTTTAATATGATTTAAAATTTTAAATTACAATGAAGACTTATAATTAAATCTCTTGAAAAAATATAAATTTCAAATGTAAACGAAGAATATATTTTTACTATACTTTAAATTAAAATGATGCTGAATAATCATTTAATTAAACCTGATATTTTTTTCATATGATTGAATATGCGAAAAATTACTCAAAATTTGAATTGTATAGAAACTGTATATATATTTTTTAATTCCTGAAAGTATAGTATATAAATTTTTCTTGTTACCTATTAAAATTTGTTATTAATTCTTTATTTACTCTCAGAAGTGCCATTAAACTAAAATTTATCTGGAATTATAAGACTCGGTAGAGTCTAATTTCGCTTAAAACTAGGTCTATCGAAAGTAAAACGTGAGATATCCTTAGTTTTTAATACCAAGCAATAATTTGGTTTTATTGGCATTATACAGATTCTTCTTGACAAGAGGACTTATTCAATCAAGACTTTAAAGGGATCTGCAATACGCACTTGCATACGAGGTAAGAATTGAACTCAATACACGTTGAATTAAAATCGGGAGACTTCATCATTCTGAAGCTGGACCTGCTCCATACCAAGAGAATACAATGGGTATATTTGATTCTGAGAAGTTCAAAATTATGATTCAATTTTTCGTTGGAAAACCAGATTGATAAAAGGAAGTAAGTATATTCTGTTTCACTTCGTTTGTTTGCGCAAATGATTTGGAAACTCTTTATTTGAAACTATTATTTCATATTTGTTGGATAATTTACATTAAAAACTATTGAAGTTTATAATTTTTTTATATTTATTGTACATTAAAAATATTTTTAATTATTCAGTCATTAACTACGTATGAGCTTTTTGGATATGTTTGTCTTATATTCTTTTCCTGGCTATAATTAGCTTAATGATTTAGTTGGATTTTTCTTTGACAATCTGCCTAAGACTAGTATTTTTAAAAATTTAAAATTCATTTATTTTAAATTATCTCTTTAGTTTTATGTATTATTAATTTTTGTTTAGAGAAAGTACTTTATAAATTAATTGAAATAGTTTCTGATCAAAGTGGTAAAATACATTAAATATAACTACTGAAATTCATTTTGCTTATCTTGTTTTTGTAAAATATTGAGATAAAAAAATGTTTCCTATCTGTACTTCATATTCTAAATGAGTCATTTTCACTATCTTCTAGATCGAATGTCATCGACAGTTATAAATGACAAAACTTAAGATTCAGTTCTTTATCTGATGTTTACTTAAATCCAATTGGTCTACGTTAATCTGATATATAAGAAATTCAAAATTTTGTTATTCCTGTGCTCTGTGAATTGTATAATAAAAATAAATTAACTTCCTTTTGAAATATATAATATTAAAGTCTTATTTAAAGCTTATGAAGTTACTTTTAAATTTAATTAATTAATTAATTAGTAGGCTATTGAAGCATTTAAGCAATAATTTTAAGGAAATTTATCTTTGTATGATGAGAAATTAATTAAAATTTGCAGCAAGAGAGGTATGACAAAAAACAGCTATCAAATCTTTGTTTCATTATTTGCAATTATGCAAAATTCAATGAGATAAAGATGCAGAAGGAAAAAAGATACAATCAACGATATTCATTTGTATTTTGAACTGGAAAATTACCAAAAAAATTTGCTACAGACTCTATTTTTCTAACGATTTCAATAAAATAATCCCAAATATAGAAAAAAATGATTAAAGATTTCTATTCATTGGATAAATGAAAGTAGAGATTTCTTCAGAAAATCATGAAAAGAAAGAATAAGTTATTTCACAGAAATGTTTGCAATTATTTCAAGCAATATTCAAATGTTTCTTTTATGATATCATATGGAAACAATTTTCGCAATAAAACCGTGCACTTTTCACATATGAAAAATTAGACTTTTTTTTGAAAAACTTAATTTAATGAATTAAAGGTAACTTTATAATATGTAAGCTATAAATATAAAAATACTTTGAAATGGCTTGTGAATAAAAGGCATGGAAAATGAAAAAATAATTGCGATGAAATATAAACATTACCTAAATTGATATCCTAAATAAAATAGTGCTTGAAATTATTAATGAATATATTAACTGATAATTTGAAAGAATTGCAGTTGTAAATTTCATTTTGGGGAATAAAATCTACTTGTGAAGTCAGTTTATAAAGTATTACTGTCGTTATAAGTACGAACGATTTTGGAAGTGTTGTCTTAAGACGGTTTTAAAGGAAGTCTTTTAGATACATAAAATAAAACGTTAAATACAATACAAAAGATAAATTATATAAAAGTTTACATATAATATAAAATACTAATAAATGTATATTTAGTATCTTAATAAGCCCAAATTTACAAGAATATTATCATCTCTGGGAAATAAATTGCCCTTACATATTCATAATAATTATAAGTTAATTAGAAATCAAATTAAACTCTAATTAACTCTAAGTTATAATATTAAAAAATAATATCCCTATCAATTTTATTTTAAATTTATGTAGGGAAAAAGGAATTGTGTTTATAAGATTAAAGTAATGCTCAGTTTTTACGTCTACAGAAGGGTCATACTAGCATTGAAATCCTTGCAAGAATCCTAAAATCTAATACTTTACGTCACAATTATTCTAATTACATACTTAATTTAAACCACAAAATATTTTACTTTGCTCCATTTTTACCACCAATTTTCCAAAATTACCACAAGTTATTTTACTTTTCAACATTTTTATGTCTGTCATCCATTTTAAGTAAGTAGAAATTTTAATGTGCAGGCTTAGATACTATGCTTTTTCTACTTTAGAATTGTGTATATTGCTTTATATTGTTTACTGTGTTACTTTGATGAGTTCTTGATAAAATTTTGATACGTTTTTGTGCATCTTCATTTTTACAGATACTTTTAGAAGGATATGCGTCTTTAGTGCATTTTAGGTAATTGCCCTTGATAGCATTTTTATAACTGTGCATAAAGTAAACTGATGTTTAACAATTTAAGAAGAATCTGCCCCCCCCCCATTATCTATAGTTTAAGTAGTATCATTTATTTTGATTTAAGACAAATTCATGCCTTTTAAAAACAATTTAGCATATCCATTATTTTAGAAATTACCATTATTTAAAAAAACTTTTGGTTGAAATTTTAATGGATATATTATATAATATTGCAGAGGTATGATTTTTAAATGTATAAAATCTGATAAATATAAGTATTATATATATCGTAAAAACAATACCTTTATTTTCCATCATATATTAAAGACCATCATTTAATTCCACCTCTTTCTGATATTGTTGCGCTAGCTTATTTTAGTAAATTAAAAAAAACTGACTAAAAATATACAAATGTAAATTTTACTACGTTTACATGCTGATGATAACTAGTAATTGGGAGTTTTAGAATGAAATTTGTTTTTGAGCCTAAATCTGTTGATTTTCAGATTATTGGTTTGAAGTTTTGAAGCTTTACTGTTTAAAGAATTAGTTTATTACTCTAATGCTTGTTTTAATTATTCTCATGAGCATGGTAAGTGATATCTTTTTTTATACTTCTGTGTATATTAGGGCATAAAAAAGTTACACTGATGGAGTCCCTAATTTCTGCTTTTTCTCTTACGTGCTGAGGAGAATTCTGGCAACTTACTGTTAATAGTCAAACAATTGAAGGCTGTTATAAGAATTTTTGAAAATCCATAATGTCTTGCTTTACCGAAGAAATTTTCAAAAATTGTGCAGTTTATTAACCTTAAACTGAAAGACAATCTGGAAAGCTCACAAATAGTGCTTATAAAAAGTCGAATTACAACATAGTATTCCTTTGTACGTTTTGGGGAAACTGAGAAAAGTTGCACTGCTCATATTTAAAAGACATTTTAAAATTTTGAATAGTTAGGTAAGAATTATATTTTTGAGTAATACCTCTGCCGAGATCAGCCCATGCGTTCTTTTCCGATATTATATGAATAGAATACATTGGCCATGTTATACTATGAATGTTCGATTTCTAATGTTTTACTCACTTTAATTGTATTAAGCCTAATTGGATTGTCACAAATTCTATAACATCTTTATCTACAACACAGACTTTGGGCAGTTTAACAACTGAAAATTGCTTAAGGTTGTTTTCAATGAGTACAGACTATTTAGTTTTTTTGCGTATTTTTCATACATGATGAGTGTTGTTCACATGTCACAAAAATACCTAGAAAAATCTCGAGCTTAGCCACTATGGATGTACACACAGAAAAAGCAGAAACACCAATATGTCATTGTTTTGTGGAATATATTTATCCAGACAAAATCCTTATTCTGATTGTCTGCCTAGGTTTTGATCAAGTTTGAGTGGCTGCACAAAATGGAATGAAATAATATAAGGATGTCGAATTCTTTTTAAGTTACAATAAATATTATCTTTCATTCATAAATTTTAATCACAGCATTTGTAATTAACTTAAAACATAAGAAAAGCTGATTTTAACTCCTTCTAAAGTTACTAATATAGCAATATAATTAATTGAAGCGATATAACATTCTGTTATGGAATTCTTGCTTCAAGAAATAAGCGCATGGTTAAGTGTGTATGGCTCAAGAAATAAGCAATTTTTAATCTGTTTCCAATAAGTCACACAAGTTGTTTTTTCCTTGTTGCAGGGAGCACTCAACACGTAATTCCAGAAAGACAATGCCAGGTTACATGTCACACGGTGAAATGTCGCACAGCCAGCCTGGTTTTGAAACTCTTTCTTGGGCCGCAAGCTGTCTAAATCTAAATGCTGTCGAACATCTATGGATCTCATTGTGCGTAACAGGAACTGTGGACTGTTCGCACAAACGGTAGATGATCTATGCTGATTAGTGGATATGGTTTATTAACTGTTACCTCAAGCAAACATCAATGAACTATCATAATTTTAAATGTATATAAGGTTTAAAAAAATTAATAGGCATTCACATACAAATAAGGGAGACATACCACAATTTAACTATGTGATGAAGTAGTAAGTCCCCATTAAGATTACAACTACAGTGACGGCAAAAAGTATTGGCACATTTAGTTTTTTGAAAATTTTGAATTTATTAAATAAAACAATTTATTCAATTTAGAATAAACAAAATGCTTATGATTACCTGAAACAATGTGTACTTCACAAATTTTTTTAATTTTAAATACTATATATAAATATAAAAAAATACATAAATCTACTTGAAAAAAAAGTATTGGCACATTTTCATCATTTGACGTTAAACAACGTTTAATTTAAATTTAATACTTTGTGAAAAGTCCATTTGCATCAATAATGGCTTGGAGACGCCAGGGCATTGAGTGAACCATGTTTTGGATCAAGGCTAAGCTTATTTTGTCACATTCTTCAGCCAAAAGTTGTTTCAAATGATTCCTTCCTGTAATGTGGTGTTTTCTCACCATCACATCTAGAGAATGCCATAAATTTTCAATTATATTCATATCTGGTGATTGGAAAGGAGTGTGAAGCTGTTTTGGTACATTGTACAATAACCATTCATTGTCTCTGAGTGCAGTATGTTTTGGGTTGTTGCCCTGCTGAAACATATAGTCACTTTGAAGTCCCACTTTTCAAACACTTGCTTTCAGATTATCACGCAAAATGTTCTCGTACCTTCTGCATTCAAATTTCCTTCAATAAAAACAAGGTTTCCAACACCGTTATATAAAACACATCCCCACACCATAACATTTCCACCTCCATGCTTTACATTAACAATCACAGTTTTCTTCTTTAACTCTTCGTTTTTTCTTCGCCAAATTGTCCTTTTACCATCAGAACCAAACACATTAAACTTGCTTTCGTCCGTGAAAACAACAGTTTTCCAAAAATCAAGAGGTTTGTTCATATATTCTTTGGCAAAAGCGAGACGTTTCTGACGATTTATTTTACTGATAAAAGGTTTTTTTCTTGGTGTGTTCTGCCATGTAGACCAACAGAGTGCAGTACTATTCTTATTGTTTTTTCAGAGATCTGTACTCTAGAAACTGACTCGACCACATTAGCCAAAATTCTCGCGCTGGCATAATTATTTTTTTTTCAACTTCTTTCATAACTTTTCTCACCATTTAGCTTCTTTGGTCATCCTGTGCGCTTTTGGTTTTCAACCGTACCACGTTCTTCATACCTTTTACACACATTTCTCACAGAGGAAAAACTTAAATTTAAATAAGCAGCAATTTCACGATATGTTTTTTCTTGATTTCGCAGCAAAATTATCTTTTCACGTGTGCCTATACTAAATTCTTTTGTTTTAGGCATAACTAGTTAATTTAAATATTTATATAAATCTATACACTTAGAAACTTTATTCACAATTTATGCTATATATTATAGCTAAACAGTGAAACAAAACTAACTACAAAATTTAGAGAACACTAATTGTGCCAATACTTATTTCCACTTGATATATAATACTTACTTAAAAAATTTATTTTTTAAAATAAAATTGGTAGTTAAACAAAATTTTTAAAACACATTTATATCAATGTAAATTTCTTTTTTGGTTGTGAAAAAATTATCAAAATTGTATGATTTTATTAAGAGTTAACGTTAAAAAACATATTGTGCCAATACTTTTTGCCGACACTGTAGTTGATAAAATCCCTCATCGGATTGAAATCTGTATAGCTGTCTAAGGTACTGAATAAATTTCTTTATAATCATTGTATTTGTCTGTTTTTTAATCATTTTCATATTCACTTCCCCATGATCACTTATAAAATTTGCATGCCACTACATACATAACTTTTTGGAGTTGCAATTAGCCTTTTAAAAAGTGTATAAACTTAATTTCTGGTTCATAAAATTAAAATAATTTGTCTATAGAAGATTAAACAAAATATTTTCTTTTCCCGAAGAAAATAATCTTTTAATAGAACAGAAATCAAAAAGTTTGAATAAGGAAATCCATAATATTTGATTTTCAAACTTTTATTGGTAATAAATACCTAAAATTGCTATGTTTTAGGACTTAAAAGTAACGAAAATCCTAAACATAGGTATTTTTGTCAAATGCATTTTTCTTATTAGATTTTAGACCGTTGCTGTGAAACATTTTATTATTTTTTCTGTTACAGTAGATTTTTTCACTATATTTCTTAAAATAATATCCTTAAGAAGCTGAAATCTGTGATAAAATTTTATTTTACTTAATGTAAAATTCAGTGCAACAAAATTACTACATTTGTTCTCACATAAAATAAGCTTACATGTGGGAAACAATCAACTTCAAAAGGAAAAACGTAGTTTTTTCAATTCGATCTTATTTCTTCCAAACTTAAGAAGAAGAAAACAATTATCTCTCAACATTTAATTTTTTATTTCTTTGAAAATCATTTGAATTTTTTCTGTGGTATGAGACATTGGTAGTATATCTAAAATAATCTTCTATTTTTGTTCTTATCTTGCTCTATTTTTTGTAGTTCGTATAATTTTTTATTGTATCTTAGAAAAAAAGATATAAAATAAATCTGAAAAAATCCAGTTTTTACTTTCGGTTAAAGCTATGCATAAAATGTGTCGTTTTAAATGGAAAGTTTTAATTAGAAATAGTTCTCTGAAATTATTTGCTCTTCACACAAATATTTCATCTCCTTTGCTAAATTTGGGTGACAAATAACAACGGAATTTCATGAATTTGTCTCGACTTATGCTTTTAATGATAGTGTAACCACATCGGAATTTCTAATTTGATTGATCTCTTAGGGATAAGAATGTATGCTATTTGTTAATGATTATTTTAAAACTAAGTTTTTATATACATTTTTGTGCCTCTGTTTGTTTTCAATTAGATAATAACTAATTCGTTGTAAACACGTTAAGATATATTCTTAGAATTTTCTGAAAGTTTATAAACAGAGTTACGTGATTTTTTCTTTTTTTCTTAATCTACCTTTTTTTCTAGCTGTGATTGTATTTTAATCATGATCAAAATTTTATTTGCTAAAAGATCCTAACTGTGGGTGATTAATGTAAATATTAGAAATTTATCTAAAAATAAATTCCATTCGTCTTAAATTAAAAGCACAACCCGAAAGAAAACATTAGTTATTTTTTTTATAATTTTTTCTAATTATTCATATTTAATTTAATGTACTCTTTATTGTCAACCATGCTTTGTTTGAAAGAAGATTCAGAGAAAAATAAGTTTTCATACATCATTCGTCATATATCAATTGAATATTTGATTTTCTGGAAAAACCAACTTTCCTTATTATGGTATGCAAGAAATGATTTTCTAAAAATATCTAAATTTATATTTACATTCAGAGCACCATGTAAAACTAAAAATCTGTGTAAAAAATAAATCACAAATTTTTGATTGAATTTACTCAAAAACTTGTAAATCAAAATATAAACTCAGTTTGATATTTCTAAGGAAATTAGTCAACATGTTTGAAAAGAAATTCTAATAGTATCACCATAAAATGAATTCAAAATCTTAATAATTATTATTGCATACAGCAAAAAACGCGCGTGAGATTTATAAGAACAATATTATAATTTTAGTAAAAGTTTTTGTTTTCTTTTTTCAGTTGTTTTTTTCTGGTGGTTTGAAAAATTTAAATCATAATTAAAATACAAACTTGTGTGAGTGTGTGGAAAAAGAGCATTTCTAGTAAAAATATCGCTATAGAAAATTGTTTGGTTGGGCGAGGAAAATCATTACATTTTTTTTCATTTAAATGATTATTGACGTCTTTCTAAGATTACAGAGAAATAAAGTTTGTTTTATCATAAATAATTCCAAGATAATTTGCATTTATGGAGAAATTGTGTAAATAGTTAATAATTTTCTTTATAATAAAATTATAACAGCATTCAAAATGCAGTGAAATTAATGCAAGATTTACACCTTAAACAATTCCCTGAACTATACTTATAAGAAAAATAACACTATTCTATGAAAAATTTATGAAAATTCTAACATAAATGTACTAACGAACTTAAATATTTCTTTCTATAAGGACTGATATAATTGCAACACGTTTAGAAGTATCAATAAATGTTTTTATATACTTAATGTAATACAAATAAAAAATCATGTAGCTTATTAAATGATAAATTTAAGCTGATTAATAATTACTTCTTAAATTGACTTTATACTATTTTTGTGAAAACAATAATTTGTGTGATTTATTTTTAACTTCATTATTTAGATTCTATTATATTTAAATTTAGTGTAATAAATAAAATATAAATAACTCACCAGTAAATTTTACAGCTGGATTTCTTCTTCAAACTATAGATAAAATATTAGTTTAATTTACTTTTAATAATATGTAATTTCATAACTATATTTTTGTATAATAAAATAATATAAATAAAATAATAATATAACAAAAATAATATAAATAATATTTTTGGAATTATTAATAATAATAATTTTGCTAAATATTATTTTGCTAAAGCTGTTGTGATATAAATTCTGATCAAGTTGATTATTATAAATATTATATACTAATAGTACAATGCAATGCAACAATATTTGCAAAATTCTATTGTTTAGAAAGGAAAATAAAATAGTATCTATTAAAAATACACAATTTAATGCTTTAATGCTTCATTTTATAACAATATTAGATGATTATTTTCTGTCTATTGTATCCTTAAAATTTTAATTTTCAAAGCTAGGAAAACTAGGTTTAATATTAAATTCAATTTAACATTTTATTTGCAGTTAGAATTTTTAATTTAACAGAGAGCACTGCAGAAAAATAACTTTAGGAAGAGAAATGAAAGCAGAGAATAAATAAGAAATGTAAATACTGAAACTAACAAAAGTTGTGTTTTTCATTTTTTCAATGAAAATTTATTACTGTTTGAATAAATTTTTGAATATAATTTTTTTGCTTAAGGAATATGTTGAACAGATAATGATAAATATTTATTTATACACATAATTTTGAAGTTTTAAAATGACAGCATGAATACTTAAAATTAATTTTCCCAATAATAAATTTTCAAATTAAATTCTAAAATAAAATTATGGTATGCGAAGAATATTTTATAATTAACTCGATAAAAGTATTTCTACTGAGGTTAAAAAATAATTCTAATTAATTGATTTCATAATTATTTTGTTAGTTAAATAAAAATCTTTATTTGTTATTCTTTACTGCTTTTGAAGAGGAATTCAAAAAGTTTTCAACAAAGAAATTTTAAAAACCTTTTTCGAACAGTTTAATATAAAACACTGTGGGAAGGTATATTTCGCTATACTATTATTTGATGGAATAATCACGCAATTCCATCAAATAATAGAGTAGATTCATTAACAATTTATTTTTAAAGAAGAATTTATTTTTCACATTTAACATAATTTCCTTTATTTTTAATACATGTTGCAATTTGAAAGTTTTAAATTTTAAATTAAAAAAAGTATACCCTTTAATCTCTTTTGTTTTTCCATAAATACTGTACATCCGACTGCTATTCTTTAAAAGATCTTTTTAGTTTAAGAAAAAGTAAAAACAAATTAAATTGGTATACAAAATTAGTTATATTTAAGCTTTTACTTCAAGTATACAGAAAAAATGGTAAAATATACAGCACCTATAGATTCAATAATTTGAAATGATCAATTTCTAATCGTAAAGTTTACTTTCTATGAACAGCAAAATTGGTAAAATTTTATTGTTGAATTAAATTGTCTAAATTATTCTTGTGATTTGAAACTTACCTTTTCAGTAAGCATTAATAATGATCATTTATTTATAGTGATCTTAAATTTTATTCATAAGCGTGTTCGAAAGCTCAAAATACAAAAAGTATTTTTATGGATATTATTTTTTGTAAATAAGATGTGACATATTTTTAATATCATAGCTCAAATAAAGATTAATATGATACCATCGAATTAATATACATTACTTACTTAATTATGTTATCCAATGTGAGTAAACTGAATAAATGGTTTCTGTATATTAATTGTTGATGTACTACAGCAATTGCCAGTCAAATTTGAACACCATGAAAAAAATTTAAATATTCAAGCAATTTATGAGTTTACAGGGGTTTAAAATTAGTAGTAACTGTAGAGGCCACTGGCTAATAGAACGCTCCTTTCCTGATTAAGCATGAATTGAATGACAGATATATGCAGTTCTTCTTGCTGCTACATATCTATGACATAATTCAACAACTTTGAAACTAGAGAAGGATTTTAGATCAGGCTAACAGCAACCAGATACCAAACGCTTTTAATTGATGAGAAATCTGGAGTCCATGCATTACAAGAAAATAATCGAATACTTACTATATCGAGAATGATTAGAACTCGACGTGCAAAAAGTTTTTTATTAATATTTTTAAAGATGCAGGTCTTGAAGATAGGGCACAATCACTAGCATTAAGAGGTTAAAAATGCACCAATCACCATTCAAACTATCATCCAATCCGAACTAGAGATATGCATACAATGGCTGCCCATAGGTTCATATATCAGTTTTTTTGTTAGATGTAGAAATTGATTATTTTTTGTTTTGATTGTACCTTGAACCTAATTGTCAATAAACATATGCATATTGTATTCGGATAATTTTAACCTTTATTAAAAGGCCTATACTATTTTCAAAATTATGTATTACTTTTATTTATAGTATGCAGACCATACAAATAAATAATATGGCAAGCATTAAACCTGAAATACCATGAAGAAACAAGTTAAAAAATATTTACTGTATGTAGACAGCATATCTTGGAAACAAAATGATTAAATTTACTAGCAGTTTGGAGGCTTACAGGGATGCGAAATTAATAGAAACATTTGCCTCCCCTGACTGCTAGAGTGGTCTTTACTTGATTAGGCATGGAGTCGAAATGGGCTTGGATGGCAGAAACAGACAATTTATTTCATACTACTTCAAGTATATCCCACATTTCATCATCTCTTGTAGCAGGAGAAGGATGACGACCCAATATCTCAGCCCTGGTCTAGATATTTTAAATTCGAAAAAGGTCTAGTGGCTATACTGTTCAAGACATAAAGCAAATACCCATTGTATAGATGGAAGTTAGAACAGTGTGTACAACTTATGCTCTTGCATTATGATGTTGCTGATGCATCATCTGAAAAATGACTTTTAATAGGTCTCAATGATAGGGCATAATTACTGACCTTAAGGTGTCAGTAACGATGACTATGCAAGTTATGGTCTAGATGAACTACAGATATTTTTGTCGTTTACTTAATTTCTGCCCTACTATTATATTAGGTGTAAAGTCCTTGTAACACAATATTAATTACGATAAACCCTGACTTATTCTCCTCGTAGCATGCAACCACTAGATTACTGCACGCAGAACTGGGACTGCACGCAGAACATCTGAAAAAGTGACATTTTGCCACATCTGCATACAGCTTTGTCGTTGGTCGCACTCGAGTAGTCTGTTTTTATGTTGCATTTTCTAGAGAAGTCGAAGTGAATGTCACCAAGCTGCCAGCATGTGCTGTTCCCCAAATCATCACATTGTATGAGCGGATTCTAGACTGGATGTACAGCAAATAAGCCTCTTATCTAAACAATGTTTAGTGATATGGTCATAAAATTTTGTAAGATTGACCTAGCAATGTGACAGACCTGTCAGAATTATACATGGAGCTACAATAAGATCCTGCATGCAATTCAAAATTGCAAGAAAATAAAAACTTATCCTCCCCTGTTCAACAAAGGCTAGGATCAAAATTGGGCGATTCCACTTGAAACAGCTTTTTCCTGCTAATATTCTATGAGATTTTCTCATTTCCTTATTATATCATCACGCAAAGTTGCGAAAGTTTATTTGTAAAACAATTTATTTCATACTACTTTTCTTGACTCAGTCAGAAACTATTGTGATGTAAAAAACGTTGTGCGTTATAATATTCGTAAAGCATAGAGCATTTGCAGTTATGTGGTTGTATAGGCATAAGTGTCAGATCGAGTATCAACTCACTCTCCTACTCATTATTCAAAATTAAGAAATGTATTTGGTGTGAATGTAGGACTTAACAGAAGTACAGGTAAAAACAGTATCTAAACTTCTATTCGTTATGCAAATGACTTTTAAGTTGTTTTTTGCTAAACGTTAAGCTTTGCTTTTTAAGTTGTTTTTTACTGTACATTTGCAATTAGATCACATAGAATTTTTCTCTTTGAATTCAAAGTAATTTAAATGTAGAAATATTCACAAAAACGTAATCTCTTTTCGTTTTGAAAACTAATTATAAATATCATACGATTAATCTTAATAAAAGTTTTATATTTCAATTAATACCGCATTTTTTTTACAAAAAGCTTTAAAATATCATTTTTATTAACAGTTCCCTGAAAAATTAATAGAAGGTAGAAATTTTTTGATAATCATAAAGAATTTATATTAATGAAATTTCATTAATGACATAAAATTTTTAATTCATTTCAAATACTTAATTCATTAAAAGCTGTACTTTACTTCCTTACTTTCCAAACTCTTTTGCTAATTAGAAGATCTCATTTTAGCAAATGAATTAATTAGAGATTTTTCTTCACACTATTATCAATTCTGTTTGCTTAAGATGTAACTTTTTTGTATCACTCTTATCTTTAAAGTTTGACTTTTTGAAGAGTTTTATCTTTTTTATCATTATTTCACATTGTTTTTTTTCTAGAAAGATGAATATTGCATTTTAAAATGGAACAAAAAGCTTAAAAAAAATTATCGAAATTAATATAACTCTACTTCAAAATTTTAATCATTATACTGCAAAAAAATTTCAATCCAGGTAATTTAGACAAATAAATTCATTGAGATTCTTGAAGACAGACATGAAATATTTTCCAAAATTTCATACATATGATAAACATTTTTAAAAAAATCATGTGATTTTGCATATAAAAATATTCGTAAATTTTTATTACTTTAACAATATATGCTCAGCTGTAAGAAAAATTAATATAGGGAAACATACAACTCGTTAACTATGCGATGTACTATAAGTCTCTATTAAGACAATATGTGTTCGAAAAAGTTGTTCGATTGGTAGTTGTTGCTGAAAAAGAAGATTATTAAGACTTAAATCACTTTGAATATGGAGTAATGATCAAATATCAGAAAGAGCTGAGTGCATGAGGAATATTAAAAATTATTAAATATAATTATTTGAAAAATTGTTGTATAAATTTTGTTTTGGTTTCATATGTTATTAAGTCTAATGAGATAATCAAATACTAATTTTAATAGAAATTTTTGTATTCTAAATCATTAACTTATTAATTTTAAATTAAATACAGTAGCTTAATCATAAATACCAGCAAGATAAATTTGAGATTCAATATTAATAGATATTAGAAAATAAGGAATTAAAATTTCATTAATTGAATTAATTTTTTCCAAGTTAAGTTTTTTAAAAGATTTTCTAAAAATTTTAAAAAATAAAGATTCTAAAACCAATTATATATCTGAAATTGGGTAGTGTTTTTATGAGATGCGAGTTTTAATAACGTAGAAATAAATAAATAATACAATTAACTTTTATACAAACGCATTCTTTCTCCATTAAAATAAAGTTATAGTGAAAGTGCATAAAGAAAGTAATTTATTATTCACATGTTCTAGATCTCAGTTTAAAGTAATTATATTCAAAAATAAAACACCAAATCACATCAAAAAGTTTTGCCAGAGGAAAATCTGTAAATTAATCTTTAAAATCAATGAAGGAAATAGCATATATTACACTTGGTGCATTAATTTTAATGATTAATTTATAATTATTTATAATTGAGGTAATATTATAGATTCAATAGTATTGTCAAGAATAATGTTAAAATAATAAGAAAAATAGTCAAATTTATTCATGTATGATAATAACATTAAACTTAATTAGAGTTTCATAAAAATTTGGAATAATAATGAAGATAAATGCGAAGATGAAGTTATTATTCTTAATCTTAAATTTCTTTGTAAATTATTAAATAATTAACAAACATTTACGCTAGAAGAATTTATAAGTTTGTAAGTATAGTGCATTAAAATTCTTTATTTAAAAGTTGTGCGCTAAATGTTTGACTAAAGAAGGTATAGTTATACGAAGATTTAACAATTGGAGATTAAAAAGATTTGTAGTTCCTCAATAGACCTCGTAAAATTTCTTTTATTTAATCTAAAAATTAAAAATTAATCTAAGGTATTAATAGATTTTTTTATAATTTTATTAAGAAATTAATTTCTATATTGCAAAAAAGTATGTAATAGAAATCTAATGAGAAGTAGAATTTTGAATACAAATTTACTAATGTTAACAAGAAAAAATTAAAATTTCTTTTTTACTATAATACAAAATTAGTAAAATTTATTGAGAATAAATCTGCAGTCAATTTGTAAAAAAATTAAAAAAACTGGCAATAACAATAATCGTAGGCTTAAAATAAGAATTGACAAATTAACTAAATCTAGGGTTTATATATAGAACCAAATATCACATTTTCTCTTCCAACATTATTATTGTTTCAAAATCCATCAGATTTAAGACATATAAGCCAAAAGATAAACCTTAACTAAAAATACTCTTAATATTAGTTTTATTTAATGGAAAGATGATTTATAGGTTTTCCCCTGAAAGTTTGAAAACTTAATTTTAACAAAAAGGGAAGCTTAAAAGAGAGCAAAATAAATTCAGAACTAATATCTTTTTATTCAAACTTAGTTTACAGAGTATATTATTAAAAGGTAAAAATCAAGCCTTTAAATTAATCATTTTAAAAGTTAAAGCTATGCAAACAATTAGAAAAAGGTTATTTTTTAACTAAAAATAAATAAAAGTTTTAGATTGGGAATAATTATAAGTACCAACAAAATAGCTTTTTAATACTAAAAAATTGTAATATTCAAGCATTTAAAATCATTTAATGAGTTTTTTTTTACAAATGTTTCAACTACATTTTTTAATACTTAGTTATTGTATTATTAAATTAAAAAATGTCCATATACAAGGTGAATGCATATCAAATGAGACGATTGCTAACAGATGTCCCCACGTATATTTGCAAACATTACGAAACTATGACACGTGATTTTTTATAGTGTGACCTTTGATACTCACGTGTAGTTAACATTTGGACGAATTTCAGCGTTCATTGTGTTTATTTTTTTTACTGTGTTGAAAATGCCAAATTTTGTGCCTTCCGACCACGATTCGCGGACAGCATTAATTTTTTGTTACCATCTGAAGAAAAATGCTTGTAGAAGCATACGGTGGTAGTGCTCTAAGCCATGTGCAGGGCTACAGGTGGTTTGAAAAGTTTCAAAATGTTGATTTCAATGTGAGAAACGAGGAGCGTGGCAGACCAGCAAAAAAATGTGAAGATTCTGAATTGCAAGCGAAGATGATGGCCAAACGCAAGAACATCTTGCAGAACAATTGAATGTTGACCAGAGCACTGTTTCCCGTCGTCTTAAAGCTCTGGGCAAGATAATAAAGGTTGGTAGAAGGGTAAGATTGCAAGATCTCCTAACAATAGCAGATAACATCAGGATTGGTTGGGTAAAGGCCCATCAATGTACAGAAGGAAATGAGGCAGCAAACAGACTTGCAAAAGCGGCTGCACTATCAAGTAATTCTTCTCAGGTCCTACCATCACCAGGTTGTCATACCAAATCTTTACTTGATAATTGGATAATGGATTGTTGGCAGAAAGATTGGGATAATGGAATAACTGGAAGAAATGTTCACGAGATGATACCGAAAGTTAGCAGGAAAACCCTTAACTGGACTAGGAATGATGTACTTTTCTTTACGGGCCATTTCCATCTTACTTCCACAGGTTCCACATTTCTGATTCCAAAGATTGCACTTGTGGAAAAGAAGGCAATCCACTCCACTTCTTGACAACCTGCTTCTTAACATTATCCTGGCATTTTGCCATACCCAGCGAAAATTGGAAGATCCTCTGGAAGAAGAGAATTCTGAGAAATCGTACAGCGAGAGCAAAATTAAATAAAACAGTTGAATTCCTAATAAACAATGAAAACTTAGTTTGTTGGATTGGGAACTCTTCTACAACTTAGTTAAAAACATGATTTGACCAAAGTAAAGCTCTGTCTTTGAAAATATCAAAAACTTTTGAATATGATTTTTAACATTTATTTAATTATAATCAAGAACTTTGCAAAATTAAAATTATTATGTCAATTGTATTTAATTCACCACTGACCCATTATATTGTCATATTGTTTTCATCTTTACATTTAACCTGAAATTGATTGTATATTTTAAGATATGTTGTAAGATAATCACACATGTTCAACTGTTGTAAAAAAATAATTTTTATATGTCATTTTTTAATATATCTTTAAATAAAAGTTCCAGCAGCTCTCATTAAACTGGTAAAGCTCCTTGGAGTTAGGTACAGGGGAGTTCGCTGGTGTCAATGTCAATGAGATAATGGACCGTCAGCAGGAAAACCGAAAACTTGCGTGCGAAATGCTGCCTGCCCAATACAAACGCAAGTCATATCTCCATCGAATTGTGACTGGCGATGAAAAATGGATTTATTTTGAGAATTCCAAACGTAATCTATCATATGTTGACCCGGACAACCATCCAACTCAACCGCAATGCCGAATCGCTTCGGCCACAAGAAAATGCTGTATATTTTCTGGGGTCATGAGGGGCCACTCTATTATGAGTTTCTCAAACCCTGCGAAACAGTTAATACTGATAAATACAAGCAACAATTACTTGATTTGAACGATGTTATACTCGAAAAACGCGAGCAATACAAGAAACGGCAGCATGAAGTGATTTTCCTTGATGACAACGCACCTAGCCACCATACTAAAACGACCAAGGACATCGTTAAGGAGCTCGGCTGGGAGCCCTTAGCGCATGCGGCTTTTTCACCAGACTTGGCTCCTTCCCATTATCACCTATTTGCATCATTGGTACACGCATTGGCTGACCAGCGCTTCACTTCTTACAAAAACGTCAAATTTTGGCTTGATGACTGGCTGGTCTCAAAAGACCGATTATTATTTTTTTTTTGACGTGGTATTCACAAATTGCCCGAAAGATGGGGGAAATGTGTAGCTAGCGATGTATATTATTTAGAATAAAGAAATATTAACAGTTTTGCAAATTTATTGTGATATTTTTATAAACAATCGTATCATTTCATTTGCATACACCTGGTACTATAAATTTAATTAAAACTAGCTACAATATTTAAACATAATAATAATTAAAGTTTTGCATATGAATATTTAATCACAAACTAAACTTAACTAATATATATCATGAAAAACTTTTGTTTTTTAAATTTAGGTAAATAAATTAATTTTTTATTTTCAAACAACATTATATATATATATATATATATATATATATATATATATATATATATATATATATATATATATATATATATATATATATATATATATATATATATATATATATATATATATATATATATATACATATATATATATATATATATATATATATATATATATATATATATATATATATATATATATATATGCAATCGAATGCTATTATTGTAAATGAAGGCGCTTTAATGAAAAATATAGCATTGTATTTTTTGTACTTATGTAAAAACGTAGTGGTTTGATATGTTAAAATCATAAAGCGAATCACAATTGAAAGATTAACCGATACAATTTGATTGATGATATGATTAAGAATTTTTTAGATGATTAATTTTTTAAATTGGAATGTATTCGAGAAAATAAATCCCGACAAACAGTTTATTCTACGGCTTTTATTTTTCTTTTAATAAAAGATTAATGTCTTTCAAAGTAATTCCTTTATATTTATGTACAAAAAGCGAAGAAATTATTCGAGTACATCTGTTTTGATCATCAAGAATATCATTTTAAAAATTATAATTTTTTATTTGAGATACAAACTCATTAAAATTTCCAGAATGATTGCTTCATTTAAATTTTCAGTTATTGCTGTTAAAACGTTGGCTTATATTATTGCTTACTTATGGGATGCATTTCCATAGCAATTATTAACATACAATTTCGCCTAAAAAGTTTGTTAACAAAAAGTAAATATAAAGAGTATCTCATTTATGTAATTTCATTTTTCGTATTCACAATAAGTTTGTAGCCTATTTATATTCCACATTTCCAACTCGTTAGTTTTACAATGAATTATATATACAATTTTCAATTTCTTAAGACCAATTAAAGAGTCAAAAACCAATTAATGTAACAGGCAATAATTAAATTTAAAAACACTAATGATACTCGGATAGTTTTTCAGTTCTTTAGTTAAAGCAATTCATATTATATTATACAGTTTTTAATCTTCGAGTAAATAAACTCCTCTTTACTAATAGTTTTCTAAAAATAAATTTCTTTAATTTATATAACTCAATATTTTTACTCTTAAATTTACTGAATGGATTTTTATAAATTTCACAATTAAAGAAATGTATGTTACATTGAGAAGGATCATTGAAGAATATGGTTTTGACTGATAATATTTTCCAGAAAGTTTCAGAAGTAATAAAAAATATTCTGGGATAAATAAGAGAAACTCAATTTATAGTAATTAAACTTAAACGCTTGACAAAAAATTTATTTAAAAAGTTCAATGTTAACAAAATAATTTGTTAAACATTAAATATCATAAAAAAGCTTTGTGAAATTACTGGGAATCAATTACAAAATTTAGGATTGTAAAAAAATGTAACATATAAACGTGCCCAAGATTAAAAAATAATTGATTTGTATATTTATTTACACAATCATATGAGAAAAGTTCAACTGCTGAAAACAGAATTAAAATAATTATAGTTATGGTGAAAAATCTTTAAAAAAGGCAAATGGAAAAAGATTTTTGTAGACGTTACAGTTCTTCATTTTAACATGTCAACTATATATTATCCCTTTGTTTTTGCTTATATCCAAGATCAGAATTAGTAATATGAATTTTTTAAAAGGAGCTATTAAGCAATTATATAAGTTTTTTTTAATTAATTTGTTATTAATATATAATGGCATAAAAGTAGATTCCAGATTTTATTTTTCTCAGCAATATTAACTGAATAACACAATGAGTCAAATTTATTTCTCAATAATCTTTTTAACCAATTTCTGTTTGTTTAGAACTTTTGCTTACCAATTTTCACTGATTATTATTAGGAGAAAAAGAAAAAATACATAAACAGGAAAAATTACTAAACAAATTAGAGATAGGGTCTAGAATTAAATCTTATAATTTAATTAACGATATTTGATATTAAGATTGATAATCTTAACGATTTTTAATAATTGATTATTAAAATTGAAGATGATATTAAGATATTTTGATTGCTATAAATGAACAGTCCTGAGTTAAATCGAGCCTTGTCCATTTAACGATCAAGTTATGAAAAAAAAATGAAATTTTTTATCGCGATATAGGAATATTCCAGAGTATGTGTTATAATTAAAATATATCTAAAAATATAAAAACTGTGGATGGGGAAAATAAGATCTGCCATAGCGTTTGTAAAAAGCTGAGTAGATATTAAAGCTTAATGTATTTCTGAAAAGAGAATGAAATAAATGAACGGTTATTAAAGAAAGACGTTAAAAATAATAAAACAGAAAACTCCAAATTTTGTAGCAATTCAGAAAGTTTTAAGATAAATAAATGGATATTTTATTTTCGTAGCTTCATGACATGGCTGATTTGAAAATTTGAAATGTGCAAAATGGTGTCTTTTAATTTTCTTTATAAATGATTAAGAAGCAGAAAAACAATCTCTTTGAAAAGCATAAAAGTTAACCATTATATAAGATGAATTTTAAAAAATTCATTCAACGCGTTTCACCTTTAAAAGTATACAGAATTGTGATGTAATGAAAAATTTTCTTTTCTAATGAGGAATCACTTGAATAATCTACAATGGATGGGATAAACGCTTAATAATAATTTCGACAAAATGATGTCTTCCATCAATTTTATTTTAGTTGCGTCTACATTTTTTGTCACTTTAATTTTAAATGCAGTCTAAAACTAAGTAAATATTCTGTTGTTAATAATGTTTATTTAATTTTAATGTATTTTGAACAAGTAAATATTAAAAAGGTTATCTGGAAGACTGCCTATAGCATGCTAATTAGTTTTCTAGTGGAAAACTTATTAAATGAATTAATTTGCTAAATGTATTACTAGAATAACTGAAATCATACCCATTCTTCAGAATTTAAAAAATTTCTTTGCATCAATTCAATTTTACTATAATTTAAGATGAATGTGACACAATCTGTGATACAATGATAATGTATCATAAGTAGTAAATTAATTGATTAATAATAAATGATTTAATAAAGTTACTCATAGATTGGCAATTCGAATGATTTATTCTATATACAAGGAAAACAATTTTAATATCTTTGTAATCAACAATAGTCAATAGTAAAGCTAAAACCGTGTTCAAACTTTTGATTATTTCCAACTTTAATGAATTTAATTTGACTTCAAATATTATAAATTTAATTTGTTAAATTAAGTTTAATTAATTAAAAGAACATTTATTCCAGATACTTCAGTTTGAAGGATATAATTTACAATGCAAATGGTAATGTAATATTTTATACGGTATGAATGTAAGGAACTGTCATCAAAATGGAATTTCTTAAAAAGAGAGCATAAAAAAATGATTATACTTAATGATAGCACTAAATTTGTTTAAAATATGTTTTTCAGTGTAGAACTGTGTGAATACAGATGTAGTTTAAATGTTTATTATCTACTTCTCATAGATAAATTTTCATGCTTATGATCCTCTAACATTCTCTTCAGGAAAAAATAAAATAACAGTTGGAAAGGCTTTTTTTATTTTCGATTTTATTTTAAATACATTTTGTGAGGTATTACAAGTAGTAACATATATAATATAATATTATATGATGCTTTATTTATGAAATTAAACTTATTAAATTTATATTAATATGGAAGATTAATTGAGATAATTTTCAAAAGTAAATACTGATCTCAAAACAAGCATTAAATTTTATAAAATTTATTCCGAAAAATGAAAAATGAAGCATGTGTCTTTAAAGATATTTTTTTCATAGAAAATGTTTATCGATTGCATTAATGCAAAATAACAACGTGACTCCTGCATAATTGAGTTTTGCTAAAGATTATTCTGTTATAAAACTCGTAAAATTAATTTAATATGGCCAACGAAAGTTCATTAATGTTATTAGTGGTTAAAATAGAATAAAAAATAGAATAAAAGGAAGTATGTCTTATAAGTAACATGTTTCTTAAGACATGCTAAGAATGGCTACAACTTGAAAGCTATTGTTTTTCTTAGGGAAAAAATAATTTCAATTACTCGTCAGCCTTACTTATTCTGATTCAACATTTTTAGTATCGTAAAAATTTTATAAATTATATTTTGTGCAAACACATTATTATTCGAGATTATTTTTTAAATTTGTTTGTAATTTTGTGATTTTCATGACTGCTAAACACCATGTTTATTTAATTAATTACAATAATTTAACTACAAAGACTTCATTTCTTTTATAATTTTATGAGTAGATTTGTAGAAATTTATAAAAAATACTGCTGAAAAATGCACCTCTTATCATTATTTCTATGTTGCTTAGAATTTATGCCTTCCATCTTTATGAATATTGATTTTACGTACATGTTTTTCTTTTGAATACTTTACACGACCTTAGGTTTTTCACAAAACAATGGTGATGACATTCATAATTTAATGAAGCACACACTTTATGTATTTTTTATTAATATTTATTGTTTGAACATTATATTTGTGCTCGTAGTTCTTATTTTGTTTTAATAATTTATCAGATTAGTAATTATTGTTACACCTAGAATGTTTGATCTAGATTTTGTTAATAAAGATAATTTTAAGGATTTCTAATTTCTTGTAATTTGTTAAGAAATTTTAATATTATTTATTTGAAAATTTTACAATTTTTTGGTTTAAATTATTGAACAATTTTGCTGACTAATAGTCCAATTACTTTATAAAATTTGTTAAATAGCTTTCATATGCTATTTCAACTAAAAGTTTGTTAACTGAATTAAATGGAATCATTAACATAACTAATACAAAAACAACATCATTGACATTCTTTCCATAAATATATAATCATACAAATTTAGTTTATCATTTATTAAGTTTAATCTTATTAACTATTCATTTTCTCAACATTTGAATTTAAATCTATGGTTCAGTTACAAAACTTTTTATATAAAATAAATGTTTAAGTTATTGAAATTTTCAAGTAAAAAACTTATTTTGCAAACATTTAATTATATTTATACATAAATTTTTAAGGTTTCTTTGTTTTGTATTCTAATATGTAAATGATATTTTGAACATTTTTCATTGCTTATAAAGTAGAAAATAAATAAAAAAATTACTGGGTTATTACATTTTAAAATTTTATCCAAAATTATCCATTGTCATATATGAAACAAAAAACGAAGCATTGAAATCAAATAAAAAAGTTCAAATTGTAATTATTTTATACTAATTGCTTGGATCAGGTAAATGAGAACACAAAATAATGTAAAATCAGTCTTGAAATTGAAAAATGCTTAAAAAACCACATAGATGGAAATTGAATGTAAACTACCAACACAATATGAAAATAAATATTATGATAACAGAATATGATTGTCACACATTCTGGACAAAAATGAGCAGTTTAAAAATGATCATATTAATCAAAACGGAACTTGATGATATGTTGCCAATTCCTGATATATTGGATGAAAATTGCTTAAAATGTTTTTAAAAAATACCCCAGCAATCGATATTGAATTCGTATAAAATGTTTTCTTGTGAATAGGTACTTAACTCAGCGGTATATAGGTATAGTGGTATATAGGTATAGTCTCAAATCGGAACATTCACTTTATGGCTCAGATAAAAAAAATGGCTAAATATTTTTGAAAAACACCAGATAAGATTTTAAGATACAACCTCAAAAATCTAGTTTTATGTACAAGGAAACAACGATGTTTGTGGATATACATGTCACTGTTTAATTGTGAGGACGTTAAGTGCTCATCTATATCATTTGGACTGTTGAAACTCATAAAGTAAAGCATGAAATTCATAAAGTCCATGTGAAGTAACATGTAAAACTACACAAGGATATGCATAGCCTTAGATTGTATGAATTAATTAATGATAAAGTGTCCCCAACATTAAATGCTTTGTAATTTTAAAATACATGCTGATGGACATGAAACCTTATGAATAATTAGATCCCTTTTTAGCTAAAAAAAAATAAAATAACACATGAGATAAATCTTGGCCACCTGAGAGGCTCGCAAGCAAAAGCCAGATAAGCACCATCCTCTTAATAATCCATGCAAAATGTTGTTTCAATATAATAAACATCTAAGGGATAAGGTAATTTGTATATGCAACATTTCTGGCCATCAAGTTTTATTAAGCGATAATTTAATATGGTGGTCCACACACATTTGCCACTCACCAATGTATCCAAGATGTGACATTGTCATGGATTTTGTATAACACTGACATTACTTAGAATAGAATCAAAAGAGTATTCTAGTACTTGGTGTATCGTTATATCACAGAAAAATCTTCTAACACCATATTATAATAAACTATTTCACATTTTAAGTTTATTTTCAACAATCGCTTTTTAGCTTAACACCGACAATCTTAAAAATTCTGTTCAACCTCGGCCAATATTTATCAAGTAAACTTTTGATTTATTGTATGACATAAGCACAGAGACCTTATAAAAAGTTTTGACTTAGAGTTTTTAAGCAAAACATATTTTTTAAAATTGCATAACCATAAATAGCTATCTTATTTGAAAGTTTTTATAATAAGAAGTAAATGTTTAGTACTAATGGTTTCGCAATTGTTTGGAAAAAAGGCATTCTTTAACGCGTATTTATACAGCTGTCAATATGTATGTTATGCAGAGTAAGACAAATTAAAGATACTTTTGATGGTAAATTAATATTCTTTCATTTTATGAGATAACTTTTATCATAACAACAGTAATTGTATTCCCTGTTTTATTAATATATACATTGAATTGAATTTTTGTCAACATCATTCACACTTATTATCAATTGTGATCTTTTTCACATAAACAACATACACATTTATTTATTTTCTCATTATATAAATTTATATCAAATTTTGACGTTTAAGCTTAATCAAAAAATACTTTTCTTGTTATTAAAAATGATCTCATGACATAAAATCTCTGTCAATACGTGTGAAATAATTAAGCAGACATTTATCATCAATTATTTGTGATCAACACATTTTTTTGTTTAAATTTATTGGAGACATTTCATTTTTCATTAGTCTTCCACTTTTAAATAGTTAAAATGCGTAACACAAAACGTATAGAGCAATATTTCTATTAATAAATGATAATGAACTGAAATTTTGTAATAGCAGTGATAAAAATTGAATTAAATTACTGCTGTTGAGATATGAGTTAATTATATATATATATATATATATATATATATATATATATATATATATATATATATATATATATATATATATATATATATATATATATATATATATATATATATATATATATATATATATATATATATATATATATATATATATATATTTATATATATATATATATATATATATATAATATATATATATATATATAAATATATATATATATATATAAATATATAAATATATATATATATATATATATATATATATATATATATATATATATATATATATATATATATATAAATATATATATATATATATATATATATATATATATATATATATATATATATATATATATATATATATATATATATATATATATATATATATATATATGTATATATATATATATATATATATATATATATATATATATATATATATATATATATATATATATATATATATATATATATATATATATATATATATATATATATATATATATATATATATATATATATATATATATATATATATATATTATTTTATTATAATATAAAAAAGTTTAAAATTTTGTATTTATTGTAAAAAATTTATTTTATGAAAATTTTTCAAGAAGGCAAAAAATAGATTTCATTTTATTAGTAATCTGTACAAAAAATTCTTACTTTAAATTTAAATTGCTGCCTTTTCTTTATAGAAGACTATCTTTCTTTTAAAAAAGATAGTCTTTATTTTGAATAGATATATTAATTGAATTTATGTGTTTTTCTTTGAAACTATTAATTAGAGTATTATTTAAAGGCGTAAAATATTTAACAGAAATTTTATTTTTAAAACTATAAAGAGCAAAATTCGTTTTGAAAGCTTTCATATATATCATTTAAATTAAAATTTCTATTTTAATTTAATCGATGTATGTGAAGGCTTGTTAAAATTTCTAAAGAGAAAAGTTCTGTTCTTCTAGACATTTTTAAAAGTCAATATTTATACTCAGGATTTTGAAACCTTCATAAGAAGATTATTTCATTTCCTTTTCTTGATAAATATATCTAATTCCGTAAGACTTTTTCTATTATTAAATATTTTTCAAATTCCCATGTATAATATTTTTCTTGCTTCTCTTCAATGTTTACTTTTGTTATTGTAAGTAATTTTTAGCGACTGTTTTATAATATCCTTACATCTTAAAATTAATACGTTCTCACTTTCAGAAAATTTTTAACGCAATGTATTTTTATAATTAAACGTTGAATGTAGCTTAATTTGTTCATGTTTCCTTTTTCCAATGAAAGTTTTTATTAACTTAATTCTTAATACCAAAACTTTCCAAAAGCTGCTTTTTTAATAATCTCAACCTGGAAAAGTATTTCTCTATCTATTTTATTACATTTGGTGGAGGCACTACGTAGTATAAAACTTGAGTTACTTAATATCATAGAAATAAATAAATTGCATGATAAGTGATGTTAATCATTTGATCATAATAATTATGGGATAAATTCGTAGCACATATTGAGATTCATCACATATATAATCAAGAATAAAGGAATATTATGCACCTTATAAAATTGTACATCAGGTACATTATATATCACTTGATACTTGTATATTAAATGTTGAATACGTAATTTAATGTTTGAAGGTTGTAGCGCATACTAATCATTAATGATACAGTTTATCAGTAAATAAGAATTCTTTTAAGCTTTCTCTTTTAAGAAATTCTTTTAAGCAAACTAAATTTTTTGGAACAAAAAGCAATATTTAATTTTATGCATTTTTCCTAAAGATTATGGAAAAACCTTAGTCAAATCCATTGATTAGATGCAGTTATTGATATTAAGGAAAAAATTTCTTATATAATTTTTAATCCGAGCATAGGGAATTTTAGAGAATGATAACTTTATAGCATATATATGAAAAGAAGATAATTTTCCATTGGGGAGAGCTATTAAAGTGCATTTATTTAATCAAGAAACAGAAGTTTCTTTATTAGGATTAGCGTAGAAGTTTAAGCTTAGAATATTAAAAAGTGTTTGATAATATTAAAAATAAAAGTAAAATATACAAAAAATTAAGAAAATATAGGAAAAACAATTCTTTTGAATTTTAAATCATCACTCAAAAGAATATTTTTTCTAAGTTTTGGTATGAAAAATCATTTAAATTATTCAAAGAGAAGGGGTTGAAAAAACCTCTGGCTGGTCTAACGCATAATTTATGTGTCATTTTAAGAAATAATTAATTATTAAATAATTTTTTAATATTATTTATTTTAAATAAATGACTATTTCTAAAATACTTCAAATGGAGTATATTAAAAATAAAAAAAAGAATCTGTTATTTTACACAAAATTTACTAATTATTTTAAGCGAAACTATACATAATCTTTGTATGTTACAGACTGCGCCTAAATGTTTGATATTTCACTATTAAACTTTATTGAAAACATTCTCTAATATTTTTGATATAAAAAAACTATGCATGTAAGTTTGAATTAATAAAAAACATAAATTACGAAAACTTTTTATTGAATAACAATTTAGATTTTTCATTAACTGCCAACAGTACTCACAGATAACTTGTATAAGAATGTTTTTATTAAGAAGAGAGGAAAAATGTAAAAATATTTCATCAGAATGACAAGATATCAAGAAACACATTAAATTTAAATTAATAAATCACTTTCATTTGTTAGGATATACATCAAAAGGACAAAGGATAAATAAAATTCCATAACAATTTTATTCATTAAATAATATTTTAATGCAAAATAATTAATCTATTCATTGAAATCAATTCAATTATTACTTCTGAGATTCATGTATTTATTGGACAATTTTCGTAATAACTTTTCGTCCTTCAAGATTCTTTGACTGTACCTTTTCAGAAAGCATATCTTATAGAGACTAACGTTAGAAAGAAATAATCCTTTATACAGTATAAAATGCACAATAATAAAATTACTTCATGACCTCTCATAAAAATAAATTTGCATGTTACAAAAAACTTGAGCTCTCCCGAAGATTTTCTATTTTTTATTTAACTTAAGTAGAAAAATAATTATCTTTTGATTTTATTTTTTTATTCTTTTGAAGGCAGAGTTAATTTTTTGGATATATCAAAAAGTTCAACCTAATGATTAAAAATTATCAGATTTTTTTTCATTTTTTTTTTTTTGGCTAAAATAATTTATACATTTTTTATATCTCATTCAAATAATTTTTTTTGTTTCGAGTGAAGGAAATAAAAGTATTTCAAAACAAAATGGAGTTTTTTTGTTTTCTATAAATGGTATGTAAAAAATGTGTAATTTAATATAGAAGTTTTTAATTGAAAATAGTTTTCTAAAACTGTTTCAAAATAGAATCATTCTTTCTCGTATAGTTCCAGATTTGGAACAAAAAATCATCAAATTCTTGTAGAATTTTTTTTATTTTTGGCATCTTAAATTAAACAGATTTTATTGAATTATTTCTGTTCAAAAATATATGTGCTTTTTGCTTATGTATATTGCTTTCAAAAATATATTATCAGCTATTTGCAGCTTACTTAATTGTGAATTTTTTCATTGATTATAGCTTAGAAATTCGTATAATAAATATTACTAATACTTATGAATATTTATAAAATATTCAATATTTATACTATAAATACCAAATATTTATGAAACTTTCATAATTTAAAATAGTTTCTTGAACATATATGATTTAAGAAGTATTTATTTCAAAAATTACAATCATGAAAGATCTTTCAAATGCTGAAAGATTTTACTAAAATTAAAGTTTACAAAAATTTTATTATTTGAAATACTTTGAAAAAATACATTTACTTTTTTTTTGAAAATGTCATGTCACCCAAAAATTTGAACTTCCTGCATTATAACTGAAGAAACGTATTCCTGTGTGTGCTATATAAATAAAATAAATCATTTGTTAAGATTATTTTAAATTTCATTTTACAACTGTAAATTATTTTTGCACTAAAAAAAGCATTTTTTCCCTTTTAGTGTTCTACCTGTGACTCAGAAATCAATATCAATTAAAATTTCTATTTTAAAATCTTTAACATCAAATATTTTTTAAAACATTTACTCTATACGGTATTAATTGCTATTATCACATTAATAATTTTTATTTCTTTTATTTCAAATAATGAGTCCCAGAGTTATAATTTTGAAGAATTTAGATATTAACAACTAGTTTCATTTAATTTCACCTGAAATATAATCTATATATTTTATAAAATCATAATTCATTTTAGGATTGATTACAAAATAAATATTTTCTGTTTGCATTGATGAATATATAATAAGCATAAGAACATTTACGTAGTATTAGGCATAAAAATGTTTATAATAAAATATCTCAGCTATTTAAAAAAAATCAAACCAGATGTAAAAATTATTTTCATTTCTTTGTTGTTGTACCATTTTTAAAATATTTTCCTTTGTCTAATCATCAAAATTTCTTTTTTTGTAAACTTTACAAAAAGCTATTACGTATGTGAAATATGGCATATATTTAATTATCTTTTTTCAAATAGGATTTACTTTTCAATCTATATTAAAGAAAATTTAACTCGGAAGAAATTAAAAGTACAGTATTTGAAGGAACATCTGAAATACAAAAGGAATATCTTTCACAACGAAAATTAACACTTAGATATATCACTAGATCTTCATTTTATTTTAGTTTCTCGAAGATTTCAAAATTCTTTTTAATGAGTTTTTCAATAATTGAACAAAAGTTTTATATAATTTAAATCAGAATTTGTAATAGGAATTAAATATTATTTGCCTGTAATGGTTTTTTTAAAAGTAATTGTAAGAAATCAAAATGCTGAATAAATTTTTAATATTATTTTTGTATTAAAAACATACCATATATCTTTCACTTCATCAGCTGTAAAAACTGTAATTCACTTCCAGCTGAAATTATTTTCCATTCTTAAAGAATATTATAAATTTAAAATCTTCATTAACGTTTTTATGGCGAAACTGCATCATTTTAATTATTCAGCATAATTTTTACTTGTCTGGTCAATTTGTAAAGTATTTAGCATTTTTCCCCAGAAAATTTATTTAATTTGAAAAATTCCTAAACGTTCATTATTTGTCACATTAATCAGTCGTTCATGCACTAATTCGCTTTGAGAAAAGAATTTGTTTTTCAAACTAAATCACTTGATTTAATTTTTTAATGTGTAACTAGATGGAACTTTTATACCTCATGAATATTAATAATGTAGGGTCCTTAAAGAAATCTGATTATTAGATTTATGCATCAAGAAATAATGAGATATTTCTATTAATTATAATACGATTGAACTTTGCTCGAGATTTTTCTTCCTAAGTAAAGTTAAACAAATATGCAAATTAAAGAAGAAGAGGATGCTTGTCATAAAAGAAATCATGAACTAAGAATCAGAACGGAAATGTCTCATGGATAAAATAGAAGTAGCGTAAGATCAAAATAGACGTCTCCTTTCTAAAGATATCTTCAGCATTAAAGATATCATCAACATTAAAGATATCTTCAACATTAAAGATATCTTCAACACCTTATTTTTTCGTTCTCGATAATAATTCTCTAATGATTCAAAATGCATAATTAATTTTGCACAAATGTCTCTGCATTTTTTTCGTTCTAAAATTTAGCTATATAGCATAAAGTTATTTAAAAATTCCACTATAATTGCAGCAATCTAAAATTTATTGTCTATTTTATAAAAATTATTTAATTAGCTATTATTTTTGGCATATTAAATTAGCAGTGTTTTTCAAAATGAACAATGAGAGAGAGAAAAAAAGTATTAGGAATAAGAAATCAATTAATTATTTCAAGAGATAATAAGAGTTAAGAGGAGACACTTAGAGAGTTCTTTGTATAAAATTATTTGTGAAATAAAATTTTTTAACATGATGCATTGTGAATATTTTGGGAATTTAATTAGCATTTGTTTCATAATGAATGAGAAAAGTAATTTTTAAATCATTAATGTATTAATAGTAGATGGTTTAATCATTTTGAATTTTTGTTGATTTTCCTATTCATAAAGGTAAATTTTGAACTTAAGTGGATGGTAATGTGTGATATACGGAAGTAAGTGAATACTGTTCAATTTTTTTCCGACATGTAAACAAAAATCTAATAGAAATCTAAAACCCAGTTGTTTTATTCTGATCAATTTGAGTTTTTGTTGATTTTTCAAACGATTTTGTTAAATGTTGAGTTTTGCTTTATGATAAAATAACATAAAGAAAAAAATACTTAAGTCAGGAATTACTTTGGTTTCAATTTTTGTTCAGTATGAAGGTAAATTACAGTAAACATCCTTAAATCCTTATTAGTAGAAATTTAAGAGTTTACATAAGACTTGTTGATGTTTTTGTTTTATAATACCCGGCTACAATGATTTATATCCATCAGCACTATAAAGGGGAAATGATGCCACCTCATATAGTGTAGCAGAAGTGGGTGTGTCATCGTGGCCTCTAAAGTAGCTGGGACTTCGTAATGTAGAATCAGAGACTAAGCAAGACACTTGTCCTGCCAGAGGTAATACACGACATGGAAAACATTGTGACTACGACACATTCTACTTGTCTTATTTACCTTTAATGAAAACGATAGATCTTTTGTTGCTTCTGGATTCGAACTCATTACATTCTCATAGTGATAACGAACATTCTAACCATCTAGGCCACCATGGTTTCTAAGAATCATTGTATTTGGTTTAATTTTTGAGAGTCGACTATCTCATTTTGTACAATTAATTCTAATAGAACCTTCAGTTTAAAGTGAATTCTTACCGCCGTAATTCGTGTAAAAAGTCAAATTAAGGGTTGTTGATCAAAGCACTGGACCGTTAAGTAACAAAGTTTATTTGCCAATTACATGTTATATTTTCACTGTGGGTATGTGCAAAGAAGATTACGTTGATCTTTTTTTTTTGAGAACTTCATTATCTAAATTACTTAACTGTCTCCATTTTGAAATAATACTAGTTAGAGATGAACGTGAAATACTTAATAAATTGCAATTGGAGGTAAGTAATAATAATATCTTTGATTTTTTACATCATGTATTTTCATGAAATAATTCTTTTAAATATTCATTTTATTTCAGTTATTAATTTCAGATATTATAAATGTATTTTAATTTCTCAAAAATTATGACTTTTTGAAACATTTTAGAGTATTATTGTCAAAACTCAAATTTTTGAAATATTTCACATTTTTATAAGCTAAATTTTATTAGGTATCTCAACTTTCTGATTTACAATTTTTTTAGGTTCCTTCAAATTCAGTGTATAAAGTTTCACCAGTAAATGACAGAAGTAAAATTTTGCTTATAAATTTTATGAAACTCATAATTTACATGCCTCTTGAATAGTTATTTCACGTTTTACCCTTTTGTGACTAAACAGAGTTTTCCCATGTTTTTATCTTTTATCAAAATTTAACAATTATTTCGTACCTCCAGAAAAGTATTTTTACAAGAATGTTTTAAATAGTAATGAAAATTATTTACTACACATATTATTCTCATAAAAAGCTGCCAAATAGTTTTTTCATGAAAGCATTAATAAAGATGAAAGTTGTTTTACTTTAAATGGCAGTTTATGCAGTTCTGTAAATAATAAATGTATATTTATTCTAAAAAATGTTTTTGAAAACTATTTTCTCAAATATTTTCATGAAACAAACTATAAGTCGAAAATTCGCATTTTTAATTAACGATATCATTAAAAGAATGTTATAGGCATAATGAAAATTTTCATTATTGTAGAAATTATTAGTCACATATTAAATAATAATTTGATAAATAATTTGAAACAATAATGCTGTTTTCCATTAGGTAAGCTATATTAATAGAAAATTACATCAGACTTTGTGCAGTCATTAAAAAACTTCCACGAATAATTTTTTATAATGAATTTTTACAATTTGTCAAAAAATTGAAAGTAATAAACACTTATGAAACAAAAAGTTTTAAGAGTATGATGAATAGGCTTTCGCAAATTTGCATGATAACTGACTTATTCTGATGCAATTGTAATGAAAAGGGTTTTAAAAATTCAACACAGTGTAGAAAATACTCAGTACTGTTTCAGCTTTCAAAATTATTACTCACTCACAAACAGTTTCTTGTACATCAGTATATAGCAAAATTTTACAAGTACATTCATAAAATATTACTGTTACATACAAACTTAATCATTTATAATGTATAATTCTTAGTATGAATAATTAGCAATTTTTACATAATAAGTAGGAATTTATTATATGTAGATTTATATATACTAAAAAAGAAGTATACTTATAAAACGCTTACATTTTTTAAAATTGTTTGTCCTGTATGATATCTATAAAAGAAATAATTGAATTCTTTATCATGTAAATGTTTAAACTGAATTTAAATTTTTGTTCTTATATAAATAAATACTATTTAGGCAAATACCACTTTCATTTTGCAGTATTTATTCATATAAGACATTAATTTTCATTTCGATTATTTATTGCTAATTTAGCTAAAAGTAATTCCAATTTTTATTGGCATCGCTCTTCTAAAATATGAACATTCAGAATCTGAAAATTATTTGAGCTGAACTTAGTCATAAGAATTCGAATCTCTGAAATTTATTGCAACGTGTAGCAGTTTATTTTATGTTAATTATTCTCATTAAAATATGATCAAGCAATTTCTCGAATATTAGAATTTAAAACTATTACGTCTTGGCACTAAAAATGCATTGTTAGTTATAATGTATATGATATTAACTATAATATATATGATATTCAGAAAATATTTAGAAGCAGCATTAATATAATTTTGCTAAAGAAAACGAAATGCTTATTTTTAATACATTAACAAAAAATCAATATCAGAGTAGTGAGATACAAAAGAATTAATTACATTATAATATTAAATTAATTTTTTTAGTTAATATCATATATTTTACCCAAATCAGCTGTACCTTTTTAGTTTGATTCATAATAACATGTACTTTTTTATTTGTATTTTCACTCTTTTGATGCTTTCATTAATAAACTTTGCTCAAGTATTTTTTTCATTTAGTGGAATGAATTTTGAAAAGCAATACCTTTGTTTTGAATGTGCGAATGGTAATAAACAAATAAATTATTATATTCAATTATTACATAATATTAGAATCTTAATTTTAGTTAAATATTTCATTAACTAATTTTAATTAAAATTTACAGGAATACAGTGTCACAAGTACCTAGATGTTCTCTTCTCTTTTTTCACGTGCTCTCTGGTTTTCTGTTAAAATCTGGTTGCTTATCTGGTTTTCACGTTAAAAATACTTTTTTTTTATTAATAATTGAATTTTTATTTTTTTATCAATAACTGACTGTATTTATTAATAACTGATTTTATTTATTAATAAATGACTGTGTCTAGGCAAGTTTCTTTTATATGATACTTTTTCATAAACGATTAGCATTCAATGAATTGTTTTGAAAGTCATTTTGCATTCAGAAAAGTTATGTTTTTACTGTAATATAATTAAACCAAAGAATGATGTTGTTTGTAGAAACGTGTACTGAAGATTGATTGATTCCTTAAGAACTACTTTCGGTCAAATACAATATTGGTTTTTCTGAGCGAAAGCATTTGAGCATTGAAAGTAAGATGGTTTCTCTGCACTTGAAGCATAACTTTCAATAAAAGTATGGCAGAGATTGTTTCTTGAGAGGATTTCTGTCATTATAGTGTGACTGATTACTTTAAGGTTATAAGTTAAAAGCGTATGCATTCACACAAGACTACTAAAAGCAAAACAATGAATTTGGTTCTACTGAAGTTTTATGTATTTTGGTTGAGCTATTTTTAGATTAATATATTTGTCTTGCATGTAAAATTATCTTGTTTTAAATTAATTTTCTTAAAAGACTTCAGGAAATTTGACATGGTCAAGGTTTATAATTCTTCATATACTTTAAAGATAAAAGTATCCTATACTTTAAAACCATAGAAATCCGCAAAATAAATAAATTTTTCAATTTCTTTAAAGTGACGTGTAATTTATTTCCCGTATAAACTACATATATGGCTCAAATCACTTGTTTTCTTGGAAATATTCTTGCATTGAATTGAAAATTTTAAGCCTTAAATTTTACTTTCCAGACATAATATGTTAACTACATAATAATAATGTAGTTAGCATTTAATATAAAAGATTTCTTAATAGAAAAATATTTTACTGAAAAAATTTTTATGAACGAAGTTAAAATAATACTACACAAATAAAATTGTTAATTTATGTAATTAATTCATCATTTACGTTATAAAACATACTCAGCACATGAGATGTTACTTTAAAATATGTTTGCTTACATCAGCTTTATTTTTTGAGATTAATTAATTATAAGTATGTTTAAAATTCATGTGCTCAGAATGTCTTTTATCGTTGATTAGCCAATTTGCTGGTTTTAATTAGTTTCATATAAGTTATGCGTTAGCTATATCAAAATGAGATAAAGTAAACTGTAGAATTTAATTCATTAAATTCTACAGTTTACTTTATCTGATATACATGTATATGTTTAGTCTAGAAAACTTCTATCAATTCAAAACGAATTTTATCATCCAGATTATTCCGTTGCTAATGAAAAACCACAAATTCTATCATGTATTTAATGTAATGAATGTAGTGGATGTGTGTAGAATAAAAAAATCTTAAACTTTTGTAATTATGAATTTATATATTGAAAATTTGAATGATAAATTGAAAGCAAAATTAACCATTGTAAATGGCTACTTACATTAATACTTTAATGCAAATAGAAACAACTAGTTATAAATATTATATAATTCAGGCATTTTAATAAATTCTCAGGACCAAATGATAAGAGAACATATTTAAGACTATAATTTTCTATGTATGGATTATACTTATAACACATAAATTATTCTATATGTATATATATATATATATATATATATATATATATATATTATATATATATATATATATATATATATATATATATATATATATATATATATATATATATATATATATATATATATATATATATATATATATATATATATATATATATATATATATTTCATATAATACTTAGTAAAAACAATTTCAATTGAGAAGACATAAAATTAAATCGACGATATATGCATTGAAAACTACGAATATATTATAAAACAGTTTGCTTAATTTCAACTTACTAATTTTGACACAACGTAATTCTCCTTTAATTAACTTAGGAACATTAATATAATTGTGTTATCTAAATTTTAAAATTTTTCACTTTTCCTATTCCTGAGAATAGTATTCTATTTGCAATAAATATTTAAGAGGAAAATAAATCCTAAAATATAAAAAATTACCCCAAAATATATTACTATTTAGCCATGATACTTTTTATTTAATCTTAAATATATTAAAAGTCAAATATATTTTCCTAAAAATATGCTTAATAAATCAATACATATATATATATATATATAGATAGATAGATAGATAGATGTATATATATATATATATATATATATATATATATATATATATATATATATATATATATATATATATATATATATATATATATATATATATATATATATATATAAGTACAGGTAACCCTCCTATAACACGGTTTTGTTCCAATGTTAGAGCTTGTTATCGGTCGGCGGAAACATGTTCACTCCTTACTTCTTTTCTAGGTTAGCGGCGACCTAGAAAAGAAGTAAGGAGATTGGTTTTCAAATTGTTTTGTGCCAAGCGTTAAGCGTTATTTAAGGCAGAAAAATTTGAGCTTTAAGGTGCTATTACTTTTAGATAACGCTCCATGCCACCCAAAAGATTTGACTCATCCCAACGTCAGAATAGTGTTCCTACCACCTAACACTACTTCGTTGCTCCAACCATTGGATCAAGGTATTATTTATACCTATAAACGTATTATATAAGAAGATCCTTACAGTGGATTTTAGACGCAACCGATTCGGAATCAATTAGCGTAATGGAAACTTGGAAGAAATTTTCAATCAAGCACTGTATCGAAATCATATATTTGTCGCTGAAAGAAATAAAAACATCAACCTTAAATGCGTGTTTGAAGAAGGTATGGCCCTCTTCAGTTGAAATAGAAAACATGCGTGAAACATCAGAAAACGAAATTGGTGCCATATTAAAAGTCGCTAAATCAATCGGAGGCAAAGGTTTTGTGGATATGGCTACTGAAGACATTCAAGAATTATTAGTGGAAGAAGTTGACGAAGCGGATTTGATGGAAATAGCATCCCTGGATGCAAATCAAATAGATTTTGAGGACGGTAGCTCTGATGAAGATTGTGCAGTTAAGAATTTAACATTAAAATAATTACAAGAAGGCCTATGCTTAGCGGAAAATCTCGAGTCATTTTTCTTGAAAACAGACCCTTCCACGGAAAGAAGTCGAAAATTCAAAAGGGAGCTGCAAAACTGTTTAACTCCATACCGCGAAATTTACAATGACCTAGTAAGAACTAGTCAGCAAAGTTCGATTACAGATTTTTAAAAGAGGGGAAACATACAAAAACTTTAAATAGAGAAAAAAGTTCTGAAAGTGAAGGCGATATCGTTCCACCCAAAAAACGTTCTCGGTTGATTGTACTGAGCAGTGACGACGAATAAATTCATTAAATTAGGGTTGCGTTAGATTAAAATATTTTTTCTTACTTTGTGTTATATATACATTTATTATTTAATAAAAATTAAGTTGTTTATGTCGAATTAAAAAAAATATTTGTTTTTAATAAGTTTTTGGAACGTAACCCCCCTTTTTGTACTAGTTCTGGGTCTCATACAACACGATTGCACACAACACGGCATTTTCTAGGAACCTAACTACCGTGTTATAGGAGGGTTACCTGTATACATTTATGTATTTAATATATAAAAATATAGTTGCATGTATTTGATTGTAATAACTACTTTATAAAATATAAATGTCTTTTTGAAAAGTAACATTCATTTTAGTGTAGTACACTGATATAATAAATAATTCTTATGCATGCAAATAAAATGTTTTCAACGAAGGAAAATTTTCCAATAATGAAAATGAATTTTCAATAACTACGAATTTTCTAGTCTCATATTTTTACCAATTATCGCTAGCTATAGATACGGAACTGAAACAACATATTAAAAGTTATCAGTGCTTAACATAAAAATAGCTGTATGAGAATTGAATTTACAACACAAGTTACGTTTCACATCATTTTAATGAAACATACACAATGTAAAAATGAAATATACATAATATAAAACTACAGAACGTTGGAAAACATGTTGTTTATGAAACATACACAATGTGGTTATATTAAAGCATGATCAGAAATCTTTAGAAACTGTTTTACCCATTCAATTTTGATAAACATAGTATATATGTTACACACATTACCATGATATAAAGATAGCTACAGTAAAAATATTGCAAATTTTGACCACCAGGGAGAATATAAGTCCTTACGGGGAAAAGTCTGTCTGAATTTTTAAAATTTATTAAAATAAAGAATTTGCTCAACTTGTGTTCCCTTACCATCTATTACAAATTGAAAGCATATTATAACATGTTCAATGGAAGTACGAAGAATCTGAAAGGTGACAGCAAGATGCCATATAATGCTGACTTTCAACCTAAGTAAAGTCATAATTCTTTATAAACACGGTGTTCTATGCTGTAATTTCAATTATTCACATATTCATCCAAATAATTTTGTAACTTATCAAAATATAGAATTTCTAAAAATCCTTGTCGCCAAAAGTAAAACAAAATCAAAGGCTGTTTGGTGTTCCTAAAGTATCAGCATTTGAAGCATCGCATACTTTTCGTGCTGTGGACTACCAACTCTCGTGACACTGATCTTGCACGTACTGAAGTATAGCTAGAAATAGATACTCTTTCAACCACAGCAATAGAGACTTCTTTGAAAGATACATTTTCACTGAGTTTCCCCCTCTTCCTGTCTCTCTCCGCACACCTAAGTTTTCAGTCTCTTCAAATTTCATAATCATTTGTTCAAAAGACTCTTCATCACTCACTGTATTCGCAATCACTTGAAACGACAATATTCATGCAATGCATATAGGCTATTGGTGCCGTTAAATTAAAATATCTGTAGCAATAAAACTTCTGTAAAAGAATGATTAACGCTGATAAAGCACAATGAATGGTTTTCAGGCTCCAATTACAGGTATCTCTACAGGTTGGATTATTTTGCATAAGGAAGTTTTTGAAAATTGCCATCTTCTAGACAATATTTGAACAATATTTTTACTGGAAAAATTGTTTCATGATAACTTATATACTAAAATCTGATAAGCAATACGTGTTCAACAGAATGGGTCAATTTAACTAAAAACATCTTGTATTTGTAATATATTATTTTTGCTTCTTAAAGTAAATTTTTATTACTTTTTATAGCAAATTTTTATTATTTTTTAAAGTAAATGTTTTTACTTGATGTACTAAATTAAACTGCTGGCCATCCAAATTATAACAACAAGAAAGACAAGAGATATCAGAACAAAATTTATTTTGTAGATAGCCTGTTGACCAAGTATCAAGTAATTAAATTTATAGATTTCTGTCAAGTGTGGTTCCTGCTAAAATTAGTAGCCATTATAAACACCGTTGTTGGAGATCATCGCTGCCACACGCTTCAGGATTGATTCAAATACACTTTGGATGTATTCTTGAAGTACAGCAGACCAAGCAGCTTCCACACATTGTTAAAGTTGATCTGATATGGTGGCTGGGGATGTAATATGGGTCAATCGTTGAGAAACCATGGACCACATGTTTAATATCGATGAAAGAGCCGGATGTCAAGCCGGCCAGGGAAGCAATTCAATCTAGCAATTGACGAAGAACCCTTGGACAATGCGTTCCACGTGCGGTCGCTTATATCCTGTTGAAATATGGATGTGGGCAAGTCCTGGAGGTAAGGAAGGACAAACTGGCTTCAACACCTCGGAGATGTAGCACTGGCTGTTTAAAGTACCGGCAATGCGTACTAGAGGAGTGCGAGAGTGATATCAAATACCGCCCCATACCATAATACCGAGTGCAGGATGAGTGTGGCGATGCATAACGCAGCTCTTCAGCATTCTCTCTCCACGGTGTCTCCAGACTCGAATGCGACCATCGTGGTATTGCAGGCACAAGCGTGACTCTTCAGTAAAGACAACTTCATTTCATTCTGCAATTCTCATACTTCTTTCATCACATCATTGGTGGCGCAGACGTCTGTCGTCAGACATTTTATGGTTGCGGCCAGTAGCGAGAGAAAATTGGGCAGACTAGCTACAGAATTTCTCAACATCTTCAGGAAGTGGACCACCAATCATTAATTGGAAATTTCAATAGACAAGTCACACTATATGCTGTTTACGTTTGTCGTTCAGCGTCAAAGGTAGAAGAAGCAATGGAAGCCTACCGGATAGACCACTCTGCTGTAAGCGGCGTCGAATGGTACGCGCAGACTCTTGATGATGCGTTACAGACTGAATATGCTATGCAATGGTTCATGATTAGCTGAGCGATCCGTCACTGCTATGCGCACAATTTGTCTGTCATCACATGAAGTGGTGCACTGAGGTGGAAACGATCGAAAATGCGTAAGTCCGTCGTACTCTCCTGCTTCCAACGATTACACATCCACATTACAGTTGCTTGGTTTCGTCCAATGCGACTACCGATATCCCTGAAAGTTAATTCACAATTTCGTTAGGTCACTACCCTTCCTCTGTTAAAGAAAACTTGATCAAAAAATGATCGCTGTTTTCCACGAAGCATTATTTTTTTTTTCATCTCTGTTTTTGTCATTTTGCCGTTTCGGCTATCGTTTTCTGAGAAAACCAAAAGATAAATACAATTGCTGAATTTAAAATCGTCGAAATCTCTAAGCCTTAAATAGCGCTTTGAAGTAGCACCACAGGCGCGCGTGATGTGCGTCTGCACTGAAATTCTGATCATTTGCATATCTCACCTCCGATAATGCATGTTGTAAATTTCATGTTATTTGCATGCTTTCTTCAGGGTCTTGCATTTATGGTGCCCAGCAGTGTAAAAAAATTAACACAAATCATTGCCTATATTTACTTTTGATAAAGATAGAGATCAATAATATAGATGTATTAATAGTAATTTATAGTATTAAAATAATATATATTATTAAAAAAACTTATATAAAACTAAAATATTTAGTTTTATATGATAGCTTACAAATTTTTTCTGAATTTTAACTGCAGTAATTGAAAACTAATATTTCAGAAATGATAATTCTATTCTAAAGAAACCATTTATTACAATGATAGCTGTATCTTAGCACCATTCCAGACACATTTATTTAGATCCTATTACTAGATTGCCAGACAAGTTTTTCAGCAAAATGAATTGTACATGGCACAAAATGAAAAAAAGCTAAGTAGATTAAAAGCGTAAGACGATTTTTTTGATCAAGACAGAAAAAGAAACAGGAAATAGCATTAATAAAAGTAGTAAGAACGAACAGGATTCATGATGTGTGAAGATAAATATAAGGAAATAAAATATTTCTCTTCTTAAACATATTTTGTCACTACTTTGGAAATAATACCTGGAAATTTTGTGAATTTTTAATCACTATACCTCTTAGCAAAATCACTAGCATATATTTTATGAATGACATCATAATTTAACGCAAGTCCTTAAAAATAATTTACAGGAAACCATTTCATTCAACATAAGATAGCAAAGGGACAAGTTTAAAAAAAAATTTATTCAATTTATAAGAATATAAGAATTCCTAAAATATATGGTAGTTTTAAATTTCTAGTTTTATATTTCTAGTGATAAATGATTCACTTTATCATGATAAATTTTGAACTAATAATATTTTACAACTGAATATATGAAAATATCTGTGTTTCACAATTTTAATTGACTATCAATTGATGTAAAATACACAATTATCAAATCGCCGAGTGCTCTAAAATTTCTTACTTCACTAGAGAATGATTTTGATATTATATTACACTGGCCTCCAAAAGTTAAGAAATAACATGCTTTTCGAAGTTCACCATAAAAAAATGACACTAACAAAACAATTTATAGTTTATATAAATGATAAAAACGAACTTTGTGCAAATTTATGCAAAAACGGTAGCTGCCACTTTTTTTTATAGATAAGAATAGCTAAATATGAGTGAGAGAAAAATATGCAAATATAAGCCTTTCGTAATTACGCGTGCAACTTTTGTTGACTTACAACTTTTGTTAGCAGTTTCCTTGACAATAGGCAATGAGGTCTCGCAATGTCTGAGAGAAGCCGTTTGCCCGATTCGTTAAGGTGGCGGGCAGTCGGATGGATGGAAATGAGGTTATCACAGGCTGATGCTGCTGGACGCCTCAATGTGTCTCGCAGTGTAATCCACCATTTCTAATTCAATATCAAACTGAAGCTTCTGTATTCAGAAGACATGTTCCAGGCCGACCACACGTCACAACACCTGAAAAAGAGCTTTTTATAGCTTTTTCGGTCTGAAGGAGAAGAATTTCTGTTACACAACTTGCTGCAGACCTCTCTGTATCATCGGGGAGAAGAATATCCGCTAGTATGGTACGAAGGCGTCTTCACCATGCAGGTCTCTATGCAAGGCGACTAGTTGTGTGTGTCCCCCTTACCGGACGATAAAGAAGGGATCGCTTATCTTGGGCAAGAGAATACGTTTCCTGGGCCAGACAGCAATGGGCTTCTGTACTCTTCACAGACGAGTCCAGATTCACATTGGAGAGCAATTCAGGACGTCTTTGGATCTGGAGGGAACAAAACACCAGATACCACCAATCCCAACATTGTGGAAAGAGACAGTTACCACGACGGTGGAATAATGGTTTGGGCAGGGATCTCAGTCGGTGGTTACACTGACCAGTATGTGTTCCAGGGATTAACTGTGATTTGCGTGAGATATTGGGATGAGATCCTTGATCCCTATGTCCGCCCATATGCCGGTGCAATTGGCAATAATTTCATTCTGATGGATGATAATGCACGAGTTCACCGAGCTGTAGTTGTTGAGGAATATCTTGAGGATCTTTTGGTTTGGAGCGAATCGAATGGCCAGCTCAATCTCCAGACCTGAATCCAATAGAACATGTGTGGGACTATCTTGGTAGACAGGTTGCTGCTTTAAATCCTCCTCCAAGGTCTTTAGGAGAGCTGGAACAAAGTTTACTCCGTGTCAGGTCTGCACTTCCCATTTCGGTAACCGACAACTTAATTGACAGAATAGAGAGTCGATGCCGCCAATGCATGCAAGCTAGGGGTGGGCATATCCCTTATTGAAACTCATTTTTGTTATGCTTCTATTATTTTTTACGACATAAAACTGTGATTATTCTTTTTTCCAAAAATGGACTTTTCCAGCAAGATTGCTTTTTTTTTTTTTTTTTTTTTTGTAAATCCTTTTCGCTTTCTTCTTATGTAAACTTCTATGTTGCAGTCAATAAATACGTGTTTTGTGCACATGTCATTCGAATTTGGTGTTTCTACATTCATTCATTTGCAAATTAGGCACAAAAAACCGGTTGTTCCTTAACTTTTTGAGGCCAGTGTATTACTAACTTATTTGAGTAAGGGATATCAATCAGAAAAGATCAAATTTATGAATTACATAAAAACTATGTATTTTTCAATCAGGCTTTTATAGTTTCTAAGAATATTGCTTTTGAGGAAATGATATAGAAGATGTTATAAGAAATACTTTTAAAAAAATTGTCTTTTCATTATATTCCTCACAAAAGGATATTTTATTAGAACTGCAATATTTAGGGATTTCCTTTAGAAAATTTTCTTTTTTAAAAAGTTACTTTCTCGTAATTTTTTTATTCTAAGAAAAATAAAAATTTAAGTTTTCAAAATTTTAATACACCTTATATTGCTAGCTGATTTATGGTGGCATCATCTAATTAACATTTTGATGATAGCAAATTAATTTTAAACCTTAAAAAAAAGCTGACATCTGTGTAAAACTATTTTATTAATATTACTTAATAATAAAATTACACTCATCTAGATAAAAATGGTAAAATAAAATAAAAGGTAAAGAATATGTTAGCCCTTATATAGTTCAAAGAGAAATATTTTTCGTAAAATGAAGACCTGGCAATTTTAGAAACTGAAATTCGTCATCATTTAGATAAAAATTCTTAGAAAGTGAACATTATTATAGTCATTTTAATTAATTTTATCATGTTGAATAACATTCCAAATTCCTTGGTGGTCATTTGTTATTGGACAAAAAGGAATGATTGACTAAGATGAATACAGTCAAAATTTTAATATTAAACCCCAGAAATGTTGGGGAATGAAATGCAATGTTGTGTTTGATTCAACGGATAATTGATTGTATTTTGGACATATGATCAACCATTATTGACTATCTACTGCATAAGTTAACTCATTTGTAGTCAGATATATAATTTCAAAGTGAGGATTATGTTATATGATTATAATAATATAGCAATTTATTAAAGAATTTAGCTGAAGTAAAAGAAGAGCAAAAATTGCAAATGGAAATGTTGAATGAATTGAGACAACAAACTTCAAGGGAGAATGTGATCATTGAAACTTTTGACTGCTTAACATCTTTGTCCGAAATGAATAAATTTGAAGCTATCTCAATTGAAGAAGAAGAATTTATGTGGCTGTAAGTATATTTCGTTTTCAGCATGTTCTTTACCACACTAGAAATTTTTATATTATAATTAAATCACTGAATATTTCACAAAAGTAATATTGTTATAGAACTTTTATATTTTAACTCATTTATTGTATGACTAGAACCAGAGTTGTATATGGCTTTGTTATCAATATTTGTCTACAAAATTCTAATCTTTATTAAATTTTGAGATTTAAATTATCATCAATTTTAAGTTTTGTACATATAAATATTTAAAATTTAAACATTAAAAATTTTTTTCATGAAAGCACCAGCTTATTGTACAGATAATTTTGCTCAGATTTCTGAAAAATATTCATATGCTGGATTCTTTTTTGCCTCCAATTTATAAATTCCCAATAACAGGATGCTTACTTATTATAGACTCTGGACTTTTTAAATCAACCGTTCGTGGTTTCAACTGCACTTCAGAAGAGTAGATGTCTGTAATGGTCCGAATCCAATCAAAATTTTAGGAATTGGTCTAATTATCTTTCATATGGAAAATGTGGCACAAAATTATATCAGCCAAAATCAATCCATTCAAATTATCCAATATCTATAAATCTAATCGTAAGGACCAAACTTAGAAACATCAAATAAAATCGTCATTGTTTTTTATTTGTGTTAGTTTTTAATTTCCTGGTTAACAAAAAACTGCATTATGACAGAATATGATTTTATTTATATGTATATATAAGCTGAATTTTATTTTTACAGGTAAGAAAGTGCAGCTGTTAGGTGGTTAAGATGGGAAAGAAGCGGTAAGAAGAATTCTACAAAAAGTATTTGCTCATAATTTGGCTCTAACCATGAGCTAGAATGGAGGAAATATGAAAATTCCATTCAAAACATTTCCCAATATATTACTATTCATAACAGGTATTTATTTTTATATTTTTATGTTTAAATATAGTATATTGAGAGTAAAAACATTTTAAATATTCGTTTAAATACCCACAAGCATATAAATTAAATTCATTTAAATGCCAATATTTATATTCTGTCCAATTTTTGAACATGTGACTAAAAAATAATTACTTGAATCTGTTAGTTACAGCCTGTTATATAAAATTGCAATGTTATGAAAGAATAAATGAATGCATTTGAGATAAATTTTCGACATCGCTTATGTGGCAGCCAAGCATCTAGAAATTTTTGAGAGCACCTTTTTTCATTAATCATTATTTATCATCTGAAAAGACATTTCCCTGATGATTAACTGTATATATGTTGAGCTCCAGTGGCTAAGTAGCTTCACGTCGCTTCCCGTTAAGATCATCTAAGTGAAGTGTCATTTACTCGGGTAGTGATTGGGAGGGTGACCATGTACACTCCCTCACTGGGGAGATCCGTGGGTTGAGGATGTGTCCACGTTAATACAGGATGTCCAAAATCCTTCCGTTGGTATGGCGTGGATGTGATGAGGGTGCCATCTCAGGTGTGACTTCGTCACCTGACCGTGGTTGAAAATTATGAAGTGTTTGATGATGGGTGAGTATTCCAAACCCATTGACCTTAAGGTACAATCTAGGGCTCACCAACACTGCTACGTATGTATATATGTGTTGAAAGGAAAATCCCACTGATCATAATAAACACGGCTAACGTCTTTTGTTCAACAATAATTAGAATTGAATCTATAATTTTGAAGTTGCAAAATCTACCACTACGCCACAATGAGGCAATTATGAGAGTAATTTATAATTTTAAGAATGATTTACACTTAAAAACCAGCGCGTAACGTTGATATTTGAGGAAAATTTATTAATTTATAGTTGGTATATTCACGAATCACAATTGAGGAAACCGGGAAAACTCTCCAGAATAATTCAAGAGTTAGGTGAAAATATTTTAAACAAGGAAAAAATTTAATTTAAGTATATATGTTAGGAAAGCCAAGAGTAATATACCCATTTTGAATGCCAGCTGTATCTATGTAATAAAAAATATTTTATCTGCATTCAGATATTACCTTATACTTATAATGAATGTGCCTTTTTAGACCTGAATTTTGAAAGTTTATTATAATGAATACATAAGGTGGAAGATTTAAATTTGAGGAACAGTGTTTTGAAATGGTAACAATAAAGTAATTCCAAATAATGTATTTCTTTTTTTGACATGTTTGTAATAATTAGTTTTTTTATTCTTATCTCTATTTCTCATTAGAGAAGTCATTGTATATAAAAATTGTTTTTATAAAAATTTTCATTTTCAGCTCGTACCGATCATGAGTACCAAGAAGTTTCATTGGCCTTCATAGGAGACGTCATCAAAAGATGGTTGCGTTACGCTGCGGATAGAAATGGTGGCCGCAATAAACGATATAAAAGTGTTAATCAGTTATCATAGGATATTGTTCCTGCATTTGTTACACAATACATTTTTTTGCTCATGTTTGTATTCATTTCTTTATGAAATTAAATTTCTGTTCTCTATTTTAGATGTTTGATATAATTTTCAATATAGCAAAAATATCAACACAAATGTAATTTTGGAAACAAAATATGGAAAATGTTAAAAAAAGTAACACATTTCTAGGTAATTGCATCTAATCCATATAGGGGAAAAAACATGTTACATTTTGAGAGTACATTTGGTTAATTCAAGTAGCAAAAACGAAGAAAAATTATAATTCAACATAAGAAATTATTAATTTTAAGAAAACTATTCTATTTTTTAATAATTAGGAACAAAATAATTATAATTCAGAGTTTTTCAGAAATCTTAAATTATTTAATATCTATAAAAAAAATATTTCAGAATTACTGGGGTTATTAATACATTTCTCCTAAAAATACAAAATTCATTTTTAAAATAAATCGTATACAATTAATAAAGACTTGGAAAAACCGTAATCACTCATAAAAGACTTAAATAAAAAAATTTTCTCTTAGTTTATATAACAGTAAAATTTTGAGAGTTTTTCTGTTGAATATATCAGCATAATTAACTGATGCAGTAACCGACGATAATTTTAAAAATTCAATTTGTAATGCCTGAGACAATGATTTAACTACTGTCTCAAAAAGAATAATTGTTGAGAAAAAGTTATGAATATACAATAAGAGTTACAATTATACATTTCCTGCAAAAATATTATGTACACTTTCACATAAATCGTGCAATTAAATAAAATAAAATAAAAGTGCCTTCCAAGTGGTGGATTGCTGACGGACATTTAACGGTTGCCAACGCTGGGCCACTTATCGAAAGCATTCTGTCCACATACGGAATGACATTGGTAAAATATCGGGAAAATGATCATGTCGGCTTCGCCGATATCGATCCACTGTCACGCCATACTTTCGGCCCATATTTGCCCTGAGTGGACATGTTTTGACGGGTAGTGGTACTGCTTGCCGGTGTCACCCCGATGCGACTCTTGTCGGCAAGCCGATTTCGGCCCTTTTAATATCCGACATTTGTGTGTTTGCTGGGTGGTGACTATTCTATGCAACCACCATAGTTGTTTTCTGATTGATGTGATGATCTGGCACTATACAAAGTTGTAACGCTAGTGTTAAACATTTTTCAGTTAATGCTTTAGTAGGTTTTCTAAAAGATACAATAACACACTCACAGAACCAGTTTTTATTACCAAGATGCCATTAACATACTCTCATAAAACACAATTCGTAATGTCCTTAAGAATGCTGCATCAAATATTATTGGACTACCACATTCAATGACTATGAAAAATATTCATAGTCAAATTATCGCTTTTCTCTCTTATTGTATTGTTACAAAAAATTCCTATTCACACAAATAAAGTCAAAAACGAAAATTGTCTGAACATATAATTGATTCATTATGAAATTACAAAAGTAGCACATCGCTGATCGTCTACTCCTAGTAGTTCCTCTAATAATGTTGGACAATTCAAATAAGCAACTACTTTCAGCAAGATTTTAAGTATTTGGCATTTTGAGACGTCTTATTGGGTCCTTACTTGTCCTGTGCTACACAAAAAATTGATAAGGGAGTTTACTATGAATTTCACAAGGTGCACTTCCTAACTGACAACTGTTGGTCTATCGAATAGGAGGTCGAAAAATCACACTGCCCGTCTTTATGAGTTATTTCACTGCACGAAATATGGTCTTCTTGAATGGATGTAAGCCACGAGAAAAACCTCCCCGATCAGTCACAGTTGATTCTAAAATGATAATTCCACCATTACATTCAGAATATTTATTTTGATTTTCGTTTCATATTTTGAACAGTTTTTGTCGTGGTTATGAAACGAATTCCAAGTTTTTAAGTCCCAAGAAATGTTTTTCACTAAAAAAATTGTTTTTTTTAAAAAAGCTGAAGGCTTTTATCTTAAGTTTTAATCATATCATCAATTTATTTATTTGTGTTTTCTTGTACTGGAAAAAAGGCAATTATTCAAAAAAGCCTCGAATTTTAATCTTTATGAATTATTTCCTGCTTATTTAACCTATACGAAAACCTATAACATTTAACCTACAATAAGAACCTATTATATTTAACCTAAACTAAACTCCATGGCATGACAGCCCATGTGGGCCAAGGCCTACAGTGCCCATAACTGTTTTCATGACCGAGGGCCCTGAGGTGCGAAGCATATGTCCCAGTTAGGTGGTCAGCCTAACGTAAGACCCCCAGTGTTTAGTTCCCAAGCATGCTTGGTACTCAGTTAATCGACCCACTGAAGGGATGAAAGGCTGAGTCAACCTAGCCCAACCCGAGGATCGAACTACATATGCATTTGAAATTTTTCTGTAGATACCATTTGTGAATATATATGCATTCTGTATTGTATTCGCAAATTTTCTTTTAATTTATTTAATTGTTTCTTCTTGAGAAATCAAATGCTTATATCAATAGAAAAGATGTTCCGATTACAGTTACAAGTTTAATGTCTGTGGAAAACTATTAGGATTTTTTTTTAAATATGAAAGCTACTTACATTACACATATATCATAAACAAAATAGTGTATGTAATTTAGAAATAAAGGAAACAATAAAAATTATTTTCTATTAATATAGAAGTAAAACTATTTAATAATTGAAAATGTAGATAGATAGAAAGATGTTATAAACATTAATTAAAGCCTAAGAAACCATAAGCCTTGAGCTAAATTAATTTCACGATGTTATAAAAAAATTTAAAATTCATCCAAATTTCTATTTATAAATGCAAAATATATAGGAAAATATACAATTATTTTCATTTATTATACAATGTAGTTAGTCTTTTATTTAGCAGACAATGTATAAAAATATATATAAGTATAATTTATTTCAGACACATCACATAATTAAAGGAACTATTTAGAACATACCACTTAGACTATTTATAAGACACCAAAGCAGTAAAATAACAAAGAATAAATTTCAGTGCCTGCGTCTGTCCTCAGCATGACATAATTACTCTGCTGATGGCATCATTCCTTACCTTTTCTTTATTTTCCACATCATCACTGATATTATCCACATCTCACTGAGTATTGGCATTATCCTTATTGTGTAACATCTGGTGAAGGTATTAGGGAGCAGAGTTTTTCTTTTTTTATTATTATTAAATATCGTGTCTCTCCAAGGTGTTAGTATAAAAACATTTTTTCTTGCACTAGACGTATACTACTTTGCAAGAATCTCTTACTTAATATTGATTACCGAGTTTCACTTAAAATTACAAACTATATAACTTCAAATTAATTTTAAACTTACAAATAATGTTTTTTATATTAATCCTCAAAAGATTATTTTATTACATGCACCATTTGTAATGCTAATAAATAAATTGTAACGAAAAAAGGTAAGAATAACATATCATTTGCTAAATGTTATTGTATAATTTAAAAGCAAGTAGTTTTTACAAAAGATTTTAAAAGGTGACAAATTGTAACATATAATTTGTGACTATTCACTAGCCTCCGATATTTACAAACATAAAATTAAAAAATTAAATAATTGAGATATATATATATATATATATATATATATATATATATATATATATATATATATATATATATATATATATATATATATATATATATATATATATATATATATATATATATATATATATATATATATATATATATATTAAGAATTATAACATTCATTTGGTCTAATATCTGCTTTATTTTATATTTAAGTAAATAGATGAAATTTGACTACAGTATTTTATTCTGTTACTTTTTATTTAATGTTTTAACAAACCTGTCGTTTCTTTCAATGTTCGTGATACAAACTTAAGAAATTGAACTTGTAAAAATGTTTTAAATGTTACATTTTAAACATCATTTTTTACAATTGTCCATAATATTTTATAAATATTTATTATAACGTAACTATTAATATTTCACACAATCATTAGTAAAAACTATTTGTAATTTCCCTTTATATTATTTTACTGTAGCCTTGAAAGAAAATATATGTGTATCATATATAATGAAGAATCAACTTCATTTAATATAGCTCATGCTAAACACTTAAAGATTTCTGAGGGAATATATATTTAAATTTTTTATGCACTATTAACATGTTAAAATCTAGAACGTTATATTTTAAAATTCACAAACTATCTTTCTAATGCAAGATAAATGAATACTGAATCTACCTTAATTTCCTTTATGTATGGAAAAATAAGAAGTAAATGAAACTTCTGGAAACTCTTCAAATAACTAAACTTAATCAATTTTGCCAAGGAAAAATGGATACAACAAATTCTGTGCTGAAAATTGTTGTCTTAAATGTATGATTTTAAATTTAAAATGCTTAAATAGTTGATGTGTCCCGCAGAACCATTTTCAACAAAAGAGGAATTAAGACTTTAGAAAGTTCGCAGAACAATTAACACCTTTTGGAATAACTAAACTTTCTGCACTGTTTTAGAAATAATTTGAAGACTGTTACTTAATTTAGACACCTCTCCACAAATCGCTTAATAAGTATTTACTCACCGCATGTGCATCTGACTTACTAATTCAGATTCTCATAATTAAACTTACCTTTGTTCAAACCTCTCGCGTCCGTTTCTCAGCACCATCTCAAGAAGGAGGACATGAGCTATCCTAATTAATCGTTGGTCTAACACACACAAAGAAGTGTTAATTACTTTAAAGTTCCACAATGAATAATCACTTCATTTCAGACGTTAAATATGGGATTTTTTTAAGTTTTCAGTATGAAATATTTTTTATAAAGCAAAACCTTTAACATATTTTATAAATATAAAATTCAGCTTTGTTATTGGTTAAGTGAATGTCATATTTAATGTGCTCAGTAAATTTAAATGCAATGATATACGTAGAATATTTAGACATAAGTGGTTTATAAGGTATGTTAATTTAATCATCTTCTTATAAAAAAAATTGAAAACTAGATATAAAACATAATATATATATATATATATATATATATATGCAGCAGAAATTTTACTTCACTATAAGTATTTTCTATAATATTTTTCAAATTACATGGAATTTATTAATAAATGTTTGTAACAAATAATAGAAAATTATATGATTAATTAAGGAATGAGAAAAATCAAAAAAAAATTAGTCAAGATAATTGAAAAACGTATTCTGTAACTTAATGAACATTTAAAAAATAAATCTATAATTTCCTTTATATCATAAAATACACATAATTAAATACTTTTTTGTTTGAAAATAATGCATTATATTTAAAGAGATTGTATGTAGTAATATATTGATTAATTGATTATGATATATATTCCCAACAAAACGATTGAAATAACATAAAAATTTATTAAAAATTTGATTTTTATTTAATTCTCAAAAGAATCTCTTTAAATCAATACATTATTTCTAAGTAAAAATTTTTAGATAAAATAAATTTTAACAAATTATTTTACATATTAAAATTTACTAAAATTTTCAATAAATATCATTATCAAGCTTTTTTTTTATTTTACGGAATGGATTAATGTGTATTTATATAAGAATTGCATTATATTATATTTAAAGAGAATGTATGTAGTAATATTCCCGACAAAATGATTGAAGTAACATAAAAATATATTAAAAATCTGAATTTTATTTAATCCTTCAAATGATCTCTTCAAATTAATATTTTATTTCCAAATAAAAATTTTTATGTCGATAAATTTTAACAAAACTTTTCAGTTATTAAAATTTACTAAAATTTTCAATGAATATCATTATAAAGTTTTTTTTTATTTTACAGAATGGATGAATGTTTATATATAAGAATTGCATTATATTGTGGTTTCTCATTGATAATTTCTCTTAAAATGCAATGATTTTATGCAGTTACTGTGTTTCAGTTTTTAATATTTTTAAATTCAATAAAGTAAAAGGTAATGCAATCTATATACAATTATTATTTAGTAAGGATAGTACTAATCTGATAAATTATTTCTCTTCAAATGTTAAGTATATCTTCATGAGTTCTTTGAATTCCTTAAACATGTAACAAAACTTAAATTATATTAGCACTGTACACATTATAAGATATAAATCGAGACAAATGTTGGCATAATTTCATTGATTTGATTTTCTGTGTTAATTTTAATTTAACGTACAGAATAACACAAAAAAATTAAAATACAGAAAATACATACGACACCAATTACAACAACCTTCAAATCACATTTACAGCTGTTCCTTTCATATAAATCTCGAATCATCAACATACCAAACTAAGTTTCTTTCCTCTTTCTAAAAAAAAGCCTTCTATATGTGAATTTTGTAATATAACCAGACAATGCGTTTTCCTAAAATACATTATATCTAATGGACCTTCTTACTCTTATATTCAGCAATAGGTTTAATATAGAGAACAATGCATGCCATGTTTTAATTTGTTAATAGCAAAACAGTAGACGTTAACAGTTTAATATAGCAGGGGGCCTATAAGTTTCACATTTAACCTCTCTGATAAATGAAAGATCACGCGACACGAAATACTTCATATGCTTTCTCTTTCGGTAATAAATTCTTACCAATACCAATTCTGATGACTCTCTCGTATTATTATGTGTGTGGTTAATATTTTTCAGTTCAAAATTCCTTGCAAAAGAAATGCTCAAACTGTTCTCCGAGCTATAATCCAGAAATCATATAAGAATCAAATTTCGTATACCTTGCTTTTAGTCTAGATTCAACATCAGTAAAAGAACTATAGAAGATTATTTCTATGGATGTTGTTTACTTAACATTGCAGTGGAAAACAACTTTATTTGCATGAAACTTCAGTATCGCGACTGCATTACATCCAAAAGTGAACACGCTCCTTATTTAAATGTCAAGCAATTATTCCCAAATGATATAACTTCATTTTACTCAAAGGTTTTGTAAAAAATGGTATTTTTTAAATTGTAAGTATGTAAATTGATTTTCATATAATTAATAAAGAAAAGCAATAATTAAAATGAATTTTGCTCAATAAAGATCATGAAAAAGCGTTCCTCATTCAATTCGCTTCATGTGCCATGTATCGAATGTTCATTAATTTCCAAATTATAGACAAATAAATAGTAAGTATCTTTAATGTCCAATACTTTCAGATTTCTAATCAAAGGTATGAATTTATAATTGAGATGTTAATGGAATGATCAGTTATTTGACCTAAAAATTAGTAACTCTTGAGTTCAATTCCCACGTTGGGAATTGGATGCTTGTTGTGATTTGGAATCCATTTTAAATCTTTGGTTCCTGTCGAATTAGGCTTCATGTTTAAAGAGTGACAGTGAGGGTAAATCAACTAACCGATCATGAATTGATCTATTTGTTCGTAAATATGAATTATTTAGCTTATAATATACCTTTTTTTCATAGGTGGTTATTATAAATATTTTTCAATTAATGTATTTATTTTAAACATCTGAAATATTGTGTTATATCTCATTTAAGGAATTTTTATTTTAAAAATATAAATATTCAAGCATAAATATGAATATTAACTAAAAATCTACAGAAACTTTTTTATCGTACTTTCACAATAAACATCCTTTAATCTTTATAGATCCAATCAACCTGTCTTAGATGCACTAGGTTTCTAGTTTCTTTCACGAAAACTTTGTCTTCGATAAGCAGTTTTGTTACGTGGATATCAAGACTTTCTTATATCTACATTAATGATATCTTGAATATTTTTAGAAAACTTTTGCTTACTAAATCCAGATTTCGTTAGAAATTTTCTTTTAAATACAATAAGTAATCAAGATAAACATCAAACATTTATTTTTTCTGGTTTCCTTCTTAATTACAACAGTAATTAGGGTCAAAATCTAAGAGTAATTAGATGGCAAATACATTAGTTTTTAAATTTTTTTGGTAATCTTCAGAAATTAATGTATTTCCTCGAAACACAGCTCCAACAAGAATAAGCTTTTTAGAAAATGTAGACATCAATCAATAGATAGGTATTAATTATGCTCATAATAGCACACTAGTTTTAGATTTACTTAATTGAAATTTTTAAATTACTGTTACTAGTATTTGCGGTTTTAAAATTACATTTGCTGTTTCCAATTATTATTACAATTAAGCATTATAAATAATGATATTTTAATCGAGAAATATATTTTAATAGATATTTCTAAAATTATTTATATTAAATTGGGGAAAAGAAATACATAAACTTCAAAGCTTCATATAACTTATTTCTAATTCTCTTTGTGCAAATTGTTTAAAACTGCTTAAAACTGATCAATCTTCAGTTCCTGGGTAAAGTTACACCTGCTAATATACTGGTCAATTTCGATCATCTGTTTTATTTTATCGGCATTTTTGACGACGTTGCACTTGTAAAAGGTGCATCTGTATCATTAAAAATACTTAAACTGAACCGATGCAACCCAAATTGCACATAATTTGTTGTTACACCATCGATACCATCATTCACAATTTCTGATGCCTAGCTTATATTTTCACCTTATCAAGAAAAATTATAAGATGTAAAGAATTTTCTTTGTTGATTTTCCTTTTTAACACCTTGTAATTCACAACTGAATACACCTAACAGAAAGCAGTGCAAAATGTCACCTTTCCAACTAGCATAAATCTGAAATTATTTGATCTCAATACTTTAAGAGATATAGATCACTAAAGTCATCTACAAAAAGAAATAGATTTCTTTTCTCCCAAACTAATATATTAATTTTTTTTAAAAAAATAATAAAAAAACTATTAAAATTTTTATTAGAGCATCATGGAAAATAATATAGAAGAAATTATACTGGGTTTGTTAATTTTGTAACAAAATTTAATTGCACAGTAAAAAGAATTTTTGAACGCTAATTTTCATTTTCCAATTTTTTTTTCTTTTTTGCTAGTGATTATTCACAGAATAAATATAAATTATAAACATTGTGAATTTTCACGGTCTTCAAATTATAACAATTTATCATATAAATTTATTTAAATTCAAATCTAAACATATTTAGGTACATTTTAATGTAAATTAGAGAATTTAGAAAAAACATTTTATACAACTGAATTTATTAAACTAAGTCTTAAATTATTCTGAAATAAAATGGGAAAATGGTTTATCCAAAATTAATTTTAACTTATTTTCTAATCCTATATTTCAAGTAAACTGATTGAATCAAAAATAATTTAGTATGTTTCAGATTCTACGAGATCAATGAATTCAGTTTATAATATTAGACCTGAATAAAGAAATTAGTTCTTTTTTTAGCATAAGCATTATTCTAGTTATTATAAACTTCTATTAAGAAATTTATAAGAGATTCATAAAATTATAAAACAAAGAAGGTGGACAATACTTAAGATTTTATTCGAATCTAAAAAAATTAAGAAAGAAAGCGTATTGATTACATAAATTTACTCAAGGTTTTGTGAACTTAATATAAATTTAGGTGCACATTTTCCATTCTGAATATTTATCAAATGCAATATAACACTTCCTTTTTTTGCTATTGTTATTTAATCAGAATCTGTAAATTCAATGAGTTTCCTGTTATTAAAATAATAATGCTATCTATTAAGCAAGTTTATAATAAGGTATATTTCACATTTTGAAATAATAAACTAAACTAAACTCAGTGGCACGACAATTCATGTGGACCAAGGCCTACAGTTCGCAATTCTGTTTTCGAGATCAAGAGGCGGGAAGCATGTCTCGATTAGGCGGTCAGCCTAATACGAAACACTCAGTATTTAGTTCCCAAGCATGCATGACACTCAGATAATCAATCCACTGAAGGGATGAAAGACTGAGTCGACCTTTCCCAGGTCGAGGATCAAGCCTCGAACCTGTGCCATGGGAGCGTGAAACGCCACCATTAAGCCACCGGATCATTTAGAAATGCAGAACGAAAACATTTTTCTAATAGATTACATATTATTTTAATTATTATTCTACACTAAAACAATTTTTAGTCTATTAGCATATTAAATTACTAGAAAATTATTTCTAATTTAATAGACATAAAATAAGAAGTTTAAATTTCTTGTAATAAATTATGAATTGAATGATATATTCCGATTTTCTTAGTAAAGGCTCACCGAGATAGAACAATACTCTTCGGGACATAAGGTCCTAGGTTTGGTCCCAAAATTAGTTGAGAGTCGGGAAAAGGACGTTTCGCTTCTGCATTAAACGTCCAGTTCTGTCTGGGGGCTGGAAATGGTGAGTTTTCCAGGTTTCCTCTCTTATGACACGTTAATATACGGCCCACTATCTATAAAAAGTTCTTCCGGAAGGTATTATACAGCTACATATATTAAAATATTAGGCTGTCAGCTGAAAGTTGTCAAAATTTTTCTTAATAAAAATAGAAAATATTAATTATCATAAAAAACACCATAAAGAATTTTATTTTAAGTTATCTTAAAGTAATTAAACTAATGTTTTTTTATAGATGAATGTGATCAAGTAAATTAAAAAATTTAATTTTTATAAATATTTCTGTAAAAAATTACAGTTAAAAATTTGGTTTCAACTTAACAAAAGAATTCTTAAATATTTCTCACAAGACAACATAAAAATATAATAATGAATACCATCCAACATTTTTGTAACTGATAGAGTAAATATCCTCTAATCAAAACAATTAATAATTTAGCGCTTGCTTTTAATTTATTATACAAGCATCTGAAATATATCTATAATGCTGTCGAGCGCATTCAAGTTAGCTCTGATATGCATTAAAATATCATAATCAATGCAAACATTCTGTCTCATTTCTTTTATATGCACAAACATAATCAAAATATTAGACATTATTTCAGTATTCACTTTAAAAAACTAGGAACAAATAACTTGGCAGATAATAGAAGTAGGAAAGAAAATATTGTATCTTTCATGAGTTTTTCAGTTTAGTCCAAAATATTGCAATACGTTGTCAAAATCTGTTTGTACTGCGTCTTTCGATAAGCTTTTTCCTATTCTCATATTTCTCTTAATCTTACGTCATCAAAATTCGCTTCACCTTCTTAGAGATAAGTATTGAGCTTAACAATGCTTCTCATGTTAAACACAGCTTACCGACATTTTTCTTACGCGTCTTTATCCTTCAGAAAATTAATTGACTATTTTTGACAATAATTTTTATGCTATATGAATAAATATTACTTATTATGGAAGCACTAGAATGCATTTAAATTTATTACAATCTTATAGTTATGAACAACATTAATATCTAGCTTGTACTGGTGAATAATCCATCCTTACGTTAAGATAGTTATTATTTTTCACCTATCTATAGTGATAACAGCTATTAAAAACAAATTAATTTAAAACTGAAGTAAAAACTTTTATGCTAAAAGAAAGATTTGAAACTGTGCTTAGTATTTCATCACAAAAAGAATAACCTTATTGCATAATGAATAATTATTGTATAAAATTATGTTGCATAACTCTTACTATGAGTATGTGTTACACAAATATAAATTTATCAAAAAACAGTAATAAATTAGTTTTAAAATAATTTACATTTGAAATGTATTCAAAAATAAAAATAGGTACTACATTATATATTTATTTTCTTTCTTTTAAAAAAAATACAAAATGTAAAGTAAACCTCATAGCTAAAATACTTTTGAGTTTTATCTAATCCATTTATTTTCATTTTTTAGAGTTTCTTCAATTCAAAAACATGTTTGTTTAATTTATATAAAAAAAGTATTTACATAGCCACTACTTCAATAAACACTTCATAAGTTCATTATTTATCAAGCTATTTTTACTTGAAAGGAAAATAAAAATATTTGTTCCAATAATTTAATCAACTTTATCTTGTTAGCTTTAATATTAATAATGTACTGTGTGATTTGAAATGCAAAAAATTAATCTCATGATTGATGTGGGTGTCTGTAGAATAAGACCCACGCCTATAATTTTTTGTTAAGGGAGTTAAGCTACTTAAATTTAATCGGAGAATTTCAAAAACGTTTTTTATTATTTAAATTTTCCATTTGTATTAAAGTATTTCTATAATCAACTGTTTTGCTTATGTTAGTGGTAAGTTCTAATAATATTTACATGTTTCCAATTAATGAAAATACAGGTAAATTAAAGAAATGTTTTGCTAATCCTTATGGTTATTCCAAAAAAAACTGAAGAGATTTTAAATATTAAACAAATTATATATCATGCTTTAACCGATGTTATACCTTATTTCATCTTTCCCTTTTATTATTAGCTTCAAAATCGAATTTAAAGGTAGCCTAGATATTGAACACCACGTTTTATTTTTATAAGAAATTTCCAACTAGTATAAGATTAAAATAGCACAACTCAAAACTATTTAATTTATTACATTTTTAATCTACGTTCACATTATAGTATTTACATAAAAGTGGCAGATGTTTTTCTACCTATAATTTTTTGGAAAATATATCAAAAAATTATCTTTTACTTAAAATATTAGCATTTACTTAAATAAAATTATATCATAGATATCCCTTTAAACTGTAACCTTTGTATTCGATTTTTTTCTTTATTTACTTCTATTAAACAACATTTTCAAATGCAAGAAATTTGGTTTGTAGTACAATTTAGTCAATAAATAACTCAGATACTCATACCTATTATCAATAATTTAATCTTCAAAATTCTTAAAACTGTTTTCGTAATCAGCTTTAGTTCTCTTTAAATAAAACCTTTAAATTAGAAGATTCAACTGTATTAATAAATAAAGAAAAAGTGTATTCAGTTATTAAATCATTAATTTATACTGATTACAATAAATATGGAAAAATTGTATTAAGTTATTCAATTTTTAGAATTTTGATGCCAGAAAAATGAAGTATAATCATGGAATATTTCATGTTTTTATTCCATGTATGAACTTAATTATTTTACTGATATAACTATATATTCGGAAAAAACCTCTGTGAATATAAATTTTACTTTTTTCTATTACATTACGATCAGCTTGCACTAAATCTCATTTGGTTTTTTAATTTCATCTGTAAAGACAAATTATAAAATCTACATTTTCTTTTATTGCTGTTATTGTCTTGTGCCAGTTAGACTGGCAATGATTTTAGGCTGGCTTTTCTTAATACTTTTGCAATACGGAGTCAATTTTTGTTCATAAAGATAATTTTGCAGCTCATTCTTGATAACTTATTTTAAATACTCTGATTTTATTAACTTCATTTTAAATTTTGAATTTTAAAATTTACTTTTTTTTAGGAAATCTTTAGTTCAAGCATTGATTATAGCTATTTTTAACTTTGCAAGTCTATGGTACTATTGTCCAAGTTATGATCCACAAGCCTTTGAAAGTCCGTGAGCTATTTTGAATACGTATTTATGACTACTAAACAAGCTGAATGAAAAATCGAAAACTCTTATCATTCTTTATTGAAAATTCATTATATATATACATATAAAGTAATTACTTATTCTATAATCTCATCCTCAAACACAAGAAACTTACTATTATCAATATCATATAATCATATTTTTACCAGTTCTCCCTTTTAACATGCAGTTAAAATTAGTTAACTTACATTAAAGAATATTCTTTGAACAAAATTTTGTACTCATAAATAGAAAATTTTAAAAACTTTTTTTCTGAGAATACCTTATTTCAAATAAAAGGGCAAGGACACGGAGATACTAAGGAAGGCACTTAAACAGTACATAGTTTAACAGGTATCGTCTTCCTTCGTATAACTAAAGCAAAGCCAAGACATCATCTTACAAAAATTGCTCGTTCACCGCAGCACAGAGGACTTAATTAAAAACCGAAGAAAAAATAACAAGATGAATTTACAAAGTAATGCGCAGACAGTGGTGCTATTTACAAATGAAGTAAGGAAAAATAAATGAAATACTTGACAAAATAAATGTACAAATAGTGTAGCGCTTCACAAAAATTTAAAAAAAAAAAAAGTCCATAAAAGTACTTAAAAACATCTTGAAAATTTCATTAAAGTGTATTGGATAAAAGAATCTATCAAAGTCTGTATGAGTCGAAGAGTTCCAGAGTTAGAGTTGAAGCAGGAAAAAACAATATCCAGTTCTGAGAGGTGCGAGGTGTGGAGTATCCTCAGTAAGTTATATGTTATTTTGTTGGAGGTGAAGCCTTGCACAGATCCAGGCCATTACAATTCAGGAAGTTAATAATGCAAATGATTTTGTGCATTAAGTATGTTGAACTGATGATAAAGTAATGGAGTGGGACAGTGTTGATTATTGATTCTGGTTTCCTAAAATGCCATTTTGAAGTTAATGTGCGGTCGAAGATGTAATGGTCCGGATCCCCGAAGCTGTTGCAGACGCAATTGTTCAAAGAGAACCTCCCGAATCTATTAAAATATTGCAGAGTGGCAGTGTGGCCCGTAAGTTATTGTGTGGTAAGAGGGTTGTCTACAATTCTATCGGTTGGAGCCTCTGGATAGAAGTCAATAGTTCTTCAACCTTCGGTGATGGTGTTCCATAGTTCTGTCCACTGGTCAAGAGCAAGTTTACGAAGTGATTGGTTGAGGTGGGATTTTGGCCATTTAATCTTATTGGAATACTCCGTTTGCGATGTTGCAGCTTTGGCAAGGTTGTCGGCCATGTCATTACCAAGGTTATTACTATTGGCTTTAATCCATTGAATGAAGCATTTAGCTGAGGTATCAAAGAGGCTGGTTTGAATATGTTGGACTGTGGGACTTCGATGTTCGTGGTTGAAGATTGCCGCTATTGTTGATATGCGGTCTGTGAAAATCGTAAAGCTGCTAAATTGATTATTAAGTGCGTAGTCGATTGCCTGAAGGATCTCAAGTGATTCTGCTTTGAAGATGCTGTTGTTGTTGGGGTGGAGTCTTTGAGACCAGTTCGCCATCACTTCTTCGCCCTTGAAGCAGACGAAGGCACTGTCAATGTTTCCATTTAGTTTGGACCCATCTGTGAAGTACTTAATTTCATCGTTATTTACTGGAGTAAATGATTTGTTGGAAGTAAAGTAGAGGTTTTTGTAAACATTGCTAGGATGAGATATGGTGGTATTCTCCATGTTGTAATCCCTCTGTTGTATATATTGGTGATTAAATATGCTATCCAGGTGGAGTCTTAAGATGAGAGTTTTGGCTGATTCCATTTCCGCAGCGATGTGTAATGGTAGAATGCCGGAAATAACGCAGAGGGCTTGGGACGAGGTAGCTCTTAAGGCTCTAGTGATAGGGAGTGTGAATTGTCACTGAATGCTCGTGAAGTGCCTAATCTCTTGCGAGCAGTCATAGGTAGGACCCAGGCAGAGGCACCAAAGTTTATAATTTTTTCAATGACTGTGCTGTAAAGGATTTTTAACATTTTTGGATTAAGTCCCCAAGCATTGCCAGTCATGCCCTTAAACTTGGTTGCAATAGGGATAAACTTGTTCTTGATCAGTTGAAAATGTGGCAAGAAAGATAGTTTGTTGTCAACTGTAATTTCTATATATTGTATTGTGGTGGGTTTTGGAATACAATTACCATTGATGCAAAGTCTTGGGTAGGATCGTAAAATTTTTTTGTGTTTGTTGAAAAACATGGCCTTAGTCTTTGAAATGGAGATCTTGAACTTATGTTGAGTACAAAGGTTATGGAAGCTGTTGAGGGAGTCTTGGGTGTTATTCTTTAATTCTTATTTGGTTGGGGCGTTGACAATTTCCTATAAAAAGGATAAGCGAAAATTCAGATTATTACATTATGAAATCAAACACTATGCTCAAAGTAGTTCATAAATCATTGACTTCAGTAAATATTCTTCTTATGTAATTCTTTCTTCTTATGTATTTATTTTTATGTAAACTTCTATTTTATATGCATTCTAAGCTAAAAGTACAATTCGAAAACCCTATAATGGACTGAATTCTTTTGGGAGGAAACTAATTTTTAGTTACAAAAATTTAATTTGATTTATCTAATTGAATATAAAAACATTTTACAAAATATTTTTAATAAGAAAACTGAGTTCAAATATACTATAAGCAAATACATTAATATATAGCAGATATACTCTTTTTGAATTTCAAAACATACTTTGAATACACTGTACACGCAAAAGAAACCTTATTTAAAATATAAAATTTCATTTCCAACTAACAGTTTTCTCTTATTAAACTTTCAATGCATAAAAATCAATTTATTTCTTAATTTAGAAGAAAACTGTAGCTTAAAAATGCTCATATAGTAAGTTTTGATTACAAATTAAATATTAAATCATAAAATACTTTGATTTATGAGGATTACAATTTTAATTTATATTAGCTTCATATGGTCAATTTAATAAAAATTATTGTACTCACTTTTACAGAATAAATTTATAATCTTTTATTCTTTATCATTAAAAGACTCTCGTGTTACCTCATTACATCTCTTTACAAATAAAGAAATAGTTAAATATCACTAAGATGGAAAGCTTATATAGTTTTTAGAAAAACGAAACAAAGAACTGAGAAAATTTCATTCAGCTGTCGTGACTGAAAATTTCTTTCCAAGTATTAAACCCCTTGGAAAAGAGTTATCTCAGATTTAAAATACTCGAGATTTTACTTTGGTTTCTAAATCAGCTTATTTGCCTCAGGGAATTGTCAATATTTGGAAAAGAATTGATTTTTCCATTGATTAATAAGAAAGAATTTCAAGTGTATTGATTTTGTTTTTAATTATAATCAAAATAAATTGTAATTAAGCTCACAGCAGAGTCTTTGTAAAAACTCATAATTTCTTCTTTTGAAGTATATTATTTAGAGAATTTACAAGACTTTTAGCAAAAAATTTTGTCTTTAGGCTTCATTTTTATAACTAATACTGTTTTTTTCTAATAAAGAAAGAAATACAAAAGTGATTGTTAATAAACATAATCAAAAATGGTATTTTTTACTTTATTTATCAGTTAATAAAAAAAATTGAATGTTTTCAAAAGTTTCATATGTTAATTGTAATTGAATTAAAACTTAGCTATGGAAAAAATGTTTAACTTCTGTTAAATTATGCTTATATACTTTTACTTTAATTAAAAGAATTTATTATGTCACTTTAATCCCCATAAATCAAATAAAGTTAGTTTATTTTTAATGACGGTATTTTTTATAAATTATCTAAAATCGTTAATAATAAAACTGATTTTACATCTTTATGTTTAAACATTTGGTAATTTGTTTAAAAAAACATTTAATTGATTGAGTATTGTCTTAATTAATCAAAATAATTGAGTATGAATCGGTTTCTATACTATCTTAATCAATAAAAATTTATCTTGACTTAAATTATATAGCCTTTTGTATTAGAAAAAACCAATTTCTTTTTAAAGTTTAACTTCAAATTCACTTTTAATTCTAATATCTCATAATTTTGCAACGGTTTTAAAAAATACACAGTTTCTATTTTATAAATATATCACGTGTTATAAAAAATAACCGAATAGTCAGAAAATCTTAAAATTGAGCCTTTTCAATAAAAATGTTCATGTAAAAAGATATAAAATTAGCTTAGGCTCTAAATTCACCTAATTTCGTAAAAACTACACATTACAACCCTTTTAATTTATTGTTCCTGCAAGACAATGATTAAAACATACAAGCTAACTAAATATTTATTTAATTTAAGGTATGAAATGTTTGCAAACTTGAATTTTTTTTGTGTTCTGGCATAATAAGGCTAACTATTCATAAAAGCATAATCAGATGATTATTCCACGTATTATATAATACTAAACTGTTGCTTAAAATTTATGCCTATCTAATGTTATTTATGTCTAAATTTATGTCTATCATACTAAATTATTTCAATGATTATTCAAATCATTTACAAAATATTTCAATAAATCAATATCATTATTTTATTTAATGTATCCTCTTTTCTTAATCGCAAACAACTTCATGCTCAATACATTTCCGTAGCTGAATGACAAAAATATTTTTAAGTTTACGTGTGCATATTGAGATCAGGATTTGTAGAAAAGTATCTACAAATTATAAAGAGCAAGGATGTCACAATTTCAGTGATTTATAAATATGAGTTGTTCTTCAAACTTTTTAAAACTCACCCTAAATTCTTAATGCTTGAATAAATAAATAAATCTGTTAATAAATTCATAGCATTTTAGAACATGTGAATCTCATAAACCATAGTTTAAAGAATCGTTATTTTACCGCAATTTTCAAAGAATTAACACTTGTAATGGTGATTACACACAAATTATTTAACATTTACTTATATTATATCTTCTTTTCCACCCATTTAAATATGGTTCTCAGTTCTTAATATAAATCAACCTTGGATTCTCTGAAACAGAATAGATAATACTTATCTTTTCTATATGGAAATTGGTTTTTCGCCAAATGCATTCCATTTTTATATATTTAACAAGGGAAATAATATTTTGTCGGATACATTTCTGCTTAATACCCTATGACTTTGAAAAAGAGACATTTAAGGCAATCGTGACGTGAATAAAAGATTGAGAAAAAAAACTGCTGCTGGAACGTTAGAAAGAGCTGCCTTAACTCCAGAAATCTTTTCTTTATTTACGCAAAATCGAATGTTTATAGAAATTTTTAATCAGTTCTAGTTTTAATATTTGTTCATTACTTATTATTTAAAAGTAGATGACGATTAAATAATTGTCTTGAAAGTAATGGTCTTGTAGTTTGTAAAAGAACATCACCAGATTCATCATATATAGTTCTTCACTATTGGGTAAATAGCACATTATCCATTCAAATATCAAAATTATCACTAACAAAGAATGCAAATTTTGATAATATAATGTAAATAATGTGGAATTTTAACAATAATGTTAGTTAATATATTTTTATAAAACAATGATATTGCTAAACAATTAAGTTTTAGGGTTTATCAGGAGATATTAATTCACTATTTTCCATAACTTTTAGCAAATAAATGTGTAAGTTTGAATTATAACTATCCTAATCTCTTTTATTTATTAATATAATACGTAATTTACAGAGAATTAGTAATAATAATAGCTGAGATTTCCTAAAATATAAACATATTTTAAATTTATTGTAACATTTTACGCTAAATCTAATATGTGAATTTTATAGCAGTGTGTGTGTGAGTTCTCTAATCTAGATTAAATTTCTAAAACCAAAGAATTTTATACTCTTAGTCACCTTTTGAAGCATTAGCTGAAATTTTTATATCTGACTAGAATATAGATAAGTCAGGCTTAATTAACATTCTTGGCATATTTTCAACTTTTCAAAAGGATTTAACATGCCAAGCAAAAATCATTTCAATCTTTAAGTTATCACGCATCACATTTTCAGAGTAAAATTCTATAGATTATCATTGGAACCATGTCCAAGTTCATATGTTATTTTTTATTCACATTATACATAGGTAAGTTTTAAGCGCTCATACTTTATTTGCATGTATTTATAACATTCATTTTTAATTTCGTAAGATGATTGAGGAAATCGTATAACATATAAGAATATAAAATTTGTTCTCAACCAAAAAAGTTTAGAATCTTTTTATTTAGATAATGTGAACTAAAATATATTACGCAGAAAAAAATTCCTTTTTTTTTATTTAAATATTTATAACAAAACTGCTTGTCATCTTTATTTATTGCGATAAATGTTGTTAAAAAATTCCTAATATTAAGAATTAATATTCACTTTTCAATACAGTTCTAGCTTTTATTTTAAAAAGAATATTTAAAGAAGAATTAGGTTTTGAATTTATATTAAATTGGAGAAATTTTTTGCAGCTAGTGTACCTTGGATTTTCATTTTTTATAATTTTTTAATTAAGAATTGAAGGAATATGCCCCCAGTTAATGTGATATATTTACATGTTTGTCTGTTTCTAGAATAAATTGCTTATGTAATTATAGTAAATTTTTTATTTTTGTAAGCCATATATAAAATACATTTTTGCACTTTCAAGATATCCTCATATTTTAGTTATTTTCTATTTTGTATAATACTTACATTTTAGTTCTTTAATTACTCATAAATTACCTTGCATTTATTGATAATAGAAATTTATTTCAATTAATATATACATTTCAACATTGCTGTAACAACTAGCTATAAGAATAGCTAGTTGCTATGTTGATGATAAAATGTTGAAACTTCTCACCGTCTGATGCAATGCCAGATTCTATCACGTCACGTCGTTGCATAGAGCTTGACACTTTGGCATAAGAGTCTGTAATGCGTCCTTCAAGGTACTGCAATTTTTGTAGATGGTTCAAATACATCTACTATTTCAGGTATCCCCACAGGAACAAATAGAGTCAGAAAAGGCAAAAATAAATTTTCAATACTCGACCCCATTATATTCAGTTATTTGGTTCTGAAAGACAAATACAACCAATTATTTGCTCCGCTTGAGATGTTCTAAGAGTAAGCGCCTCTTCATTTTGAAACTATAGATACCTAAGATTAAATTAAGGAAAGTTCTCCTCAAAATCGAATCTTAAGTTTTGTAGTATTTGTAAACATCGTAAAATATTGGCCCCATCAGCTTGTACTCCAAATAATAATAATAAACCCCGTTTGATTTCAGACATCGGTAAAATATCTAGGATTTGCCATCGTTCAATAATGGATGTTTTTCTTATTGTACGTGACATTCCATCGAAAGCATGCCTCGTCGATCTATCCTGCCAAGAATGTTGGATGGGCTTACCAGATTCATGACGTAGTTGCACCATTCATAGCGTAACTTGGCATTCCCTTCCAGTGAAGCCAGTTGAAGCATTATTAGGTATGGATAAACGTTAATTCTCTTGGGATTTTCAAAACATGATCTTTAGAAAGGAAACAGTTTTGATTTATGTCTTTTGTTTTGCACTTTAGATATACGAAGGCATATGCTAATACCGCATCCGCTTGATCTTACTATCTTCTTCAACTACTTTGCCAGGTAGAGCTCAACTGTTTATACAACCTGTCTACCTTAAACATTTTACAGCAGTTAAGATGTTTTGAAGAGAAAGATACAGAACTGAACAACAGAAACATTACTAGAGCAACTTTGCTAACTATGATGGGTTCCATTTACATTTACCGTACAATAAAACCATCTCACAATACTGTTGTATTCACTGGCTGGATAATTTTTATAAATTCAACTACCCATTTTTTTTTCTGGCTGGAAGTCCTTTTTTTTATTTAATTCTATTCCCCCCATTTTGACGAAGTGAGATGCCCTAACGTGGGACTTGGAGGAAACCGGTCTTGCAAGGAAAAAGCGAGGGAAGGCAGAAGAGAGGTGTGAGAAGAAGAGAAAAAGACAGAAAGGCTGCAGGATATCGCCTGAAAAAGAGACCCCATTGGTAATAAGAATCCATTCCGTTGGTAATAAGATTCATTAATAAGAATCCGGATGAAGGAAACCTCGCCGAATAACTGATCAACCAGGTTTTTTGAAGCCCTCTAAATAGGCCGACCTATTCCATCAACTGTTTGTATGTAAGTTAATGTTTTTTTTATTTATTTATCCAGTTAATATTTTTAATGTGGTACCACCATATGCATAACTTTATGTAATAATTAATATGAATATAACTTTAAGCAATCTAGTGTAACTTAATCACTCCACGTGAGTGATTTATCATGTTGGTAGCAAAGTTATAATAATTGAAATAATACAAGTAATTGAATTTATATTTGTGTAAACAGTTTTGTTATTTTATGAGTGAATTAAAGAAAATGTTTAATTACTAAAAAGAAGCCAGTTTCTGTTTCTATTTTTCAGGTTCGAATCTGGGTAGAAAAAAGAATATAATAAATACACAACGCAATATTTAAAAAAATAATACCTTATTTTAATTTAAAATATCATATGTAATCGTTTTATAATAACAGTAATTTTATACACAAAAATACTCATCTTTGGAAAAATCACTCTATAACCATATTTATCAACGTATTATAGCCCCAAGAGAAAATGTCTCTTTTCTAGCAATCTCAGGTGAACAGGCATGTCATGCTTTACGTATTTGCATATTGCCAGAAATTCAAACATCAAGCTCAAGATATTTGATGCTACATTATTTTACACGATCTACGTATTGTCTTCTCTGTTATTAAAGGTAGCCAGTATAAGGATGCAACTCTCGGGATTAGAACCAGAATTCTTTTCACCGAGAATCCTACCGATGCAGCTGTGCCTCGTTGGGATGTCGCTTTTCCGTCCGTTCAAGCTTTGTGACTTTACAGTGTAGGAAATCAAGAAGAAACAAATGTGCATTTTAACTGTTCTGTTATTTGTTCTAATATCCATAAGGTATCTTTTAGTATTAAATTTCTTTTCATTGTGCACAAAATACAATCTGAAGAGAGAGAGAGAGCCGGCTTCCCCCGATCACATCTTGAACTGATTGGGGTGCGCTCTGGCGGATGTTTGCGCAAGTCCACTGCTGGTTCTCGACTTCACTAGTGTTCACGGTGTCATGGATCTGATACAGCTGCCGCTTGATTTTTGAAAGATTGTAAACAACAGTATTAAACTGATGGTGCTCTCAGAACTATCATGAATCACTTGTTTTCCCTTTTTCGTTTCGTTTCGTTTTCAGCATAGAAATGATAACTCCGTAGTTTTCCACCAAGTATCATCCTTGGTAGTTTTATTCAGAAGAGTAAGGCCTTTTTACTATACACTGGCACTGTTTTTATTTATTACTATACATTGGCACATTTAGCAGTTGCCGTTCCTATGTTAATAAGGTCATAAGGGGCTTTAATATCATATGATATGTATACATAAATAAATTATCATTTCCGGAGCTTTACACTTTTGCACTTGTTTTCGTACAAGTTAAAGAAACTGCAAATTTAATGCATGGACATAAATTTATTTATCTTTCATAGATTTAATTGAGAGAAAATTAGTTTTTTAAATCTTAATAATGTTATGATTTTGAAATATATCTAAAAAGCTATAAATAGGAAAAAAATTATAATATCATTAAAATATATTTGAAAACACTCACTTATTAAGTATATTAAAAATATAACTCCCATATCTGTATATTTACATTTATAAAAAAATAATTAGTTGTACCCATATATTAAAAATAAAAACAGTATTTTTATTAATAATTATTATATAGCTTGATTTGGAGTTATTGGCTGTTATCTTCCATTGTGAAATAGGTAATATTGTGTACATTGATACATATGTCTATTGATATATATGTACATATATATTATTATACATATGTATGTCATATATACCTTTAAGAAATATACATTTTAGTTTTGTAATGAGCAAAGTTTATACGAAATTTTATTAGCACTGATTAAAGCTATTGTATATATTCTTAAGCAAATATGATTTAAAACCAATGCTATAAATTATACTTTAAAATAATTTCATTTTAATTTTGATCAAATTTTAAAGGAATAATTTTATTTTAAATATGAATATCAAGAAAAGTACTTTACTATTTATTTTTCATAATGTGGGAATATGTATAAACTCTATATCACGAGAATTCATGAATCATCATAATGTTTTGTTGTCAATTAAATTTACTTTCATTTTTAATTTTAATACTAATATTTTAGATGAACTAATATTTTAGATTATTTTATTCCTTGTATTATAATAAAATAATCTAAAATATTAGTTCATTTTTATGCAAGCTACAAAATTATAAGGCCATTTTTTTATCATTTAAAAAAGAAACATTTTGTTGTTCATTATATAAAAATCATGTTAAAATCAAACTAAAAACTAATCTTAAAATATACTCTTTTTTATGGAAAAATGAAAAATAAGAAAAGTAATTTAACTCTAAATAATAAATATACAACCCATCCTTGAGTCATTGTGCCCCCGATTCAGGTAAATTCATAGCACGTAAAATCTAATTCAGTTACAGTGACAGCTAGGTGAAATATATATATATATATATATATATATATATATATATATATATATATATATATATATATATATATATATATCCAACAGTATAAAATATTAGTGTCATCTTTACAACGTGAAGCTATTTACGGCAGAAGCAAACAGGATTTTCAAGTTTTTGTTTAAAGAACGGTGAATCGTTTTCTTTCTGGCAACTGAATATTATAATTTTTTTCTCAATTTGAAAAATTTATTCCGTACGTTCAGGTATGAATGAAGAGTCGAATATTTACCAACGAATCTCGAAAAATTCTCATAACATACAGAAAATGTAGAAATTTATTCTGTTTTTATTATGACTGGAATAAGACGGAACGGGAAATCGATAAAGAGCACTTATTCCCCAAGGAAGCTTCATGTACATACATGTGCTACTGTTCTTCATATTTTTTTCCATTTCTCCGAGCATTTCGAAAATACTGTTATTGTATCAAAATAGTTGAAATAGTAGAGTCTTTTACATCGTAGTTTTCTACCGAAATAGTGTCATTATACATTTTCTTGTTTATTTTTCTGATTTCGAGATTCATATTTCATAGTGAACTATCCGTTTTTAGACGACACGAGAGCAGAATAAATAAAACTGCTAATAAGAGCTTATGTTTAATCTAAAATCCCTATGGGAAGACTTTGATCATTGCATTCATACATTTTTGAAATGCTTTTTGGAAATATTGGTAAGTAATATGAAAAATACATCCTATGTTTTTCACTCCAGCCAGATTAACTTCATTAAAAACAATATCTACACACCTACTGATTCTTAGAATAAATGTTTTTTTTTATTTGTATAGAAACTTCTACGGATTGCGCTTGTTTGACGTTTTTTTTTTTTTTTTTTTTTTTTAATAAAACCATATAAATGTTTTGATTATTTTGTACATTATATATAGATCAACATTTTCATGAAATTCTTATTACTAATTCTAGATAAATATTCTTTAAAATAATTAAGTTATAAATATCATTAAAATTAAAGTGTTATAAATTACGATTATCCCATTTTATGAAGAATTTAAGAAATGTATTGTAAAATCCGTATTTTGTTAACTGAAAATAAACAGAAAATTAAAGACCCATTGATTGTACATATAAAATCGTAAGTACTGGATTAAATTGGAAATTCATATACTTTTTATAAATTTAAGAAATTTTAAGAAGACATGAAATAGTTTTAAGAAGTATGAAGAATTTTATTACTCTGTTTAATTGGTATCATATCAGAAAATTTCCATAAAAATACATCTATTGCAAAAAAGTAAAACCAGCCTAATCATTGAATTGGATACAAAAATAAATTATATTTCAGAAAATTTCCTTACTAGTTCATTAGAAGATGAAATTTCCCTTTTATTAGATTCCTATATATTTTTGTTTACTTCTTAAGTATTCATCATCTACTACTTCTATTTTCGTATATTAACTAGGATGAATCTTTAAATAAAGGAAAACATAATCGAAATAAGAAATACTTATCTCCCAGAGATCACAAATACATATATGTGTTTATTACTCTGTCCATTTATTGAAGAAGTAAAGCTTTATTAGCATAATTTTAATCAACATAGAGAACAATTCTTTAATTTTGAAGTTAATATAGTTTGGGTTCTTTATTTAAAAAAAATTCATATCCACTCACACAGCTTTGTTGATAGAATTTATCAATTTTTCCTTCTATGTGTTTGTGTGTTTGATGATATCAGTTCATTATCTTAACACAATATGGCCTAATACAAATGAGAATGGTTTTTATATATAATGAAAATTATATGCTGTTTATTTATTAAATCTAGTAGAGTTTGTTAAGACGAACATATTCCCTATATCAAATGTATGTTTTAATTAAAAAATAATAAATTTAAAAATGGGCATAAGAATGGCTTATATAAGTATATTAGGTAAACATAAAATTATCATATTATTTAACTATCATAACTAATAAAAATCATCGTCTTATTAAGTCACTAAACATGCTAAAAACAAGTTCTTGTTACATATTAAAATAATATTTCGGTTGCAATTAAATGTTGAACTCTATTAAAAATTACTCCACAAAAACATGCAAGTTTTAAGTATTTCATTTTTATTCAAATTATCACTTAATTAATTTTTATCAAATATTTTTAGATATTACATGATAGTTTGAGCAACCAACTCTTAGTAACATTATATTTTTGGATATAAATCATGTTTTAATTTTAAGCGAAATGAATTAAGTAAAATTATGTATTTAAAATATACCCATACATTTTATTAGCATAGTATACATAACTCAGATATACTGTTTTAGATGTGATAAATTGTACCGACATCTCATAGTCAAAGAAAAAGATTTAAATTATCATTATAATAATAATTAAATACCATTTTCTTTTCATATGTAAGAATAGTTATCGATTTCTGAGAAATAACTTAAAATAAATAATTTTATACAACATTCTGTATTTGCGAAATGCTGATTTCTTAAGTGAAGCAATAAAAAAATTAAAATATATTTCTTTTCATATTTTGTACATAAAGTTTTAAGTAAAATTTATGCAATAATTTTCTCTAAGAAATAGTTAACAAGCTGCATTCCGAAATCATATTTGTATTAAGGAATTGCGTATGTTATTAATAAAATCATGCATATACATAATGAAAATTAAATATCTTATTACTAAACGCATTATAAAGTCGCATACAGACATAAATGAAAAAGATAAATTCAAGAACATATTTGGAATAAATATTGTCTTAAATAAATAATATTTCGTTTCCTTTCATCTTATCAAACATTTCAAACCAATAATGGTATGTAAATTTTTTTAAATCTTTAATACATTTTTATATATTTATTTGTATCATTTGCATTTATGCTCTATTGCAGAAACAAATATTTGTTTGATTATCAAACACGAATGAAGATATAGTGCTACAAATAGATTATTTTGTGACGGAAAGTCCTTGTGTATATATCGATACTGCTGCCAAATACATCTGCCTCTAATTCTGTCTCTATAAATTCCTTCTGTTTCTTCCTGGCAAATTTATTTTTGCTTCACCAAAGAAGATTTTATTCCTATTTATGTGATAACTGTATTGAATGCGTTTTAAAACGTTTTGAACAAAAATGAAAATACACTGAAATTTAGTCTTAATTATTGCAAATATATTATGCCTGAAAATCATAAAAAAAATTTCAGAATCAGCATTTATACATCTGAAAGCAAGAAATAATAGAATTTAAGTTTAATACTTACAATAGTGAAAGGCCAATATTAATAAATAAAATGAACAATAAATTGTATTTATCAAAGTATGTTACATTAAACAGAAATAAATATATTATGATAAACATTGTAATAAATGAAAAACATAAAGTGTACTTTGTTTCCTGAAAATGCATCAAAATTTCCAAAACGACGTATATGTTCTTCAAAAAAAATTATCAGAATGTTCAGCAGTTGTAAATTAACTATGGATGAAGAGACATTTATGTATTACAGAAGACGACTAAACATTGATAAAACTTTTTCATAAGTTATAACATTTTATTTTATAAAATCTTATTATTTATTAGCCAAAATTGAGCCATCCATCCATAAAATAGCTTCATGTCAAAAACACTGATATGAATATTTAATACTCACTATTTTATATTACAATAGTCTTACAATTTGAATGGGATATTTTTCAATATTCTGGGTAAAAATTTAGAAATTCCGTAATTATTATTTTTTTCAATTTTCTCTTTTCGACAAAAAAATGTTATAATAAATTTTTTTTGATTGTAGAAAATGCTCATTTATATCATATAGATAGTTGAATTTCATTTATTAATTTTTAGAACCTTTATTAACTACCACTCCATATCAAAATATTTGAAATTTTTAAAATGTAACTGAAAATTATAAAAGAATAATGAATCACAAAAAGAAACATAAAGTGAAATATTTGCAACCATTATCATCATAAAATAGTAATCTTTTCATCATTGCTTTCAGCAATCAAAGTAACAAAAAATGGAATATTAGTTCATAAAATATTTGTTATTTTTTCCAAACAAATATTTCACTGCATGATCTGTTTACGAAAGCTAAAGCCTCTAACGTGATATTTAATTAAATTACGTTAAGAATGGAAAATTAAAACAAATTGTTAAATTTTTTATTCAGACATATGTTAGAGTTTTAATCTACTATCCGACAGTATTACCTAAACTTACTTCCATACATATGTGTTTTACTAACAGATGCATTCTCCCTATGTTTACTTAATATGTTAAAATAAATAGGTTTTGTATGAAGTTATTGTATATAAATATATTTCCAATTATTACATGGATTATCAAGCGTTCTTGTTGACAGAAAGGGAATATTACAAAAAATACATGTTACTTACATCTCGTTGTTTTTCTTTTTACTAATTCTTTATTTTAAAAGTAAATAATATAGAAAATATTCTTGTTTTATAAGCAAAATAAAAGTTTAATATTTCAAAATACATTTTTCTCACTAATGAAATACACATAAGCCTTGATTATATTTTCCTATTTTCAAATGTATGAGACTTTTCTATGCTATAGGAGACAAATATTGCCTGTTAAATATTAAATGAAAGTTTAATGCTTGCTCTATTAAACAAAAAACAATAATACATAGAGAGGTATAATTCTTATCCAAATTTAAAATATTATTATTCTAAATTATCTTAGAATTTGGAGCCTTTTTAAATCTTTCTTCTCGTTGAAACTAATTTACATTCTTACTGACTTCAAACAGACAAAAATTTCAGTTTCATTAACTTTTTGTAAAATACTGTTTAGTAGTTTATGGCGGTGATGATGTGCTTTTGAATAAGTTTATTCCAATTTCCTATTGATCTTATAATTTTATGAATCCCTCATTCATAATACCATCAATCAATATCAACTAAAATTTATCAGATTAAATTAAAATCCATATTAGCTGTTATCTTGTTCAGTTGCTTAACTTTGCCAAATTTTCCAGTTTCATATAATTATAATATACTAAAACATCTTAAAAGTTCTCAATAAAATTCATCTTTTAAAATTCTGTGGACCAATCTACAATATTCAATGCTTTCATTTTAAAATCCAGATTTAAGTGAAGATAAAACATGTGTTATATTCTTTTTCAGAATTCCTTACCTTGATCCTACATATTTCATGTACTTGAGACTGAATCTCTAATTAATAAATACTAATAAATTGAACAGTCATCAATGAATTTCCAACCATCATTAGATATTCACCAGAAAGACATTTTAAAAGTTATTTGTGTTATTTGTGCAAGTCATGTCAGTGATTACAACCCATCTGATATATCAAGATTTAAATCGTTTATGCCGTGAATGCTTAAGTATAGTACTGATTAAGGGCCGTGGTAGCCTAGTGGTTAAGGTGTCGGCCTTCCATCCGGAAGGGTGGGGTTCGATTCCCAATGCCGCAAAAAGACCCACCGAGTACATGCGATATACGTGCTCGTAAAATCTGTGAAATCGAAAGTCCTGTGGTCGGTCGTTGAGCAGTTACCATGGGTGCAGTGGTCTACTCCCCCTTCAGATCAATGCCAAAATTGAGGGAGTAGATCCTCTGGTGCTGCCATCTATCGGAGGATTTGAAGAGCGAAAGTCGTACTTTCACCTCCATGGTGCTCTGATTAAACGAAAGACGCTCCCAATTGACTTAAATTCGTATAGCCAAGGCATAGCGAGCTTGGCTTGTCCAAGTGTCATTAGTAACAACAACAACATAGTACTGATTGAATATTCGTTGCTTACATGTTAATTACATTTTAAAGTCTGATTACAAAACTTACGATCATTTTTGTAAGCTTCCGATGACTGTTTTTTACAGAATAAAAAATGCTTAATGTTAAAAAAATTTGATGCCTCTACTCTTTCCGTTGTGACATAAAATTTCAATAAAATTAAATCCCTCTGCATGTTAGAATTTATCTATTTCAGAAATCTTGAAAATAAGTTGATTTACTCCTCGCGCGCGCGTTTTAAAGATACAAATAAAATTAGAAATACTTTAAATACAAGAGGGAAAAACAGTTTGTTCTTTTAAAATTTTGAAATATTTATTAAAGAATACCTTTAAGGAAAAAAATATTTAAGTTTCTATTATCTTAACAGTTATTAGCAAGTGACAAGTGCAAAATAAGAGCAGAATATATATGTAATAATATTTTATCTCAATATTTAATGGGTTATAGAATGAAAACTTTACTTAGACTTTTTTAATGAAAAGCAAAACCCGGCTCACAAGTGAAAGAATGTTGAATTCCTTTAAATCTTCTTAGAAACGTCCAACTATTTTTAATCGCCGTTAAAGACAAATAAAAAATAACTTTCCCGAGATCAAATTTCCTTGTATATTTCTTTTTCGATTTCTTTATCTCTTAAAAGCATTCACATTGCACTTTTCAGCATATTTATGTGGTAGATTTTAATTTAAGAACTACGTATTCAAAACACATATTTTCAAATAGTATCAACCATTTCTTTAGTTTTATATTTTTTATAAGTTTAATAATATAATGTATTTTGTAGGAATTTAACGTCATTTAATCATATATTTTTGATTATAATATATTTAAGGATATTTGTTATTATAGATTGATAAAATTATAAATTATAATAGGTTGATGATATTATCATAAACTTAACTATTGAATAAAATATAATTAATATTTAACTCAATCGGCTTATCACTTATTTATAGTTAAATCTATAGAAGTTTTCAACACTTTTATAAATATATAAGATATTTTTGGTATTTTTACATAAGTTATATTAAAGTAAAAATACCATACTTTTATTTTCAAGAAAATTTTGACAATTCTAAAGTTTAAATAATTATTTGATTATTTAAAGAGATGTTTTAAAATCAAAAAATTTAATTAAGAGATATAAAAAGTTAATCTAGCTCATTTGTACATCGAAAACAACCCAGTATACTATGACTATGAAAATAATACAGTATAAATTTGCTTAATATATTTACATTTGATCATTATATATTTATATTATATAAAAATAATTTTATAAACTTTTTACTTACAAAGTAGTGCAATAGTAGTATATACATATATATATATATATATATATATATATATATATATATATATATATATATATATATATATATATATATATATATATATATATATATATATATGTATATGTATATATATATATATATATATGATATATATATATGTATGTATGTATATATATATATTATCCTTTCTCCTATCAAATTATTACATATTTTTATACTTATCAAGTAGAAGCAAGAAATTTTAACACTAGATCATAATGAAATCAAGAAGTGAAATTTTACTAATTTTACTAATTTCACTCTAATATTACTTAACGCACTTTATTTAAAATGAAATTAGATGTGAATCAATAAATCAACTGAAATCCTTAATATTAGTCTATGCAAAATCTAATTTGTAAATATTCCTTAGAACTGTAGATATGTGATGAAGGGAACTAAAGTTTTCATAAAATAAAAAACAGCTTAAAATCAAAATACAAAACTCATTAATATGTTAATCCATCAACTCTCAAAATTTTAAAGTTTTCCTGAAACCCTTTTGCGCAAGAGTAATTCCCTCTTTTTAAAATATTATCACGATAATAGAAGCTATAACCTCAGATTTTAATCTTAAAAGGATTATCGCAGCAATTTTAAATTAAAATAAAGTATAACACACCATTGTGTTAGAAGGTATTCATGACAAATTTTATTAAAATTTCATCTCAGTGAATGATTTTGCTATCTAGAGTAAAGTAATTAAGTAACACACAAACAAAAGCAATTTATTCACAACATTTGAAAGGAGTTCTCTTCACACATTCCCTAACCACATAATCCCGAGTTCAAACATCATTAAATTCTCCGCTGATGGATCTGATTTTATTCTTTTTTCTTACACTTAGCTAAGGTTTACTTCGAAGAACTTTTGTTCACGAATTTAAAGAGAAAAAAAATGTCATAGCTCTGCCTTTCACACATTCTACATTACTTTAATTTAACTTGTCACAGATATGTACTTTATTTTTCATGTCACTTTTATTCAAAAACTTCCTTTTCTATTTATCTAAGATGAGAAAAAAAGTATTTGAATTAAAGCGTGCTTTTCATGTTTGATTTTCCGTTCGAGAAAGCACTCAAACTTTCGGTTGTAGGCAATATTCCATTTAAAACAAATTGTTTGATTCCTTTCCGGAAAGTAATTTAAAGAAGTTAAATTCAGCCATTTCTTATAGATTCTATGCTAATATTGCATATTTGAGAGAAATAAATGTAAATGATTAAATTATTTTTTCTCTATTTTTGAGATACAAAACTTTTATATATAAAGTTAATTTAGTCATGTTTTTGGAGGTCAGAAATTAATTTTTTTATCACCTGATAATATCTTTCATTATTTCTAATATAATTATTTTTACATTTAATGTTCTTATATTTTTTACTATAAAAATTCTTATTAACAATTATCTAACTGGCAGGAAGCCGGAGTTTACAATGCATCTGCAACTTATCTCCTTAACGATTTTTGGCAACACATGGCTGCCAAAAATTGAACTTCTAATGCTTCTTTTTTTTAAATTTATCTTACAATATTCAGTATGAAAACAACACTTAACAACAATTTATATATAAAATACTTTTAGGATTTACATACTTTCATTTTCATTTTTTGTAAATATTGCATAGCATATTCGTAAAAGTTTTACAGTTCCTTTTACTGTAATTTTTACAGCACTTTTCACTGTAATTTTATAGCACTTTTTACTGTAGTTTTTACAGCACTTTTTACTGTAATTTTTACAGCACTTTTTACTGTAATTTTTACAGCACTTTTTATTGTTATTTTTACAGCACATTTTACTACGTATTTTGCTGCATATTCTACAAAACCTATAGCAATAGCTATTTATAACTATCATCATGTTTTGTAAAGATAACAGTAGAGTATAAATCAATTTTGAATACACAATAGCTAGTTTCCTAATTATGGCCCAACTATTATTAAGCAATTTTTTATACAGTATACAAAGCACAAAAACATAAGTTATGTTATATTGCAGAAGATGTCATTTTTCAGAACATTTTGTGATCAATAATTTAATGTTCAATACCCAACGAGATTCAACTTTCTTACCTCAAATCGTAACTGTAACAGAAGTTTGCATTTTTTTATTACATATTTTTTTTAAAAAATTAAGAAATAACAGTTAGATTGAATACGAAACAAAGCTAAGCATAAAATTGTGTTTTGATATATCTGTGATTCTACAGATTTAGGATAAAAAGATACCTTACAAAACATTCCATTTTATTAAAAATACCAAAGTGGAATTAGTTATGATATATATAGTATTTTAATTATACTGTAAAGATAATAAAAAAGTTTCCTTTTTGATATTGTTTAAAGTAGTTGATTATTTTCTATTATAATAAAGGCAAATAAAGATTCTGAGGAAAAAAAACAATATAGTTGACAATACACAAATAATTGTACATTTTTTTTATTTTTTATTCACATTTTAATAATTATAGCCATTTAAAGTTGTATAAATTATTTAAAAGTGACAAAAACACGTGCTTGGATTCCATTCTTGACATATTTTTTAGATTTTGTTCCCCGCGAAGGATTAAAGTTGAACAAGCACCTGAAAAAAATAGAAATCAGACACTTGAATAACTAATTTTAAATTTCAAGAGCTGAATATTTCAGAGGAAAAGTTGTTTAAAAGTTCAATAAAATAATTAGAACTTTTTATTGTTTCATATAATTGATTGAATTTCCCTAAAATATGCTTCTTTTAATAGTCAACAAATGGTTGTTACATTCATGCAATCACAATAATTTTGATGATAAAAATTATTTCAAGGGATTTTAGCAATTTCATGATAAGATTTTTTGGTAATGAAGGTCTCACTTCTTATGTAGATGATAAAATCTGTACTTCAATTAAATCATTCTAATTGATGTTTTCTATTTCGAAAAACTAATTTGTAATTTATTTAATTAAAAGAGAATATAGAATTTGTTTTATAAGGATTCATTTATGTTATCGAAAATTATATCCTCTGAGAAGCAAATCACAACATTTCCAATGGGAACTGTGAATCACAAATTTTTAGAAATAAAGTGCAAAACACATGAACCTTATGTCCAGATTTTAAAGATAACTTACAAAAGCCGATTTTAAGTTAAAAAAAATTTATTTTGTAGAGAATATGGAAACATTTATTTTGCAAACATATATACACAATTTAAAAATATTTCCATCGAAAATAAACAGAAAAATTAAAATGCTATAATGTGTCAAAGTAACAATAATTTATGAAATAACATTTCATAAAACATTTGCTTAAAATTGAATTTCTTTAACTCGTACATAGTTACCTCAAAAGTGAAATATAAGTTGTCTTAGAGTGAGATTAAAGTTGTATTTCCCTCTAAGAAAACTTTAATTTCAATAAGAAATTACATGAAATACAAATTAGGAAATATAAAATAAATTTGCTGTTCATTAACTCTGCATATTTACGACATTATATACGTACTTAAAGATAAATAAAGAAGAATACAATTAAAGTTGTATAAAAAAAGATACATTTAACTAAAACAATTTATTTAGATTTTCTTAGAATTTTATATACTCATATGATTTATTTTAAATAAAATGTTAGCAGAGTAAACAGTATTTAAAGAGGTCAATAAATGTATCAACAAATTTTTGATTTTGAGTTAAAACATTTCAAACCGTATGAAATATATAAATAATACATACCACAAATAAATACACATGGTGTGCAACGTAAGTCTATAATATCTACTGCATCCTGGAAATCTAAAACCAATAAACAAATTCCTGATTAATTTATTTATTATTAATTTTTATATTCATTTCTAAATTTCTTATTTATAATTTACTAAGTAGTAATTTTTTTAAATAAAGTTTTAAATACTTTACTGCAATAATTCTAAATATTTTTTCAAGTCTTTTCCAAAATATGCAGATAGAAGAACAATACATGCTCCAACTTCCTCTTTTCCATCCAATTCCTCAATAGTTAAAGATTGTATTTTACAGCCTCCCGGAGAAGAAGTTTTTAAGAAATTAACAATTCTTTTAATTTTCTTAGCTGATGCAAACTTAAGTCTTTCATTTAAATCTACAGCAGTTAAGCACTTAAAATGGTCCAAAATGCTTTGCTTTAAAAATAAGCAAGGCCATCTTTCTTTTAATGTGGAAATATCACTAAGTGTGTTAATATCTTTTCTTTGAAATGGTAAAGTCTCATATTAATTTTATAACCTCTTCAATTATAACATCAAAAAACACACTGCATTTTTAATTCTTGTCGGACATCACAATGAAAAAAAAATAGAAAACTTTTAAAAATACACGTGCTTATACAAAAACTCTCAATCTTTCCCAATACCTATTCCAGCTTTCAAATATGGCTGAAGTTGATATGAAGAGGCTTTACTTTGAATAGTCTTACTACTAAAAGTTATTTGTAATTATTCTATTTTTAAAACTTCCTTTACAAATCAAACACTTTCTTCATATAAATTTTTATTTTCCCAAAACATAAATATATTTTAAAAAAATTTTAAAAAGTGTGACCATTTTGGAAGGTAGTATTTAATGTGCACAGTATTAGAAAAACCTTGAGCAGAATATATTTTAAATATGTTAACCAAGAACAAATTACAAAGTTTTCACTCATGTATTTGTTTCTTAATTATAATTTTAAATTGGCTTTTCTTCTTATGAATTTCAGATTCCTTCACTAACATGTAAATAAATCATAAATAACACTACAAATTTTGCAATTTTTTAAGAAAATAAAGTAAAATTTGCAGTAATTTTTTACAAAAAATGTGTGTTGCCTGAAATTTTGTTTTTTAAATATAAAACAACCAACAAGATTTCTCAAACAGGTTTTTAATTAATGTTCTAATTAGTAATATAAATTTAAAAAATTAATCATGGTTATAAAATAATAAACTATACATTTTCTAAATAAATGACCTTAATTCAAATAGTACTTCCTAATATGTATTTCAAAAAGGAATATTTATTATATATTTGTTATAAAATGATGATTTTAAAAAATAGATATTTTAAAAAAGTATTACATTTTTCATTGAAATGCATTTTTACATTTCATGCAAATTCTAAACACAAGACCATTTAATCTAATAAATATCATTATTTGTAATATTATTTTATTGAAAGAATTTACAAACATTTTTGCCTAAAAAAATGATAATTTTAATGCATGTTACAAAATATAATTGAATTAATGATCATAATTAGAATGCAATTTAACGATCTGTATTGAGAAATAAACATTTTTTAATAAAATTCTAATCAAAAAATTATTTAGAAAATATAAAAAAATAATGTTATATTTCGTTAATATACAATAAATTTATATCATTTTACAATGAAAGAAAAATCAGGAATTTTCAACAACGAAATAAAATAGAAATTCCGTTAATATATTTAATGATATATATATATATATATATATATATATATATATATATATATATATATATATATATATATATATATATATATATATATATATATATATATATATATATATATATATATATATATATATATATATATATATATATATATATAAAAATATAACAATTGATGATTATTCAATTTTAATTTCGAAAGAAATATAGCTAAGCAATTTTTATAATAATTGAAGCACTTAAATACAACTCTAATTTCGTCGAAAATGTGATAATTAAAATACTAATCAATTATGTTACCAAACTACTATAAAATATTTTAAATATTTATAAAAAGTAATTAAAAAATATTGACATTGAATTAATAAAAGTGAATATGATCGTTTTTAATTTCAGCTTAGAATTTTTTGAAATGTTGTCAAATTTATAAGAATTTATATATATCAAAGTTAGCTAACAACTTGCATAATAAACAATAAGAAAAGTATACGTTACCTTATATTTGGTGATTAAATTTCAATAGAAATTCAACTAAAGGAACAACTATTCTCAAAATTTCGCCAGCTTCACTAAGCGAAAACTAGTGCAAATAAATGGCGAAATTAATTTGATTCATTTGTTACAGGAACAGAAGAAACTTTTATCCCGCCAAATGATTTTCTGCGGCTCAATTTTACAGTAAAATGTACTGTAATCATTAGTGTTCCTATGACAGCTATTTAAATAACAGTGATTTTTACTGTACTTCTACCGTATTTTTTTTATTTTTTTTTTTATTTTATTTTTTTTACAGTGCAGAAATACTGTTTTCTAATACTAAATCTCATTTAAGAAGGATATTGACACCTGAGCATGTGAAACTTTTTTATTTAATTTCTGCATCTCACGTAAGGATAAATATTATTCCTGTTATTAACATCCATAAATCTTGGTTGTGAGTCTGATATATAGAGTTGAAGAATTAAATTACAGACTGAAGCGAATTGCTTCCTAAGTATACTAAGCATAGCTCACATAGATTAATTGATTCACATAAATTCTATCTCAGAAAGTGGCAAAGATCGCTGAGTTCATTTTATGAAAATATGGTAGGAAAAGTACTCAGTCAAATCAAGTGTATTCATATTAATGAAACCTAAAAGAGTTTTAAGTAATTGGGATCTATACAATACACCTTATAAAATGCTAAATGCATTGAAAAAGTTTATATACACAGTCCAATCACATTAATGTGACCCACAATCAAAAGCCAGAATAATCACTTTTCGCGCAGAGCTGACTGCTGCGAGATAAACAGGAAGAGAATCAACTAGGTTCTTAAAGGTGTTCACTGGGATGTTGAGCCATGACAAATCCAATGCTGTGTCTAGCTGAGCTAGATTACTTGGGTAAAGTTCCATGCCTCAAACAACCTGATCGAGATAGTCTCACAGATTCTCAATTGGATTTAAGTCAGGTATGTTTGTTGATCGGGGAAGAATGACAAATTCATTTTGATGCTCTTCAAACCACGCTCGTACATTGCTAGCAGTATGATACCTCACATTGTCCTGCTGGTAGATACTATCATCCTGAGGAAAAATAAATGCGCATTTAAGAGTGGACATAGTCCGTAAGGATGGTCCTTAGATTCTTGAAAGTTTTCCGTTTTTTAACATTTGTGACATATGAATATGACTCACTACTTCTGAAAATTCTCTATAGCCAAAAATACACGATGATATACAGCTCATTTTCAATTTTTATAGTTATTGATGATAGTTATTGATACAGCCCATTTTCAATTCTTTTAGCATTAAATGGATTTTATTATACATTATTAAAATTATTCGTCTCGTTTTAACCAGATCGCCACAAGGTTTTGTGGCATTTACTTCTAATTAACTTTTTGAAATTTTACATAAGTTGAAAACACAATTATGCTTTTCAAAATACCAAATTTTGCAGAAATTCCATACCTATGCAGGTGAATCTGCATCAGCGCAAATCATAACAAATCAACGTATCATAGATAAACATATCATAAGTAAAAGATATTTATAGATAATGGAAATGTAGAATTTATATGAATACAAGCCCTCAAGTTCAATCCGCTATCCAAAACCCTATTCATATTATAAAGTACTAATTTCCTAATATTCTTAGAATTATTCAAATTACTTTATAATTATTCATCATAAATGGAGTCAATAATTTAATCTGTATACAGTGATAAGCAATCACGTATTCAGGATATGATAATGATGCTATCATATATTTGCAGATTTTTCAATGAATACATAAATGTCAGCAGAATTTCTTCTGTGTGGGATGGAGATTTAATTTTTTAAGAGCATTGTAATTATAATTTCATTTTAATGTAACTGTATATTTATGCATAAATTTTTTCAAAAATTATATTTTAAGACTTAATTTTCTTTGAAGTCAAATGACCCTATTGACTAACATTGTGTCACATATGATTCAGCATTACGGCGAAGGAACAATACAAATGAAAACACACCTGGATGTAAAAATATAATTCAGGACCTTCCGAATGACAAGTTGATCCGAATTCCCATACAATATATTCAGTTCTCGAAAAGAACCTTCTTTAAAACTTTAAATTACAGTTTTGTATCGAAGCCTGATCAAATATTTAATTTAAATTTTTGGATTTTCGAGCTATAAATTCAATGATTTTTGAGCTATGTGATATTTAATTTCGTATCGAAATGAACATATTTTACATTTTAGTATCTCATATAATTTCTCTCTAATGTTTGCCTTCCTCAAATACCACCATAAACGAGTTGTAATTAATCTTGTATGTAATGAATAATTATTTTACAATGAGTAAACAATAGATATTATTTCAATTATTTCAGCATTCTTAGACTCCATCTGTATTTTAAAAATTACTTTTATTTTTTTTTCACATTTTCAATAAATAGTTGTTTGTAGATATAAGCTCAACCAAATATTACTATTTATCTTTAGACAAACATTAATCTAAAATAATTTATTCATCTCACATGAGTAAATACTTACATGAATGATTGTAGAGTGTAGAAATTTTAGAAGTACCTTACCTTAAATAATATATCTAGAACCATTTACAGCTCATTAAAATTGAGTATAAAAAATAAATTAAGCCCTTAACTGGCATTTTACTTCACCAACGAAATCCTTATGTTAATCAAGATTTTAACAGAAAATTACTTTTCTAACTAAATAATTTTTTTTCTTTTTAAATAATTTACTTTTCTAACTAACCAGACGCACAAATAAATTTTCTTATTAAATATCCAATGAGATTAACTCTTTCTGAACTTTGAAACTTTTTATAAAAATATTCCATTAAATGGCAGTAAAAACTATATGTTTCAATTATTGGCGGAAAATATTCACTTATGCTGGTGTAGATAATAAAGGAAAACAAAATTGGTTCCTGTTTTAGTCACCAGATTCCATCTTATCTCTCTCTCTCTCTTTCTCTCTAATATTAATTAATTTTTTAATTCACCCTCCTGTATTACATGAAGCTATGAGAAGAAAATATTCCTGTAATTATTGCTTTTTAGTAGTACATTAATTATCTGCGAAATATTTATGTTAAGGGAAACATTTACTTTTTTCAATATAACATACAAGTTAATACTTCGATGTGATTTATATCAATAATGATGGTTTATTGTAAAGACAATTTTAGCTATCGAAATCAGTTTCTTTTTCACTTTAAGGAGAAAAACTATTCTAATTATAAAAAGCATATATTATATTAAGCATATATTTCATATCTTATAGAGATATTTAAGAATTTATTTTTACTCACGCAAATTAACCAGAAAAAATAAAATCAAAATTTTGGTATGTTTATCGATATTTTTATCTTTATAAATCTATCTAAGATTCATAAATCTAATTATGAATTTGTTCTTGTCAAAATTGATATTATAAATGGAGATTGTTAATCACTAATATATTAGTAATTACATTTAAATTTAGCGCTATATTAATGAATGTTCTTATCAGCACATGTTAATGTAGAAATTAAAAATTATTATTAGTATAAATTAATATTGTGTGTCTGCAAAGTGTTTGTTTTTGTGATGATATTTGCTTAGCATTGATCTTTGTCATTATTTTTCTCTAAATATATTCTGTGAGGTAGTCATGAAACAGTTAAAAATGTTTTTTTCTTACTCAGAATATAAGTTTCAAAACCTATCATTTTTCTCAGTCAGAAAAATTTAATATTTAAAAAACAATACAATTTACTACCCTATAATCATTCTATGATCTTTCTAAAGAAAGTAATTTTAATTTTAAAAATTCAAATTTAAATGTTCCTCGATTTTATCTGAAATCAAATATCGGCATAAAATTTTTCAACTATTTATTTGACTTTAACTAAAATTATGCTAATAATATCCCCAAACTTATATCTACATTAAAGGTGTGAAATTTTTTATATATATACTATTTGTAAACATAGATATGACTCATAAGATAATTCTTGAAAGCAATGGTTTCAGGTATAAATAAAATTAACAGTATGTTTCAATCAAGAAAATTTCTCTCGGGAGTTCCACATTTTTAAAGTAAGAATCAATTATGCTGTTAAATTTCAAAAAATTTAAACAGTTAAAACATAATTGATGAGCTAAATTTGATCATTTGTGAATATCTGATATCAAGTTTGAATTATGAATGTTAGTAAACAAAACAATTTTTAGATTTGTACTAAAAGATGCAACAACCCTCCGTGTTTAAATATCTGGCAGTATTAAACAATCAAATTAATAACATATTTTATTTAGATTCGAAAATGAATTTAAATGGGCTTTATGCTCACTAAACATTAAAAAACAATAAAACACTTTTTATTCCTTTCTAACTTAATGATTCATTAAATGAGTAAACTGAAATTTCGGATTACTTTATAACACTTTTCAGCAATAGATATTTAACTAGGTGAAATGCAACAAGTAAATAATGTTTCCTTAATTTTTGATATATATATATATATATATATATATATATATATATATATATATATATATATATATATATATATATATATATATATATATATATATATATATATATATATATAATTTATTTTTCTGCATCTAAAATATAATTTTATGCCAAAAAAGAATGATTTAAACAAAATATAGCACTTCAAGCATCAGAGAAAAACTGGCATAATATAACTAATCTTCTTTTATCATATTAGAAATATATGTTATTGAAATTTCTTTTGTCAACATAATGATCATATAAAATGATTGTTATTTTTCTATCCATTCCTTTAATATCCACAATCTGAATACGTGATTGTCACTAATACAGATTATATACAAAGTGAGTTTAAAATAAACAAACAAAAGTCCACAAGTCCGTTAAAAAAGTAGAATTTATTGCACAATAAGTGACTTATATCTACGCTTTAAAGAATGTTTTTATAAATCCCAAATTTAAATAAATTAAATATTTATGAGTCTAAAATTTAAAAATTTTTCAAAGGAATTATAAACATTTGATATTTTATCTTTTTGCTTATTTTTAAGCATATTTTATCTTTTTTTATTTTATAGCTTAAAAGAATATGTTTTTATTGAATGATTTCTAGTCAATAATTCTTAGAAGCAATTATCCTAACACTAAATAAATGAAAGTTTGCAAGATAATTCATACTTTACCTTAACTTACATAAAAAATAAAAATAGAGATTTTTATTTTTATGTAAGTTAATGTAAGTAAAGTATGTAAGCGTAACATAAAATTAAATAAAAAAAATTAATAAAATAATCCTGTAAAAAAAATAAAAGAATAAGTAAACATTGGTGAATGAATCAGTTTAAATAAATACACTGCTGGCTACTCAAAATGCAACACCTTGAAGGAACCATGCAAATCATAGGAAATTTCCATCATACGTGTTTGGGATGAGATTTATAAATAATTAGCATAGCAATTATACATATCACGGCTGTAGTGCCATTTGCTGGCTCTATATCAAAGAGGAATCGGTTGCCGGTAGGGTTATATCACTGTTGTTTTTTTGAGCGTTTTCTTTGCGTTAACTGTTTAACTATGTCGCGTAGAAGACATCAAACTTCTTTGGAGCAAGTTTATCGGTTCAACGGAAGAAGAATAACAGCCAATAGGATTGTACACTATCTTACAGAGAAAATGGCGATCCTGTTTAAGGAAATCAAGTAACTGTGATGGAAATTTATGATCCAATTTATATACAATTAAGAATGACAGGACCGATCACACTCATCTCGTTGCAATTGTCCTGCAACCTGTATCATGACTTGGGGTGGTAATGGATTTCATTCCCACATCTCTTAAGAACGCAGTGCACTAACTAATCAACGCTTCATCTTTGAGATGTTGAAGCACATACACAGTATTCAAAATTTTCTATCAGTCATTTCCTAACCGAATGATGCGTGAGAACACATGACTTGCAATATTCAAGATTTCTTCTTTACTCATCAGACTGAATTGCTTACTTGGCTAGTAAATTGCTTACTGTTCTCCCAATCAATAGAAAATCGAAAACGTCTGGCCGATTCTTGCACAACATTTGACCTGAAATACGCCATCAGCTACGATACGAGGTCAAATTTGGTTATATGTAAAAGCCACACTAATGAACTGCTCTGCCGCATGAATACATCTAAAGCATCTTCGATTCAGTAACGAGGCATATGAAAGGAGTTATAGCTCACAGTAGTGACTACACTAACCTCTGATTTTTCATCATTCACACTTCACAAGAGGTTCTAATTTCAATCATTTGGTCCTTATGTAACATATTATTTACCAAATAAGTTTTGTTCTGGTATCTCTGTTCTTTCTTGGGTTCATTTTAGTTGGACAGCAATGTATTTTAGAAAATATTAATACATTAGAGAAGAAACTATTTTATTATAGTCAAAATCAATCTTGCACTTATTTTTAGTTGTATTCTTGTATGAAATATAAATTTTCTATTTCATTTCTAGAATTTATTAAATTATAACTTTAAGTATTGAAAATGTCATATTAACTTATATAACAAGAGAACATCAAAATAATACAATTATATGTGTCATTAAATTTTATATTATCAGTTGCATTTTATATAAAATATACTTGCTTACGAAGTCAATTGGATATTAATTTCATTTAATAACTAATAACACGTTGTAAATGCTCAAAACTATTTACATCTTAATCTATGTTAAAAAAATTAGCTATAACGCATTACTTAAAATTTTATACATATATTAAAACTATGTGCTTTATTTCTGTAATTTAACATGCAAATTTCAGGAGGAAAATTGAAATATAACGTTTAATAAGACATTTTTCTGTAAAAGATATTAATAAATATCTACACTCTTAAAATTACTTATTCTTGTCTTTGAAAATTACACAGCTCTTTTCTAATTAAAGATACCACATTTTCATATATCTTACATCGCCTTCAAAACTGACAGATTTCCTATAACTATTACGTTAATTTTTAAAAATAATGTCTGTGCTTTTGTGTTTTTTGGATATTTGAAAACTTTATCAAAATATTATATTTTCTGATAAAGGAAAAACTATCGAGGAAACTTTAGTAGAATATTCAAAGTATTTCATCTATTTCATAGGTAATTCACCAATCTCATTAAAAGTCTTTTCTTGTTACTCCTACACTAACTGTGCGACATGTGGGAGCTCTTTCAATATTTAAGAATAAATAACTTATTTTTGGATTTTTTTTTATTAATAGTGTTTATTTATACAGGAAATTTTCAATTTTAAAACAAAAAGCACACGCTAAGCCATTATTTAAAAACTCGATAACTCTACTTAAAAGAATTTTTTCGATAAAAATTCTTTGAACTTACTGAAACAAATAAATTTGTCGTATTATAATAGTCAAATTTGATTTAAAAGTATTTCAATGCATATATATTTTTTTATATTTAAAAATTTCAAGTAATTTTACGAAACAATGTTACTATGTTATACCCTTAAATTGAACAACACTGAAATAATTTAAATAAAATAAAATATAAAATTTATTCTTAGAAAATTTGCACACTTAAGTATTTAGCAAAATAATTTTAATATAAATTGCGTGCTCATTATTAAATTTCATAAAACGATTATAAAGCAATAAAATATAAATGACATAGAATAGAGCATCCCACAGAATTTTGTTCTAAAGATATGTATGTTTGTTCTTTAAAATAAATTTTAGATTACTGACACATAAATTATAAAATTTTATACACTGCTTTATTAAATTAATTAAAACAGTTTAGTTTTTTTAAATACTTTCATTTAAATTTAAATTCTATTAATCTTTTGAAAAAACCATTTCATTCCAACAGTAATTTCATACGACAATAATTAAATACATAAAATAGTAATGTCATATAGCTAACAAAACACAACAAGTTTCTTAATATTCAGATAGTGAATTTAATAAAATACAGACACGTTTTTGTTATTTCATAATATTCAGGTAATTAATGAATTAATTACAAGTTAAAAATTCAAAATGAAACAATTACAAGTTCAAAATTCAAATTGAATTAATTACAAGTTAAAAATTCAAACTAATTTCATTAGCATATCTAGGCAAATAAAATTTAAAGGATATTAAGTTTCATTCAAAACATTTAAATTTTATATTTCTTTAAAAAAGAATAAGCAAAATAATACTGAATTATGAAAAAATTTTAATTTAAGACAAGGAACCAAGTAATGTATTTTAATATTTCGCTTCATAACTCAAGTTTTGGAAACTAGATGAAAGTCAAACATAATAGAAGACGTTTCATCAACAGAATACTCTAAAATGAATGCCTCTGATGAATTTACTGACTTTTGTTTAGAAAATGCTATCTTTCTAAAGTTGAGAATACTGTATGAAATAAGCATAATATTTTGAAAGTTTCAAGAGTTACAATAAATTCATTACGCAATGCGTTATTCTTCAAGAAAATAGTTCATAATAATTTCACAAGTACATTTTGGTATGTGAATCTTATATATTGCGAGAACATTCACACACACACACAAAAATAGACTTTTTTAATTCTTAAATTACCTCTAAAAATTTGAATAGCCTCCGAATTCTTATTCTCCACATTTTCATAAATTTCAGTTTAAAAAATTCTACTTATCATTATTATATAAATTTTAATATAAGTAACAAAAATAATGTAAGTAATAAGTAATATTAAACATAAGTAACACACAAATGGAAAAGTTGCTGTCGTTTATTTTTAGGGATCATTTCATAAGAAATAAAATTTATTAAATAAAGCAATTGTTCCTTCATTTATTTAAAAATCTGATTTCGTAAAACGATTTAGTGTTGTTTCCGACGAAAAGATGTATTCTTCACAGATATTTAGTTCCATTTATTTTTAGTTTATGAAAATTACAAATAATCTATATTTATTAACAGATACCTTTATGCTTCATGATTACTAGAAAAATATACCTTTTTAATAAAACATTAACCAAAATTAGTTTTCTTAAATCCTTATTTAATTGATGATTAATATTTTCGAGATTTTTCATTAAATTTTCTTTTAATTACAAAACCTGATGAAAAATGAAATAATTGCTTGATATATTTGTTTTAAAAAAACAAACATTGTTTAAATATGTCAAATTGAAGAACTTTTAATTTTATAAACTTTTTCAAATAAATTATTCATTTCACTGTTGAAAATTAAATTTTGCATTTTTTTTTTTTAATTTTAACCAAAATTTCGTGAATGGAATTTATTTCTAATATTCTATTAATCATTAATATAAATGATAAGAAAACGGAAAGGGATATATAAGTGATTGTTTCACAACTAAAATGTTATATTTAACCAATCTATTTACACCCATGTTTTATAATTACAAATTGTATTATTATTGAGATATTTATAATTATTGTACGTTTGTAAGTCTCCCTCTTCTTTTAAAATTATTTAAACTTTAATTCTACTTGTATTTAATATAGGTGAATGAATCTACTTATGGAAATCTTTTATTTCCCAATGATGCTAAAATAATTAGCTGTTCGGAAGAAACCGAATCGATTTGATTTCCCATTAAATGTGAAGCGAGATTCGGTACTAAAAGCTACTTGTAACTAAAATTCGCCAAAATCTTACTTGTGCTTGAAAGAGTTTCCCCATTTTGTGAAAGCCTGCAATTATTGTGCTATCTTTTATGTAAAGAATTAAGGAAAAATGACCTTTTCTCTTGTGTCTTCCTTCATAAGGGAAATAGTTAGAGATGAGTGACAGAGATGGCTGGAAGGCTCAATTACTGTATACCATTGTTGAGAACTTGAGCCTCTCATCGCTAAAAGCTCTTAACGGGATCCAAACATCGCTTCCTCTTGTTTATTTTTTCTATGCCATGGATCTCTAGATCCCATCATATCCGAAAAACAACGATAAAATACTGGCAAAGCAAATAATTTCTATGTTGTCTCGGTGACATACTTTTTATACCTCCTTCAGATGAAATGCTGATGCCAGGTTTGAATTGTTTTTCTTCGGTTACCCCACTTCACGGCTATCTCAAAAATATCAATAACCTCTCAAAAGAAAGTTTCGCAATTAGAAATTAATTGAGTCTTGTTAAATAAAAGAACTACTCTTTCTCAGAGAGCAATATCGAATTCCTTTCTGTTAGTATACTTTTATTAAAAACTTGTTTTTTTTTTCCAAAGAATTTATCTTGTGTTGAAGAGTTGTTAAATCATTGTTGATAATTTTTATCACTTATTAAACGAATCTTGTAAATTTTAAAATTCGCCTGTAATTTTTTTTATAATGTGTATAAGAAATATGCTGTTGCTGTCTGCTTGTTCTCAGATTATGATTTTTTAAATTTTTGGTAAATTTACATTACATAATGATTTAAAATAATTTGATTTATCAAATAATAAATGAGCTATTACATTCTATTCTACTTTTGTTAGTTTGTTTCTTGCGTTTAATATAGGTTTCTATTAAAATTAGCGAACGCATAGGTCAAAAAGTATATGGCTCTGGAATTGTAAAAAATTTTAGAGCAACAAGTTTTATCATTCATTTATTAATTGAGCATCAAAATTCCTGAAAGATATTGCTGTTTAAATTCTGCTTTATAAGAATTTGCTTGAATGCATAATTATATTTAAATAACATGATACACAGATATTAAATTTAAAAAGAAAAACAAAATTATTTTGCTGCCAAAAATTGAAAAAAGCAACAAAAATAGATAATTGTGTTTACTCTATTAATACATTTATTTGTTGAAAATTAGCAAAAATTAGTTAATTCTAATATCTAGAAAGCTTCTTTAATCTCTGTTTAAGCATTTTTATCCACTAGATGTCTTATTTTATTATACTACACAATAAATAATTTCTCAGCATAAAAAAGTTTGTATATTTAAATTTTAAAAATTAACTATCATCCAAGTTACTTCAATGGGAATTCATTTTATTTTAAAACCTTAATTTTTATCCATTTAAAAATAAAACTTAACAGGAATAAGACAGCAACTAATTTGATTGACAGCTGAATTCAGGATCATTTGTTAAAACTTATACAGAGAAAACTTGTAATCATTTCCATTAAGCGATACAATGAGTTAAAAGAATTATGAAAATTTCAACTTTTTTGACATTCAATGAGCAGATGAGATCATTACTGATTTTTAATAGAAGAATAAGTTGCGATTCACACAGATTTTTTTTTTTCAAATTTAAAGAACTTTATATTTTGCTCACTTGCATTTGTAACATTAAATGACTACTTGAAAATAGTTTCAAAATCTAAAAACTGTAAAAAGATACTAGTTTCTAAAAAATTTGTTTATGAAAAACTTTTGGCACCATATGCAATTAAAAAGATTTTTAAATCAGAATTTATTATTCAATTTGGTCAATTTGAATTAAAAATGATAACTACACATCTTAATATTTTAAAAAGACAAATTTCAAATGTGACTTGCTTTGTTTTTACAGGCTACCCTCAATTTACCATCATTTAGAGCGCCATTGCTAATTTAATTGTTTATTTAAAGAATATACGTAGTGTAATTATTTCAAGTTCAAAAGCATGTAATTTCATTTGTTACAAAGGTGAAACCTGTCGAAAGATTCAGAAATTAAAATAATAGAAATGCATTGCTGATAACAAATTTTTCAACCAAGAAATGATATTTGAATTCCGCACTATTTCTTTTCATGCATATTAAGTTTCACAATTAATTCATATTCCATAACTCATCTATTAAATATAAAACTATTTGAGAAAATGAAAATTCGCTTTGATATAAAATTAGTTAAGAAGTGTTATAAAAGCCCACAAAAAAGATGTTAATTAAGCAAACTTTCTACTATAAGCTCTGACAGTATTCTATTTGAAAGCTTTAGCTACTCTTTCATAAGATAAATGGTATCCATTCTGAAAACTATTTTCTTATTTCAAAACTCTTCGTTGAGTAATAAAGAATTGAGTTTCTACAATAAATTATAAATAATCAACTGCCTCTTTTGGATTCATAATATGTTTCCCAGCAAACACACACACAGAATAGAAAACTATCTTCCACAAAATACTTAATAATTTATGAAACAATGGGAAGCTTTTCCAATGATAAAAACACTATTAAATGTGTTGTGTCAATTATAAATGGTATTTAAGTATAATTATATGAAAAAAAATAACTTGATACATTACTGACATCATTTTCTTTAAGGAATCTATTATTGGAAAATTACACAAGTTTGTAAAACTATCACATAAGTTCTAATTCACTTAAAAAGATCAGTTTTTATTCATCCAGAAAAAATCACTAAGCATACTAATAACATAATTATTGAGTAGAAACTTAAATTCATGAGTAGAAGTTTTTTCTGTAGGCAATTATGAAATTTTTGAAAACTATAAATATAAAGAAACAAAATACTAGTTCTCCGATTCTATTGCAATTTTATCTTGTATTTAAATGAACTATATAATATAATTGTTTGGGTAAAAGCTAGTGAGCTTTCATTTAGCTACCTTATAATAGACTTATTTATTTTGACAGAGAAGAAAATTTTCTGTTATAGATATGAACATTTTTCTCTTGAATACACTGATAAATTTATGTTCTTCTCTGGCATTTATTTAATTCATTATCTTTATAAAAAAATTTTGCTTTCTTTGATTTTATGCAACATTATTGATAAATTCTTGATTAGTTTAACCAAAATGAATTTAGCAGGTTTCTAACGAAATATCATTCCTTTTACTTACTAAATGCACTTGACTTTTCTTAATTGCAAGATGTACGATAATTTGTGAAATATTCTACTTTTGTCCATCTGTACCACAGATTTTGTGACCTGGTTTATTAAAGCGTTCGTTCGCATAATCGGAAGGTAGTGAGTTCGAATTCAGACCGATCCGAAGATCAAACGTGTTCTCTAACGGCGGCAGGGACACGTAAAATACGAAATGATCGCAATGTCCTCCATGTTGAATGATATACTTGGTCCATACTTCTAAATTACTAAGACTATCCCACTCTCAGAACAACACTGGCACACCCACTGGGTGCCCCACTTTATAAGTTGCCATCACTCCCACCCCTCATAGTGATAAATAAATGGAACATCCAAAGTAGCCGGGAATTAGAAATAAAAAGGAATGTATTTTGTGCTTAATCCTTTATTTTAAGTATACATAACTTTAAAAAATGAAATTTTAAACAGAATTAAAAGTGAACTTTAAAAAGATTAATGTGTTAGTTGTGTATTATTGTAAGAAAAACTGTTTGGTTAGCTTACAATGACAGCAGTTTAACTGATTATTTAATCAAAGGTTTTATTTTACATATTACTATTATTATATGCGAGATACTATTTAAAACCGAAAATGTTATCTAATGATAATTCTAGCAATTTATTAATATTAAAAAAATATATCTAATTGTTTATTTCTGTAGTTTGTAACATTACAGCGAATACTATAATTACTTTAATGCCAATGTTTTCTCGTTCTGTTTAAACAATAGTTAAAATAGATTTCTGCAAACCAATTATTAAACGCTTAAAATTTCAACAAATTTAATTTAATGTCATGAAATACACTGCTGGCCAATTGCTAAGGACGGATCACAAATTGTAATGTAGCATAACATTAAGCGAGACATGAGGCCTAGTAGGATAAAATATAGTTGCCACACTGTTCAGACATTAGAATAAAGAATATTTTTTGTTCTTGAAAGTACAAAAGCTATGAAACATCTGAATGAAAAAAAATGTTCAGTTGATGCTGCATACGGAAAAATGGAACAATGCATCTAAAAGTCAGCAGGCACCTTAAAGAATTGTATCAGTACAGGATATGTCTATCGTGGAGTGTGATGTAACATTCCACACGTCGTATCATACTTTGCACAACATTATCCAGCAGCTGTTGAGGCTATTTATCCCATTCCTCTGGGAGTGCACGGATGAGGGTGTTCTTGTTTGTCGGAGGATAGTTTCAACCAGCAACTTGCCTCCCCAAAGCATCCCACACATTTTCAATGGGGTTTAGATCTGGAGAACGTGATGGTCACACGAGGCGTTGAATACCCTTGCTGTCTAGACAATCCTGAACAGCGAGTGTTCGATGACATGTTGCGTTGTCGTCTATAAAAACAAATTTATCACCGACAGCACCACGGAAAAGACGAACATGAAGAAATAGAATTTCTTTGATGTATCGTTGGCCCATCATAGTCCCATTCGCAACCACATGTAGGGGCGTGCGGCCATTGATCATGATGCCGACCCACACCATGACACAGCATGTCGGATATCGGTCCCTTTCCTGGATATTTTCTGGACGATAAGCAGTACCACTCTCGCGCCAGATTAGTTGGCGTCTACAATCCGATGACAGACTGAACCTACTTTCATCTGAGAATAGTACGCATGCCCAGTTCTGTTCAGTCCAACTGCGATGCTCACGACACCATTGCAAACGGGCAGTACGGTGCTGTCTGGTCAATGGAACACACACAACAGGTCTGCGGGCGTATAGTCCTCCTCCCCTCAAAGGTCTGGCAACAATTTTTCGGGAGATCTGCTTTCCTGAAGCAGCAAGAAACTGATTTGCCACCTGCTGAGCTGTGGTGCGCCTGTTCTTTTTTGCTGATAGGACGATATATCTGTCTTCTGCAGGCGTCGTACTTCTAACACGACCTCCCCGGTGCCGCCTACTACACATTCCAGTAGTCTTAAATGACTTCCACAGCCATGAAACAACGCTGTGAGCGATGTCGAACTCCCTGGCAACATCTGTTATTTTCCGCCCTTCTTCGAGCTTTCCAATGATTCGGCCACGCATAAAATCATCTAAGTGATGTCGGGAGGACATGCCAAAAATTTCAAGTTCGTCTATTAAATCTTTTCTGTAAAACTTTGACTTGAAACAACAACTGTCCACACGCGTCAAAACCTTTAAAGCTCTTATGAACGCTATCACGTGATGAGCAGACGTGGAAAAAAAATTTGCATACGCATACTTCTTCTTACTATATCCCGCACTTATTCTAATTTTCCACATTTTGCTTCTGTTCATTTTGTGGTTGCTATGGATGATAGTGTTATCTGTCCTTAGCAATTGTCCAGCAGCGTATTTACTTTTGTGAATTTCTTCAACATGTATTTCATTCATAAGTTTATAACATTTTTTTTGCTTAGCAGCTAAAGGTTAACTTTCAAATTTTCATGATGAATTTATATATATATATATATATATATATATATATATATATATATATATATATATATATATATATATATATATATATATATATATATATATATATATATATATATATATATATATATATATATATAAATAATTCTCACTATCAAAATTATGTCACTTCAACTGTTACTAAAAAAAATGAAAGAAAATTGGGCGAAGTAATTTTCTGTCACTTTTTAATGTACTTTAACTTTTCTTAGAAGTAATGCTTAAAGATATTTATCTATCTTTTCTGCAGTATGAAGAAGATAATACTATTCAATATTACTTTTTTATAATTAAATATGTATTTTTTTTCATTGAAACAGTGTTACACTTAATATTAAAGTCACCAACTTCTAACAACTATATTTCAACAAATAAACAATGAAATCTTCTTATGATTTATTCAAGCCTTTTTAACCTTTTTCTATCACTATCCATGTGTTTATAGGATACTGACTTTAAAACCAGACAAATAAATGTACTGCAATTTATATTGATACGATTTCTTAGCTTTTCAAACCTAAAATGTTTAAATGAAGGAAAAGACCCCTAATAATTATAATATTTTCAAAATTGCAATTTATTATGAAAAGCAAAGAGACAATATTTCAAAATTTTTAATAATTTCAGTAATTCATAATCATGCAGATCTTCATATATTTCGTATCATGTACAAATAAGATCGTCACTATATCACAATGTTTCAATTAACGTAGGAAAATCTGACATAGAATAATGAATCTAGAATGCACAAAAAATAAATTTAGATGTTTTACATATTATTTAAAATCTAAATTTGTATATTTAAATCTAAAGTGACAAACTTACTTTAGAAAAATGCTGAAATCAGAAAAGCAGAAAATTTATTGATATTCAAATTCGTAGAAATATTTATTGAAAATGAAACATTAAAGCAGAGTTGCCTAATTCTAACAATAACACAATGGATAAGAAAGAAAAAACAATTATGATAAAGAAACTAAAACTTTATTTCTCAATATATATAGTGCTGCATACACTTTTCCATGTTCCATGAAACAGTATAATATTATACAATGAAGTCTTCAACAAATCTTCTCAAAACTTTAAACGCCATCAGGAAATTGTAAGCGCATAGAAATTAAGCAGCAGAAAACATTAAAAAGTATTCTTCAAGTTAGTGTGCTTAAATTTATATAATATCCATTTTTTAATTGAGAAAAATAAAAATACCAATAGAATTTTAGTCATATATAATCTGCCATCACAAAGCGAAATTAAATTTAAGAACAAGTGTCATTTGCTAAAGAACTGGATCACATATAAATTTATTTTCTTCATATAAAAATTAAATTTTTTGGAATCATATTAAAAAGACAAAAGAACCATATTAAAAATATTCTTTATTTTTAAAATACCATGTCAATATAGCTTGCAAATAAATTCAATGTTTTCGATAGAACTCTAGAAAATGTATGTCAATATTTCTCTAAGATTTGAGCAATTTCAATAAGATTACCTTATGCCCTACATTAAAAAGATTGATGCATCGTTCTAGTAAGTTTTAACATAAAAGTCAAGTGTTTATCTAACTTTTCTTCGCATAAGCTTCTTGCATTTATACACTCTGTCTTTTTTTGTGGTGAACAAGGAGCGGTGCAATTAACTCCGATTTTAGATAAAATGTTTTCACTCCTACTTGTTCAGAAAAAAGAGACGAAATTACAAGCTTTGGCACTGTGAATCACATAGCTTAACACCTGAAAGCTGTTCCAATGCATTTGAGCACCCTCAACATGGTGCAACGTGATGCACCCTCAACATGATTCAACCATGATGCATTTTCATTGATAGTGGACCATATTCATGTATCGCAAAAAAGAAAGTCCGGAACCTATTCTAATAGACGCATATGTAAAAAGTAGAAATGGAACATTGATCTCCCATTGTTCAACAGTGGCTGCAACACGCAACCAGAAACCAACTAATTCGAAAATAACGGTCTTACCAATAAGGTACGTTGCACTTTCACTTCCAAAGCTGACTCACCATTTATCAATATATGAGAAAAGATTAATCTTTAAAAATAATTTTAGCATTTAAGTGATGCAATTTTCGTATGTTGCCCAATGGTTTAAAAAATGGACAGTATACCAGTTGTAAACCCCTATTGTGAAAATCCGCCTGTTATATTATGAAGTAACTTTAAATTAAAGAGTTTTTAAATTAGTGTCATAGAACTTTCTTTTACACACACACACACTTTTACACATTTTTGCTTAACATTACTAGGTTTTCTCTCCTTTCCTAATGAATCTTAAAGCATGTGTATTTATGAAACTTATTATTTCACATACGCAATAAATAATGATAATTCGATAATTCTAATGAGATGATAGACGACAATTTGTCAATATAACTGAACATGAATGTTAGAAAATCAGCAGTAATTTTTCTATGTGCCAAACAGAATATTTGCAATATAACATAATGCAAGTAAAATTTTGTCCATAATCATGTAAAATAATATGCTAATATGCACTACGTATTGCATGAAAGTCAGATTTTTAACTGTATATATACATATACATATATATATATATATATATATATATATATATATATATATATATATATATATATATATATATATATATATATATATATATATATATATATATATATATATATATATATAATAAACATGTGAAATGAAAATGGAGTTTTCAGAAAGGATTACAGCACTTTTCTGAAGTATTTTCATAATATTATTACATGAAAATATACATAGATTACCATCTGCAGACATTAATTTATAAATTATGAAATCATTTTAAATTATTGTGTTAATATTTATCAGTTAATAACATAATTGGTAAACATTCTTCTCAATGTTTTAACAGAACAGAAACAATAACTAAAAAAATATGCGGATTAAATAAGAAGGTAGTATACTAAACATACACCCACATCCACAGCTGACGAAGAATATAATTTTCTTCATTCTTCATCATTTAAATCTCATTTTTCTTCTCTTAAATTATTCATTCTCAGAAAGTTCTTATTTACCACTTTTATTTTTTCATCAATGGGTAGATAATCTATTCCAGTTTCTTCAGAATAGAAGTTCAGATTTATGGGAGTATATTGATTACTATCATGCAAATCCTCATCAGAAATTCTCGTCTTTTTCTCCTCTTTCCTTCAGTCTGTTTTTAAAATAAAAGCAGTCAAAAAATTTTAATCATGTTTTTCCTCCTAAATGAATTTTTTTCAGGGATTTCCTCCTCTTAAATAAATCATTTAAAAATTATTTACATTATTAGGAAATTATGAGAGAAAATTTCAAATATAATGCATTGTACTTGTGAAATTATAGTTTATGTATACAAAATTACCACCTTCCTAATGTATGATAATCTATGAACTGCATTTTTTAAATTTTATTTTGGATCTAAAATCAAAAATATTTAAGTGTAAAATAAAACTATAACTACCTATATTAATGCTTTTATGATAAATATTAATTTGCAATATTTTTTTATCTAAAATGTACCAACATCATTATTTAAGGAAACTAAAAATCCACTCTAAATTTATTTAATTACCATGTCTACGCTGTACAAAAGTAGCTTTCTTTGACATTTACTATTTTACAAATGAGTAAAGTGTGTGTTTAAGTATGTCATAATATAATATATTTAAAAATTTAATTCAAAACTATTTTACGTTATTTCAATGCGTTTGATAAAACATGGGACGAATTTAAATTTCTTAATGGTTAGATGTGATTCTGTTTCCTAGATTTTACTAACTCATTTTTAAATGATTAAAAATAGGGAAATTTATAAAAATTTTCATCAATAGGATTTTATTCTTCATTCCATTAATGTTGCAATGACAAAAAGTAAAGGTCTAAACTAATAAAGCAAATGGCTTACTTCCTTAGCAAAGAACCATTCAGATAGAAGGCAGTGAAGCTTCTTTCTGTAGGCTGGCGCCATCTACGGACCATTAATAGAAAGATTTGATGCCATTATGGCTTACAATTTCTTTTATAAATATAATTTTTTTTTTCTAAAAAGGATAATCAATACGATACCATGTTTTAGCTTTAAATCAAATTAATATATAAAGTTTCTTAAATTTTGATGGAAAAATGAAATTAATGATGACATGAAATTGTAAATTATTAACATTCAAATCGTTGGAAATATAAGCGACAGAGTTAGCACAAAAGTTTGCAAATTAGTCAAGAATTATCCTAACACTTATCAAAGAAATTTATGCAAGGATTTAAAATGCAAAGAGAAATAATTCTTTTTAAGTCTCAAAGTAATTTTAACATTTGTGTTCATTTAAAATTACTTGAAAACAAAAAGTAGAACTTGTATCTCTGGAGTATTAGGCTATCACTTGATTTTGCATCCAAACGGAAAAAATAGTATTATAAATGTTTGTGGCATCAATATAAAAATCGACTGACAACGGGCAACATATTTCATATTTTATGACATCATCTATTTAAACTTTTCAGAAAACCATCTTTTTGGTATAAACCTGTGATTTATTTCACAACTTTAATAAAATAAAAACTTAGGCATATCACACTTGCCATTTAGATACAACAATTTACAGATAACGTTTATTCTATACAGAAATCGTCCAGAGACATTTTAAACTCTATTTATATCCTATTTTTTCTTTCTTCCAAAAAAAAATGAGTGCATCAAACTATTTTTACATTCGAACCTCTACAATACTGAAGTTAGGATGTAATATATTTTGCGGAGGTAATTTTTCCTTCCTTTTACTAAATTTTTTTATCAGCGTGTCTATTTAGCAAATTCAAAATTTTTAAACATCGAAGTTTTCAGGATTTCCCATTATTAAGCAGAAGAGCTGACATAGAAAATAATAAATTGCCCTACCATTAACAAGTGTCATTTTACTGATTTAAAACAAACTTATATTTAAAGTCTATTCCTTAAAAATCAAACAATTATATATTTTATAATTCTGTCATGACCTCCTTAAGCTCTAAAGGGAGTGAAGAAACTTCCCACGCACCCACGCATATATTATATTATATTATATTATATTATATTATATTATATTATATTATATTATATTATATTATATTATATTATATTATATTATATTATATTACATTACATTACATTACATTACATTACATTACATTACATTACATTACATTATATTATATTATATTATATTACATTACATTACATTACATTATATTATATTATATTATATTATATTATATTATATTATATTATATTATATTATATTATATTATATTATATTATATTACATTACATTACATTACATTACATTACATTACATTATATTATATTATATTATATTATATTATATTATATTATATTATATTATATTATATTATATTATATTATATTATATTATATTATATTATATTATATTATATTATATTATATTATATTATATTATATTATATTATATTATATTATATTATACATGCTATCTGTTTCCTGTTTTAGAAATTTGTATCCTTTTATAGTTACTTGCACTTTCTTAAAAAATTTTCAGATTATTACTAACACTCCTAAGGTGGTAATAATATTTTCAAAAGCTTCAAAATATAAAAACTCCAAATCATATCAAAGAAAAAAATTTACGATCTTAAACGCAGGATTATAGTAGAAACTTTATAGGGTATCGCTGTATTACACTGGCCTACAAAAATTGAAGAACAATAGGTTTTTCACTTCTAATTTCAAATGAATGAATATAGAAACACCAAATTTGGATAACACGCACAAAATAGATATGTATTGATTGCAACATAGAAGTTTACATAAGAAAAAACACATAAGTGAATTACAACAAAAAAAGCACTCTCGATGGAAAAGTCTGTTTTTGGAAAAAAGAATCATCGCAGTTTTAAGTGTTAAAATGTTATAGAAGTATAACAAAAAAGAGTTTTAATAAGCAATATACCCACTCTTAGCTTCAATAAATTGGCAGCATTGACTTTCACATTGTCAATTAAGTTGTCGGTTATCGAAATGGGAAGTAAGCTACTGAGTCAGCTGTTTTCCATCTCGCCTACAATCCTAAAAGGAGTACTTAAAGTAGAAACTTGTCTACCACGATAGTCCCAAAGATGCTCTTTGGGATTCAAGTCTGGAAATCAAGCTGGCCATTCCATTCTCTCCAAGCTAAGACCCTCAAGATATTCCCCAATAACTGTAGTTCGATGAAGTCATGCGTTATTATCCATCAGATTGAAATCATTGCCAATTGCATTGACATGTGTGCGGACATATGTATCAAGGACCTCATTACAATGTCTTAAACCTGTCACGGTTCTTCCCTGGAACACATGCTGATCAGTGTCACCACCGAATGAGAGATCTCTACCCGAATCATAATTTCACCACTGAGGTCTTTCCGCAGTGCTGGACTGATGATATCTGGATTCCAAATCAGCATTGCCTCATTTTTATCATTTATACAATCTATGAATTTTATTGTTAATATTATTCTTTTATAATGAGCTTCGAAAAACATGTTCCTTAATTTTTAGAGACCAGTTAATTGAAAATTTAAGGTAAATCCTCGAAGGCACAGTACAACATGAAATTTAATTTTTAAAAAAAGTATCATGCGTTTCTGAGGTGAGTATAAATGATTCAACTCTCTGGAATGATTTTTTAAAGATTCAAAGCTATTTGGCACAAAATAATTTAATGCAAGAAAAATAATGACAGCTTCTTTTAAACAAGGCAAATATTCCTCGAGAACAGAAAAAAACAGTAAAATTATTTTCTACTAACAAAACAATAGTAATAAAAATAATGGCACAGTTGAACTCAAAATGGTGAAAGCATTTTTAACAGAGGTTTCCAGTTCTTAAGGTCAAAGAATCGTAAAACAAGCCGTTGAAATGATTGCATGAAATGCTTTACCTAATCATTTTTTTTAATTATGCATATAAATAAGAAAGTAGTGGTACAAAATAAAACAGGTACTTACGTTTAATATAATTTGGATATTCCAATGAATTAAATATTTTAGTTGCTTAAAATTTGGTTTTACAATCATTAAAATTTAACTAGAATTAAATGAAACTGAAATTAAATTATAATTTAAGTTCAATAAGTAAGACAGCTCTTGTATAGATATGAATCGGTATTTGCTTATCGGTAATCGGTAATAATGTGTATAAATGAATTTGAATGTAGAGCAAATAAATTTAGTTATATAAACATTATTAGTTATATATACAATTGCTAAAAATGAACTATACAAATAAGTATAAAAGGAACTAAACAGAAATTAAGTGTATTACTCTCCAAGCAGTTAAATTTGTGAAGAACATTCAATAAAATCAAGTTATAATGATTAATGTTTTAGAAATTACAAAAAAGAATCAATGTATAAATTTGGAATTAATAGTACTATAAAAATAAACTTCAAAAAGTACAATCTAGTTAAAGTATTGAGGTCGATCACACACTGCACCCAACAATGAATAAATATTCACCGTCAATCCTAGTGTTTCTAGTTTCGTAAAACTCACTCACGAAGAATCCGTAGTACAATTTCTCCATTAATTCTTCTAAATTTCGTTGGATTAAAAACGCTTTCATATATGTCAGACTTTCCGAGCATTGTGTGTTCGAGTCATTTTTAAAACAAATTGTCTTAAATTTGGGTATCTTACTTTAGACTGCATTTTAAAACTCTGTGATTTGAGTTTCCTTTTCTTCTTTAGTATTTTTTCATATCCCGCTTCTCTTGTACATCAATCTGGTGTCCTATCTTCTTGTTGATACTAGAAAAATAGCAACATGAAGATAGCAAAGCTCAAATTGTACACTGCTTGTCTATTTCTTTTTGTTGAATTTTTTAATTTTCCCTTGAATTTCTGTACTGAAGTTCGCAAAATCTACTGTTTCATTTTATTACCAAGAACAAGAAAAATGGAACAACTCGTTATTTTCCAAGGAATGTCTAAAAATATTTAACTGTTTTCATTTGTGTATCATGTCATACCTGATAACATCTAAACTCCTCTTTAGAGACGAAGGTGTAAGGTATTAAGTAGAAATATGATTCAAGGAAAGCTAAAAAAAGAACTCTGAGCTTTGAATTTCGTCTCACGGTTTTGTGATGTCAGATGAGACAAACTTATCTAAAAATTTTCAGATTTCCTTGCGAATAACTAAATATTATTCAAAGCACTTTCCAGGACTCAACTATCTTACATAGTTTTGCGTCAGTAAGTTTTTATATTCGGTTTCGATAGCCTTCAAAAACTGCATTCGTTGTGTGTGTAAAAAGGCTCGTTTTACATTAAGAGTTATAGATCAAAAACATCCAAGAATAAAGAACAAAACTTAAATAAATCACAAATTTTTGTAATCAAAATCTCGTATATAACATAAAACAAAACTTCCGAAATATACAATAACAAAGGTTTTCTCCTACTGGATGAATAAATATGGGAAGTGACAAAATATACTGAGTTTAAAGTTGTGAGAGCAAAGGAAAAGGACTCAGTGGACCCAATACACCTTTCACTACTATAACAGTGAAACCTTGCTTGACGAATATAATTCGTTGCAGAATCTTACTCGTAAAGCAAAATACTCGGTATACGAAACAATTTTTCTCATATAAATTAATAAAATGTAATACGATGATTCTTTCCATGTTTAAAGGTACTCACAAAATACTATATATAACATTTATTGAGAAAATTAGTTGCATATTGTTAATAAAAGTAAATCCTTTTAGTCTTTTCTTAAAATGCGGAACGAACTCATCTGGAACTGAAATTCGAGATTTTCCGAAAACAAAAAAAAAAATTAAAATATTTATAATACATACATACTTAATTATTTTTACCAGAAAATTTTCCATAGACATTTGTTTTCCCAAGCTTCAAAATTTGGTGCATAACCACTTCTTTATTATGGTGATGCTTCTCAAGCTAAGATACTGCAGTTTCTCATGCTTTCAGCATTTCTCTTATTTGGCCAGATGATTGCATCTTTTCTGTTGCCTCCTCCTCTTCTAACAAATTTTCCTACAAAATCTCTTATTGAAAAACACAGTACAATTCCATAAGCTCTTAGATGTTCAACTGTTTATTGTACTCTTCCACATGTTCTTCGATATCATTGTTATTCTTCTCCAGTTCCATGATAGTAGTCAAAGACACAACTTCGTTGATTACAGATTCCACACAGTTCCGAATCCCTCAAAGTCACATTCTACAGAGTACTCCATCCAAAGCTTCTTTCAATTAGAAGCTGTATAGGGTTCTCTTGGAAACCTCTTCCTGTGCCTTGTCGATAATCTTGAGGAAGGCATTGGTGTGAAAGTGATTTTTCCAAAACTCTCTAAAGGTGATTTTGGCTTCTTCAGTCACCTAGAAACAGTGCTAAATCAGTGATTTAGTGTAGAGCTTCTTAAATTAAGAAATAATTTGCTGTACCATAAATTGGAGTAAAAAAGTGGTGTTGAGAGGCAGAAACTAGATCTTAATAAACTTAAATTCTTCAGGAAAGTCATCTTATTGGCCTGAAGTATGTGCAAATAGCGTTACCATAAAAATCAAGGCATAGAGTGAAAGATTCATCTATAGCAAGCATTTTTTCAAAGAAGGACTAAACAGTTTTTGGTTTCAACCCAGTTTAGGAGATTCTGTGCCATCCTCCTTAAACACCTAACGTTGCACGTACCATCAGTTTATACAGCTTCCAATCCCAGGACAATCATCTTACTGAAAAATCTATCACCACTTAAACAAACTTACGCCAAATACTCTTTGACTTTTTTGCGTCCAAAAACTCCAGATTGCACAACTGGAGACAAGTTGGCAGAAGGTGCTGGATGATATTATGATTATTGAGAGGACTAAGAATAGGCTACACTTTAAGTACATCATGTTCTTTTGAGTCATTAAAAATGGCAAGAACCTTCTTGTTTACGTTTTTGATAGTAAAAAGATAGTATTTTTTAATTAAGTTAAGGCAGTAGAAGATTTAATAGTTGTACATAATTGATAGTAGAAAGAAGTTTAAAAGAATATTTTAAAAGTTCATTATTATGGGATTATATTGTTTAACAGTCTTTTTATAGCTATCAATCGTTTGGATCACCTTCGTAAATTAGAAAGTTCTCCTTGAGAAATTTCTGTTTCACAAGTGTACAAAGTGTCTTAAGGGTATCGCACAGAAATAACTCACGATTGTCTTTCTTGGTAGATATAGTGAAGCTGATGGAAATATCAAATGCTATTTTATTGTCAATTCGACGTATCCGTTACACATACGTTTGTATTTATTTATATTATTATTATTATTTTGTTACTGGTAGATGAACTTAAAAAATATTTTAATGTGGATCATGACAAAAATGGAAGAAAAATAGGCTTGTACAGTTTTGATCAAACCAACTTTGTACGGATTGGCTATGAGTGCAAAATTCGTTTTGTGTATATCGAATATCCGAGCTGAGGGATGAGGAAGAGCCTTCTGTTAAATTTATTTCCTCTACTTTCTGAATTAGGATATTTTCTGTTTTGGAAATTATTTCAAAATATTTAGTTGAAAATTTTAGATCTTGATGTTTCCCTTTTTATATCAGCACATAATCTTTGTATTGCAAGGGAAAGAGTTTACGATTTACACTGCGGTTCAAGAAAGCTGTAAACTTATCTAATTCGTTGTGAGTTCAATGAAAGTATTAAATTTTTTCAAGGGAAGATCATAATATTACTAAATATTAAGATAATTACATACAATATATAGTAATTTTATGGTCTCATAGATTCCAATTTTAACGGCCAGCACTGCATTATATATATATATATATTTATATATATATATATATATATATATATATATATATATATATATATATATATATATATATATATATATATATATATATATATATATATATATGCAGTTATGCAGTTTAGCATGAAGTTTAAAAAAGTACCCATGTTTTTTATGTTGCAACCAAGAAAAACATAAGCACATTTCATCCGACAGAAACACGAACCAATTCATGAGGCAGCATTGTAATATCCATATTACTTATAATTTTATTGCAGAATTAAATGGATTTTGTGTCGAAATTATTCAAACACATAGCATAAGTACTATATCTAAATTTATGTTAAAAAAGAATACTTATTTTATTAACAATTTAAGGTGTTTCGGATTTTATATTGGTAAATAGAAAAGGAACACCTGTGTGAAAATTGGAGAAAAAAAATTTATTTTACTATTTTCAAGAATGAATCCGAAAATATTTAAAAAATGGTATATCAGTGCAATGTTCCAAGCAAAAAGAAATAAATTTAAAAAAATCTTAATCTTAGGTGCCAACAATAACTAACAATTCACCGTCGCCATAATAATCACAACGAATTATTTTGATTACATAGTCAATAATTATAAACTTCACCTTTAACAGCCAATGTTACGGTTAAGAAAAATGTTAATTATAAAGTTATAAATATTTTTCTAAACTATTAAAATATTAATTATGAAATTAATAGAAAATCTTCCTGGAGTGATTTCAGTTAAAACCAACGAGGTAAACAGAAATATAAGAGTAGTAACTCTTTGTGAAATCCTTCAGGGTATTGTATAATACCCGTTTGCACTGCTCCTTTAAACGCGTTTAAGTCTCGGCAAAACTTTCTTGCCGAGGCAACTTGTGATTTAAGTGAGTTCGAACTTGTTTAAATCAGTTTCAGGAACTGACTTAAATACGTTTCAACTGATTTAGTGCCATCTTGTTTTCTGCTATCCTGTTGTTAGTTTTTTTTAAAAAATATCTGAAACCCCTCAAAATAAATGCTAGTGAAGCAAAATTTTAAAAAATAATAACACAGAAATATTTACATAATTATTAAATAAACATAAAAAAATTATATTTAGTTTGAGAAGAAATGGGTTTGCCAACGACATTCTTTAATTTCGTATTCTTCATTTGAAATATCACAATCTTAATTAATTTCATTTTGGTCTGCAATTGCTTAATAAACGTGCTCAACTAAAAAAAAATTCGAAAATATCATATTATTTGTAATAACAAACGATAAATATGGTTTTGAACAAAAACCAATATTTTTTAATGACTTTCTCCAGTGTGAACGCTGATTTCAGCATAGTGTTTAAGTTAAATCAGATTTAACTTTAAATTGATTTAAAAAGAGTAGAGCGAACAGGGTATAACAAATGCAACATAAATTTTGACATTTTTTTAAAGCTACTCGCTTACTCGCTATTTTTTAGCAATTAAGTAAATATGGTTTTAAGAGCAATTGAACTAAGATGATCAGAAAAACAATTAGTTTGTAATTATAAAATATTTGTTATTCTGTTTTTAACTTCAGTATTCAAAAAAGAAAATTAATATCAAAATAATTAAAAAGGTTTATATGCATATAAAAATTATTTTAATGATAATATGCATCTATACAAACAAAAATATCCCGAATCTCACCTTAAAATTACTTTATTTGTTAAACTGACAGTTGTATTGCGTTTCGCTAGAAAAAAATGAATTCATATAATACTTTTTTCTGTTTTTTTTTCTTAATTTAGTTAATAAATATATTGTAACTTCAATTTCCTATATATTAAGTAATTTGGTATTTTTGCGAATTATATATCCTCCAATCATTGTTTTAAGTCAATCATTGTCATTTTATTGGACAAATAATAAAACTAATCACTAAACTAGACTTTTGCTACATAAGAAAAATCTATCTCCTAACTGTTTTACTTTCAATAAAGTTCTTTTTTACACGCACACACCAAATTTATGCTTCACATAATTTTTCTATTCATATCAAGCTTATTTTTCGCAAAGTAACCGTTAACATGACAGTTTCCAGTAAAATTTTTATTTTAACTTCTTCTTTGTAACGAAGATAATACAAACGACTTATTGTATTATTACTTGCTTTTAATTTTCTTCTCTTCGAAATTTTTTACATTTTGAACTATACAATTCTTGAGTTAATTTTTGGATATTTAATTTAACATTTAAAAAAGAATAAGTTTAAACATATGAAAAAATTTAAACTTCGTTAACCATCACCATTAAGTAAATCAAATTTAGTTTTCACAGTCAAATCGAAAATTATTAGTTATTTTTAGGTTAATTATTTTAGAAAAAAGAAAACTGTCAGTGAATTTGACAATTTGCCTTAAAATTTAAGTGTTAAGGATGTTTTCGTGTAAAGAGGCAATAAAGTAGAAAATAATGGTAAGAAAATTTTATTTAATATTTGTTCAATAAAAATTCTTATTCTATGAATTGAATTTAAAAGAAAAACGAAAACGAAAGCCAAATTTTATAGTTAAGAATTTAGGAAGGCAGCAAGAGATACAAAATAAACCTTCTTTCATTTAATGAAATTAGAATACTGTTATTTTATTTTAATAACATTTTTAAACAATAAAAATTAATTTAAATAAATTAATAAAATAAAATGAAAACTTCACTATCAACATTAATATGTGAAAAAAAAGAATTATATCAATACATTTAGAGAACATGTTTAAAAGTATTATCCTTCCATTCTAAGCTGTCACAGTTGCCAAGCACTCATGTTAAAAATGCTAGTAAATCGCTCATTCTTTTATCTTTGTGAATAAAACCATCATTAGACAGCAGCTTAATATTATCTTCTGATTATGTGTCTATGGATGGAAGTTTCTGTAAAGCTTAGAATAGAGGGCGCAACAATCGTGGAGATCTAGAAAACATCCGGCATGGAAGTTCCTGCTTACTGTTCCATTATTGTTTTATAGTATTATGGTTGTTTTCTGTTTTTTTCATTGATCTGAAATATTCATTTAAAAGTAACGATCCTAAACATTTTTAATAAGCAGAAAACAAATAAAGATAATTGTTGTTGTGAGACAGTTGGTTGCAATTTGTGAGATGGAACAAATTTACTTTCGCAAGTAAAAATGCTCAATTCCCAATGGATCCCGAACGTAGTATTTTGTGGGAAAAAGCTGTAAATCGGGAAAATTTTAACTCAACGAAGTATTCAAAGTTGTGTAGCAAGCATTTTATTACAGATTAATATATTAAGACTTCATATATATATATATATAAATATATATATATATATATATATATATATATATATATATATATATATATATATATATATATATATATATATATATATATATATATATATATATATATATATATATATATATATATATATCTATATATATATATATATATATATATACATATATATCGGTCCATATATCTCTATATATATAGATAGTATATATATATATATCAGTATGATAGCATATACTTTGGCGACATTGAGGGCGTCAATATAATATTTTGGCCAATTTCTGTCCAAAGTATTTGAAATAATCTAAAACTTATAATAAATATTTCATTATTCTTCGCGAAAATAATGCATAACATGATTAAAAATATTGATAAAACTAGTAACGAAACAATAATCAGCCTTCCGTCCGATGATGACCTAAGTACCCATAATAGATTCCGTCCTCGCTCATTGTTCAGATATTGTCCAAAGTTTCCTCACCAACCACCATGAAATAAACTATATATAGAAAATTTTTCTTTGATAACTACTTCTTTGTATGGGGAAAAAAAGAGAATACTAAAAAGACAAAATGATTTTTTTTTGTTACATCTCATCCCATATGTGAAAAAGAAAACTATTAAAAATAAAAATGATGATGAAAAATGCATATATAAGTGTGCATACTACATATATATCAAAACAGATATATATATATATATATATATATATATATATATATATATATATATATATATATATATATATATATATATATATATTTATATTTATATATATACATATGTAGCGATCGCACATACAACACTAAATTCAGTACATTCCACCAGATGGCAGTACCGCACCAGGATTCAGGGAAAAAAGAAGGAACTGTTAACTCCGACTGAAGCTGTCGTCACTCTCGCGCCCTATATGTATCACATTTGTATATAGTGTTAATTAAATATCGTCTATGTTTATAACCTTCTGATGGATCTTTTTCGTTTATTGGCTTTAGTTTAAGATGTTATCAGGCCGATAGATCGTGCATACCACAATTAGCTAAATTGGTGACTCTTAGAAGATAGAACACGTGCATTTATTCTCGAACCGGCAAGCATTCACTTCCACGGACAATTAGTTATCCGTTTCGATCGTGTAGCTGCCTTCTAATCTGATAATATATCATCTTTCAATGGCTCGCCATCGTATGTGAAATATTCATCATTATTTCGACTGAAAATCAAGGAATATGTGAATTACGACAGATCGCCTTCACCGATGAAAATACTCGTGCTGGTGCCAAACTGCTTTCGTTTTGGCGGACAATACTGTTTTACTGAACATGTTTGTGCTCTACTAAAGGTGCTTTGTGCTTTATCGTTGCCGACATCGTTATTTATATAAATTTTTGTGTTTCTTACCGTTTGAATTCCATGCGTACTTCAATCATCTTAAGTAAGCTCGTTCCATTCTTTTCATTTTTTCATTATTGCCATCGGATCGTTAAACGCTAATTTATTTCATTCCATATTTTGCTATCCATTTTTATTTATTTGTGTTATTTTTCATGTCTTGCTATTTTTTTTCTATTCCTTTGTTTCATTGTGTTATATTACAAGTTACATATTCGCATTTTCTATTGATTGCTTAAAATTGTTGCATTTCTTCACATTTGGTATATTTTTCTATTGCATTGTTTATCCCATAATCTTCATATACTTGCCCATGATTTTTTTTTAATTCATAATTTTTCATAATTGTATTGCATCATATGAACTTATTGGTAGCAGTCTTAATTTCCTTTCCTACATTTTGATTACCTTTTGATCATTGTTGTTAAGGTTGTCCCTGGGAAATTCATTTTTTTCTTGTGTTCTGATTTGTTTCTTGTATAATTTCTTGTGGCTCATTCCTATATTTCGTATCACCATGAGTGACGACGAGGTCGAAAAACAGGCTAGTGTGTCTCGTGTTTCTGTCAAACCCCCACCATTTTGGAAAGCAAATCCAACCTTATGATTTGCACAGCTCGAGGCACAGTTCTCAATTTCTGGCATTACTGAAGATTCAACCAAATTTAACCATGTAATTTCTGCGGTTGAATCTGACGTGCTCAATACTGTCTCTGACATTGTCTTGCAGCCTCCGACCAAGGATAAATACAAAAACCTTAAAGCTCGTCTAACAGACTTGCATTCAGAAAGTGAAGAATCCAGACTCCGCAGACTTTTGCAAGGCCTCGAACTTGGCGACCAACGCCCCTCACAATTGCTTACCCGTATGCGTTCCCTTGCAGGCGCAACGGCAGGAGAAGCTATTTTACGATCCTTGTGGCTTTCCAGACTTCCTACAAGCACGCAAAGCATTCTCGCTGCATTTAGTGATGATCTCCCTCAACTTGCCGCAGTAGCGGACAAAATTTCAGACCTCACTAATGCTTCAACCATAAATTCCACAAGCTTACAACTATCTCCTCCGACGAGCACCCTTGAAGCACAAATATCGCAATTGACTAAACAAGTGAGCGAACTCTCAACCATTGTTCATCAAAACGCACGTTCTAGGCAAAATCAGCGCCACTATAGAAATAACAGCAGGTGACGTAGTCCATCAAGGGGACGGAACCGCCAATACAAAGAGCCCTCCAATAATTAATGTTTTTACCATACAAATTTTGGATCAAAAGCTAAAACGTGTACATCACCTTGCTCCTTCCGTCAACCGGAAAACTAGCATCGCGGTCACAGGTGGCCACGATGGCTGACCACGGCACTTCCCGAATTTATGCGGTTGACAATGCTCTAAACATGAAATTTCTTATTGACACTGGGGCTGACGTGTCCGTCATTCCTCGCCTTAAGAATTTTAATACCCAAAGAGAAAAACTGACTTTATATGCAATTAACAAAACTCCTATTCCAACTTACGGAACGAAGTTATTAACTCTCAACTTAAACTTACGAAGATCATTTTCCTGGCCTTTTATAGTCGCTGACGTCTCAAATCCTATCATTGGTGTTGACTATTTGAGACACTTCAACTTACTTGTCAACGTCCGGCGCAGGCAACTTCTGGACCCCACAACCAACATCTCGGTCACAGGAAAAATTTCTAAGGAGCCACTTCAGAAAGTTATGTTACTAACTGAATCTTCAAAATACCACAAACTTTTGTCTGCTTATCCCGCTCTTCTAAACACCTCGGGTCTCAATGGTGATAGGCCCAGTTACGAGGTATATCACCATATTGAGACCACCGGCCCTCCAGTTTTTTCCAAGCCCAGACGTCTCAGCACCCCTCTCCTAAATTCGGCAAAGGAAGAATTCCAATTCATGCTACAACAAGGCATCATCCGTCCATCCAAAAGTCCTTGGGCAAGTCCTTTGCACATGGTTCCAAAGAAAAGCGGTGACTACAGACGCCTGAATTCTGTCACAGTTCCGGACCGCTATCCTGTCCCACACATCCAGGATTGCACATATGTTAGCTGGGCGAAAAATCTTTACCACTCTCGATCTCACACGCGCCTACAACCAGATCCCTGTTTTTCCTGACGACATACCAAAGACGGCGGTGACGAAACCTTTTGGACTCTTCGAGTTTTTTTTATGCCATTTGGCCTCCGAAACGCTGGCAGACCTTTCAGAGATGCATTAACAATGCTCTTCAAGGTTTAGACTACTGCATTGCCTACCTTGATGACATCCTGATCGGTTCTACAAACGAAGAGGAACACATTTCTCACTTGAAAGAAGTCTTTAATCGCTTGCAACACTTCGGTTTCACACTCAACCCATCTAAGTGCATCTTCGGCCAATCAGAAATCAAATTCTTAGGTTGTCTGATCACCCAAGACGGGGTTCGCCCACTTCCTGAAAAAGTTGAAGCCATATCATCTTTCCCAAAACACCAAACTGTGGCCGAGCTTCGACGTTTCCTGGCCATGATTAATTTTTACCGAAGATTCTTACCAGCAGCCGCCCGCCGACAAGCTCCTCTCACTCATTTCCTGAAAGACAGCAAGAAGAAGGACAATCGCCCACTTGTGTGGTCCGAGGAAGCTAGCGCAGCTTTCGAACGCTGCAAAGAGGACCTGATTCAAGCCACTACCTTGTCTTATCACACAGATAATGACAAACTCATTCTTGCAACCGATGCTTCAGATATGGCCATTGGCGCCACTCTGCAAGCTGAAACTCCACACGGCATCAGACCCCTCGCCTTCTTCTCACGGAAGCTCACTTCTACGGAAACTCGATACAGCACATGCGATAGAGAACTTCTAGCCGTCTATGCAGCTGTGAAACATTTTCGACATTCCTTGGAGGGACGACAGTTCCAGATCCAGACAGATCACAAACCTCTCACCTTTGCCGTTACTAGAAATTCCTCATCCTCTCCAAGACAGCTCAGGCAACTGAACTTCATCGCACAGTTCTCCACCGATATTAAACATGTCAAGGGATCGGAAAACGTCGTGGTTGATACCTTATCACGCATACACGACATTACCATTCCTTTTGCCATTGACTTATCGTCCATCGCAGCAGCACAGGAGAATGACCAAGAATTACAGGCACTTTTGTCGAATCCTAGTGCCAGCAGTCTCAACTTTCAACCCTTGAAGTTAGACCCACAAACTTCAATCTTTTGTGACACATCTCAAGGAACTGTTCGCCCATATCTACCTGCATCCTTCCGGCAACCTGTTTTTCAGCAACTCCACAACTTGTCACACCCTGGCATACGGGCGACGAAAAACTTATTCAACAACGATATGTATGGCCATCTATACTCAGTGATATAACTGCCTGGACTAAGGCATGCCTCTCTTGCCAAAAGTCCAAAGTTCAGCGTCACACAAAGAGCCCGATCCAAAAAATTCCTGTGCCAGACAAGCGTTTTGCTCATGTCCACATCGACATTGTTGGACCGCTATTACCATCAGAAGGCTCAATATATATTCTGACATGCATAGACCGCTTCACCCGGTGGCCAGAGGCAATTCCCATAGCAGATATCACTGCTGACACGACTGCCAGAGCCTTCTATAATCATTGGATGGCACGTTTTGGTGTTCCCGAACTTGTTACTACTGACCAGGGGCGACAATTCCATTCGAATCTCTTCAAAGCACTCACCAAGTTACTTGGAATTCAGCGCATCAGGACGACTCCGTACCGTTTGTTTGTTTGTTTGTCGCTCAACGGTCATTTTTTGCACACGAGGGCTAATTAGACCGGGACTTACGGCTTAAAGTGGATTCCGAACCACTACAAACATCCATGCCCAAGGTGGGATTCGAACCCACGAACTGTTGAACCGAAGGCAAGAGCGCTAACCATTCGGCTGCCAGCTCGGCAACGACTCCGTACCATCCGTCATCCAACGGAGTCGTGGAGAGATGGCACCGCAATCTTAAGCAATCGCTTATGGCTCATATGTCACAGTCACAGCGTTGGACCGAAGCCCTGCCGACTGTCATGCTCGGTTTACGTTCTGTTTTTAAACCAGACCTGCAATCGACTTGTGCAGAGATGGTCTATGGAACCACCATTCGCTTTCCAGGTGATTTTTTCAACCCAGCATCGGTTAGGCCATCACCGAATACTCCTGACCATTCATTCTTACAAGATCTTAAAGAGCAGATGTCAAAGCTGTCACCAACCCCTGCATCGAGACATCTCTCTTCCACGCCTTCCTTTTTGTACCGTCAGAACTCTCCTCATGCACTCATGTTTTTGTGAGGCATGATGCTGTCAAGCGTCCTCTTCAACGCCCTTACGATGGACCCTTTAAAGTCATCACTCGTCATGAGAAAACTTTTCTGCTCGACGTCAACGGTTCCCAAACCACCATCAGCATTGACAGGCTGAAACCAGCATTTCTTCTCCCACCTTCGTTCAACGAGAGTTCTAAAGGGCAACAAGATGTTCCACACACTCCAAGTCCTGTTCAGAACACTACGGCTGCGACGTGTCCTGTTCCCGCTAGCAACCAACCTCCAACTGTCATCACTCGTTCAGGTCGTCGTGTACGATTTAATCTTCGATACTCCTCTTAATCGTGCATCGCACTAGGGGGGGGAGTACTGTGCCAATCGCACATACAACACTAAATTCAGTACATTCCACCAGATGGCAGCACAATACCAGGGATCTCACAAGAGATGTCAAATCCAACATAGACACCAGATGGCAGTACCGCACCAGGATTCAGCGAAAAAATAACGAACTGTCAGTCGGACTGTTAACTCCGACCGAAGCTGTCGTCACTCTCGTGCCCTGTATGTATCACATTTGTATATAGTGTTAATTAAATATCGTTTATGTTTATAACCTTCTGATGGATCTTTTTCGTTTATTGGCTTTAGTTTAAGATGTTATCAGGCCGATAGATCGTGCATACCACAATTAGCCAAACATATTTTAAATATATATGTATATGTAAATACATAAAATATATTTTAAAAAAAGATAAAAAATAGAGATATTTTATTGCAGACCAAGTTATACCCTGTAAATATTATAGCGGGTATAAATTCTTGTAAATACCATTGCCTGTTCTTATGTAAATAATCTTATTTCTCTCATTTTATTCCTTAACTATTTCCTTTATTATTCTATTAGTTTCATTTAATTTAAATATATATTTCTCATAGATAATAAATTAATCAACAATAAATTTCTAAATTCTGAAATAAATTTTATAAAATAACCACAGTCCCACCCATTAAAATTTCAAACTCATTTTAACTCATTAAGATTCAAGTTATAGCTCACCAACCAAGAACCAGCTATCTAATGAGGGTAGAGGATCGCCAGATCCAGGGACCTCTGATAACTGCCAGCCGGCAATTACTTATTAAATATTTCATTATGTTTAGTTGCTTTTAATGTTAAAAAAAATGTTTTAATTTATATATAACATTGTTTAATTTTTAACATTAAAAGATTATTATGATTTTAACGGATAAAGTCAAAAAAATTGCACAAAAGTAAGAATAAATACTTAAAAATATTTAAGCGAACATTTTTCCGATTGCATTGATTTTCAATAGGAAGAGAGAAAACCGGAGGTATTTGAGATGGCTTCCGGTCAAATAAGGTTTGTTTTTGTTTACATTGAAAACTCCATCCATTGATCAGCCTAGGAATTAGATATAATTTCCCTTTAATAATCTCTATTTAATGGTTTTTTCTTGTATTTTAGAATTTAATGAAAAAATAAAATAAAATATTGCTAGTAAAAACATCAATATTTTGAAATTTAATCAAGCCCAGACAACCAATCAGAAAAAAGTAGGTCAAGATAATGGTTAAATTTAAGTAATTAAGCCGTCAGTATTATGGAAAGTTCACCAATGAAAACAGGGATTATAAAATAAATTAGTGTTTCATGTAAAAAGCAAGAATTTATTGGATGGTGGACTTTGATAAACTGTAACTTTGATACATTCAAACCGTTGGGTAACTCTAACCGCATATTTCTGCTTTTTACCTAAAACAAGCATTGGGATAGCAAAATGGACGAATTAGCTGTAGAAGTGTGTGGAGAAAATGGTGCTTATTATAAAGTAAGCATATAAATCAATCAATAAATAACACAGGAATTTAGAATTCTCCTTATCATTTTGTATGTGTTTATATTTATATTTTTAATATTGTAAAAATTACTTATTTTAAGGCTGCAAAGTTCAATGTAAACAATAACCAAAAGTTTTAAATGATATTTATTACATGCGCTTGAACTGATTTATTTTTTAAACCTTCATCACATTTTTTTTCATTCATATTGAAGCATGATTAGATATTTTGAAGCGTTTATGGGAAATTAAATTATTTTATTACATTGTGTGGTAATGAAAATAGTTATGGTTTTTGTATCTGCTTTCAAGTCTCGTAATAATTTCATGTGTTAGTGTTATGTTTGAACAAAAGAAGTATTCTACTAAAATTTATTGATTAAATATTTACATGTGTCTGATTTATAATATTTACAACTGCAGTAGTAATTTTTATAAGTTCTGAAAATTTTGAAACTAACTTTGAAAAATGCAATGACTTTGCTTTTAATGAATACTATTTTTATTTTAAGTAAATGAGTCATAATTTTTACAATTAACATATTTATGACTGATATTCAATATTTGTTCGTAAATTTTTGTGGATTAATTTTCATACTAAATTACTAACATAACTTTTTAATTTTATTTGTTCAATTCAAACCTGAAAATATATTTTATTTTCTCAATGTAGCTTTATTGTAAATATTCTTGAGCATCCTAATCATTGAATTACTAATTAAATAAATCATTGTTTAATAATTAATAAGGAAATATGTGGTTAATGTATTTGTATTAAGTTGCATTATTTTTAATGTCTATTTTGCATTTTAAGTTAATGTATTCTGATAGGTTTAATTTCTTTTGATAACATTTCATTTCCTATGCATTTTCTCTATCATAACATGATTGTTTTTTTAGAAACCAATAAAAATCTTGTATATTAAACTATTGAATTGCAGCTCAAGAACTAAAATAAACATTGCATTATATGAAGAGAATGAATAATTTATTTGTTGCAAAATATTTAAAGCTTTACTATGTAAGCGAAGCTTATAAAAATTTCAAATTTAATGGGATAAAATTAATAAAGGTCAAATGTAACAAAATGTTTTTAAGTGTTTTAGATGAATTTGGAATCTAAATGTTTGATGTTTGCTATTAATTGGTTTAGCTTAATTTTATTTTTTTAAATAAAAAATATCTATTTAATTTTAAGATAATTTTTTATTTAAATACAAACATACATAAAATCTTTTGTTTTTTGAAGTTATTTTCATATTGAAACTTTTATAGCTATTTTTTATTTATCCATTCAATCTGATTTATTTTATTTTTATCAATTAACTTATAAAATTCCATTCTAATGAAGTCTTAGATCATTGTTTAAGAAGATTTGTTTAAAATGTAGTTTCAAATTTAAATCTACCATTTTGTGTTACCCTTTTTTAATATTGTTTGCAATATGTCAGTTAGACTTTACGTTGTAAATTTCTAATAATTAACTGCTGAAAAAGAACAGTTCAGATTACCAGTATATCTAATTAAGTTCTTTCTTAGGTATTTTATTTAGGTGAACACATTGTCAGAACCTTTATTATAATATCCATGTTGTATAGGATAGGGAACCTAAGAATATTTTAGGAATTTTTAATCTGTGTATATATAACAAAACATGTCTCGGCTGCCTGGAAGTTGTAATTACTTTTCTAGTTTAGTTTCTTAATTTGTTTTGGGAAATTCTTTTACTTTATTTCACAAGAGAGGAAAATTTTAAAAGAAATGTGTTTACAACTTTAATGAAATGATTTGCTAAGCATTGGAATTCTTTTTTTCTATAATAATATGCAGGCATCTGCGTGCTTTATGTTAATAAGTTAGGAATCATTTCAAATATATGCATTCAAAATCAAAATTGATGAGCTAGCAGCTGAATAATTAGATCTCTGGCTTTCCACTCATCAGGTAGCTCCATCTCGGATATTAATTTAGTGATTCAGAATCCATTTTAAACTTTGGTCCTAGTTGAGTTAGCCCATACGTGTGAAAAGTGTCAAGTGATAAACCAGTCAAAAACAAAGCTTAACATACAGGCTAAGTGCAAATAAATACATTCTGTTTTTTAATATTTTTAAATTATACAATTATTTAAGTGTAATTTTTTAAATTACAATATAAATTTTGCATTTTTGGATGAGTTGGAATGTCATATTTACAATGTAAGAACTTAAATTTCTTTTCATTGCACTTTAATTGTACACCCAAAGGAGAAAATTTTCAGTTATAAATATTTCTGAGAAATGTTTATTAATAATTCAAGAAGTTATCAATGAAGTTAGGGCTTTTGTTATTGTTTTGCTGTCATTCCTCATTGGATAATAAAGGCCCAATTTGTCCTTTTTTGGAGTTTGCGTCACAAAATCCAACTTAGAAACATGAAAGATAAATTTATTGTGAATATGATTGTTGAATAAGTATTTATATAAATTTTTATTTATTGATTCAAATTTGCAATTTTATGAAATAACTTATTTTACTTGATATAATGGGGGAATATTTAAAGCATAAATTTTCTGTTAAATTATAAGAAATGTCATTGTGATTGTCATATAAATGCATGGTTAATTAAAAGCGTAATATTTTAAAAATCAATTTTACTTAAATTATCATTAGTTATCATTTGGTTGCTTAAATCTGCTCAGAGATGTACTAAATAGAATGCTTTTTAAATGTATTTTCATTGAAACATTAATTAAAACAAAGTTATTGTGGAAACTAATATTAATCACATTATTAATTTAACTTTATTTCTTAGTTTTTTACTTTTACTCGATAATGTTACGTAACCTTTTAAGATATCTGTCACTGTGTATAATTGATTAAAAAACTGTTATTCATGTTTTGATTTAGTTCTTTTTCTTGGTTGTTGATCATTGTCCAGTAACAATATATAAACTAAATTTTTTAAGTATGCTGCATGGCTGGATTAATTAAAATGAAATACTTAAAAAAAATATTCTTTATATATTATTGATGAAGCATGAATGACAACTTTGTTAGTCATTTCATATTTTTCTATATATTTTTGTACAATTGTAAAATTAACTTTCTAGTGTTTAGCTTTGTAACTTTGGGGATTATTTGAAATTGAGAAATTTAGGTTAATGAGAAATCCTCATCAAGCCATAGTATTTTACTTCATTGAAAAGTTGAGATTTTTCCTTAAATTAACAAATTGAACTGAAAGTTAAACGACTGGTATTCTAGCCATTAATTTAATAGCTGTTGGTCCTAGTCAAATTTGTTCCTGTGTATGCTGAGCAAAATCTGAATGGATATTGTTTAGACCTTCATTTCTTGTATCTGAATTTATTATTTTTTAAAATTGTTTATAATATTGAGAATGTACTCTTCAAATATGTCTAAGAAATTTTTGATTAACTTGCAAAATCAATCAATTTCTATAACAAGTTTTCCCAAATAGGAGTCTAATTCAATTTACATTATTTGTAAGACTCAGAATATTTTGATAGTAAATTAAACGTCTTCATTTAAATTTATAGAAGCATGATATCTAGATTCTTAAAATTCTGGTTGTATATATATATATATATATATATATATATATATATATATATATATATATATATAAATTGATAAAGGATCCCTTTAGTATCTATTTCTTATTACTTTCATAATTTTCTGTCTTCCTCCATTAATTTTTCTCGTTCTTCCCTATTACAGTTCTTGCAAATCACTTGGCACACAAAATATTGACCGGTTAACTACTTTTTTATTCACCATTTATTCAAACATAAATCTTCCAAACTGAAACTTTGTAATCTGTTATATATCATACATATTTTTATTCATTTGAACCCCTTTTCAAATAAACATTATGCATATATTTACCTTTTCTACATCTTTATTTAAATCCATTGATATAATCTTTTTGATTACCTTAACTCATTTTCTCACTAAATATTAGACATTCTGACATTTTAGTAATTAAACATTAATGTACCATTTAATTATATTCATTCATCAAAGTAAAAAATTAACTGCATATTCACTTATATTGCTAAATAAATTTATGTTAACAAACCACTCACAGTAATAATGATAATACGTAGCTTAAAATGTTTTCTTTTGCTAATGATGTTCATCAACTGAGTTTTCAAATTTATATTGCAATCAAATATAAGAACATAACACTGTTTCTAAAATCGTGTATAATTTTATGTATATCTATTGTCAAGCAATGTACAAAAGCTATATTTAATCAGCTAAGATTACATTTCAAACAATAATGCTGTTTTCCTAAAAACTACTTCCTTTGTAGTGTTTTTTGGCAGGGCTCAATAACCAAGCTGTAGCACTAAAAAAATATCATTTTTAATCTTTCATTCCAATAAATCTGAAAAGATTTTACTACTTCTCTTGAAAGTAATAAAGAAATAGCAATAAATCAATAGTATAAATATTTTATACTAATATAAATATTTTCTTTTTAATAAAATAAAAATTGGCAAATGTGTAATAAAAATTTATCCAATGTACTGCATATAAATAGCTCCAACATTTTCCAAAATTACTGTATTAAACTTTAAAGCAATGTTTCATTTCAAATCATGGTTTCATTAAAAAAATATTTATTATTATTTAAGCAGCTACAACTTTTTTAACTTCATTTAATCTTTTGATGTAAAATCTAGATAAAAATTTTGATTCATCTGTATAGTATTAAAGAAAAATTAATAGCATGTTTAAAAGTGAGTAATTCATCAAGAAATATAATTTATTATAGCTTAAAAAACAAATTAATCAAATTCTTTTCTTTTCTTTTTTTATGCTTGGGAATAAATGAAAGCAAATAAAATGCTTAAATTGTAAAAATGCAGATTTATTTATTTTCATTGCGTTGTGAAGCTTTGTTTAAAGGTACTATGGTTTTTTTCACTTAACAATGTTGAAAATTTAATTTTTACATTCATCTTGACTGTAAGATGGCCCATTGGTTTGCTGGGAATTTTCATGTTCCAAATTAACTATCAAGGCTTTCAACAATACATTACACTGAATAAAGTGGTAGATACTCCTAATTTGTAAAAGTTTAAAGTTATTTATTTTGTTTATGGGTATATATTATTAGTTAAATATCAACATTGATTAATATATTTTTATTTAAATGATTATTCCTGAAAATATGCATTGAATAAATGATTTTCATTTATTTATTGAATGTATTTCTAATAGTTTAATGCATATCAATTAATGAAACAAGTTAAAAGTCTCATTGTGTAATTTGACAAGACTCGCAATTTGATTACTTTTATTGGTAAAAGATGACAGTACTGTATGGGGTTGGTGTGATTTCCAGTTTTCGTGCCAAGTCCTGCCTAGCTATCTTACCATCCTAAATTAAGTCACTAAGTACAATATCTGCCTACTAAATACATTCTAAAGATCGCATTCAATCTTCAACTTTGGAATCGCTCTCTATTTTGAATATTTCATCATAATTATGTACTACAGAAGTATTAAAATTCTAATAACTGGAAACATTTTTATTAAAACTTGAATTTTAATATACCAACGCTTAATAAAAATTTTATTGTTGTACTATCTACCACAGTGACAACCGGGTAATAAAGCTAAATTTCTAACGTCAACAACTTGCATTTTTTTTATTAAGACTCGAATTTTAATTTACCGGGTGTGTGGCGCCCCCCCGTAAAAAATTTCAGTATGGCACAATTTAACACTAACATGAAACTTTGCTATAAATCTTACTTAAAGACGTATTTACTTATGTAAACATACATTTTTATAAAAACTAGAGTTTCTAATTACCCCTCTGAATTAAATTTTTATGAAAACTAAAATAACTCACCCAGCCGAGTAAGAATAGTTTTATTAAGAGCCTCGAATAAATCTTCTACTGTATGTTTCTTTATGGTTTCTCCGCCATACATACTCTGCGATGTATGAATCAAACTGACCAGGCACATGATTATTACCCCGTGCAGATCTTTTATTGCCTGACCAAACAAATATTTGAAATAATATAACTTTAAAAAAATTCAGGGTCCAATAAAAGGAACATTAACATGACAAATTATTTAATTGTACACAAATAAAATTAAACACTTCAAGAATTGTATACAAAACGAATTTCACGCCTGTCATACGATCGATCACCTTACATCATAAAACTAAGTTCTCGTCATGGAAACGCATTCCAAACTGTTAAGCCTTCTTGGCGCACTTTGTCACATTGGTAAAATCACTGGGTGCATCTTACCCTTTCTACAGTTCTCTACTCTTAGGTGTTTTTATTCAATGTCTTTAAATTGAGTTTTTGAAAATTTTTATATGATTAGATATGAACATAGAATTTAGGTGCATTTCTTTAAGAAACAAATACATTGTTAAATTATAATGTTGTAATATATATATCTATATAGAGTATTTTCTTATATATAATCCCCAGATTATTGTTACAGAAGTTTCAAATTTCATTCTGCTTATTATTTACCGCCCCAGGTAATCTGATAAAAAAAATTCTCCATCAAAAAAGTTTACAATAATCTTTGGAAAGAAATGCTGTTTATGTTTCATAAAACAAATAACTAATGATGTAACATCTCAGCTGATTTATTTTAACTATAATCAGTATTGTCCAATTACATTCAAAAATTAATTCTGCTCCTCGGAATGATTTTACCGTTACAATTGGTCAGAGTCATTTCACCATATGTCTTGACCTGAGATGTTTTGCTCTTGAAACATTCAAATTTGTATTTTGTCATGGGAAAGCAGAGAAGTTTAAGTAACACAGCAAAATTTAAACTAAAAGCTATAGAGAAGGCAAATAAAATGATGACAAATGTGCTAATGTGAATTGAAAAACAAGGCATGCATGGTACAAAAAAGAAAATGTATCCAATCTGCTGTACAAAAATAATCCATTTCTTTCATTTAATTATCAAAGAAACAGTAGATTTTATTTTTAAAATACATCTAATCTCGTTTTAAAAATTATTGAAAACTAAAATTTGATAAATTTTGCAAGACTCTTCTCGGATCTTGATCAATGTCACGCTTTTATCTCAGTTTATCACACTTTTTTTGAGGTAGATCCAAACAGATCTTTTTCATAATAATTTTTCTGTTGAATAATATTTTAATCATTCTGTGTATTTTTCGTATTTTATTTGGCACCATATTATTGGCTGTATATGTTTTCGAATATTCGCCGAAAAATTTCTGACGGTTGTATGCTGCTGTGTGCTTTTTTTTCTTTTACTTGAAAAAAGGTCTTGCAGATAATATGCTGCTGTAGATTATGTACAGGAAAATGCAGTAATTCAAAGCTATTTTAATATCAAATGCTATCCTAAAAACTTTTTAAGCTGAAGGAAAGGAAATGTTAATTAAAAATGTTATTTATAGTATAAATGAAAATAAAATATTAAAATCAATACATCAATATCAACATTTATATTATAGTGTATTGTATTTAGTATAAGTAAAACTTCTTGAATTTACTAATTAAGTGTCATTTTCATGATTGGACATGGTGAATTTTGATATTGATCCACATTTTTGAAGGCCATCTCACTGATGTGTTTCATTTTTGACTGTTGAAATTTATTATAGCTTATTCATTGATTACATAATTACTTCAGGATTCATACAACTCCTAGAATTTGAAACAAAATTTTAAGTGCCTTTGAGAAACTACTGGAATTTTGACTTAACTCCTTGAAAATTGTTAATTATTCCTGGAATTATTACAAACCAGAATGCATTTATTTTTGTCAGATAATATTATAATATTTTGTGTTTTATTCAGTATTTAAAAGTTTCAATAAAATTGTCTGAAAACAAAATTCAGTATTAGCTGTTAATGTTACCACTAGATTGTTGCACAATTAAAATTAGGTTGTTTTTGTTTTCATAACTGTTGACTTAACTAAATATCCAGTTCAGCCATAATGGCTTCATGATAATCCAGTTTAGTTAGGATCGGATATAATAGATTTATATGTGAAGTGAAGTATTCGCCAATAAGATTATTTGACTCAACCGAGCTAATGAATTTAATTTATTTTTTTCTATTTGTTTCTGTTTGCTTTATATTTTATAAAATTCACTGAATATTAATATTTAAATATGAAATATACTTTCTATATCTTCCTGGGTTAAAATTGCATATAATTTCAATGAATCGGGGTAAATTTGATTGTTTATCAAATTGGGTGATTTTTTAGAAAAGGAACATCATTGAATATTGTAAATGACAGAAACTGCAGCCTGCACACTCTACACAATGCTTACCACCATCTATGTTCCTCATTTCCAGAAGTTGAGGTAACAGCAAGTGTGGTTTGCACACTATTTAAGGACTCACTCGCTTGTTGGGATGGCTTGTAACCTTGGACAAAGCCTAACATTTTCCTATAGTTTTGAAAACATCAAATTTAAGAAAATATAAGTGTTTTGAAATGTTACTATGCTTGAATAAGTGCTTGAAATGTTATTGTATCTACAAATATAAAGTGTCATTTGTTAAAAATAAAATAAGAAATTCATAATTTTCTGGTATGAAATTTTCTGTTGTCAGAAGTGTGCAAAAGATATCTAAATGCAGTTTTTCATATTTATTTCTTGGGAAGTGGAATCTTTTCTGAAACTATCAAATTGATAAACTAATCTGTTCAATCAATGCAGGAGATTTTCATGCATTGTTGATAAATTAATGTAAAAGTATTTAAAAGAATATTTTCTGTCTGTTTCTTCTTTTAAACTTGTTAGCATTAATTTAACAGATAATGTCAGTCATATAGATGCTGGACTTGTTACTAAAAAAAGGTTTCTCGAAATTGAATATAAGCAAAACTTTAAAAAAGGGGAAAAAAACACACACACACACAGAAGATATTATTTTTAGTATTAAGAACACAAATGTTAATAGGAAGATATCTTTTACAATATTCTGTTGTACAAAACATATCATGTTTAAATTTTAAAACTCTGATATGTAGTGAACCAAGTAGTTTAAATAAAATGCAGAAAGTTCTTTTTTACTTGTCTAATGAGTTTAAAATAAATGTGCCAGAATATGATTGTTTTAAAATTTCATAATTTTGTTGAATGGTTTAAATCATTACTACCATCTGTAAGATTTTAAGATTGTATTGATCAGATATTTGTTCCTATTAAAGGTATATATAGTAAATTCTTTTTATTTTTAACCTACTTTCAATTAGACAAAATTAGTGTCACTTATGAAAAGTAGTTAATTTGCTTTTACTATACTTATATGGTCCAGCCTTTGTTCAACAAATTTTTCTGTGACCAAATATTGGTAGAATATTTAAATTAAAAAAAGATAAAATATATACTTTTTTATTTTACTCTCAAATAGATAAAATTGTTTATTGTGGAAAATAATTAATTTGCTTTTACTATTCTCATAGTCACATCTATTGAATGTAGGTATTCTGTAAACAAAAGTTTGATGATGGAATATTGAAACAATCAATCAATTGTGACTAAGCGCATCATTGATAATCACATCTAAAACATAGGAGCTGTCAACCATATAATAATTTTCAGAATTTTTCAATTCTGTTATTTACAAATATAATTTAAATATATTGCATATGTATAATTATAGGCATATTTGGATAAAAACTAATGATAAAATATAAAAAAAATATTTTTATATTTAAAAATGAATGTCAATATCTCTTGGAAATATTTCATTTTAATTCCTTAAACTCCTGAAATTAGATTCTTGAAAATCTGTAAGAATATTACTTTGGCCATAAACGTTTGCAACAGCTTTTTAATTCACTTCTTACCTTTGATCTTGGTGAATTTTAGCTCTCATGTGTAAAAACTGATCTTCAGAGTAACATACCAATATAAAAATTGTCAAATCATTAGTTAGGTCATTAGGTTTGCATAAAAATATTCTTATTGGGCAAGAACTGCATACATTTTTTCTAACCAATAAAAAATGTTAATTTAGATAAAATTTTATTTAAAATGTAAATTTAGTTGCAGTAGTTTATTTTTAAGCATTTTGTTAAGACTCGTGAAATTGTGAAATTGAGAATATGCTAGAAATATGAATTTATCTCAGATCTCAAAAATAAATATAGTTAAATATTTTAGAGTTTTAAAATTTATCTTTCTCTTCCTTGTGTCATTAATGAAACATGATGGCATAGTGCTAATACTTCACATTTTCAATGCATAGGTCAGAGGTTCGATCCGTGAGTTGTGGTGAGGTTTTGACTCCTTTCTTTCCTTCATTGGGCTGATGAAACAAAGTACCAAGCATGCTTGATAACTAAACACTGAGTGTACCCCTGACCATCTAATATTGACATATGCTTCTCGCTCCAGGCTTTCTGTCAAGAAAACAGATGTGTGTGTTGTCGTGCTGCTGATTTTAGTTTTCTTACTTGTCATTAATAACTGCATGAACAAGTTTCATGCATATGCAGTTTGACTCAAATAATCAAAGATGAATAATATTTAGCCAGAGATGTAAGATAATAATAAAAATACATAATATTGGAAGGTAATCTATCAAATTTTATCATGTTAAAAAAGAATAGTTACGAAAAATTATGTGCCATCGATAAGTAGAAGTAGTTGGATGGAAAAAATATGAAAAATTTCAAGTTATACTCCTAATTCACATGGCATATTTTTATATAAGTTGGAACATTTAAGATACAAATTTGTCCACCTTTTTATTGCTGTAAACTTATTTTTTTTATCATTCTTTATAATTGACATTATACTGTATTTTATTTCTGATTTTCTGGATTTTATTAACTTTTTGTTCAGTACAGTATGCCCTTTTTATGGATTTTGTGCAAAGAAAAAGACACTCTTAAGCTGCTTTATCCAATTTTTATCAGTCTCAAGATATGCTAATTTCAAGATTCAAGGTCATGTAAAAATAGTTCTACTTAAATATAATTTTCTGAAAAGCTAGAATTAATGTAAGACATCTTATATAAATTAAACATAACACTTAAATATGCTGCATCATCATACTTCCCTGTACTTGGACCAGATTTGGTCTACTAGTTTTGTAGCAGCATCCAGATGTGAGCCTTCATAATTTAGAAGCTGAGGCCCAGCAAAAGACACCTAGACTCCTTGAGGTATCATTTACTTCTCCTATTCCTGCCACTCCAAGAGGTAACATTTAATTGGGAGTACTTTATGGCCACAACCTATTTAATATGTCCCATTCGTTTTAGTGAACACAACAGATTTTCTTTTAAGTTGGGATTTAGATAAGATACCAGATTTATTAAAACAATATTTTACATTTTCTCCATTTTTCATTTATTAATTATCTGATATTTATTATAATTGTCTATTTGGTATGACTTTCTTAACATTTAACAATCAGTAAAATTTTTGAAATTATCTGGATTTTTCTGCAATTTAATATTGTAGGCTCAGTAAAAAATCATGAAAGAAGCAGAAAAGATCATGACATTCATTTATTTTATTCTTCAAATAAATTTGGTTATTATAAAAAAATTGAATTATTAACCTGGGTCAAAATTCTTTGTGAAGTAGATTATGTTAAAATACTTTTTTGAGTAATCTTTAAAATAAACTCAAGAATTGAATTTCAGAATCTTGATTATTTGTTGAATCTTTGATGATTATAAAATTGAATATTTTTGATTGCAATAAAAATATAATTAGATATTTTTTCTCATTATTGTGAATAGAAGAATCCACTGAAAAACTAAAGCAGGAATTCTTAACATAAAATCTTGATGTAAGGAGATTAAATTTCAATTTTATAGTCTAATATTTTTATATTTGTTAAATGTTTCAATGTTTGTGGACTTATTGCTGTGATCATCTGTATTTTATCATTTATGATTTTAAAAGAGTTACTAAAATTTCAGTGATAACAATCTTTTTAATTTTTTTACTGTGTGATATACAGTTTTGTTAACCAATTGATTTCAAAAATTGGAAGAATGTGTCAAAGCATGAAATTAAAGATTTTTGTTTTAAATTTATTTACCTTGTAAATTTTAAAAATTATTATGTTTGCTTTGAAATAAAACTTTTCTTCATCAATAAAAAATTATGAAAAGTTGGGATTTTCTTATTCGAATTTTATGCCCCACAGGGTTTCTCTATTAAATGTAAGATCATCTAATATGTAATAAAAATATTCATATATTTTGCAATTTGCTTGGTGTGGAAATTGTGTTTTATATCTAAAATTATATGAAAAAGGTAATATTAAAATTGGTCATTTTCCTGTTTCATAATTTTATATAATAATAACAAAAAATTAAATGGAACAAAAATATATTATCTCATGTTACTTCATTTTTTATATTTTATGGAATTGATCTCTTACTAAAATCCTAGGTTATTGTATGGTTTTGGCATGATTTCCAATTTTCATGTGAAGCGTTACACAATTTTCTCACCAACCTATATGACATTACTTCATGCAATATCTGGTTACCAAATACTAATGAATTTTAAATACTGCATAGTAATAATTTTGTACACAAGTATGAAAATGATATCTGGAAATTAATTTCACAAAGATTTCATTACAAAAGGCAAATTTAAACTAAGTATCACATGGTTTACAATGGGTGATAACTGGGCAATAAAGCTAAATCTGTAGTGTAAAACATTTTTAGAAAAACTCGAATTTTAATTAACTGGGCAGCAGTACCCATTTAACTTCAATGTAATGCAATCTATTGTTGCATTGAATTAAGCAATCAAACAAATTCCATTACATAAACATACATTCTTACAAAAACTAGTGTTTCTAATTAATCAACATTACCATTCTGAATAAATCTAAATACATATGTATAAAATATTTATGAACAATACTTAATATATAACATAAAATATTGCATACAACAGCTATCTTAATTAAATACATAAAATAACTCTCCTAATCATTGCTTGTAGAATCATTGGCCCATTTAGAAAACAAATTTTATGGCTCTCAAAAATTCAAAAATGTTCTGTGAATGATTATGTGGCCATACATACTCTACAAAGAAAATAATAATTCAAAATAATGAAAATAAATTTATTTTACAAACTTGCAAAATAAATTTTATGCAAGAAACTTAAAATAAAAATTTCCTGCAAACTGATATTCAAAAACTTTCATAAAATTTTAAAACATAAACATTAAATCATTCTCTTCAAATTCTTACACTGTATAATGAAATGAAAACAAATAACTAATCAATTGCTTCAAGAATTACTAGCACACTAAACAAATTTCATGCACGTACACTATTCCATTACATCATACAAACACATTCTGACTCTGTAAGCCAGGTTGGCACATTTCACTGCCTGCACTGGTAAATGGGATTCAGCAGATCTCTTTAATGGATATATTTGTAATTCATTCATTCCTACTAGAAAAAAGTAAGCTTTATCTTTAATCCTTATTTTTAGCTGCAAAATTGTTTTTCTTTATTTTTTTGCTAGGAACAATTACAAGGATTTTAACTGTGCTTCCAATTTTGTCTTTTGTAAATTGTGATTTTGTTGTAATATATTAATGACAACAAAGAAGTTTTCTGTATATTCAAAAACGTGGGTATTAACTGCTACATCTAAATGTTAAAAATGATATAAAGCATTTAATATCCTGTAGTTATATATTTCTCGGGGATTTTTCATTCTAATTTATATTTAACAGAATAAAATATTTTTAAGTATTTGATGTTTATTGAAATGTTTGATAAGTTCAGCAATAGTTGGTTAATAGATGCATCAAGAAAAGTTGCAAAAGCTGTCTTCGAAAATTAAAATTGCAGTAAAAGTTATCTCTGAGAAGACTGAGTTGTATTTTGTTTTATGATCTTATATGTGTATGTTTTTTTTAAAAAAAAACAAAAAAAAACAGGGTTTTGTTTATGCTCTTTTTAGATTAACAACTGGATTTGGATATTTAATAAATTTCAAAAAAGGGAAACTTAATAAAGTAATTTGAAATGACAACATTTTTATTTTTATTTTTTGCTATAAAGAAGCCAGTAATTTTGATTCATGCTTAAAATTTTAAACATTATCTAAAATTTACTGTTAGTAATTTCTAGTTGGTAAATCTTTTATTAAAAAAAGGAGTATATTTGAAAATTATATTATATGGAGTAGCTTTCTCAAATAACCTAACTGAAAAATTGCTTAAATTTTTATCTTGAAATATTTTTATTTCAACTATTAATGCAACTTCTCTGACCTTATATTTACTGATATCCTTTTTTACTTATTGTGTATAATTACTTGCAGGCTTTTATGGTTGAGCTTCATGAAGATGGAATATCCGTAGCCTTTGAAAATGAGTGAGTTTATAATTTAATACGCAAGTTTAATTTTTATATTCAAGTTACAAATTCATTACATTTTAATATATGTATGTTCTAAAATATTTTTAATTTTCAGAATAGTAGTCTTGCAATCATTCAAATCGTTTTCTATTATAATTATTCTTATAGGGTTCACAAAATTCCTGGAATTCAAAATTTTTTAAGGGTCCTTGAAACTTGGAGATTTTACTTACCTTGATGCATTTGTTTAATATTAGAAAAATTTATAATTTTGAGTTTTTTTTTTTTTTTTTTTTTTTTTTTTTTTTTTATATATATTAAAACTTTCAATGAAAATGTTCAAAACAAAATTGAGTATTGGTTCTTAATGTTACCACTAGGTGGTGACATGATCGATATTAAATTAGTATCATATTCATAACAAGAAATAGGCGAAGGCTGTAGCTGAGAGAGAGAGATTTACTGTTATCCAGGGTGAACCACAAGGAGGTCTGCTAAACTACACTACCTATCTTGAAACCTATAAAAAACCCAAGAAACATCCAGAATTTTAGACCAATTTCTTTTAACCATATCCTAAGTAAGTTTACTAAAAGAATGTTGATCGACTTCAGTATTTTTTGGTTGACAGTGGCCATACCTTCGAGAGACTGGCCAGTTTCATACATGTATACAACACACCCGAATAAATTGTCTGATTTTCACTGCATATGAAAGACGCTCTTCAGGAAAAAGCAAAATACTCTTGTTATCTTTGGCTTCTAATTCCAAATATCTAAATTTCATAATTATTTACCATAGAGGTATTAAAATTCTAATAGCCAGAGAAACAATTTTTTTATTAATACCCAAATTTTAATATACCAGGCAATGGCACCCATCTTAAAAAAACTTCAGTGTAGTGCTATCTACTACAGTGACAACCAGGTAATAAAGCTAAATTTCTAATGCTAACTAATAGCATTTTTTATTAAAACTTGAATTTTAATATACCAAGCAGTGGCACTCACCTTAAAAGAACTTCATTGCAGCACTACTTACTACAGTGACAACCGGGCAATAAAGCGAAACTTCTAACGTTAACAAATTGCATTTTTTATACAAACTCGAATCTTAATTAACTGGGCTTGTGACGCCCACCTTAAAAAAATTTCAGTATGGCACAATTTAACACTAACGTGAAACACGCAATAAAGCTTACTTAAAGATGTATTAGCTTACGTTAGCATACATTTTTATAAAAACTAGAGTTTTTAATAATCCCTCTGAATTAAATTTTAATGAAAACAAAAGTAACTCACCCAGCCGAGAAAGAACGGTTTTATTAAGTGTTTCAAAAAAATCTTCTACTGTATTTTCTACATGGTTTCTCTGCCATACATATTCTGTGATGTATGAATCAAACTGACCAGGCACATGATTAGCACCGTACAGATCTTTTATTGGTTGACCAAATAAAAATTTGAAATAATATGACTTGTAAAAATTCAAAAGTTTTCAAAAATTCATAACAATATTTAAAAAAATTATAAACAGTATATCTTCTGAAAATTCAAGATAATATGACTTTAAAAAAATTCAAAATCCAGTAATGTGAGTATTAATGTAGCAAATTCTCAAATTTTAAACAAATAAAATTACTCATTAAATGCAAGTGTTGCACACAAAAAGAATTTTGAGCCTTGCATCATAAAACGAAAATGTCATGCAAATGCATTCTGAACCATTAAGCCAGTTTGGCACACTTTATTGCATGCTTGGCGCATTTTACCCTCTGTATAGTTTTCTACTCTTTAGCGAATTGTTTTATTTTCTGTCAAAACATTTCATAAAACTTTAAATAAGTGTCGTGGTGTTCTTTCTAACCCGGATTTCCTACATGTTAGAGAAGCAGATTTTTGGAAGAACTTTGTGATCAAGGAATTTTTGTGTTGCACATCATATAAACATTAGAATGACTGTAGACTTATTCTTACCCAACATGTTTTCATTTTTCAGACACCAGTATTACCCAAATTCGTTAAAGCAGGTTACATAAGTTGCTTGGTCCATATATTCCTAATCATCTCTAGTGTTTTAAATGTTAGAGATATGGTCATTCTCTCTCAACAGGCATGTTGCAGTATGGATTTTATATGTTTAAGATGTGTACAATCTGATCATGAGGCTCTGACATTTGTACTTCAGAAATTCTCAAACGTCAATTGTTCTGGTTCACATGCTGCATTTTCAAAATCTTGCTCTATGTGAATCTTTGAGAACAAAGTAATTGCAACCAAAATAAACAAAATATTACTTTTCTGGAAGCAAGACAAATATTAAAAAACAATGAAATATAGAATGATAATAATGAAATAAAGATAGAAAAAACAGATGGTGTTTCCTACTCCTGTACTTACAAACTGAACCTAAAATAAACAACCTTCCAGCAAAGAAAAATACCTCTCATCTCTCTACTTCACTTTCAACTTTGCTATCTAAATCCACAACTATATCTTCAGGTGCCACCTAACTTGTCTTGTGGTCAGCGTGCCTGACTTGCGATAGGGAGGTCTTGGGTTTGAATCCCAGTTCAGGTATGGGTGAACTTTCTCTTTCTATCCTGTCTTTGTCCTTTCCTTATATGAATAGTTGCCTTCCCTATAAATGGGTACCTATGGCATGTGTGTACTGAGAAGTTGGACTCCACTAAATATGGTTCAGTTGTAAAAGTGGAGCAACGCACCCCATAGTGCCAGCCCAGCTGGCACACGACAACAACATATCTTCAGCTACCAATGGCTCAAAGAAACCCTCATGAATTTCTAATAAATCTAAAACACAATGAGAAAATTAGATAACCAAAATCTCATCAAAAAAGCTTTAAAAAAACAATAGATATGTTCTTTTCTGAAACAGATATAAAAATGCACTCCTCTTCTACTTTTCATAATGTTTTAAAAGATAGAAAGGAAAAACACAAACTATCAAATAAAACCTGCTGTAAATGACTTTAACTTCATGGAACTGGTGTGGTTCCAAGAAAACACAGAAATTTTTTTTATAATATCTATGTCTCATTTTTCTGGCTTTCACATAGATTTGTTTTAACACCTTTATTCTTCTGCGTCATTCGCCTCAACATTCTAAAGTAGCACTTATCTAATGATTTACTCAAATACTTAATTTTATCAAAGACTATTTGGTCTTCATTGCAGCTTATCTCATTTGAAGATCTTTTTCCAGTAAAATCAAATTATGGTAGGAGTGTTCTCTTCAGAATGGAGGAACGCAATATGGATATTAGCTACTGTTGAGATAGGTGTTGGATCTCTGCTTTCTACATGTACAACAGTTGAAAAGATTATTGGGAGTGTTCCAAGTTTTTTTGTGACATGAATATTATCTATCCATGAAAAGTCTTTCTGAGGCAATAGGCTGTAGATGTTTAAATGCCTTACAACTTCTCAGCTTTTAGACTATCCTTTACATGTTGTCTTAGTTTCTTCTCTCTTTTCAAGTGAAAGCTTGAAAAATTAGCTTTGAATGAAAATAAGTGGGCTTTTTATTGTATATTGATCAGTTTACTGTTAAATGAATTTTTAATATACCGAGCAATGGCGCCCACCTTAATAAAACACCCGTGTAGTGCTACCTACTACAGTGACAACTAGACAATAAAGCTGAATTTATAACGTTAACAAATTAAGTTTTTATTTAAACTCGATTTTTAATATACCGAGCAATGGCATCCACCTTAAAAATACATCAGTGTAGCACTAACTAGTACAGTGACAACTGGGCAATATAGCTAAATTTCTAATGTTAACAAATTTCCTTTTTCTCGTATTTTAATAAATTGAGCAGTTACACCCATCTTAAAAAAATTTCGGTACAGGGGCACATTCTAACACTAACGTGAAATATTGATATACAACTTACTTAAGGATTCATTTACTTATGTAAAAATTCATTTTTATAAAAGCTAGAGTTTCTAAATATGAATGAAATTGTAATGAAAAACAAAGTAACTCACATAATCTGCATTGCTTTCCGACTTGTCATTTGTGTTCGGTGAATATACTGCTTTTATTGCATCGAAAAAATCTTCGATAGTGTTTTCACAATGGTTGCATCTCCATACATATTCTGCAAGGTAGGAATCAAATTGGCCTGGCGCGTGATTCATACCCCACAGAGATCTTTTGATCACCGACTAGGTACCTTCTATAGAATTTGTGTGTACACCTGTATCCGGGTCTTTGAACGTCAAACTATGATTTACTGTTAAGTGTATGAAGCCCTCATGTGAGAGACAATTAAATCCTCTCCATCAGTCTGATATTACAGTTGTATCCGGAAGAACACATTCATGCAAAATTCCAAGCAAAACTTCCTTACTCCTATTTTCAACAACACAAAAAAACACTGATCCTCTTTCAATTACTCCGAAGACCCACCTTCCAGTCACATGCTTACCTTTTTTATACTTTCTTCTAGTAAACTTGCTTTCATCGATCTAAACTTCAACACCCACTCCACCAATTATTTCTCTTTCATGAACACACATTTCTCTACAAAAACCCATCCAATTAATCAATCTTTTTAGCCAATCGCTAATCTTTTGCGATTGGCATATTTGCGAAAGAATGTACATGCAATAAAATCACATGTACATTCTTTCACCCTCATAACAGTCATCAATAAACAAATACTCATTTCCAACCTGCTCTTAGAAAATCAAGAGTCCTTTCATATAGATTTTTTAATATAATGAGCATTCTCATCTTCCTTTCGACACATCTAAATACACCCATCACTCACATCATTAGTATCATGCAAAATTATATTTCCACCACACTTAACGCATACTTACTTATCAGCAATCAAACCTACTTTCATGTACCATCCAACAACTTTCTTATTGCCATCACGCTCTAAATGAAAAAAATGCAAATTCAATGTATCCTTATTTTTACTTATTAACTTTCGCAAGCAACACGCAAATTCCAAAAATCAAATATCAAAACTTAATGCTTCAAGATTATTCATCAATAGTTTCAAGGGTTATATACTAAACGCGCGTGTCATAGGATCACGTTACCTCATAAAACGCAAAACACATCATACATTTGTAATCCAAACCGTTAAGCCAGTTTGACGAATTTAACCTTTCGTCCAGTTTTCTACTCTTTCACGTTAATTTTATATTACATAAATATTCAAATTGCTGTTACAATCAAAATTGAATTTTCTTATATTATAAATACCAAAACAGGGTTTAAACTGAATTAATTTGCCTCTAATCAAATTGCAATGCAATAATTTATAAATATTTTTCTTTTAACTTAATGTCAGACTAAAGTAATTTTTGAAATAGTCTCATTTTGATATGTGTACTTTATTATTTATTCTTAATAAGTATATATATATATAATATATATATATATATATATATATATATATATATATATATATATATATATATATATATATTCTAATGTTTACTGGATTTTTGTTATAGTCTAATCAACTATAACAAAAATCCAGTGTTTTAATTCTAGTGTTCACTTTATTCATTACTTGTATCTTCATTAAACATTATATTTTATTTTACATTTTATAAAATAAGTCTTTCTGAAAGTAGCACAATGCAACATTTATTTATTGTCTTTGGGAAGATTTTTTATACTGAAATCCTTTTCTTTGATTTTTCAAGAATATTTGAAAAACTATTTTTAACATGATTGTTTAAATCAATCTATCAACTAATAAAATTGATTTAACTGATAATGGAAAATTATTGCTTTACTGAAATAACATTTAAGTTCATTATTTTACTTTTTCAATATCAGTAAACTTTGCTGTATAGTGTATTTTCCATGATTCTGGATTTTTCTAGTCTAGCAGGTAAATGCCAGAAAAAATTAAGGTTAGTCATTATAAATAAAATTTATGCTCCCTAATTTATATATAAAATTTATGATTACTAAATGATAAATTTTTAATTAATTATCACAAGTTTTAACATTCATTTCAATTTTCAGCTGGCAACCTCAAACAAAATTTCCATTTCGTCGATTGAGGTTTCCTCCATCTACAAAGGATGATGAGAAAAAAGAATATGCTGAAGGGCAAGAAGTTGAGGTAAAGATTTGTTTTTTAAGTAACACATCATGAATACTGTATGATATAAATATCTATTAATTATACTTAATATTTATGGTGTATTAAACATTTCAGAATGCCAGTTTTCATTAATAATCTTAATAATAATGTAAGAATAGTATAGGTAATATAATAAACAATTTATGATTTACATTAATTTTTAAATTCAGGTTACAGCTTCCAAAGTTATTTACTATGTGTACTAATGTGTCTATACATACATTTATGCAATATATACTTTACTGGCCACTAAAATTGGCAAATAACAGTGTGATGTTTATTAGAAAAATATGTTATGCTTAAAATAAAACTGATTAAATTTTCAAGTAATTTGGAAGCAGAGATCATGAAAAATCAGTACCCAGATATAACTGCCTCTGGCAGAAAAATCTGTGTTTATGTACCTGATCATTGAGTCAAAGATTGTTTGTCGTATTCTCTGGTACAGCTGCTCTTGTAGCTTCAAAGGTTCTCACAATTCATTGACTTTTATTAGACTGCCATAAACTGATGAATCAACCACAATCGAACCATTGACCAGACGTTTTCTGTTGGTGAGCAATTTTGAGAATGTGCTGAAAGAGAGAGATAAAAATAGCAGTGTGTTTTGAAAGATCTATACAATTCTACATACTCTAATATAAGAATAGTTCCTGCCAATTGGTCTTATTGGCAGTTGGTTGCTATAATAACTAAAGCTGTCAATTTCGAATGGGAGTTAAAGATATTATTTAAATTGCTATTATTTAACATCATTCTAAAGCTAAATGCTGCCAATACATCATGTTATACTCAGATTTGAAATATTAAGCATTGTATGTATTTTTACTATTAGTAGGCACTCATATTGTTGATTTAATTTTGTTTTGTTTTATTGTTTGTTCTAGTTTTCTTGAATAATTTTTCTAATTTGTTGAATTGTGAAGATGCTCTTTAATTATAAGAAAGTGAAGTTTTGAAATCAATTGCAAATAAATAAATAAAATAAAATATATAAAAATTGTATGCAATGTTGCAAACTTTTGCTCTAATAAATTATCAATGAAATCTGTTTATTCCATTCTCTCAAGTTTTGATTAGGGCTTCAAATCATGAAGAGTTTTTGAAGCCACAATAAGAAAATAAATGAAGTTCAATATTCAGGTCTTATACAATGCCTGGAAACTCATGGAATTCCAAATTTTTTACTGTCCCTGAAATTCTGGAATTTTACTTGCGCTGATGAGTTTACTTTTTGTTTGAAAACTAAATTGAGTATTAGCTATTATTGTTACCTCTAGATGGCGATCGATATTAAATTGTTGTATCCATAACTGTTGACTAAAATTAAGATCCAATTTAGTCAGGACTGTGGATGTATTATTTAGATTTATGTGTGAAGTGAAATATTCACCAATAAAATTATCATGATGTGCAATCAGATGAGCGATTTTAACTGATTCACTTTCTATTATGAAATTCACAGACCATTAATATTTAAATATAAAACTTTTGAATTAAAGTATACTATCCATATCTTGTTAAAAATTGCATACGATTTCAGTGAATCAGGAGGAATTTATCAATGAAATAAAGGCTGAAATAAATTATTTAATATGACCAGTATAAAGTATCTTTTCAATGATCAGTGGACTCTTGAAAAACCATACAAAGATTTTTCCAGGTCTTTCAGTTAATAAAACATAAAAATTATCCATAAGTACTAGTTAATATTTAATATAAAATTATGTTTTGTTTAGATGAAAATAAAATGTTTACTGAAAACAATCTAGGCTATATTTTACTCTTAGTTATTTTGATCATTTGGCATTTTTCAATACTTTTTATGCCATATATTATACTATTATCAAATACATCTGTCTTAAAATATCTACTGAAATGAATGTACAAAAGACCTGCAGAGCTGCTGTTATTTAACCTTTTATATTGAAAGATTATCAAAAGTTTAATTCTCAGTCATCACAATCTTTTTTAGCCTTTAAGAACAAAATGCTTAATGTTGTTAGAAAATATTTATTCTTCAAATTAAAACTATCATTTTTCTCCAAAATAATCAGTGTTTATCACATTCTCCATTACTAGTTGCACATTATATATATTTATTGGTAAAAGTGATAAATATTCAATTATTTATGCCATTTATTGAGTTTAATGTGAATTATGTATAATCAATCACTATGCATAGTCACTAAATTAATATTTTTAACATTTATATAAATTCTTTTTCTTATTTTCAGGTATTTTCACATTCTAATGAACAAGAAGCTTGTGGTTGGTGGAAAGCTGTTGTTAAAATGAGTAAAGGAGGATTTCATGTTGTTGAATATGTAGGTTGGGAGAGTGCATGCACTGAGATAGTCCCTAGTGATCGTCTTAGAACAAAAAATATCAAGTAAGCTCATTTTTGACAAATGATATGTAGTTATTTTAATTTCTTATTTAATTTGAGTTTTGAGTAATAATGGTTAAGTTAGGTCTTTAATTTGTATTGGCTTTTTTAATACCATGAAGTAGCAATTCTTTTTTCAAAGTGAGCTATACTGTATTGTGATTTTTTATATGTGTAATATATTTCTTTCACTCAGGAATCAATAGATGTAAAAAACATTTTTTATATCCCTATGTATATACCTTATTTAAAACGAGCTACAGACTTACTGGCAATTTGTGTTATTTTCACAGATGGCAAGTATTACAAGTTTCTAATAATGTATTTTCTTTTATTTATGGTAATAATATTTTTATATTCATATGTTTAAAATTTAATTTTATAGTTTTGCATTACTTATCAATATTAAATGTTGATAAGTGGTGAATAAAAGTTTATTAAAATATGTAAACAAGAATATTGATGAATTATTAGTCATTTTAAAAAAAATATAACAAAAATACTCCTTAAAAATCTTGTTAAATTTAAATAAGTTACAATAGCACATTGCCCAGTATTTATATTGAGTCTGCTCTACCAAGAATGAGCATATTTCTCCAGGCTCCACTTTTAATTTAATGAATGAAATGTTCTTGTGTAAAAGAAAAAAAATATATTGAAGCTTGTTAACTTAAAGATTTCTTAACATTAAATTTTTTGTTTCATATTTCTATTAATTTAATAAATGTTTGATATTGTAAAACATACTATAAGTTTATTAATATGCAGTCACATTTAAGAAAAATACAATATTAATGGTTAATAAATGAAATGAGATAAATTTTTAATGCTGACTGTTTAAAAACAGAATGATGTATATTAAATGTAATATATTCTGTGGTAATTTAAATCATATGGAATGATATCTTGCCTAATAATTTCATTCAAATTTCTGAAATTCTTTTAAGAAAGTTATTTTTTATAAAATATGTAAAAATAAAAATTTTATTTATACTATGTAAAAAAAATAAATAAAAACTGCTTTTAATTTCAGGATTACATGCACAATATTGCTAGGGAAGCATAATAGTAATTAAAAATATCAAAGGTAAATATAAAAGCAAAACAATTATTTAAGAATACCTTGAATTGTCTGGGAGATTACATCCTTATGAAGGGTGCTGCAAAGATTGAAACTTATAATTTGCAAATGGATATTATTGTGAATGATGTTACATTTATTCTTCACCAAATGTGCTGTTGTAATTCATAAAAAATTGATAAAAAATAAATATGTTTCTTGTATAGTGCAGAAGTCTATTCTGTAATAGAAATTGAAAATCACTGTTTGAAAAGATCATGTGAGGGCTATGCAATGATGGATTCACACCTTTGAATTAGTATTAATTACTTTGAATTCAATTATTTGAGTGAAATTTCTGATTTTAAAAAGCACTCAAAGGAGATCCTTTTTTGTATACTTTTTTACACTTCAATACTTATTAACTAAATTTTACTTAGTTATAATTATTTTATTTATTATATAATTTTACTTAGTTATAATTGACAGGAATTTATCTTTTATGATCAGAATGCAGTGCTTTTGTTTATTTTCTGCATGTTAAATTGAAGGCTGCATGATCAAATAAAGGTAGAGAAATGTCCTTGTCTTAAAAGCATGCAAAACTACTAAATAATCATTAATTAATGCTGCAATTTTTAATTGTATATATTTTTTCAACATCACGTGCATTGTACCCATTGGGAATACTTTTCAGTGTCTTTCAGTTCATTAGTGGAGATTTTGCATGTTTTAATCGCATAGGCTCATCTGTGGGCATATCTTATGGGTTTCATTTATGCTTCTTGATTATTTGATTATATAGTACTTCATAATTGATAAAGCAGATTAAATTCTATCTAATTGAAATTTTTCATACAACTTTGTTGTTTTCTTTCTTTAATAAAAATTGAAAGCAAAAATGTACTTTAAGGGTAGAATTAATGAACTAATTTAAGTGAAATTACATTTCAACAAACATCACAAAGTAACAAACATCAAAAAGTAAACAATAATAATAAAACTGACAAAAATTTTATTTTTCCTGGTGTAATAAAATATTTCCCATAAATCAGATTAAAAATTTTATAGTTTAAACTGTATTAAAAATTTTTATACATTTTAATTCATGGTTTGTTCAAGATGAAATTAGCTTTTCTCTTGTGCTTTTAAAATATAAAATCTTATGTCTAGTGTTTTTTGTTTATCATTTTTTAGATATTATTATCTTTACATTTTATTTTCAGTGATATCGTCTTAATGTCTTGATTTGTAAAATCAAGCTCAAAAATTCTTCCTGAAATTTTGTAAATAAGTTATAACAGTGGTTTTATATGTAATTTCATTTATCCAATTCTAATTAAATACAGAAGTGCAACCAAAATATTGTTTTTGCTTAACCTTTTGTTTCAACTCTTGTGTGCAAAATTTTTCTTTCTGATGTATGAAATTAGTTTTTTTTTGCGTCAAAATGGAATAAAGTTAAAAATAAAATGTCTACAATAAATTTGTGTAAATTTTTGTTTTCTATAAATTTGATTTTTACTGTGCATTTAAGATCTTTAATTCACCCATTAAATAGGTATTTCAGTTTATTAGATTTCTACAGTTTTGCCAAATTCCTATAATTTTTTTTTTTTTTTTTTCAAATTTTAGGCCTAATGGTCTTTTAATGCAAGAAATAATAAATATTATCTATCACATGCGCATTGATCTTCAAACTAGAAAGCTATGTTTTGCTTCATTTTTTATTTTTTCAACATCACCCATATATCAATTTTGAATCCAGTCTTCCTTTAAATATGTAACTGAAGTGAATTTTAATGGCCTTATTTTTAATTTTTGAAAGATTGCAGATTTCTCTTTTATTACATGCAACAAATATTTGTTTTTGTGACATCAAACTATATAAATTTTTATTTTTATAATTGAGTACTGATTTTATTGTAAAATGCTGAGCTGTGCTGAATGGTCTTTGTTTTAAGATTAATAGTTCTGATATTCTTTTCTAATCTTAAATGCAAATTTTTGTTATACTTTAGCATCCATTTTAAAATGACATGGTATTGAAATTATATCCTCATCCCTTGCTTGTAAAAATTTACAATGTAGTAACTTATTAAATTTTAATTTTTTCCCCATCCTCTGTATTTACTTATGCTTCAGTAATTTAAGTATTCTTGAAATTACTTATCCCTTTGACGGTTTGAGAAAGGAGCAGTTTTCGCTTACTTAATTCACGCTGTATTGCGAGTAAACAGTAGTCGAAATTGGCAGCTGTTTTCCCCAGCCGTTCTTCTGAAAATGTCTCCCTTCTCTGGTGATGCCATAGATAGCTCACCTCGTGCATTTTATAAAATTCTTAAAGTACTTTACCGCTCAGTGGTTATATTTCTTTGTACAAATTTGCTTTTCTAATTTTTTTGTTTATTTATGAATTTAAATATCTAACTAATTAATCATGTATTCGTCTAGTTGCTGATTTATGTTTTAAAAATAGGTATATTATAAATTCCTAATATTTCGAAAAACAACAAATAAGATTTTTCAATTTATTAGCAGAATTAAATTATGTTGTAATTATTTATGTATTAAAAAATATTTGATTTTTGGTCAATAATTTATTATATGTATTATGTATAAAGAATTGTAAATGAAATACAATTGGCAGCTTTGAATTACTTATACCTGGCTTTTAGTTTAACAGTTTCTGGACTATTCCCATCAATTAAAGGCCGAGCTGGCAGCTGAATAGTAAGCACTCTGGCCTTTGGTTAAACAGCTCATGTGTTTTGATCCCACCTTGGGTTTAGTGTTTATAATGGTTTAAAATCCACATTAAGCTATGGGTTTTAGTTTAATCAACTCTTGTGTGCAAAAAAGGATGAATGAGCAATGATCAAAAACAAACCTTTTGATCATTATCAGTGTTTGAAATAGCAATCAATTTCATTTCATTGGTTACTGCAATTATACATTCTTTGATTATTTCTTGATTGATGAATAGTTTTCCACATTTTGCAATTTCAAGAGCCACATGAAAACTAGCATGTATTACAGCCTCTAACTCAGTATTGACTTTAATAAACAAATATTGCTGTGATTGCAATATGTAGTTCAGAGCTTAGAATTGTATTTAATTTTGAAAATATTTAATAGTGGCATCTAATGATATATTCTCTTGAGAACAGCTATGGTTTTATTGCAAATCAAACAATACCTTGTTGCTGGACTAAGTCAAGAAATATTGAAAGTTTCATTGATTTTTAATGCCCTACTCTTACTGTACATATTGTTTCTTTTCTATATTAGTATGTGCAGCTTGCATTTGACTGGTCAGTGCTCTAGCCTTTGCTTTAATCATTTATAGGTTTGATTCATACATTGGGATTGAATGTTTAGTAGATTGAAATTCACTTTTCAAGTAGGTCCCATTCTGTTTAGCCTTCATGTGCAAAAATGACCATTGAATAACAAAACAAAACCATATTGGTTCATCACAACAAGAAACTTCAAATCAAGTCAAATCAAAACTGTTACATATTAGCATTTGGTGGGCTTACAGGAATAAAATTATGTACTTCACAAGACTTACTCTGCAACACTTTTAAGTCTTACATCAAGCCTGCAAGTGAATAAGAGCTGAGCTGCTGGTTACTACATCAGATACTATCCAGAAGAAATTGGAGACTGCGAAACAATATCCTTAGATTTATGTCTTGTGGGGCTTTATCTACTACTATAGACAATGCAAATTCATACTGGGCTGGAACCTTTGGCAGATCTAAGACAAAATGCTGTCCTGAAACTTTCCGAGTCTTCAGGGGGATGGTGGTTTCTGGAAAAATTATACACCTGCTCACCCTGAATTAAAATCTCGGAGAATTTTGTTAGACTGTGACCAAGGAATTGTCTTATAGGTTTAATATACCAGGTGTTGATAGAATAGACAACCCCCCCCATCATTCAAAATCATATTTATAGAGCTGATTGCTAGCTAAAACGGTTTCCACTGATTCTAAGCTTGGGATAGTTGCCCTGACTTCTATTAATGAGTGTTATCCGCCATCTAATTGGTTTCATGTTTTTGCGGATAGTTCAGCTGAGGATGCCATTAGAAATACTCTGGTGTAGTACACTCTAAACCTTTCAAGCTTTATCAGGCTATTGGAGAATATCATAACAACTACAATGGAGAAGTGGCTGTTGTGTTAGCTGTTGAAGAAATCAGCAAAGGTAGTGAGAGTAACATAGTATTTTTTATTGATCCTCAGGTCATCAAATTCTCATCAATTACACCTAATATATTGAATCTGTTTACCGTTGTCAGGGGGCTATTAGTTCTCTACTAGAAGAGGGACATCAAATTGTGCTGCAGTGGATAGAAAGAAAATATTGTTAGTTTTGGTGTTTAAATAAATATTTTTTAAGTTTCACTTTTTCACCTTCCTTAATATGTTATTATTTCCTTTTGAATTGAATGCAAGCCTCATTTGTTGTCATATAAGATGTACTTCATATTTCTGCTTCTGACCAACAGAGAAGAAATTTAAAAATGTTTTTGGCCTTGAGTTTACTTAAGTAATCAGTATGATTCTAAGGCCAGAAAGTTTGGAGAGACCTAATTTTTGCAATTCAAAATATGTGTAAAAAGTTACTGAATCATTTACAAAAATATTTTTTGAATTCTTATATTAAACACTTATTATAAATTAGATTTGCATTGCCTATGTTTTCTTAACATTGTTAAAAATATTCAAATACACAGTAGCATGTTAGAGTTTTAAATCTTTGGCATAGTGAAATTTAGCTTAAATTTTCTGATAAACAAAATTTTAATTTGGTAGTGTAGTGATTGGGAATGTGAAAATAGAACATTTCTCTGTATGCAGTTTGTTTTGAAATAATTATTTTATTGCTCATATAAAACTAATTTTGTGAAATATGTTGCATGTAAAAAAAAACACTTCCACAATATCAATAATTGTTAAATACTTTATCATGTTTTTGTTTTAATAGAAAGTAATTTAGTTACTTTATTGATAGTTTTATTTTTGTGTTAGTTTTTACATTTTTGTTACATTTAAGCAAATTTTTTTCAGCCCACCTCTTACTAAAAATACCTTTAAAGTGTTTGATCTTGAAGTTCCTGAAGATCTAAGAGACTAGTAAGTTATTTAATTTTGTGAATTTTATTTTAAATGGTCTATTTCAGTTTGTAACTGTTTTATTTTCAAAATTTAGTGCAAAAGTTGAATCTGCTCACAAAGAATTCAAAAAAGCTATTGGTGCTGCTATATGTCGTTGGGACTCGTCAAAGAATTCGTTACAAATAATTGTAAGTTTAACATTAAGTTGTATATATCAAAATTATACAGTAAAAATATTTTATTTAGTGTTCTAGTTTGTTTTGAAATAATGTGTGCAGTTTTATTTGTAGTATTTGTCTAGAAAGGAAATTTACAATAGTAAATGTTATTGTAGACTTAATAATTTTCTTCATAACAGATATTAAAAATAAAATTCCATTATAAGTGAAAATCGATCCAGTTTTCAGTGAATTCTTGCAGCAATGAAATAATTTTTTCAGCCTATTATTAAATTGTCATATAAATTTTGTTTGCCGTTTTCTGATTTATAGTCTTCAATTTTAGAAATAATAATGGCAAGTACCAAAAAATTTCACAATTTAACTTGTTTTACTATTTTAAATATATAAATTCCTGTAATTTGTATGCCGAAAATTTTTAACTATATATTAATAAAAAAATAATAAAATGTAAATATTACAATGTAAATATTTAATCTTTTTTCAGTAAAAAAAATTATTTTAAAAAAATACTACAGTGGAATAAAAGGTAAAGCATTGTTAATTGATATTACAGCCTGACAGTGTTATTTTTATCTAAACAAACTATTCAGGTTAAATAGTTTCGAAAAACAGTAGTTTTATCATATTTTCCTGTACATCTTTAAGTGTTAAAGTTTGGAATTTCATCGCATGTATTATACAGTGCTACGGATAGTTTGGTGAAAGCCTTCTCCATCAGGAAAGCTTAGGTTAGAGTTTTGAAAGAAATACCATTTCAGTTTTATAAAGTAAATAACGGATGTTGTTGATCTCTTCAGCTAATGTATTTCATTTGTTACCAATTTTGTCGCATTACGTTCAAGAATAAATTAGTTTCCGTGTAGTGTCATTTAGAATTTTTTTTTCCGATTTGAGCTGTTTCCTTCTGAATATATCAAATTTATTGTTATGTGGAAGCAAAAATGTCTAAGCTACAGGGAAAATTTTAAACTAAAAGTTTACAGAGAAATTAAATAAAAAATGTCAATATATGTGGTAATGTAAAGTGAAAAACAAAGCATGAGGATTGCAAAAGAAAAAATGTATCTAAAGTGCAGTTTGAAAATAATCAATTTCTTTAATTTAATTTTTAATGAAAGAAATTTTATTTTAAAAATTGTTAAAAACTAAAAGGTATCTCATTAGAATTTTCTTGGAATTATCCCTCTTAGTACTTTTTTCTCAGTTTATAACGCTTGGCAATGAAGTGAATCCAAATAGGATCTAAGCAGAGGTTTTTCATAATTGTTTTTCAATACAATTTATCGTATTTTTAATCATACTGTGTATTTTTTACTTTATGTGACACCACATTATCAGCATTATATATTGGATTATTTGCCAAAATATTGCTGCTGTGAATTGTGCAACACTTTTTTTTTCTTAAAGTCCTTTCATGTAATACGCCACTGCAAATTATGTATAGAAAAATATGACAGTTAATTTTTAAAGTTTTGATTACCCTTACTGCTCCACTAATTGAACAGATTTTATGCCAAAAAGAAATTTCTTATATTTTAAAATAGATTTTTATGACTGTACTCATCATAGTTGCTAAATTTTATTTCCATGTTCACAGATGGTTACATAATCCTAACAAGTAACTTTTTATATGAAAATTAAGTGACTATCCATAAAGATTCGTTTTTTATTATAAGTAATGAAAAAATGCCTTTAAAAATGGTCTTTCCAGTGAGCTTATTATAAATTTCATAAGTTAAAAAAATTGAACTATCTAATTTATATTCTTTTTTATTTTATTTTAATGAGTTTGGTAAGATTAGAGTAAAATTGTATTTTTATTTTGCATTTAGTTTTCCGTTACTGAAGGAATAAAATAAGTTTACAAAATAAAAATATTTTCTAAATTTTGTATGAATGGTCAAAAATAAAACAAAAATACTCAATACTCTCTACATTTAAATACATTATGTCCTGTACTTAAAAAATTGGTTATCATATTTAAAACCAGTTTTAAACTTCATATTGTTAACTCATATCCTTAAGAAAAACATGTGCTATATATACCCTAACTGTTAATTCTTTTGAATAATTTAATTCTTTGAAATATAATAAACTTCAATGTGCCTTCAGTTATCACAAATGCTTTTCTTCATTTATCATTTATATATCAATCAGAAGTAGTCATTATTGTTACTTATAATCGTTCATCGAATCATTGATTCCATTGCTATAAAATACATATTTATATTTGAACTTAATATGTTGTATCTGAATTGGTTACTTATCTGCTGCTACTTGCAGTCATTGATTACTTTTTGTCTGAAAATAAGAAATAATTGAGAAGTAATTGCTCTCCCCTGCAATCTCATAAAATTGATTACTGGAACTGTGACGTCTTGAAAAAGAAAACAAAGTTATTATTTACTTCATTCAAATATTAATGTCCAAATTCGTTTTCAACCTTGAAAAAAAATTGGAAATAAGAAAATATAGTTAAAAGATTATTTGACTGTAAAATAATTGATAAAATTTGTGAATGATTTCTTCAAGATAACTTTCAAATTTAATTTTCGCCACTGGCCTCCAAATGCTTGAGTGGTTATGTTAATACTATGGGATTCTAAGAGTGAATAAAAATATATCAATTCAGCTAACTTAAATTCATAATTTTTTATTAATGGTTGTTTTGATATTTCCTTTTAAAAATATTTTAACCTATTTAGTTTTCTGTTTCATATCTTGATATATTATATCTGTTATATATCTTGATATATTTATATTGAAAATGTTCAACTTATACAAAAAAATAATAAATAAATAAATTTAAATATAAATGTATTAATTATTTTACTAAAGATTGTGTGAATTTTATTTAAAATTTATTAAATGTTATGTGAAATAATTATTTAAGAAATCTGCCATTTTGTTAAAAAGCCATTTCAACAGCTTATTATCTTGAAAGAAGTTTTTAGTGATTCAGAGTCCATTTTAAAACAGTAGATCCCATTTTAATTAGCCGTGCACAAAAGACAGCTATAAGCAAACCAAATTTATTTAAAATTTGTAGCCAACATGTTTTATTTTCTGTAATTTTAAAGTATTCTTGAGATGAGAGTTTTTAAGTAAATAGTAATGATTTAAAATTCAAAATATTTGTATTGATTCAAATTTTAAATACATTTGCCATATGTGAATTTAGACTGAAATTTTAATATGTTGTCATTCTTATTGCAAATAATATTTGTATTTTTCACATCTAAATAAGTAATTTTTATGCGAACACATAAATGATAGTCATGCTCATTCATTTACTATGTGTAGTGAAATTGAAATAATTGTATTTCACCTAACTTTAGACTTTTTAATTTCTTATTATTAGTACCTAATATATACTAGTCATTTAACTGAAAGATCTTGCAGAGCAATCTGTAAAGCAATCATTGAATTTGGTGAATTATATGATTTTTGGAATATGCCACCAATCTAATCGTGAGAAATTAATGTGAGGCTTATTTTCATGAACTAAAAATGAGTTTAACTGATAATTCCGAGTTTAGATGCTATATGTGTAGATTTCTTTATAAATATTTGACTCATGGGACTTAAATGTAGTTACAATATTCCCAGCTTGCATGAAATTAATGATAAATCAAATTACGATCTATTTCTTTAACTGCTTCTGGGCAGAGTGTGATAGAATTAAGAGGTTAATTATATGTATGATTTTTTTTAATGTTTGAATATGAAATTTAGGTATATGAATTTAAATATGTTAGTTTTCAAAAATTATATATGACCGGGAAGCGGTGAAGTTAAAAATATGTTTAATAAATTTTCATTTGAATTCTAAATCTAAACTATGAGGGAACTTTTAAATTGTTTCTGCCTCATGTCAAAGTATTGGATTATAATTTTAAGCCTGATTATATAGAAAAAATTTAAAGTAGCATTTTTTGGGATTTTGTTTGAAAAAGTTTTATGAACCATGCTTTATTGAGGTTTAAATATAAGTGAATATAAATTGCTGCATTTATATACTTATGTAGCTTGTGATTTTATGCCATTTTAGTTGTGTATGTGCTGTACTTAAAATTAAATTTTTATACATAGGCCAAATCAGACACAGCAAAGAAGAGGGCGACAATGCTGTGTGAAATGCATTTTCGCAATTTAAGACAAAAGGTTTTACTTTTAAGTAGAACAGAAGAAGCAGCTCGCCAGTTAGAAGTAAGTGCATTGATAATGGTTATTTCATACAGATGTTTAACATTAAATGATAAACTATCAGTTATATTTTATTACTATTTTCTTATTACAAAAAGTTTCAAAATACAATATTGTTTTAATTGTGTTTGTAATTTCTTTAGATAAGATAAAAATGATCTCACAAACTAATTAAATTAAAAGCAAATATTTTTATATAACATTTAACTTGGTAGTTTCTTTATAGTCATGTTGATTTCCTTTGAGAAATTAGATATTTCAATATGAAAATGTTTATAGTTTATAAAAAATATCCAAATTTACTACACGCAAATATTCATTAATAGTATTAAATATTATACTACTTATAAATGAATGGATTGAAAGTCATTCAGATTATATTGACTTAGAAATTAAATTTTTCATACAATGACTTTATTCTAAATTTCAATATATTTTATGTTTTTTCATGAAACATTTTATAACTTTTGAAACGAGTAATACGTAATTTAAAAAAATGTTTTGTTAATAATTAAATGAAAAAATCGGATTATTTTTGGACTGCTCTTTGGATACATTTTCTCTTTTTACTGCTTATGCTTTGTTTTTCACTTTACATTACTGCTTTTGTTGCCATTTTTTACTTACTTTTTCTAAGTTTTAATTTAAAATCTGCCTTGTAATCAGACACTTTCACTTCTACATGACAAAATGTTAACTTGAATATTTTCTGAACGAAACAGCTTAGATCAAACAAAATGCTGTATGTGTTAGACAAGTGTATTTACCTTCTGGTTGCAGCTGAAGTACATCAGCTGAGTCTTGAAATCGTCCAGTGCCATCTGTTATGTATTTTATAAAACAAAAGTTTCATTTCTTTGAAAATGTCATTGTAAGCTTTTCTGATGAATATTTTTATCAGATTATCCACAACAGCATATAATATGTACAACAAAATTTGAAATTTTTTTAGCACGCAATCTGTTTGTTTGCATAAAAATACATTAAAATGTAAATCATTTTTAAATATCAATGACAAAAATTTAATAGTAAAATGTCCATTGCAATATTTTATGGCTTGAAATATGTCATATTTAGATCATTGAATTTCGATATTCACTATAATAAAAAGTAAAAACAATAAATTTATATAAAATTCAGAAGCTTTGTTATTGCATGTAATACATGTAAAATCAACATATTAAAATGTGACTTTTGAAAATTTTTCATAGCTTCACAGAAGAGCTTAAACCATTAGAATCATCCATTCAGTTTGAATGTTTTGTTAGAATCTATTTTGATTTTATTAATGTTATTCCTTTTAATTTAATTAACTATGTAAAGAAAATTGTTATCAATGAAAAAAAAGTTAGTTTTCTTTTCCTTCTCTCTCATAGCTTAGCTTTTGTTGAAGCAAGTTTATTGGAAACAATTTCATGGTAAAAAATTTAAAAAGTTAATTGATTGTTGCTAAGTATCTAATTTATACCACGTGTGTTAAACATAAGAGGTTGGCTTATTAAATAATTAGAAAAAATTTACACTTATTCTTGCTGATCCCTATCAAAAGTATCAGATCTATTCAGTATCAGTGAATGAAAAGAGAAAATAGCATGTAATAGTGGAAAACATTAAAACTCTGCGTAATAAAATTGAACTTAAAAAAATTTCTGAAACATGATTCAGATTAACTTACCTACAGTAAATTATCCAGAAGAAATTGAAAGAACTGACAATTAGTATTAAAATTTTAAACTTCTTTGTCATTGAGCTTTTGTGAAGCAAACATTAGTATACAATATAAAAATTAAACTTCAATTAGAATATGCATGCATAATTGTCAAGCAGTTTTAAAAATATTCAGATATGTAAAAAAATTAAAAAAATCGCTTAAATTGACTTTTGTATTTATTTTTCTTTTGTTTAATCAATATATATATATATATAATTATTTAGTTAACATTTCTGTTTCAGATATAAGTATTCTGATTTTAGCATTGTTTTTGTGCTGCTTCTAAATTTATTATGAATTAATGTAAAGGTGCCTTGTAAACTATTTAAAATTTCTACCAATTAAATACAACATTTTAATAATTAATGGAAGACTTTTTGATATTTAAATCATTTTGATTATTTTAGAAATGCTTAATACCAGCAATATAACCACCTTTAAATCTAACTTAAATAAAAAAAATATTCATGGGCTTTTACAAATTATGTGTCACAGTCATCAAAAAACAGTTGAAGACTATTATGCATGTTGTTATTGTTGGTCAAGTTATTTTCAAAAAACTTTCTTCACTCTGCTTGTGGTCGTACTAGTGGGAGATCGTGATTCCCCAGGATTTTGGCTAGTAAATGAGTGCATGAGCAATGTACATAAATGGAAAGATAGACATTGTTTTTTTTATAATAAGCAAACAATATTTCACAGTTTATTTTTTCAACCATCAATATAAGACACAAAAATATAATTATATTTACTTAGAGCTCTGCAGCAAGGAAAAGATGCACCTTGTAAAAAGGGTTTAGGCCGTAAAAATCAAGGAATTCTTGTTGTGGCAGGGGAGATGATTCACCAAGGAGCTAGGCCTTATGGCGAAACGTGGCATGAGTCATAGGGAGAAGAATTACTGGTAAATGAGGCATGTATTTTGCAGGGACAAAATGCTGTAATGTCTGATACATCAAAATCAGCGATGAATGGATGCCAAAGATGTAGAAGGTTGAACTAGTGTGAGGTATACAACAGGTTGTCCTTAACCTAGGGTCGTGGAATAGGATGTAGACAGTCAATGCTGGATCTAACTCATGACAGAAGGATGCTACCAGTCTTCACAAAATCGGATCTGGATCAATCAACAATTTGAGGCAAGATAACTTGGAAAGCAGCTCCAACAGGAAAGGCACTACAGAGCTGAAGCCAATTCATTCTATTCTCCAATTCGTTGCTAAAGGCTGTGAGACCCTCGATGAATTAGACGACGGAAACACCAGCACCGCAGATGAGAGAAGAAGACTCGAGAATACTGGAAGAAGCAGAGAGCATGCTAGTATAGAATTTACTAGAAAATTTCATCATATTGATTCGAAGATTGATTAATACTGTTTCAGCTCTCTAGTCAAGAAAGAAAAATCACGGCAATAATGCTTCAACTTCCGTCCATGTGGTCTTGCAGGTGAGAGAGAAAGGGGAATTCTCTAATACAGGGGAGAAACATTCTGCTGCCAACGGTTGTAAAAGAAAAGTTTAGGAAGTAGCACAACAAGAGGGAACTGCAAACAGCATCAGCAAATGAGAAGTTGGCAAGGGCAGGAATTATGTGAAGTAACATCACATATATTACAGATTTATATTGGATAAGTTAAATTATTAAAATCACAGTAATATTTACTTTATAAATAACTGAGAGCACCTCCTGAGAAAATGACTCCATGAAAACTCATTCTGATTACAAATATGTTTCTTTTAGAATTTATATGAACTTGGCCTTGTGAATTTTTCTTATTTTAAATTCTTCAATGTTGCATTGTCAAGTTGAAACATGATTGCATTCTATGTGAATTTTTTAAGTTGCAGAATGTCTTAAAAGTTTAAACTATTTCCTTTAGTTTCAAATTATAAAATTTTAAAGTTAGAAAATTTGCTAAAGAAATGCTTGCAGAAATTTAAAACTATGTAGTATAGTAAGGAAGAGTTACAAGATATTTCTTTAAAATTATAAAATAAGGGAATAAGTGTAGCATTCTTAAAAACGAAAGTAAGAAGAACACTAAGTTCGAGACTATAAGAGTGTTTACAAACAGAACAATTTGATAATGTCAATACTTGTATGTGTGTATAATTGTGTCGTCCCATTTTTGAATAAAATAATTATTACCTTTCGGCTGCTTCAATATAAAATATACTACAATAAATTGGCAACGAGAAAAAACAAAAAAATCATGGATGTAGAACAATTATAGCTGGTTTATTAAAGGTAATTACCACAAGTAATGATTGACTTGCAGATCTTATTTTGAAACGAGAAGTAAGTAAGGATATTCCAGATCATCAAGAAAAGGTACCATAACATTTTTATCAAATTTGGAATGTTTTAATTCTTCAACAGAAACATTTTTGCGATATAAACAAAGATTTCAAAATTATTTACAAATCAAAAATGTTTTCAAAGATAAAGATTTGTGTGTCAAAATACTACTAAACTGTGCATTGGATCTGAACATTGAAATCTCTTGTGTTTTTTAATTGCACCTAAAATTCCAAATGATTTATCGTATGATGAAATAGTTTCTGTTTTTGAAAAGCATTTATGTCCTAAATCTAATGTTATTGTCGAACAACACAGATTTCTATCTCGTTTTCAAAACGAAAGTGTTTCTGATTATGTTGCTGCATTTCAAAAATTTACTTCTACTTGTGATTTTAATTGTGAATGTGAAAAATCTGTTGCTAATTTATTTTTGAGAGCACAGTTTATTAGAGGATTTAAAGATGACTTTGTTCGAGAGAAACTTAATGGTTTCAGATCTAACATTCGATGTAGCTGTTGAACAAGCTTTAGCCTTAGAAGCTTCGAAAATAAACAACCGTGAATTATCAAAACAAAATTTTAGTGGAAAATCAGACGAAGTTAATAAAATTTTAAGAACTCGAAGTACTTATAAAACAAATCACTCAAATGTTACAAAGCGAGATTTTTCTCAAAAACGAAACAGGTCAAATTCTCGACATAGATTTTCATTTTCGTGAACTTGCTATTTACAAACATGCTTACGGTGTGGACGTTCAAATCACCTTTCTCGAGAATGTCGTGCTGACATAACAAAATTATACTGTACACTTTGTAAGCGAAAGGGACACGTTCATAAAGTCTGTTTATCAACACTGCTGAAAAATAAAAAGGCCAGTGAAATTCAATCTGTTGAAAAAGATGAATATGTTACAGATATTAATTCAGTCAATATTTTTTCTAATAGGACTAAAGTTGTTGATATTTTCAAATTTGCAACTGACTCTGAAAAATTCTGGGTTAATGTGCAGATAGGTGGGAAAATACAAAAATTTGAAGTCGATTCCGGCGCAGGATTTTCACTTTAACCTAAACAAGCTTTCGATTTACTGAATTTAACAAAAGTTTTACAACCTACAGGCGTGAAGTTTCGATCTTACACTCACGGAATTTTCGAACCATTAGGCTTTGTCAAAGTTAGTCAAATATAAAAATCTCACAAGTACAGAAACTTTGTATATAGTTCCAGATATGTATACACCATTGCTAGGAAGAACATGGATTCGACATTTAAAAATTTATCTAATGTCAAAAAGTGTAACCAACCTGAAGAAATTCAAATAAATACTGTCAATATTTCTTATATTATTGATAACATTATAAAACAATTTCCTACTGTGTTTGAACAAAAAGTGGGAAATATGCCTAATTTTACATACTCATTAAAACTCTGAGAAAATTTGAAACCTGTATTTTTAAAAGCGAGAGAAGTACCTTTTGCCTTATGCGAGAAAGTTGATGAAGAACTAAAATACTTGAGCAAGATCAGATAATTACAAAAGTAGATTGTAGTGACTGGGGTTCGCCTCTTGTTGTTATACCCAAGCCGTAGATGGTAGTGATCGATTATGTGTTGACTATAAAGTAGCTGTGTAAACCATCAACTACAAGGTGCACATTATCCAATCCCAAAGGTAGATGAAATACTGAATATACTTTGGAACTCTAAATTTTTCTGCACTCTAGACTTATTCAAACCATATTTACACATAGTGGTAGATGACGAAAGCAAGGTAATTCAAACTATATATACTCATCAAGGAACTTTTCAAATAAATTGTTTATCTTTTGATATCAAATCTGCTCCAAGTGAATTCTGCAGAATATTAGATCAAATATTAATGGGTCTACCAGTTGTATCTACGTACTTTGACGATATTATATTACATGGAGAAACATTTTCAGAATGCCATGATCATCTGATTGAATGCTTGAAACGTCTTCAAAAATTCAATATGCATGTAAATAGTTCAAAATGTCATTTTTTCAAAGACAAAATTTCATATTTAGGCTATGTAATCCAACAATATGAAATATCAAAATGCCCAAAGAAAACAGAAGCCATTATTCATGCTCCATGACGAAAAATATCGAAGGATTGAAACGTTTCTTAGGAATGGTTACTTATTATTCTAAATTTCTCCCAAATGCATCATCTCTGACTTATCCTTTAAGACAACTTCTAAAGAAAAATAAAAATTCCACTGGTCTTCTAACTGTGAATCTACTTTCATTAAATTAAAAAAGTGGATTTCTAGCTATTGGGTTTTGATGCCATACAACCCAAATTTACCACTTATTGTTGCTTGTGACGCCATCCCAACAGGCATCGATGGAGTTCTATCCCACATAGTAAATGTTATCAAGAAACCAGTAGCCTTTACATCTAGATCCCTAACAATTTCTGAACAAAATTACAGTCAACTAGATCGTGAGGCATTAGCCATTAAATTTAAAATTCAAAAATATCGAAACTACATCTATGGTAGAAAATTTACACTAATAACTGATAACCGCATGTTATATAGAATTTTTCATCACGATAGTAAAATACCTTCTATGACATCATCCCGATTACTAAGATATGCAGCATTTCTTGGTGAATATAATTATAAAGTCCAACATAGAAAAAGTGAAGAAAATCAGAATGTCGATTATCTCAAGAGCATCACTAAAACTTAAAGATCCAAATATCTTACAAGACGATGATATTATTCACTGCCAGACTGTTAACCAAATTACAACTTCTTCCATTACGTTTGAGACAATTTCTAAAGAGACAGAGGATGATCCAGAATTGTCAGTTTTAAAATAAGAACTTTTATCAGGTAAGAAATATGATTATGAATGTTCATTACAAGATGGAGTAATTTTTAAATGATATCGAGTGTACATTCCTGAAAAACTTCGAACAGAGATATTAAAAGAACTTCATCACACACATTTAAGAATAATCAAAATGAAGAATCTAGCTCGAAGATACTGTTATTGGAAAAACATCGATTGAGATAGAGCAATTAGTTAGAGAATGTAGAAGTTGTGCATAAGTAAAAGATAATCCTGAAAAAATATCAAATCATCATTGGGAAGAGCCATCATCAAATTTTGAACAAATACATATTGACTACGCTGGACCTTTCTTGGGATATCATTTTTTGATAGTAATGGATGCAAGATCAAAATGGCCTGAAGTTAAAATTCTACAAAGCTCTCCATCAGCTATTTCAACAATAAGGTTATTAAAGGATATTTTCAGTGTGCATGGATTGCTTCAAGTCCTTGTATCTGACAATGCCTCTATATTTACATGTACCGAATTTACAGAATTTTGTGAGGAATATGGAATTATTCATAAGACAATAGCTCCAGTTCATCCTGCAACTAACAGGTTAGCTGAACGTAATGTAAAAACCCTTAAACAGAAATTAAAGTCAATGTCTAATGAAAAGAACTCAATACCCGAAAAGGTAAGAGAAATTTTATTTCATTATCAAGCAACTCCATTACAATCCGAAAAAACTCCTTCAGAATTGTATCTTGGACTTCAAATTCGAATTAAACAAGATTTATTACATCCACCAAGTAAGGGATTTAAATACACATATATTTCACCTACTATTCCAAATCATAGAATTTTAAGTGTGGGAGATCGTGTACAATCACATACTTATGCCAACAATAAGCTGTCATGGAAATTTGGCATCATTAAACAAAGAACTAGTAAATTACACTATTTAATAAAACTCAATGATGGGAAAACTATAAAAAAAACACATAAATCAATTGAGGAAAAGTGAGGTTCCTAAAATTCCAAGAGTTACATTTTCCCCAAAGCCTGATGTCATCTATCCGAGGAAATCGCTTCCTACTGGAAATCATTTCGACCCCATGCCATCAGAAGTTCAAATTGCGAAGAATTATGGTAAGCTAGTATCTGGTGTTTCTCTAATGGTTCCGGTACTCCACGAAGTCCTCCTGTTCGAAGGTCAGCAAGAATACGACAATCACCACGTTATCTATCGGACTACTTAATTTAAGTGTGGAAGAATGTAGCATTCATAAAAACGAAAGTAAGAAGAACACTGAGTTTGAGACTATAAGAATGTTTACAAACAGAACAATTCGATAATGTCAATACTTGTATGTGTGTATAATTGTGTCGTCCCATTTTTGAATAAAATAATTATTACATTTCGGCTGCTTCAATATAAAATCAGGATTTGGATACTATATATGTTTTGTGTGTTTGTGTCTACACATATTGCTATATCAAGTGTTAGATTCATACAAAATTGTAATCTTTATTGAATTTGATGACTTATACTAAGCTTTGTGATTTTGTTAAATTAATTTTTCGTTTTTGCAGAGCACTAAACTTAATTCAACATCTGGACACGTTGAGGAGTTTCAAGTGAGGGAAGACTTAATGGGTCTTGCTATTGGAGCTCATGGTTCTAATATTCAACATGCTAGAAAACTAGAAGGTATAACTGGAATTGATTTAGAAGAATCTACTTGTACATTTAAAATTTATGGTGATGTAAGTTATTTATGACACTCTTCTCAGTATTTATCTTATCTCTGCTTTGTGTGACTTTTAACTTTTAATTAAAATAATAGACCGAAGAAGCAGTCCACAAAGCTAGGTGCATTTTGGAATACTCTGAAGAGCTAGTTGAAGTTCCACGTGCACTTGTTGGTAAATATATTTTATTCTTTTATTTTCTTAAGTTTCATATAATTTTAATTTTTTATAAAAATATTTATTTGGTTTTCCTATTGAAAATGTAATTTAGTAGCTATTGACCCTTTTGGTTTATCTGACAACCATGTTGTAGGGTGAACTTGTTTTGCCTAAGTAACTGGACAGGCGTGCTTTGCTGTTTATAGTAGGGCAAATTTAAACATGCCCATGGCATTCTTGTTGATAGTTAGAGTGATTTGTAACAGTTGTAAAAAGATATTTCTTTCAGTTCTTCAGGTAACCTTTCTTAACATTTTTCATTATCACATTCATAATATATTTTATGAGGATAAGTTTCAAGAAAAGAGATTTCAAGAAATATACTGATGATTATAGTGAATTACAAGATGACTGTCGTTATGATTGTAGTGTTGTAGAAAGTCATATTGAAAAGTGAATCTATTAAATGATACCCAGATTTCATAGATGCTCTAACACTTATCAAGTAGTTATAGTGGAAGGTTTAAGGGAGAATCATCAAAGGAATGGACATAAAAATGGGGAAGGTGTTACTGATATTAAATGATTCTTTGCAGTTCCCCAGGTCAATTTTGTGTTTTATCATAAACTGAAGAATATTGCTGTAGGAATAAAGACTTTTATAATATTATAATAGAGATGAATAGATGTGCTAATCAAATAAAAATGATTTTGTAAAATTTCTTCAAGTGAATTTATCCAAGAGATTTATGAAATTCTACTGTTTACTATAAATTTAAAAAACTATTCTTAATAGTAACTATTTTGAAGTATTAAATACTATGCATATTTAATTTTATACTGATTTAGTAATGGTTAAAATTATAAAATATGTGGTAACTATTTAAAAAATTATCAGGATCCCAATTAATTGTAAAGTAAAAGAAAAATATACTATGTGACACTTTAATAATGCAATGCAATGGAATGGCCATACAGTGATGAAACTTGGCAAACAGATATGGCAATGAACAATAAGTGATGTTTTTTTAAATAATTTTCATACTGTTGAGAAAATAGCATCCACTGAGTAGGTTGCAAGACCACTGTGGATGATACATGCAGCAACAGGTCTGTGTGAGAGTACAAATGCTGTGCTGTAGAATGTCTTTCCATTCCATGTCAATATGTTTGATTTGTGAGAGATTAAAGAAATGAACATGTAAATGTTTTTTTAATAAAGTAAAGCGTTTTGAATGTTTAATGTATATTTACTTAAATACTTATGTGTGTATATTTGTATTTCTATATATTTAGTCATGAAAAACCAATTATCATGATTCTGAGAAGTTGAAATAATGCTAAGAATCTCTACTTGAAATCATAGTAAATTAATTTACCCATAATACAAGTGCTATTTTTGTATCAGAAAGTGACTTTTCTTATAAAATTACTATATGTATTTTTCCATAATTTTCAATCATTCTGAAACTTTTTTCTGGCTTCAGTAAAAAATTTATTTTCCTGTATTAGGGCAAAGCTTTATTGAAACGATTTGTGTTTAAATACTGTCATTCCTATGACTTTTAAACTATCTATTTCAATTTATTTCATTTTTATATTAAAAAAAAAACCATGTTTTAAATTTTTATTTCGTGTAGTAAATCATCATTAAATATATTTATTTTTCTTTATCTCATTATAATTGTCACTTTCTTATTACCTTTTATGAGTTTATCAGTAAAAAATTTTCTAATTGTTTACAATTTATAATCGACTAAAAAATATTTATAAATTCAAAATTATAAACACTGCATTAAAATGCACTGTAATTCACATTGTAGTTTAAAGAATTCATTCAACAATTAACTGATAAATAGTTAATTTATTTTTTAATAAATTTATATCTTTTTGCTTTTTAATGATGTTTTATATCTTGATATAGGTAAAGTAATTGGGAAGAATGGTAGAATTATACAAGAGATGGTTGACAAATCTGGTGTTGTACGAGTTAAAATAGAAGGTGATAATGACAATCAAATTCCAAGGGAAGAGGTGAAAAACTTTTTATTAATATTTAGATTTTTAGGTTTTTTTATTTTATTAAAATTTCATTTAAATGTTGTTAAAATGTCTCCCTCTAAAGTAAATTATTCTATATTTCCTTATTTATCATTAAAATTACTAGTTTGATCATTACATTCTTTAACTGGATAACCATTTATTTTTATGCAATTTCTCATATTTAGTTTTTTAAAAGGGAAATTGTTTCTAGAACAGAATATTGCTTTTTTTAAATACAGTAAGTTAGTTTTAAGGAATATTTAAAACTTAATTCATTATAATTTGCTTTTGAGGAATGTGAATGAATGTTCATCAACAATGTCTCTAATTTGATTGCTTAATAGAATACTTCTGTAACCTATTCTTGGGGAATGATGCTACTTTCAAATATTTTTTAAAAAAATCTTTAACTAACTTCAACTTTTTAAAGATATGTATTGACTTGGACAATGAAGTAGGTATCTTCTTTTGGTTCAATTTGTTACAGGTTCAAAAATCTTATTTACATATGATAATGTTGTATAAATTTTTCTTTATTGCTTAACAAAAGACAGTTAATCAAATGATTGGGAGATGGAAACAATTTTGTATTCTATTTTTAATTTTTATTCATTTTAAGAAGTAAAGAAATGGAGGATTGTTATTCTAATTACAAAAATTTTTACTTTCTGATTTTGGCATGTACTTTAGTGATGCCAATAAAAAATGGTATTACATGAAATTGAAGTATTCTAAGCATTTTTTAAGAAATTATTTTGCAATAGAATTTTACAGATAATTGTCATTCTTACACCACTTTTTTTACAACATTTAAAAATGTTCTCTTTGACAAATTGGTCCTAATCAATAATATTAATTAAAAGTTGTGAAAATTTTAATTTTAATTTGTCCAGAATTATAGAATTTGTTACACCTTCACCAAATAAAATTTCTTATTGTTATTTTAGTTACTAATTTTCATCTTATTTATTTCGAAAGTATTTGACGCATTGCAGAGTTAATGAGGCTGCAGTGTCCTCATTGGTTAGGGCATCATTTTCATTGTCAAAAAGTACTGAGTTTGCATCCCCACTTAACCAACAATCTTTTATGTCCTCTAAAAGCAGCTGGGATGTTAAATTGGTCATGGCTCCAAGTGAAATAATACCTCTGAGATGGAATATCAAATTTTGAAGGGTTCTCCCCCGCTGCTCTCTGCCTTAGAATTATGAAGACTCCCACCTGACAACTTCCATTTAACTAATTGAGTTCAGTACAGAAATATGCTAGTTGTGCTCACTCACAATGCAGAATTGTCATTAGTGTTGGTAATATGTTTTTAGTATGTATATTTTTATTTATTTTACAGATTTGCTGTTTGTTAAGATTTTTCCGTATTTAATACGGATTTCTACTCTTCTTTACGGAGTTACGATGATCTTAACGAAATTATGGAAAATAGATTTCTCTCTCGATCTCTAATAATGATCCTTTTTTGTCATGTACAATTATATTATTATTATTGTATTATAGCGATTAAAATTTGTGAAGGTTAAAAATAAATTACTAATTTAGTGTTAAAATTGGATTAAGAAAAATATGCCTGATATATTAAAAAGTAGAACTGCTAAGAGCGCGCATACAGGTGATCATCGACTAAAAGTGAACTTAAACATCTTGTAGTTTCCTTTCTCTTGAGCAGAGTATAGATAGAATACTTGATTGGTGGGAAGCACTACAACATTTCTTTTCAAGTCAAACTGAAAGTCAATCTCAATTACAATTTATACAAAGCTGATTTACAAATCCATTATCAAAACTGTATTTTTTATTTTTGTCATCTGTTCTTCCCATATTTACTTCATTAAATGAACAGTTACAACAAGAAGCTCATCAAATATATACCTTGAAATGAAAATTTAACAGTCTGTGATTAGTTATTGTTTCTAGATTTATAAAACCATCCACTATTTGTGATACCAGTAATTTAATGGATTTGAAGTGGGAAAAAAGAAAAATCAAAAGGAGGATTGTGATTTAGCAATTGGTGGTAAAACTAGAGTATTTTTGGAATCATTAAATTTAAGTGAAACTGAGACTTCTTTTTATGAATCAGTGAGGCACTTTTATTCCACTGCCTATTCGTATATCATTAAGTTTACTCTAAGTGAGGAATTTTTAGAACACGTTCAGGCAGCTGATGTTAAATTACGAAAAGATGTTAGATTTCAATCTATTCAATGTTTATCATCCTTGCTGAAATTTAGTGTGGAAGAGCTGGACAAATTAGAAGCCGAATTTTTCCTCTATCAAAATGAAGCTTTTACAATTGGAAATGGTGAAAGAAATGGAGGAAGTTTGGCGCAGAATTTCTTTAATGAAAACAGATAATGGAAAACAGAAGTATGAAATTTTAAGCAAACTGATGAGTAGTATTTTAACTGTTCTTCATAGCAATGCTGGAACTGAAAGAATCTTCAGTGTAATAAAAAAAATATGACTGAATTTTGGCCAAATCTCAGTACAGAGTGCTTAAATTTGCTCTTAATTGAGATAATAAAAAATATTTCAGACTCAAAATTGTGTTATCAGAGAGAATTTTCTCAAACAGAAATCAGTATGGCTAAGAAAGCTATAACACAAAATTTGTGATTGTCATTTATTTCTATTTATCATGTCATTTATTTAATCTCAGTTAACAGATCAGTATACTATGTTAGTTTTAAATAAAAAGAATTTTTCTTTTCAATATCAATGCTTTCTTTTTCCTGTAATTATATAAAAATCTGTGCTGTACTCTGAGGTAAGGCATTTAAATTTAAAAGAATCATTTACTTTCTTAATTGAAATATTTCTTTTTATATTTATTATGAATAGATGATCATTTTATTTTTTAACATGGGTTGCCTTAAAAGTATTAATTTTATGCACATAAGTGTATTCTTAATGTAAACCACGTGTTACTGAAAAAGTTACTGAATTTTTTTTTAAAGGTTACTGAAAGTACTGAAAATATGTCTGATTAGTACTGATTGGGATGCTCAGAGGTTGGCATCTATGATTTTAGTATTTTTCTGTGTTTTCCCTAAACATCTCGGAATAACTTTGAATATTTTTTTCAGATTTTTATAAGTGCTTAATTTTTTAACACATCATAAAAGTTTTATCTTTTTTTCCCTAGAATTCATTTCTAGTGATTGAAATGCTATTTTTATAAATATTTTGACTTTTTTAAAAATACTCTTGCTAAATATTTTTCTGTGTTTTTTACATCTGTGTACAATTTGATTTGCAATAATCCTGAAATTGATAGTATTATTCAAGTATAAAATCTGCCTAGTTTGGTTAAGATATATTTAATGTAAAAATCTTACTGAGGAATTAAAGCTAAAAATGTTTTCTTTCCGGCTTCCTGTATTAGACTTTAACATAATCTTATATTTGTGGTATATTTGTCCTATTACTGTGACACCCATATTGTAGCAGAGTAGTTAGTGCTCTGACTTTCAGTACATCAGCTTGTCTATTTGATTCTCACCTCTGTCATGCATACTTTAAAGTTTCTGAATGCCTTTTAAACTATAGGACCTGTGATCAAATAATCCATCGTGCTGCTATGACCATGAACAAGCCAAACCAAAATTTATCCAGGTGGTATTTTGACATAGTGAGGAGCAGTACTTTTTGACCATGTAAATATACAATTGTATGATTCCACATACTTTTGGAGAATGCTTGCCTATTTTCTTCTAATTTACATAGTATTTTGATTTTCAAATTTTCATTATTTTATGACTATCATAGAATTCTAATTCCAATGATAAAAACTGTAGTTAATTTTTTAAATTTATTCCAATACATATCTAAATGCATTCATTCTAAATCTGTTTTATCAAATTTGATCAGTTTTATTTTATAAACTGTGTTTTTCTTTGAACTATATGTAGTACTTTTGCATAATTGGAACAGTGCATAATTAAACTTTTTATATCAAATTTGAGGTAAGATGTTTTTATTTTTTTAATTTAAGTAAATTTGATGCTAATAAATTACAAGATTTCATTTTACATTGATGTACATATTCTGTAATATTTAATTTTTATGATATTATGTAGTAAGTAGTTTAATAATACAAATGTATTATTAAGATTCTGCTTGTTAATAATATATTTGTATTTTGTATAATATTATTGCTCTTTATTACAATTTTTCAAGATTTCTCTTTTCTTGAAATACTTTTGTATAAGAAAATGTGCTTCAGTGTTTGGTTTATTTAATTTCTGAAAATTAGAAATTGTTATATAAATATTAAGCAAAGTCACTATTAGTGCAATTTTTTTTTTCAATAATAGAGACAAATAGGTTGTAGAATTGATGTACTATATTTACTTTAAAAATATTATAATTTTGAATTACATTACAAAAGAAAAATCCTAAGGTAAATAAAATGTGAGTTATTTTTTCACAGTAAATTTTATTTCTATTTTTGAAGTCCTGGCAAAATTTTATTCAGCAGTCACTTTAATAAGGAGCGAGTATCAATTTAAAACTAATTCTGAGAAAGAAATGAAAGAGGGCAATATTAATTTTGACAGTATTAATTTTGATTATATCATTTGAGGAAATATTATAATGCATGAACATTCATCCTGATAATGCATTAATGTTAAATGTATAATTAATTTCAACAAATTTGTTCTGTAATGCAGATATACACATTCACAATTTATTTTTACCTTTTGATTATTAGTGTTTTGATTTAAAGTAGAGTGCCATGTGAAAAATCTTGATTTAAAATAGATGTGATTTCAAAAGTTTCAAATCATTGATTATAGTTTGTAGACATTTTAGCAAAAAAAATTTAAGCTATTTTTTAAAAATTTTAACAAACTCAAGTTTCTTAATAGTCAATTCTTTAATAGTCAAGTTGAAAATCAAAAATTCATCATTGGCTTCATATGAAATGATTTTAACTGTTTTTAAATGACTTCTTGATGATGAATCTTTTGAATGTTCACTTTATGTAAAATTATTTGGAAATTAGTTCATAACTGAAAGGTGAAACTTTAGAATGTGAATTCTAAAATTTTCAAATATATTAAATGTTTAAAATTTTGAAAAACATGTTTGCATTGTCAAAAATTAGTAATGATCAAAATTTATTTGTTACACTTTAAGTTATATACCAATAACCTGTATTTTGAAGAGTGGATTTTATTTGAAGGATAATGTTGTAACAATTTTAAATCGACTAATAGGTTTTGTTTGAAATATCTAATACTGTTGTATATAGGCAGTAAAACATAATTGTATAGCTGATTTCTAGTGCAAATTCAATATTTCCATTTCATATTAAATTATTATCAGTGCAAATTTTTAAGCTTGCTACCATTTTTTGAATTGAAATAGTAATTTCTATTTTAGATTTTTTTTTTTATGTCTTGGCTTTAAAACAAATTTTAAATATATAATTGATTTTTAGGTGCCCTTTGTTTTTGTTGGAACTGTTGAAGCAATTAGTAATGCTAAAGTACTTTTAGAGTACCACTTAGCGCATTTGAAAGTGAGTCTCTTTGGTCAATTTGTTCTTATGTTTGCTATCCTACTTTTTTTATTTGAAAATGATTTAATAAGATATACCTTTCTTAGGAAGTTGAGAAACTGCGACAAGAAAAGCTTGAAATTGATCAGCAGCTGAGAAGTCAAGTTGGATTGGTGTCTAATTATCCTGTTTCACGACGTGGGGGTTATGATAGACCCTACATTGATAGGGAAGGAAGCTCTAATAGAAATAATCTTCCACGAGGAAGGGGTCGTGGTGGTGGGCCAAATCGACGATGGAGTGGTACAGATAACAGATACCCAAATAATCAAGGTTCAAAGTACTGCATTCATTTATACACATTGTGTCATGTGCTGTTAAAAGTTTGTTTTTAAGAGTTTCTCTGTTTATTCTTGGTGTGTATTTGTTTCTTTGTACTGTACATTCCATGTTCTGAAAAATAGAATTATTAGAACTGTTAAGTTTATAAATGTATTAACTCATGAATAACATATAAAGTGTATATTTTTAACATATAAAGTGTATATTTAATACAATTTATATGTTAAAATCATTCATGAGTTTGAATAACTAGCCTGTTTTACTTCAATAAATTGATTTTCAAATATGTTGTATTGCCTAATGAATGGTAAAGAAATTGTGATTTCCATTTTCTACATAATCAATGTTGTAAATTCTTTTGAATGATTTTCCAATCAAGCTTTTTTCAAACAGTTGTTAAAAACTTTTTTAAATCTCTATTTTTCCCCCTAATCGTACCAAGTGATTTAGTTTGATTGAAAGATTTGAAACAAAACTTTCATAATAAAAGTTATCACACTTCTATAACTTTTCAACATTGTTGAAAAATTTTACTGGTGCATTTAAATGATTGATAGGCTTTGGGCTTCAGTTCAAAAGTTTTTAGATTTTACTCCCACTGTATGTGCCAACCTTGCAGCACTTGATTAGCGCTCCGGCTTCACCGGTTTCGTATTTTTAATGCTTCCATGATTACAATTTGAAATCTTATCCACACTGTTAGATGCTTCCAACACTAATACAATTCACTTTTCTTAAAAAATCTCTTAAGTTTTGGAATCTGCTGATCAATTAGACTAGGTGACAATGATTTATTATATACTTATGTGATGATACATATATATCTCATGTACATTTAGTGATTCACACACAATAGACAGTTTAACATAAATAGTTTCATTTAAAAATGATTCAGGTACACTTTTGTAGAGTTGCAGTTTTTGATTATAAATTGTGTCAATATTGTCTGCTTAATATTTTCAAAATGAAGTTCTCTGTCCTCATTGACATGCACTAAAGAAAATTTCTAGTCTCAATTTTTAATTTCAGCATTAACATTTCTTTATGGCTTTTTATTAAAATGTTTCAAAACCTTAATATGTATTTTATTGTACTTGTGTGAGAGAGATAAAATTGTTATTCTCTACTTTCAAGCAATTTTCTCATAAAGTACTTTGTTTGATAGAAGAAAAATATTTCTAATCCTATGAAATCATGTGTCTGATGTTAGTGGAACTTCTTTTAACTAAATATACATCAGATATTTTTCTATTACAAAGAAAATGTACTCTCATTAGAACATTATAATTAACATTGCTGTTAAATAATTTTTTTATAAATTTAGTTTACGCAAGCATGACTAGGCACTTTTATTTTCTTATTATAAGGTGTAACTTAATAAATGTGAATATTTATATATAGATTTCTGTTTTCTCAGTTTTGTTATTTTTTAGGCCATCGACATTTTGCTGATCGTACTGATAAAAATTCTGATTTACCGCCTCGACAAAGAGGGCGAAATGATAGGCGTCGGGTAACTGATGAAGATGAATCTGTACTCGATAGTCATGAAGTTTCAAGTGTTGCTAGCATGGATCAAGGTAAAAATGAAAGAAGTTTATGCAATACATTTCCTATTGAAATAAGATTGCAGACAATTTGAATAAGTTTGTTCCTTTCATTCACTATTCATCAAGATCTTTATGAGTAGCAAATAATAAATAAACCGTTTTATTTTATATGAATCAACAAGTAACTTCCAGCTACAGGCTTAACTAATTTTTTGTAAATTCTAAATCTTGCTTATTTTGAATGTGATATCATGGCTTATATTTAATTCTCTAATTGCGATTAATAAGAAATTTTTGCACTATCATTTTGCTTAGCATTCTTGTTCAACAGTACATGAGTTTGAATCACACTTTGAGTGAAAGTTGTTTGTAATTGGGGTTGGAATCCACTTTAAAATGTAGATCAAAATCCAGTTAGAGCTTTATGTAAAGATAATTGGTTTCAATTTTTTAAAATTTGGAACACCAACCACATTGTCCATTTTTTATGCCATAATTGAAACATTTCAAATGCTAAAATTAGTGATGTATTATATTATAGGCTTTAAGAAACTAGAAATTACCATTCAAAAGTCACATTCCTAAAAAATTGAGGTAAATCTCTCTTATGTCATTATATTACTGAGATATTGACGATTCCTATTCCTTCCAATTCACAAATGTAAAGTTTAAACCCTCTTGGAAATCGCGTAAATACCAGGGGTGTTTGTGCTCCGGGGAAACCCTGGGATTCCGGGGATTTTAAACTTCGATACCCGGAAATTCCAGGGATCGTCGTTCAAAAGGAAGTAGGAATAATAATGAATTATTTATTTTGATCTAGGTAATTTTGTTTGCTTTGAAAGCAGAAAACGCAATAATTAGGTCATTCAATACTTCATAATCGTAATTTTTCGTTTCTCCCCCCCCCCTTCTTGAAACTCCAAAATGTCAGTAGTAAGTCCGTAATAGTTTCTGGGGATTTTTTGGTGCCACAAACACCCCTGAAATACATAGTATGCCATAATAACAAAACTATAGTTGTATATCTGCTTTTCAAAGTAGAAAATCCTGGATCCTATTTTAGTTGCTATTAATGATTTCTACATGTTTATTTGTTAAAAGTGAGAGTTTGAGAATTATCCAAGTTTTATTTGATTAATGAATAATGCCTATAAACTATAATAAGATGTATGTATGGACTATGTATCTTACAGTATTACAGTCATACATTGTCACTTCCAGTCTAATGCCGAGCTGGCAACCAAATGCTTAGCGGTGTTGCCTACTGCTCAACAGTTTATGGGTTTTAATCCCTCCTTAGGCATGCATGTTTGTAGTGGTTTGAAATCCACTTTAAACCATAGGTCCTGGTCTAATTAGCCTTCTTGTGCAAAATATGACTGTTTAGCAACAAGAAACTTAACCAAACTTTCAGTTTAAATACTTAACTTCTCTATATTGTGTTATATATAAATGAATTAGTGTTTTATTGATCATTAATACTTGTACCATACTCAACTATTATACACACAACTGCATGTTATTTCCTATATAAGGTGAGAATATTACATTTTCTTAATGATTATGAAATACGATATGGTAATGATTAAAATTTCATAATTTTATGAATACTATATTGTCTGCTGTAATTTTATTGTGTTTATTTTTATGTTCTAATAATTTTCATTTATTTAAATTTTAGAGAGTGTCTCATCTCTTGAAGGTTCTCGTAATCGACGAAGGAGAAAAAAGAAAAAGCCCAAATATCCTGCTGAGAACAACAATGTAACAGAAGATTATAGAAGTTCTGGCTTCTCTGAATTATCGACACAAGCCTCATCAGATAGGTCACAGAATAATTCTTTTCAAAGTCCTTCAGAACCATGTGTAAATGGTGATGATGTGAAAGTGCTAAAAAATGGTGGAGCACATTCTTTGCCAAAGCAGCAAAGGGAAAAACATCTCCCTAGATCAAGTAATGGACCCAATAAAACTGAATTATCTGCATCAAAAGAAACTTCAGTAGTTAATGGTACAACTTAAAAGAGTTTAAATTTTGTTATGTGCTTTTGTTTGAAACAAAAAATTTTTGTTTATTTTTCTTTCCAATTTTTGAAAATTTAGGTGAAATTTAAAAATTAGAAAGAGTTGTTTATTTTTTGTATTCACATTGATTGTGCCTAAAAATGTCTCGCTTTCATTTTATTTTTTAAATTTGATGTCAGTTTGAGTTTCATTAAGTTTATTCTTTAAAATTAGATTTTGTTGCCATATTATATGTATATTTATTTAAATGGTTTTAACAAAGCTATTTGATTTAAAGCTTTCTGTAGTGTTCATGAAAATCTTATTTCAATTATAATATCTTAGTTTTGAATAACTTTAAATGTTTTGAAAGAAATTAACATTACTTTTAAAATGTGTATCTTTTGAATTACTTGAAGCATTTGCTTGCTAATGTGTTACTTTTTTACTTACTGATATGAGTATATTGATTATAGAATCAAAATTTCTATTTAGGTTTTGTCTTCTGCAAATGTATGGATTGATTAGGTTTATTTTAATATAGGGAGTGTGATATTTCATTTCTATTAACTACTTAGAATGTGCCTTGTAATGTAAATAATATAACGTTCAGATGTTATTTTTCTCTAATTTTAATCTGAAAGTTTTCAGAATTTAAGGAGTTAATATCTTTAGCAAAGTTAATAAAATCAATTACCATCAATAATATTTCTAGCATTGTTATAATGCCCTCTCTTTTATAATATACAACTTAATCTTTAGACTATATGCAAAATGTGAAGAAGATCATAAAATTAAAAATATTTGTCCTTAGTTATTTATGTGTCAAAAACGGCTTTATTAAGAAAATTGCCATTATGCATGAATGCTAAAAACAAGAATAACCTTTCTTGAAATTTTAATTGGATAACAGCTCACTGTGTGGAATTTAATATTAGCTGTATTGCATTGTGTGTTCAAGCTTTCAAAATAAAATTTATATGGCTACAAAAAGTGTTCAGTTAGGCTTAGTAGAATTAACTAATAATTGTCAACACATTTTATCCTGAAATATTTCCCATTTACTTTTCATATTTTACAACTAATTTCTAACATAAAGTAATAAAATTGTCAGTGTATTGAATTGGCTTATGTTATGTATTTCATGTCTAAAATTTATTATTTTCAAATTATTTTTAATTACAGCTTAGAATACTCTATTGAAATTACTTTGTTTTTATGCAAATTAAATGATTTGTGAAAGTAATTAAGCTTCTGTTCAGTACAAGCTGCATGAAAATTCAATACGTTAACAAGTTAATCATTAGAAACAAGATTTGAACTATTCAGCTCAATTAATAATGAAATGACTCTAGAGAATCATTTAAAACCTAAATTATGAACCGGTGATATTCTAACACCTTTGAAATTAAGTTTTTAGAAAGTTCTCTTTTAGCATTAGTTGTAAATATGAAACTCATTTAAATTTGAATTTACTATAAAAGTCAGCTTTTATTAACACAAATATGAATCGAATTTATTATAACATTTTTTGTATTTACATTTAAAAGAGTTCTAATGTTGAAGTTTACAAATTTACATAGTTCCTTAACTCCACTAACTTCAGTAAATGGGAATGTGCACTTATTTGAAAATAATTTAAAGTGGCACTGCATTTTCTGAACAATGCAGTTCTAAATTAAGAAAATTTAGGTATGTCCATTAGTTGTAACAACTTTACAAAATGTTGATAATTAAAATAAATTGTATCAATATTTCTTCAATTACTTTAGATTTTTGTATTTGATATAATTTATAATTATGTGCTTTTAATTTTGAATATATTTTTTATCCTGATATTTTTAATTTTATAAATCCTCTATATGATACAAAAAATATTTGTTAAATGTAGCTCATTACATTCAGTGTCTTATAGCAGTTGTATTGTGAGTAATGTGAGAGAAAATTTTTGTACTTAATTTACATTGTTGCAAAAGTGTTACTCAAACAAAAAAACCGTTTTCAAAATTAACGTTTTTATATCATTTAATATTAAGGTATGTTTTAAATCATTTATTCATCATACTTAAATTAATAGTAAATTTTTTGGTGAATTCTGTTTCTATATCAATCTTGTATTTTTAAAAATGATATAATTTTCCTGCTTATAATAGTTCTCTTAATTGCAACATTAAAGATTTTTATTTATTAAAAATATTTTTTAATACTCTGAACTGATTAAAAAGTCAAAAATTGTGTCTTACTTTATTAAAGTTTTTCCTATGTAAATGCTATCTCGGTTAAAATAATCAAGTTTGTTGATTTGTTCTATATTTAGATTTATACATATTTAAAATCAAATGTGAAATTTTATTTTAACAGTTAAAATTCAGCTCATTGATATGGCAGATCTTTTCTGTAAGGTTTACTAAAGTTAATGTAACAGCTGTAGGTTTAAGCTGAAAATTTATAATTCATAAGTTAGTTTATGAATGTACCAAACTGTTAAAGGTAAACCAACTAAATTTTTGATAATCTTTGCTTTATTGGTGTAGAATAGTTGTGTAATACACCTGAAATGGTTTATAAAACAACTTGCTATTCGAATTCTCAATTCTACATACTCAAACTCTATTTTTAGCTAAATGAGTAATAAAATTATACCTTTTGTATTTTGTTTAAGAGTTAATTTTTAATTTAATATTATGTTCTAAAATCAATGTTTTCAGATTTCTTTTCCATATGCAACTGAGCAAATTACTTTTTACACCCCTCAAGTGCCCAATATTTATAATTTTTTTTATTTTTATATATATGAAATAACATTCTTTTGGCTTTCCAGTTTTACTAGTAAAATATGAATGCTGCTTTATAAATAAATTTCTGTAATTATGGAATATCAATGTAAAATTTTTATAATATTTATTTTAAATGTGCAAATTAAATTGATCCAAATATTAGTGTAATGTATTATTATATAAATCTATAAAGCTACAAATTAGCTCAAAATTGAATTTCTTAATTCTCTAGAAATTAAGTATTTTGCAATTATTTCATAAAAATGTGTGTATGAAATATATGGTTTACATGTATTTAATAATTCTTTATTAAAATGTTTTCTGTAATTTTAGAATACTTGTATACCAATGTTGATGATAATCATCTTCATAATTTGTACAGAATAATTTGTGATAAAAGTTGCATTTTTAAATTTGAATTATTTTTCTTTGTCTAATAGTTTTAACCGTCTACAATTTTATACAAATCTAACTGCATTAGAGAAAAAAATTCATCTGGTATTTAATCTTCAACTAAACCTAGTAAATTAAAATGGGTAATTTAAGCAAAAACAAGGCCAAAAATAACTAGTTGTAACGTGAACAGTTTTCCATTGGAAATTTACACGCATTAATTTTGAACATTAGTGTAAGCATTTTCTTTAATTTCAAAGTTGGGCAATTTAGAGTACTTATCTACTTATTCTAACATTGTAATAAAATTAGAAATGCTTACAGATTGTGAATAAAACTAAAGTTCCACTCAATTGAATGAATGTACAACTGTGTGCATTTCAACATTTTGTTTAATGATTTCAAATTTGGTAAATTTCTCGTTTTGATTTGAAAGTGACAAACCTTAGGAGTTGCTCATTATAGATGATTGGTAATTGTTCTTTTAAATTTTAATTAATTGGAATCCACCTAATTATGGAAGAATTATTGTGCTGAGAAAATTGCTACATACAATAGAGAGAAAGATAAATTAAAATCACTTTATGTTTCAGACGATTATCTTCATCTATAATTGTCGTTGATCTTAAGAATTTTTGATGTGCAAAAACTTAATTATGAGAACTGTCTGATTTCTTTAATCCAACATCCATGTTACTTTTTTAATTCTTGTGATAACTTTAAAAATTATTTAATAGAATTCAAGATTTCATAATACATTTCGGTTTTTTCAGTTTAAAAATGTATTTATTGCTGTTGCTTTTGTAAATTAAACTGATCCAACAGCATATAGCAAATTCTTTATAAGTGATATGGAATGTGTTACAAAAAATTATTTCAATTTATTACAGAATTTTACCATGTAAACTAAAATATGCGTTATCATTTTATTGACTTTGTGACTATTCTGAGTACATTGATAGTACTAATAATATTCCACTTAAAACTGGACTTCGATATTGATTTAAAAAATAGATTACTTTCATTTTTTTATCTATTCTTTAAGCCCTATCAATTAAATTTCGTCTTTATAATTGCAAGATGCTAAAATTAGTGTATTAATAGCAACTTTAATGTATCTCTTTTATTATAAACAATTGCTTTTTACTATTTTAATATATAAGTTTTCTTATTACAATATATTTATGGAAACTAAATTTATTAAAATGTACAAAATTTGATTCAAACATATTAAACCCTATTGGACAAAAAAATTCCTTTACCCTCGAATATTTTTAAACATTAACACATGATAAGTATTTAAAATTACATAAAAATGCAATAGTGACATTTTTGTTATCAATGAAAAATTATTTTAAAATATAAAAGAATTGCTGAACTAATCAGTTTGTGTTTTGAAAATATTTAACTTTGTGCTTTAAAAAATGTACACTTTTATTCTGTGCACAGTAAATTTTTTTAAGGAAATTAGTTTTGACAAAATTTGCAATTTTCTTTCATTGACAAAACATAGAAATTTGATTTTATGAATTTTAAAATTGTTTTAAATGTCAAATATATTTAGGCATACTTTAGTTTCAATTATAAAAGGCAAAATTCTGTATTTTTCCAGAAACCTTTTTCTTCATCTAAGGGTCATTATATTTTATCGGAATAATGCTGACTTGTATCAACATTGTAATTCGTAATGGATATTTAGAGTTTAAATTTAAAATTTGAGACTTGAAAATAAACACTTAGAATATGGAAGAGTATATATAGTAGGGAAGAGTATATAGTTTCTATCTCTAAGAGAAAAATGGATTGTTGATTTATTGGTGATGTTACAGATATCACTGACATATTGTGTTTGCTTAGAGAAACTAGCTGGAAAATTCGATATGAATGAGGCATTCATAATGATAAAGAAATATTTAAAAATGTATAATAAATGAAAAACAATTTTATGGAAGTCACTGCAAAATTCCTATGATGAGTCTTGGTTCACATACTTTACAACCAGAAAAGTTTTATTTTTCATTAATTGATCATGAAAGAAATGTGTATGCTTTTTATTTTATTAAAGGAAAATTCAATATAACTTTCAATTTTAATGCAATATATAACTTGCTATTATATTAATTTAAATAATTTATAATTTAACTTTTTATATATTTAAGTACTATAATAACTTTAATGTAATTTGCAAATACTTTTATCCTTTTTTTATATTATAACAGCTTATTAATTTGTGATTAACACTTAACTGACTGATTAGATTTTTTAAGCTCTGCTTTTCCATGAGCAATAAATAGAAATTATAAGAGCAGTAACTGGACTCAAATATGTGATAGGCCTATGTAAACTGAATGTTGACCAAGTTAATGGTGGTAGAAACAGGATACCATGAGCCTTTTCCCTGGTGAGAGAAGCGGTTTAGCTTGAGACAAAAAAGTTCAATGAACAAAATTTTTTGTTGATCAATGTAATGGCTTCATTTTATTCATTACAAAATCACCCAATTCTGCTCTTTATCTCTAAATACATTATAAAATCTTCTGGTATAATTTTGGAAACTTATTTAGCCTTCATTAAGGAGTATACTAAAAATTTAATTTTCACCTAATTTTTATATTATATTAATATACTCTTCAATACTTACTCTTTAAATCGAACATTAAAGAAAAAAATCTTCAAGTCTTATTAAATTGGATTGATGTTAATTTGATTTTTGTATATTCAGAAAATCTAATACTTCAACCTATTTTTATTCACATGAATCTATTTTTTATAAACTTTATTATATTACAATTTAAATTTTTCTCAATTCCATTTTGAAACTCGTACATAATCATTAAATTGCTTAAAAAAATATGATTATATATTAGAATTTTCGATTTCTCACTTCAATTGCATGAAGTATTATCCAGAACTAACTTCATAATTATTTACACTGGTGTAGGGAAGAGAATTATGGGCAATAGGAAGTGGAGTGATCATAAGAAACAAATTTATAATTTACAGTTAGTATCCCTTGTTATTTTTATGAAGTGTTAAGTAAGAAGGTTAAATAATTGGCAATAAAAAATTTTTCTCCTAAGATTCACATTCCATCAAAAACATGTAGCTTATTCTTTTCTGAACGCGTTTTACATCAATGCCAAAAAGCTATAAAAACAAGAAATGAAAACTCGACTGAAATTAAATATAAAGTATAAACTACAAATTTAAAAAATCATTTTAACTATGCATGATAGAACCATGTCTATCGTTTTATTGCTTAAAATAAACTACCATTTATTAATCAGTCTTCATTTGTTTATTATATGGCTATTTAGTGTAGTCATATTTTTATTCCAATCACAATACGATGAGCTTAAATTATTGTATTTTGCATCATTGTCTGATGAATTCTTTTAAAAAACTGCTTTTCTCATGTTGATTTTGATGAAGTATGGAAACACGTAGATATGACATTCAGCAACCTTATAAGCACATTTAATTTTACTGTTACTTTAAACATTCTTTTCAAGAAATCTCCCAATATTAGTGTCATTGTTTTTAACTCAGACTTGATTTTTTGTAATCAAAGAATTATTTAATTTTAAATGATAGACTACTTATTAAGATTATAAATTTCAGTTGAACTTGGACCAAGAAAATTCTGCTGTGAAGGTTACAGAATTTTATTTAGAATTACAAGAGTGGTGTTAACCATGGCCTAGTGATAAATCAGCACATTTATGAGCAAAGGGTCCCTGATTCAACTCTAGCCAGTATTGAGCAACAGAAAAATGGATGTTGCATTTCTGCCCTCTGCATGCACTTCTAAGTGGGTGCTTGGCAGTTTTCTAGGTTTCTTTGCTACAGATGAATAGGACACACTATCCATTGGAAGTTACCCCATAAAGTAATTTATGCATTGAAATGTCTTAGGCTGTTTATCTATCCACTATGCATGTCAAAGTGGTTAAATGAAAATTACTCCACATCTGTGGAAAATATTAAGAAACCAAACAGTGTATCAAAAGTGGTAGTAAATTTTGATCAAAAAAATTACCTAATTCTCTTAATATATTTTGTAAATAGATTTTTCAGAAGTTTAAAAAATGTAGCCATGAACTTTATTTAATTGTATCCTGCCATCTTTTTTTACAAATTAAAAAGAATATATTCAGTTGCATTGCTTATGTTTCTTTGCAATCTTTTTTAAAGCCTTTCCATGAGCCAGTGGTTGAAAAACTACAGCTAGATGTTTGAGATTTATTAGTTACTTCCTTCCCTTTGAAACTTGCTTTAGGAGAAAAATGACTTTTTTTTACTATTGATTAGTGACTTCATAAGCTTAACAAGACATGAAAAACTACTTCAATAGGGCATTCCTGGCCAGTTAAAATATTTTCTCCTTTGTGTTTAAGAACCTACAACTCGGAAATTACTTCTTCCACTACTAACACTCACTTGTTCAAAACTTGGTTATGTGATTGATAAAATTACAGTGATGTTATTACTGATAGTAAAAATAATTTGCATTGTTAAAAGAAAAAAAAGCTAAATTTTCAGATTATACACTCATTAAAAAGTTAAAATTCTGTCACACTGTACAGAAATGAATTTATTTTTTATGGTGCAAAATTCTCACATTTTTTGCCTTAAATACTCATTTAGAGCACACTAAATCAGGTCTAATAATAAGTTTAACCCTTTAAAAAAAAACAAATCTGATTTGGTTGTAGCTAATTAGATATTCCTTAATTTAATATTCAATTTTATTAACTGAAATTAGAGGTATTCATCAGATTTCCACAAGGAATTTAATATTCATTTAATTGCTTGTTGAACAAAAATTTTGTTTTGCTATCATTGATTATGCTACCCCATTCTTCTGAAAAGTACTTAAGTGTTATATTGCTTATAGCAATGAGTGAGCACGAACAAAAATAACAGCCTTTGATTAGCCATATTCATCCAGCACATCTGATAGGAATAATATCAAACTGTAATTTATATACTATTGAGATATAACCTACTTTCACTGAGTTGAAGTTTTAATCACAAGAAATTTTTTTTATTAATTCCAGATCTATATGAATAGACACTAGAAAGAAATTCCATTACAAATAAATAAAAATTCAAAAGATTTGATGTACTATTTGAAACAAGCATTGCACTCACAGCAAACAATATTTTAACTGTGTAATAAAACATTACGTTGTTATACATAAAGTACAATTCAATAAAAATGATCTCATGCTTGTGTATGTTATTTATTTTATATGGCATCAGAAAAGTTATACTGCCTACTACATTTGTTGCAGTTCTTACTGATATATTTATTATTTTTTAATTAAAAATGCAAAAATTAAACTCTGAAATTGATAAATTTTTAAATAAAATATGTAAGCAAAAATACTAAAATGTTTACAGACATACGCTGTGTTTTTTCTTGGGAGAAGCCAAACACTGATCAATGAGAGCATTTATCTTTTGAGAACTTAAAATTTCAGCAATTAAATTTACATTATTATGAGTAATCAACATTCTAATCTGTAATATATTAAACAAATTACAATGTTAATGAGATTATTAACCCTTTGACGCGCGCAATTTTTTTTTTAAATTTTAAACCAAAGAATTCTAAAAATTGAATGTTATGATCCCACAGACAAATAATATATGAATTTAAAAAAATCTACATCCACCCATTTATCTGTGGGTCGCAAGGCGCAGCCAGCGCGCGTCTAGGACCTTGAAACTTACTGAGTTAGTAGGGGGAAAAACTTACCTTGTTTTGTGCGCGCTTTCAATCAGTGATGATTATTGCAGACTTCTTAGATAATTTGTATTTAAAATGCAGTATGTTATTTTTTTACAATATTTTACAAATTAAAGAATAGGAAAAATGAAAAATTAAACATTTATAAAATTTTATTGCTATAAAAACACGATTTTTTCACTTTCTGTCTCCTATCCAATTTATTTGGGTTACTCGGGAAGGACCAGGTAAATTTATATCGATATTGTCTTCATCCTCTGATCCTTCATCACTTTCCACCTGAAGATTATCATTAGCAGTGAATGGCACATTTTTTTCTTTATCACTATCATCACCCGAGATTTCTGATTCTGGATCTGAAAAAAGTTATTCAAATAAAGCCAATGCCTCAGCTATTCCTAGCCCTTTGCGAGGCATTTTCAATTTGAACAGTAGAAAAAAATATTTACACACAGTTAAAATATATTGCTATTAATTATTTTAAATTTAAATAAAACTTTTACGTAATTACTATTTTCGATAATATATGTATATATATATATTTACATTAAATTTAAAACACACAAAAAACTACCAAATAAAAATTTCCGTACTAGCCTGGGAGCAAACGCAAAGAAAAATCTGAAACTGAAAAGTCTTTCTGAAACAGAAATAGCGAAAGCACGTGTTCACTGGGGATATAGTCCACATGTTGTTTACAAGTAAAATGACCCTATGATTCAAATCCCCCTTCCCCACACTCCTAAACACTCTAATTCCCAGTCATAATAAATACTTCGTCCTTTGACGGCCAGTGAGCGCCGGCCATGTTTATATAATCTGCTCTTCACGTAAGTCATGTGTTCTAGTTGCGCGCTGCAACCACCAGGAATTTCCCTCAAAAAAGGAAAGTTTTTTACATATCTAGTTCAAATTACTGCTGCAATTATATTGTTTATGACAGACATGACGATATAAGAAGAAAAAATTTCTAATATTTATCATTATTTATATTAAAAAAAGTAGGTTATTCTGTATTGTTAAAAATGAGCATTAAATAACGCCATATTGGAAGGAGTCCTACCTGAAATTTATGGGTGCTGCCATCTGTTAGTATTATTTAAAAGTAAAAGTTATAAAATCTATAAAATTTAAGCGAAAAATCGTGAAAAGGAATTAAGAAAAAAAATCGAAAACTGGTGGTTTCAGGGCGCGACCTCCACGCGTTAAAGGGTTAAATATAATACCACTTTATAAAGGAAGTTCAAGAGAAAAAAGATTATTGACTTCATAAATGTAATCAGTCTTTAAAAAAATCAATTCATTTTCTTCTCATCAAATCAAATTGAGAAAAATTTATCTTTATTTAATAAAATATATTTTTCAAACTTCTAAAATTTTTATTCCCAAAAATTAGGTATTAAGTATCATGAGAAAGAAGTTGAAAATTTAGACAACACTAGGAAATTTATAAGATGTCAAAACTAAATTATAAATGAAAAAAAAATCTTATACAACCTCAATTGTTATACATAAGCTAATGATTATATATCAATTAATTTCCACTTAAAACTGAAAATACAAGTTTTTTTGGGTTTTTCAAGAATTAGGAAATTAAAATTTCTTAAGATTAAAAATATTTCTTAATGTTTTTCTTTGTATGCTAAGGCCTCAATTAAGTCAGGCTCCAACTAAATATAAAGTGATTAACAAGCTTCATAGTTATGCTGAAATTTTGTTTAAAGACTCCTTAAGGCATTGTTTGTCAGTCACTTAAAATGCCAGCTCTAATTCAACCTAGATAATTTAAAGTAGATTCCAAACCATTATAAATATCCTTACATGAAGTTATAATCAAGAACTCATGAACTTTTAAACTAAGATTTTCATCTCAAATTATATACAGGAAACATTAGGGTTAGGACACTATAAAGAATACAAAAAAAGGTCAAACTGAACATAATTTTTATTAAAAATAATAATGGCTAATTACATATCCCATAAAGCCTTCAAGTTCTCGTTATTTGCTATCTGAAATAATAAGGATTTAGTACAAATCATTATCTAAATAACAAAATATTATATGTTTCTAGGTACATCTCATAAACCTACTTGCTATATAATTTCTTTTATTTGGAATCTTTCATTACCTTTTAATCCTTGTGTAATGAATATTTTCGCTGATCTCCGCACACAATTGTTTTGCAAACCGTAATGCACAGCATACACTCGTTTTTATGAACTCGTGACAACGGGTAAAACGGTTCTTAAAATCGAAAAACATAAGAGTTATATTTTAAAACCAATTTCCTTTTTGTCAAACAGTCCTTTGTAAATAGAGTATTATCAGAAAAAATAATTTTAAATAGAAAAAAGTACAAAAAATTAATTACACATTCTTTAATTTTTTTATCTTAATTTTATTCATGAGAAAACAGACAAAGTACCTTATTTTTTCTGTTTCAATACTACATTTAAAAAAATACATTTTCAATACAAGAAAGAATTTCATTGCTTTTCCCAAAAAAGTACCTCAGTCTTGTTAGCCATTCTTTAGGTTGTTTTGCAAGCAGTAGCATCCCTGCATCATTTTCTTGTTTGATAACTGAAAGCACTTTTCATGCTCAAATTATGTTCTCAATCATTTAATTATGTGACGCTCATACAAATTACATCCAAGTCCATATTAAAAAATCAAGAAATGAAATTTAGAACAATGGGTTTCTTTGTCAAAGTTCATAAATAAGAAATCATGTTCACTCAGGACGTCGGGTAATTATTATTGGTTTTTTCAGTTAAGGTAGTTTTTTAATAAAACCTGTATGTCGAGATGACTTAAGCCCGCCACACACGATAGGATTTTTCCTTACGATTTGTTGGAAGGGGTAGGAAGTAATTAAGCACACAGTCCCCTCAAACTCTGCTGACCACAGTAGGGGAGGCACATCTGGAGTGGGAAGTTATTTTTAAGGGTGCCATTTTTCAACATTTATTGCTTTTGGCTTAAAATGTGTGCCTTGTAAATGGAAATCAAAAATCGCCAAAATTTTCAATAATTTGTTGTTCAGTCACTTTTTCTGACTTGACGTATTTATTGTTGTACTCATTTGTCTGCTTGTAATTTCTGCCATTAAATGTTATCATAGTAAGTTAAGTAACATGAGCAAATTAAGCACAGAAGTATTATTGGCTGTTGCTTTGGACTGGGAAGTAGTTAAAAAAAGCCGATTCTAACACAGTTAGGGATGGGAAGAAATACCTGTAACAAGTATTTTGTAATCAGTATTTGAATGTAACAACCTGTAATCAGTACTTTTTCTTCCAAATACTCAGTACTTCCAGTAACAAAGTCAGCGCGAGTTCGAGTATCCTCAGACAGTTGCAGGTACAATGTACTTGACCAGTTTCTAAGACTGAGCGAGTACGTGAGCACGTACTTATTACAAAGTAATCAGCGAGTACGTGAGTACGTGGTTGTTACAAAGTAACAAGCAAGTACATGAGTACTTGCTTGTTACTTTGTACTTGCTTGTTACTTTGTACTTGCTTATTACTTTGTACTTGCTTGTTACAAAGTGATAAGTGTACATTGCGCTCTGTCATTGGCTCTTCTGTAACAAGTACAGAAGAGCCAATGACAGAGCGAGTACAAGTAACAATATCATCGATATATCGATGCAAACAGATGAATTATGAGATTATGGTAGCTTCTTATGGTAGGGAGACTGGGTGGGAGAAGGGAAATGACAGTTGGTTTAACTGGGTAAATAGAAGAGGGATACTTGGGAATTGAAAGATTTCTTTGGGTTGGAGAGGGAGATATGAATTTATATTGCGAAATAAAATACGCATGTACTTTTATTTCGCTTCAGTGATTGTAGTTCTATTTCAAATCCGTTTTCAAATCCATGACGTTTTTTTAATATAAGAAAAGCATGATATTCTTGTTATGTATTTAGCAATTTTTATTAACTTTTATTTTTGTTATTATTTCTTTTAAAAATTTTATTTTATGAACATATATAACATATTTATTTGAACCTTAAATAAGGTCAGATTTCTTAAATTAAAAAAATATTTAATATATTATTTAAAAAAATATTTATATATAAATCTGCTTACATACTTCCATTGTTATTTTTACTATGCATATTTTTTATTATAATTCCATATAAATATGTTTATTTTTTATTCAACCATGTTTTAGTTTCACTATATTTTACTGTAAATATACAGAATTTAAACTTTTATAAAATATGTTCTTTTGTATTTTTTACCATACGATTTATTTTTATTCAGATAATGAGAATGTTGATTTAAAACTAAAGAAGGTAGTTTATTCATTTTAGTTTAAAAATTCGAAATGAAAAAAAAACTTTAATTAAGTTAATTTTTACCTTATCTTTATTTATACCATCATGTGTTACTGTCATGTTTATTTCTTAAATTATGGATTGATGTAAATAAAATGTATGTATTTTTGTTCCTCCATTTTTTATTAAACGTTGGTTCTCAATATTTTACCTTAATACATTATAACATTTAGATTATTGGTAAAACTATTTTATATTTTTTGATAGTTATTGAAATTTTATTCAACTATATCTAATATAAAATAATTATGTTTACTTAAACATTATTAATATATTAATTATGTTAATATATTAATAATGAAACTATAGTTTTAATTGCAAAGCTACTTTATTTAACCATAAATTGATTAAGTTTCAGGAAACTGAAACCAGATATGTGAGTTATTGCAATTTTTATTTTAGAAAAAACTGGTTTATCTACTACATAAAAATATAAACAAGTAAACGTCTTTTATAATAAAAATTATTATCTATTGTACATAAAAAATTTTTACTATGTTTGTCTCGTTAATGTTTAATTATAGAAAAATAAAGGAAATTAAATTTTTGTTGATTTTTCTGATTAATTGCTGTAATTTTGTAAGTAAAACCTCTTTGTTTAATGTAAAATAAAACCTCTTTGTAATTGATTCAACTTCCCACTTTACAATTCTTTGCAAAATATTTACAAGTTAATTATAAAAATTCATTTACATAATTGGAAAGTCTTACTAAATTCTAATAAAAAATTAAGCTGATTAGGTTGAAAAATTGAAATTATATTATCTCATCTAATTTTATATTTTAATTAACATTGGAAGTCTTTGAAAATTACGATTGAATAATTGGAAAATTTACTTATAACACATATAAATTCTGAAAATAAATGCAAATAATAAAATATCATGATTTTTATATTGAATGAATTACGTTTAAGAAGATTTAGAAATTTACAAATTTTTTTACAAAAAGAAAAAAAATCAGTTTGTAGATAAACAGTTTATATTTCTTTGCCTCATACTAGAAATTAAAGCATTACAGGAAAAACAAAAACTTGCCATTACTGAAATGTTGCATAAATAATAAGAATTATTTTTATAGATCTTTTCATTAATATTTAAGTGAATGCTTATTTATAAATGATAATAATTTAAATTAACATTAATTATATTAATTAATTTTATGGTTTTATATAAAATATTATTCATCTACTTATTTAGTTTTAATTAATTATTAATTTATTTATTATTAATTTAGTTTTTATTCAATTTATTAATAAAATTTTAAAAAATTTGTCATTATATTTTAATCCGATAGATGGCAGTGCAAAAGAAATTGTAACAAGTACGAAATGTAATCGGTAAAATACTTGTTACTTTAAAAGTAACTGTACTCAGTACGTACTAAGTACAGGAAAAGTAACAAAGCCCCATCCCTAAACACAGTGGCGGTGGTGGCGGAGAGTGGCGGCGTTGAGTTGTTTCCGCCTGCTGCTGAGTTGAGTTGTTTTTCTCCTGCTGCTAAGTTTAATTGTTGTCTCCTGCTGTTGAGTTTAGTTGTTTTTTCCTGCTGGTGAATTTAGTTGTTTTTTCCTGTTTTTTGAGTTTTTGTTTCGGTTTTTAAAACAAATAATTAGTTCTGGTTTTTCAGTTTCAGTTTTATGGAATGGCAACAGTTGATTTGCATTTTACGAAATGGCAACGTTGTGTGCTTTAAGACAACACATGAAAGGTAAACAAAAAACATGTGGCGGTTGCGTGGCGGTGTTGTTTACATTCAATTTTTTATATTATAGTATTTCCTGAAATGAATAACAGTTATTATGTGGCGGTGTAGTTTGATTATTTGATTGATATATGTGGTAATTATAAGTTTCTGGTCTTACCACATGTAGCAGTAGGTTAAAATTTTAGAATGGTGGCGCCACCTATCCGTTCATTAAAAAATAAAAAACATTTTTTAAAAAATTTCCAAGATTTTGTATAAGAAATAATTATGTGTTCTGGGATCGAACCCACCAATAGTAAAAAGTACTCGTGGGTCATCGATTTTCCATGCCTTAACCAGATGAGCCACGAGTACTTGTTCGTTGAAAGGTTTAATAACTTGAATTACCATTTCACAGTTAAACACTTTTATTGCTAACATTATATGAAGGTAGCTTTCCTTTGTATAAACCACAGAAGGTGATTCCTTTCCCGCCATTTGTGATGCAGACGTTGAAGTTGAAACACCCTTTTACTATGTTAGTCGCGGGGCTACGATATAGTTTGACTTTTAGGATGGCAACGTGCATTGGTAAACACGTGTTGTTTTGAAGCACACAACGTTGCCATTTTAGAGAATCAAAAACTCTCCTGTTGCCAATCAGAAAAATAGAAATTTGATGAGTTTGAGATTAGCACTCATGAAATGGCAACAGTTGATTTACATTTAACGAAATGGCAACGTTGTGTGCTTTAAGACAACACGAGAAAGGTAAACAAAAACATGTAGTGGTGTTGTGTTGTCCACTCCAAATTATAAAAGGTTAGTTCTTTTAAAAGTTTCTACCATGTGGCAACATGATTTTAATTTTTGTAGAATGGCAACAGTAAATTTTAGGTACTATAAAAGGGCATCATTTTCACGACCCTTCAATTTAACACGTGTTGATATTAACGTTGTACGTGGTGAAACACGATTCGACAGAAATTTTCTTGAGTCTGGGTACACATTTTCTGCTCTTATTGCTGGACTACTCAAAAATAATTTCAAGTAAGTCTAATTTTATTTATTATAATATTCTTGGCATATTTATTTATTTTGATTAATTATTAGATTATTAAATGTCTTTATATATTTTCTCTTTTGATACTTTACTGTGAATTTGATCTATAAGAAAAGATAAGTCAGTGGAATAGCTAACTTGAAGCGTAAGAATGAATCTCAGGTAAAAATTCTTTAAATCAAAATAGTTTTCTAACTTTAAAATGTATTTTTACTTATGTTACTTTTTTTTCTACAGCTATCTACTGGAAAGAAAGTTAAAACGGGTATTTCTTTCAAATGTGGTGAAGAGCCCGAGAATGTATTTTCACTCAGTAGAAATGTCTTCATCTATGTGTCCATGTGGATGAACAAAATTTATGTTCACATACGCACTTTTAAGCTTTTTGAAAATACTATCCTTCCTCAGATGGGTTGACAATGGGACCCTATGTCTTTTTCATGCTGTCCAGAGAAGACAATCATCAGTGTAATCAAAATCTGAATTATGTGGCGGTGGATTTAGCATCTCCTTTCAACGAAGACCTCAAAGTAAAAGTCTCATGTGAAGGGTCTGATATGCCTGTGAATTTATCTCGACAAATAATTTGCAAAAGCGGTCGAAAATATTCCTATTCCATTCAACTATCTCAAGACCAATGGAAAATATTATATAACATTAAAGACGACATTTTATCTAGTGTGATTCATTTGAAATTTGAGGAAATTGATTTTTTAGCTGCATATTCAAAACAAACAAGTGCATCGACCTTAGATGCTGACCTGGAATACATCAATTTACTGAAAGACCATATGAGAAAAGTTATTACTAAAAATCTATACAATTTCAATCTTCTCGGACAATATAAAGATGGCGACACTGAAAACACAGTCGCGCTATTCAATGAAAGTGCAATGGAATTGGACATTGAAACTATTGCCGAGGACTTTTTCTATGAAATTATTAGCGTGATTTTACCAAATGGTAAAAGACTCTCTGAGTGTGTACCCCAAACATTTTTACATAATGTGAATATTTCTTCTATTCTTAAAGATATAAAAGAAGAGGTATGTTGTTTAGAATCTTATTAAAAAATAATCAAATTTGTATACATTAGAAATAAATTTTTAAAAAATTTGAAAATATACTTCCTCTTTGCTTTCCTTATTTTGAAATTATTTTAGAATAATAAACATTTTTTTCAAAATAACCAATATATGGATATTTAATATTAAAGGTTGAAAGAAAAGTCTTATTCAATATGTATTTACAAATCTTAAAAAGAAAATAAAAAGTAACCAGACTATTAAATTACATGAAACATGTTTATTATTATTATATTTTTACAAGAATATACATTTTCACAAACATTTGCTTTTTTTTAATGATACACAAGTACAATAAATTTATATTACATATCAATGGAAAAATTTTATGTAAAAAGTATTTATATTCAAATTATCATTTCTATCAATATGAAAATAATCCTTTTAAGAAAAATGACATCAGTTTTTATATAATTTACTAGTAACCAATATTAAATCTTAAAAATATTTACAATTAGCATTAAATAATACTATTTACAATATGTATGTAGTTTCAATTGTTACATTTTACAATAAAGAATATTTTCATTTTTAAACACTTTCATTTAAACTATAATGTCCCATTGCAAGAGTAGAAATTCCATCAGGGCTTACAATTCTTTTAAAATCAGTACATGATAAAGCTAATTTATTTTGTTTCATGGAATATAAATTATGTTGTTTTGATCGAATTATATTCATTTGTGCAAAAAGTTGTTTTCCTTCATGCAAACAAGATTTATAATGGTTAAATGTTATTTTATTTTTTAAAGTTTGTTTCTTAATACCTTTCAACCGTTTTTCAATTTTATCTTCAGTTTTGTAAGCATACATTTTGGATTTTAATCCAACGAATTCTACCATAATTTGTCCTTTATTTTCATCTTTCATTTTACCAATTATTTTTTTATTTACTAAGGGCATACCGTAGATATTATTATTTTGATAATCGGAAGTGTCATACAAATTTATTATATTTTTCATATCTGAATAAAAATCTACTGTTTTAATTTCATATATAAGAGAATCAGTATCTGTGTATAATAAACGGATATTGTCGCCATAATCGTTTTTCATTACTTGGTAATGAAACGAATACATTAATGTTTTCGATAAGTCTAAAATTGCCACCCCAACATGAATTGGTTTAAAAAATTTAATACTTAATTTTTTTTAAATGAATTGCCATTAAGTTTTCGTCAAAAATTGTTCTATGATCAAAAGTTGGTTTTGCAATAAGCTTAGTAGCTTGCCTTTCGGAAGTACATAAGCGTATATCAACGCGACGTCAGACGTTTTCCATCGTTTTTCCAAAAATACTATTGTTCATCAATTTATAAAATTCTTTTTGAAATTCATTTTTTGCATTTGTTCTTAAATTTGTGCTATACAATTTTTAAGCCATGGCGATTGATTAAATTGCAGCACCCTATGAATTTTTTTTAACTTCAAACCTAAACTTAAGTATAATTTTAAATTTTTATAGTGAACAACATATTTAAACTTAGGCTCTAAAGTTGTTAACAATCTATATTCTTTACAATTTGGTGGAATTTTGTTTTCTGGTGCCACTGGTAAGTCTGTATGTTCGTCGTGCAGGAAAGAAGGATAATCTAAATCGACTTCTAAAATATACCCAATTTCTGAGTCATCGGGTATATTTTCCACGTCTATATTGGTACTACACCATTTGAAGTCCTTAAGAGGAAGATATTCGCTCATGGCCCAACCGTACAAATTGTTTGCATCGAGATACATGAGAAATTTTGATTCCCTTTCAGGATCATAATTTTTCATGTATTTATTATTAGCTAAAGAATATCGATTGCTACACTGGCTAATTCCACCTCGAATTCCATTTTCTATAAAAAGTATCATATCATAATCCGTAAATAGTTCAATGTTTACCTTTGTATAAAATAACATCGCATCCCAAGATAGACCAGGAGAAATGTAATACCAAGAAGGATCTAATTTGTAAGTTTTTAAACAGATTTGCCTAAAATTTTCGAAAACATCCGATAACAATAAAACGTCGGTTTTGACATATAAGTCACAATATTCAGCTAAATTCTTAAGATTGAAAGAATTAAACACATTCTTAGCATGATCATAGTTCTCGATACTAATTTGCTCTTCATTAAGTTCATTATAGAATTTTTCATAATCAGGTAAGCAAATTTCATCACATTTTGCTATATCATCGAAATAATCATAGGGGAAAACTCCTTTTCGTAACAATAATTTTAATTTATCAGTATCAAAATATCTTTTCATAAATTTGAATTCATCCAAAGTAAGATTGGAAATGAGTTTGTCAAGACTAGATGGTAAGAATTTAAATGTATCTATGAATCTAATATGAAAGGTACTTGTTATGTTTTTACTAAAGGATATGTATTTTCCCTCTGTGTTAGGTATTAAAAATATTGCTTTGTCATCGTATCCCAATTCTTTTATGAAAATGTGAGCGTCATATCCAGATAAATTATGAAAAAAATTGGCAAAAAATTAGGCAATTTTAGAGATAAATTACATCTATTGCAACAAGCCCCATTAAATTTTTATGAGATGTGGCAATGATCTCGAACTTTTTTGTTTTCTAGAGTAAAGGGTTCTAAGCAAACATAACAATTTTTAGCATTATTATAAACTTCTTGTTCTATTTGACAGAGTGGCCTTAAGGGCTTAGGATTATTATAAATTTCAAAAATATTTGAGGCTTCCATTTTTATCATTTCAATAAATTTTTTAGGTGCATCTAATCCTCGATATACAACTGGATCCTTATAATGCTTGCCGTCCTGGCAAATGAAATAACAGAAACTAAAAGGGATATGCTTTTGATAAATATTTGTGAATGAATTTTGTGGGTTAGGATGGCAAGTATCAGTTTTTACTGTTAAACACTCAAAATCTGCATATACAACAAATGGTACTTATAAAATATTTTGAAAATTTTTAAATTTTAAAAACTTACTTTCGTTTGTTGGCATTTCTACTCTTGCAGGACTTTTTTTCCTTACACAATTCTTTGTGAAACAATAGTTTGTCTTAAGATGAGAAAAACTAGAGACAACGTCTACATACGTGGACAGAATGTCCATGTCGGGAATATTGTTTTGACAAAATTCTTGACATAGATTTTATCCAACAGAAATGTCCACTTTTTTCTTTTTTCGGAATGCATAACAAATCTACATGTTTCTCTAATTCGGTTTCGCAAATTAAGATTGGAAAAATGTTGCAATCGTCATTGAAAGAATAAACATTAATTGAAATGTTATTTACCTGCGTAAACTTTCGGATCTCTGAAAAAGGCGTTGAGTAAGAAACGCAGGTAAAATTCAGAGCTGCTTGATATTTTTCATAATTTGAAACTCTATCAGGATTATGATCAGCAGGGTAAAGAGCGGAAAGTATAGACCATTTAAAACATTCATTGTCTTTATTTTTTACATTAACCACCGCTTTCTTCATTTTCAAACATTCAGGTAGCTCGCAAAAAGTGGAACCCTTGAAAGGCTTGAAGCAATTCGTTCTAACCTCTTCTTCGAGAATTTGATCTAGAGACCAACCAGAATCTTTCTTCTGAAAATCTTCGCTTTCAGCGAGGATGCTGTCACTCATCTCTTCATAAATTTCACTAACATTTGTTGCAGAGGTCACGATCATATTTTTTGATTTAAACTCGGTGTCTTTAAATGTATCATCTCCATTGTCCGCCATCTTTTTATATACACATCGGATTCTGATACTTACTTTTAAAGCATCAAGTCTTGCTAATTCTTCTCTAATTATTGCAAGGGCTTCCAGTTTTTTCAATTCCAAGAATTCTGCAATATCTTTGCAATCGCAGTTTTCCAATAGAAAAGTTTTATACTTTTTCTTAAAAGCACTTTGCACTTCTTTTGAAGATTCCTCATTTCCTTGCAACGAGGAATTAAAATTTCTGCTCCCATCTTGCTGTCCTTGTAAAACGTGTAAAACTTCATTAGATCCATTACCTACAAGGTTGTTTGAAGAAACTTTCAGTCTCTTCGGATGCGATGTATCAAATTCGGACTTCCTTTTACAGCTTCCATTCTTCCTATGTCGAATCAAAGCATCGTTGCGAGAAAAAGTTGTATTGCATTCTATGCAAGTGATTTTTTTGCTTGATGGATCGAAACAATATGACGCTTTAAATCGCTTTCTCTCATAAATTCTTTATCACAAACACTACAATGAAATTTAACAGATTTCTCATGTACTTCTAAAATATGTCTTTTTAGAGAAAACTCAACGTTAAATAGTTTACCGCAGATTTCACAAAGTCCCATCGTGACTTTCTAAGAAACGTCTGTTTCTTGAGGAAAATTTCATTCCTATCAGCAGCGTTATAAGAAGTTGATACATTTCCTTGGCTTATATAGGATCGATAACAATAGCTATCACGTGATGCATTTTTTTTCATTTCAGTGACTTTAAAAGGTAGGACCGAGTTCTATCAATTGCGGTTGGTTCTTAAGAAGAAAGTAAAAGATTTATGGCAACGTCATTGTAGAAGAAACTATCAGGTAAGGGTGAGGATTTTTACTAAAGATAGACGGATATCTCCATTTCTCAACTGTCTTTCTAGACAGTTGAGAAATGGAGATATTGTCAGGTGATCGATGTCTTTATTTTTCTCGTGAAAATGGTATCACACCCACTGCCAGTCACAGACAGACAGACAACGAGAAGAAAAGGCCCTGTTCTATTCCTATTGGCTATCAGGTTGTGCCTCTACTTCAGTCTAGAATGTCGGACACCCTGCACGGAGTGCCAGGTGCCCGCTGGGAACTGTAATCTGGGGGCTTGAGCCTTAAGAGGTTCTCCAGAACGCTCGACACATTGTTTGAGAGACGAATGCTTTACAAAGGTGGGGCTTTCAAGCCTACAGTGATCTACGCAGTAGACCACTGTATCACAGTTCGGAATACAAATTTGAAATAACAGAATTAATAAGATAGGATCAAGTGAAACAGAAAAATAAATGTTAACAGGATCTAAATAAATTTAAGTAAGGATGGCTGAAATATTTACATAATTTACGAACAGAAATTGATTATAGTTAATGAAATTTAGAAGTTTATAGGAATAAAATGTAATTAGTTCTTTACATGTCTTGAAATTTAGATATGTACAAAGTACTAGTAATTTTGGAAATTGAAAAACTGGTGATTAGTTTGTTTGTTACTTGAATTGAAAAATTTAGTTAATTTTCGAATTCTGTTGACTCGGCTTCTGAGTTATAAGATTCCTGTGGGTGAGCAGCCAGGTCTTTGCACATTTGGAGTCCTTTTTCATGAAGGAAAGTAATTATTTGTATTAATTTTTTTGTTCTGAACTTGTTCGTTGTGCAGAATTTTAAGAACTGGTAGTTGGTTTGAATAGATGATTTTTTGATATGTTGATCTTTGGTTTGAGGACATTCTGTGATATAATGCAGAAATGTACCAATTTGGCCACAGATGCAAGATGGAGATCTGGATTTGTTAATTCTGTTGAAGTAGCTGGGACAGGGCGCATGGTTTGTTAAGATACAATTTAAATAAGGATTGGAATATAACACATCTGATGAAACTTTTGGTATTAGTCTTCTTGTATGGTGACCATTCGGCGAGTTGTTCCATAGAGATTGCCAGCTTTGCTCTATATAATTTTTAATTTTTGATTTCAGGCTGGCTCTGGACCACTTTAAAGGTGTCAACGGAAGAGTTGGATGGGTTGCTGCTTGTTTTGCCGCTTGATCAGCTGCCTCATTCCCCGTGATTCCAGTATGTGCTTTTAACCAACTTAGTTGGATGTTCATATTCTGGTTATGAAAAAGTAAATTTTGAACGGATCTTATTATTGGGGATTTGTGTAACGGGTTATTTAAAGCTATTAAGGAAGATAAACTGTCTGTCCAAATTGTGACACTTTGTAGTTTATGCTGGATCGAATAAAGCAGTGATTCTTTTATTGCTAGGGCTTCTGCCTGGAAGACTGAATTATACTTGTGTAGTTTTATGAGATGTTGATGCAGTAGATTGGAGTTTTCAAAAACTACGAATGCTGCTCCTGTTTGATTATCTAAATGAGACCCGTCAGTATAAATATTAAATCGTGTTGTTATCATAACTGGATTAGATTATGCTTTTGGCAGATTGAAAATTTTAGTTTGATGGCTTCTGATAATCGGATGTAATTCATCTTTATTGTACGGATATTCATAGTTAGAGAAAAGCAGGGCAGTGTTGTCTTCAAGAGTTGCATCTTGGCACAATTGTAGGACTTTTGTCTTAACTGTAGTTGCTTTTAATGTTAGGTGCAGGGGTGGAAGACCTGCCAAGACGTTTGCGGCAGCTGTTGATGTTGTTTTGAATGTCCTAGTTATTAGTATGGTAAAGTGCCTTTGCAGTGATGACAGCTGGGCTTTTTTCCTTGAGGTTAAGGGCAAAGCCCAAGCTGAAGAACCATATGAAATTATTTTTTCTATTACGGTGCTATATATTATTTTTAGAAATTTACTCTTTAGTCCCCAATTATAACCAATCATTGAGCGTAAGTTTTGTGCGATGGGGAGAACTTTTGGCTTAAGTGATCTGATATGAGCGAGGAAATATAGATTCTTATCTATTTGGACTCCTAGATAAGGCAATACTTTTGTATGCTTTAGGCTTTTACCTAGTAGGGTTAATTTTGGATTAGATCTTAAGAATTTATCATGTTTTCCGATTATCATAGCTTTGCTTTTTGGGATGGAAATCTCTAATTTTAAACTTTCACACAGCTTGGAAAAGATATCTAGAGACTGATTGCAGTTTTGTTTCAGATTTTCTTTTGTTGAGCCATTAACAATAAGTAGAGTGTCGTCTGCGAAGGCTATTACTGTAGTGTGATTCGATCAATTATAATTGAGAATAGCGTTAAAGTATAAATTCCATAGCACAGGTCCACTTACAGAACCTTGGGGACATCCTCTTGACTGTTTACAGAACACTTGGCCTCCGTCATAAGACGTGTAAAATTCACGGTCGCTTAAGAAGCTGATAAGTATTTTGACAATATTGGCTGGGGCATGAAGGGTTGTAAGTGTTTTCTTTAATCCCGGCCACCACAGGGAATCGAAAGCCTGAGAGATGTCTAAGCTTAATAATGCTGAGTAGAGGTTTTGGTCCTTGTTACGATTGATTGTAATTAGTGTTGATTGTAGGGCATGTTCTGTTGACTTATTCGTTATAAAACCAAACTGATTTGGATGAATGACATTATTTTTGAATACATAATGCTTTAGTCTGTTTAATATTAATCGCTCTAAGATTTTTCCCAAGGCAGGAAGTAAGCAGATTGGTCTATAAGATGTTGCATCTCCTGCGTTTTTATTCTTTTTCAGAAAAAATATTACGTTACTTTTTTTGAAGTGTTTGGGAAAGTATGTAAGTTTTAGACATATATTTAGATATTGCAGGAGGAGATTTGGCGCCGTAAGATAAAGTAATTTCATTATTTGATTGTCCAAGCCGTCCAATCCCGGCGCTTTAGAAATATTTAAGTGCTTGATTGTATGTTCCAGTTCGAAACGGGTGAAGGGAGGGTCTTCTGGTCCAGAAAATGAGAAATTGGAGTTCCTGATATTTAAATGCGTTGGGGTGTCTGTGGCTGGATCATCGGATGGAAATGCAGATTGCAGGAGATTTTGTAAAACAGATGGAGTGTCTTGGTTTTGGGGTTGCAATGAGTTCAGTGCTTGGAATTTTGTCGGATGAAAACGTTTATTAGTGGCGAGTTTCTGTAGAATGCCGTATGGTTCTGTGTGTTCTGTGCAGAATTTTTTCCAGCTATTGAGTTTTGCTTTTAAAATTTCCTTTTTGTAAATGGCCAAGCTTTGTTTATATAAAGTACTTAATTTCTTTCTTTCCTCTTCAATTTTACTTGATTTTAGGAGTCCTGAGGTGGAGTCGCAAACTGAAAAGCAAAATGCTCCCCTCTAACAGTTTTGTGAATACCGAAATCGGTGAAAGAGCACAATAGAACACATTCTCCTTAGGAATGAAGAAAGCCAGGTGTTACCTGGTTTTGAAGTGGGAATGGATATAAAGAAATCGCATTCTTTTATTTCACATTTTTATTTAATGCATCCCAAGAGAAAAACATGTTTTATTTTGCATTTATAATAAAAATAAAAAATATTGATGTAAATTCCATCAAAAAAATTAAAAGAAACTGATTTAATTTTTTCAAATAATTCATTTTGGCGTGAATTATAAGAGAACTGTAAGTCGTGAATTAACATTTAAGTGTTAAAACATTAAATAAATTATTTTAGTTTGAATACAAGCACGCGAGTATAATGGAGAGAATTTACAAAGATCCAAGTCATACAGCAAGTTTTAGTGGTATAAATGCGGTGAGACGAGGCTTGAAAGATAAAGTTAAAGTCTCAGATATTAAGAGATGGATATCTCATAAAGATTCATACACTTTACATAAGCCGATTCGTCATAAATTTTTACGAAATAGAGTGTTAGTAAGTGAAATTGATCGACAATTTCAGGTGGATTTAGTTGACATGCAGTCTTTAGCTGAGTTTAATAAAGGTTACAAATATTTACTTACCTGTATTGATGTATTTTCTAAATATGCATGGGCAATTCCTTTGAAAAATAAGCTTGGGAAGAGTGTAAAATTAGCTCTGGAAACTATTTTTAGAACTCGTTGTCCATTTAGCATCCAATCAGACAGCGGATCAGAATTTAAGAATAAAATCGTTCAAATTTTTTGAGAAATTCAAAAGTTAAATTTTTTACTACCCAAAATCAAACAAAAGCAAGTATTGTTGAAAGATTTAATTGCACTTTAAAAACAAAAATGTGGAAATATTTTACTGAATTTAATACTAAAAAGTATATTGATATTATTGATAAATTAGTTCACAGTTACAACCATACATGGCACAGAAGCATTAAAATGACTCCTGCTTCAGTCAACAAAAATAATAAAGATCAAGTTATGCATAATTTATATGGTGATTTAACCAAAATTAATTCTAAACCTGCAAAATTGAAAAAAGGTGACTCTGTACGCGTAAGTAAACAAAAATTGCGATTCGAAAAAGGCTATGAACAAAATTGGACAAGGGAAATCTTCAGGGTATCTGAAATTATTCCTAGAATTCCAGTTGTCTATAAATTGAAAGATTTGATGGGGGAGGAAATAAATGGTACATTTTATGAAGAAGAACTTCAAAAAGTAGTAGATACAGGCTTTTATCCAGTTGAAAAAGTGATTAAAACTAGAAAAAACGGGGCCAAAACAGAATATTTTGTAAAGTTTTCAGGGTATCCCGAAAAATTCAATACTTGGATTACTGACCTGAAAAAACTATAAATAAGAACAGTTTTCTGTTTACAAATTCAGTATGCAACATGTCTTTCTATTTGACGCTACCTTCTGACAGTTCTCTGAAATATTTTCCCGATAATAAAATTTCTCATTTTATAACTCAGCTTCCTACATCAATTAATTTAAGTGGTGAATGGGAAGTTGGTTTATCTGAAATAATCTATCCTCATTCATGGTTCAACATTAATGAATTTAATAACGCTTTTAACTATGATATCGGAGATGGGAAACTGATAAAGAAAAGAATTGATACTGGCTGTTATGAATCCATATATGATATTCTCTCAGCAATACAATGGGTTTTACCAAAAAACCCAAGTAGATTTACATTAAATTACAACAAATCAACAAAACGAGTTAAAATAAATGCTGTACAAGGAACTGCTCTCCACCTGGAAAAATTAGCTCCAATCTTAGGTTTCAAAATCAACACAGTCATTGTAGGAAACATGAAAGGAGAATTTGTAGCTGATGCATCTTCTGAATTTTCCTTTTTTTATGTGTACAGTGATATAGTAGCTCCACAGATTGTAGGTAATATACAAGCACCTCTTTTGAGAATTGTACGAGTGAAAGGTGTAGACGGTGAAGTTATTAGTCAATATTATGATAGACCTCAGTATTTATCGGTGATACGACAGTCATTTCAAACTATTAAAATAGAAATGCGGTTAAATTCTGGAGATTTTGTACCATTCGAGAGAGGAAAAGTCATAGTAGTTTTGCATTTTAGAATGAAGCAAATAGTATAAATAGGATCAAAAAAGTGTATCAAAAGTCATTGTTAAATTAGTCTTCGAGATGAGCGTACCATATGTTTGCTGCACAAAAAAATTTGAAGAACATTATGCAAGTCAAACAGGTTCTGGCTTGCCTTATTATCGAGGAATTTCTTATCAGAGAGGTTATGGCTTAGGTGGAATATTCCGTCGTTTATTTAGAACTGCTTTTCCCTTTTTAATAAAAGGTACAAAAAATATAGGAAAAGAAGCACTGTTAACCGGATCCCGTATTGCAACGGATGTATTATCTGGACAAAACTTTAAGGAGTCCGTGAAAAAAGAAGCAAAGAAAGTGGCGAACACTTAGCCCGGAAAGCTATCGATAAAATTCAATCAATGGTGGGTAAAGGAAAGTATAAAAGGAAACGCAAAAATTCAAAAAGAGTTATTTCATCAAAAGCTAAAAAAGTGAGAGGACGTGATATATTTGATCCGTGATGACGTTTCTTTTAAAAGATTCACCCGAATGTGTGAAGTCTGAGTTAGAACTTTTTCATTTACCTGGAACACAAACTGTTATTCAAAGTGGACAATGGATAGAATTCCACCCTCTATCAAATATTTTTGATGGTGGACCAGTAGAATTTTACATTTCTGGAAGTGGAGAAGATTATATAGATCTCAGTCAAACACAACTGTATGTTAAAGCAAAAATTTTAAAGAATGATAACACTGCTATCGAAAAAGAAGATGAGATTGGACCCGTGGATTTATTTTTACATTCCTTGTTTTCTCAAGTTGATATCGCCTTAAATGATCGTCTCGTTTCTAACTCAAGTAATACTTACCCATATCGATCATACATCGAAACACTATTGAATCATGGATACGATAGTAAGACATCTCAGCTTACTGCTGAGCTCTTTTATAAAAATTCAGAAGATGGACTTAAAAAACGATCTGCTTTTTTCAAAGAAAATGCCACTGTAGATATGATTGGATGCATTCACAGTGATTTATTCCACCAAGAACGGCTTTTATTAAACCTTGTAGATTTAAAAATTAAACTGATTAGAAGCAGTCCAGAATTCTGTCTATTGGGTAAAGAAGGATATAAAGTAGTATTAAGTCACGTATCTCTACTTGTGCGAAAAGTCCGTGTAAGTCCTGGAGTAATATTAGGGCACGGAGCGGCATTAGAGAAAGGTGGAACAGCTAAATATCCAATCAACCGTGTTTTGTGCAAGGTTTACTCTATTCCGAAAGGAAACATGTCATTCGTACAAGATAGCATCTTCGTAGGTCAAATGCCTAAGCGAATTATCATAGGTTGTGTTGATAATGAAGCATTTCACGGAACTCTAAAAAAGTCCCCTTTTTATTTTCATCATTTCAATTTAAATTTCATTGGAATCTACGTGGATGGTCAACCAATTCCACATAATCCATTAGAAATTAATTTTGAAGAGAATAATTTTATTCGTGCCTACCAAAGTCTTTTCTTAGGTACAGAAAAGATGGGACAAGATCGCGGTATATTTATATCAAGAGAAGAATATCCTAAAGGCTATACGTTATACGCATTTGATTTATCTCCAGATTTATGTGATGGAGAACATTTAAATCTCATCAAACACAGTAATTTACGATTAGAAATGAAATTTAGCAAAGCTCTTGACCATACTGTATCTGTTATTGTTTTCGCCGAATTTGAAAGTCTTATCGAAATAAACAAATCAAGAAATATTTTGTATGATTTCGGGAATTAGTTATGAATGGGTATCAAATAAATAAAATCTTACTGAAAGAAAAGATTACTGCAACAGTATATCAGGGTGTGTTTTCTGCTGATGCAATTCCTGTTCTTCCCCCTAATTCAGCTGCAGTTGTGAATCGAGATGACTCATCTCAACCTGGTTCACATTGGATGGCAATATATATAGACGAAAATGGAAATTTGGAATTCTTTGATTCCTATGGACAATCACCCTTCTTCTATGGAAAGCTTATTCAAGACTATGTATCCAAGTATTCAAATGTAATCTGGAATTCTGTTACTTTTCAAAGTATAACATCTAATGTATGTGGTCATTATTGCATTTACTTTATACTAAAACGTTGTCAAGGAAATTCTATGTATTTTATTATCCAAAATTTGTATCAAAACAAAAGAAATGATTTTCAGATTTTTCAATTTGTTAAAAAGAAATATGGTATAAGAATGAGTTTTAAAAAATAAAAATTTAAAACAAGGAAAAAATATGTGTCATTCTTATTCTTTTGATAGAAAATTGTATTTGATTTTTATTCTTTTACTAGAAATTTATTTTTGCAATTTTGTATTTATTCATCAATCATTTTCCAGAGAAATATTTAACTTATTTAATAATTTTGAATATAATTATAATCAATCCTTTAAGTAAATTTTAAAACTAAGAATCTTTATGAAAAAATATTATTTTCTTCTTATTAATTATTTATTTTGCTACAATTTGTAAACAAAAAAATTAAATAAATAAAGAATTCATAACATAAGACATTTTACAATCAAATACTTTATTAATCAAAATTTAAGCCATTTCAAAATTTAATCCATTGATTTCTACGTGCATACTTAACAGGTTTTATAATGTTTCTGTACACTTTTTGGTTAACATCAAGATTTTCGGGGAATTTAATATCAAATAAAGCTTGTAAAAATTCATTTCTTCCTTTTGGAGCTTTTTTCTTTTTCTTAATAAGTCATCGATAAGTAATGCTATGTTGGTACCTGAAAATAATTCATCCTTGTAAATAAGTTCTCCTTTTGAAGTCCATTTTAACAAATCTTGATGCTTGAGAAACTCAAAAATATTTTTAACAGTATCTTTGTAACGATTCGGCGCTGCATTCACTGTTTTATGGACTAAATCATCGTTTTTTTCTTCGGACTTGATTGTTGGTTGAATAGGAATCTCTTTTTCTTCATTATCAGGTTCTTTCATTTCTGTTTTTGGTAATTTTTTTTCAACAGATAAGTTAGTATACTTTTGTAATATTTGTAAGTACAAAGTTGCCTTTTCATCATCTGTTAAATGCTTATTTTGAAGTACATTTCTCATTCTTTGATCAAGTTCAGATATTTGCTCTACTGTTTGTAGACGATCTTCTGGTATCAGCATAAATTTCTTACTGTGCTTCATGAATGAGACTACTTATGACAGAAATGGCTGTTGGTAATAATATGGAGAGAAATCCGTCATCTCTTTGTACTAGTAATTTTCTTTTTGTGTAGAGTGGAATTTTTTTATTGGAAAGTTTTCGTAAGCTTTGCTTGTAAGAAGACAGCCGACTCCTTTGTTTTTTCGTCAAAGGTATGTTTCCCTGTAACGTATTGATTACGCACTCACATAATGTTTTAATGACATTAATAGGACACTTTCGGAGAATAACTTTTGGATTTTTACTTTTACTAATCAATTTTAAGAGAGCTAAGGTTTGATCAGTGCAGACGGACATATTAACTGAAAATGAAAGTAACTGAAAGTAATACTTGCTTTTTATAAGCTTTTAAGGTATTTAGCAAATGCAGTAGCTTTGACTAAAGCACAATGTGGAAAATCTATTCCATGAGTAGGACTCTGACAGTTGAGCGGTATAAAATTTTTAATTTTCGGACAACCTAAATCTGTCAAGTTATAACATTCTCATCCAGATAAAAATTTTAAGAAAATTTTCTTTTCAAGACCTTTTACATAAATATTTGTAAATAAATCAAACAAAGAATTTAAAATAATCCTCAATTTACAATAAGGTAATTCGCTTTCATTCCAGTGAATCTGATGAAGATTCCTAGTCACCCACGAATATTGTACTTTTTCACGGTGACTGAGACGTGAATGAGGATACGGCGGCTGGAAAGTCCATACGCCGATGCTATTCGCAGCTGCATAGGCCAACTCTTTCACTATGAAATGTCCAGAAACAAGTTGAAATCCTTCAAAATCAATTACGATAGACATGTTTTATCCTTGATGTCAAAACTGAGAATGCTTATCGAGGCTGGTAAACCCAATATTTATCACCAGGAAACATACCCGCGCGCATGCGTAAACTGTCCTCTGTGTCACTTTTAAGATTGATTAGTAAATAACTATAAGGTTTCGAAGTAGCGTCCTCATAACTATCATGAAAAAACTTTACTTTGGAGGGATATAATTGTCTTCCTAAATTCATGATTTGTGATTGATCTCGAGGGTTTTTAAACAATACCAGATAATGGGAATTTAAAGAAATTTCTCGCATTTCCTTACCTTTATGAAAAATATTTTGTACAATGAAAATAACGCTGATATTGCGATGATGAGAACCTTTTGTGAATAACTTTGTTAATTTGGAATCGCTTCCTAATTCACTCATAAGATCATCAAGGATAATTAAAGCATTTGAATATAGATTTATATTGGAAGGTATTCCTTCATGAAATTGAATGCCTCGCATTTCTTCATAGAGAGTCTGATATGCTCCGTAACACCATAAAACAGTTTTTGGATAAGGATGAATCATTCGGTAATGCAACAGCTTTTTGACAAAATGGGTTTTCCCACTTCCAGTAGGCCCCGCGACTAACATAGTAAAAGGGTGTTTCAACTTCAACGTCAGAATCGCAAATGGCGGGAAAGGAATTACCTTCTGTGGTTTATACAAAGGAAAGCTACCTTCATATAATGTTAGCAATAAAAGAGTTTAACTGTGAAATGGTAATTCAAGTTATTAAACCTTTCAACGAACAAGTACTCGTGGCTCATCTGGTTAAGGCATGGAAAATCGATGACCCACGAGTACTTTTTACTATTGGTGGGTTCGATCCCAGAACACATAATTATTTCTTATACAAAATCTTGGAATTTTTTTAAAAAAAGTTTTTTATTTTTAAATGAACGGATAGGTGGCGCCACCATTCTAAAATTTTAACCTACTGCTACATGTGGTAAGACCAGAAACTTATAATTACCACATATCAAATAATCAAACTACACAGCCACATAATAACTGTTATTCATTTCAGGAAATACTATAATATAAAAAATTCAATGTAAACAACACCGCTACCCAACCGCCACATATTTTTTGTTTACCTTTCATGTGTTGTCTTAAAGCACACAACGTTGCCATTTCGTAAAATGCAAATCAACTGTTGCCATTCCATAAAACTGAAACTCAAAAACCAAAACTAACTATTTGTTTTAAAAACCGAAACAAAAACTCAAAAAACAGGAAAAAACAACTAAACTCACCAGTAGGAAAAAACAACTAAACTCAACAGCAGGAGAAAACAACTAAACTTAGCAGCAGGAAGGAAACAACTCAACTCAGCAGCAGGAGGAAAACAACTCAACGCAGCAGGAGGAAAACAACTCAACTCAGCAGCAGGAGGAAACAACTCAACGCCGCCACTCTCCGCCACTGTGTTAGAATCGGCTTTTTTAAACTCTGGGATGCTGGTGAAAAGCAAACAAACAATAAAAAAAGAAATAATCAAAAAATTGGTTGCTCCAGCGTGAAACTCTTTCACATCTAAATTTGATTACTGAAATACAGACGGAAGATAAAGATTTCTTTAATTACACGAGAATGAATGAAAAATTGTATGCAGCGTTGTTGGATAAGGTAACACCTTTCATTATAAGAAAATACACATCCATGCGCTCATCTTTAAGTTCTCATAAACCATTAAGTGCAACTTGGCGCTTTCTGACAAGCGGTATTAATTAAAGAGCCCCATTAGTACATCAAAAAGTTTATCTATCGAGTATTAATTATTTATTAGTAGATATAAAATGAATTATTAATTTGTTATCTATTATCCAAGTATTCTTAGATTTTATAATATTTTCTTAAATGATTTTTTAAATAAAAGGAAAACAAGTTAACATTTACCAAATGATAAATAATAACTGAAATGCATTTAATTTCAATTTCGCTTAAAGGTGAATAATTTTCTTTTGTTATTATTAATCAATTTATTACTTTTAATTATTTAATTTTATTATTGTTCAATTGTATAAAGAATATTTAAAGAAAACAACAGAATAATCGCAACTAATACCTTTATATTATTGTTTAAATATAATTCATATTTAAAAATATAGAAAATTAAAATTTTAAAATTTTCATTTTGAAAATTTGTAAGCATTCTGAAATAAAAAAAATATTGATTTCTAATAAAGCTTATTATAAAATTTCGTAGTTAAATTTTACGTTAAGTGTGTAATTATATATATTCATTCAGATAGAGAATAAATTTACAAAATAAATTATTTAACTTATTTCATCACCATTCTCAACAAAACTTGTGTCCAAATTCGTGGAATTGCAATTTCGTCCAGAAATGATATATATTCAAAGTATCATAATGTCGGCACACATATGCATCCTCCATGCTTACACCACTTTTTTTCGATTAATTGATTTTCTCTTTTATAGGTTCTACGGAGGGCATTAGTTTTTCCCTTTACTTCGTTAATTGAAGCCTTTTCATCTATCTTTTTGTATATTTCTAATTATTTTTCATAAGCTAACTTTCTTTTTATTTTATTCTTGTAATCGACACTCATTATTTGCCACAAAAAAGGCTAATCTTTATAGATTTCAATAAATTCCTGCAATATTTGCTTCATGGACATTTTTAAAAAAGGAATCAAATATTAATTTTCTAAAGTATCGCCAAGAAATAGTTTGCAACCCTGCGAAACAGACAGGCGACAATGGGAAGCAATTGCTTACTTCCTGTGTTGGAAGAAAAATCAGACCTTGTTTGAATTTTCTTGAACCTGTCCAACTTCCCCACACACGGTACAACTTGTTCACGTCCAACAAATCCATAGGAAAAATCCTATCGTGTGTGGCGGGCTTTAGATCTCGATTTTTTCTCTGACACCATTCCAAACAGATTGATGAATATTGCCTCTACAATGTCTATTTCCAGTCGTCCATCGTCAGTCATTCCTGGCGAAAATGCTTCATGACATTTGCTTTGAAGCTATTTATTATCCTCTGATGCATGAGCTGTTAATACAGGTGTAAGATTAAGAGGGAAATTCTAGTCGCATTGCTTAAAAAATCCGAGATTTCAGGATCAGCAGTGTAATTAGTTATTTATAATTCGAAGGATTGACGATTCTCAATTAAAAACGTTGATCTAAGTTTTCCAGCCATCAATTATAAAAAAACTGAAAAAATCACAAGATAAAATGCGAACAAAAGATGCATGAGAAAATTAATTTGTCTCTTCTGCTATCTTACACAAGAAAGCTTTTGTAAAAGTCACATCAGTCTTTAAATACCTCACAGAATACCATATCAAAAAGATAAGTTGGATCAAATGGGTGGTATTTTAGTAGCAATTTCAACAAAATCTACTTCGAAAAGTATAGATATTTCTTTTCCTTGTTCTTTGAATAATAAAGTAATAAACTGTAAAATAATAATTTAGTCCTCGATGTTATAAATATCTATTAACCTAGCAATAATAATTCTTTTTTAAGTTCTTTTCAGCATTTTCTTCAATGTCCATGTATTGTATCTTCAATAACTTCAATATTTACCATAACGGTCGAGATGACTCTTCTTGGTTTGATAATTGTAATTTATGTATTTTAAATGACTCAACTCCATGTTTCGCCTAGAGAATTGTTCTCGTTGATAGACCTTTCCTAAGTTTCCATTTCAGTCTCAGAAAATTTCTTTGAGAGTGATCATTTTCCAATATCCTTAGATATTCATGAAACCCCCAATCTCTTTATTGTGTCTAATAAAAAAAGGGATAAAATTTATGAAAAAAAAAAACGCTGAATTCTATTCAACTTACATTTGTTCTTACTATCAAGTCGAAAACATCCTTTTTTCAGCTGTAAATGAAATACTTAAAATGCATAATAAGTATAATCCCCCATGATGGCATAATTATTGCAATAGACTTTTGATTTTGAAAACACTACCTCAGGAAAGCCAAAAGGCAATTAGATTATTTTGGATCCAGTTTAAAAAGAATTCAGCTAAGAGTTAGGGCAAGCAGTACAAGTTGCTGAGAGAGAATATTGGGACAATATTTGCAGGGTTCGACAAGACCCTTTTCTTCTTAAAAATTTTAAATCCATTAATTATTAAAATTAAAGAAAATTCAAGATGATATGAACCATCTAATTTCATTGTCATAAATATAAGTGTCAAAGAAATGAATTAATGAATTTCTGAATAAAAACTAGGTTTGTGTTCGCGTGTGTGTATGTAGATATATATATATATATATATTACAAATAAAAATCTATATCATAGTGCCTACAACTTATTTTAAAAAAGTCGACACATTAGGGTTGTTTCAAAATTTTTATTATCCCTTGATAGATTCTAAATACAATGTAGAATTCTTGGGATCACAAATTAAAGACGATAACCATCACTGCTGCTGAGTCTGTCACCAACCAAGCAAAGGAGAAGTGTTAATAGTCATATTATCATCTGTATACTTTAGATTAAATGTGTTCAAGTCTCACAAATCGTGAAAATTTGTTTAAAAAATCTAAATTATAATACTGATATGAAATGCAATCTAATTTTGAATCTACTGCTGCAATAATAAAACTACTTGCAATATTTAAATTAAAATTTAATTTACACTAATCAGTTTCTCAAATTCATAACTATTAATAAAATATTCAATGTGAAAGTTTTTATTTTCCTTCATATTTGCTATTTAATTGTTTAAAATCATTTCTTTATTTTGCTTCTTTTTATGTTTTTTAGTTACATATGTTAGGTCTAATATATTTAGATATTAAATTAAAATCGAAATTTATATATATCCAACACTTTTTTTTTTTTTTTTTTTTTTTTACAATTTGCAGTTATGCTGATGTTTACAAAACTAAACATTGGGTATGAGAGATTACTTCTTTTCGGCAAACAATGAATTTTCACTCTTATATATGCAATCTAATATTTTTTATGTAAATAAAATTTATAGTGATTATGTGACTGTTTTACATTATGCAATTTATGTTTATTTTATCTTGCATAGGTATTATATTGTTCCTAGTTGTGATGTTAATATTGTATTGGATTAATGAGAAAATGACAGCATGTTTAATTTACTGTATAATATCGCATACAGACTAATAAATATATTTTTATTTCCCCTATTCTATTTTCCACTCATACAGAAATTAGACAGCTAAACAATAACATCAAGTTGTATATTACAGATGTGTTTAGAAAATCAAATTTATTTGAAGTTTAATATGAAATTTGATTATGCCCTAACTACTGACAAAAATAGCGTTTGGATTCTGACTGAATGCAAAAGTGCTATATTCACACAGTATTTCAAAAGCTGGCTTAAAATATATGATGTCTGAGACCAAGTTGGCCCCGTGTGGTGACCGGGGGGTAAGAATAGTCCCAACGTAGCCTATGCGTGTCGTAAAAGGCGAATAAAATAGGTGCTCAGCGCCTAGGGGATAGCTGGGTACCCTGCCCCTGGGGATATATATATATATATGCCGAGCTGGCAGCCGAATGGTTAGCGCTCTTGCCTTCGGTTCAACAGTTCGTGGGTTCGAATCCCACCTTGGGCATGGATGTTTGTAGTGGTTCGGAATCCACTTTAAGCCGTAAGTCCCGGTCTAATTAGCCCTCGTGTGCAAAAAATGACCGTTGAGCGACAAACCAACCAACCTGGGGATTATATCAGGGGACTGGTCCTCCAGGTTGGAGGTTGGGCGTGAGGTTAACCCCCTCACCCCGGAAAAAACCTTCGGTTTCGAAGTCTGAACAGGAAATTGACCAGTGCCTATCTCGTAAACGAACTCGGAAAAGGTTTAAGGACTTGATTTTTGGTTCTTGGAATGTCCGTTGTCTCTATCGTGCTAGAGCCCTGCAGGAGCTTATGCATCAACTTGATAGTTACAAGGTGGATATTGCTGCAGTCCAGGAGATAAGGTGGACTGGCCAGGGTTCCCTAGACAAGAGAACTCATCTATTATTTTACAGCTGCCACGACCAAAAGCACATAGAGGGAACTGGTTTCTTAGTGAATAAGAGGTTGCAACATCGAATTATGGATTTTAGAGCTATTACGCTAAGATTATACAAGTTACGTTTTAGGGGGAGGTTTGCAAATCATAGTATTATTAATGTACATGCCCCTACAGAGGACAAAGGCGATGAAGAGAAGGAAATATTTTATGAAAAGCTGTCTGAGTGCTTAAGGAGCTGCCCACATAATGATGTAAAACTTGTTTTGGGTGATTTGAATGCTAAAATAGGTAAAGAGAAAGAGTTCAGACCCATTATTCGTGGCCATAGTGCTCATGAAGAATCAAATGATAATGGTATACGCGTCATTGTATTTGCTACTGCATATGTCCTAGTGGTTGGTAGTACCTATTTTGAACATAAAAACATTCATAAATATACCTGGAAATCACCGGATGGAGTAACACTTAACCAGATTGATCATGTTCTTGTTGATGTTAGGCATTTTACAAGCTTGATTAATGTTAGAACTTTTAGAGGAGCTAATATTGACAGTGATCACTATTAAGTGTTAGCTAGGCTAAGAGGTAAAGTCTCCAATGCCAATAAAGAACAAAGTAAAAAGATAAAAAGGTTTGATTGCAACAAACTTAAAGAGGATACAGTGATCAATAACTATAGAGACTTTAGAAAGGAGAATTTCGGAAGTGAAATTAGAAATATCCAATGAGGCCGATCTTGAAGAACTATGGTGCCAATTTCAGAGGGCCATTTCTGGTACAGCAGCTAAATTTTGGGCCACAAAACTAAGGAGAAAAGTAAGGATTGGTTTGATGACGAATGTAAAGATGCAAATGAGCAAAAACTTATTGCATATAAAAGATCTCTGCAGCATGGTACTAGGGGTTTGTTGGAGGATTACCATAAGGCACGAAGATATGAGAAGATTTTCAGGGCTAAGAAAAGGGCGTTTGAGGAAGATAGATTCAAGGATGTGGAACACCTCAAGAAAACTAACGAATGCCATGCATTCTTTCGAGAGGTCAGTTATTGTCGAAGAGACTTTAAACCTAAAATCAACTATTGTAGAAATAAGGCTGGTGTTATCCTTAGTGAAGGGTCTGAAATTTTGGAGAGATGGGTTGAGCATTTTGAAGACCTACTAAAGATTAATGATTATACTGTTGATGCCGCGATTACACAGGAGGAAATCATAGATGAACATTTGGAGCTGGATCTTCCAACTCTGCAGGAAACATTGCTTGCTATAAAAGAGCTCAAAAACAATAAAGCGCATGGAATAGATCTCATACAGGCCGAACTTATAAAAAAGGAGGGCCAAAGGTGGTAGAGCTCTTACATGGAATAATCCAGTATGTTTGGACATTCGAGAAGATGCCAGGGGATTGGCTTACAAGCTTGCTTTGTCCAATTTTCAAAAAGGGCGATCCATTAGTATGTGAAAACTATAGAGGAATAAGCTTATTGTGCATTTGCTACAAAGTTCTTTCCAAGATATTGTACAAGAGACTTGTCCTGTACGTAGATAATATTGTGGACGACTATCAATGTGGATTCTGTACTGGCAAATCCACAGTGGACCATATCTTTAGTCTTAGACAAATTATGGAGAAGTGTCATGAATTTGATATTGATTTACATATTTTGTTCATTAACTACAAGGAGGCATACGATTCTATAGACCGCAATGAATTATTTAAGGCTATGCTTGTTTTTGGTATTCCATTAAAGTTAATAAATTTGCTAAAAATGACCCTCAAATCGACTTCCTGTAGGGTCGTGATCCAGTGACAACTCGCTAGAAACTTTTTTGTTGATAAGGGAGTAAGACAGGGGGATGCTCTTTCTTGCCTTTCGTTTAAAATCGTTCTTGAAAGAGTCATCAGGAAATCTGGTATCAATACCAAGGGCAGTATTTTCGGAAAATCTGTTCAGTGTTGGCGTTTGCAGATGATATTGCACTGGTAGCCAGAAGTAAAAAATACCTAATAGAAGCCTTTGAGGCTATTGATAGGGAGGCCATGCCAGCAGGGCTTGTTGTTAATCAGGTTAAAACTAAATATTTCCCTGTAACTAGAACCCAATTTACCCAAACTCATCTACTCATTGGTGATTATAAATTTGAAAAAGTTGATGAATTTATATATCTTGGCTCAATGGTTAACAAAAATAATGACATTCTCCCAGAGGTAAGAAGACGTTTAACTGTAGCTAACAAAGCCTTTTTTGGCCTTAGACATGTATTAAAAACTAAATTTCTATCACGGAAAACTAAGTTACAGATATATAGAACGCTTATCCGTCCCGTTTTGACCTATGCCTCAGAAACTTGGACTTTGACTGTAAGAGAGGATAGGCTGTTGGGCCTATTTGAAGCAGGATTTTAAGAAGTATCTTTGGAGGTATGAAGGAAAACGGTGTCTGGCGCAGAAGATACAACACAGAAATCTATCGAATGTACCAGGAGACAGACGTTGTACATCACATTAAAGTAAGCCGTCTCAATTAGGTTGGACTAGAATGAAGGACAATAAAACACTAAGGGAAATTTTTTTTGCAAAACCCATCATCGTAAGAAGAGGAAGACCATAGTTGACATGGGTGGATGCAGTCAAAGACTGTAGGGTCCTTGGAACAAAAAATTGGAGGAGTTTGGCTGCCAGTAGAGGTGGCTGGAAGAAACTTGTTCAGAAGGCCTTGGCCCATCCTGGGCTGGCACGCCATGAATGATGATGAGACCAAGTTATTTTCGGCTTCTCTGTAAGATAAGTCGGAAAAAATCGATATACATGCAGTGGATTCCATTGCATGTATGGGTGAATGGAAATGAGACAGTACACTTGTCAAATATGGTTGTAAATCTTCCACCCATTCATTTAAATGAGCTTACTCCCTCAAAAATCCTCTTTTTAAACAAACAGAAACTGTTCACTGATTGGCGTCTTCCTTGGGTATATTACTGGTATGCTGCATATAGTCTGGGTCTGCCTCTAGCTTGCAGTGGCTCCCTACCTCTTTAATTGGCCACTTAAAAAGCTTAAAGTTTCTTAATGGGGAGAGGATTTTCCCTCTTTGTTTCTGTTCCGTCTTCCAGTCCTGCTCACCTTCTTACTTGTATAGGCGCCTTTTGGAGGCAGAGGTGGGTTGACCAGGATAAAATGTACGTGGAACTTATGCATTGGGGCCTTTTGGACCTGGTGTAGGTTTTCCTACACCAAGGGGATATGTAACACAATATGAAATTTAATACTAATTTAATCTAAAAACAATCTCAACAATATGAATCATTTACTAAATATTGCATATTATATAGTTTCTTTTATGTACATAAACTAGGTTTTAAACCTACCCATACATTGTTTTTTTATTTTAAGAAAGTTTACTCAGCAATTAAATTATATTAAAAAGTCATGCAAATGCTCTGTTAATATTTAAGCAAACCTATGCATTTAGGACTGAAAAGAATTTTTTTCCTTGTTTATCACATTCCATGTAACTGTAAGGCTTTTACATTAATAAATTTTTATCATTAATGTACCTATTACATTAATGATAAAAATTTTTTAAATAAATGTTAATGCTGCAGAATATGTAATATGGAAAATTCCCCTAAAATATCGGATTATGTATATAAACATACATTGATTTTTATTTAACTAAATATAAGTCTGGCACCAAAAAAAAAACAACATATGAAAATTATTACACATTAACGAATATTGTTAAATGTATATTAAGAATCTAAATTTGTAAATAATACAATATAACAACAAGAAAAAAATATTTTATATTACAAAGCTGAAAACTTAGTATTTAAAGTTGACATAGTTATACAAATATTTGGATACAACTAAGTAACTCGGTAAAATATTATACTTATGAAAATCTTTATTGCAGGTGTTTCAAAAACATATTCCAAACAACACAGTACTATGATTTTTTTTAAAAAATACAAAAAAGAAATATAAAGAAAAGTCCCACGGACTATCAACTTCTGAGATTGTAACTGATCTACAATTTTATCCGCAGTTGATATTTAGTATTATAACTTAGTTATTGGTGAAGAAGTAATGTTGGGAACTTTAACCGTTAAAATTAGCACTAGATGACAGCTTGTAGAAATACATACAAAACATCAAGCAGATTTTTATTGGCCTAGCCATGTAAATTTTTAAAACTTATTTACAAGTTTATAAGCATTCACTTTGTTTTGTCAATATAATTTTGCTGTATAAAATTTGATCTCCAGATTGAGACTGAACTAATGGTAACTGATAATAGAAGTTTTGAATACACACAGAAACTAAATTTTTCTCTAACAAGTGTTTTTGTTTCTCTGGTTTTAAAAGTAATTTGGAGTCTTACACACACCCTAAATCCATGAAACACTTTTAAAAGAAAATTACTTGTAGCAAACTCAAAATGATTCTTGTAGAGATTCTGATTTATGAAACACAGCACTGATATTAAAGTACTTAAATTTATAAATTTTAAATTACTACAAGATTATACCATTAAAAATTACTACAAGAGAAGTGAGGAAACACATATACTATCTATAATATATATACTTTATAAAAACAAAATCATTTGAAATATTATGAAAAAGTATCACTATCTTGGTTGTATTTTACAAGACTGGCATTTATTTGTAAATGATCAATTAAACATTGCATATTTTCTGGCTTAGGATCAGGAAGCAGTTCATACAACCTTAGAAGAGCCATTTGTCCTGTTTCTAGCCACTTTTGAATCAACAAAATCAGGTCATTTGGAGAATTCTAAAAGACAGGAAATTTATGTTAATCATTAAAAAAATGTTTTACTTAAATAAACAAAAGTTACAATATTATTTTTTGGCATCAGAAAATAAAATTTTTCAGATAATGCTTCTCTCCCAGTAATTTATGCAAAAAATAAATTGAACACAATTAAATGGTGGTAATATCACCAAAAGACTCCACTAATCAGTGTAATCAAATAATAATCAGTAAAAATTGACTACTCAAAAATTCAAAATACAACTGTTTTATTCATGAGTAATAACAAAGATATATTTCTATAAGGCAAATTATTTTTTTCAACTTAACTCTGTGCTACATTCAATGAAATTACCATTGCTGGTATGCAGAGTGACAACTACTAAATGAATTTGCAAGTATTAGAAAATATGATATGTGTCTTGCTCAATATATCTGAAATGTAATTGCCTGGAAAAAATACCTCATAACAGTGCAAATCATTCTAGACCATTAACATATCCACAGTTTTAAAACAGTCATGCATTATGTGGCTAAAGATTGGTTGTTAAGCAATACATGGGTAAAAAGATTAGGCACTATTAATTACTACAGAATGATATCAACACACTTGTAAATTAAGAGTTATTTTGTAATATGATTGAAAGTATGTTATTATTTTAGATCATTCTCTCATCAATCACACAATGTATTATAACTAGGTACCACTTAATAATAAATGTTGGATTTTACAGCTGAATGCTCCATTTACTTCACAGGTATTTGGTAATTGGCTATGATATGACTTGTCACATAACAAATATTTTTGTTTTCAGTCATAAATCTTCGATTGATATCAGCACCAGTCTCTATGACACTGATGAAAGTGAAATGCTAATGATGTCTTGATAAATATCAGTTTCTGAGTTCATATCAACTAGAAAGCTTTGAAAAATATCTGAGATATTTGTAATTTAATGAATGGGTTTTAATCAGTAAATGTTCAACAGATATTATGAATGTGCTCTCTTTAGTGTAAATTTTTTAATGATGGTAACTCTTTTAAAAGGAATATTATAATGTTTGGGAGCATCCAAAGCAACTTCTATGCTCAACTTTCATCTCTGAACAATTATTTTGAAATAAGCAGTTTTTATGTTCACTTAAATAATGAAAATAAAGCTTCTTTATAAAAAAATCCATTAAAGTTATTTTTTGCCATTTCATAATTCCTACTTTTGACACAGACCAATGATAAGTTAATATGAAATAGTAATTTTGTTTTTTCTTACTTCCTTTCAACACAGCAGTAGAAAAGTTTGACAATTCAGAACTTTTTATAAAAGCTTAAAAAAAATGTTGACAATCTAAAATGTTTTTACACCCTTTAATTTTCCCAAGTAGTTTAACTGCAATTTTATCAAGCATAACTTGTTTGATTCCATGGCTACTAATTCTTATATGAGGAAAATATCCGTTTCATCTCAATGTTTAACAAACCTGCCAACCTTCTCAGACAAAATTTCAGAGGATTCCAAAACAAAATTAGAAAAATCACAAAACCTTTTTAGCATAAGTACACATAAAACATTTAATATATCTTAATAATTTATCCTGCCAACTTTACTAACATGAAAATGATGTAAAAAATAAAACAATTTTAGTAGTTTATTTTGCAGCCTAGGAAAACTTATTAAATTTCTGATCATAATTGAATCTTTTCTTAACATTTTACAATCAAAATATTCTCAAGAATTCATGGAATAATGAACTGTGTTCCATATTTCTTGATAGAAATGAGAATCTTCTCACATTCTGCATTAATATGAGGCATAGTGAGTTTGAAATTCAAAAATTTGAAATTTTTTTCATTATCTCTCATCATTAGTTTCAATGAACCAATCAAGGTTCATTTATTTTATAATTTAAATAGTTAAATTACACAGTATTAAATATTTATTTTAAATATCTATTATATTTTCATTCTTTTTTATGAATATTTTTCCAATATATTTCATTTGATTTTATTAATATGACAGCTTGAAAATCAACTACTTAGAAAGAATAATTATTTTAGGATTTAAACAAAACAATGGTAAAATATTAGGTTGGGGATAAAGAAATCTATTATTTTTTTTTGGGAGAGATCTGTAGTCACAATATCTTATAAAGTATTGATTTATTTCAGATTTAAGCCCATTGGAAAAGTGATATTTTGCATTAAAAAGTCCTTTTTACTGTTTTTAAGTTTAGTTATGAGTTACAGGGTATTAAAAATAAAAGTCAACAAAGAGAAAAAAAATGGTAAATTTTAGTCTTTCTTTGATAAAAGCAAAAATGAGGGCAGGAGGCTGAAACTGAGGAGGACGTTTACAGTGCCAATACTGTAGAAGCAAATGACAAAACATTTCAGTTTAGTTGATTTTGTTCAAGAATATTTTTTAATGTTAAAAATGCATCTTACATAGATAGTTCCATCATCGGAAATGTCAATAAAATCACTGAAATTATCAATGCTGACCGACATGTTAGCGGTCGCATTATCACCCAGGAGCTAAAGATCAACCATAAAATAGTTATAAAACATGTAAAAATGCTAATCAGAAACATGTTAAATCAAGTCTTGAAGTTCACATAAAAATATGGTGGGTTTCTTTTCCCCAACCTAATAAAACACATGTGATATCATCAGTCAAAAAAGTATGTTTTTTTATTTTTTTTACATCAACTCTTATAGATTCTAAATAATATTCCAGTAACTTTAAATAATTTCTATAGAATATTTCTGATCTGTATGGAAACATAAGAGATTTTGTTAGTTGATAAGCAAAAGGATCTATGGAAACTGGTACTGCTTTAGCCTGAATTCTTGGTATTGTTTTTTAAAAAAGTGGAGATTTATTTATAAATTATGTACCTCCTTGGATCAAAGTAAAAAAGAATAATTTAATTTATGATTGATTATAAAAAACAGATCAGGTTGAACAATTCAACCCAATAATAATTTTGTTCAAATATTAAAAGTCTTCAAAAGGAACAGATCACAAATGCTTCATTTCACTTGCACATTTTACATGTTAATTAAAATAGTAATCACACTAAATTCAATCAGATATAAATACTTACATCAACTCAATTTTGGAAGTTACAAAACAACGGTTTTTGTTACTATTCCTGCTTGGGGTATAAAATGAAATTGTTTTTCTTTTATTTATGTGTGTAGTAAAAAATAGTTATTTTTTTTAACTTCAGAAACATTTATGTGTATCGCTTAATTTTCTTAAACTTCAATAATTTATTTATTAATATCAAAAAACCAAAATGTAAGAAACTACATACTTTTATTTTTTAATTTATTGAATCCACATTTATAAATTATCATAGGTGAATTCCAATCTATTTTGTATGTACACTTTTCTAACTGTACATTAATAACTAGTACACTACAAGTTTTGGTAAACTAAATAAAATGTCTTAACTAATTTAACTAAAATTTTGATTGTATATAATAAGATATGCAACTCTCATTACATTTATTAGAATTCAGAGATTATGAATCTTGCATATCCATACAAATGAATCTTTCATGAACCTTGAAATGAAATATTGTAATAATACTTTTGCTGTCAGGTGTTCAAGGAAAAAGCATATATATTAATTTTCATAAAATGTTCTGTTCATAAAACAATCTCAATAAAATCCATAAAATATATTATCTTAATTTTAGGTGTGCACTTTTATAAAGTATATCAAGGTCAAAGCACTGATCAATTGGTACTTATCAATTTATCCATTGTAATTATAGCTCTTTTAGTGAGCACTATTTACATAAACATGATTCTTTATTGCAATGCCATTGCTATATTTGTAATTAAAGAACAAATTTTTAACAATATTAATATAAATGGATAAAGACTTAAAGCATTGCAGTATTTGTGATGAATTTTATGAGCAAATCCTTCAAATTAGGTAAAAATACAAAGAAAATATCATAGATGAATGAGTTTTTAAATTTAAAGCTTCAATGGAAATAGGAATAAAATGTCTATAGCATTAAACTATCAAAAAAATTTTTTAATGTTCAAAATTAAGAATGTTATGTTAAAGTAAGTGTTATTGTCAAAGTATGAATAATTCTGAAAAATTCTAAAGTCAAGATATAGTGATAGATTATTTGAATAAATCACTTTAAATTAAACATTTAAAGGAAAAAAATAAAAAGATGCCCTAAACTTAAGCCAAAAAAGCCATATAATAAGAGTGCAGTTTCATACAGTTAAGTTTAAAAAGAATACACATGATTGACAATTTATACAGCAATGACACTGCAATAAAGAATCATGTTTATGTAAGATAGTGCTCATCAAAAGTGTCATAATGAATATGTTGATAAGCGCCAAATGATCTGCACTCTAGTCATGATATAGTTTATGTACCATATTTACACATTAGAGCCAACTCCTCTGACGAGCAATTCAGAACTAACAGAAGATTTCTCAGATTTATTACAGTTAATTAATGAAATTAAGATTATTTTTAAAGGAATACCAATTAAAAACCTCATTAAAGAACTTAAAGAAATTATGTCCCCTATGGACAAATTATTCAAACTCACCCAATACTTTCAAGATACTGAATAATAAATTTTCCAATAAAATTCTTAACTTTAAAATACCTCTTAACTAATAAATAAATTCCCACTTGTATTTCTTATAATTCTAATAATTATTATCACCATTAATATTAAAATTTAATAAAAAAATAAACTAAATCTTAAACAACTTAAATTTTTAACTAAGCCCCACACATTCAAGATCTAACAACCAATAATATGCCAGTCAGTAACAGATATAGCCTACCACTCCAATTCCAGCTCCAGTTGAGGGTGAGGGTCCTAGGACCCAGGTACTTCGTCACTTAGGCTGAGCCCAGCCGAAGTAGTATTTACACATTATTGACATAATAATAAGATTAGTAAAATTATAAACTGCATTTCACATCCACAAAATAATTAACCTACCACTGAAAAAAGGGAAAAAATATATTGATATTTTTTTCTCTTTTCCAAATTAATGTTACCTGTTGCTGTTGCACCAACATGCTTTACTGTACCTAGCTCAGAGTTGGGCTCTACTAATTAGATAAAAGCAGCTGGGTAGAATATTTGTGATTTTGAAGCAACCACCAAGCAAAAGACCACTAATACTAGATATGTCACCCCCAGAGATATAATTTGACTTGGAGGGCGTTCCGACAAAAACATGTTTAACGTACTCCAGCTGCCTTTAGCCAACATAATGGATTTTTCGTTAAGGCATAGTTTGAGCTGATTATGTTCAGATAATTAGAACGAGCCTTAACTAATCAGGCTACCATGGCCCTAGGTGTTACCTGTAACCATCGTTCTGACTGCAATATCAAATCAGGAAAGAACTGAAGAGGAATGGTTATGAATAAAAACTTTAGACTTTGACACAGAGGAAAAAAGAATGGTATTAAATTTTATAATATATATGTATATTATAAAATTGCATTCTTACAGCAGAGATATTAACAAGCTTCACATTGATAGAATTTAAAATACGAACTTACTGAAGGAATATTAGGATAATCTACATCTAAAAATAGCTGCAAAAGGAATTATATTTTGTGGACATTTATCCAGAATTGATGCTAAATGTACAACAATAGGGGCAAATATTATGTAACTAATCCAAAAATGCTGAACTTATTACATAAGGAACGGAAGAAAATATTTGTCATTTCAAATAAATCTGGCTTCTTTAAAAATTTGTTACATATGTAAATAAAAGTGATGTAATTCAAATGGAAGTGAAGAAATAATATTGAAGCAAACAAAATAATCAAAGAAACTGGGGTCAAAAAAAAGTTTAAAGTATCTCAAATTCATGAAAAAAAAAGCTTGAATAATATGTGCTTTTAAAAATTATTTAACAGCTAGAAAAATTAATAAAGTTGAAAAAAGCAAGAATTAATTTTAAATTACTATAAAGACAATACAGATTTAAGCATACAAAGATGAAGATTGAATTTTTAACTCAAAGTTACAAAGTTCATTATTTAGTTTTAAAATGGATAAATAATACTAGTTACTAAAGACAATTGATTGTAATTGAGATGGGTTCTTGAAAATGAGTGAGAAAAAATTAATGCCTAAGAATCATAGCATTTTAATATCTACTTGAGAATATGCAATAGAGAGTAACTTGTAGTTTTAAGAAATGTGGATTTCAAACACACACAAATAAGACTGATGAAATCTTATTTAACCGACTCAGCAGCTCAGAAAATTTCAAGAATCTGCGAAAAATATTTCCTCTTTAAAAGCAGATGTACTACTTTTACCCACTTCCCTAAACTATACAAAAATCGTCGACAGTTTCCCATTCTCATTGGAAACATTTCCTACCCCCCTGAAAACTGTCACATCGCTCAATTTAGAGGGAGGGGATGTCACTTACTACTAACTACCCTATCTAGGGTTGTATGTATTTGCCAGAAAGAATTGTACATCCCAATAAAAGTGGTTAAAACGAAAACGTATATCTTTTTTTGTATATAACTTAAAAAGCAAAAATTATTAATAAATAACTGTTTTTTGTGTAATTGAAAATGTTTGAAGATATTCCTCAGTGTTTTTAGGTTGACTTGGTAAATAATATGAAATTCAAAGAAAAATGGTATCCACAAATTATGTTTTAGATTTCTTACGCAGTTTAATTAAGAAAGTTGCATGTCACATTTTCTTGTATATTTATCATTATCTGTATAATGGAAATTTCTCTTTTTGAATGAGACACAGAAGCTTTTCAAATTTTTATTACAGTAAGATAAAATAATGTTAGTAAAAATACATTTTCTCACATTATATTTTTCTTAACACAAACAAATATTTACTTTATATGAATACATCTATGTAGTAATTAGTGTGGTGTTTATATGAAAATAAAAGGCTTAAATTTTTTTCAATTTTTATAATGTTATTTTCAAAAACATTAATTAAAGCTTTTTAATTTATTCATCTATAAATGTTTTGAGTTTAAACAATTAAACATAACATTAGAAAATTTGCATAACATTGTGAATAATTGTGTGTAATGTTCTTGGTTTATACAATATCTGAAAAATTACTTTCACTTTATATTTAAATATTTAGAAAAGTTTTTTAGCCCAAAAAAATTAAATATTTACAAAAAAAGGATTAATTTTCATTTCTGTATTATTGTATATGAAAATAAAACTAATGCAAAATACATGTAGATAAACTTGCATTAACATTGTTCTGTATAAGAAATTTTAACACATTATATTTGCTGATTGTGTACGTTCTTAATTATATTTCTTATATATTTACATTCTAAAACAATATTATAAAATCATTTATAACTTTTACAATTTTTTTCTTACATATTAAAAAAACATTATTTAGATATTTTTAACAAGATATTTATTAAATTAAAGTTGTATTTTAATCGAAAAGGATTCCAAGTGATGGACGAAAAATAAATTGCCTAAAACGCATTATTTGTTAAGTATTCAATATACTTATTCTCACTAACGAAAAATAATATTCTATTATTATGAAGCAATCTGGTGCAATAGAAAATCCCCTTTCATTCCATCTGTAACTAAATGGAAACATCTTTAACCACACAGGAAGCCACATGTGCAATGAATTATCTTCCTTGAAATGAAGTCTTGGCGTATATACAGGGGATATATGGAAGAAGCTGTTTGAAACAGTACTGTTAATAGTCGAATACTTGTAAAAATTATAGAGAAAATAAATTTAATACCTCATCCTTTAGTATTCAACTATCTGTGATAAAAAAAACTTCGCAAGGTTTTAAGGAAAGGAAATAATTAAGTGAAAAATGTTTGAATACTATAGGAGTTATTTATAACTACTGCTGCATAACAAAAAATATCGTAGTATCAATATGATAGAAACAAAATGATACCAAAACAAATTTTGCTTTTCAAATCATAAAAGATTACAGGAATCCTATAAAAATTTTCAACTTTATAAATATTCTTTTTTTTTGTATTAGTAAGGTAGAATTTTGGATAGAAAATTTCCAAACAGCAATTTATTTTAAATTTTAAAAATTGTGTTAATAATTCAAATTTAATATCCTTGATTGCATTTCAACTACATTTTATTTTTTGAAAGAATAATTTTCTTTCAGTTTTTATGATTTGTTTGTATTGTTAACATTAACATTAATAAAGGATTTAATGACTTAATAGATAAATACCTAAATCTGAAGTTAAGTCTGAAAATTTAAATTTAATCATATAGTTCCTTTTTTAAAAATTATCTTAAATGTTTTTAAAATTCAAATGAATTTTTACGTATAAAAATGCAAGTATTCTTTTCTATATTGTAAGGTCGTTGAAATGGAAGCCGGCGTACAAGAAAATTTATAAAAAATTTGCTAAAACAGTATTATGCTTTCAATATAATGAATATCACAAAGTTATATAATGAATATCACATAAGTTTATTTGAAATATATGATGCGTTTTTTATATTTTTAAATTTAAATAACACAATCAATCGTATATGGAATATACCATTTTATGTTTCAAAGATAAACCAGAAAAATTAATTTTTAATTCAAATAAGAAGAGTAAAGTAAATATATAACCACATTTTACAACAAGAAATTTTCTGGTTAAGATTATTATATTTAAAAATTTATTTTATTTCTAATATGGATTGCGTTAAAAGATAATTATTTGTAAAACTAACATATTAATATTTTGCTTAGTTTAAAAATAAATTTTGTAATAAAATAATTATTTTCTGTAGGTTAAAAATTTAATTGCTTAGATTGTAGCATTAATATGATTTCGATTCACCAATAGACTATTTCGATAGGATCATTCCATTTCACACTCCTTCTAAAATAGAAGAGCTAAAAATATTTTCTGCATTAAAAAGTTTAGCTCATCTTTAAATATAAAATTCCATTATTTTGCTTCTGAACAGTTTACTGTTTAAAAATTTGATTATTTATATTCCTCCTAAATCTATTTTGTTTTAAATCTGCAATAAATTTCTAGTAAGGAATTTTATTTTATTAAATATTATCGTTATGTCATCTAGAAAAATTATTACATGTATGCAAATAAAAAAATAAATAGAATAAAATAATTTTCATGGCAGAACAAAGCTAATATCAGAAATATTGTAGTTTATTTTTTAATCGAGAAAATTTCTAATATAGTAAAATGTTAAAGAAATAGTATCTTTTTAATATTGATATATTAAAATAATGACTTTATATGGTGCAACAGTAAATAGTTTTGATATATTTTTCAATATTATGTTTCATAAAAAGAAATAACACATGTATAATATTCTTCGCTACACACTTATGAGACAATCATGTTATACTATTGCCTTAAAATGATACTTCTTTTTTATTATCAACATTTGAAGTGTATGTAAAAATAAATTAAAGTAATAACGAAATAAAAAGCAATATGCAGAGAATAAACTTATTAGTAAATTTTTCCTAATGCACAAAAATAAAAATGCAAATTAAATGAATTTTAGTCATTAAGGAAAATGTTATTTATTATGGACGACACTTCAATTTTTCTGTAACAGCCATGAGCTCTTTCACTGGAAATTAAATAATTTCCCTTTACGAAATTTATTTGTTTATTTCAGTCATAACTAGTCGCTAAAAAAGGCTGTCAAAAACAATAAAAACTGAATTAAATTAAATAAGATGTAAGAAATAAATAGCATAAACAGGAATATTATTAAAATTTAACTTAAAAAAGAAGGCAAGCTCGTTAGTAATTTAAAAGTACATATTGATTTAAAATTTTTGTGTAATAAAATTGTATAATTCAATTAGCTTAGGAACTAAAATTAAAAATAATAATGTATAAACTTGCATTTTATTTCTAAAGCAACAAATTTATAGATTATTAAATTTTAAAGTTGAATCTTGGCGAAAAAATAATCAGTATTTTAGATATTTGGCGTAAAACTCAAGCTGAGTTGTAGTTTTCAATGAAAAGTCTCCAAGGAGTGTGGTTTGAGTGATTAAGACCGATCAATCAAACCACCGATTAGGGGGAAAGCAAAAATAAGTGGTTTCTTCTATGCGAAAATATATGTCGCGACCGCTTTTGGTGAAAACTCTGCGACGTATCTCTGCCGTCGCAGGCCGCTTTTGAACAGGAATGTTTCAACGTATCCCTGCCATCATGAGCCGCTTTTCGACCAGTTTATTGCGATGTAACAGATACGTCGCGGACGCTGAGTCGATTAAGAAATAGAGACACTTAATTTTCATTTTCCAAATTTTATTTAGGTTTCATAAGTTTACTGATTTAACAAAAATCTTAAAATTTCCAATTTGGAGGAATTGTTTTCATAAACTAAAATAAAACTCCAAAAAATGTGTGTGTGTGTGTGTGTTCCTTTTATTACAATTATAAAAGAGCTAAATAGCTTAAAAATCTATGTGCATATTGAAATAACCAAAAACTCTTTTTATATATACAAACAATTTTCTGAGATAAAATGTACTTTTTTAGGATTAAAATAAAAATATGCAATTAAAGCAAATGCTTTAAATCTGACAAAATTTGTAGATAAATCTTTTTGTCATATGCTCTGATAATTTTTATAATATAAGTTTACACAATTATGTCTACTATTTAGGATAAATTTCTATAAAATCTCAATATTTTAGCCACATAACTCAACATTTTACCAAAATATTACCTCTTGGATGCTAATGCTATAAATACAAGTTTTCCTAAGGGTTCTCTAAAAACATTATATTGCCTTTCTACTGTAATCATTAACAAAATCATATATGTAAAGAAAGAACTTACTTTAATTTGATGTTGACGCACTAAGTGCAACTTTCGTAGTTTTTCTGTATCTTTTGCATCAGTTTTCTTTAAGTGTGAGTAGATTTTCCATAATTGTTCTTTATTATCACAGATTTCAATTATTTCTTTTGAATATGAAATATTATTTTCATCAAGATCCGAAGTTGACTGAAGAGAATTTAGCTTAGGAGTCGTAGAAACATCATTAATTTCAACTTTTTTATAAACTGAAGTTGGTGTAGAAGGAGAATAGAAATTTGGGCGAACTCTAGATAAATGTTTCAGGCTCATTTTAAGACTAGAATCTGCCTAAAAATTAATAAGACACAATGTAGATGCATTGAATTAAGATTTGTAAGAGTAACAAATTCATATTTATTTATAGTTACAAAATGTAGATCTATTTCATATATAGAATTCATACAATAGAAGTAGATAATGAGTACAAATTAATATAATGTCTTATTAAATAAGCATTTACATCATGCTTTTTTTAATATTTTTTTTGTGTGAATACAGTAAAATTGATTAAGATATAATTTATTAGTTAATTAATGTATATTTAAAAAGGTTAGTATTTAAGTCATGTCATTTAACTTTGGAAACATACTATGGCTTTTAAAAATCGCAACTTTTTATATTACAACTATTTTACATTTTGCAGCAAAAAATAACAGCAGTCAATAAATTTATTAAATAAAACAAATTGGAAAAAAAAATCTAAAAGTTTTAGCAGCTATTTTATTTAAAGTAAATTATTCCATTATATTTGATGAATATCCAATTTATATAAGCAAACATTAATATGATTATTGCTTTAAGGTACAGTGTATATATTAGGAAATTAATTTAATACAAAATAACAAGAAAATTACTAGTCCAAAGTTTTTAAAATTTTGAATTAATACTTATTTTAAAGTTTATTCTCCCTTTCTCCGAAAAAAATAGTAGCTACTAACTAGGTAACCCATATTAATACTTTTCTTCTTTTACTAAATTTATTCTTAAATATGCCAATACATATCTGCTTGCTTTTTCACAGACAAATTTTAAAATTCTTAAAAGCAATTTAAAATTTTGTAATACCTAAAGTAAATATATATTGCATCACTGCACACAGAAAGGAAAATATTTCTTATTACACAGCCAACTGTTATTTCAAAAACAGATATATAATTCAAAATCATATAATTCATATAATTATATAATTCAAAATCAATAAACATAATAAAACAATAATAAGTATAATTAGAAAAAGAACAATTTGTATTAAGAATTACTTTCTCATCTCAAAATTGTTAGTGTCCTGCTTACAGAGAATATATCAAATAACAGGGTTTGTACAGATTTCCAAGAATCAAATTCTAGAAGTTTTAAGGAATTTTCCAGGAGTCAAATCGAAAATTTCCAAGAAATATTGACATTCATGTTAAATAATTTATTTAATTGTAAATTTTGTTTTGAATCAAATAAGCATGTAATTATGTATACATAACATTTTTTAATTATATTTGTAAACAATAGAAATAAATAATTGCAAAAATAAATGAATATATGAATATTTTTTTATTTAAGTTAGAATTATATTTAATGATTACTTCAAAAGTCTTAAATTAATTTACAACTAGAATAGAAAATTTATTTAAATAATCAACATTTTTTTATAATACTGGATTATACATTGTATAAAATAATAGGTAATTTTAGGGTTTTTAAACATTTTCAATAGACTCCTATCTTTTAATTTATTGAGTGTTTCAAGATATGTAAAACAACTTCTTTTCAAAAACAAATAAACTTACTCAAAACATATACAAGTATTAGATGGAGTTTCCAGGATGACTTTTTTTCACCCAATTATTATTTAATATAAGCAATTCTAAATTTTTCTTCTGTTTATTTTCAAACTCTTTTAAAAATATACAAATTTACATCTATATTTTAGGCTTTTCTATTTCTTTAGCAATTCAATAAAGTTTCATATTTCATGTTTATTTATATATACAAATATGGAAATTTTATATATTATGCTTTTCTAGAGTCCACTGGTCATTAAAAAGAGACTTTTCACCAGGGGTATATTAAATAATTTATTTGAGTCTTTATTTCATTGATAAACAAATTCATCCTGATTCACTACAATTTTCAACAAGGAAGAAATTTTTGAGTTAAGTATATTTTAACTCAAAAATTTCATATTTAAATATTAATATTCAGTGAATTTTATACAATATAAAAGAAACAGAAACAAGTAGAAAAAGGCTGAATTAAAATTACTTGCATAATTGCACAACATAACAACTTTGTTGGTGATTATGTCACTTCATACACATAAATCTATGTATCTGGTCCTGGTTTAACAGGATTATCATGAAATTATAGAGGCTAAACTGCATCTTCATTTTATTCAACAGTTACGAATACAATCTAATATCAATTATGCCAGCATCTAGTGTTAACATTAAGAACTAATACTCAATTAGGTTTACAGATAATTTCACTAAAAGTTTTAAAATATTAAAAAAAAACTAAAAAAAATAATATTTTGTAACAAAAAACAAATGCATCAAGGTAAATAGAAATTCTAGGAGTAATTTACGATTTTCAAAGAGTCAAGTCAAAATTTCAAGAGAGTTTCAAGGGCCCTTAAAAATCTTCAAATTCCAGGAGTTGTACAAACCCTGAAATATTACATTTTAAGTAGTATGATTATTGAACAAGAAATAAATGCAGATCTTAAATGCATAACAGTTTTAATTGTAACACTTCTAGATGACTGTTTTTTATGCAGATTGTTCTTGTTGCAATATACTTATATAATTGACAGTCAATATTGCTTTTCAATGTATTTTTATGGGTATAACTTGAAATAAAAATATGGATAAGAAATCAAATATTATTCTTAAATGAATGGATTAAGTCACCATAACTATTTATGTATATATAAATTTGCACCCTTATTATTTCAAAAGAGCTTTGAATTAGTTACAGTATGAAATATACCTAAATTATAAATCATACTGTTTAAATTATGAATAACAATTTGAATAATGCATATAAAAATATTTCAATGCAAAAATAAAAGTGACAAAAAATTAATGAGAAATTCAATATAATACAGGATAAAAACTTAAAGCAAGAAAAGACATTTGTAGGATGATTTTTTTTTATATAGGCTTATTTTAAATCCTGTTTAGACACAGACTGTTATCAATAAATCTCATTATTACTAACAGAATGTGATCTAAAGTTATATAAATTAAATTCAAAGTCAAGGAATGATATTTCATTGTGTACAGTAAAAAATACAAAACACAACACTTATTGAAATGCAGTAGAATTAGTTTTGAAGCTGTAATTACTAAGACTAACTGAAAAACAAAATCGGTTAAAATTTAAAAAATAGTTATCACAAAAAAATGCAAATCAAAAGAAAATTTTGAATTTTTTCCCACAATTTTAAAAGTGAAATAATATGGCAACTTGCTACATTTAACAAAAATGTTGATACATACTGTATATTTTTTTACTTATAGTAGTCATATTGAATATCATAGCTGAAATTCTATGAAATTACTTTATAGTCTTTAAAATAATGTTTTATATTGTATTGGTGCAATATTCATGAATAGAGCCTTGCTAGCATAAGACCTAAATGGGAAATGTGATAACTGCAACCTACTTACTCTTCAGATTTATTATATATAAAATCTGTTTAAGTCACATTTTGCATCTTAAATAGCTTACAAAGCATTGTAACAGTTCATTGAGAATACTTTCAATGTATGCATTAATAATTGTTCTTAAGGTATACATTAATATTCTTAACAAAAATTTAACACATTACTTTTTTCTTATAATACTTATAAGTTAAGAACATCTATATAGCAATAGGTGGAAAATATACAAAATGCATATAGCAGGAAAAAAATCCAGTTCTAAAAACAATAAAAATAAATTTAGATTTTAAAAATTGGAACAAAATTACAAATTTATATATCTCATTAACAATAATAAAATTGGCTAAATCTTACATGTTGGTATACATGCCAAACTTGTAGATTATGCCAGAGAACATTTTTGCAATTTTATGATGTAACTGAGATTTCCTGATGTAATCTGATGTGTACATGTGCAGAATTTGTTTGAAATTATAGTAACCTTTGAACTTTTTGCTATGTGTTTCCTTTATTTTACATTTATGCTTGAAACATTTGTGTTTGAAGTTCTGATACAAATAAATTAAGTTTTATTTTTGTAGAAAATAAAGCTCCAGTTTTCATAGTTATGTTAAATTAATGTCAGGTATGAATGTTGATAAATTGAATATGCATGTTTTAAAATCTTTGGAATGTGAGTATTATCTACCTTTTGTATTCTTCTGATGAATTGAAAGAAGATAATCATAAAAATTGACTATGCATATTTTATTGGTTGAGTAAACATAGTACAGATTTTTTGTTAAATTTGTTTTCTAGTATGTTATCTTTGAAGGATTTGTGTAATTAGTTTCCAGTTAAAAGTTTTGTAATATTTTTGCAATAAAAAATTATCGTTAAATATCTGAAATTTTACTATTTACATCAAAAATAGTCAAATTGCAATATTCAAAGTTCAAGTGGGATAAGGATTTTAAAAGCTGGATATTGAGCAGAGTGATGTATTTTTGGTTGGTGAGTTAACTATGCAGCGCATAGTGTGAAAATTGAAAACCAAGGATGGGATTTTATCATGAATTAAAAAAATAAGGTCATTTAAAATGAAAACTGAGTGATCATGAATGACAGAAGATAAAAAATATTTTATCTTCTATTATCAGATCACTCAGTTTTCACTACACTTACTAGAGATATGTGATAAATAAAATTAAACTTGCTACTATAAAATAATGTTTTGTTATTAACATCTGATTCTAGTTAACCCATAGCATTAATATGAATTAATTTTTTAATAAATTAATAATGTTTAAAATAATTATATTGTTGTCTAAAATCGTTATCGCTTTTGTATTCTGAGGGACTGAATGACAACCTTACCTATATTACACACTTGGTAGGCAAAATGATGAATTTAAAGAATACTTTATTAGACAAAAAATTTATTAATTCAAACTGGGAATGTCAGTTGCAAGAAATATAATTTATATTTAAATATGATAATTGTCTTTGATGTCCATATTTTACAAATTTATTTAATTATATATTTGATTTCTTTTGAAATAAACTCAAAATGGGATATATGTAAAAATTAACTTTTTTATATCTTGCAGATTTGTATACTTAAGTATCAAAACAGAGATGAATAACAGTAATAGTCATTCAAAACACACATACACACAGATGTATATACGCATATATAATTATAAATTGATTTAGATTTTAAATAGTTAATATTTGTATATTATCTTTTATAATGTTATATTAATTTTAGGCAAAAAGCAGAATCAAAATTACACACAAACTTACAAAATATCAGGTTTTAAATTTAAATAGTTACAATTAATGGACAATATAGGCTTTAAAAATTTTGATGGCTAAAGACTGGCTGCTTGTACAAGCCATAAAATGCGCCAAATGAGTCTATCACGTCGAAATACATTTGTATGATGTAACGTGATTGTGTGCATGCACAAAATTTGTTTGTGTGCTAGTAACCTTTGAAGCATTTGATTAGTAACTTGTTATTATTTTATTACAATTTAAACTTGTGATGTGGTTGGTTTGTTTGAAAGTATCAATTTTGTATTTGTTTAGATTTTGAAATTAAAATTTGAATTTAAGTTTACAGTGATTTTTTTTTAATTTATTAAGCGTTATTTTGAAAATTTACTTTAAGTTTATAAAGTTAAAATTCTTCTCCATTGTTACACTGTAAAATTTTAGTTTCAATGTTTGTGTGTAGCAAGTGATAGAAATTTATAAATAATGATAAACTTATATTTTTTTCTTTCTTTTTTTTTATTCCTTAAGTGATGATTAGGTAAGTAATTTTGTTTTATTTGTTATTCAATAAAAATTGCTGTTGTATGTAATAATTTACATAATTTATTGGGAATTGTGTATAATATTTGACACACATTTATGTTTACCGCGAATTGCAACCTGAGACTTTATAAAAAAGTATATTTCATAACCTAATTAAAAACTCAAGTTTTTATAAAAGTGAATCTTATTTACATTATTAATTTAGTTTTATTGCCCAATTCTCATCATGGATAGATTCCATTTTGAATGATTTTTTTAAGGTGGGTTCCACTGCTTGGTTAAGTAAAAAATTTTAATTTTCATAAAAATGCATTTTATTTCTATTAGATTAAGCTTCTTTGCCTGGTTGTCACCTATTGTAGACTGGGTTTGGTTTGGTTTATCGCTCAACGGTCATTTTTTGCACACGAGGGCTAATTAGACCAGGACTTACGGCTTAAAGTGGATTCCGAACCACTACAAACATCCATGCCCAAGGTGGGATTCGAACCCACAAACTGTTGAACCAAAGGCAAGAGCGCTAACCATTCGGCTGCCAGCTCGGCTATTGTAGACTGGGTGATACTTAGTTCATATATGTTTTTCATTATGTAATCTTTATGAAATTAGTTTCCAATTATTAGCATTTTGATTTATCTGTAGTAAGCAATCATAATCAAAATTTTGACATTTGAAATTTAAAATAACGTGTGATTGCTGTGTTGAAGTTTGAATGTGATCATTATTTGGTAACCAGATATTGCACATAGTGATGTATAATTTAGGTTGGCAAGATCACTGTGCAGCACTTGGCATGAAAATTGAAAGTGAGACCAAACCAGCAGTTACCTAGTCCTTTAACATTTTGAGATTAAATGTAATGAATCTGTAATTAAATATTGGATATTACATTTTAAAACATTATATCATTGGAAAAGATAAAATGGGAAAAAATGCAGTAGAAATTACCATTGGGTAAAATATTGTAAAATATAGTTAATGCTTTTAAAAAATAATGAATTAATGTTATTTACTTTAAAATATTATTTCACTGCTTTTTAAAGTGTATTATTAAAGAAATTTTATGTATTTCAAAGGATTTAATTTAAGGTAATGTTTACGATAAACTTATTACACACAAATAATTCTTAATTTAACTGATTATGCACATAAAAACCAAATTACCTTCAGTCTACTTTCATGAGGAGAATCTGACGAATTATCTTGCTTTGAATTATTCATAATAAAATCTAAAGATATATAAAGCAGTTTATCGGTATACTGTAAGCATTATAAACAATTATAAATCATTAACCAACAATTTTGAAAAAGACAAGAAGCATATTTATTTACATAACTATAGTACATAAAGCAAAATAACTTCTATTAGTATTCTGTATGTAGTTTTGCTTTAATCAAAATGGCTCTCTTCTTTGGTTGACTTCCTAAACTTTATACTATATGTATCCCACCTTAAGTTAATATAATTATTCACAAAATCAATAAAATAAAATCAGACAGCAAGTCAGTTTGGTAAGTGAAATAACACAGATTTAAGTAAGTTCAGTGTATAGCCATGGTACAAGTAGTTCAATGTATAACCACGGTACACAAGTAGTTCAATATACAAGTAACCACGGTACAAGTAGATCAATGTATAACTATAGTACAAGAAGTTTAATGTATAGTCATGGTGCTAAAATCTTATTTTGCATGCATACACCAAATTTACTCCACTATCTACAGGGTGATCTACTCCACAATTAACAATATCATGCCAAAAGAAAAGTAATATGAAAGTTAAATACTGTCATAAGGGATCCTCTCAAGAAATCAAATAAAATTATGCTTTAGAACATACAGAAGCAATGTAGATGATAACTATGTAACATCCACAAGTTCCTTGGTCTCTCATGACTTTTAACTACATATTCCCCAAAAAATTATTAAAAAAATGGAGATTAGTTGTAATTTAGTGACAACTATTCTGCCATTAAAACAATTCCATAGTTAACCAATCATAGATGAAAGAAAGAAGGAAATCTTATAGTTGGAATTAAATAAGTTGCAAATAGCAACATACTAAGATCACAAAAAGGAGGAATATAATCAATATACAGAGAGTGTTTTTTGTTTTAGATTTATTGCTTAGTTACTGACCTCTGCTCAGCAGCACTATATATCATACTTTTATAAATCTGTAAAACATTGCTCAGTTAATTAAAATATAAATATTATAAAAAACAATATTCATGTTATTGATTTAGCTTTACTTGATTGTTGATCCCAGCCCATACTACATAGGATGATTTTTCAAGGCTGTGCTGTTGATTAATTAAAATGAAATATGCTACAAGCTATTAAATTTGAATTAAAAAGAAATGAAATATCAAAATGATTTTATCAAATATATGCAATAATAAAAATAACAAGAAATTAAGTTTTTCAGAAATTTGTAACTACAGATTCGGAGAAATAAGTACTCAGAACAACCTCTAGAAACAATAACAGCAATTATATGCCTGCTCATTGAATCAAACAAAGATTATATATCAAGTACTGATAGTTCCCTCTATGCAGCTTCAACACAATGCTATAGTTAATCAATCACAGGTTTGGTTTTTCTCTCAATGGTAATTTTTTGAACATGAGGACTAATTAGACTGATACCTAATTTAGTAAGGATTCTAAATTACTACCAACAATCAAACCCAAGGTAGGATTTGAGCCCACAAGCTGTTAACCCTTTAAGCAGTCAATTTTTATCACCAGAAATGCTTCTTCCAAAAAAGGCATATTTTTTTATTGCATATAATTAAGTACCGTACTTAATAGAATATGAATAATAAGAATTTTTTTTCACTTTTATTAATTTTACAACATTTTTTATTTTAAAATTTTAGAACCCAAAACCCCTAAATGTTTGCTTTCCTCAAGTATCTTCTGCATGCAATGAAGAATGGTTTACAAATTCTACAAAAATTTCTCTCATACTTACAGTGAATTTTGAAGTTTACACTTTTCCAAACAGTTCAGAAGTCTTTTTATGTATGGTACAATTTAAAGCATGGTGTAATGCAAAGTCCTACGTCGCAATCCGGGTAGGACACTGAACAGGTGAATTTTTCACATTAACCTCTGTAAGAATTTTTGCAGAACTCAAATCTTCAACAGAGCTGAGCTCACTACACGTGTCATTTGAGAAATAATCCAAATAATTAGAAGAAATATCTGTATCAGAATGTAGTTCATCATCTAACAAGAAGTATTTTTATCGTTTATTCCATAAGAAAAGACAAGGTTTTAAATTCACAAGCGTTGAATACAGTAGAACAAAAATTTCACAGAATAAATCTCGGTTTCTTGCTACAAAGAAAAACCCGGATGAAAAGCATTGCAGTTACATGGACAAGCCACACCATCTGTTGAAAAATATTAATACTAAATAGTATCATTACAATAATGAAAAATAAGGGCAAACCAAAAAAGGAAAGGAGAAAATATCGATGCCTGTACGCCCTACGGTCAAACCAGTTTAGGCCAATTTTGGGTAGCATGTACACTGTATGGGCAAACCGTTTAAGGGGTTAAATCAAAGGCTGGAGCACTAACCATTTGATTGGCAATACAGCTTCGTAGGCAAGAATGACTGACATAAGGTAATGAGTTGATTATTTGGCAACCATTAACAATAATTATTTAAAAAAAAGATTTCTTGGCCAGTAAAAATAAAAGAATATTTAAAACCTGAAGAGAAGTCTTATTAATGCTAGTTTACATTGAAGACTAATATTGTACCATTCACAGTACAAAAAATCTAAGAGTAATTTAAAAATTTATAGTAAAATTAAATTTGTCATTAAATACACACAACTTCAAAATCTACTAATATCAATGAAAATATTACATGTTTAAGTATGTGCATATATATGTTGTCACATATCTATTAATCTTTTCAAATATATCCCTTTTAATGGCAGTAGAATATCACTTTTAAATTGGCATTTCAAAAAATAACTGTTTACAGTTATGACCATTACCAAATGTCAAAAATGTAATGACTATTAACAAATATAGGCAAAGAATTTTGAAATGACTCATAGGTATTATAGAGTTCAATCATACCTCTATTTTCAACAGTGAGTGTTTTACAATCTTAAATAGTCTGATTGTTTCAGGGGTTCTTTTATTTTTACTTTCCTACAAATCAGATGTGCTGCAGACATATTCTGCAAATTTTGTTTGAATACCTAAATACTGACTATTGTTACAAAAGATGCTTAAAATTAAAAACTGCAGAATCAGCTTTATTGAATAAATAACGACTCCTTATATGAAGAAAATATGTAAAAATATATACAGTATTAATATGAAAGGAAATAACATCTAAAAGCAATGGTAGCTATTCTTAAAATTCTGTTTTATCACAAATTATATTTGAAAATTATAAGCAACAATATTTTCCCTCATTCCATAATTTAAAGCTGAAAATAATCCTAAACCTACAATTTTTTTGTGGCTTCAGTATCATTAAAAGAAAATGATGACATATTCCCAGAAAAATAAAACTAATTTTTATTATAATTTTAATGACTTTTCATAAAAACAGTTTTAAGAATATAATTTTTTCAGTTTTAAGACACAAGCAAAATGCATACTTAGTATTTAGTTTTTTCTACATAAAGATATATAGTTAAATAAACTACAAAAACCAACAATGTTAGACTTATATATAAAGCACATGTAAAATGAACCATCTTGGATATAGAAACAGCCATAAAAGGAAAACATTTCTTAATATTTATAGAAAGGATATTTAATGATGCAAGATAAAAAGAAATTGCAAAGTGAAAGTGACAAAATAAATTTTAATGTATAACTTTGATTAGAAATTTTTATTTTTTACTCCAGTAGTGATGTACTTTTACAAACATTAAAAATGATAAAATGCACTGAGAAAGAGTGTAATATAAGATTTATCTTTTCTGTAAGTTGATTTTATAATTTTCAATTCAACTGATTTAAAGTCTATCAGAATTAAAAGCAGTGATTACGTAATAAATACATGATGCAAGAAATATTTTAGTCAGCTAATGAAAATTTCTTAATTTCATGGTTTTATTTCGAGCAATTTATTTCACTTTTCTTCTCTTAATCCAAATAATTCAGATTTTAGAAAGAAAAAAACTGTGTTTACTATTTAGTAAAAATTATATTAATAAAAACACCAAAATACAAACTCAACTTAAATTTGAATAGTTCCATAAATTTCCAAAAAAAGTACAGTAAAATTTTTTTCAGCATTTTTTAAATTAACAATTTTGTATAAACAATAAGAAATTACTTGTTTCACTTTGCCCAAGAGCTGAACGTCACATCAATAAATCATTTTATCAAAAAGAAAAGATCTAAATAAAATCGTTTAAATTCAAAATGATTACTTATTCATGGAAAAGTCATACATCACTAACATCTTGTCTATAATATAATTTTAAAAAAAACTTTTGCAATGTTTAAAATGCTTAACTTCGAGTAAATAACTTCTGATCTTACACTCTATTCTTAATTTCCGATAAAAAAAATTTATTATGGATTAATTTTGAAGAGAAAATATTTATCAAATATTTATGAAATGAAATAACCCATTTATTTCGTTTAGAGATTTATTAAATAGTAATTGGAATCTTAAGTATTCTAAGAAAATTAATTTTACATTTTTCATAAGTACATCAAAATGGTAATCATACTGACACTCGCTATATGTATGTTTACAATGTAATATTTACTAAATCTACTAATCTTTATACAAATGCTATTTCTTTATACCAATACTCTTGCTATTTCAAAAATATGTTTATTCGTCTCTTAGGGCAAAGTAAAATATTTTGATTAAAAATGAATCAGAGAATCAATTAATTTCATTTACTGTTAAAACTTACATGCAGTTTACAAACTTAAATATTATCTCTCTTTAATTTCATTGGTTAGCTAAGCTTCATACTTATTCTCCTGCTGAAAATATTAATGTCAACAGTATATTATTTAGTTTCAATTACATAGAAAAGTATTAATTGCTGTTGCTACATCCTTATTACTTCGGAATTTTGTTTAGTGTTCATAGACATTACTGAATAAATTAAATAATATTTTAATATCAAAATCAAAACAATATTTAAGAATACACTATAGACTATAAAAAAAAACTACAATAGAAATTCCACAAAAGATAAGGATACTTAAAAAACAAAATTGCTTCAGTCGAATTTTACGTATAAAAATTATTTTTTTCAACATGCAAGCATTTATGGGTGTTTTATGATTTTTAATAGAGAAACCAATATAAGAAAGTGAATTACACACATGACTATAATTTAAATTTTTTTTTGCCCAATTTTGCTTCATACTAAAAGAGTAATATTATCCGAAAAATGCTTATCTATATTATACAATCTATAAGAAAAACATTGACGTGACAAAGAATTATTTAGTCACTATAAATTTTTTTATTAGATATGAGAAAAAAAACACAGAAAAACAAAAAATAAAAATTCTGGAATAATTTAATGATTTATTTTAACTTTTGATTATTTAACCGAAAGAGGATTAATTAAGTATATGTCTAGTTTGGATTGGATACACTATAAGCTATATCACCTGTCGCCATATAGATTGACAAAGTGCACCGAACAGTATTAGATGGAATTCCTTGCCGAATTTCTACGGACTATTGGGATAAATCATTAAAATTTCACAATAATTGCATTTGCGTTTCGATAAGTTCGAAATGTATTATGTGGAAAAAAGATTAAAATATTTAAGACCAAGAAAGTGTTGGATAAACTTCTAAGCAATTCATTGTAAAACATACTCTTAGTAATTGGTCCTTAGTTTGCTAAAGAGCAATGTAGGTCTGGCTATATTATAATTAATTGCAATCTGACATATCTATAACACAGAAATTGCTATGCTGTAGCTTACTGTCAGAATTTATATCTACAAAAGAGATTCTCTGAGTAAAGGAAAACGCTCCTGACAATCTCTGATATAAACCTGTTTAATGTGTTGTTCTGATTTAGAGCCTTTGAAAGTTTGAATGATGTATATAGGAACATCTATGGCTGTAATTAAGATACAGTTGAAAACTAGTTTATAAGTTCTTACTCAGTACTGTTCATCATTGATAGAATACGTCACCATTATAATCGAATATCAAGGTCTTTATAAATGTAAGATGTAAGTCATTTGATGGTTGGTGTCAATGTAAATTTTGCTGTCGTAATCTTCTGCAGAGATTCACATTGAACACATGTGTGGGCCACATGTTGGGTGAATCCAATATTGTAAGAGCTGCTCTGATAATCATTTTATTGTTCACACAAATAGGGAACACGATTGTGTGACCGCACCGCCAAATTTTTGAGCGATTAAAATGAAGAAATAATTGATTTGGGATGGGTGATGAAAAATTCTTAACTAGTCCAGGAGTGCATGCCATCTGATGGTTACATCAAAAGGAGAATTTTTCTTTTATAATGAGAAGTGACATTACAGTACTCGACGTCACCAACTAGTACAGAAACTTAGTAGTACAGAAAGGCATAAAATCCTTATTTGGTGGCTTTGATTTTTTTCCATTGCTATAAAATGGAGCTTCTCAAATAAGTTCTATAATTTTGCCTGTAATGCATAAAAGAGACACTGCTTATGTCCTCTAAATGTTAAAGGAAATGTAACTTTAAATTCTTATCAATCTGAACTTTCTGTCTCCTCATTCGATGAAAGAAATTGTAAGTTTAGAAAATAGTGGTTCACGGCATACAAGTGGTTAGTGTATAATCTTTCAGCAAATAAAGATACATTACATAGGCATTTATCATTAACGGATGGAGTAACTGATCGAAAGCAGTTCAAAAAATTTAATCTTATTAGTCCTGGGTTTTTCTAGAAACTCAGAAAGAGAAATGCTCAGTAAATTATACTGAAAATTTATCATCGAATTTCATCCATGCTAAGCTTGATAAGCAGAGTTCAAATGTTGAAAACAGCAAATACTTGAAAAAGTCCGAAAAAATATAGTTTTTATACACATCAAAAAATTGCTTTGAGATGTGATGAAAAAATATCTTAAAAATTTAGGCAATTTTTTGGATTTAATGAATTTGGGCGCTTAAGACTACCCCTTAATTGCAAATGTTTTTTGAAAATATAGAGAAATCCTATTCTTGTGTACACAAAAGTCGTCAAAATGATATTTATAATTTAGCAAATCGTAAATCTGCAACTGTATTCAGAATAAAATGAAAGACTCTTACTATTTTTCCGTAACGGTTGATGAAACTTGAGACAGTTTCAGTCGTGAGCAAATAACTGTAGTTTTCCGCAAAATAGATAACAATTTGAAAAACCACGAATCTTTTGCTGGATATTATAAGACTAAAACAACTGATGGAGAATCCATTGTAGAATTTGCTTTCAGATTTACGACTCCAATGTTATGACGGTGCAACTAATATGAGAGAATTATACAGTGATGTAGCCGGATGAGTACTACAGGATAATCTAATAGCAATTTACTTCATTGTTATGGACATATGTTAAATTTGTGTTTAGTTAGTTTATACTTGTCCATTCTTGGAGTGAGGAATGCGTTTCAGGTTTAACGCACTGCACTTTTTCATTGAAACGTAATCAAAAAGGCATGCCATTTTTGAAAAAAATCACTTTTCCACAAGTACATTTGAGGAAGACTCATCAACTGTAAAATAATTCAGTGATACTAATGAAGTTGCAGAACCTAAAACATAAAGGCACTGTTTAAAAACTCTTAAACTGTGATTTTAAAACGTGAAATACCTGAAAGTGATGCTTCTTAGTGGGAAAAATAATGCCTTTTTAATATGCATGACTTCGTTTGATTTTTTGCTTACTCTATCTTCTGCAAGGATCTTGAACAACGCAATATTCTTTCGAAGCACATTCAATAGCCTGGTCTCCGTTTTAACGTAGTTAAAATGTTATCTAAAGCTACAATCGAAAATTTTGATTCTCTCTTCAACGATGCGACTTTTAATAAAGTGTGGAGATGTGTGATCAAAATTTGTGAAAAATATTCTTATTCTGGACAAAAATGAAAGGAAAAAATAAAAACTATAGCATATTGGGTGGTGGGGAAAAATCCACATGATGTTAAATCTTATTGCAGAATTACAATTCTAAATGAAATTATAGATCCAGTGTCTATCGAAATTCAAACAAATTTTGTTAAGAACTATTTTCTTGAAGGTGGAGCCACTGCTGCCGTCTTTCGAATATGTATAAATAGTCTTCTACTTATCTTTGTGTTTTTCCCCCTCGAAGGAGCGCATCTCGATTGCTCCTGTAATTTTCAGTCTAATTTTATATGTTTGTATGTGTTGTTATGTTTTCTAATAAATAGGAGAAAATGTATTTCTAGATTATTTGAATTTTTGAACCAGGACACCAGATAATAGATTGCAAAAATCTTGATCGAAAGCATTCTTATTATTGGTTGTTTCACATTTTGGTGCCGAAACCCGGGACTTTTGATGTTACCGTTGGAATATATTCACGAGCCTTTCTCGAATTCTGAATAACGTTAAAAAAGTAAATTCAAGCTTAAAAGGTACTGTATACTTATATTATTTGAAATTGAAACTATTGATAAATTACAATCAAAAAAAAAAACTTGCTAGAACAGCTTGAAATAAGTTAATAACGAAAATTGATACATATATGCAAAATCTTGATTTTGAAGATGAAATGCATCATAAGCAAATTTCAGAGTATTTATTAGAATTGGAAGAAAAACAACTTGAGCTAAAAAGTTGTAATGAAAAAATTGAAGAATTAATCACAGATGTTGCTGTCTTTGAAACAGAAATCAAAAGTCCCATGGAGTATGACAAAAGCATAGGTGACTCCAAAATCAAAATTAGAGTTATACTAACCAAATTTAAAATTAAGGATTCAGTTTTAAATAATGTTAATGTTTCAAATAGTAACGGTAGTAAACATTTTCCGATTTCTATTAATTTGCCTGAACTTAGCATTCCAACTTTTAATGGTGATTCTACTATATTTTCAGAATTTTTTAATAGTTTTTGTAATGTTATAGATTCAAATGAATCATTAAATAACATTGATAAATTTATTTAGTTAAAATCTTTTCTGAGGAAGCTTATAAAGAGGAGCTTGCAGGATTTGCCGTAACGGAAGGAAATTACAAATCGTGTTTAACTTTGTTAAAAGACAGATATGGAAAATCGGAACATTTAATTAGTTGTTTTGTAAGCAAATTCTTAGAAATTGAGCGAGTAAAATCTTGTTCTAATATTCAAGGGCTGAGGCATTTGTATGATGAAAGTGAAATTAGCATAAGAAATTTACGGTCGATGGGTGTGGCATCCGATAATTTCGGCCATTTATTAATTCCGATTTTATTAAAACAATTACCTTATAATCTACTATTAGAATATAATCGTAAAAGAGATCATGGTAAATCGGGCGATATAAACGAATTAATGAAATTCCTAAAATTTGAAATTGAATTTCGGGAAGCAGCTAATGCAATTTCAGGAATTTCCTTAAAAACTCGTGAAACTTCTAGATTGAAAAACGAAACGCGATATACTAAAAATAAAAATATTCTAACTGCAGCCGCTCTAAATACAGTTGTTAAAAATTCTTGTATATTTTGTAACTCGACATCGCATGCAGGATTAAAATGCAGACATTTTACCGATGAACAAAGACTTTTTAAATTAAAAAGGGAAATACGTTGTTATAGATATTTAAATAAAAACTATTTATTAAATCAGTGTAAAGTTAAAATTAAACCTTGTGAAACATGTCAGAGTTTTCAACACAATATATTATTTTGCCCCAAGACAAAAATTAAAAATTCAGTTTAAATTCCGCCGCCTGATAAAACTGCAACTATTGAAATTTCAGTTAATGAAGCTGTAATGACTTCTATTTTCAAACATAATAACTTGCTAAATACTTATTCTACTTTATTACATACCGCTCAAGTTCAAATTGAAAACAGATCTAAAAAATTATTGGGGAGAATACTCTATGATTCTGCTTCTCAAAAATCTTTTATTCGAAGGGATTTAGCTAAAGCATTAAACGTGAAAAGTATAAGAAAAGAAAAACATTTTATTCACACATTTTCAAATTGAAATTCTTCTGAAAAGGAATATGAATGAGTAAATATCACATTGCATAGTAAGTTTTTCCCACACTCAAGTATAAACATTGAAGCTTTAATTACGGACGAAATATGCGTTACTCAATTGTATTCAGAAAGTGATTCCCAATTAATTGAAAGTTTAATTTCGTGCGGATATAAAATGGCTGATTTATGGAATGAAAATAAGTCCATTCAAATATTCTGAGGAGCAGAATTTTTCTTTTCTACTTTAAAAGGAGAATCAATAAAAATAGGCAAGCGCTTATACCTTCAGGCAACGATGTTCGGAGATTCTTTAGTGGGACAGATGCCAGATGATCGTTTCAAGGGTGCGACTTCCTGTTGGAGTGTTTTTTTAAACTTCAGTTGTAAATGATTTGACATGTTCATGGAATATTGAGTCTTTTTAAGTACTCATAAGGGAGGGAATAATGTGAACTCGGATCATCTTACTGATTTTGGAAATAAGTTGCGGTTTGACAAAGGAAGATATAAGGCTCCGCTCTTATGGAAGTCGGATACTTATCGTGAAAATTTATGTGATAATCTTCAGGTCGAAGAAAAAAGCTTCTGTTTATTGGAAAAGAAATTTAATGCTGATGAATCATTATTTGAAAGATATAATGCTGTCATGAAGGATCAGTTAAGTTAAGGAATTATTGAAATGTGATTCTAATTTTTTTTCGGTTATACAATGCCATATAGGGATGTTTTTAAAGAAACTTCTTCCAGTACGAAAACAAGAATACGATGCTTGTAGTAAACGGGGAATAAATTTAAGTTTAAATGAATGTCTCTTTTCGGGAGATAATTTAAATCCTAATCTTGTATATGTTATTTTAAAATTTAGAATTCATAAAATAGGATTTAACGGGGACATAGCTCGGGCATTTTTACAAATACAAGTTTCGGAATATGATAGGAATTATTTATGCTTTATCAATTCTAAAAATTGTGACAGAACTGAACCCCCTACCATATTTCATTTTAATAGAAATTGTTTTGGAGTCACCTGTTCTTTTTTTTTATCTTAGCAGCAACTATCAAAATGCGTATTAAGAATTTCAAATGTACTTATCCTCTTGCATATGAAATGTTGAATAATAACTTATACGTATACGATCTGTTTTTTGTGAAGTTCTATGGTAGAAGAGGCTTTCAAATTATCTACTGATGCTGTTTCTATTTTGAAAGATGCAAATATGACTATGAGAAAATTTGATACAAATTCGAAAGAACTTAAAATGTATGGAAAAATTCTAATTCATCGATTGAAATTAATGAAAATCCTGATTCACATTTGAAGGTCTTATGACTTAAATGGAATAATGAAGATGATGAATGGAATAATGAAGATTGAACTTGATTTAACATCTTTGTTGTCAAATTTAAATGCTAGTAAATGCACTGAAAGGAATGTTCTCTGTACTGCTGCGAAAATATTTTATCCTTCGGGATTTGTTTCTCAAATTTTGATTCGAGTAAAGTGTATTTTACAAGAACTATGGCAATTAGGTATTGACTGGGACGATGAGTTTTATGGTGAATTAAAAGAAGATTGGTTAATGTGGTGCAATATGAAATTAATGAACTTCAGAATTCAAATATTCCTCGATAGTATTTTAACGATTTAACATTTGAGGATGAAGAAAGTGTAACACTACACGCATTATCTAATGCTTCGCTTAAATCTTTTGCAGCTGTGTAGCATACTTCAGGTACAAAACTTCAGAAAGTACTTTTAACACGAGTTTTGTTATTTCTAAAGCACGAGTAGCATCCCTTAAGAAGTTAACACTGCCTTGACTGGAGTTAATGGGATCTGTCATAGCTGCAAGATTAGTCAAACATCTTAAAAACTGTTTAAAAATTTCAATAAAATATATTTGTGGAGTGATTCTACGATTGTACTCCATTGGATAAAAGGATCTATGACAAAGTGGAAGCAGTTCGTGGCCAATCGGGTTACAGAAATTCAAGAAGTTACTGATCCAAGTGATTGGAGACATTGTGTTGGAAAGAACAACACAGCAGACCTATTAACAAGAGGAATTGCTTGCAAAGACTTGATATCTTCAAGGAAATGGTGGCACAGCTCTGAATGGTTAATCAACTCGGAAGATATCTGACCATGTGCACAAAAGCCTGAAATCAGCATTGATGATGAAGAGGTGGAATACAACGAACAAAAACTTGTTGTTACCTCAACAATTGTTTGTGCCAAAATTATGGATCTGGATAGATATAGCAGCTTGAGAAAACTATTAAGAATAACTGCTTGGATACTACGTTTCGTGAACGTGCTGAAAAGCAAACTTCCATAAAAGGGTCCTATTACACCAGACGAACTCGACAAAGCGGAACAGTTTTGGGTGAAATCTGTTCAAGGAGAAGTTTTCTATGAAGAAACAAACTGTTTAATTGCAGGGAAACCTCTTCTGAAAGACTCAAAACTTCTCTGCTTAAATCCTTTCCTTGATCAAGATGGTGTTTTGCGCATCACAGGTCGCTTAGGAAGAACTGATTTAACAACTGATGAAAAACATCCAGTTATACTACTTGCTAAGCCTAAATTAACTGAATTGTTAATTTGAGAGTCCCACAAAAGAGTATTCCATTCAAGTGTGTTTAACACGTTAGTGCAACTCAGAGGAAAATACTGGATTTTAAAGGCTAGACAAACAATATAATCGCTACTTCGGAAATGTGTTATCTGCAAAATCTTCATCTCCTCTCCTGGAGATCAAATTTTAGCTCCATTGCCAACTGAACGAGTAGAGCAGTCACATCCATTTGCAATCATCGGAGTTGATTTTGCTGGTCCTTTGTTTGTAAAGAATGATGACAAGCAATATATTTTGTTGATAACATGTGTGCAGTGACTAGATGACTTCATTTAGAGCCAGTTGGAAATTTATCAACACACACGTTTCTTCTAGCATTCCGCCGCTTAATTGCTCGACGTGGTTTGCCGTCTGTAGTGTTCTCCGATAATGCGCGTACTTTTAAGCGTGCTGCACAAGATTTGAAGCAAGTTTGGACAGTTTTAAACGATTCAAAATTTCAAAACTTTTATTCTTCAAATTGCATCAGATGGAAATACATCGTAGAATACTTACTTTTCAAGCTGCCTGGTGGGGTGGATTTTATGAACGTATGGTACGAATGGTAAAGGTTGCTCTTCGCAAAACTCTTAAAAAATCATCCCTAAACATTAAGCAGTTGCAAACTGTTCTCTTCGAAATTGAGGCTATGATTAATTCTCGCCCAAATACCTATGCTGGAACTCATGTAGATGAACCAAGTGCTTTAACACCGGCTCATTTTCTTTTAGGGAAAAGAGTAAGATCTTTGCCTTTTGTAAGACTTCAAATTGATTCAAACCTCTCTTCCAGGAAGAATTTAATTAGAGCTTTCAATTACAGAAAAAAGTTAATGAGACATTTTTGGTCTTGTAAAAAAAAATGAATATTTACGAAATTTACGATAAGTTAATAACAATTTAGTTAACGGTAACATCACCCAGTTTAAGGTTAACGATATTGTTTTGATTAAAGATGTTCATTTGCCTAGAAATGTTTGGAAACTTGGCAAAATAATTTAATTATTTCCTGGAAGAGATTGCAAGGTGAGAGCCTGCAAAGTGAAAACTGAATCATCAATGATTAAACACCCTGTACAATTATTGTATAACTTTTGTGTGGAAATTCAGAACTAAATACTTTTATAAATTGAAACTTTACAGTTTAAGAATAGTTGAATTTAAGATTGTATTTGATCTTAAATTTGAATGTTGCAAAATTCTGATGTATTCAAATATTTGTGTTTTATGTTAACTATAGAATTAAGATTACTAAATACTTCTATCATTTGAAATTTAATAATTGTAATAATTATTTTTGAATTAAACTGTGTATTTAATTGTATCTATTAGCATTTTGAATTTAAATTTTGATGAACCCTCCCATGGTTCATGGGGGGGGCTGGATGTTAAGAGCTATTTTCTTGAAGGTGGGGCCACTGCTGCCGTCGTTCTAATCTGTATAGTCTTCTACTTGTCTTTGTGTTTTCCCTCTCGAAGGAGTGCATCTCGATTGCTCCTGTAATTTTCAGTTTAATTTTATATGTTTGTATGTGTTGTTTTATTTTCTAATAAATATGAGAATATGTATTTTTAGATTATTTGAGTTTTTAACCAGGGCACGAGATAATAGATTGCAAAATTCTTGATCGAAAGCAATCTCATTATTGGTTATATGATTTTTTTCACAAGTTTTAAAGATAATTAACTATTTTGATCATTATTAATTCTTTAGTGTCTACATCAGCAAACATGTACTATGATGAGTAAAATGTCTCCACTATTTTCATTTTTTCTAACTTGCAGAAAATAGTCCGATTGTGTGAGTTATGGCAGTTTTATTCAATGATAAAATCTGTAAACTAAAAAATACTAATTTTAACAGCTTGAATTTTTAAAAAAAAATGTATTTCTCTAATAAGATTACAGTTTAAATGTTTTTATGACTGTGCGAATGACTTCAGCCAGCTGTTAAAGATGGTTTTAAAATTTCAAAAGATTGAAAACTTGTACAGTGGGTTACAAACATAATAAGTTAAAAAAAACTGTTTGCTATCCGAATTGTTCGTTAAAGAATCATCGATTTATTACCGATTTTTTGTGAAATGGATTAATTCGTTCTGGAAATTCCCTAAAACTTAAATTAAAAAAGGTTATATAATTTCTTATTAAGTTTATTAAAAAATAATACATTAACAGTCTTGAATATTAACCAGTTCTTTTCATTTTTGTTAATGGGACCAATGTCCAATATCTTTTGCTTTTCTTTCCTTTTTAAGTCTTTTTGGAGGTGATTAATAGCATTGTTGTAGTAAAAATCCCTAACCTTACTGATATCATCTTGGTTTGGGTGCCATTATAAGACAATTGCTATGATAACCTCCTACTTCTGTAGTGAATGAACGAGGAGGGGGGTTGTTCAAAATAGAATCAGTTTCATTTTTAAAGGAAATCAAAACAAAACTGTGGTCTACTTTGACTATAAATATTCCATTGAAAACTTTTTTCCAGTATTTAACTTTGAAATTTAATAGTCAAGTTACATAATTCAAGAGAAAAGAAAAACGATTTTTGGTCCGTTCGGTTTGGTAACCCTGCACATTATGCTCCGAAAGCCGAGAAGTGTTCGTTATAATTAGTTTTAGTTCGTTATCCAAATGTGTTTGTTGTCTGAACAAGAGAATGTTTTGTAAAAATGTTCGTTGTCCGATTTATTCGTAATCCAATCTGTTCGTTATCCAATTACCTACCATACAAAGAAGTCTTCTCATAAGATGATGTTGGCTCAAGAATTCAGTGTTTCTATGTTTCATGTATGACTAGATGAATCATGAAACTACGATGTTTCTAATTTCTAAATAAAAAGAAATTAGAGTATAAATGATTATTTTTGAAATAATATAGTGACTAGTTTTATTAAAATACAGATTCTCTAATTTGTTGATAAAATTCTTCTACAGTTTTATAATCATCAAAATAATTTTTATTTGAAGTATACTTTATTAGAAAAATACTTGGTTTTATTTTACTGACTTGCATATTTATCCGTCCTTTACCTATTTTGTTTATGTGGTGTTAAAGAACATGTCCAATATCGATTGCTTTTCTCACTTTTTTAGGATTTTCCGAATTAATAGCATTGTCATTGTAATGATTCCTAACCTTACTATCAGTAAGCTTGATGTCATCAGCTTGGTTTGGGTGTCATTCTAAGATTGTTGCTCAAACATCCTCTTACTTCTTCAAAAGATCTTCACAGGTAGGTGTTGACAGTGGTCACAATTCGGATTCTAACCCAAACAACACAATTTCGTCCAGTAGACGTCGATGTGACATCCTCAACGGGATGTACTCTAATCCAGTAGACGTCTCTTTTTGGTCCAGTTTAGATCCATGGCACGTCAAATATCCACCTATTTTACGTCCACTATACGTCTACGAGACGTTGCCAGTGGATGGCTCATGGACGAAATTTGGATGTATTCATACGCACTGCTCTATACTAGATAGTTTTATGGACGTATTCTAGATGTGCGTAGATTTTGAAATAATCCCTCATCTTAGTGGCTCATATATTTCTGTCCACTAGACAGAAAAAATTATTTTTAATTAGCTTGTTACTTATGAAATTGCTTTAGCATCACATTTTTCTTAATTTTAAGTCAAATATCCTAGATTTTTGACAGATTTACTGTTCAAGTTTAATGTAATAAAATTCTCACAATTGATAAATTAGTATTATTTTTATGCTCATTATTTTATAGTTAACCTTTTGAAAATTTAGTTTCTTATTGTTTAAAATAAAACGATTCTTTTTTCTTTGGAAAAGTTAAAATTACTTCCAAGAAGTTTCCAGTGAATGCATAATTACTATTATAACTAGAGAGTATCAATAAAATAGTCAAGGATATTTTTATTTGTAGAGTGTAAATTTTTTTTAATTTTAATATCAGGCAAATTATTGTTCATAGTGTATTTTTTTATTAATTTTATAGTAAGAGAAATTTATAAGAATTATTTCTCAGCCAAATATTTTAACTAATTAGATATAATTTCAACAATGTCTTTTTTTGTAAAAGATAAAAGAGAAACTTTAATAAAAGATAAAGAGTTAAAGTTTTCCACTCAATTGAATATTCCAAATTATTATGACAAAAATTCTGAAAATTACTTATTTCATTGTTTAAAAGCTGAATTATTTTTCTTTGTTAAAGTTAAAATTTGTTTAACAAAACATTCCAGCAAGAGTGTAAATCTTAATTAATTCAAGAAAAATATAACAAACTAATAGAATTTAGTTTTAATGCACACAATTTTTATTCTAGTTATACAGAACTATTAATTAACTGAAATGTTTGATTCTTGCATTCATAAATCTTGCTTTTGCATGACGTAACCAGTTCATTATTGCAGTTTCTATTTCACCATCTGTTGTCTTTGAATACTGTGGAGTTCACCACGCAGCATCTGAAAATAAAGTACATTTAAAATAATTAACAATAACAATTAACATTTTAAGATGAATAACCTCAGACAAAAAAGTAAAAATCCAAAAGACAATTTTTATCAATATTTAATTTATTTCTTATCAATCTGACTAAACTGATTGGATGTAAATCTCATTATTAAAAAACAGCGTAAATTAATCAGAAAAATATCAAAAATTTCCTTCACTAATTTAAGACATTAAGTAACTTTATAAAAACATAGTTAGAAATATTTATATTTTAATTCAGTAACTGTTTTAAATATATATTTAGCAATTCAATTTCTGAGAAATATCAGCTTTGTAAATATGGTAACCTTTGTGTTTGATTAAATAATTAAAATTACAAAATGTTTAAAGTATGTTACAAACACCTTCAAATTATCAGATAGAATTGAACATTACTTTTATAATGAAAACAGTGCTTAAGGAATCAAACAGAGAATTAAATTTATATATTAGCGCTTACATAAATATATTTCATTAAAAAATTTTTTTATTAGAAAAATATTTTTTCATAATTTCTACAAAAGAAAACTTTCAATGACATGCTTATTAAAACATTGCACTTACCTAAAACTAACTGCTTCATATTCAGTCCATTAAAAGATTTCTTATCCCTAGCACCAAAATAACTGAACTCAGGTGCAAGTTTATTGGCCATCAATTTTTTTAATGATGCTTATGGTGCAATTACAGGAAGAAGTTCCCCCAGACAAGCTTAAAATGTGACACTGAAACAAAACAAATAAAAATATAAATATTTTATAATTAAAAACATTTTATAATTTAAATTTGAAATTACTGTATTAATTCTGGCAACATTCATACATTATGTAGTCATAATAATAATTGTTATTTATAGCATAAAATTCACATAAGTTTTAGAAAAATAAATCTAATATATATTCCTATACATTTAATAAAGCATTTATATATAAAAAATAATTATTTAAACAATACAAAATCAAATCAACTATAATATAGTTACAGCGCAATACAACACAATTTCTTCCAATAGACGTCGATATGACATCAGGTGGATGTACTATAATCCAGTAGACACCTCATTTTGGTCCAGTTTAGATACATGGCACGTCAAATATCATAATACCAATTTTAGAAATGTTTATTGTTTTCATTACATATATGCTAAACCTAAGGGACTAATTTCTGGAAAAAATATACTATTTAATCTTTTACCCTTTGGAACTGATTAAATAACTGAAATTACAAAATGTTTAAAATCTGTAATGAATCTTCAAATTAGCAAAACAAGAGTTAGATTAATAGGTAAAATTTAACATTATCATTAAAAGAACAGAACTTAAATAATAAAATATAGAATTGAATTTACATATTAGTGCTAAATATAAACAGAAATGTTATTTACTAAGGAATATATTAAATGTTTTGATTAAACACTTTTACAACAGTAAGCACTTAATAAAATTTAATACATGATATATTTATTTACAATTTGCACTTAGTAGAAACAAATTGCAATGTTCTTAATCCTTTAAAGGATTTATTTTCTTTTGCTCTACATTAGTTCCAAATAAGCATAAATAATATAGAAAAATTAATTTTTTTTTTAATTTGCTTATTTTAAATTTAATCTCATCCTCAGGTATATAAATTTGTAATTCTCATTTAACTGAAAAGGAAAACAAAATTTAGAATTTATAAATGAGGTACATTTTATCTCTTAAAAATACAATTCAATTTTATCAACCAAAATAATTAAAGCATAACACAATAAAAAAATTTTAAATCTTAAATATAAAAAGCTAACTATTTATAAAGCAAATTATTTATTCAATTTATTTGAAACTAGGTTCAGCCCATCATAAGCAATTTTTCATGCAAAGCAGAGCAGAATATGAAACACTATAGAAAAAATGAATTTCCAATCAACATTCAAATCAATAAATAAATGTTTACTGTGATCAAATGTGTACATCTTTTTTAATAATATTCAAATTAGATTCATAAAGAAATATTTAATAGAACTAAAAATCAGGTTATTGTGTGAAATAACCTGGTGTAGATGCCATTCAGTTTATTTTTGCCAGTAAAGTCTTTGAAGTCTGTAGAAAAGTGAACTACTACAAAATAACTTTAAAGGAATTCAATTAAAAATAGAAGAATATTGATATTTCTGTTTAAATCTAAATCAGAGAATCATTTATTAAATCAAATTAATCAACAGAATTTGAATGGAAATACACACATAATATTCATTCCAGAAACTTTGTTCGTTGTTCTGTTTACGTAACCATTTTGCTTTTTAATTTCACTGAGAGCATGCTTCTTAACTTCCTTTCAGGGCATACACATGCAAGCAAATGGTTTGAATTTCAGAAATTTCAGTTAGTTACTAATTTCATTTTTTACAATAAACTAAATTCTTCCCATACAAAAAGTTTTAACTATATTGATTTAAAAATAACTTTAGTGAAAATGAAATCAATGTATTAAGAGTTTCATTTGCTATTATAATTTATGATTTTTTTCCTGAAAATGAGCATTCTTATATTAAATTACTTAGATATTTAAAGTGTGATTAAAAAAATAATTTATTTTGAAGATATTATGATCAGATAGTTTTTGTAAGAGTATTAAACAAAATAATACAAAATAAGAGTATAAAAAATATCCAGCATCACAAGCATTATGGAAGCAGGAAATCTTGCTACCAAATTAAGTGTACAGAAAACATTATAGAAAATTACATTCACAGATCACACACAGTCACATTCTAAATGCTTAATCACTGAAGATGTAAACATTTCATACTAAATGATTTTACATAATCTTAAACATCATTTTTCCTTAAAATAAAAAAATGCTTACTTCAAATTGGTCGTTGATTTTAAACAACGACCAATATAATATTGGTCTGTGTCACAGACCAATATTTATATTGGTCGTTGGTCTGTGTTTAAAATTATGGAAGCAATAGATATAAGTAATTACAATTGCAGTTAATTACCTACTTTTAATATATGTCACGATAACATCCTTTATGAATGTTATGAACCATGCTGCAGCAGCAGTACGTAAACTGCCCAACATCTATCGTTAGAAATGTATGCTGCGCATACAAACTGTTATTTATGAAGAAACTTTAAATTTTGAAAATAATAAATAAATTTTTTAATATACAAAACTGAATTATTCTACTTAATTTATAATTAATGAATCAAAAACTAAAACTATTAGACAATAAATAGTTTTACATCATGAAACATTAAGATTAGAACAATTATAAAAAAGTTAATTAAACTTACTAGCAGATCTGTACTGCCAATCAATTCTTCCATCCTCCGTTAGAAAATAATGACATAACTTTTCCCGTACCTCTTTAGCATATATGGAATGGTTTCTGCCACTTAAACTTGATAGGTTAGGATTATCAATATCAGATCTAGAAATAGTAAGGAATTATAAGATTATGTAAGCAATTTTTTTCAAGAGAGGAATATGTGTATATAAAAATAGGGTACTTATGTTATCCCACTTGACTATGTCCAATTACTCAACAGAATAATATAAGAACCGGAAATAATTTATAAATGATAAATTATTGATGAAATTGCTATTCTTATACAATTTTCTAACGCAAATATGTTTAAAACAACTAAATTGATTAATAACTTACAAATTAATTTCTTGTTCCAACTGAATGTAGGCAGGAGATCTTACCGCCAGAAAGTTGTGTAAGCAATAGGGATGGGAAGAAATACCTGTAACAAGTATTTTGTAATCAATTTTTGAATGTAACAACCTGTAATCAGTACTTCTTCTTCCAAATACTCAGTACTTCCAGTAACAAAGTAAGCGCGAGTTCGAGTATCCTCAGACAGTTGCAGGTACAATGTACTTGACCAGTTTCTAAGACAGAGCGAGTACGTGAGTACGTACTTGTTACAAAGTAATCAGCGAGTACGTGAGTACGTGGTTGTTACAAAGTTACAAGCAAGTACGTGAGTACGTGGTTGTTACAAAGTAACAAGCAAGTACGTGAGTACTTGCTTGTTACTTTGTACTTGCTTATTACTTTGTACTTGCTTGTTACTTTGTACTTGCTTGTTACAAAGTAATCAGCGAGTATGTGCGTACGTGCTTGTTACAAAGTAATAAGTGTACATTGCGCTCTGTCATTGGCTCTTCTGTAACAAGTACAGAAGAGCCAATGACAGAGCGAGTACAAGTAACAATATCATCGATATATCGATGCAAACGGATGAATTATGAGATTACGGTAGCTTCTTATGGTAGGGAGGCTGGGTGGGAGAAGGGAAATGACAGTTGGTTTAACTGGGTAAATAGAAGAGGGATACTTGGGAATTGAAAGATCTCTTTGGGTTGGAGAGGGAGATATGAATTTATATTGCGAAATAAAATACTCATGTACATTTATTTCGTTTCAGTTATTTAGTGATTGTCGTTCTTTTTCAAATATATGACGTTTTTTTTAAATATAAGAAAAGCATGATATTCTTGTTATGTATTTAGCAATTTTTATTAACTTTTATTTTTATTATTATATTTTTTAAAAATTTTATTTTATGAACATATATAACATATTTATTTGAACATTAAATAAGGTCAGATTTCTTAAATTAAAAAAAAATATTTAAATTATACAAATCTGCTTACATACTTCCATTGTTATTTTTACTATGCATATTTTTTTATTATAATTCCATATAAATATGTTTATTTTTTATTCAACCATGTTTTAGTTTCACTATATTTTACTGTAACTATATAGAATTTAAACTCTTAGAAAATATGTTCTTTTGTATGTTTTACCATACGATTTATTTTTATTCAGATAATGAGAATGTTGATTTAAACCTAATGAAGGTAGTTTATTCATTTTAGTTTAAAAATTCGAAATGAAAAAAAAAACTTTAATTAAGTTAATTTTTACTTTATCTTTATTTAGACCATCATGTGTTACTGTCATGTTTATTTCTTAAATTATGGATTGATGTAAATAAAATGTATGTATTTTTATTCCTCCATTTTTTTATTAAACATTGTTTCTCAATATCTTACCTTAATACATTATAACATTCAGATTATTGGTAAAATTATTTTATATTTTTTGATAGTTATTGAAATTTTATGCAACTATATCTAATATAAAATAATTATGTTTACTTAAACATTATTAATATATTAATTATGTTAATATATTAATAATGAAAACTATAGTTTTAATTGCAAAGCTACTTTATTTAACCATAAATTGATTAAGTTTCAGGAAACTGAAACAAGATATGTGAGTTAATGCAATTTTTATTTTAGAAAAAACTGGTTTATCTACTACATAAAAATATAAACAAGTAAACGTCTTTTATAATAAAAATTATTATCTATTGTACATAAAAATATTTTACTATGTTTGTCTCGTTAATGTTTAATTATAGAAAAATAAAGGAAATTAAATTTTAGTTGATTTTTCTGATTAATTGCTGTATTTTTGTAAGTAAAACCTCTTTGTTTAACGTAAAATAAAACCTCTTTGTAATTGATTGAAATTCCCACTTTACAATTCTTTGCAAAATATTCACAAGTCGATTATAAAAATTCATTTACATAATTGGTCTTACTAAATTCTAATAAAAATTAAGCTGATTAGGTTGAAAAATTGAAATTATATTATCTCATCTAATTTTATATTTTAAGTAACATTGGAAGTCTTTGAAAATTACGATTGAATAATTGGAAAATTTACTTAGAACAGATATAAATTCTGAAAATAAATTTAAATAATAAAATGTCATGATTTTTATATTGAATGAATTACGTTTAAGAAGATTTAGAAATTTACAATTTTTTACAAAAAAAAAAAAAATAAATAAAATAACGGTTTGTAGATAAACAACTTATATTTCTTTGTCTCATACTAGAAATTAAAGCATTACAGGAAAAACAAAAACTTGCCATTACTGAAATGTTGCATAAATAATAAGAATTATTTTTATAGATATTTTCATTAATAGTTAAGTGAATGCTTATTTATAAATGATTATAATTTAAATTAACATTAATTATATTAATTATATTTATGGTTTTATATAAAATATTATTGATCTACTTATTTAGTTTTAATTAATTATTAATTTATTTATTATTAATTCAGTTTTTATTCAATTTATTTATAAAATTTTAAAATTTTGTCATTATATTTTAATCCGATAGATGGCAGTACAAAAGAAATTGTAACAAGTACGAAATGTAATCGGTAAAATACTTGTTACTTTAAAAGTAACTGTACTCAATACGTACTAAGTACAGGAAAAGTAACAAAGCCCCATCCCTAGTAAGCAGCAAACTGCCATTGCTAGATTCCTCACAATTGTTGGTTGTAAATGAATGTTTGTTTTGAACAACCAGAATCTAGCAGATAAAATTCCAAATGCACACTCCACACATCTCCTTGCCCGAGAAAGTCTACAATAAAATTAAACTTCTAAGGAGAATATTTTATACAGAGATTTTAAAAGCAAATATTCATAAAAGTAATGCAAAGCTAATTAAAATGATAAGGTATCATTACATCAATATACAATACAGAAATAAATAATGATTGCCCTACACTAAATATATAAAAATTAAAAAATATAAACTTTAGAATTCAACTGTTGTGAAATTAAATTGAAATATTTATGTAATACCTGTAATTGAAAATTCTTTGTGGTGCTGTCAAAGACTTTTCAGGGAATGGTTTCATTAAGTATGGAGAAAGGGGAAAAGCTGCATCTGCTAGAAAATAGTGAGGAGTTTTAACACCACTCTGTGGCTAGTACTCTTCTCCAGGTATATGCAACTCTTTTTTTGCAATTAATTGATTTATTTTGCACTTGTCCCAAACTCCTCCATCACTGATGCGACCATTGGTGCCAACATCAACATAACGAAAAAGGAGATTTGAATCAACTATTGCCATTAAAACTATCGACTCAGTACCTTTATAATTATGGTAATGAGATCCAGAGTTAAATGGCTTCTACATAACAATATGCTTACCATCAATAGCACCAATACAATTAGGAATATTGCATTTCAGCCAGTACTGAGCAGCAATTTCCCTCCATTCAGTTTCACTTTTTGGAAACTGTAATGTATATCTTAACCTGTTAATCAGTGCTATTGTAACTTGTTTCACAATATATGAAACTGTCCTTTTATCCAACACGAAATATATAAGGCAATTCTCTGAATGTCATTTCTGTGGCGTAAAACTTCAAAGTTATGGCAAGTCTTTCATCCGGCTTTATCGCTTCCCTTAATCTGGTGTTCTGTTTAAAGATGTCATCCTGAATAAGAACCAGAATGTCATTAAAACAATTATTAAAATAACGGTTTTATAATTCAACCAAGTAGTTTTTTACTTTCAAAATTATTAAAATGAAATTATTAACTGAACGATCCTCAAAAAGTGCGAAGTTAATTTTTTCTACTGTACACCAAATTTTCAAATAAGCTGCATGCTTGAACTTAAAACTGTTACATATCTTTAATATTCACAAATAGAATTCAGCAATTTATATGGAAAAAATGTGCTAATAAATTTTATTTGGCTAACGCTTTATGCCAGCAATTATGTATATATTTATATAAAGAAATACTTTAAAGTATAATTTCTTAAAATAGAATAACACCAAATCCAAAAACTGTATTGAATTGGATATCATCGAAAACAAAGATAACTCAAATCAGCACAGCATTCAGATTTTATTTATGCATTTAGACTTTATTCAAAATTATTGAAAGAACAAGGAACATTTTAATATAAAATTTAGAGACATTTCCACATCATCCATGAGGTAGTCTCTGCGATGCGTTGTCTCTGTAAGATCGAGACTTCGTCAGTAGCCCTACTGCACCATATATCTATATATTAGAAGCACTTACCTCAATATCTTTGTATTATTCATTATTGTACTTTTTATTTCTGATTTGTTTATCACCAGGTCAAGACTCTCTCTTCCAAGGACTCTTAATTCATTAGAAAACGAGGTACATGGCCGGAAAGCTACAGACCTACCTCAATCCTAGACAAAAATAAATTAATTAATTAAGAAAGAAAGAAAATTAATATCTATATATTTACTTATCTTTTGATAAATCCCAATCGAGGTCATTTGGATCATCTATAAAAGGAACATCTTCTAAATCTTTCTTCAGTCTCTTGGCTGGAGGAGGCATGAATTCCGAAAGCTCCTCAGATTCTACGGTCGGGATGATTATTTCTTTAAATTCAAGTCCAGGGACTATCATTCTATTTTTTTCTTCCTAAATAAGCAATATATTACATTCAGTATAATTCAGGTTATAACATAAATATACAAAAAATCCAGGATATAAAATTGTTCACCTGGATATACAAGAGCAATGTCTTTCAAGAATTGATAAATTTTTTCTCCTAATGTAGCCAAGCGGTCCAATCTTCTGCGTCTATAGGTAAATACAGACATATATTGACTGAGTAGTTTATCTAAAATATATAAAATAATGATACAAGATATTCCATTATCATTTTGTATTGTTTAAAATGGTTTACATTTATAGAAAATACTAAAAATAATACAAACATTTTATTTATATTTTTTCATCATGAAACTAATTAGGCCAGGATATACAGTTTAAAGTGTATTCCGAACCCCTATCAAAGCCCAATGTGGGATTCAAACCTATTAACTGTTGAACCCAAGCTGTTTCTTTGGGTAGTCTTATTTATTTTCTATAACATTATTATCCTGGAAATTGATAAATGAATTTTAATCAACTTAATAACAATTTTAAAAATATAAATAAATTTAAGCAATCAAATAAGATTTAAATTAAAATTAAAGAAATAATTATGTATATAAATGATATATTAATACAAAAATTCATTAAAATAATGCTTTATTTTATTATTATATTATAAATTAATACATAAATTTTAATTCAATAAATATTACATTAAAAAAATAAAATTTTTAAGCACTCAAATAAGATTTAAATTAAAATTAAGGAAATAATTATGCATATAGATAATATTATATTAATACAAAAAATCATTAAAAATAACACTATTTATTTATTTTTATATTAGAAATCAATAAAAGAATTTTAATTAAATAAATTATAATTTAAGAATATGAATAAGATTTTAAACAATTAAATAAGATGCATTTGTATAATATAATTTATTTATTTTATAATTATATTATAAATTGATAAATAAACTTTAATAAAATAAAAAATAATTAAAAAAATTAATAAGATTTTTAAGCAATCAATTAAGATTTAAATTGAAATTAAACGAATAATTATAAATTTATTTTATTTTATTATTATATAAGCTATCTTAAATTTTGAATGAAGAAGAATTTAAGAAAGTAAATAAGATTTATATTTATTTTTAGAAATCTATAAATGAATTTTTATTAAATAGACAATAATTTAAAAATATAAATAAGACAAATATTAAGAAAAGGTAATGAATAATTCCTCCAGAGCTTTGGCGTAAAATAATAAGCGGCGAATAATCTGGTGATCGCCAGTAGCGATAAAGATTTACATATAATCGCCTGGATAGAGAATACCACGTGACTGTGACGTCATAAAATCGCATTCCTCGAGTGACGTCACTAGTGACCATATTTGAATCGTTATCGCTGCTTGGCAATCAAGCTTGGCGAAACTTTGGCGGTAGATCTCTATATAAGAATATCCCCTAGATATAAAACATACCGATACGAATGAATATCTTCCAGCCTTAATTCTTGTACCAAATTTCTTATTACACCTTTTTTTTCCCTTCTCCTGATCCATTGTCTATCTGGACCTCTCGTCCGTTTGTTTCTATTTGTATTTTTTGGTAAACTTTTGCTTTCGTTTGTGTGAAGCAAATAGTTTGCACCACACATAATAACAGTGGTTGCAGCTATTATTAAATTATCCATTTTATATGCAGGAATTAAATAATCGAAACGAGAGAAAACAAATATTATACAGTGAAAACTTCGAATTTGCGGAATTAATGGAATCGGAATGTAAGCAAATTCTTATTGGTTTAAGATTTCCATGACGTCAGATACAACGTTTTAGCTACGTCACACTAAGACATGGATGAGATCGCATTTGTCATTGAAATGAACATTGAATGAATGAATCATTGAAATGAACAATAAATATTAATTGCAGTCACTACTGAACAATTAGAGATGAGTGTCATATAGATGAGCTTTCTCCATACACGTCTATCATTGAGTGCTGGAGAGTTTTACAATGAGCAATAACAAGTACAATAAATGAATATGACCCACAACTTATGTGAACTCTTCCTAAAATTAATTCACTGTAGATATTCAAATGCCTCACCATGGCCTTCAATTGCAAGATTATCAGCTATGAGGTTAAATAGCACTTCATTCTTTTAGTTTCATAGAAATTTCATAACATTTTTTTCAATTTGAAAATGTAGTATGAAACAAACTATTCATATAATGTCATCACAAAATGCTATCAATTATTTCTTTTCTTCATTTTTTCTCAAAAAACTTAAAAATATATATATTCACTCAAAATACACTTGTCATTTTATTGCAGATTATAGTTTAAGAAACTGCATGTAAATAAAGATAGTACAAAAATTTCTGCTTTTATGTGGTGTGTTTGTTTAAATGTAATAAATAATTAGTTTAAAAATGTCCTTTATTTTCATATGCCACAATATTTACTTTAATAAAAAAGAGAAATAATTGATTTTTTCATTTTAAAAATAAATTATAAATTAAAATTCATAACTAATATATATTTTTTTAAAATAATATAATTTTTGTGCATTTCCTCAACATTTAAAATAGTAATTTGAGTTTCTTTTTTTAATATATCAATAGTTAATCATTAATTTTTTATAAACATTGTTGTTAAGAAATTATTTTTGTTTAGGAAAATCTTACAATACATTACATACAATTTTGTGTGGTGTTTGTAGAATTTCATGTGTAAATTGAAGTTTCAATTTGAAATTATTTTTTGTTTCAAATTCTTAGTCTTTTTATTTAAGAATAAATTATACACACAAAAATGTGTTACTTATGTATTAGCATTGATTTTCACGTCGGCAGAGATTCTTTCCCCATCTTAAAAGTAAAGGTTCACACGAAGCAAGATGGCGTATAGTAAATAAAATTTGGCTACAAATTAAATTCCCAAATAAAAATTCATTATGAAATGTGGACACCCTGTGAGTAAAATATGGCAACCTTAAAAATGTTAGCCAAAAAAGGGATCTATTATTAAATCTAGTAAAGCTGTTATTTTCTTACAGCAAACCTGAAAGAAATCTCAAGCATTCATTGGACGAAAAGAACGAGTTGCTCAAATTTTTAGCTGTGACGTCCCCTAATGTTAAGTCTACGGGAGTTGCTCAAACTGAATTCTGGGCAACTCTAATGTAATAGGGGCTTAATATAAGACGGCGTCTCAATCGGATTGTCTACCGAGTTTGCGGCCCGAAAATTACATTTACATTGTTGAGGAAAATATAAAAGATTGTTCATGCCATACAATTTGGCATGAACAATCTCTTATATTTTTCTCAACAATGTAATAATTACCATTTGAAGAGGGCACAATCCAATTATCTTCTACCTTATTGATTTCACGGTTCATTGTAGTGGAAAGTTTATGCCGTTTTCTTAAATCTCTGATTTTGCTCGTTATTTTGCCCTTATTAAGCATTACGAGTCTATCAAAGAGTTCGTCTCTAACAAATCTCATGATTGCATGAACGGCTTTATCTAATCGCTTGACATTTTTGCCATTTAAATAGATATATTTAATGGTTCTATGCATCCATTCAATGTGCATATTAGTGTTTAAACCACAATGTCGTCGATAACAATATGCCCAAACAGATGGTTTGCAAGCATAAAACATTTCAAAATATTTACAAAATTCCACAGTATCAGGATCCATTCTCAACAGCTTTAATGCTTCTTCCAACATTATAGAGAAAGCTGTTGAGTCTGACTCTTGCATTAACATGCGAATAATTTTGTATGTTTGAATTTGTTTATCTGTGTCGTTTATTTTTTAAAAATTTTTTCTCCATGCCCTATCTACATGCCAAGAGCAATAAAGACGATTTGAAGGGTAACCCATTTCTTGAACCCAAGCATTAAAAAAGGAATCTGCCATATCGCTCATAAAAACTTCAGGGGAGCAACTGCCACATTTCTCTTTAATCAATCAGAAGAACAATGACATCATAATGTGATCACTCTTGTTGGATGTCAGAAAAGCACATGGAAAACCTTGTCTCATGTCATCAATTATTAAAACAGTAAATAATTCAAACCCATAGCTGTTTAAACCATGTGTTCCATCAACACATATACAGTCAGAAGAAAATTTCTGATATATGTTTTTCTGAGCATCATTCATAATCATTAACATAAAGTCTTCTTTTTTTAATGTTTTATATGTATTATCCTCAGTTCCCTGAACTTTGTAAAATAAGATGCAGTCATTTTCTGTTTTCATTTGCTGCACCCAAGCTTCAATACTAATACTGTCATTTTTATGCTTAATAGCCTCTGAATGCAAATTGAAAGACTTTTCAGTGTTATGCAGATCTGTTTTGGTAGTCAGGTGTAATCTTTCAAGATCTACGCCAGTCACAGAATTTCTGATCTCATCTAAAATGCTGTCGAAAGGTATTTTAGCAGTAATCTTGGCTGCTATATGTTCTCGTTCAATTTCGGTCAGAGTCAAGTGACCAAGATCATTTTGGTGTCCAAGATGAGTTGAAATGTATTTTATACAACATGTTCCTTCATCATTAAAATTTGCATGGATTGAAGCTGGGCAATAACAATTAATTTTATTACTACCTTGTAACTTCAAATGACGTAGTCCTTTACTTTTAGAAATGAAGTTACCTGAACGATGGCAGATAAAGTTCACAGTTTTTTTTATCAGCAGAATTATTAGACCATAAACGGCGAAATCTTGTTTTTGAAGACTCTTCTGTTTCTCTTCCACAATTCAAATTCTTCAAATGATTTGAATTTTAAATTTGCTTCAGTTAAGTTAATATTATGATCTTTCAAATGTTCTTCTATGGATCTTTTAGCTATATTACCTTTGCATTCTGGACACTAATGCAAAACTTTTTCATAGACAACCTGATTGTGCTTCCTTTTCATGTGTTCTTTTAAATATTTCTTCATTTTGAAACTAATATTACAGACTTCGCAAATAATATTTGAGTCAGATTTAGCTTCAATATTACTGTCTCTGGAAATATTTTCGAATATTCCATCAATAGTTTTGGATGTACTTGCTAAACATGTGGTGTCTTTCTCAATGTTTTCTAAATGAAAATTTGATTCTATTCCAACATCGCATGATTCATCATCAGAAAAAGCACTTAGAGTACTTTCAGAATCACATTCTGGCCCTGAAAAGGGCCTTTTTTTTTAGGATACGTAAGACATTTCACAGCAAGATTTAACAAATGAAATCAAGTCAAAAGTATAAACACAAATAATGGCGCTGAAATCCGAAAAGCTCTGGACATGCGCAAAATGTCTGAACGTTTTACCTAACTGCGCATGCGTTGAATGATTCGTTTGTCTATGTATCGCTCAACGCTAACTTTGTCACTAGACACTTGTTGTCTTAAGTACGTCCACCATGCACGTCCACATTACATATATCATGGACATATAAATTACGTCTATTACAGATCCAAATGCTAATAATCCAAAACTCATCCATAGTGGATGTCAACCCGACGTTCATGTATAGTCGATAGAAGACCATCCAGTTCACATCTAACCATGGACGTCTTTATGACATCCAAAAGGTATCCAGGACGTCTTTTGGACTCTATGGATCTTTAAAAGACGTCTAATAGACGTGTGTGGTTGTATGGGTATGAAGAAAGAAAAGGCAGGTAAGAAATAAGAATGCCCATTCCAAGGCGAGTGTCTTACGGAAGGAAACTGAAAAGATGACTGATTACAGATAAATGGTTTTCCCTGGCTTTTTGATTTTCAAAACACGGGAAGAGACGCTGTAGTCCACATGCTCTTCAATAAATTAATGTGCACAATAACCACAGATCTATTTTTGCTGATGACACTTTCTATTTATGGCTCTTGAATAATGTAATGAGGGAGCCGCTCACTCTCCATTAAAAACTATATGCCAAGACTTAAAGCTTGACTTGAAATGATTGAAAATAAAGATTAGTATGAGAAATATATGGTCATTTTACTTAGTATCACATAAAAAAACGAAACATAAGGAATGTTAATATTGCATATTCAAATAAGGTATAATATCTATGATTATATCTGTGTAGTGCTTCAGTCCACTCAAATTTATTCTGTATTTCACTCTCAAATTTATTTTGTATTTGTGAACGGTTTATTTAAATTAAAATGATTTTGTAAAATATGCTAAATCTGCTGTGCAAATTCAGAAAATTATTTTATGAATGTAGCAATTAAAAATCTTATGGAGAATCATAATTTAAAAAAAGAATAGGTAATTAATGCATCATAAATTTTATGACATTTTTTTACTTAGCTTTAAATAAAGTTAATTTCACTCCTTGGATAAATGAAAGACAAGGGCAACCGATGTTAAAGAAACTATGAAACTTTTTATTTAATATAGTAAATTTTTTATTTAAGATTCTTATATTAAATGTTTTCTTCCAAAAGAATGAAATACAAATACATTGCATGTTTTTATCTTCAAGTATTGTTGTTTGTCCCATAATTGAACAGCTGTTTCGATAAGGAATAACCAAAAGCAAGCTTTTCTAATGATTGTGTATTAAATCAATAATCTAATTTTATAAAATATAAAAGTTCTTCAATACATTTAACAAGAAAATATCTAAAATTATGTATTTCACACACAATATTTTGTAGTCAAAATACATTCAAGGAGTAAGAAACCAGAAATTTTTTAAGGCAGAAGCAAAGTGGATAACTTTTTAGTAAGACTTTGCTTATTGCGCAACAGTAATTTTTTTTTATCACTCAAGGGGGGGGCTTCAGTTTAAAGAGGAGCCGAAAACACTACAAACATCAAACTTTTATCTATATAGCTGAATTAATTCATTTTAAAATTGGACTTCTATAAATGAAGAAATTTAATTCAAACATTTAGGTTTCAAGAAGAAGCCCTAGTAGCAGAGGCTGAGTGGTACTACAGTGGCCATTTACCGGTTTCATCGGTAACTCACTTGACACCGGATTTTTTCACCGGTGCGTGCCCATTAACTTACACATGACACGGTCACTGTATTTTTTACCGCCTATTCTGAACGACATCGTCGTCGGCCACTGATAGAGTGGTCGCTGGTCATCGGCTGCCGCATTTACCATTGAGATTGAAGGAAAGTAAAATCATGCGCAGAATTATTAATAGGTCTACGCATGCGTGGCGGCCATATTTAAAACCCATTGTTTACTTTAATTTTCTCTGTATATTTATTTCCACTGGGTAGTTACCTATTCTTAATTGTCTTACGAGGAATTATATTTTACAGAATTTTTTGGTAAGTACTATCAGTTTTTTAATAAATAACAAGTATACATCCTTAAAATTAAATATATTTCCTGTAATTAATTGTGTCACATTATTATCTAGCTAATCATTGTATTTGTGCAATTAAGTTAGAATAAACAATGCAAACAGTCTATTTTAAATGATACATAACTTTATTGTGAAATTATGCTTTAATTTGTTCATTGTTTTTGAAATTTATAAATACCCATAATATCCATTAATAATCTACAATTATTATAACAATTAAAAAATTTTTAATGCATACTTGTATCGTACCCCATGGTAAAACATCCATAAAGTGTTATGTTGACAATTTTTTTTGTGTATTTTTGGTATGTGTTATTTTTAATATGAATTTTTTTCGTCTTTGTTTCTAAGATTAATATTTGAAGCTTGGAAATGAACAGGTTAGAATTTTCATATAAATTAAACGATCAAAAGATTTATTCCAGATGGAATAAATTTCGTAAAACCCAGTCTAATGTAAAAAGACTAATGTAAAAATCTAATGTAAAAGCTTTTATTAAACAGAGTAAAAAAATATTGTTTTGAGTGTTACTATTTTGTAACTGGAGAACTAAATTGTTGATTGGGTTACTTTATCATTCCCAGCAAAATTAGTAATAGATAAAATGTCTTTGAGACCTTAAAGATGTTAAAATTCTATTTTTGATAAGAAAGTATTAAGTTATGTTTACAGAGTAAGTATAATTATCTTCATATACTTTATTTAATTCATATCTATTTTTTATAATCTTCTATAATCAAGGTGAGATTCATTGTAAGTTTACATTTAATGATAAAATTCATATCAGCAAATGAAAATGGTGGTATATAAAACTTGGGAAATAATATGCAGTAATGATTTCTTGACTTGCATGCAAAATTATAGAAATTTTTGGAAGCATCTCTCAAAATTGTAAAGAAGTATTCCATTTTTGATTTTGTAATCATTAGGGATCAACACTTCCAGTTTACTAAAACTTGAAACATTAAAAATACTTTATTAAATATTTTAAAAATAGGTTCATTTAAAAAATATTAAATGGTTAATTAATAAATAAGATTTTTGAAACTTAATCATACTCTTCTATATATATATATATATATATATATATATATATATATATATATATATATATATATATATATATATATATATATATATAATGCCTTGACAGGATTTTGCAAAAAGTTTGCTTGCATGTTACATATAAATATTGTGTTTTTCATAATTTTACCAAATATGTGAGCTTTAAAGTGAATCATTGTTTTTATATAATAAACTTTGATTAAAAGAATATAAAACAAAATTTTTTTTAACAAAATGGTCAATAACAATCTATTAACAATTAAAAAACTACTTATCCTAAAAACGGAAACAGAATTTATTCATTAAATATTTTTCACATAGCTTTCAAGTTGTAGAATTCATGGAGGAAACAGGTGATAAAAGTGTTGCAGTTGTCGCATCTAATTGGATGGATGGAAATATGTGTTACTGGCTTCCTTATAAGACGCCTAACAGAATTAGGCGTGCTATATAAGACTTTGAAGTTCCTAATGAAAATTAGATGAAGGTCTCATGTCGTTGCCTGTTTTCTTGTGGTTTGTTATTATCTTGGCTTTATTAGCTATGATTTGTTCATCCTAAATATTGTCAGGCTTATCAAAAATACACTTTTGTTAAATTATTTTTAACGATAGTGTATTTTTTATATTTAAGCCGGAAAACAGCATAGGTACACGAGTATAATCCAAAATTGAATGGCAAATATCATCGATGCTTTCACTCCCTTTTCATCGAATTTTAAAAAAGTCATCGGGCCATACGCCATAAACTCATCACACCGTGCACTTCAACTGAACGGGCGGCGATACCACAGCCGCTCTCTGGCCGAGGTGACAAAAGGTCCACTGTTTCCTGCACTTTTGCCGCACACGGGCCGCTGAGTTTCCATCGGTTCAAGTCGTTAACCCAATCACCACCCCAGTGTTGAATTGCTACTAGGGAAGTACTTATTGTTTAACATGATTAAAAATTTAAAATCACTATTACAAAAGCTTGTTATGATGTTAATAGTGGCATTCGGTATGAAGAACAGAATACGACTTCAATACAAGAACATTTTATTATACTTCTCTACATCCTGGCGGTCGCGTACCAAGTGGCTGGGGTCGTTCCTTTTTCCTCTCTCACGCTGGACTGTCACGTGGTGCGGCGCTCCTTGTTCCCCCAAGAGAGAAGGGGGTCGGAGTGCATTTCCTGTCCGAAGCGTGGGAATTTATTCACCCTTTGCCAGATGGGCTGAGAAGGGAAATGCCATTTCCGTAACTCATTAAAAGCGTGAGAAAGGGATCACTACAGACTATGCCCCCAGCGACTTAGTTCGCGTTACAAAGAAAAATATATAAACATACAAACATGTTGCTATTTTCACTATTACAATTATAAACACTGTTGACATATATTGATGATTTAATACAGATGAAATCATGAATTTATTTACTTCGTAATAATTTATGCATATTTCAGTTTATTAATTTGCAGTATATTCAGTTATACATATATACAAGACATTATTTATCTATATCACATATTCAGTTGTCAAATGTTTTGGAAAATGAACTTTCCTACCACATCTAGTAATACGCAGTGGTTGTGAAGGAGTCTGAACGTCAGAACTAGTAGCAGTTTTGTTTGACGTGGTTAACTTGACATTGTCCATTTCATCTGAGAACTGATAAGCTGGTTTTAATCGATCGATGGAAACGGTGCAAGGTTTACCGTTGATGTCCAAAACAAAATTTTTGTCAGTTCTATTGGTAACTAAATGTGGTCCAGTGTAAGAAGGTGCTAGTGGTGGATTGACTTTATCTGATCTTAAAAATACATGAGTGCAGGTTTTTAACGAAGAATTTACATATGTTTTGGATTTCCCGTGGATTGCGGTGGTGATTGGATTTAATTCTCTCATCATGTTAATTAAGTTTGATACATAAGTTGAGTCAACACACTGATTAGTTAAATTACTTGAAACGAGGTCACATGGTAATCTAAGAGTTGTGCCGTACACCAGTTGGGCGCTAGTTGCTTTTATGTCGTCTTTAAGGGCCGTGCGTAAACCTAACAATACGATTGGCAATATTTCTGTCCAATTTGTTTGATTGTGAGCTTTTAAGGAAGATTTAAGGTGTCGATGCATTCGTTCGATAATGCCATTAGCTTGAGGATGATAAGGTGAGGTTCGAATTCTATTACACCCTAACATATTTGTGAGTTCGTGAAATAGGTGTGATTCGAAGTTTCGGCCTTGGTCGGTAGTAATAGTGACAGGGGATCCAAATCTTGAAATCCACCCGCGTACTAATGCACGAGCAGTTGTTTCTGCAGTCATATCTTCTGTCGGAATGACTTCAGGCCACCTTGTAAATCTGTCGATAATGGTCAAACAATATTGTTTTCCCTCAGAAGGAGGTAAAGGTCCAATAAAATCAAGATGTATGTGTGCGAAACGAGCATCTGGTGTGGCAAAAGTGCCAATGGGAGATTTAGTGTGCTGAGTTATCTTGGCTTTTTGGCATTTAACACAGCTGCGAACTAAATCCTTAATATTTTTGCGCATACCAGGCCAAACGAAGCGTTTCGTGATTAATGCAATAGAAGCTGCAATACCCGGGTGAGAAAGAAAGTGTATGTTTTCAAATATTTTCCTGCGCATACATTTTGGAACAAATGGACGAGGAGTAGCTTGTGAAAGATCGCAATAAAGGTTAATATTTTCCAGAGGAAAGTAATGTTTTACTAACTTTAAGGAAGTATTATTATCAGTTAAAAGATTTTGCAATTCCTCATCTTTTGATTGAGCGGAGGCAAATTCTGTAAAGTCTAGTACTGAAGTAGATATTTCGTCTATCTCAATGCGAGAAAGTGCATCTGCTACAGTGTTATCAGATCCTTTTGTGTAACGAATGTCAGTGGAAAATTGGGAAATGAAATCTAAGTGACGTAGTTGGCGAGGACTGCATTTATCAGGATTTTGTTTAAATGCATAGCTCAGAGGTTTCTGGTCACTAAATATGACAAAAGATCTACCTTCTAGCATGTGTCTAAATTTTTTTATAGAGGAATATATAGCATATAACTCGCGGTCGTAAGTGGACCAATTTCTTTGAGATTTGCTTAACTTAACTGAATAAAAGGCTATGGGTTCCCAATTGCTATTTGACATTTGCATTACGGAACCACCGATTGCTACATTTGAAGCGTCTACCCATAAACTTAGTTCTGCTCCTGGGATAGGGTGTCTTAATAGCGTTGCTTTAGCAATTGCTTGTTTTGAATTTTCAAAAGAAAGATTTGCTTGTTCGTCCCAATTTAATTGCTCCTTGTCATTTGCACTAGAACGAGGGTGCTTCTTTTTGTTTTTATGGCCTTCCAGAAATTTTACTAAGGGTGCTAGAATGTCAGCTGCCTTTGGAATACACCTACGATAGAAATTAAAGAGTCCTAAATATCGGCGTAATTGGGTTAGAGTGTTCGGTCGAGGAAATTCTGAAATACATTTTACTCGGTCTGGTAACGGTTCGATACCACTACTAGATACCTTAAATCCTAGAAATTCAATAGTTGATTTACCAAACTCGCATTTTTCTGTATTTATACATAATCCATATTCATTTAATTTAGAAAATAATAGGTCTAAATGAATTAGATGTTCACTTTCCGAACTGGACGCTATAAGTAGATCATCTACAAATGCGTATACAAAGGGTAAGTCTCGCGTTACCTCATCAATAAAGCGTTGAAACGTTGAGGACGCATTACAAAGACCAAATTGCATGCGCAGACTTTCAAAAAGGCCAAAAGGAGTGCAAATCGCAGTTTTGTGTACGTCTGCAGGATTAATCGGTATTTGGTGATATGCTTTGACGAGGTCGACATGACTGAACACTCGTTTGCCATGCAAATCTGAGGTAAAATCGGTTATGCAGGGAATCGGATAATGCTCTTTAATAGTTTGCGCATTAAGAGCACGAAAATCCCCTACCGGTCTCCACTCGACAGTACCCTTTTTAGGCACCATATGCAAGGGAGAAGCATATTGACTTTTAGATGGCCGCAAATGGCCGAGTTCTATCATGCGCTGAAATTCAGCTTTTGCACTTTTTAGACGGTCAGGTGCTAAACGTCTAGGCTTAGCTACGACTGGTGGACCTTTTGTATTTATAAAATGAACTGTATTATGTTTTATAGGCATATCAGGATCTGGTAATTTTGTAATATCGGGGTATTTTGACAATATTTTACCATATACGTTATTTACAAAAACAGATTTTACAGAAAATATTTTACAGCTAAATATTTTGCCATATATTTTTAAATTCGTTGTGTTATCTACAAGACGTTTATTTCTTAAGTCTGGGTATAAATTGAAACGATATAAAAAATCTGCACCCAATATTGCACTGGACACATTACAAATATAAAATGAGTAAGTAAAATTCCTTCTTAATCCAAAATTGACAGTTATCGATTTCCGACCATACACATTGATAGAACTGCCGTTAGCAGCGCGAAATGTCTGAAGAACGGGAAGTGTGCGTTCATGTTTAGAGGCAACAATTATAGAAGCATCACTCCCAGAATCAACAAGAAAACACGTACCTGTATTTTTGTCCGTTATAAACATGCGACGAGACGTAAAACTTTCGGAGGAGGAGTCCGTCGAAGCTACTCCCCCGGAGTAGCGTTTCCCTGGAATGCGCATGGAGGAGTACACTTTCGAGCCTTTTCCTTAAATCGAGCATGATAAAAGCAGAGTTTTTGCCGTGAAGAAGATCGTTGCCGATGATGAAAATTCTGCTGGCTCCGATTCCTACTCCCCGATCTTGATCGTAATTCCGCAATTTCTTTGTGTAGCTCCTTTATTTCCTCGTAGAGAGAATCGAAGTTGGGCTTCTTTTCTACGGTGAATGATGATTGAGTAGGATCTTGACTGGAGACAGCAAAGGCATTGTGGGGAGGAATTTGTTGAATTCTGTCGGCAATCTCAGCAGCTTTGTCGGAGGTCAGAGGAGAAATCGATGCTAGGATCGTCTGCACTGGAACTGGCATTGCTTGATTGAAGAGCTCTAGGAGTAAGGAATCGTCGATGTTATGATTTTCGGCTCGACGTTTCATGCTCCGTAACAATTCCGAGGGCTTCCGGTCTCCCAGGCTTTCTCCGGCTAACAACCGCCGAATTTCTTGAGTCTTGCTTTCCGAACACCGTTCCACTAGTTTTTCCTTCAGATTCTGATACGGGTCTGTTGCGTCTGGCTGCATAATGACATCCCTGACGATGGTCGCCGTTTCTGGAGGAAGATGAGCGACTACATAGTTATACTTTGTTTTAGAGTCGGTTATAGGCTTAGGATTTGCTAGTGCAAAAGTACTTTCTATCATATAGAACCACAGCGAAGGGTCTGCTTTTATGAATGCAGGTATGACAACTGCCGCTGACTCCATAATTATGCAGTTTTTATTCAGGAAAAATGAGCACAGATATGAGGTTCATAAAGTCTCGCGGGTCACCACTGTTATGATGTTAATAGTGGCATTCGGTGTGCAGAACAGAATACGACTTCAATACAAGAACATTTTATTATACTTCTCTACATCCTGGCGGTCGCGTACCAAGTGGCTGGGGTCGTTCCTTTTTCCTCTCTCACGCTGGACTGTCACGTGGTCCGGCGCTCCTTGTTCCCCCAAGAGAGAAGGGGGTCGGAGTGCATTTCCTGTCCGAAGCGTGGGAATTTATTCACCCTTTGCCAGATGGGCTGAGAAGGGAAATGCCATTTCCGTAACTCATTAAAAGCGTGAGAAAGGGATCACTACAAGCTTACAATGACTTAACATTTTATGAAATATCACACAGTTGTCTTCAATTTTAGAAAGTAATCAGAGAATACTCATTATGATACCAACGCAAAATATTTGTACTGGAATATCACACTTGAAATTTACTGCCATATTATGAGAGATCTTTGTGAAAGTATCAGAAAAGCTAATAGGAAATATGACAAATTAAGTTTAATTCTTCTACCATCAAATATCTTATAATTCCTAAACTATATTAAACATAAACTTCCATCTATCATGCCATACCAACACACATTATGTATATGCAAAGAGCCTCTCAGCATGGTATGACTGAGGAGTCCAATTTTGACAATGTAGCTTCCCATAATTGAAAACAGTTTATGATCAAAAGCTAGAAATGTTTTATGTCCCAAAATGTCATTAGATAAATTAAGTTTTCCACAAAATAAAATAGAAGCCAAAATGTCAACGAAGATATTCAACCAGAATTAACCCACACAACCAAGAACGTTTAATGGACGTCCACGAGAGGTCCACCATATCCAGTGGACGTTATGGATGATAAATAGACATCTATTGGACGTCCATGTAAAGCTATTCAGTGGATGTTTGCTGATCGACCACTATGAATGTCTAATAGACGTCTATTAGACGTCAATTTATGGACATTAATCATGGATATGTGTGGATTAAAAATAGACGTCTATTGGACATTCGTTGTGGATGTAATCTGGACTTCGATGAAGTATCAATTGTAACCAAGCGGCCATCTTGGTTAGACAAGAAAAGCGCTTATTTCGTATTCCTTTACCATAACTGTGACAAATTTATTTCTTAATTTTTGATATTTAAGCTATATTAATTTCTTAATCTGAATTTAAAAAAAGAAATGGAATTTTGTGTAGCATTCGGATGCACTAATAGAAAGAGCAAGAAATTGGAAGGAATAACATTTCACAGGTAAGAAAAATTTTGTGCTCTGCTTAAGTATTACTTATTCGCAGTTTGCTTAGCTATCGTTTTATCAGTTAATGTATTTATAATTGCAAAAAATTACATTACGTTAAAGATAGTTTAATAGTTGTTAAATTATATTATTTTTAAAGTAATTTCTAGTTTAAAACAATATTGAAATTCATGTTCTATGTATGGAACCATAAAGCAATGATTAACTCTATGCATGCTTTCTAAGGCTTATGTATGGTACATCGATATTTTAGTACATGGAAATAAAAAATATATAATTTATGTATAAATTTTCTTTCTAATTATTATTAAGCTTCTTATATCAGTTAATGTTAACGAATATAATGTGTTTTGATTAAGGACAGTAATTCTACTAATCCACTACTCCTAGCTCTATGAATGTTATCGTAACTTGTAAAATTAAGCAAGGAAAAATATTCTAAAAATATTATTTGTAAAAATTGTTTAAAATTGGATTTAATTTGCAACAAATATTTATCTGATGTAAATTAATTTTTATGTAATCATTTGAGGTGAAGTAATTTACTATACTAATTTTCAATTATAGTAATTATAAGGTACACGTTCATTCCATATCATAATACGTGTTTATGCAAGTATCGGAAAATGTTTCTATTTTTTTAAAATTCTGCTTCTTTACATTTTGGGTAAGTTACTAGCTATTAAATCATTTGATAGTCTAAAAATTTATCAACTTTTGGTAAGATTTCATGTTTGTTTTAGTGTAAACTAAATTTTCTGCTTTACTAATTTATATTAGTAGACAAATGCACAAATTAATGGTTTCAGGAACTGATATAAATTCATGAGAAAGTGTTTAGTTTAATTAAATCAGGATTCGGTATTTGAAGACTACAATCAACAAGTGGACCCACAAGAAATTTTCAATTAATCCCTTATTGTATTTATGATATGGAAAAAAAAACAGATTTTGGAATAGTCATAGATTGCTAACAAATCCATTCTGGTACGATAATCTACATGTTTGGGGCATTTGGTACCGGTAGTAGTAACTCCTGTGATTGAGCCACCTTTTAAAAGTAACATAGTGATTTTCATTTACTTTGTGTCCACACTTTATTGAAAAAAAAATAATAATAATTCCATACAAGAAGAAAATAGCTCATAATTATAATTTTAATTTGTACAAATTAGAAATTGTAAAAGAACTTTTAAAAATAAAAATAGATTCTTCAAAATTATAAAAAAATAATTGTGAATTTTTTTAACAAAATACTTAAATATAGAACTGAAAAAATATGAATATTAACTAAGTTCATTATAATTAAGTTTAATTGAAATACATGTTCTACACAAAATGATACAACACTTTAAACTCCTGAATTTTTATTTTTTCATTATGTGATTTTGAACTCTATTAATAAAGAATACATTCGCTTATCAGCACAACTTTTACGATGTCATAATAATTATTTTCAAATCTCTAAATGTTTTTTTCTTCTAGATGCTGTAAGAAAAAATGGAGCTTTGTGCAATGTTACTGATGCAATACTTATATCCTGTGTGAAAAATTGGTTACGGCATGCAAAAACTAGATATTTGAATGAATTGAAAAAAATTGTAGAATAATAAAATGTTTTATTTATATGATGTTTTGAATTCATTTTAAAATACATGTTCTATTAGTATAATGCTGCATTTACTTATTACTGTAAAAGTTTTTCAAACATTAATTTCTCACTGTAAATGGTCTATTTTTTATTTTGCTTGTTTCGCAAAAGTCCTTACTGCGTTTTCGCATTTTCTCTTCATATTATATCAAAATATTCTGTTGAGCATTTTTTGTGATGTTAAACATCACAAAACAGAAATATATCATTTATTTTTAAAAAATCAAATGGGATATCCCATCTGCCAAACTTTTTTAATCATAATGTGTAATTAGAATGTAATATTTTTATAAATAATAAATTAAAAGTGACTGAATAGATTTGGTAAATATAAGGCTACCTTTTAATCTCTTAAAACTCTGTTTTGAAATTTAATACTCAAAGAAAAATCCAAATTTATTCAATATACATGAGCATTTTCTTGCTTTAAGTTCATTTTTTATCTTTCTGGTTTGATAACGCTCAATTGAATCGATGTCAAATTTCTAAAGCAAAATGTTTTAAATAAAGTGATACTAAGAATTAAAATTGATATTTTACATTAGATATATATTTATTCTATAGCTGTGTAATTGAACCAAATTTGTTGCATTTGATGTTTTGTACAATATAGATTTTTTTTTTATTGTAAATCAATATTTTCATGCTCAAATACCTTTAATTAAAAGCAAATAATTAATATTTGTGATTTGCATGTAATACTTAAAGCATTTTATGTTGGAATTACAACTTTTTTAAGGTAAGTCGAAATTTAAAATTAATCTGAAAAATTTCCTGTGTTGTAAGAAATAAAATATCTTTTATATGAATACTTAGTAAAATTTATTTTTCTGAAATTAAGTTAATTTTAATATTTTATAAAGTAAAAGTAAGCAAATTAAAAATTATTTATTTAATATTTACGCAATTCAGTTGAATATAAAAATTTAAAAGTGACAACAAAATATTTCACAACATAAGAAACGGCCATTCATAAAAAATAATAGTATATGATTGGAGGATCATGCGCATTCTGCCGTGTCAGATTAATGACGTCACTACCAATGCTATGTGACGTCATATCCAAAACACGTCCACCAGTGGTTATCTGTGGACATCCATTAGACGTCTACTGGATGTCTTCTGGACGGTCAGTGGATGGTGCACTGGATCATTTATGGACGTCCAGTGGATGTCTACTGGATCACGGTGGATCATCCAAATAACATCCAGTGGACGTGCAATGGACGTACTTGTGTTGTGTGGGAAGTTGACTTTAATGATAAAATACGTACTTAAAACACTTTGTCTTTCTAAACTTCAGTCAATTTCAATCTGTTATAAAATTTCTTGCAATTAATTAAAAGCATTTTCGTCATTTTAAAATTACACTATGCATAATTTTTTTAATCTAAGCTTAATATAAGAGGAATTCTATGTAAAGTGTGTGTATATATATATATAGCTTTTACATGCTATATTTTAATTTTTTCAATATATCTGTGTGAATCACAACGACAACAAATTAAGTTTTGAGCTTACTTTATTCACAGTCTACATAGAGTGATATAGAATTCACGCTTACTTTGTATCTGGAAGTACCGAGTATTTTGGAAAAAAGTACTGATTTAGGGTTGATACATTGAAATACTGATTACAAAATACTGGTTACAGGCGTTTGTTCACATTCCTAGCTTCCCGCACTTCAAAGATGGCTGATTGCAACGGCTTCTGAAAGTGTCTTATGTTTTGTTGTCTGTTAAATTTATCAAGGTATATGTTTTGAATATTGTATTAATTTGGGTTTTGTTTATTTTTATGTAAACTTATTGCTTTGCAGTAATATTTTTTTCTAAATTTATCATATTTTGTCATTTATGAATTATTCTATCAAAACCTGTCATTTCCATATTGAGAAATACCATGTTTGCTTAGATTGGAAAATATTGTTACTCATTTGATATTCCAAAATAATGCTTTTTGCATTTTTATACTTTGTTTTAGTCTTCATGTGACTTTAATGAATTATATAACAATTTTTTGTATGTTTCTGTTCGAATTCCGTTTTCTTAAATTTAGTTGAATTCCAAATATAATATTCATTACATTCTGCTAATTGTATCATGTATTTAATAAAATTAAAAATCTTCTTTATATATTCAATTCGTAAGAGGTATTTTCATTGGCATTTTGTTTTGATTTATGTTTTGAAAATTACCAAATGATTTGCATTTATTGAGTAAAGGTTTATTTGTTACTAGTGCATTTCTTATATATTATTGATGAATTGGTAGTATACCCGTATCGTATATTTCGTTAATATAACAATGAAGTCAGAAAGTAGACTGGAAGAATTTGAAATTCTACCTCCCTACTTTCTGTCGTCAACAGTTCAATCCCATAATTACAATCACCCTGCTTTCTTTTCCTTAGAACAAACGAAGTTAAAAAATTGGGATAGCTAATGAAATCAAATAATTTCAAATATATATACCAATTAATGGCATTTTTAAAATCATTAAGAATTAAGATAAAAGTATACTTTATCAATGAATTATGGCGTATAAAATTTAATATTTGATAATATAATCATAAAATTTATTGTTTTGAAATAACATGAAATTATTTTGTACTGAATTATTCAAAAAATCAAAATAGATCTCACTTAACTTCTCTGATAGTTGTGAAAATATAATGATATCTAATAAATTTTATAGATGTATTTATTTTACAACGTACTCCTAATTAGTTTCATTTAATATTTGCTTTTAAATTATATTTAATAAATCAATTAAATCAATATTGGTATAGCAAAATAGAGATTATGTATAACATAAATTAAACATTTCTATTTGAATGAGCTTTAGTGAATGAAATTTAATTTTATAGTAATTTTTTTATTAATGGTATAAATAATTATATATTATTAAAATCTACCAGTTGGAAATTCTTTGTTTTATTTAACTAATTAATATGATTAAGTGATTATAAGTATATTTTTTCATTATTTAATAATTTTAAAAAATGTGAAGCATATTTCATAAGTGATGAATATATGTTGGTATTCATCTCTAATTTGACTTCGTTGGCAGTTCAATCTTGTATACTTTATCTGAATTATTGTAGTTTTCAACATTGTAGTATCGGTAATTATTTATAAAAACTGAAAGTACTTTATTAAATTTCTCTAATCTCAGTAATTATGAGTTTTAAAAGATTTGAGCACTAAGAGTTTGCTGTTTTGTATAAGGCAGATTTAAGAAGTGATCGTATATTTTGATATTAGTTTAATAAAACAACTGGAATATTTTAAAGCTACTTATGTGTGTTGTTCGGGTGTAAGTATGATATCACTCTCTAAGTGATTTCTCACCAAATCTAGTGCCATTTGTTTTGACTGTAGTGTTCACGATTTGAGTTTTTGTTTTTATTATAATTTATATGAAATTAATTAGATTGAAAATTTATATTCAAGCATTAAATAAAAAATTATATGCACTCCGAAATATTTTTATTTTCAAATGCATAAAAATCAAACAAATACATAATGTATGAAATTCAATAATTGTTGTGTAAATTTTAGTTGTTATGAGGTTATGTGAAGACTAATAAAGAGAAAGAGCTGCTATTGATCAATGTGAGAATGAATTATGCATGAAATAGTTGTTGTACATATTTTAGTTATCATAAAATCAGGAGATTTGAAAGAGACAATATACATAGTTATGCTGGCTAACTCCACATTGTATCTAAGGTTAATGGGTTTAAAATATTTGCTTATCACCAGGTACCTTATCATTTTTTGATCGTGGTCAAGTGAAAAGATCACACCTGAGCTGGTACTCTCCATACCCATGCCACACCTGCAGGAAGACTGGCCGTCACAGATTGACCTGGGCATGTCCTATAACCATGGAGCTGCAACAGCCCAGTGATGCTTCATTTTCTTGATTTTTATGGGAAATGATGTGAAACTCTTGGACAGAAATGACACATAAAGTTCCATAGTTGTGCAGTTTTTAATTGTTACATGTTCATTTCATAGTTCTGGGGGTGAGATGGGTATGAGAAGGAAATGAAATAGAATGGTTGAATTCAATGATTAAAATGCATTGACAGTGATTGAATAGCTTTTAGTTTTTACAGGAGCGTATATTGTTTTTGGGAAAAAATATGTATTGTGTATTAAATGCAATAGTTTGAAGTTTTCAACTGTAAAAAGCTGGTCAACTGACGTATAAATGTGGGGCATGAAGTGAAATGGTGTTTGTAGTTTTTAACTATTATACATTGATGTAATGCAAAAAGCTGAGGATCTCACAAATCCTAATGAAACATGAACATTGAAAACAATGTTTGCTTCGCAGGTTTCAGTTTCGCAACTGCTAAAGTTGCATCAACTTCAATACTACCATCTGTCAGATGTGAAGAAGTGTGTTAAAAATTTTGTTTATTCTTTCTTCCAAGAATTTTGGAGCCTGCGGGTCAAAAACAAATTGTGTGCCATTTTTCCATACCTCACCTCATTATCAGTTTTACCGCTACAAAGTGCTGATGTTAGATTGACTTGCCTTCGTATCAGATTCACACATTTCAGCACAATTCACACAATCAGTCAGCTAAGCTGACTGATTGTGACGGCATTTGGAAGTGTCTATGTTTTGTTGTCTGTTAAATTTATCAAGGTAGATGTTTTGAATATTGTATTAATTTGGATTTTATTTATTTTTATGTAAGCTTATTGCTTTGCAGTAATACTTTTTGCTAAATTTCTCATATTTTGTCATTTATGAGTTATTCTATCAAAACATGTCATCATTTGACTATTTAGAAATGCAGATTGTTAAATACGTGAACCATATTGTTCGCTCAGCTTGGAAAATATTGTAACTCATATGATATTCCAAAATAATGCTTTTTGCATTTTTATACTTTGTTTTAGTCTTCATGTGAATTTAATGAATTATATAATAATTTTTTGTTCGAATTTCGTTTTCTTAAATTTAGTTGAATTTTAAATATAATATTCCTTACGTTCTGCTAATTGTGTCATGTATTTTATAAAATTACAAATCTCAGGGCTCGGAGTTGTCCTGATATTCCTGAAATTCCTGATTTTTTAAAAAACGTCCTGAAATGTCCTTATTTTTCAAAATAAATCCTGGAATTCCTTAATTTTTTATTATATTCTTTTGAAACTTTAATTTTAATTAATAATTTTATATTTTTCAGTAGTAAATTTTTCTTTCAGTGGAATATATTTTTTCTTTCAACTGCTTTCTATGCAAGAAGAAAGAGAAAAATTTCTCCATTTTTTGTTTTCTTTCAAACCGGAAATAGGTTTGCCCTACATTCGTCTCCACCTCGTTTTCAGCCATTGCTCATGAATGCCTGACGTCAGAAAAATTTAGGTTTGGGTTTACCATTAAATTCTATTTTATGCCTTTACAGACAAAGATTCTGGTTTTAGTAGTGCACAACTATTTACAATGATGGGGAAATAGTGAGAATTATTCGCCTACGTTTATGTGCATGCGTGAAATGCTTATCGCGCCATTTTGAAAGATTTTGAAGGGTGTTTTGAAGAATGTTTATTAGCAAGCTCAGAATTTTATTTTTGAAAACAATTAATTTTCTTTTCAAAATGCTAAGGAAAAGGAAATTTTCCGACAAATGGTCGGAACTGCAAGATGGGAATAAATGCCTAATCAAGACCTGGTGCCGAAGTGTTGACGATGTTCATTCTGCGAAGTGCTTCGTATGCAAAAGCAAATTCAGTGTTTCAAATATGGGTTTTAGACAAGTGCTTGCTCATGTAGATGGATTAAAACACAAAAAAGCTGTGAACTGTTACAAGAATCAAACACTATTTACTATCATGTCATCAACTTCATTTGAATCCTCGACATCGACTGTAGTAGTGAATAACAAAAAATGGCTTCCCAAAACGATATCAGAGAAAACCATTTTAGTTTTGGTGGCAATAAAAAATAATTATTCTTTTTGGTCTTTGAATGATTTAGCTAACATTTACGGAGAAATATTTGATGATTCCTTCATAGCAAAAAATCTCAAATAATCTGACAAAAAAGTCAGGCATATGATTAATTTTGGACTAGGTCCATATTTCAAAACTCATTTGTTTCGGTATATCGGCACTTCATATTTTGTTTTACTTTTCGATGAAACTACTACAAAACAAATAAAGAAACAGTTGGATATTTACATCTCATATTGGTCTGATAAACAGGGTAAGAATGTTATTTGTTACTTCGAATCACATTTTTTAGGGCATGCTGAAGCCAATAAAATATAATTATAATATTAATAATGGTTTGAATTTATAAAAATTAGTGCAGTTGTCAATGGATGGACCAAGAGTTAATTTAGCTGTTTTAAAGCAAATAAATAGTGAACTGAGTAAGCAAAGTTTACCAGTACTAATTGACTTGGGTACATGTTGCTTACACATAATCCATGGAGCATTACGTAAGGGTATTGATAAAATTGATTGTAATATTGAAGTATTTTCTATAGATATTCATCAATTTTTCAAACTATCTCCTGCAAGAAGGGAAGATTATCATTCCTTGCAGTTAGAAATACTGGAAGAAACTTTAGCTAGACATAGTTTCCTTCGTCATGTTGAAAGCCGTTGGTTAACTTTGGGCTCAGTTTGTGAGAGAATTGTTGAGCAATATGATATTCTAAAGGAATATTTCATTGTTTAAGTACCTGAAGAGTCAAAATCTCCTCTTTCTGATAGACATCTTTGGATTATAAAACATTTGAAAGACCCTAAGAGTCTGGCATATCTGCATTTTGTTTCATTTTTTTGTAAAACTTTTGAACCATATTTACTTCTAATGCAAAAAGACGAACCTTTAGTACATGTGATGTACAGTAAGATTAATGAACTTGTTCGCAGTATTATGTTTAAATTTTTAAGCCCAGAAGAAATCTGTGAAAAAAATGGAGTAAAGTTGTTACAAATTAATGTTGATTCAGGAAAAAATTGGTTAAATTTAAACAAGATTGAAATAGGTCATGGTGCAACAGCAATACTGGAAGAGCTTACTGATAGAACATTTCTATAAAGTGTCAGAAGCTGCTACATAGCAACTTCAAAGCATTTGCTTAAAAAACTTCCTATAACAAATCCTTTACTCAAAGATCTCCATTGTTTGTCTCCGTATAATAGAAAAAAAGGAAGAGTCTAGGCGTTCATTTAGCAGATTACTTCAGCATATTCCTCATGTGAAAAAAATTTCTTCAGATTTTGATAAGATGAATGAAGAGTGGATTTTTTACATGTGTGAAGATGTGAGTTTGATTGTGAATGATTATGATAATGATCAAAATATCTGTAAATATTGGAATGTGGTTTTCAATATAAAAGATGCTGGTGGTTATGTAAAATACCCTACTCTTTCTAGAGTGGTTAAAGCATGTCTATCGTTATTGAATGTGAATTCCCAACCAGAAAGAGGTTTTTCTACTAACAATTCTGTTGTGACAAAGGAGAGAGCTTCTTTATCGGAATTAACAGTTCAAAGTTTACGGATTTGTCATGATGTTATTTGAATGCATGGCAATTCTGTTTCCTCCATTCCATATAACAAAGAAATGATGCATTATATTCAGAAATCTCATGCAGAATATGCATCATATATGGAAAAATCAAAAGATGTAACACAATTAGAGAAAAAAAGAAAAGATGAGGAAGGTGTAAAAGCTACTTGTGAAAAAAAGTTTAAGCAATCGCACCTATTAGAAAAAATTAATGAACTTGAGAAAGAAAAGAAAAATTTGCTTGATAATCAGTGTGTAGCTCAAAGATTTTTGGATGATGCAACTAAAAAAATAGCATGTGCTATCAGTGATGATAATATGAGTGATGTGAAAGTTAGACAACTGATGCTGTCTGCTGCTAATGCAGAGATTGCATCTGTGAATGATAAGTTAAAAAAGTCCAGTGTTAAATTATCGGAATTAATTGCTAATGCATCCAGTTCAAAATGAACATATATTCAATTATACATAAATTAACTGATAATTTAAAGCATTTATTATGTAACTTATTAATTTTCAAAAAATGTTCAGCATAGAAAGTTTAAATTTCTGTATCATTTTTCATATTGTTGTATTAAAAATTAAAAAATTCAGAATTTATTAAATAGTTTATTCCTTTCTAAAATGTGTTTTATGCATAAAACAGAAATTAATATGTAAAAGTAACTTTGGTTTTTTTTAATTATTGAAATATGTCCTGAAAAATGTCCTGATATTTCGTGAAAATAGTGTCCTGAAAAAAATTTTTCTCTACTCTTACCCCTGAAATCTTCTTTATACATTCAATTCATGAGAGGTATGTTGACTGGCGAAATATTTTTACACTGCCAAATAAATTTAGTTTTCATTGATGTTTTGAAAATTACCAAATGATTTGCATGTATTCAGGAAATGTTTATTTCTTACTAATGCATTTCGTATCTATTATTGATGAAATTGTAGTATACGCAAATCATATATTTCGTGAATTGGTTGTATAGCAATGAAGTCAGAAAGTAGACTGGAAAAGTTTAAAATGGTACTTCCTTATTTTCTGTTGTCCACAGTTCAATCAAATAATTACAATCTCCCTGCTTTCTTTTCCATTAGACAAAATAAGTTAAAAAATTGGGATAGCTAATGAAATCGAATATTTTTATAATATATACCAATTAATGGTTTGTTTAAAATCGTTATTAAGAATTAAGATAAAAATATGCTTTATCAATAAATTATGCCGTATAAAATTTAATATGTGATAATATAACAATAAAATTTATTATTTTGAAATAACATGAAATTATTTTGCTCTTAATTATAAAAAAAATCAAAATAGATCTCACTTTATCGCCAGCTTGGCGCATTTTACCCTCTGTACGGATCTCTTCACTTAAGCGCGTATTCCTAATTAGTTTCATGTAATTACTTGATTTTCAAGTATATTAAAGAAATCAATTAAATCAATATTGGTATAGAAAAATTGATTTATATATATATATATATATATATATATATATATATATATATATATATACATTATTTAAAATGTTCTGTTTGACTGAGCTTTCGTAATTAAAATTTAGTTTAATAGTAATTTTTTTATTAATGGTGATATATAATTATATATTAAAATCTACAAGTTGAAAATTCATTGTTTTGTTTAACTTTTTAATATGATTAAATGGTTATAAGTATATGTTTTTCATTTTTTAATAATTTTAAAAAATGTAAATCATATTTATTTCATAAGTGATATGTTGGTATTCACCTCTACTTTGACTTTGTTGGCAGTTCAATCTTGTGTACTTTATCTGAATTGTAGTTTTTAATATTGTAGCATCAGTGATTATTTATAAGAACTTTTCCTGTGAGATTTTTCTGTAAAGTAAATCAAAAGTGAAAAAACTGAAAGAATACCTTATTAAATTTCACTAATCTCAGTAATTGTGAGTTTTAAAAGATTTGAGGGCTTAAAGTTTGCTATTCTGTACGAGGCATATTTAAGAAGTGATCGTATATTTTGATAATAGTTTAATAAAACAACTGGAATGTTTTAAAGCTACTTACGTGTGTTGTTTGGGTGTAAGTGTGATATCCCCCTTTATGTGATTTCTCGCCAAATCTAGTGCGGTTTTGATTGTAGTGTTGACAATTTGAGTTTTTGTTTTTATTATAATTTATATGAAACTAATTAGATTGAAAATTTATTTTAAAGCATTAAGTAAGACACTATATGCACTCTGAAATATTTTTATTACCTTATTAAATGCATAAAAATCAAACATAAATACATAATGTATGAAATTCAATAATTGTTAAATTTTCGTTATGAGGTTTTGTGAAGACTAATATTGAGCTGCTATGGATCAATATGAGAATGAATTTAGGCATGAAAGGGTTGTTGTACATCTTTTAGTTATTACAAAATCAGGAGATTTGAAAAAGATTAACATTTATGCTGGTTAGCTCCACATTGTATCTTACGTTAATAGGTTTGAAATACTTTCTTATGACCAGGAACCTCATGATTATTATTCATGGTGAAGTGAAAAGATCACACTTGAGCTGATACTCTCCATATCCATGTCAAACCTGCAGTTAGAACGGCCGTCACAGATTAACTTGGCGTTGAATACAATAGTTGTTTGGCAGGCTTCAGTTTTGCAGCTGCTAAAGTTGCAACAACTTTAATACTACCATCTATCCCTCTGTCATATGTGAAGAAGTGTGTTAAAAAGATTGTTTATTCTTTCTTCCAGGAATTTTGGAGCCTTCAGGTCACCAACAAATTTTATGCCATTTTTCCCCAACTCAACTCATTATCAGTTTTACCGCTACAAAGTGCTGATATTAGATTGATTTGCCTTCATATCGGACTCACACGTTTCACTGATATTTGTTTTTAAGTGATGGTGTGAAACTCTTAATGAACCGTATACTGTTTATCATATTTAAGTTTCATGTCACGATGTTAACCATTTACGCTTACATATTTTTAAATCTTATATATTAACTTTGGTATATTGATTGGGGGATCCATCCCACGGAAACCTATTTGCCTTTTTACGAGCAATAGCCTTACAATTTATTTAACTTATTTTAATTTTGTGTTGTAATTATGCTTATATTTTTATCTATATAGCTTTTAAATATATCATACAAATGTTTTTATTTTTTAATATGCTAATGTTGCTTGTGTTTTAAAAATATATTACAATTTGAACCCATAGTTTTGGCACGATTAAAATTGTGTAATGTTAAAATGATGAAAGTGTATTTTATTAATTGTACAAAATTTTTAACTGAATGATTGAAAATGACTTTTTGCTTTTACTTTCAAGCTCTTTTTAATCAATATCTTTCTTACCTATCAAAATTCGGCAATCTTAGGCTGTGTGCATTAGCATGTACAACTGTTTTATATAAAGTGATATGTATTTAGTAATAGAGTGTACTTTTACACCCACTTGCTTATTTAAAAAATTTTCTGGAAAAAAATATAGAAATTTAGAAAGACAAAATGTTTTAAGTACGTATTTCATAATTAAAGTCAACTTAATTCTGGTTGAATATTTTCGTTGACCTTTTAGTTTTTATTTTGTCAAAAACTTAATTTATTTATCTAATGACATTTTGGGATGCAAATAATTTCTAGTTTTTAATCATAAACTATTTTCAATTATGGGAAGCTGCATCATCAAGATATGACTCCTCAGTCATGCCATGCTGAGAGCCCTTTGCATATAGGTTAATGTCTGCTAGTATGGCATGATAGATGGAAAGTTGGCGTTGAATATAGTTTAAGAATTGTGAGATACTTGATGGTAGAAGAATTAAATCTGTCATATTTCTTATTGGCTCTTTCTGATATTTTTGAAAAGATTTCTAAAAATATGAGAGTAAATTTTAAGTGTAATATTCCAGTGCAAATACTTTATGTTAGAATTGTAATGAGTATTCTCTGACTAGTTTTTTAAAGTTGAAGACAAATGTGTGATAGTTCATTAAATGTTAAGTCATTGCAAATTTTTGGTTATAGTGATTTTAATTTTTTAATCATGTTAAACAATAAGCATTTTTTCTTGAAAGTTAAATTTCTTCATTTATAAAAGTCCAGTTTTATAATAAATTAATTCAGCTAAATTGTTAAAAGTTTTATATTTGCAGTGGTTTTGGCTTCTTTTTAAACTGAAGCTCTTGTGTGATAAAAAAAACTGTTGTGCAATAAGCAAAATCTTACTACAAAAATATCCACTTTGCTTCTGCCTTAAAAAAGTTCTGGTTTCTTTCTCCTTGAAAATATTTTGATTTCAAAATATTGTGTGTAAAATACATAATTTTTGATATTTTCTTGTAAAATGTATTGATTATATATATTTTATAAAATTAGATTATTGATTTATCAGTTAATCCTTAGAAAAGCTTGCATTTCGTTATTCCTTATATAAAGAGATTTCTGCAATTTCATTTTTTGCATGCCCTATACATTCATATTCACTGCTTTACTGTTAATTGAAAAAAAAGAAAACCCAAAAAAAAGTGATTTTGGCATATGAATCTCTGTTCAGAAATTTTGAAAATTGTCTAATTTTTTCATAAAAAATAAATTTTTTGATATATATACATGGAGTATATTGTGAAATATCAAGTGAGTTAGTAAAAAGCATTCACAAATTGCAATATTGAGCAATGATCTAACAAAGATCCAATTTTCATGAAATGGAAAATCACAATATACTTTGTAACTTAGATACTTATGTATTTCCTATCTTAGAAAGAAAAGGGAATTTCCCTTCTTTAAATGGAAGTCCCTCACTATGGTACTTCAGGGAAAGGGAATATTACCCAATTACTGCTGTGTAATTATTTTGTGATAGATAAGAACTAGTAAAAGCTATTTTATATTCATTCCAATCTAATAGACAAAGTAGAGTATAGTGTCTTAATGGAAATAAAGATATTTTTTTTATATTTATTATTAGGTATGATACTTATCAAAGTTTGACAACTTATAAAGAGAAATATAGCATGGATTTATTATCAGCCTTTTGCATTGGTTTCAATGGTAGTCAGTTAAAAGATATAGTTCTGAATTCATTTTCTTAATTTTTTACTGATATTAAAAATTTTTTAAGTTAAGAACTAAGTTTATAGATGTGCATAGTATTTTTTATCATGAGAAAATATCCAAAATATTGAGTATCCTATTCTCTAAGTACAAGATATATAAGCATTCTTATTTTTATTTCATATCTGTGGGGCTAGAATTTCAGCTGTTATAAGAAGTAAATTTGGTTCAAAAATCATCAAAAATGAAATGATAATTATTTTAACAGTTATACTGCTATTGTCTTACGTGGCTTCCTAAATCAAGACACATGTATACCAAGTATATTTTGTAAGTTTATGAAATATGAATAATTTGTTTTTATGTTGAGCATTATTAAAGTATTTCAAGCAATTTTATGTATGAATCATATTAATTACACCTATCACCATTTCTCTAATTTCTTTGAAAATGATTTTGTATATTTGTTCATTGAATAATTTTTTCTTTGCAATTTGAAGTGCCAACCTTTTATTTGGAAATCTGTACGTGACTTAGAAGATACAGTTTTAATTATATTTTCTAAGAATTAGTAAAATACGTTTCTTAAATTGTCATAAATGACCTCATCATATAATTTATTTCTTCATTTTTATCCTAAAAGTGCAAATACTTTTAGTATATATGCTTATGAATCTGAATTTTCCTGTTAACATGGCTGGATTGTGTTCATTTGAAACTTTTTATGGACTTGAGTGATTAAAAAATTTAGAATGAAGTAAACTAGTCTATATTAAAAATATGTTCAGCAAGATTACCTTTAGGATGTTCTTTAAATATTTTCAGTCAGTTATGATAATATGTGTTTATATGTGAAACATTCTGTAAAAATGTTTCATGTTAATATACATTCATATTATATTAATATAACTAAATGCTTTTACTGAAGTATATTTAAGTAGGCAATGTTTCTTCTTAGGTTTGTAGAAATTACTTTGAACTGCTGTTTGCTCTGAAAAGAATTAAAGAATAAACTTGTATTTCAAAGTAATTCTCTACTTAATGTTTTTGCTGTGAAGACTAGCATTATTTTTTGATGTAAAAAATGCCTTTTACTAAATTTTAAAAAATGAATTCAGAATGAATATATTACTTCTCGAAAATTTATAAGTTTTGTCTTGTTGTTGCCTTGGTAATAAACCAAGTCCAAGAGACCAGTTTGCACAATTACATAAAAAACATTCTCCTCATTTAACAAATTTTGTCTTATTTCTAAGGTACGTCTTTTCATAATCCAATAAAAATATATCATAGTATTAATTCTTTTACAGTTCTTCCTTATTTAAATTACAGAGATAAAAACTTTTCCCAATATACCTTTGATCATACAGATTGAATATCGATAAAAAACTACATTTTTATTAATAGTGTACTTTTTACTTAAATCTTTTTCCTCTACTTCAAACTAAATGGTTATTGCTCTAACCTTTGAGTTGACAGTTCATGGCTTTGATTCCCTTATCAGGCATGGCTGTTTGTAATAATTTAGAATCCACTTTAAAATGCAGATATCCAACTTATTAGAGCAAGAAACAGAATTACGATTTTGCTTGGACTTAGCTTTTAAAAACACAAGGTTTAAACATTTTGGTTCTGCTTAGTTTGATTTGTGAAATCCAGTTTCATTTGCTATAGTTGATGTTCATTATTATCATTTTTGGAGTTTTGTGTTTTAATATTTTAAAATTTTCCATGAAATTGTTCGAAAATCAAATTTAGTATAAGTTCTTAATGTTATCACTAGATTTTAATAAATTTGATATTAGATAATATTCAAAACTGTTGACAAAAATAAAGATTTACTTTGGTCACAATGGTTTCATGGTGATCCAGTCGTATTTTGATTTATTTCTGTAAAATAAAGTGAAGTGGAAAGTGTAATCACCAATAAGATTATAATGTGGTTCAAACAGGGGGGTGATTTTAATTCTCTAGTTGTTTCTGCCTTTTATTTTGTATAAAATTCATTAAATATTAATATTTAAATGTAAAATGTTCTGAGTTAAACTATGCTTTTCATATCTTCCTTTTTGAAAATTGTGTGTAATATCAGTGATAAGGGATGAATTTGTTTATGAATGAAATAAAGAGCAGAATAAATTATTTAACGTGTCTGATAGAAAGTGTCTTTTCACTAACCAGTGGACTCTAGAATAGCTGCAGATTGGTTTTTGCTTGATTGAGAGGGGGAAAAAAAGAATTAATTGCATAATTTTGTAGAAATGTTTACATCAATTGAACTGGCTATAGAGCCTGCCACACACGATAGGATTTTTCCTTAGGATTTGTTGAAGGGGTAGAAGTAATTAGGCCCACACTTTCCCCAAATTTTGCTGACCACAGTAGGGGAGGCACATCTGGAGTGGGAAGTTATTTTGAAGGGTGCCATTTTTCAACATTTATTGCTGTTGGCTTAAAATGTGTGCCTTGTAAATGGAAATCAAAAATGCCAAAATTTCAATCATTTAAGAGTTTTTCTGTCACTTTTATGACTTTTGACTTATTTTTGTGTCTTTTTTGTTTTTATTGTTTTGCTCATTTGTCTGTTTGTAACGTCTGCCAATAAATATTATCATAGTAAGTTAAGTAACGTAAGTAAATTAGGCACAGATGTATTATTGGCTGTTGCTTTCGACTGTGATGATGGTGAAAAGAAAACAAACAATAAAAAAATTGGTTGCTCCAGCATGAAACTCTTTCTTATCTAAATTTGATTACAGAAATACAGTCGGAAGATAAAGATTTCTTTAATTACATGAGGATAAATGCAACGATGTTGGATAAGGTAACACCTTTCATTATAAGAAAAGATACATCCATGCGCTCATCTTTAAGTTCTCATGAACCCTTAAGTGTACCTCAGCGCTTTCTGACAAGCGGTATTAATTAAAGAGCCCCATTAGTACATCAAAAAGTTTATCTATCGAGTATTAATTATTATTTATTAGTAGATATAAAATCAATTATTAATATCTTATTTATTATCCAAGTATTCTTAGATTTTATAATATTTTCTTAAATGATTTTTAAATAAAAAGGAAACAAATAAACACTTACCAAATGATAACAGAAAGTGCATTTAATTTTAATTTCGCTTAAAGGTGAATAATTTTCTTTTGTTATTATTAAGCAATTTATTATTTTTAATTATCTAATTTTATTATTGTATAAAGAATATTTAAAGATGTTTTGTAAAATATGAATCTAAGTTTCAATAAATGAGAAATTTCAAATATTAATTTCCCCAAGTATCGCCAAGAAATAATTTGCAACCCTGTGGGGCAGACACGCGACAACGGGAAGCAATTGCTTACTTCCTGTGTTGAAAGAAAAATCAGAGCTTGTTTGAATTTTCTTAAACCTGTTCAACTTCACCACACACGGTACAACTTGTTCACGTACAACAAATCCATAGGAAAAATCCAATCGTGTGTGGCGGGCTTAAGAGCTCAAAATTGTATTGAGAAATTTAGTCCTATTAAAGATTGAATGTATATATGTTTTTTTAAATGCTCTCAATTAGACAAAATTGTGGTCACTAATAAAAACAGTTAATTTGCTTTTACTGCTCTCTCATAGTCAAGCATCTGTTTAATGTGTTTCCCTGTGAAGAAAAATTTGATTTAAGAAAACTTAAATAATCAATCTTTTATGACTGTGGGTGAGTGCATTATTGATGATCATGTCTGAAACATAGGTGTCAACAATATAATAGTTAGCAAAGGCATATTTAGTTTTACTGCTGGTGTCAGGCAAAAGTATAAATTTTATTTAGACAAATTAATGTAGCAGAAAAAGCAGCCAACATTTGAAGGAAAGCAAGGAAGATTGTGGAAATTTAGTCTAACTGTTGTAGTTTTTGTTTTGAATAAGTGTGTATTTATTCGAAAAGTTTTTCTACACATTTATATGTACTCAAAATAGATAAGAATGTAATGAAAATGCTCAAAAACTCTAAAATTACACATATTTCAATTTAAAATAGTATAAAATAATGTAAAGAATATTCATTATTTAAATAAATTTTTTTCTGTTATTACTATTAATTCATTCAAGGCTTTTGAAGTAATCATTAAATACAATTGTAATTTAAATAAAAAATAGTCTTATTAATTTTTGCAATAATTTATTTCTACTATTTATAAATATAATTAAAAAATGTTGCATATTCATATTTAGCTGAGAATAATTTTTAAAATAAAAAAATTAATTGAATGTTAATATCTCCAAGAAATTGATTTTTGGAAGTCTGTAAGTACCCGATGTCAAAGAAGTGGTGTAAGTATTACAGAGCTAGGCTGCAGTCTTCATTAGCTCATTCATTATCATGATTAATAAAAATTGTTCTCCAAATGAGAAGTAGATTGCTAACATCAACAGAGTATATGTATTTCTGATACCTTTGTCAAAAAATAAGGACATCTTTACAAGAAAACTCTCATGTGTTGTGGTTGTACAGCAGTAATTAACGAGAAAGGGTCAAACCAACAAATAATTTTGTATGCTGTTTGTGTTAGCTGCAAGCAAAAAAAAAGTTTTATAAATTAACACAATGTTGTCCTTTACAATCAGAAAAATAAACTTGCATGTTCTAATTTTTTAAAAAAAAATAATTTCGGACAATTTTTACTTTGTCTTTGGGTTTTTTACTTTCTCATTTGTTCCATCATAAAGAATTATAAGAAATTAGTATAAATCAATAAGGTAATTGCATGTTGTTTATTATTTCTGCATACTTGTGATATTCTCCTATTGTGGCCAAACTTGAAATCAATGTTGTAAAATACGTTTTTGACACATGGTTTTTGAATAACCAAAACTGAAATATCTGACTCATTAGTTGTGACAAAAGTTTTTAACTGTTTAGCATTAAAACATTATATTGTTAACATACTGTGTTAAATTCCAGACTTCTATTATATTAAAATTTTAATATTAAATTTAATTATATCACTTCACAGCTAGTCTTTCAGTGCTTACATTATATGATTATAGAAATACTTAATTTCGTTTAAGTACACAATATTTATAATAATATTATTTTAAGAACTTTATTTTATTTCACATAAAGTATAAGAACTGCATGTTTTTATATGCATCTAAAGATTTCTTATTCTGTTAAAAAAATTAACATTTTATTAAGCTAAAATTAAAATCATTTTCTTATTTCTTACATGGATATTCAGAATAACACATTTGTATTTTATGACAGCAGAATCTTTAATTATGGCGAAATGTTGACAACTTCAGTTTTATATGAACTTGAATTTAGTAGTTTATTACTAGTATAGCATGATTAATGTAGTAAGTATATGCTTTTCAGAAACTGAATTATCCCCCAGACAGTAATTTGCCTTTTGGGTTAGATCAAATTTCTTTATTTCAAGATTGTCAAAAATTTTTCTTTTCTAGTGGTTTATATGACACATTTCTTTCTTAATTTTATATGAAGTACTGATAAGAGTGTAGTATGATAATCTAATAGATAACATTAAATATTTTTCATAATTATTACTTTATTTTTATTATTTATAATTATTTTTCATATTTTTTTGTCAAGAACGCAGATACCACTATAATGTATATAAAAGAAGTTCTAGACAAAATAGACCTATTTGAAACATAAGTTGTACAACTTTTATCCAATGCTTGGAGAGGATTCATATAATAAAGAAGTAACTTTTGTGGAGTTCTACCTGCTCATTGCTTCTAAACTAAGACCTACTAATTTTCAGGTTCACAATTGCACATTCACTGGTTGGCCCACTATAAAGGTGCCATCACTGCTGCCTCTTATAGTGCTGACTGTTGTAGTAGCCAGACTTGGGATAAAATCATTTCCCCTTAGAACGTTAAATATCCCTAATCCATACCAGATTTTCTTTAGTTATCTTTAGCATCTATAGCTTTATTGCTTGTTAGACAATGTGGCCTTGGAGTTGAATTCTTTACATTTGTTATAAACAGCAAGCTATGTGAGTTGTAATTTTAGTTCCATTACGAAAATTTTGTAGAATAGAATTTATTTTTGTTAAGTAATAAATATGGCAGGAAATGTTTTCCTGAATCAATTGTTTATTCTTTGAAAATTTCCCATGATATGCAAAATTACAAAATTTGATGTGATTTACTTAGATTCTAAAAGCCCTGATGCAGGTATTTGTTTCCTTTTTATTTTATTATTCAAGATATAAATTTAACAATTCATTATTTAAATTCCATTAAAGTTCAGCTATTTAAAAGAAGTTCATTAATTATCTGAACGTATTCTTTGTATTAAATATAGTATGTCTCACTTCCAAATATTGAAAGTTAACTCTTGATTTAATCGTTATAGTGCCATGATGTAGCTTATGAAAACATTTGAGTTGTATAAAATTTAGAGTACACCTGAATTTTTCAAAATTGTAACTTTTTATTACAGGTCTGTTGTGTTAAAGTGAAAAACTTTTTGTATTTCCTCTCTAAACGTTGCTGGTCTTTATTGGCAAACAGCACATCAATTGAAAAGTTATTGATCATTATTACAATTAGTTGTCACAATTGCCGGAATAAAGCATGTGTTTTTATTACAGGGTTTACAATTTTATAAAAGGACTTCAAAAGCTTTTTAAGTCAATCACTTATTTCTAAAAGCTTAAAATTTTTAGCCACATTCCTTCTAACATACTGTTGAATTACAAGCTTCATTGCTGCATTCTTTCACTTGAGCTAAATCACTGCAAAATATAATGCAATAACAGAACAAATAAAGAAAATTACTGAACCTTACTCAGTATAAGGTACAAACACATAAATGATTGATTTTTTAAAATTTTATACTCAATTTCAGTTGGCCTTCTATTAATATTTTATTATAACTTTCATCTTTTTTTAATTATAACTTTTTTCTTCTAAGTGTTTTAAACTATAAATTGTTCTATCAAGCATGAATATTATTTGAATTTTTATTATATATTAGTTTTTAAAAATTAATGACTAACAAAATATAATTTAGGGTTCCAACAACTAATTGAAATTTCTAGAATTTTGACTAAACTCTTAGAAAATCATGAATCACCGCTGCAATTTTTACTTGAATCTTGATGCATTTATTTTTTTGTGAGGCAATGTTATAGTTATTTTGAATTTTTTTGACGCTTTTTAGTGATCAATGATATTCTCCCCCAAACAAAATTGATTATTAGCTCATAATATTACTTTTAGATGGTGGCTTGATCAATATTTGATTGTTATTGTATGCATAATTGACAACTAAAGTAAACATCCAGTTCAATAAGAATCGGGTGTGGCGATCAGAATTATGTCTGTAATCACAACATGCAGTGCAACAAGGAGGGTGATTTTAATAGATTCTTTTTTTTTCTGTGTGTTTCTAATATCATAATATTCAGTGAATTTCTTAAATATAAATATCCTAATATATAAAATTCCTCAGTTAAAATGTCCTTTTCAAATCTTCATTGGTAAAAATTGTGTGTAATTTCAGTGAATTTGTATGAATTTTTTTATCAATTAAATAAAGGCTGAAATAAATTAATTAATATGCTTTTGGAAAGGGTGTTTTCAATTACCACTGGAGTCGGGATAAGGCACACGAAGATTGGCTTTTGCATGGTTCAGAAGAAAGTGCCCATTGCCATTGACAAAAACATTTATTTATTAGAGCAGGCTGCACCTGGCAAAAAATCTACTCCATTAAATTAATTTTCACCATTGCTGTTATAGGATGTGAATCTAAAACATGTTCTAAAATTTTAGATTCATTTGTTTCTGCAAAAGAAATTTTAAATGCTGAAATTCTGTGGTCCTTAAAGTGTTAAAAATTGGATTCAGGTACAGTTTTTGTCTGATATAGATTCTGTCTTCCAAGCAATGTTTCCAGACAGTGATATCTCTTATTTAACCGTTTTAGGAATTACACTTTATTTTTCCAACTTATTAAGGAATAGTCAGACATGCTAGTAATTATGTGCTTTCCTTTGATCTAAGATAATTGTTCATCTGCAGCCAAAATAATTGCACTGCCAGGTGATATTGTGAAAGTATGGTATTTTTGTCAGATCTTTAAGGCCTCTCAACTGGAAACATTTTATTTGAAAAAAAAAAAAACAAGGAGATTACTCCAGTTATCAATAAAATGTGAACTAGCTCGTTTTTGATTAAATGACTTTTTTTAAGTACATCATTCAAATTTTGTAAATTTTAGAAGCCTAAAAGAGATTGTTATACAAATCTTGAAATATTTAGTGAATGAATGAAAAGGAATGCAATGAAGATGTTTAAATATTCTACATTACAGAATTATAAATTTATTTTTTAAAATTTTGTACTTTTAAATGCTGATATTGATTAATTAAATATAATTCTAACTTAAAAAAATATTGTTTCTTTAAGTTTTACAATTATTTTTTTGTATTATTTACAAGTATAATTGAAAAATGTTGCATATGCATAATTATATGCATACGTGGTTAAGAATAATTGGTAAAGTTAAAAAATTATTTAACATGAATTTTGATACATACACTGAAAATTGCTTTGATTCCTCGAATTTAATTCTTGGAAATCTGTATGAACCTTGTTTATCTAATTCATTCTCAATTGGGTTAGTTGTATTTCAAGAATTTTGTTTTAGTGGTTACATAAAACATGGTTAGAATTCTAGACTCCAAAATTTAAAATGAATATTGCTTTATCCAACAAATGTTTTAAGTTAATATCCTTGAAAGAGGAAATTCATGACAATGTATTTAATCATATACTGCCATGATAATATATTAGATGCATTTAAAAATACTTATTGATATTAATGTTTTACTTTTTGCAACAGCATTGTGGACTGCCTAAGTCTAAGATTAGGCATTTTCATAATTAAATCATAAATCATAGTTAAGTATAATAAGCAGTAAAGGTATAAATCACATAATTTTTTACTACAAACTGCTTGTTTTTAATTGAAGATCATATCAAAAGTATTTATTTGATGTTGTACAAGTTGTGGATTTTTGAAACACAGTAATCGGTGATTATTGGAAATACTTAATAAAATGTTAATTTATACAGAGTAGATATTAAGTATGTATCATAATTATAAATGCATTTACTAATGATATTATGATGTTATTTTAAATATATCAGTGTTAAAAATTAAAAGAAGTTATACATATTTTTTAATACCTAATGATATCAAATGAAAAATTTATTCAAAGAAAAGTAAGGAACCATCTTTTTGAAGGAACTTTACAAAGAAAATTAAATATAAAACTTGGGGGATGCTTGTAAACAAAAATGTTTGGTAAATATACCAAATTTTCTAATATTTGTTAGTATTTGCTGTGTGTTTTGCAAATGTTAAATGTTGAAGATTATATCTTAATATTTTGAATGTATTTATTAGTTTTTAAGTGTAATTGAAAAGTACTCAAGATTTCATTTTATGTTAGCCTATTCTTATATTGTAAACCATTACTTAGTTACACTAATCAAGGATTTGTCTTTAATTAATTGACATCATGTACACTCATGTCCATAAATTAAAGATAACTCAGAGACACCGAAATTGAACTCTAAAATAAGAATTTCACATGTAGAAGTATCACACACATCTTGAAGAATAATATGCAAATTACAAGAAACCACCAGATGGCGCTAATAGTACGTCACAATGATGAGAGTGAAAGAGAGGGGTATATAAAGAATGGTTGCAACGAAGTAAAATTGTTCACAAGTGCTTTAAAAGCCTTTTAGTATAATAACCGCATAGTTTTGCCACAAAGGAAGCATTTGGATGATGTATGACATGGTAGAATTATCAGCCATGTGGAATATGGACATGTCCAGATGGAAGTATCCAAAGAACTTGGAATCGCCTAAAGTGTCATCTCCAGTCTTTGGTATGGTTCCGAGCTGATAGTAATGGGAGTAGATGTTACAACACAGGTCGCCCCTGAATTACAACATTGAATGAGGACAGGTATTTGGCAGTTATTGCCAAAAGAAACAGATGGAATACAGTATCAGACCTGTCTCATCAACTACCAGTATTAAAGTTTCAAGGAAGACCGTGTACAGACGCTTAGGGTACATTGGTCTATATGCTCGTGGTCCTGTCAGATGTGTTACACTTACCGCAACTCATTGTCACCTGTGGTTAGCCTGGAGTAGAGAGCATGCATTGTGGACGCTGCAACAAAGGTCTTCTATGATGTTTTCTGACAAGTCCAAGCTTAGCTTTCTGCATGAGTCTCGCCAGACTTTGATATAGAGAGGTCAGGTTACCTGCTACCGCCAAGAGAACAGCATTAAACGACACTGTTACGGTGGTGCAGATTGCTCTTGTTGAAAAGAATTATTCTGGCTTCCAGAACTAACCTTCGTGTTCAGAATGTGACCATGAAAGGCCACATCTATCAGGATGTCATTCTGGAACAACTTGTACATTTGTTTTGAGGTGCCATGGATGCAGAAATTCTGTTTATGGATGACAACACCCGTCTTCACCGTTCAAACATTGTGGGCCTTCGATCAGAGGATATTACCCATATGGACTGGCCAGCATACTTACCGGGCTTGAATCCAATATAGCACGTGTGGGACATGCTTGGCCAACGAATTGCAAGCCTGTCTACCGGAACTTCGAAGAGCATTGCTCTATGAGTGGTTTAATATTCCCCAAGATCAGATCGATAATTTGATACTCAGCACGACTAGGCGTTGCAAGGCCTGTATTGCCTCATCTGGGGGGCATACTATGTATTTACCTTCATACTAACCATATTATATTGGTTTTAGGAAAAAGGTTCTTTTTTTTTTTAAATTTGCTCCAGGGAGTATAAACTGCAATTTTTATAATAATGATGTAACATATAGCATCTTTTTTGCTCTTTACCTTTTATTTAATAAATAGACTTTACAAATAAGTCACATTTGTTTTGCTTCTGTGTCTTTCTTTGCTTGAGCTTGCTTTATCCTTAATTTATGGACACAAGTGTGGATTAACCATTTTACAACCTTGAAGAATTTCAAAAGTGATAGAATCTTTTGTCATGGATATAATCACTAATTGATGGGTTTTCAATTCTTTAAAGTTAAATAAGAACAAATTCTTCCCAATGCCATGGGTTTCATATTACAAGTATGCCTCTTTTAGCTTATGTTTAATGTTTTGAATCTCACTCTGTTTTCTTTTTTTCAAACAGGCTATCGTAGTCACCTTTATGGCTGCTAAAGACTTGGAAGTTGGAGATTTAGTATGGGCACAAATGAGAAGCTATCCTCCATGGCCTTCTAAGATTGCTGAACCAACAGCTAAGGCAAAAGTTAAAGGCGTACATTGGGTTTACTTTTTTGGAAGTAAAAATTATGCTTGGATTCCGGATAACAGAATATTTCCACATGGTAAAGAAATGCTGCAAAAAGCTCAGAATTACAAATCTGCTCCTTTTCGCAAAGCCGTTGAGGAGTTCCTTTCTGAGAGTAAAGATCTTGGAAAACAAATTTGTCAAGAAAAAAATAGCACAAATTCAAATGAGATTCCAGTAAAAATACAAAATAAAAATAAAACTTTAAAAGCTAAAAAATCTGTTTTGATGAAGAAAGAACTCATTGAGAAAAGTAGAAAAATGGATCGGCCATCAACTCCTCCTGTAGACAGAAAATGTGTGAACGAGTCATTAAAAGCCAAGGATGTTAAACCAGCATCTAATAAAATTGGTTTTCTTGGTCTAGGTGGTATAGGTGAGAAAATGGTTATAAACTTGTTGAATTCTGGACATGATGTTACCGTGTGGAGTCCAGTTCCTGAGAAATGTAATATGTTTGTTGTAGCTGGTGATCATGGCAATCAAACTCCAGCAGATGTTATTCAAGCATGTGACATTACTTTCTGTTGTCTTACCGATCCAAATGTATTGGAAACTCTTATATTCGGTAACTGTGGTGTTCTGAAAGGGCTGGAAAGTTGCACTCCTGGGAAGAAAGGATATATTCAATTAACGAAAATGGATCCTCAAACTTCTCAGCGAATAGCCAACGAAATCTCCACTAAGGGAGGTCGTTATCTTGAGGCAGAAATGTATGGCCCTCGCGGTGTTAATGGGATGTTTTTGCTCCTTGCAGCTGGTGATAATTCTCTCTTCAAAACTTTTGAGAGTTATTTCCTTGCTATTTCAAAGAATACCTACTTTTTAGGATTGGAAGTGGGCGAAGTTTCTAGAATGTGCCATAACCTGTATGTTTAATGGAAGTATTACTGCGGCATTGGCTGAAGCTGTGAGCTTGGCCCATAGATGTAAATTGAATATTGATCACTTCATGGAAATCCTGGCAGTAGGACCTGAAGAAATCGTTCAAATTAATGTAACCTTTCATTGTCTTTAAAGTGTATCATTTATTCATTATTAATTGTGTTTTTAAATGTAAAGATTCATATTAATATAATACTGAATCTGCATGTTTTTTTTAAAATACATCATTGATTAAACTTATACTATATTTAGATATTGATTTCATTAGAATGTGTGAATAAATTTATATATTAGCCACATTTTAAAATCATAATGGTGTCAGTTTCCCTTTAATTATGGAAAGTTTTCAAAATCTGAAATTTTTATTTATCTCAGATATTGATATTTATGCACTTTTAAAACAAGTATTTGAGATTTTTTGTAATAACTACAAATTTTTTAATAAAAACAACTATATGTGTTTAAATAAATGGCAAGCAAATTATCAGCTCAATTAAATTTTTTTTAATTTTTTTCATGTAAATTATGTTATTAAAAACAAAAAATATAATAATGCATTCCTGAATCTTTAAAAATCTAAACTAATACTGCAATGATAATTAATTTTTACTAAATTTCTTTATATTAAAAATGAATAGTAGTTTCACATACTGACTGCAATCAATGGTATTTAAGACCTTAATCCTCAATCAAAAAATGTTTACATTATTGTATCTTTATATTTAAAATTAATTTTGCTCAGCAATATATACATGAATTGTTAACAAATATTACTTTAATTCCAAATTTTTTAATAATAAATTTATTAAAAATCTACACCTGAGCAACCTCAGTAGCATAAAATATGTAGCAGAATTACTGTTTCAGTTATATATATTAAATGGTAGATGCGGAATATGTGTTCTGTGTATTTTATCTGGATTAATTTAACAATATATTTAGATATAAAAAAATAAGATTTTGAATTTCAATTTATTTCTCATCAAAAAATCCATAATTAGTATTAATACAAATTATAACGTATCTCACATTTTTCAAATGTTTTATGCAACATTACTTATTTCCTAGAATAGAACATTTTTTATATTTCTCAAAATAAGTTCTATTCTTTTGAATCCCACAGACATCTTCGATATTTATAATTTCATAAAATTAATTATATTTCTAAAATTCTATAAAAATGTTAATTTTTATAAAATAAATCTTTATTTTGTTATTTAAAATAAATTTTATTATTTTAATAAAATTAATTTTAAAGAAAATAAAAAAAAATATTTAAAATACACTCCCTTCCAAAAGCTAAGCACAAAGAAGTAAAATGCAAAAAAATGAACAAATACTGCTTTGATTGACAGAAACATTCGGCAGGAAAGTAGCATATATATATCCATGAAATAAAATCAATATAATTATATACAGAGAGAGGAAAACAAATATTTTTGTAGATTATCAGATAATAACATTGTGGATGTTTAAACAGAATTATGTATAAAATGAAAAACAGCATGAAATGAAAAAAAGGGCAAATAGGGTATGTGTGAACCCCTCATCTGTATACAAAGTTTACACCTTGTGACTATACTTACAATTAGGTGATCAACCATAGAAGAATGAAGCAATAGCCATTCTTGTAGCGCAGTTTTCAGCTTAAAAAGTGTGGCTGGAGGTGGGAAACAAGAAGATAAAACACGACCAAGAGCATCCCAAAAATTTTCAATGGGATTAAGGTTGGTTGAATATGCTGGGGTCAAGCAATACGCGCAATCCCTTCGCTGTTCAAATAGTCATCGATGATGTCAGTTCTATGGGGACGTGCGTTAGTTATTGTCCCTTGAAAAAAAGTCTTGAAAAAAATTGTACGAAAGTTTTGTTTGTTTGTCGCTCAACGGTCATTTTTTGCACACGAGGGCTAATTAGACCGGGACTTACGGTTTAAAGTGGATTCCGAACCACTACAAACATCCATGCCCAAGGTGGGATTCGAACCCACGAACTGTTGAACCGAAGGCAAGAGCGCTAACCATTCAGCTGCCAGCTCGGCTGTACGAAAGTTTTAAACACCTATCAGCATTTACAATCTACTTCTGTTACCCTTCATAAAGATGGTATCTTACAAGACTACTCTTTTTTCATATTTCTTGACATGAAAGCACGATTGACTGTTACCTAACTTATTTGCATACTTCCATCAAGAGATGTAAAATTCCTGAGAATTTTGAAGCTTGGGCATTTACTCGGGAATTTTGGGAAAAAATCGGCAATTTTGAGGGAATAAACTCAACCAATCGTATTTCGTTTTAGAGATTATTTTTTCACATTTATATGAACAAAAGTGAAGTAAAATTTGGTATCTGTAAATACTTTTTAAACAAAGCGAAACTTGTTTTTCGGAAAAAAACTCAATCATATTCAATGCTGTTAGCCAACGAGCATAATGATCCAAAACAAATTTTTGTTGTTAAAAAAAAAGTGAAACTTTATATTTTATAATAAGCATTCTTAAAAGCATAAAATATGAACATCAAAATTGTAAAAAAACATAGTATTGACAAATTTCCTTAATATTAATCCTTTAAAATATATTTTGGCCACTAAAGTTTCCTTACATTTATTAATAGAGTCCTATTTTATTGTAATTATAGTGTGTTGTGTTTAAATTATTGGGTTATAGTTTCCCTTTAAGTTGACAAATTCCATTATTTTTCCTTATAATAGATTAGTTAATGAACATCTAATCTATTAAATTTCATTGCACATGAAGATGCCTCTAGAATATGGTCCTTTTTCTGTTATTCAAAAAAAAAATGCAATTTATGTTTAAAATTTTAAGGTATTCTTTTTTACCATTTATTGCTTGTGTTTTTTGTTGCCCTTTGAATAAAAATACACCTATTTGAGATCATAGTGCTTTACCTGCAAAATTGGCTTTTAGATTCTTAAATAGATGTAAATATTACCATATAAAAATGAGTCCAATTTTTTTTTAAATTAAAGCAAAGCTTTTAGCTTTCTGAGAGTATACACAAAAGGAAACTAATTTGTTGGAGAGCAAAACTGTTTATTTTTTCTGAGAAAAGATATTGGTTACTTTTCAATCCCTTTTGTACTTCAATAAATAGAAATGTGTCTTATCTGATCATCCCATCCTTTTACAACCTGCTGGGCCTTAAAATATTGTATTCTAAGAATTGTACTAAAGAAAAGTACTTGGGAAATTTATGACCAAGTTTAGCTGTGTGTTGCCTTGGGACGTTGGGCTAAAATTAAAAAGACCCAAGAAATGTTTATCCTCTAATATTCCCAAAATGGTGTAAATTCTTGATATTTCTAAAATATCATTTTATTATTTCTTATTTAAAAGTACATTTTAATATTTGCTCCTGCAACTTTTGATTTGGTTATTTATTATATAGCAAAATGAATTTTTTTAAAGATTTATAAAATAAAAAGATATTTCCTCATATTTCTAAAACTTTTTATCTTATGTTGCAAATTAAACTGATTTTACTTTTTTACGCTATTGAAATTTTTTATTCAGGTATTTGTTTTTATGCAAACATTATTTCATTTGGATTTTAAAATTTTTTCAGCTTTGTCTAACTTTTGAAAAAATTCAATTTACATGGAAAATATTCAGTTATCAATTATTATAATCGTCAAAATTACATAAAATTTTGCATTTATCTGAAAGTCCAAATTCCTAGTTTGCTTTTTTATTTAAAATTTTAAGTTTTTAAATAATATTTATTTTAATAAATAAAGAGAAATAACAAAATTATATTTCAATTATATTTATATTAATTAGAGTTAAATTTAAAATAGCTATTAATGGGTCTTCAAATCAAAGATTATTTGTCCAAATATGGTAAATTAAGATTTTGAAAAATAAAAATGTTTAACCATAATGAAATAAATGTATAATATAAATAACAGAATTTAGAAAACTGTTTAAATGAAATAAGCTAGCGTCACACAAAATAATATTCATTTCTAAATGATAAGACAGAAAATGTGGGTGAATTAAAAAATTATTGATAATCTGTGCCATTGAATATATTTCTATTTTTCAGATTTTAGTACTAGAAATGGAAATAACTCTATGATATTATGAAAAGAATTTATGAAAGTCAAGCAAATAAATTCTGAAAAAAGTGTTCTTGCTTTTTTAACATTTTGCACTCACATAATCTTGTTATAAATGAAAATTATTTTTTCTTTCAATGCATCTTCCTTTTCATGAAAAGGTTGAAATGTGTTATTCTTTTCAAAAGAAGATTTTCGGATAAAACACAAGCTCTTAAAATATTAATACCTGTTTGATATAAGAAAATAGGTTTATTATTTTTCTACACACAATCTTGTTATAAAAACTTGAAAACTTATACTTTTATGAGTTAGTTCAGCTTCAATTTTTAAACACATGATAAAAATTTGTACATAATACAAAAATTTTAGGACAATTGACAAATCTGTAATTTTGTGAATTGTATATTTTCAATTCAAAAACTTGAAGTAACCAAAAACAATTCTTTCAGAAAAGATTTTAAAAATTGTACTGATGTACTTAGAAATCTGCTCAATGAAAAGATCCCATCTAAATATGCTTATACCTGTTACCTTGTGAAATAAAATTTAGTGTGTTATTTCTATGGTAGAAAATATCTAATATTTACAAATATAAAAATATTGTTTAGTAAATACTGATTGATTTTTATGTGACTATAATTGTCTAACATATAACTGAAGTGGAGGCGACAAAAATTGTTGTAATAAATAATATATAAAATTAAAGCTACATATTTTACTGTAACAGCACTAATACATTATTTAAAACAAGCAAATGACGCTAAATATCTTAAATAAAAATATTAATTTTTCAACGTTTATACTATCTCTTTCACGATGGAACATCAACTTGACGCCCAATGACATAAATGTGTCAAAACTGAAACCCTTGTAATTATGAGAGGTGAAAATCCTAGTAGCAAGGTATTAGAAACAATATCCTACTTCCTCTCTGGCTTCTGAAAATTAATTGATCATTTTAAAATAGCAAGTTTTCAGCATTTTAAATCAATGCATGTCGGTCAAAGATATGCTGTCAGAAGGAAAACTTGTGAACTTCAGCTCAGTTTAAAAAATTTCAAATACATAAATGAAAAGTTTGTTTTTTTCTGGGATAAATATAAAATACAATGAAATTTAGAATTTTTAAAAACTCTTATATGAAGTAACATTAAACATATCACACATGAACATTATTATTTACAATCTCATATAAGTGTGTCATTACCAACCATCAACATATTCTGTAATAGTTGATAATAATTATAGTGAAAATACACAAGACATGTTTTTGAATTGAGAAACAATCTCGATTCACTAAGCCCCTGATTATGTTATGTGTGTATACATATTTAAAATTATGAAATGATGTAATCTGCATATATATATATATATATATATATATATATATATATATAAACATCTCTATATGACATAATCCTTTAATTAAGCAGAACTTTTAAATGCACTTTTCAGCTCACACAAATTAATCAACATGAAATTGATTGAAATTATGGTGAAAATCAAAAGTTTTATCTATTATCTAGTTCATTTTAAACTATAATGTAACAAACACAAAAGCTATATCATGGAATAATTTAAATACGATTATAAATACTATCCAATCAAGTTCAATTTTAACTTTTTCCAAATTATTGAAAAAATCATCAAATACCACCTAAAAGATGGGAAACAGATATCTCAAGATGTTGAAAAAGAGGAAATGGAAAATGCTCATAGGTAACAGGTTCTGCTAGTTAGGACAAACAGGATTTAATGGTTATAATACTGGTAAAGAAGTTTATTATCAATGCAAACTGGACCAATTCACATTCATTTATTATAAGAAACACTCATGAAAATTTTAAGGGTAACTTCAAATGCCACTATTTAACTCTTAATTTTCTCAGTAAAAGCAAAATGATGATATAAATCTCTACAAATCTAAAATTATTGGAACTAACATGCATATTCAAATTTTAAAAGGTTCATAGTAATGAATGAAACTTAATATTCTTGCCATGTAGTCCAACAAAATTACTGATTTGTCAAATTGTTGATAAACAATTAACTAGTAATGAGATCCAACATGGTTAATTAAATCTAGTTTTTCTATTTAATTTCTCGCCAACATTTTGAATGATAATAGCTTCATTTTGATAAGGAATAATATCAAGAGATTTTCCTGCATCTTTATTACTAGCAAATAATTAGCAATTTTAAATACAACATTTTTTATGTGACAGTATTAAAGTTCAGATATTTTCCAAATCTTAAACACCAAATTTATAAACTTTAATAAGTATAACAGTAAAAAATTGGGAAAACGTTCCACTAAAATTAATAAGAATGATTATTTATTATAATCTATGAACAATCAGTTTTGTTACGAAGGTTTTTGTATCAGTATTCTATAGAAAGTACACAACACTATGTAATAAATCCTACAGCAATTATATAAACATTTATGAAGTATATCTATGTATAAAAAACTTGCAAAAGAAAAAAGTCTTGCCTGTTAAGAATGCCAAATAAAATTATCAGTATACTTCACATCATTACTTTTGAAGGCAAGAGAAAATGATAGTCTTTTTGTATACAAAACGCTCAAAATCTTAATCGATAAACAGATATTTAAACATGATTTAACCACAGAAAATAAAAGCACAATAGTTAAAAATTACTTTCTGAGTGTTTTAAACTATAAATGTACATCCAGGCTATTACTTTTATTTAAATTGATCAAAAGTAACTCCAGATATCTAATGACAAACAAAATGAATATCTATATACACTAACGATTGACGTTATAAAAAAAATTTCGTATGCAATTTTAGAATCAGTTATCAATTTAATCGGGGATATTTCCGCAAGCGGATCTGCTCGGAAGTTATTCTTCGCCAAGGTGAACTATTGGCGTATTCATTACCGTATTCTCTGCCTATATCGATGTATAGTAAACCTTTGAGATAAGCATTTAGATAGGCGCGGTCAAATGTAGCTGTTAAAAGCAGTGTTTCATCTTTTAAAGGAAATAGAGAGCGTTAACTTAATGGAAACCGAAACTTATTAGGAAAAGTCGTTAAAGGAAAAAATTTAAAAAACACAAAATAATTCTTTTAAATGCTCACAGATAAATATAATTTATTTTCAATATTAGTTTATTTAATGTAAACAAAATTTATATTAATTTTAAAATTTTTTGCTTCATATGTATTTATAATTTTATTAGCTTTTTTATATATTTTGATGCAAATTAATACTATTATACATTACAAATTTCATTGGGAATCATTTTTAAAATATGGTATTATAATAATGTTAATCTAAACCATCACATTGATTATGTTCTACACAAATGAAAAATATTAAAGGTTTAAATTTTAATCTATACTTTATTATTTTCTCGGTAAAACCAGATTTTGCAAAAATGTATCTTAGAAATTTATTACGAATCACATCATATTATAATATATATAATACATATATAACATTACGTCACAGGGTTATTATTATATACTATATCTCAAATAGTTCCATTATTTTTGTTTTTATGAAAATTTGAATTCCTACCTGATTATAATCTAACCAATAAAAAAGCCTAAAAGAAACATTTTACATTGATTGATTAAGATTCCAATACTTATAACAAATTAATGAGCACTAAAGTTTGACAATGAGATTTCTCGGAAACTTTGGAAGAGTAACAGTAAATTTTAGTGTTTTCTTTCTACTTTATTTACAATATGTATTAATGAAATTTGTTAGAGAAAATTAAGAAAATACAAATACCCTCTGGAAATTTCTTAGAAGTTGCAGTAAATTAAATTCTCCAATTTTTTTACTGTACTCGATATTATATGCAATTATTAAAATATGTATTGCAACATATTCTGATCACCAAATATAATAACTCCTTTAACATCAAATATTGAAAATATTAATAATGAAAACAATGAATTAAAACCAAAACCAGTGTGATCACATATGGTAGACCTCAATCTCTTCTTTTTTTATGTTTTCTTATTTGGGTAAAATAACATAATGGAATAAATTATTCTTAACGGAACAATCGAACACTATCAAATTGCACGCATTTTTTATGTATCATAATGTACAAACTTAACTGTAAATAATTAATCTATAGATATTTTCAAAATAATTTTTCTGGCATTAATTTTTAAATAAATTAATTAATTAAAACGGATTTTAATAATTTTACTTATATAATAAAGTTTTTTTTAATTTCAATTTCTAATATTACTTTAATTTTTTAATTTGTCAGTACCAGATTAATTTTGAACAGCTTTTTGTATTAATCCTTCCTTCTACACTATACACAATACAGAAATAATTGGGAAATAATTATTTAGGAAAATACAGAAATAAATTTTACAAAAATAAAAATGCTAAAAAAATTTCATCACTCAACTCATTCGATTACAAAATTCTTAAGAGTTTAAATGATAGGACTGAATATTATGACTAATATTCTTCACTATTCATGGGGAGGGGGATAATAATTATTTAAATATTTTTTGGCAATTCTGTTGCTTCAAATATAGAAATTACATCTGGTAAATATTGCAATGACTTAATTTTTAATTTCTTTTGTCATTTCTGGTGTAATGAAAATTATACTATTGTTTAAACAATTAAAATAATTATGTTAGAAAGTTTTCATTTCTGTACAAATTAAAAATCATCAGTATAATGACTCTTTTATTTTGTGAATTAATTTTATTCTTTGTTCAAAATTTAACGTTTTCTTATTAAATATTTCTTAAGCTTTATACATGGTTAGAATCTCAATTCTTCCTTCATAGGTTAAGAAACACGTTTAATACGTATTGTTCAAGGTAAACATATTTACATAATATTAATTACTCTTAAATTGCAACTATTTATTAAATTAGTGTTATCCTAATAATGGAAAGAACATGTATTTTATTTAATTAATTTATTTATTATTTTATTTATTTATTTATTTTTTTGCAATGTGATGATTTAAAAATATCTCAAATTATATTTGAACGATCCCTGAATGGATAGATATATTTTAGAATATATTAATATATTTTCAGTAACAGCATCATTCCTTCCACGGATATTTTAAACTAAATTTATTTTTGAACGTGTAAATGCAAAAATCCTGTTAGGCTGTGATATATAAGTGGAATGTTGTGCAAATGTGATTTTTTTCTAATAGAATGAAATTTAGTTTACTATATTTTCTTTTAGAATAAAGTTCAAACATCCCTATACATTATCCCGTCCATTAAACAGTGCAGAGCCAAATCTGATTTTATCTGGAGCGTAACTTTATTTTGTCACTAAACCTATAAAATTCCAAGTTGAAGATTAGAAAGATGGACACGCTAAGACTAAAAACGAAACCTTTCTTTTCTTGTTGAGAGAGTGTATGGGATCGAACCTATGACTCCATGTTCTGAAAAAAATGCTCTCACCACCCAATTATGATGGTGAACCCTTTCGAAGATACTTTGATATCACGTTGATAATCGTCACATAGATGGCATGTGTTTAAAGGCTCTTCAAGTATATATTGCATATTTGGACTATGTTAATAATGTAAAAGTAAACTTATACTCTCAGACAGAGACTTTTTTTCATCATATTAAATTTTTCTAATTTTAAAATACCTAATTGCACTTTTATGTGTTTCTAAAAACTATATATATAAATTCCCAGTGCAATTAAATCTGATTTCGCATCGCTATTTATAATACACGTGATTCATAAACTTCTTTGATTTACGCTAAATATAACTTGCAATGACTATATTCCTATTTCACTGTTAAATAAATTATGTCAGGATAATAAATTAATCAATTATCATAATAACTTAAATACGTTCATAATTTAATTAATTCATAATTAAATATCTTATCAGAAAAGTATTTTATTTGCACTTGTTAAAAATGATTTTTTTCAACTGTAATATTCTCAATTTTAAATGGTGGGATTTTTTCAGTGATCTCCATCCGAAAAATTACAAAATCTATTTCATTCTTCCCGTAATTTATAGGAACATTATTTCCAAGTTCCTTCTATGAGTGTTTTTGTCAGTTATTAAAGAGCAAAATTTTTGAACTATTATACCTTAATAAACCATTTTTTGATTATTTTTTCGTGTATTAAAATTCGATAAATGCATCGAATTTCATTCATTAATCGTATTATATTGGGGCTGTATTACTACCGTTTTGTACGTGTGTCTCAATTTTTCATTGAATTTATTTAACATGATATACCGGGTGATCCAAAAGTCAGGACGAACTTTAAAAATGAATAATTCGAAAACAAATCACGATACAAAGATGCGGTTTGCACCAAACGGATGAAAAAGAAACCGGGTTTTGTTTGGCAGTGAAAAAAAATAGTTCTGTTGGCGACCAACAGATGGCGCTATAGTATTTTATTGCAACAAAAGATGTTTTACAAATGAAACAATGATTAATGAAGTCAGATTAATTACAGTTAATTATTACTTACTACAGTAAATGTTCAATGTGCTGTCCATCATTCAGAAGTAAAGCTGTGAGACGAGTCACCACACCATTCACAACATTTAGTAGCATTTCTTGCATTATGGCAGACACATTTTGGCGGATGGCATCTTTCAGTGCCGCTAGTGATGCCGGTTGGTCGCTGTACACTTTTGACTTCAAGAAGCCCCACAGCCAAAAGTCACAGGGTGTGAGATCGGGAGATCTTGGAGGCCTTGCGTGATTAAAGTAGCGACTGATAATACGATCCTCCCCAAATGTTGAGCGTAGCAGGGGTTGCACAGGCAGAGCAATATGAGGTGGTGCCCCATCTTGCATAAAGGTGACTGTTTGGAGTGCCTGTCGCGCTTGCAGTTCAGAAATAATGCTGTTCTGTAACAGTGCTAGATATCGCTTACCGGTGACAGAAACTGTTTGGAAACCTGTCTGTGTGACTTCCTCGAAAAAAATGGACTAATTATGAAATCAGCAGTGAAGCCACACCAGACTGTCACTTTAGATTGTTGCAAGGGTACCTCAACAAATGCATGTGGATTTTCTGTGGTCCACACTCGACAACTGTGGGTGTTAACAGCGCCAGAGAGTGTGAAATGTGCTTCATCTGTCCAAAGCACAATGTGAAGCCAGTCGTGCTGCTCTTCCATCTTATTGAAGACCAAATTCGCAAAATGTCGGCGAGAGTCGAAGTCAGAAGGTTTCAGTTTTTAGTTATGTTGCAACTTGTAGGGATACCGTTGCAAAGTTACTCGCAGCGCTCTCCAGACACTTCCGTACGACACTCCTGTCTGCCTCGAAACTTCTCGAGCACTGCACTCCCCATGTGCAGCAACCGCCGACATGGCTTGCACCGTCTGCTCCACTGTCGTTGCAACAATAGCTGCAGTTGAGGAACATCAACTTCTTTGACGTGATGCCAAAGAACCTGTAGCTTCAAATTTTTTCACAATTTTGTTCAATGCAGAAGACGTTATTGGTCCTTTGCTATCTCGCATACCCTTCATGTAGCGATATGCTCGCAATGCCGCAATGGCACTTTCCAAATTCTTATAAAACAGTTTAACTGAGAGGGCTTTCTCAACTATGGACATCATTGCGATGCATACCAGCTTCGACTACCATTACCTGCTGCAGTTGCTTCTTTTTATATCGTTTGTTGCTTTGCATAATCTTACATCAGAAATCCGACAGCGCCCCCTAGTAGCAGAGGCTGAGTGGTACTACAGTGGCCATTTACCGGTTTCATTGGTAACTCACTTGACACCGGATTTTTTCAACGGTGCGTGCCCATTAACTTACACATGACACGGCCACTGTATTTTCTACCGCCTATTCTGAACGACACCGTCGTCGGCCACTGATAGAGTGGTCGCTGGTCGTCGGCTGCAGCATTTACCATTGAGATTGAAGGAAAGTAAAATCATGCGCAGACTTATTAATAGGTCTACGCATGCGTGGCGGCCATATTTAAAATCCATTGTTTACTTTAATTTTCTCTGTATATTTATTTCCACTGGGTAGTTGTCTATTCTTAATTGTCTTACGAGGAATTATATTTTACAGAATTTTTTAGTAAGTACTATCAGTTTTTTAAATAAATAACAAGTATATATCCTTAAAATTAAATATATTTCCTGTAATTAATTATGTCACATTATTATCAAGTATTGTATTTATCATTGTATTTATGCAATTAAGTTTGAATAAACATTGCAAACAGTCTATTTTAAATGATACAAAATAACTTTATTGTGAAATTATGCTTTAATTTGTTCATTGTTTTTGAAATTTATAAATACCCAATATATCCATTAATAATCTACAATTATTATAACAATTAAAAAAATTTTAATGCATACTTGTATCGTACCGCATGGTAAAACATCCATGAAGTGTTATGTTGACAATTTTTTTTGTGTATTTTTGGTATGTGTTATTTTTAATATGAATTTTTTTCGTTTTTGTTTCTAAGATTAATATTTGAAGCTTGGAAATGAACAGGTTAGAATTTTCATATAAATTAAACGATCAAAAGATTTATTCCAGACGGAATAAATTTCGTAAAATCCAATCTAATTTAAAAAGACTAATGTAAAAGCTTTTATTAAACAGAGTAAAAAAAATATTGTTTTGAGTGTTACTATTTTATAACTGGAGAACTAAATTATTGATTGGGTTACTTTATCGTTCTCAGCAAAATTAGTAATAGATAAAATGTCATTGAGACCTTAAAGATGATCAAATTCTATTTTTGATAAGAAAGTATTAAGTTAAGTTTACAGAGTAAGTATAATTATCTTCTTATACTTTATTTAATTCATATCTATTTTTTATAATCTTCTATAATCAAGGTGAGATTCATTGCAAGTTTACATTTAATGATAAAATTCATATCAGCAAATGAAAATGTTAGTATATAAAACTTGGAAAATAATATGCAGTAATGATTTCTTGACTTGCATTCAAAATTATAGAAATTTTTGGTAGCATTTCTCAAAATTGTAAAGAGGTATTCCATTTTTGATTTTGTAATCATTAGAAATCAACACTTCCAGTTTACTAAAACTTGAAACATGTAAAAATACTTTATTAAATATTTTAAAAATAGGTTCATTTAAAAAATATTAAATGGTTAATTAATAAATAAGATTTTTGAAACTTAATCATAGTCTTCTCTCTCTCTCTCTCTATATATATATATATATATAAATGCCTTGACAGAATTTTGCAGAAAGTTTGCATGTTACATATAAATATTGTGTTTTTCATAATTTTACCAAATATATGAGCTTTAAAGTGAATCATTGTTTTTATAGAATAAACTTTGATTAAAAGAATATAAAACAAAATTTTTTAACAAAATGGTCAATAACAATCTATTTACAATTAAAAAACTACTTATCCTAAAAACAGAAACAGAATTTATTCATTAAATATTTTTCACATAGCTTTCAAGTTGTAGAATTCATAGAGGAAACAGGTGATAAAAGTGTGGCAGTTGTTGCATCTAATTGGATGGATGGAAATATGTGTTACTGGCCTCCTTATAAGACGCCTAACAGAATTAGGCGTGCTATTGAAGACTTTTCCTAATGAAGTTCCTAATGAAAATTTGTTGAAGGTCTCATGTCGTTGCCTATTTTCTTGTGGTTTGTTATTATCTTGGTTTTATTAGCTATGATTTGTTCATACTTAAGTTAGTTATATTTTGTAATTACTGTGTTCATCATAAATATTATTACAATTTTGAAAAATTCTGTGTATTTTTAAATTTCATTTAATAAGGAGATTAATAGTTTTTTTCCTTGTAAGATGTGGATTTTTTTAAGTTTAATTTTAATATTTATAATTTTTCTTTTTAGTATTTTCTTATTTTTGTATAATAAGCAACAACTTGTGAAAACTTTCAGATACATATACAAGAGCTCGCAAGAGACTGATGGATGCTGAAGATACTTCAGATTTAGCATCTGAAAGTTATGAAAATTTGAAAAAATCTAGAGCAATACGACATAAAAAAGCTTTATATTCTTCAAAATCATCTGATTCTGAAGCACCTTCTCAGTCACTGATATCGACTGGGGAGAAATCTTCATTATTAGAAGATTATAATATGAAGAGTCTCTTTGTGAGACAAAAACCTTTATCATCACCATTATTTACTCCTACTGGTAGATTATCCAGCAACAATAACCTAAGGCTGGATTCACATTATATAGTCAAATGTTCTTATGTTAGCAAAAAAAATGATGGTAAAAATCCCTTTTAAATTATTCTGAGAGTTATTTTAAAATTAATTGGTTTAATACTGGACGGCAGTGCCTTCTAAATGCATTCTTTTTGTTTTTATTTAGAAAATTATCATTAAAGTTCTATTTAATGTTGTTTAAAAGTCATCCTTTTATTTTTCTATTTAGCTTTTCAGGAGAAGGTTATAACTTTTAAAACAAGAACAGGCTATAAAAGACCTTCAGACTGAAATTCAGCAATTAAAATCCAGTGATGTTAGGTTACCTACTATGTGTGAATTTTTGCCTTTGCAAAGTACACACGATATGGATTCTTTTAATGTTTACTTAGCTAATGAAAATAATTTTAGAAATTTAGTGAGTATTATTTGATAAATAACAAAAAAAATTAATAAAATAAAGAGTAATAAAGTTTTTATCCAAAAATGAAAAAGAAATGCCAGTTTCTTTGTTTTACTAGTTGATCAATGATAAATTTTAAGGAGTAAGCCAAAGCAATATATTAATATAAGTTATGATGCAAATTTTGTAATATATATAACAAAATAATATACAAATATTATATTGAAGAAATATGTGTTGATCTATTTTTTGCAAAGAAAACTGTATTTAAATTTTTACTGTGATATGTTTTTTAGAAAAAATTCTAGAAAGCTGATTTGGCTTCAAATTTTTCTGGAATTTTTTTCAACATAATTTAAATTTCCTAGCAATTTAAACCAATTGAAATACAAAAAAATAAAGTTTAAAAACATTAAGTTTCTATATAAAAATATTTGACAGGTAAATTAGCATTAACATGGATTTGGAAACTGGTACTTCATTTGAATTTATTTTTCTGATATTTTGTTATTATTTTCAGATGACTATTTTGACTAATAAAGGTGGAACAAGTTCCAGTGATGTTATCAAAAGAATTCTGATGGAACTGATGACAAACAAGTTGTCAAAACAATACAACTGGAAGGGCAGTAGAGGTGTAAAGTATCCCTTTTCTTCCACCCTTCAGAATGTTATGAATTTGATAACAGGTTAGCATTTTGTTTTTAAACTTTCTAAAGCTAACTGCTTGTAGAAATAAATTTTAAAAGTAATATAGTGCAATATGAAAACATTAAATTCAAACGTAAAAGTTTATGAATTGAATTTAATCAAAATATTTCTAAATCATAATCACTGTAACAAATCATAAGAACATAATATTTCATGTTTCTGAAATAATTTTAATTGCATATTTTTATTATTCTAGGTTTAACATATGTAATTTAAATTTATATTGTGTTTGTAACTTAAAATTGGGAAAAATTGTTATTTTCATTTATGGATTATTTTTGTATTTTTAAATGCCAAGTTTACCATTGGATCAAAATGTTGATTATAGTACATAAATTAAATTTAATAAATTTATTTTTTCCCTAAATTTTAATTTTAATATTTTAACAACTTAAAATTTAATTTTTGTGATATTTCCATGTAATGTTAATAATATCAATTATAAAAATGTTAACCTTACTTTGTTTTTTGATATTACTTTATTTAACATTTATATGAGTAAAATTTGTTTATTTGTAGCTTCTACTTGCCACGCCGAGCTGGCAGCTGAATGGTTAGCGCTCTTGCCTTCGGTTCAACAGTTCGTGGGTTCGAATCCCACCTTGGGCATGGATGTTTGTAGTGGTTCGGAATCCACTTTAAGCCGTAAGTCCCGGTCTAATTAGCCCTCGTGTGCAAAAAATGACCGTTGAGCGACAAAAAAACAAACAAACTTCTACTTGCCACCATGACAGCCGTATAACAGATATGGATGTACAGCAGGACATCAAGAAATGGCTGATGTGTGCTCCTGATAGAGATGGGGGGGGGCGCGCTTGAAATGGGCTTTGGAAAAAGCCCAGTCTAATGTTAATATGTTATAAAAATAATAAAGATTTATCTTTTGTGAACATTTTGTTTTTGTGAATAAATTCATAAATATTGAAGTAGATAGTTTAACAAATATTAAAATCAAAAATGCTGTAAAATAGGGACACTTTATCTGAATGTATAACAGAATTTTTAATCTTATTACAATAATGTATTTAATACACTTGTTACCAATAATTTGTATTTCATTTCTTTTATCACTTTTAGCTCTGCAAATATTGCTTTTAGAAATGTTCTAGAATATTCATATTTAAGTCAATTTTTCAACTATTAATAGAAAATATCAATATATGTATATAAAACATTAAGCTAAGACCATAGAATCAAAGTTGTCTGTTCTATATTAAAATATAGAATCAATGTTTTATTTTAAATTTATCAAATGTATCTAGTTGAGAATAATTTATACCTATTTTTACAAATATATTAAAACTAATTTGTATGATTTTAATTTCTAAAACTGAATCTATATACACATGTTAAAATATCTATCTTATAAAAGCAATAAAAAAATTTAGATTTTTTTGCAGTTAAATTTGCTAAGAAAACATTTTGAAAATCATAACAATGAACAATTTCCTAATTTGTTTTTTCTAAAATTGGAAATTATTTTTTAAAATAAAATCTTAATGAATATTGTCTGTGTTTTATATTAAAATAATGTATCAATGTTTTATTTTAAATTTATCAAATGTATCTAGAGTAGAAAGGTTTTGTAAATAAATTTATACCTATTGTTACAGATATATTGAAACTAATTGAATTTGTAGGATTTTAATTTCTAAAACTGAATCTGTGCACGCATGTTAAAATATATATCTCACAGAAGCAATAAAAAATTTAGATTTTTGCAATTAAATTTCCAGTGTAAAACTTGTTAAGAAAACATTAGGAAAATCAACCTGCTAATTTATTTTTTCTAAAACTGGGAATTATTTTTTAAAAATCTTAATATTGTCATTTATTTGATTTTTCATATCAGTGAAAAAAATTAAAGCCAATCTATAAAACTGAAATTATTGAAAGTTAATTTTGTGTCCTGCAATGAAAACTTGAAAATACCGAAATGTCCTATAGTGAAAAAATATTAGATATTGGGTAAAATACATTTCATACTAATTTCACTTACATAACTGTACTATATAAATTATTACATTTTGAATTTATTTATAAGTATTAAAATATCCTTTAACACAAATATTTTTATCATTTAAAACACTTATAAATATATTAATATTTAAAATAAGTTTTCCTAAATATTGTCAGGCTTATCAAAAATACACTATTGTTAAATTATTTTTAACGATAGTGTATTTTTTATATTTAAGCCGGAAAAACAGCATAGGTAGACGAGTAGAATACAAAATTGAATGGCAAATATCATCGATGCTTTCACTCCCTATTCATCGAATTTTAAAAAAGTCATCGGGCCATATGCCATAAACTCATCACACCGTGCACTTCAACTGAACGGGCGGTGACACCGCAGCCGCTCTCTGGCCGAGGTGACAAAAGGTCCACTGTTCCATGCACTTTTGCCGCACAGGGGCCGCTGAGTTTCCATCGGTTCAAGTCGTTAACCCAATCACCACCCCAGTGTTGAATTGCTACTAGGGCCATCTGTTGGTCGCCAACAGAGCTATTTTTTTTTCATTGCCACACAAAACCCGGTTTCTTTTCCATCCGTTTGGTGCAAACCGCATCTTTGTATCGTGATTCGTTTTCGAATTATTCAGTTTTAAAGTTCGTCCTGACTTTTGGATCACCCTGTATATTAAAGAATTATAATAATAATTTTATAATATAAGTAAATGTTTAGGTTTCTTGTCTTGAAAGACACACCAATATACATATATATACCAATGTATTTGTTTCTTAACAAAAATATTAAAAACAATTTTATTGCTCCGAAATAATCCATCTTATTAATGTTTTATTCTATTAAAAATTTAAAATACAATAATTTTTTTCAGCTTGTTTACAATGATATATAAATATTTTTCATTCGGAATAATTATTCAAATTAATAAGTCAAAATTAATATTATTATAAATTTAAGTTAAAATATGAACTACTATAAATATACTATTTTAAATATAATAAGTAAAATTACTTTTTTTAATATCACTTAGTTTCAAACTTAGGAAACTCTTAAGCCCGCCACACACGATACGATTTTTCCATAGGATTTGTTGGACGTGAACAAGTTGTACCGTCTGTGGTGAAGTTGGACAGGTTCAAGAAAATTCAAACAAGTTCTGATTTTTCTTCCAATATGGGGGTTACAGGAAGTAAATAATTGCTTCCTGTTGTCGCGTGTCTTCTCCCACAGGGCTACAAATTGCTTCTTGGCGACACTTGGGAAAATTTTTGAAACTTCTCATTTACTGAAACTTAGATTTCTGTTATACAACACCTTACAATCATTAGATTCACTTTTTAAAAATGTCCATGAAGCATATATTGCAAGAATTCATTGAAGTATATAGAGATGAGCCTTGTTTGTGGCAAGTAATGAGTAATGATTATACGAATAAAATAAAGAAAAAGTTAGAGCGTACGAAAAATTATTGAAAATATATTAAAAAAAATAGATAAAAATGCTTCAATTATTGTGTATTTATAATTTTTATGGAGATACACATATAAATTTAAGGGATCTCGCGTCTTCAAGCACAAATAACTTTTTACACATGTTATTAAGATGCCATTTTTACCCTTTAAATATATTGACCATTTTATAATTTCCCAGAATTTGATTAGATATATTTATGTGTATTTATATAGTATTCATAATACATTTATACAGTTGCAAAATATATTTAATGTGTTAAGTACTAATTTCTTGATATATAATAATAAAACTAACAAATTAATTAGCACTTTTATTAGTATCCATATCTTATATTTTCTAAACATAAACTTTTAAAAGTTAAGTACTTTATTTAGGTTTAATCAAAGCGTCTTGCCATAGTAGTTTTTTGCCCATTTCTTTTTCTTATTGTTTGTTTGCTTTTCACCATCATCACAGTCCAAAGCAACAGCCAATATTACTTCTGTGCATAATTTGCTCATGTTATATGATAATATTTAATGGCAGAAATCACAAGCAGACAAATGAGTACAACAATAAATACGTCAAGTCAGAAAAAGTGACTGAACAACAAATTATTGAAATTTTTGGCGATTTTTGATTTCCATTTACATACTAGCGGATAGGGGAAGTAAATTTTTCTTCGATAGACCAAGTCCTCGGCTGTTGAATTCATTCTTGCCACCCCCGTTAGTTTTAAATACCGCGCAGGCGTATGGAATTCAGATTTGTTTCCGCCATTTTCTATTTCATTCGCCTGTCAGCGTCGGTGAGTAACATTTGTGTAAATAATGTGAATTTTTTTATATTCAAGAGTTACAGCTCTTAAGTTAATTATTTGATAATATATGTGTTAGTTATTGAGTTATAAAATATGTTAATAATTTTAATAATTTTCTTTTAATTAAAAAGCGTTTTTTTTTACACAATCGAACAAAGATCATTTCAAAGATTTACTGGTTTGGTATCACCGTATGCGTTTACTTAAAATTTATTTGTATGTATCTAACCATTGTATGCATAACGTGTATTATATTTTAATTCAATGCTTATTTTAAACTCCAATTTTGTATCGCAAATTGACATCAATTTTGTTATTTATTCAGTGTTCATGTGTGGTTTTTATAATTATAAGATATTGCAATTTTAAAATAACTTTCTATATTATACTTTTAATATAATTTTCTATGTGTTTTATTATTTTCATTAAAAAGTTTTAAAAGTTTTAAGTTTAGTTAAAAAGTATCTTTATACCGAAAATTGACATCGGTTTTATCGTATGTTGTATGATTTTTAATTATTGATTTATAAAATAATGAATTTTTCCAAATAGTTAATTTTTATACATGTGTCTAATTTTTATTATTATATAGCCCTTTCTTCCCCCAAATAAAAAACATCTAAAAAATAGTGTTGTGATGGTGCAAGGTCAAGTAAGTAAGGAGAATAGCATAAACTTAGCTTATCAATTTGCTGTGTGGTGTTCCTAGTACAACATGCGACCTCACAGTATTGTCCAAAAAATGTACACCTTATAGGTTAACCAGGGCTGGTCCTTCTGTTGCAAACCTTGTTTACATGTTCGAATTACTGCGAGTACAGGTCAGCTGTGACCATTTATCCCTTTTGTAGCAGCTCATAGTGAACCACTTGAATGGCTAATACACCTGATAATACTGTCATCACGATATGTCTCCTGACCTGAATTTGTGAAACAATGCCTCATTATTTTCATTCACTCACTATCTTCCAAAAAATTTTCTGGCCACCTGGAATTTTGGTAATCCTTTTGATCAAAGTCTGCTGCTACCACATTTAATTTTAGTTCAACCATTTTATGTTGTGTGTTTCCTCATCAGCATTCTCTTTGAAATACTTTTGTGATTTCTGCTGCATGGGGAATGTCTGAGGTGAGTACAAGAATGTTTGGAAAGGATGGTGTTATGTGGTATGATGAGAATGTATATTTAAGGTGTTTGTATGGATTGGATGAAACGAAGGAGAAATTGGAATTCGGTATGAAAGCTGGTTTAATGTTGATAGATATGAGTATTGTAAGTGGTAAGGATATGAAATTGGTTAATTGGAAAGATAAGCGATGAATACGAATGGAGGTTGTAAATCTAAAATGAAAGGACATTAAAAATAGTGTGAGAAAGGGTTCCTTTTTTTAATTGAGCAAATTGATGATGAATGAAAATTTATTTTAGGTTTATATGTGGGTGAATGAGAGTAAGACTGACTAATATGAAAGAGAGTAAATGTTCTTCTAAGACTGTTCATTTTCAGACTTCTTGCTGTAAGGTTCATATGGAAGAAATAATTGAAAGCAGCATTAAATTGGGTCAAGACAGTGTTTATTGTTGAGATAGATGAGAATAAATTTGAGGTAAACGTAAATCTAATCAGGTAAAATGTGTAGAAGGTAAATGGTTTATGAAAGTTGTAGATGATAGAATGTCTGTTTTTGTTGAGTATGATTAGAGAGTTTATTCTTCTGAGTTCGGCAGTAATTTCAGACTGCTGGAAGAGTAGTCTTGCCTCTCTAATGAAGCCTTTGTACATCTGAAGGTAAATCAAAGTCTGACTTTTAAGAATCCGGACAGGTGCCCACACTAATACAATTGAAGGAACGTGGGGGGCAGGGAAACGTGATATGGCAGTGTCAAAAGCTAAAAATGGACTTGATTACAATATAGCTGAATGTGTGTGACGCAAGAAAAATAAGTATATGTGCAACTAATATATGGCTTTTAATATTCCGTGTATACCCTACACAAATAACTGATGCAAAGAAGTAGAGCAGGAGGTGACAACAGTAAACAGGAGATATGTATGTTTATTGTTCACTATTTATTTATTTAATTAATAATAAATTAAATGGGCATAAAATGAATTTCACATGAATATTTGCCGATGTAAATTCATTAATATAAAATTTAATCAAATAATTTTTTGGTAATATATCGACTATATAATTTTACAATTGATGTTTAAAATCTATACATCTGCATATTTTGTTAATTTTGTAAAATTACACCAGTAAAATTAACTGAGCATAGTATGAGATATAAATGTATCAAATACTTGTTAAAGTAATCTGGAAGATTACGATTTCAGTGATTTTGCTGCAGCCAAATTTTTGCAAGATTTTAAAAAAATTGCTAAGTGTGACTACAACAAATTTTTACTGCTCTTATACAACTGATATTCCTACTCTTTGTAAAAACAACAAAGCTGTACAGGTTTGGCGCAATCTCTAATATTCGTGCCAAGCGCTCCACATTTCTGTCGCCGACCTAGATTATGCCACTATGCACAATATTTGGTTACCAATGCTGATCACGTTGAAACTTCAACTTTGAAATTGCGCACTTTCTCAAATTCCAAAAATCAAAATTTGATTATAATTTAATAGTATAGAAGTATTAAAATTATAATAACTAGAGAAAAATTTATTGAAACTTGAATTTTAATATACTGTGCAATTACTCTCACCTTAAAAAAACTTCAGTGTGGTGTTACCTAGTACAGTGACAACCAGCAATAAAGCTAAATTTCTAACATTAACAAATTTCATTTTTTTAAACTTGATATTTGTCAGCCTGTACTACTTTTTAAGTATCTGTGGGCAGATGTCATTTTACCAATACCCACCATTAGGCTAATTGCCAAAATAATCACCATGATAAACAGAGCAGCAAATATTAAATTTTAATGCAGTTAAAGAAATGCTAGCTATTAGTTTAAATACCTATAAAGTATTTCGTTCTATTAATAGAACCTTAAATAAATAAGAAACTAATAACATCCCAATAATTAGGCTTGCTTAAAAATAGTAAGTTAATAATTCAATTATGAATATAGAAGTGCAAGATCGGCAAAGCAAAATTTTAAGTGTGTCAGTAATAAATGGTATAGGAGTATGCCGGTAAGGCATAGCAGAAAAAGTAATGCACAAGTATTTTAAATGAAGGATAAATATGGGGATAAGAAAAATTAAATAGAACTGTACTAGACTAAAACTTAAAAGCAATGAATATATAGATTTAAGTTTGTATTAGGGTAACAGTTGCACACAAAACAAATTTTGTGCATGTCATACAATCACCTTGAGTCATAAAATGAAAATCTCGTCATGAAAAAAACTCCGAACCGTTAAGCCAGTTTATCACACGCTTGGCGCATTTTACCCTGTGTACAGTTCTCTACTCTTTAGCACTACTCTTAACTGGCCGATGTCTCACACAAATCAAACACTAATTTGCATGCTTATTCTTTCTTTATTCAATGACTGTTAAAATGGCAAGAACTTTCTTGTTTACTCTATACTTTTATCTTCACTTAAATGAAATGCCTTAACATGTGTGCAAAAAGATTTTCACAGCCTACTACATTAAAATGTTTTTTGCAATTGTATGATGTAACATGATTAGGTACATGTGCAATGTGTAGAATCATATACCCCTTGGTTTGGCAAAAAATATATCTTGGTGATAAAATTTAATTTCTGGCAAACCTATCTTTGTATAGCTTTTCTGTTGTGGCCATCTTGTTAGTTCCATTTTGGTGTCAAAAAATAGCTAAAGAATCTAGGAATGCCTTATTGTAAAATTTTAACAGATTTTTTTATTTAAAATTTCCACTTAATTCTAGCTTACGTAACATGATGGATTTCGCGAGCTTTTCGACATTTAGGGTTGTAATAAAGTTGCCAATATGGGTTTCACCCTGAGTCAGTGTGGGTGCCAATATGCCAAATCTATAATTACTATGTCAGCATGTATTCCTTCAGCAATTCCATAATATTTTAAAGCTATATTTTTACTTTTTGTTTGGTCACCCATTAAAAGATCTGTTGCTGGTCAATTTGTTTCATACCTCAAAGTATGTAGGGCAGAGAAAGCATAAAAAAATGTCTTTGAAGTGATTAAAATTGTTTATTCTCCAACCAGGTGCAATGATTGCAAAAGCAGTGAAAATTAGGTGAATTATTTTGTTTGTTATTAAAATTAAATTCAGAGTGGTAATAAACTCTAATTTTTATATTACTGTATGTGTACATAAGTAAAATATATCATTAAGTTTTATTGCATGTTTCATGTAAGTGATAGATTGTGCCAAACTATAATTTTTTTCAGGTAGGTGCCACTACCAATGATATTAAAAATCGAGATTTATTAAAAAAAACTGTATTTAGTTATTAGAATTTTGATATTTCTATAGTATGTAATTATAATGAAAGATTATAATTTATATAAGAATTATAATTTATATTTAGAATTCGAAATAGAACGCGATTCCTATATAAAACTCTCATAAGACCAGTATTAACATGCATCTGAAACTTGGTTTGAATGTTAGTACAAAAACTGAATATCCAAGGCTAAGGAACTGCTACTTTTATATTTATTAAGACTGTAAATGAACAGATGCGTATTCCCAATGATAAAGAGGCATGCTTTTACTGAATCTCATTTAGTAATAATGTCTTGGTGAGAAATTGCATGAGCTAGCTATACATTTTAAAATAGCTATCTATGTAGTATTCTTTCCAGGTTTAACACTAAAATGAAAAATAAATTCGTTTTTGAAAAACTTTACATACCTAAGTATTAAATTTTAACCTTATAAGTGAAGAGCATGAATATATATATTTAAAAATTTAGATTTATTATAAATACCTACTTAGTATTATTATATGCAATATAGTTTTAATGTTTTTTCTTTTGGTTGATTTAAAAAAATGTAAATATTATGACTTAGTACAGATAATATTTATTCACCATTAGTCCATTCAGGTTGAATATGCAAAAATAAAATAACAATATTATCAGCATTGTTAAATTTGTATTTTTAAGTGTTATAAATACTTTTATGAAAATTAAAGAATGTTTCAATCAAAAATATTAAGATAATGCAGCAGTTTTTAAATACACAATTCCAGCATAATCTATTTGTTTATTTACATCTGTAAACAGTTATCGGTTCCAGTTAAGCTGGTTCTTTCTTCAATTATAACTTAAGATTGAGAAATAAAATGGAGTTACTGTTAAAATGCATTTATATAAAGTTTCTAGGCAGCATTATTTAAAAATTATTTAATTAATGCAAGACTGCGATAAATCATGCATTTTTAAATGCAAACAATTTACATTTTAATCAGATGTAAACGAATATTCTGAACCCATATTTTAACTGGAACTGACATCGGAACAATATTTGTAAACAAATTTTTCTTGATCAACTTGATTTCATGTAGTAAAATAGAGCTCTAAAAGTGTATTCTTCTATTTTATGTTATCAAAGCATTTATTTTTATTAATTCTCAATCAATTTAGCAGGTTAGTATTATTTAAAAAATGTCCGTAACGGCTAACCCCTCGGTTTTACAAAAACAATAAATTTGTGATTAATGCACAGAAATAATTCTTTAAATATTCTTGTTAGTCGCATCTTAGCGTCAAAAAATAAAAAAATCGCTAAATAATCAAGGTATATTCGATTGTAAAATTTTTCCCAATTCTGATAGTAAGTTATGAAGATTGTCGAAAAAATAGTGATTCTCCTATATACGTGTGTAATGAACAACAGATGCCATATTTTCAAGGATGCCCAATTCCGAGTTTGGTCATTTTTTTAGCGAATTTTATCTTTTTGTTGAATTGTTATCTATCTGGCAACCTGGTTTTTATTACTTTATCCTAAAGTTTTGCCTTCAGCGGTTATGGATTCAGATTCTTTATCTGTGATTGATGATACATCGAAAGTAGAACATGTTGTTTTATCAGAAGAGATCATGAAAAAAACAAAAAGTAATGAGGAAAGAAAAAAATCATTATTATCAGATTTAGCCATTCTACAGGAATGCATTATGAAAGGAACAGATGAACAACTAGCAGTTTTAGAAAGTGGTTTTAAAGATTTAAAAAATAGATATGATGCAGTATTGGTTAACAATTCTTTTCCTTTAAGTTGTGTTAGTAAGGAACCGGCAAATAAATCTATATGTCTCCAGGCTCGTTTTAATAGTACAAAAAATAGTTAGGTTTTTCACTTGGAGGTCTTTGTTAATAAACTTTTATTTGGATTATTTTTTTTAAAAGAAATTTCAGGCATGTTCATTATTAAAGTAAGTATATTTGATTCTATTTATAATTTCAGTGAAAATATGAAGTTGTATTTATTCAAGACATTTTTTTTCATTTGTTTTCTGTATATTTGTTTTTATTTTATTGATATATTCAAGTTGTGTTTTTCTAACTTTATATTTACTCAAGAATAATTTTAACTAATTTATTCTATAATTATTTTGTTCAAGAAATTAGTACATTTTTAATTGTAATTAAATGAACATATTGCATATGTTCCCAGTGTTAAAAACATGCTCTTACTAAATCTTATTTAGTAATACATGTCTTAAAGACTTGGTGAGAAATTGCATTAGCTAGCTAATCTTTAAAAATAGCTATCTATGTAGTATTCTTTCCATGTTATGTACTGGAATTTAAAATTTATAAAATTATGAATACTTAAATTTAGGCACTGTCTTTGAAAAATGTACATATTGGTACTTTTACAAATATAGTGTTCTTAGATATCATTTGCTTACTTAGACTTGACTTTTTTTAATATGTCTAGAAGATCAATACTCTTTAAAGATAGGGTACATATTTTTCGCTCTTATGTTATGCAGTCGAGAGTTGTGATATTCTTATTTGTTTGTAAATCGGTTTACATATTTAATTTGTATTTGGTTGTCATGAAATTATGAATCATGCTGCTTGAATTAACTGCTCTAAGTAATATTAAAATTTTGGTTATTTTAAGAGAAAGTTTACAAAGTATAACTGCTAATAAAATATTTTTAATCATTGATTGTTGCTATTTTTCCTAATAAAACTTACAAAAGTATGGTGCAGTTTTCATAGCTAATTAAATTTTTGAATATTTTGTATAAAATTCATTTTAGTTTAAACTAATTACATTGTTCATTTATAATTTTTCCTTCAGATTGAAAAAAATGAAAAGAAAAAGATTTTTGTTTCTATGCAATTATAATTATAGCCTAGTAATAATTTTCTAACAAACAGCACTATCACATCTTATTTCCATAATCTTAACATCAAATAAATTTACTATATACCATATGACTATTTCTATAAAGGTACACTCAATAACCATAACTGCTACTGGTAATTTTTCAATGTTTTTTTTAACTAGTTATTAGTATTGTTTAGTGATAAAAGTAAAAATTAAATTAAAAAATCTAATGTCTTTGAATTCTGATTTCACTTTTTTGTTGCAGTTTAATTACATATTTTTATTATTAATGCAACATTTCTTTGTTATTTATTAGGTATTTATTATCATATAGATTAATTTATCTGATTTCACAAGGCCTATTTTGTATTCTTGCACAATTGTATTAGCTTAGAAAAATGTAATGTCAGTAAATTTTTAAACACATTTAAACTAATTATAGGAAGCCTCTATTTAATTAGTAAAAGTTAATGTTTTTTTTGACAGAAACTGTCATAAAATGTTGCTAATTATAATTTTTTTAATGTAAGGAAACATAAAAAACTAACTACATTGAAACAAATAAAAGATAATTTATATGACAAAAATTTATTGCATTTAATGACATTTTTTGCCGAGATGGTTGTCCATATATTAATACCACATTTTTTCTACATCAAAAATCTCGAAGTCTGATACGTAGAATTTAGATATTGCATATGAAAGTAATGAAAAGGCAAGAAAGCAAGGAAATAGTTATGGATGATGTCAACATCTAGAACACAGTCCAAGTATACAGAAATCAAGTTTTTAATTTATGACTGAAACATCCTTTAAGAACTTACTCATGGCATATTTCTCATGATACAAATTTACTAAAGCAAACTTTAATTTTTTGGTAAAGTTTATTTAAAAAATACAGCTCTTTTGTACTATATATGTTGTATTTTAAAGCCTTTTTTTCTACTGATAGATTATTCAAAGGATAAGTAAGATATTTGGCTTCCTATTGTTATCTGACATAGATAAAAATTAACACTTTTTGCTGTACCTATGTATTTTAAGATTTTTTTTATTTCAACATCACTTACATTGAAAAGATTATAATGGATTTAGATCTTTGAAATTTAAATATTTTAAGAACAATAATATTGAGCTATTTGATGATATAACAAACAATGCATGAAGTAAATTTCTAATTTGACTACAATACATGTCAAAATAAGAAATACAAGCATTGTAAGTTTTATGAAAGACACTTATTTCTTCATAAAATTCCATATTGGAACAAAATTTAACACACCTAAATTCTGCAGAAATTATATATATATATATATATATATATATATATATATATATATATATATATATATATATATATATATATATATATATATATATATATATATATATACTGTCTATTTACACTTTCAATATGATGAAATTATTTAATTCATTATCCATTTCTCATTTATATTTTATAAAATGTTACTAGAAATAAAAGTATTTGAATTCAAAATTTTAAATAAATGCATTTATTAATTGAAAAAATCTTTTTACGAGTTTAAGTAGTTCAATATTTATTGCATCTCTTAAAATGTGATTGTAGAAAATTATAACTGTTGGGAATATTAAATGTAAATACATACACATTTAGTATTTATAATTGCTTTTCAGAAATTTATTGGTCATAAGTAAAGTTATGCTTCATTACTGTTTATAAAAGTAAATTATTAATAATTAAAATTCTTGCCATTCAAGCAAATAATAATTGAAGTTTGACAATTGTATAATTCACTAAAGGACTTTAAAAATAAGCCTGTTGTATTGAAGATATTTTTCGTTTTAAAGCCATCTTATATAAATTTGCAAAGTTTACACAACTTTAAAAACCATAAATTGCACTCCCCAGATGGTTGTAATACTGTATATATTCCGCCAGTCGGTTGTGCACATAAAATTTAGAAGGATATTCAGCAATTTGTATACATCCGCGCCAGTCGGTTGTCCACACGTTAAGGATTTAGGGGGTGACAAGAATGAATTCAATAGCCGAGGACTTGGTCTATCGAAGAAAACTTTACTTCCCCTATCCGCTAGTCATTTACATGGCACACATTTTAAGCCAAAAGCAATAAATGCTGAAAAATGGCACCCTTAAAAATAACTTCCCACTCCAGATGTGCCTCCCCTTCTGTGGTCAGCAGAGTTTGAGGGGACTGTGTGCTTAATTACTTCCTACCCCTTCCAACAAATCCTATGGAAAAATTGTATCGTGTGTGGCGGGCTTTATTGCTTAACTCAGAACCTTTTTGAAGAATTTTGGAAAATAATTTATATTAGCTATTTTCATGATTAGAAAATGCATCTACCGCGGAGCGGGAATAAGATATTTCCCCTTTTCAAACAAGATGGGTGTCATTTTCTTCCCCGAATATTGAAGATTATATGGTGATTGATTACTCTTCTTTTGAGGACCAACTCCCGTGCAAAGTGTGCCCCTTAGTTTTTAGGGAAAAGTGGTTTGATTTTCCAGAAATATTAAGCTTATCCGATAAACAATTTTTGTTTCCAAACATAAGATTTGGAAAAGTAAATAAAATTTTCAATGAAATCTTTGCTAAGAGATTTAATTTTTAACAACTAAATCTAATTAAAATATTTATAGACATTTTTTAGTTCATCAATTCCATCTAAAATATTTGCTTCAGTAAAAAATTTTATAGTTCATTGTATAATTTTTTTTTTATTTTATTTGATTATAAGCTCATTTTGAGTTTGGCTTCAGAATAAATGTGAAATAATCAAATGCTGAAATTGGACATACATTTATTTATTCAAGAAAAATTTTCTGAAATCAATTCAGTCTTAATTTTAATCCTGAATTCTTTAAAGTTGTCAGTATAATAAAAAATCTGATCTTTCACCGCACCGATAATAGCCAACATACAATTTTTTTAAAAAAATTCAATAGAATTATAGTTTTTACGAGCTGTATCATACAAATGCACAAAACATACTTTATACACATACATATATATATATATATATATATATATATATATATATATATGTGTGTGCTTATGTTCTATAGTATTTTTTAATATTAAATGTAAGTTGTATAAATATTAAATAAGAGAAATCTTATAAAAATAAAATATAGTTTCTCAGGGTTAAAGAAATACAAATTAGCTATAAATTATTCATAAAAATGTGTGTGAAATGGTTTCCGAACTACTATAACATCATTGTCCAAGATAAGAATCAAACTCATGAACATTTGAAACAAAGACTAGAGCGCCGGTAGTGTTTGCTTATGAAATCTTGTGTGAACTACTTTTAATAACACAATAAATGGCATTAAAATTTATAATTAATTATTGACAGATTAAATGTTCATACTTTTTGTGAATGTGTGTGAATCATCACTTCAATACTTCAGTAATATTGGATGGATAGCTTAAAAATTATTAACTCTTTTTATAATTAAAGTCCTTAAGCGATTACATTAATAAAATTTTGGTAATGTGTATCTTTTATTTATAAGATTTCAGTTCTTCTAATTAAGAATAGGATAATTTTTGTGTAAAATCCTTGATTTCCTCCTGGAATATTAATTTATGAATTAATAATATGAATATTAATCATAATAAATAAAAAGCTTAACTAAAAATAAAAGCATAACTTAAAGCTTAACTAGCATATAATATACAGGAAAATCTCATAAGATTACAATGCAAATAAAATAACAAAATAATGAAGTACCTACTTTAAAATAATCTGAATTATATAGATATTTTTAAACAAATTAAACTTTTAAATCGTGTTATACTTTTAAATACAACTTTTTTACTTAGGTTATACTTTTTTTCACTTAAGTATATAAATTTAATAAAATCAGAAATTTCAGCTAAGGAATGTCAACTTATTTTTAGTGTTTACTAAGACTATTTCTTAAGATTTTGAAGTATTTCTTAGTTAAAGTTAGAAATTTTTTATTCTGAATTATTTACCCATGGTTTTACATAATGACAGCGCGTTCAAATGTTCATGGGTTCGAATCCCACCTCGGGCTTGTTTGTAAGTAGTGATTAGGAATCCACTTTAAACTTTTGCTCAGGCTAATAAACCTTCGTGAAACGCGACTGTCGGGAGACAGACATTTACACAATGGTGCATTTTTTTGGTCAATAATTTTATAACATTCAAAAACATTTCTAATTTTTAATGATTTACAATGCAGAATAATGATTATGCCTGATTTCTTTCAAATTAAAATATGTTTTTATACATAAAATAAAGTGATTACTATAAATTAATTCTCAATAAACATTTAATGAGCACTTAAACATTAAAAATTGTTGTAAATAATATAATGCAAGTAATCGCAAAGAAACACAAAGTAAGTCTATTATCGTCTGTAAAACTGTAGTCTTCTAAGACGTCCGCAATTGTCTGCTCTTACAAATCGTCTGCTGCGCTGCCTTCTGATTGGTGGTTGTGTTCAAGCCGTCCAAAATCTATAAATACACCATGTTCTGTTCTATTAGTTTAGTATGTGTATAATTTCTTTCTTTGTAACTTGCTTCATTAAATATTCTTTTTGCGATTCATGGACTCTTGTTCGTTTAACGAATTTCAACAGCAGAGCGTGGTTTTCACTGTCATAAATTGAAAGCAGTTTCTAGTTTTAATTTATTGCTTGATAAAATAAATTTATCAATAAGCAATGGCTTCGTTGCATGGTTTGTATGGAGTAAATCCATTTGATGGAAAGAACTTTCCTGTTTGGCGGCGACGAGTGGAAGCTGTTTTGTCTGCGGAAGAACTGGAAACATACTTAGTTAAGGAGCCCGATGTGAATAAGGAAGCAGAAGTCGTTAAAGGAAAGAAAGCTTACGCATTACTCATGTCACTCTTAAGTGATCAAGTGCTCGTATCAATGAGTGGTGAAAATACGGCGAAGGAATTATGGGAGAAACTTCATGCTGTTTATGAAAGCAAAGGAGCGGTAAACCAAATACTAACTAGAAAACGTCTTGCTACACTTAAGAAAAACAGAGGTGTTCCAATGCGCCAGCACATAGAGGAAGTTTCAAAACTTGTCGCCGATTTACGAATGTCTGGAGCGGAGGTTAGTGATATTGATACTGTCGTCTATATTTTGATGTCTCTCCCTCCAGAATTCGAAAATGTTAAGGTTGCATTAGAGAATCAACCGAGTGAGAATTTATCGTTAGATTTTGTAACTCAGCGTTTAATAGACTCTGAAGCTCTTTTGAATGATTCGAGAAATAAAACAAGTATTCGTTTTATGAAACAAAATGTGGATACTGCGGCTTTTTCTACGAGAAAAGAACTCACATGTTTTCATTGTAAAAAGAAAGGACATACTGCTAAGTTCTGTAAAAAGAAAACGTGCTATAATTGTGGTCGTGTTGGTCATTTTAAAAAGGAATGTAAATTCAAATCTGAATCTAAGACTGATGAAAAATATTCTTCTGCTCTATCTTTTGCTGCTGGCAATTTGACTTTCGGAAGTCCGAAAAAGTTCATTATTGATTCCGGGGCAACATCCCATATGTGCTCTCAGAAAGACTGGTTTTCATTCATTAAACCGTCATCAGGAACTATTCGATGTGCATCCCGCGCCACTGCACTGGAAGTGAAAGGTATTGGAAGTGTAAAAGGCAAAACATCTAATGGAATTGATATAACTTTAGAAAATGTCCTTTTTGTTCCTGAACTCAATGGAGAAGTAATTTCTGTAAAGAATATTGAATTAGGTGGATATAGTGTTATCTTTAGAAATAAAAAAGTGTTCATCGAAAATGAGAAAGAAAACATTTGTTTGGGTTATCGTGATGATAGTGGACAATATATTTGTGATTTTGTTCCAAATTGTGAAATTTCCCTCACTGCGAAAGAAAATGACTTGGATTTATGGCACAGAAGACTTGGACATTCCTCTAATAAAGCCTTAAAAGAACTTGGATTGCCTACCTTTGATAAATTTTGTGAAGTGTGTACTTTTTCCAAACAAAGTGCTTCTCCTATAGGAAAAGGTCCCAGACGAAGGGCATCCGAAACTATGACATTGATTCACACAGATGTTTGTGGCCCTATTGATCCGCCTATGGCTACAGGTGAGCGTTATTTTATGACATTAATTAATGATTATTCACGTTTTATGGAAGTTCGTTTGCTGAAAAGAAAAAGTGATGTTGTGAATGAGTTAAGATGCTTTTTAAAAGCAAATCCTTCAGTACGGAAAATTAGGTGCGACAATGCAAAAGAATATGTTTGTGGTGAACTCATCAAATGTGCTACTAAATTTGGTGTTACAATAGATCCAGTTCCTCCGTACACTGCACCTTTAAATGGAGTTGCTGAGCGTGCCAATCGTACATTGTTAGAAAAAGGGCGAGCTTTAATATTTGAAGCAAAACTTAGCAAGAAATTTTGGGGATTTGCAATTTTAACTGCTGCATACCTAAGAAATAGAATTCCTAGTAGATCCATAGAAAACTGTACTCCTTATAAATTGAAATATGGTAAAGATTCCGATCTTCAAAACATTCGAGTATTTGGATGCGATGCATACGTGTTGGTTCCTCCTTCTCAAAGGAAGAAGTTAGATAAGAAGTCAAACAGAATGATATTTGTGGGATATTCGACTATGGGATATCGTTTAATGGATCCAGATTCAAAGAGAATAGTGATATCAAGGAACGTTGTATTTAACGAAGAAAGAAAAATGGATTTAGAAGATAAAAATATTCTGAATGTGGATTCCATTATTTCGGAAAATGAAGATGATTTTGAAGAAATTGGTGGTGAAGAAAATATTACTGAAACAATTACTACAGAAGAAATTTTGGAAAGACCACAAAGGCAAAAGAAACCACCAGTTAAATATCCTGAACCAGAAGTTTATGAAGCAATGGTAATTTTTGAAGATTCGTTGTCGTTTAAAGATTTATCTGCACTGCCAGAGGAAGAACAGAATCTTTGGAAGAAAGCAATGGATGAAGAAATGCAGTCCATGGAAAAGAACGAAGTTTGGTGTCTTGAAGAATTACCACATGGGAAACGTGCAATTTCATGCAAATGGGTTCTACGCGAAAAACGAGATGGAAAATATAAGGCTCGACTTGTTGCTCGTGGTTTTATGCAAAGAGAAGGAGTGGATTATGATAAAACATTTTCACCAGTTATCAGTATTCCTGCATTACGCATAGTGTTTACTATTATTCTTCAAGAAAATTTAAAAGTTTATTCACTGGATGTTAAAACTGCATTTCTGAATGGTGAATTAAAAGAAATTATTTACATGGATCAACCAGAAGGATATGATGATAATAGTGGCAGGAAGTGCCGGTTAAAGAAAAGCTTATACGGACTTAAGCAGTCACCTCGTCAATGGTATGTAAAATTTTTAAATTTCATTATCAAATTAAACTTTAAACCATTAAATAGTGAACAATGCATTTTTATTCGTCAGTCAAAAGGTGGAAGAATACTAATGGCACTTTATGTGGACGATTTATTAATTGCGGGTACTGATGATAGTGAAATCAAAATTATAATTGGATTATTATCAAAAGAATTTGAAATGTCTAAATCTGGAACAGTTTCTGAATTTTTAGGAATTAAAATTACATTTACACCTGAAGGACTGTATCTAGATCAAGAAACATATATTTTGAATTTATTAAACAAATTTAAAATGTTTGATGCTAAAATAGTCTCTACTCCCATGGAAGTAGGAGCAACAGCAGCTGATTTCGAGAAAGGAAAAGCTTTTTGTGGACCCTACCGAGAACTAATAGGATCTTTAATTTATTTAGCATATACATCTCGTCCAGATATCCTTTATGCTGTAAACTGTTTGAGTCAACTTCAAGAACACCCTACTGATAGTGCTTGGAGTGCATTGAAAAGAATTTTGAGATATCTGAAAGGTACTTCAACTTTAAAACTGGAATATAAAATGTGTGTGGATAAAAATTCATGCTTAAATATCTACGCAGATGCTAACTGGGGTGCAAACCCAAATGACAGAAAATCCATTTCTGGTAACATAATTATGTTTAATAATTGTCCAATATCTTGGTCTTGTCGAAAACAAAATTGTATTGCTTTATCTTCTACAGAAGCAGAAATTATTGCCCTAAGTAAAGCCATTCAAGATGCATTGTGGTTGAAAAACATTATTTTGGAATTAACTGATATTAAAGAAATCATGATTTTTGAAGATAATCAATCTTGTATTAAGTGTGTAACAAAGGAAAACAACAAAGGTCGATTAAAACATATAGACATTAAATTAAAATTTATTCAACATATCTTGAATTATCATGATATAAAAGTTTACTATATTTCATCTAACCTACAAATTGCTGATATGTTTACAAAATCTTTATCTAAGTTTAAATTAAAAGAACTTTTACCTGGATTAAAATTGTATTAGATTATATCATGTTAATGTAAATATTGTGTGGATGGCTTGAACGTTTCTAATTTCTTAATGTATACTTATTTTTATTGATTTATATGATTTTATTGTGCATGTTTCTTTGTGATTAAGGGCGAGTGTTGTAAATAATATAATGCAAGTAATCGCAAAGAAACACAAAGTAAGTCTATTATCGTCTGTAAAACTGTAGTCTTCTAAGACGTCCGCAATTGTCTGCTCTTACAAATCGTCTGCTGCGCTGCCTTCTGATTGGTGGTTGTGTTCAAGCCGTCCAAAATCTATAAATACACCATGTTCTGTTCTATTAGTTTAATATGTGTATAATTTCTTTCTTTGTAACTTGCTTCATTAAATATTCTTTTTGCGATTCATGGACTCTTGTTCGTTTAACGAATTTCAACAAAAATAAATAATCTTTTAATGTTCGAAAAAAGAATTTTTCAACATAAAATGCCAATATAAAAGCAAGGTATTAGAAAATGAAGGTATAACTTCTGATGATGTCAACACATATGAATCATTTTTAAGCAATGAAATTGGCATGAAGATTTTTAGTTTATTTAATTAGTTTTGGAATTTTTTTTCAGACTCCTTTTTTTCGGGTTCCTTCCTTTACATGTTAAGAAAGGAATCTAAGTCTATTAACTTAATCAGCAAATGAAATGAAACCAATACAATTTTTTTATGAAACTTTATGTAATTTTTTCCCCTTTAAAATGAAGGTTTATATTGTTTTGACTCACGATCATCCAGATTTAGATTGTTGAAGCTATACTAATAGAATGTAATTATATGTTTAAGTAACTATCTGTATCCTTATATTGTAATTTTTTCTTTGGTTGTATTGAATATAGACTGCATCGTTGCTTAAGAAGCTGATAATTTAGACACTTTTCTTAAGCATTCTAATCCTGAAATACTGCCCATTAACCTGACAAAATGGACGATAATAGAATTCCAGTCCCCTATTTTTATGTCTTCTAATAGAAATTGCTGTGAGTAAACTATGATATAACTTAATATTTGTAATAAAAGTGTGATTATAAATGTAATTTATTAAGGAATTGGATATACGAAATACTTGGCACACATTCATTTTATTCGAAACAAAATTTTTTGTGTGTTATAGGTGCTTTTTATTTATTATTAAAAAAATGCATTTATATAATAATTAATCACATCCAGAGAGAGAGAGCGGTCCTAATGATGAATTTATCAGTCGAAACAATATTAACTGGATATAATTTAAATAGATTATGTTTATTTGCTTAATCAATATCACAATTTTTCACAGTCATGTAACTTGACTGGGTTAATCTGTAAAAAAAAATTAGCTAACTGCATTTACTAAGTTAAATTTATATCTCAAATAGATGAAATTGGAACTGATCAGTATAATATTTGAATAGTTTTATCAAAAAAAACTTAATTAAATAAATAGTAGTGCAAAATAATGTTATAATTCCACAAATCTTAAGCAGATATACAACTTAAAAAAAAATCAAGATGAAACATTAAATATGATTTCTAAAAAGTTTTTAATTTTCGGCGATTTCCATAGTCTTTTACAATCGTTATCGAGATTTATCTTTTTTATATTCATAATATCTTATTAACATAAATATAGTAATATTTGATTAATTTATTTACCAAAAATTTTGTACAATCTGTCCCTTTACATAATTTTTCGTAAAACAGGAGATTCAATTCATTATTCAGTTGATCAAATCAGTAGATCAAACATATAGTTTTAATTCTAATCTATCAATACCAATTTTTCATGCAAAGTTTTTTGTTATCTTGTTCATTTAATTTTAATTGCTGAGCTAAAGTCGAAGATTTGTAAAGCATATTCATTTCTTTAGCAATGAAATATGAAATATCCACCGATAAAACAAATAAAATTTATTACTCAGTATTTTATTCATGCAGCAATACTTGAATTCTTTGTAAATTGAAAAAAAGTGTTTGTTATTTGCATTAGCATTACGTCCCAACAAAGTTAAATGACTTTGGTGAATCAATACCTGTATTGTTATTAAGAAAATATCATTTAATTCACATTTATCATAGAAAATCAGCACTGTTATTTGCAAATTTTATTTTTGAATAATTTATTAGTTTTCTGATTTATTCACAAGTTAACTCCTCAAATTATGGAGCCAATACAAAAAAATTCATTTCGTTAAAAAAATTAAACATAATGTAAAATATTTGTCGAAATAAAGTCAAAATTTGTTAAAGAAAAGCCAATGCACTTTTTTTTTTTTTTTTTTGCCAAAAATTTTTGCGTTAGTTATTTTAAATTTTACGACTTTCGGGCCCCAAAGGCGGCAATTAAATCCCCTTCAGTTGTTCGAAGGAAATCTTATGGGGCGAAATTCCAACCCTGGAAAGAGGAAAGAAATTTCTGTGCCACAGAGATGTGTTCTGAGAAATGGTACGGCATTTTCACTGCCAGAAGGAGAACCATGTAACGCCGGATGTTTGAAGGAAAGAAACACCATTGGGGGTCAGTCTTTTACTGGACACATTTAGACAAGAGGCGCCTTTTAATGAGGAAAATGTTTACAGTTGAAGTTTCTCACGTGCATGTGAAGACAAAGATGGGACAACCGGAGCCCCCCTTTACCCCGGCTGATGCGCTGCATATCCGGTGTCCAATTTATCTTCCTATTTTGCTTCTTGCCATTAAAAATTATTATTAAGTTTTTAATGAAATCAATGCGTTTATATTACTCTTGAGAAATTATGATCTAAAAATTAATATGTTCAGCCTATATATTTTAATATTGACGGTACGGCAGTATAATATTTGAATACTGCTAAATTCAAAATGCTTTAAATGCATTTTAGTTTTTTCATGTTATCAGAATCAAATAACAGGCTTAATAAACTGTGATAAGTGATCAGTTAAAAATTCTATGTATTATTTGCTTAATTAGTTTTTCTCGATAATTAAATTACAACATAGGCACTAATATACATTGTAAAATATTTTATTAATATCGAAGTTTGTAGGTTATCTATCTATCATTGATACAGAATAACCCTAGTAGCAGAGGCTGAGTGGTACTACAGTGGCCATTTACCGGTTTCATTGGTAACTCACTTGACACCGGATTTTTTCAACGGTGCGTGCCCATTAACTTACACATGACACGGCCACTGTATTTTCTACCGCCTATTCTGAACGACACCGTCGTCGGCCACTGATAGAGTGGTCGCTGGTCGTCGGCTGCAGCATTTACCAATGAGATTGAAGGAAAGTAAAATCATGCGCAGACTTATTAATAGGTCTACGCATGCGTGGCGGCCATATTTAAAATCCATTGTTTACTTTAATTTTCTCTGTATATTTATTTCCACTGGGTAGTTGTCTATTCTTAATTGTCTTACGAGGAATTATATTTTACAGAATTTTTTAGTAAGTACTATCAGTTTTTTAAATAAATAACAAGTATATATCCTTAAAATTAAATATATTTCCTGTAATTAATTATGTCACATTATTATCAAGTATTGTATTTATCATTGTATTTATGCAATTAAGTTTGAATAAACATTGCAAACAGTCTATTTTAAATGATACAAAATAACTTTATTGTGAAATTATGCTTTAATTTGTTCATTGTTTTTGAAATTTATAAATACCCAATATATCCATTAATAATCTACAATTATTATAACAATTAAAAAAATTTTAATGCATACTTGTATCGTACCGCATGGTAAAACATCCATGAAGTGTTATGTTGACAATTTTTTTTGTGTATTTTTGGTATGTGTTATTTTTAATATGAATTTTTTTGTTTTTGTTTCTAAGATTAATATTTGAAGCTTGGAAATGAACAGGTTAGAATTTTCATATAAATTAAACGATCAAAAGATTTATTCCAGACGGAATAAATTTCGTAAAATCCAATCTAATGTAGAAAGACTAATGTAAAAATCTAATGTAAAAGCTTTCATTAAACAGAGTAAAAAAATATTGTTTTGAGTGTTACTATTTTATAACTGGAGAACTAAATTGTTGATTGGGTTACTTTATCATTCTCAGCAAAATTAGTAATAGATAAAATGTCTTTGAGACCTTAAAGATGATCAAATTCTATTTTTGATAAGAAAGTATTAAGTTAAGTTTACAGAGTAAGTATAATTATCTTCATATACTTTATTTAATTCATATCTATTTTTTATAATCTTCTATAATCAAGGTGAGATTCATTGCAAGTTTACATTTAATGATAAAATTCATATCAGCTAATGAAAATGGTAGTATATAAAACTTTGGAAATAATATGCAGTAATGATTTCTTGACTTGCATTCAAAATTATAGAAATTTTTGGAAGCATCTCTCAAAATTGTAAAGAGGTATTCCATTTTTGATTTTGTAATCATTAGGGATCAACACTTCCAGTTTACTAAAACTTGAAACATGTAAAAATACTTTATTAAATATTTTAAAAATAGGTTCATTTAAAAAATATTAAATGGTTAATTAATAAATAAGATTTTTGAAACTTAATCATACTCTTCTATGTATATATATATATATATATATAATGCCTTAATAGGATTTTGCAAAAAGTTTGCATGTTACATATAAATATTGTGTTTTTCATAATTTTACCAAATATATGAGCTTCAAAGTGAATCATTGTTTTTATAGAATAAACTTTGATTAAAAGAATATAAAACAAAATTTTTTTAACAAAATGGTCAATAACAATCTATTTACAATTAAAAAACTACTTATCCTAAAAACAGAAACAGAATTTATTCATTAAATATTTTTCACATAGCTTTCAAGTTGTAGAATTCGTAGAGGAAACAGGTGATAAAAGTGTGGCAGTTGTCGCATCTAATTGGATGGATGGAAATATGTGTTACTGGCCTCCTTATAAGACGCCTAACAGAATTAGGCGTGCTATTGAAGACTTTGAAGTTCCTAATGAAAATTGGATGAAGGTCTCATGTTGTTGCTTGTCATCTTGTGGTTTGTTATTATCTTGGTTTTATTAGCTATGATTTGTTCATACTTAAGTTAGTTATATTTTGTAATTACTGTGTTCATCATAAATATTATTACAATTTTGAAAAATTCTGTGTATTTTTAAATTTCATTTAATAAGGAGATTAATAGTTTTTTTTCTTTGTAAGATGTGGATTTTTTTAAGTTTAATTTTAATATTTATAATTTTTCTTTTTAGTAATAAAGTAATAATAAATTAGTAATAGAGTAATAAATTTCTTATCCAAAAATGAAAAAAAAATTGCCAGTTTCTTTGTTTTACTTGTTGATCAATGATAAATTTTAAGGAGTAAGCCAAAGCAATATATTAATCTAAGTTATGATGCAAATTTTGTAATATATATAACAAAATAATATGCAAATATTATATTGAAGAAATATGTGTTGATCTATTTTTTGCAAAGAAAACTGTATTTAAATTTTTACTGTGATATGTTTTTTAGAAATAAATCTAGAAAGCTGATTTAGCTTTAAATTTTTCTGGAATTTTTTCAGCATAATTTAAATTTCCTAGCAATTTAAACCAATTGAAATACAAAAAAAAATAAAGTTTAAAAACATTAAGTTTCTATATAAAAATATTTGACAGGTAAATTAGCTTTAACATGGATTTGGAAACTGGAACTTCATTTGAATTTATTTTTCTGATATTTTGTTATTATTTTCAAATGACTATTTTGACTAATAAAGGTGGAACAAGTTCCAGTGATGTTATAAAAAGATTTCTGATGGAACTGATGACAAACAAGTTGTCAAAACAATACAACTGGAAGGACAGTAGAGGTGTAAAACATCCCTTTTCCACCCTTCAGAATGTTATGAATTTGATAACAGATTAGCATTTTGTTTTTAAACTTTCTAAAGCGAACTGCTTGTAGAAATAAATTTTAAAAGCAATATAGTGCAATATGAAAACATTGAATTCAAACGTTAAAGTTTATGAATTGAATTTAATCAAAATATTTCTAAATCATAATCACTGTAACAAATCATAAGAACATAATATTTCATGTTTCTGTGTAAATGCCAAGTTTACCATTGGATCAAAATGTTGATTATAGTACATAAATTAAATTTAATAAATTTATTTTTCCCCAAATTTAAATCTTAATTTTAATATTTTAACAACTTAAAATTTAATTTTTGTGATATTTCCATGTAATGTTAATAATATCAATTATAAAAATGTTAACCTTACTTTGTTTCTGATGTTACTTTATTTAACATTTATATGAGTAAAATTTGTTTATTTGTAGCTTCTACTTACCACCATGTCAGCCGTATAACAGATATGGATGTACAGCAGGACATCAAGAAATGGCTGATGTGTGCTCCAGATAGAGATGGGGAGGGGCACTTGAAATGGGCTTTGGAAAAAGCCCAGTGTAATGTTAATATGTTATAATAATAATAAAGATTTATCTTTTGTGAACATTTTGTTTTTGTGAATAAATTCATAAATATTGAAGTAGATAGTTTAACAAATATTAAAATAAAAAATGCTGTAAAATAGGGACACTTTATCTGAATATATAACTGAATTTTTAATCTTATTACAATAATGTATTTAATACACTTGTTACCAAAAATTTGTAACTCATTTCTTTTATCATTTTTAGCTCTGCAAATATTGCTTTTAGAAATGTTCTAGAATATTCATATTTAAGTCAATTTTTCAACTATTAATAGAAAATATCAATATATGTATATAAAACATTAAGCTAAGACCATAGAATCAAAGTTGTCTGTTCTATATTAAAATATAGAATCAATGTTTTATTTTAAATTTATCAAATGTATCTAGTTGAGAATAATTTATACCTATTTTTACAAATATATTAAAATTAATTGAATTTCTATGATTTTAATTTCTAAAACTGTATCTATGCACACATGTTAAAATATATATCTTATAAAAGCAATAAAAAAATTTAGATTTTTTGCAGTTAAATTTCCAAAGTTAACTTTGCTAAGAAAATATTTTGAAAATCATAACAATGAACAATTTCCTAATTTATTTTTTCTAAAATTGGAAATTATTTTTTAAAATAAAATCTTAATGAATATTGTCTGTGTTCTATATTAAAATAACGAATCAATGTTTTATTTTAAATTTATCAAATGTATCTAGTGTAGAAAGGTTCTATAAATAATTTATACCTATTGTTACAGATATATTAAAACTAATTGAATTTGTAGGATTTTAATTTCTAAAACTGAATCTATGCACGCATGTTAAAATATATATCTCACAAAAGCAATAAAAAATTTAGATATTTGCAATTAAGTTTCCAGTGTAAAACTTGTTAAGAAAACATTAGGAAAATCAACCTGCTAATTTATTTTTTCTAAAACTGGGAATTATTTAAAAAAAATCTTAATATTGTCATTTATTTGATTTTTCGTAACAGTGAAAAAAATTAAAGCAAATCTATAAAACTGAAATTATTGAAAGTTAATTTTGTGTTCTGCAATGAAAACTTGAAAATACTGAAATGTCCTATAGTGAAAAAAATATTAGATATTGGGTAAAATACATTTCATATTAATTTCACTTACATAACTGTACTATATAAATTATTACATTTTGAATTTATTTATAAGTATTAAAAAATCCTTTAACACAAATATTTTTTATCACTTAAAACACTTATAAATATATAAATATTTAAAATAAGTTTTCCTAAATATTGTCAGGCTTATCAAAAATACACTATTGTTAAATTATTTTTAACGATAGTGTATTTTTTATATTTAAGCCGGAAAACAGCACAGGTACACGAGTAGAATACAAAATTGAATGGCAAATATCATCGATGCACTCACTCCCTTTTCATCGAATTTTAAAAAAGTCATCGGGCCATACGCCATAAACTCATCACACCGTGCACTTCAACTGAACGGGCGGCGACACCGCAGCCGCTCTCTGGCCGTGGTGACAAAAGGTCCACTGTTCCACGCACTTTTGCCGCTGAGATTCCATCGGTTCAAGTCATTAACCCAATCACCACCCCAGTGTTGAATTGCTACTAGGGAATGGACTTCAGGCTCTTATCCAGAAATTCTTACATTTTTTATACACATGTTGTTTAAATTATATCTATATGATCACAAAATACTTTCACTTTCTTTTTCATGATTTTAAGCTATATAAATTCAATGTTTTTTTGAGCAACTTTATATATAGGACTGAAATTTATCAAAATATACTTTGTAATAAAAGTGTATGTCAAATTTTAGGTTGATTTTTTATTTGTTATCTATCAATGCTAATCCAATTGATCAGTGTTAAGTATGTTAGTGTTTTTCATGATACACAGTTACAAAATACTAATATATTCAACAATCATTTATATTCAATTAAGCAAATTTTTAAGCACCTCTCGTACGTTTGTTTCTATTTCTATTTTTGGTAAATTTTTGTTTCGTTTGTGTGAAGCAAATAGTTTGCAGCACACATAATAACAATGGTTGCAGCTATTCTTATATTATTATCCATTTAATATGCAGAAATTAAATAATTGAAAAGAGAAAACAAATATTAAACGGTGAAAACTTCGGAATAAAGGAATCGGAATGTAAACAAATTCTTATTGGTTTAAGATTAACATGACGTCAGATACGACATTTTAGTTACGTCACATTAAGACATCGATGAGACCCTGGATGAGACCGCATTTGGCGTCTCAATCAGATTAAAGATGGCCGTTATTTAATGGAACTGTTATTTAAGAACCGTTATCAACAAATAACCATTTAATAAATAACGCGTTCTTCAAAAATTATGTTATTAAGATAGCGTTTTTCTTTTTCTTAACTGCTGAAATCGTTCTTGTAATAATAACTTCTCAAAGTCGTTGCGGTATTGTAAAACGTTTCCACTTTATGTTATTTTGTAGCGTTAAAGCTGTTCTCGTTGTTTTGTAACGTCAAAGCTGTTTCGTTGTTTTGTAACGTTAAAGCTGTTCTCGTTGTTTTGTAGCATTAAAGCTGTGCTCGTTGTTTTGTAACGTTAAAGTCGTTATCGTTGTTTTGTAACTTCCGGAATATTAAAGCTGTTCTCGTTAATTTGTAACTTACGGAACTTTAAAGCCAATATCGTTGTTTCGCAACGAAATTTTAAGTTGTTATTACGTTGTTTTGGTTTCTAACATTGACATTGAGCTTTCTCGGGAACACATTCCAAGCTTTTGCTTGGCCTGTAGCATTGCTTAGAACAAAGAATGTATACTTTTCTGTTCCTCAGTTTGATGAAGGAAGGTAAACTGAAAAGCGGATGCATGAATAAATATATTTCATTTTAAAAGAGATTATAACATTTGTAAAAATGGGAATTTTTAAAAATACATTTTATGTTAATATCTTACGGGCATTTTATTTATTTTCAGCCTTTATTTATTATTGTATTTTGTGAATTTTAGCAATTTTTTTTATTAAGCTGAAGCATTTTTTTTAGAAGAAACTTGAAACTATTCTCGCATATCAAAGCAAGCGTGAAATATTTTAAATTCAATTTCAAATTTCGGGAATCAATTTTTATCAATTATAAAGATTTAAAGAAGAAACTAACGTACCATTCGATAAAATTTGGAACAAACTGATAATATATATATATATATATATATATATATATATATATATATATATATATGAAATTTACTTTAAGAATTAATACATTGTAGAAATAATTTTTTGAGACTTATAATTTTTTTATTTATTGAGAAAGCATCATCATACATTATTAAAATTAATTTATATAAGTAAAATTTTAATTATTTTAAATGATAATATACTTGATTACATTGAAATAATATTTTTAATGTAATAATTTTACAGTCCTAAAAAGGTATTTGATGTACTGGAATAAAAGAATTGCATCATATTTATTGTAGAAAGCCATTTATAAAATTTGTGTTGAAATAAAAAGTATTATTGTTGTTAAGTTATTAAGAATCATGATAATAAATGTTGCAATGTATATAATTATATAAAATTAATTCATGTATATTTGTAAATGTAGTTGTATTTATTTAATATTTGAAAATAAAATCACAATAAAATTAATATCCTACGTATTACAGCTGCAAATTCTAAATTTTCATCATTTATCTTTCAGGCTAAGTTGTAATTATTAGGAAAACAATTGTTCATAAAAAGATCTTTTCTGTAGTTTTATTCCTATCTAATTTATATATAAATCTTTAAATATAATTAGCACTACTCATAACATTTTTAATTTTATATAACTGTAAAATAAATTACCAGATATTAAACTGCATACTTACGAAAAACATTCTGAAGTATCAGCTTGTAATATTGAATTATCTTCAGGCTCTATGAAGAATTTAGAAGAAAAGGTTGGTTTAGTAAGAATTAAAGATATTTCACAATAGCATTTATTAGAAGCATTATTTTACTTATTTTTTAAATGTAGACATCAGTATTTTTCAAAAAAGTTTTAATAAATGAATTTTAACCGAGTATTAAAATTGCTTAGTTAAATACAGTTTGGAACTGAAGGAAATTTTCATAAATTTTATCCCGAAATAGTTATTACTTTATTTTTAAAATTCTAAGTATTTAATGATTACTAAGACCTTTGAGATTTTTTTTATAAAAGTAAACTAAGATACTTTTTACACAATCGTTTCAATTGAATTAGTATTCTTACAAATCTTGTACCATAAAAAATATGCGTTAAATTATTAAAACTTTTCAGTACAATATACAGACAATTTATATCATAAAGTCTAACATCTTGAAGCAGTTGTATAGTATTTCTTTAAATATCTATAATGTGTTCGTTATGAGAGAGCTTCTTCGTAAACAGAGACTGGGTTTTATGTATCATAAGACAGTAACTTGAAAACTTTTAGTACCTACACTGACAAATTAGATTCAATCATCCCTTTTCTTCAGAAGTAATAAGACAAGATCAAAAATCTTCCACTCCGAAGAATGTTGTTGTTCCATTAGCCATAGAGTTAACTCTTAAGGCCATTGTGAACTGGACAGTTTACAGTAAACATTTGGGCAATATACATTTTACAAGGACATTTCAAATTATCATTCCAGTGCATTTTTAGCGGTATTTATACATTTTTCCAGTACATTTTTAACAGTAGATATATAATTATAGTTATATTATTTCTTTATGTGGATACTATTTTCTTTATTTTTAATGTTATTTCGCTATATATAACCTATGATATTATATCATTATTTTAAGCATACATGTCTTTCAAGATGAGTGCCTGAGAGTTTTCCAAGTTTACTCCCTTGCATAGACATTTGCAGTCTAATTATTTAAAACATTTTCACATTAAAGTAACTTTTCTTCAATTAAATTTAAAACGAATAAGAATTACATTAATTTGAAAGACCATAATAAGTAAATAACTATGGAATTTTATATAACATATATTCCTCGACAATCAAAAAAAGAAATGACAAGTAATAACTGTTTGTATAGTGTGTGAAGTAAAAATGTTAATTCTGTTTATTAATTTAATTTATTTGAGCTTTTATGACATCAAAAGATACTTGCAGATCAAACAATACAAATTAAAAAATTTATTAGTTGATAAAATTCTTCATTTATAACAAAAACTTTTGTATATGCAAATAATTTTAAAAACTGTAAATTTATGTATTGTGTAAATAGTAAAAATCTGCATCTGAATTATTTACTGTAGTAATGTGTTTACCTATTTTATAGAAGCAATTTTCATACATTTTTATTTAAAAATACTGTTTAATTGTTAGTACTGTAAATTCACACATTTTATTAATTATATTAATTACACACACACACATTTTATTAATACCACATAGCTCTCTTATTTTTACTTCTCCGTGAGGAGTAATTTTATCTAGTAAAAATATTTAATATAAATACACAATTGAGGCATATAGAACAGTGAAATCATGTATATGAAGTAAAATTCTATAACTTATCATAAAGGGAAATTCCTATATTCCAATATTTTCTCGTAGGTGCTAAGTATTCTGGTTTACATACATAATTCTTTATTTTTAAAGAAAATATTATTTTCTATTTATGTTCATAAATATGTAATTTTATAGTATATGACATTTGTATAGATCCGATATTCCTTTTATTACACAGATTTATATGAAAATTAAATTCAATTAAAATGTTTAATATTGAAAAAGAAATTTATATGAAATAGTAAAATATAATTTATTTTTAAATATAAGTTATTTTAATTTATATCGCTGGTTAAATTATCATTAATATAATTTCACTATTTAAAAACTGTGGGTTGGATACTGATGTTACCATAAATAATGATGGGTGGTGCTCTTTGGATATTGATTAATCGCATGGTTATTTATATTCATTAGTTGATAAGATAGTAAAATTAAGAAATTTCGATCAAAATTCAATTTTTTAATTATATTGTGTCTCTAATTAGAGAAATACTTTTTTCAAGAAGATATATTTTAAGATTTATTCAAGCATAAGTGTTATACTCAATAGTAATCTTTAGTGTAAAAGAAACATCAGTTATAATTTATAAGAATTTATAATAGAAATCCCATTGAAGAGTAAATTAAATTCATCTTGTGATAAACGGAATTATGTTTGGTTTAAAAAAATTCAAATTTAGTCATATTTTATGCATTAAAGTAATAAAATATATTAATAAGCAGTTAAGATCATTGGGAAACAAATTATGTAAATACACATTGTTTGAGAATTTTTAACTGAAAAAATCAATTGATAGTAAAAAAAATTATAATTCGTATTTAATCCATTGCAAGTATTTTAAAAAATAAGTAAATAAAAATCAGGCTAAACTTAAATGTTGAATTTCCGTATAATAAAGTAGGAAATTATTAAAAAAATTGATTAAAGAATATAAACAAAATCATTAAAATTTCTTTCAGTGATTTTCGATGCTCAGTCACTAAAATTCCCCTTACACCTCAAACCTCATTTCCTCAAAAAACCAGCTTTGTCACCCCACGAAAACTTCCTTTCGCTCCATAGAATTTCTAAGAAGGCCAAAGGGAACGGATTTTTTGTAATAACTTTCCAAAAAGCCGTTATTTGATAACGCTCTCTTGAATATGTTATTTCCTTGGAACGTAACGTTGATAACTAGTTATTCAAAAATAACTGCTTTTGCCATCGCTACAACACACCTTAAAAACAGTTATTTATCAGGTTACAGTTAAAATTCACATATCATAATATTATTATACAAAACAGAATTCAGCGAAAATAAAACAAAGGATAATAACTCATATTTTAGTGTTTAAAATACTGTTTACAATTAATATATAATACAATTATATACATTATAATTTATTTTTAGAAACAGAAATGTTATTTCAATTTGTACTATTTTAAGAAATTAATTACAGTATTACAACTGGAACTGGCTCATGCTGCCACCTGTCTAATAACAAGCGTCTCGAGCCAGAGCCCGGAGCCTCGGCTCCCAGAAGATTTTGGCTATGATTCAGTGACTTGGCGATGTAAAGAAAGCGATAAGTTTCTCTGGCTAGGAAGTTTATCTCATTGTTAAACATGGCGCATTTCACAACTACGCTTTCCGTTTTCCTTTAGAAAAATGTATCGATTTAGTATTGTTATATTTTTATAAATATAACAAATTATTATTTAATTAATTCATCGGGAATATAATTTCTTTGTATTATAAAAACAATGGATGTGTGTGTATTGCGTTAACATGATCTTTTCCTCTCTAAAGATTAAATGACTTAGTATTGTTATATTTTCGTAAAAATAAGAAAGAATTGGCTTATTAATTCATTGTGAATATAATGTCTATGCATTATTAGAACTATTAATTATTTATTCATAAATAATTTACTATTGTTTATAAATATGTAATTTGTTATGTTTATTAAACAGATTATGCATAATCAAACATAAACCCTTTTGACATTATTGCAAACAAAGTAGCTGAAAAATATTTTATTCGAAGTTTCTACTTAAGAAAGAATTTTATTTTTTGAAATTTATTTAGCTTGATATCTTGATTTATCTAAAGGAAGAGAAGAATTGTAGTTAATATTATATGATTCATTGTTTCTTTACAAAAATATTTCTCCTAATTCAGATTCTTTATTTTAATCACTGTTCAAATTCATCACCATCATGAGAACAGTATATTTTTTCATCAAGTACATCCTCACTGGGTACCTTCTGCTGAAATAGTTTTCTTCGAGAACTCATCTCTTTCATTTTCAGTTAATTTTATATTTGTACACTATTCTTTAGAAGTAAAACGGCTAACAAGAATAGGAAAATAATCTGGAGCTCAAAATTGAGCTGCTTATGAAAAAAGTTTTGAAGTAATATTTGTGGCTTTGGGCACGGAGTCATCCCAATGTTATATGAATTCTGAGAAATTTAGTGAAAAAAATTTATTTAGTTTCACCCTCTGATTTTTACATAAGATATTTTATTCCCATTTATATTGATATTATCTTTATTAAAAAAAATCAGAATGAAATGTTATATGAGTGTCTTTTTATTCATATAAATGAAATTTATAAATTTTCCCGTTATTAAAGAATATAAACCTTTTTGTATTTCAAATAAATGAGTCGCATTCTTAAATTGAACTACAGATGTTCAATATTTACAACTTGTGATACATCTTATTTTGAATTTTTAATTTAAAAAATAGACGATGTACACACTAAATAGCAAAATGTTTTTATTCAGAGGTTTTTTTATTGAAATTTATATTACATACAAAGTTTATTAAAACAAATCATGTGTGCAAAAAATGCTTTACACAATTTTTATTTTGAATTAAAAGAAATTTTAATTTTGGCTTTGGAAAAAAAACTTGAGATGCTAATTTATAATTAAAGCATGATAGTGTCAAAAACAATTTATTCAAATTAATTTTATCATGGGAATACAGAAATAAGAAGGAAACGTGATAATGCAATTCACACTTCTTTGTTACTTTCATATTATCACATCCACCTTATCTGCGAAAAAATAAATGTCTTCACCACCATATAAAATACAAATAAAGTTGTTATCTATTTCTATTTTAAATATGGTGCTAAGATATAAGCTAACTATTCCGCTTTTCCTTCATATTTCGAAACAATATTAAAACTTGCAAACATATATCAGCAAATCGACTAACACGAACCTCGTTTCAAATTAGACCGGGGGATAAGAAACCATAGGGTTACTAATATTAAGTCTGAACAATAGTCACATTTTACACCGCCAAATTATTGCAACTATTCTCTTCAAGTGCGCATGCGTTAGAATTCCCATTTGGAGCCGACGTTCCGGGCCCGGTCTCGAGAGTCGAGACGCTTGTTGTCTAATATTTGTATTAAGCCTAATGGTGGTACTATTCTATTAACACAATGAATGATTCTTCAATTATAAATAACGGCCCTTTTCAGGGCCAATTCATGCTATGGATTCAACAGGAGTATCATGTTCCGTATATAGTAAAATAATTTTTACAATTGGAAGTTCAAAACGCCATGGAAGGAATGTCTATAACATTCAAATTGGTACTAGACGTAAGGATCTGGATTTTTTCTGTCAGTTTTCTGAATTCAAAAACTTAAATTTTCATTCATTTCAATTCATAAAGGCATGTGTATTCAAACACATTACCTGATGGAGAAATAAGAGAATATGCAACATTCTCATTGAAGTACATTAATTGTATATATTGATGCATATTAAAGGCATGTGTATTCAAATGCATTACCTGATGGAGAAATAAGAGAATGTATGCTACATTCTCATTATAGTACATTAATTGTATATATTGTTGCATATTTAAGGCATGTGTATTCAAATGCATTACCTGATGGAAAAATAAGAGAATGTATGCTACATTCTCATTGAAGTACATTAATTGTATATATTGTTGCATATTAAAGGCATGTGTATTCAAATGCATTACCTGATGGAGAAATAAGAGAATGTATGCTTCGTTGAAGTAAAACTGTAAAATTTTCATGTTTCACTGTATAGTATGGGATGTTTGCATCATGTTTCACTGTATTCACTAGAAAATTTCACTGTATATTATCTTATTATTGAATCAAATATATATATTGTTTAGTGTGTAATTTAAAATTCTTTAATATATTAAGTACTTTACTGGATTTTTTATACTCATTTTTATAAAAGCATGTCTTAATATAATATAAAATCGTGTTTATCATCCAGCTTATTGTAATTGCTGAGAGTACAAAAACTAAAATATAATTTTAAAATACAATAATTAAAAGTACTATTCTATAATTTATTTACATTCAATAAATAATAAAATATATATAAATGAGAAATATATAATACATACAAAAAGACAGTTTATAATAATCAACCAAATATTTTTTGATAATTTTCAATAAAACTGTGTCGGTGCCTATTTTAAAAAAAATCAACTTGTTATATAATATAAAATAATACTTTATACTTGTGTAAATTAAAAGAAATAGCATTATAAAAAATAACAAACAGCTTAAATTTAATAATCACCTTTTGCTCTCATCTCTTGTTCTTCTCACTCTTGCCACAATCTTACTGTTGGTTCTTTGTATCTTAATGTAGATTAATAATTTTAAGCAGATTATTCCCCAGAGTAATTTATGTTATCAACTAAAAAAATAAGTTAATTTAAAGCTATTTAAATGTCAATACTTTAAGTATTTATGCTGTTTATAAATTCCGAATATTGATACCCTAAATATTGGTCATTACTAGTTCAAATACTCTTGATAATCTTCTAATTTTAAATTCATTTTTTCTTACATTTCTATAATATCTTAACATATGTAGCTCCATTAATTAAAAATATGAATAAAAAAACTGTTATATATTTTTTGTTTTAAAAATATTAGGCTTAATGTGTAAATTTTCATTAGGTAAAACTGAGTATTACGGTCTGAATTTGGCGAAATATTTTTTCGCCAAGCACATGTGACAAGCGTTTTGGAAATTGATTGGCAACCCAAAAAGGGTGCCAATCGGGGAGGAATTGGCCTGAAAAAAAACGGCGGGAGTTTCACCCGACTTGAAATTTCCCCTCCCCCCTTAACACCAAATACGAAAACAGCCATGCAAATGAAGTGGGGTTTCCCCCATATTTCGAATTGCTAAGCCTAACCGCATGCAAGAAAACAGTAATAGTAAAAAGAATTGATTAAAGATTCTATTTAAAAATATTTTAGAATATTTTTTAGAGAATTAAAGGAAATAGAGAAGCAAACAATTATAATAACATCTAGTTAAAAATTAATAAAATAATGAATTTGAGTTATTTAAGATATGTTACAAATCATCTCACTACATAAAAAAGGAAACAATTCTAGAATAAATTTAAAAAGTAGATTCTATAATTTCTATTATTATTGTAAAATTTAAATACTTATTATACAATTCTAGGAGTTCTATTCCTGCAAAAAATAAAATAAAATTCTTACCTTTATTTATTCTTCCGGCGCTGTACATGCACAGCAAAATCAAAAATGAATATAAAAAACGGTATTGAAAATCGGGCGCTATATCCACAGCGAAATACAAAACAAATATAAAAGACAGGATTGAAATTCCTGTGCTATATTCACAGCGAAATACAAAGCGAATATAAAAGACAGTATTGAAATTCCGGCACTATATCCACAGCGAAATACAAAACAAATAGGATTGAAATTCCGGCTCCATATCCAAACCGAAATAAAATTGTGAATATAAAAGACAATATTTATATTCCGCGCTACATCCGAAGTAAAATAAAATATAAATATCAAAAAACAAGATTTAAATCACCGCGCTTTACATCCGATATAAAAATCTAAAATAAAAATGGCTAACGTTTCCGGGATGTGCGGCGACGAGACATTCCAACAATATATTTGGTGAAACATTTGGCGACTAATCGTTTTTGGCAAAAAAATTTGGCGACAAAAAATAATCGCCAAATTGTAACAGATTTGGCGACTTTTCGCTGAGACCGTGGTGACTTTCTGTGCTTTAGAGGTTAGACCGTAATACTCAGTTTAGCCTTTTCATTAATACCTAATTTTTTACATTTTTATAGAACAAAGTCATTACCTAAATCATATGATCCCATAAGTCTACTTTTTAGATTTATTTAAAATAACAAACAGAATAAAACAAATTATGTAATCCCTTTGAAACAAAAATTGAAATCTTTTTTTTTATAAAAAGCTCATGTAGTCAAAAATGTCCTCTGCCTGGCAAAATTTGTTTTTTTCTTTAAAGTATATTATGTTGCCCCTCTTAACAAAAAGTATTTCGGCACTAAATGTTGTTCATGTATATTTAACATAATAATTTATTGTTGCCAAAACTATTGTAAAAACAAGGATACATATTTATATTGAAAACTATAAATTCATGTTAAATTAACAAAGCACATGAGGAATACATTCTCTGTACAAATATACATTAAATCTTTGCATTTTAACAAAATTATTTTCTATATTGGTTCAATTAAAAATTTTATATTAAATATAGAATTAGAATTTAAGATTTTAATGTTTTCAAATTGGCTTATAAGTGAAAAAAAATATTTAACTGCGATAGTTCAGATTTATAAGCCATAATTTATCCAAATCCACAATGAACATAAAAATTATTATTCAAATAATATTTCTTGGAGATTCACCACAAAGAACAATTTAGTTTTTAAGAAAAATAAATTCATTGAGGAAATCTCAAATGTCTTACAGGTTTTCATTACTTTAATTGCAATGAGACTAATCAAGAATTTCCACAAATATATTTTTAAACTGGTCTATCATTATAAATTCCATAAAAACAGATGCTTTTTTTCTTTTAAATTGTGCCAATCATTTGCTAAATGGCTTTTAAAACAAAATCACACTGAATTCCATTTATATTTATGTATATTTTCATAATTATTACTTAACAAATTAGGTTTGTTTCGTAATTGTTAATTAGGTTGATTTAGAATGTGTAATAAATATTTACTGACTGTAATTTTAGTTTTTTATCTAAATATTTTATTCATTCAGTATTAATAATATTTGCTTACTAATTGTTTTTTACGTGCTGTGTAAAGAAAAAAAAGTTTTAATGAATTATTTTAGTTAATTAATAAAGGGGTTTGATGAAAAATAGAAAAAAAAGTAAGCTGCTCCTAATAGTTTTTAATGATGCAAATTAACTCGAAATATCTATTGATACAAACTTTCTTGTTATGCTGATCATTTTTGCAACTATAAGTAGACAAGTATTTTATTTTTAAATTTAAGTGAAATGCAAGTCTTAAAAAATCATTCAGGTATTGATTTTAAAAATACTTTGGCATCTTTCTGTAGAAATAGTATGTTACAAGTGGTCTCATGGGAATTGAGTTTCACCAAGTCTATATAAATTAGAATTGTTTCACCAATAGAAAAAACATAGCCCATACAGTTACTAATGCTAAAATATCAAATTTAGTAGCTAAATAGTAGTTTCCATTTAAATGGAATAAGATTTTTAAAAAATATAAATAGAATAAGTGTAAAAGCTTCAAGTCCAAATAAATAACTTTTTCATCAGCAAAAATAATCGAATGTTTAATATAATAACAGGTTGAAAACCACACACATAAATTTCAAAGAAGAATCCTACTGTGAAGTAATGACAATTAGTTGCACAATTAGGGTCAACCAAGAAGTGTGTTGTGATAAGAATACTGTGAGAAATCCCACGATCCCGATTTTCAATTAGCATATTATGAAATAGGAGCATGTTTTGATAGACTATGGTATATTTAGTTTCACATGAGTATTTATATTACACATGAATTTATATTTAATATTACATATGCATTCCCAATGGATTATCTACAATTTATCTCAAGGTGAAAATACATGTGTCAGATGGTGTAACAAAAAATTTAAAAATTCAACTTCTCTGCTCCAACAAATATTGTAACATTCCATTTTTTGAAACATGTGTATGTTGCAATATTTGTTGAAACTTAGGTTTATAGCTAAAAGAGTACAAAACAATCATTTTGATGTTTCTTAATAATAATTTAGAACAAAAGTTAATTGTACAAAGAGTGATACTCAGTTCAGTACTTGATACTTTGTTTTATCAACCCACCAAAGAAATTAAAGGCTGAGTTGACCTTGCTTTGTTGAAAAATTAAACCTCAAACCTTTCTCTTGGGAGTGCAAAGAACTACCACTACACCATCAAGTTTACAGTTCAATCCTAGTATATGAAATACAGTATGTTTAGTGACATTTTGGAGGGATTTAAATGCTTTGCTTATAATATATTTTTGTATTTGATGTTTTGAGATTAAATATTTTTTGCATCTGCCATATCTTGAGGACTACCACAAAAATGTCAATTTGTCATTGCCAACATTTTGACAATAAACATCAACATAAAATAGAACTAATAGGTCTCATGTTTGTGATAACCTTCATTTTGGTTGTTTATCATAGGATATGTGAAAATCAGAAGTACCCATGTTTATTCAAATAAGAATAAAATATGTAGTTAACATCTAAACAAATTTAAAGCTTACAAATAGCATATTTATGTTGTGCTATTTTCAGAATGAAATAAGTGTTTTATTGTGATTGTAAAAATGTTTTGTGGTTACAAGAGAGAATAGGAACCAATGAAACATTGTTAGTAAGAAATTGTGTTTCTTGAATTACTTCCACAAAAACTAAGTACTATCCCTCTTATTTTAAAATCTATAAACAAAAGGCAACAAAACACTTCCTCACAAACTGAAATTACATGAAATTTCCCATAATTTTGAATTCTGAACATTTTTTTTTATTTACTTATCACTTCAGAAGAAGATGCTAGAAAGTAATTTTACACAATTTATGGGAATATATATTAGAAAACGAAATGAAACTTAAAAATCAATGTCTTTTATATGTGCTTGGTTAATAGCATATATGCCATCATTTTTTACAATATTTCATTTGAATTAATTGACTAATGAAGCTATAAATCAATCAAGAATAACATTCGTTTTTACGATAACTTGATTTTTAATAAAAAGGGCAGTGACACAAATCTTAGAAAAAAACATTTCACCCCACTTTAGAAACATCTTACAGCCAGTCATCACAGAAAAACATTATATCAATAATCAAAAATAAGTAAGTTACTAGAGATAGGGAAAATATATGCAAATCAATTAATCCAAATATTTCCTTCAAAAGCTGAAGAGTTTTGCAGTTACCTTTTTAATAGTGATATCTTGATCACTTTATTAAAGTACAAACTTTGATGAGTAAAATTAATTATATTTATTCATCAAAAAATTAGTAATTTACTAAAATTATAAAATATACATTCAAAGGATTAATATGATCAAATAAGGATGCAATAATCAATGATTTTTAATCAAAGTGTATACTGAAATAAACAAATCTTTTCTATGACAATAGCGCAGAAAACATTTTAATAAACATGTGTGTATATAATCTAATTGTTCTTCCATTTTAACATATTTAATCAATAAACGATGAAATATTAATCAAGATTTAAAAAAGTTTTTTTTTTCATAAAAAGAAGAATGTCTGCTCAATGATGAAAGCAACTGGTGTGAAAAAGTATTAAAAATACAAAATATATAAAGCTACTTCTTACTCCTGAACCACCAAATCCATATCTTATATGCATTTAAAGATTTCTGTAATTTGAAAAAATAAATTGCAATGTTATATAATTAAGACAGATGCAGGGAGGGGGAATGTCCAATGTAACAGCCTGCACTCAAACATGACCATTTGGATAAGCTAGAGTTCGGGTTTTTTCCTGAATGAGCCGAACGCATTCAGGGGTTTCAGCACATGCGAGTTAAAGGTTCATTTTCTAACTCTGGTAGAACATGATACTAGTGTCCTGAGAGAAAGAAAGCGCATTGAGAGATTCATAAACAAACCAATCATCCAACACATGCGCAATTACATAGAATGATCATACAATCTGCGAATGCGCTAATGTTTTATGAAATGCTACATTGGTTGTGTTTATTTATAACTGAAATATTAATCAGTGTAACAGAATAAATTCAAATCATGTTGAACTTTATATTAAAAATATTTTTTCATAAAAATAAATTCCATAAAAACCTGTTATATGATATAAGGTTTTATTTTCCTCTCATGAAAACAAGTTTTGATTTCACTTTACATACTTTTAATGGGCTCACTTAAATTAATTTTATGAAAAAGATTTTCAAATATTTGTACAGGATAAACTTTTTAAGAATAAAATATACCATTTTATGGGTTGTTAACTAAGTAATAAAAGATACTTTCAGATTTTATTTTCAAGATGTGAAATTGTATTTCTATTACGTATGGAAATTATTTGAAATAGACAGAGAGTAATGAGATGTTGTGATTTATATGAATTATTTTGAAATACTTCCAATAATTGTCTTAGTTACACCTTAAAAAACAGGAACTAATTTTAGCATAAAAAATAATTTAACGATAATTTTTTTATGCTTTGCCTCAAAGAAAGGAACATTATCTCATGAAGTACTCTCAATTAGTTATATAATGATAAAAATCATAGAAGAAATTAATTAGTAATGGTAACATTAAAGTGAACTGTATTTAAGTGAAAATAATTTTATAAGTTAATAACTAAATTCTGATTTATGATCGTGGTTAGTTAAAACAGAAAATATTAGCTATCTAAGTAAGATAATATAGCCTTAAAAGAAAACTACAGATCAGTTATAGAGGAAAATAAAAATTTTGATATTTGGAAAACCTAAATTTTTGATAGTATATGCATTTTGTTTCATTAAGAGAATGCTCCTAGAAAAACTATGTGACTACCTTTCTGTTAATACATTTTTTGTTGTAGGGATAACAGAAAGATAATCTATATATATATATATTCATTGTGAGAGATAATTTCCCAGAAATTAATTGAAATAATTTGTATGCAAAAATTTGAAATATGCATTAAAAAATAATGGCTTTGAATGCAGATTTAATTAGATTCAAACAGCAATACTTTTATATGAAAAGTTAATTGTGACAAAACTTTAAAAATATATTGTATGTTGTTCACTGATTTTGTGGGGGACATAAAGATAATGTTCTCATTAGTAATAACTAAACACACTCTGATATTTTCATTTATTTAATATCCCATGAATTCATTAAAGTAAGAATCTAAATCTTTGTAAGCAATGCTGTGGTCATCTTTAATTAGTTTTTTGATACAGCCTCACAACCTTATGATTGAATAAATCACCCCACATTAATGTTTGCTTCTATGCTTGTGGTTCCTCTCATGCACTTAGACTCAGTAATTGTTAATTGATAAGTAATTCATTCAATAAATAAAGTAAATTATTTCACTTACTTTTTTGGAATGCTAATAAGTAATGTTTTAGCTGAATGGTGGCACTGACTATGCTTAGTTTTTCTTTTTTATGCAATGCTATATAAGCAGAGCCTGAGTAATGCAAGGGCATATGATGCAGTTGTCCTGGGCCCCGAATTCAAACAGAAAGTTGATTTTCTGTAATCAATCAAATACAACCATTTGCTTAGTCAAATAAAACGTTTGTTCTTGTGAAGCAAAGAAGGAATCCCAAAGAAACTTTTGTCCCGCTTCCCATTTTGGCTAAGTCAGGTCCTGTGTGTAAGATTTAATATTTGCATAGTATTAAAAGACAGCTTCTTCATATTCCAGTTTGGGGTAGCTCATTGTGAAGCATTTTTCTCCCTTGATATTTTGTTATATGGCAGTATTCAAATCAAGTAATCCATCATTATCTTCAAATCCCCAAAAAATAGATTAAAAAATTTTTTTCTTTTTAATTTTCAAGAATGAAATTGTTAGATTTATATTCTTCGTACTTTTAGTAAATAATGTGATATTGTAAGTTTTGCTGGTGCCAAATGAGTAGTATTCCTTTAAAAGTGGTGCTAGACAGTAATTTTAGTAATTATATATATATATATATATATATATATATATATATATATGTGTACATATATATATACATGAAAAAAATTCTCTTGTAATGTTTTCAAATATTAATTGTGCTATCATTTGAAATTATGAAGTTGATGTTTTAATTTTTTTAAAATAATCTATTTACAAAAATAAGAGAGAAGAAACATATTATATTTAAATCAATGGTGTTATCTCTCCTTTCTACAATACTTATTTCTTTTTTTATATTATTCAGGGCTATACAGAAAATGTGTATATAACTTTAAAAAAAATTACAATTTGGAAAAAGTAAAAATATTTAGCTTTGTTCAAAAAGTTGTTTTGGATAATGAAATAAAATGTTTTGTATAGATCACTTATATATATATCCAATGAGGTGTGAAACTCTTTCCTTGGTGTTTCCTTTAGGCACAGTAGATTAGATTTGGTTAGTTTGTTGCATAATGGTAATTTCTTGCACATGCAGGATAATTAACACTAAAGTGTATAGGGAAAAGCATAAACAAAAACACTAATATATTATTTGCAAATATTTTTAAAAAATAAAAATTCTACTGTGAGGAAGGGAGCTTTGTTTAAATATTTTTTCTAATCTTAGCACTAACATATTGATGACAATTGAAAAAGAAGGGGAAAAGACTAGCACATATGTTTCCTCCTTGAAGGGGAAAGAGTTTCAAAAAAGAGTGTTTCATTGTTTTAGTTATTTGCATCATTGCATAAGTATTTTTACAGATTTTTAATCAGTTTTAATTATGGTTTAAATTAAGTAACAATATTGTTATCAAGATTTTGATGTTAAATGAAGCTTTTAAGTTGGCCAGAGACCAACATGCTGCTATGAGTTTCATTCTAATGTATGCTGCCCTTCTCAATTCAATTCCTAACAAACAGAATAAAAATTTATTTATATTAGTAATATATAAAAAGTATTAAAATTTTGCCAAAATTTGATTACCTTTCCATCAAACATTTTATATGTATTCACAAAATAAGATCCCTGTATATAATAATAATAAGCAACCAAATTTTTATAAGTTAAAACGTATATTGTTACTAAATTATAGCTTGTTGTAAATGGGGCCCTGCTGTATATTCATAGCTCAAAGTCTGAAAAGGCACACTATTTAATTCTGAAAAGCATTGTAAATTTATTTTCTTATGCACTTAATCATTTTATTTGTTTTGCATTTTGAAATTTATCAGTTTTATGTTAACTTCATCAATACTATCTACATTAAATATTAACAAATATATATTTCACAACCTTTTTTTTTGTTACATATATTTTTTAATTGGACAATGTGTTTTTATATGAGCATCATTTGATCAGAAATAAAATCTCTTTACCTCTAAATCTGGAATAAAAATTTACTTTTCATAAGTTGATATAAAATAGTCTTTCAAACGAAAATTCAGTAGTGTTGTGAAAAATCTCTATAATGATATTTTATGAAGAAATAAATTACATCACATTATAAATGCAGATATAACTTAAGTACTTTACAGTTTTGCTTTTGAGGAAAAAATCACTCAACTGAATTTATTACTTTTAATATCAAATTAAAGTTATTCTTCCTTATCAGGCTAAATATTTTAAACTTTGATGTGAAAAAATCTTTTTTTTAAATAACAGTGGGCACTGAGTGAGTAATTCTTCACCACAACAAGGTCATAAACTGCTAATCATTTATCATTACCCAGTGGGCACCTGTGAACCAAATCACAGAGACGTATAAGAAAAAACTAATCATTGTAACAATTTTTTTGAAGTGTTAAAAGTTAAATTTTGGCTTTATAAGTTGCCATAGGTAAAATATATTTTAAAACAATTGCAACTTTTACTTTAAAAAGTATTTTTTAAAAGTTAAAGATAGTTTGATTAAAAATCAAGATACATTAATTATTAAAATAACAAAGCAATAAACTTCGATAAAAATAAATATATATTTTTGTAAAAATTAAAAGGTACTTAAGATGAATAGCTATGATTAAAAGAAAAAATAAATAATAAGAATGATTCATGTGAAATGTTACAAAAAAATTTATTTCAATTACTGTTTTCACCCCAAGTAAACTTGAATGTCATTTTGGTATTTTCTGATTACTAAATTGACAATTTCTGTGAACTTTTGTACAGCATTATCTTTAGGTTACCGTTTAAAACACGCAATTACTGACAGTTTACTATTTTTATTTAATGCAAATATTTTTTTTACACCTAAAAATCAAAATTATTTTTTTCATTAAATTAAAAACTTCTTTAAAATTATTGTTGAATAATTAAAGATTACACGCTTTCCATTTGTTAAAGTAAGATTTTTATAACATTTTAGGTCCACTGCATATTTTATGTAACAAAATTATTCAAATTTACTATATAGCCTTCATTTGTTTGTGTGTGTATATATATATATCAAATTTAAAAAATATATTTACAATTTTTTCATAATCCTCTATAATTTAAATGATATCACTTACCAAATTTAAAGTTATAAATATGCTTATTTTTGTGTATAAAAACAAATCAAACAATGATTATATATCTTGTATGAATAAACACAAAAAATCATAATACTAATTTTCATTTTATTAAACAAATTTTCAAAAACAATAATAGGTGATACTTTTACAAATGGATTAAGGGATATTAAATTGTTGAACATTAAAAGTTGTATTTATAATAAAGTTAAAAAATTAATAAACTAAAAATAGAAACTAATTAGTTTTAAATTATGCTATTTTAATTTTTCTCTTTTATGATTTAAAATTAATGCTAATGCTGATTTTTGACACTCTCATTCAGTAGGCTTTTGTAAATGCGAGGATATTTTTTTGGTTTGAAGGATCTTTGAGGGGTAATGTTTTTGTTTGCTGGAACATTAAAAAACTGGTAATTTTGCCTGCACTACAGAATTTTTTTCCTAGCAAAGATAGCTTTAAAGTTTTTCCAATACTTCAATTTCTTCTAAGCATGTTATACATGATAACATACGAAGATATTGTGTTTTTACAGATTCTAATCTGGCTTGTATAGAAATAAGATGTTTCAGGTGTGATTTGGAGAAAGTTTCCGTTATAGTTTTAGTTTCATTGATTAATTCATCAATGAACAATTCTTTCAATTCATTATCTAAAGGTGCTTCTTCTTTTGATTTCAGACAAACCAAATGGATGTGTTTGCTCATATTCCATTTAATACAACTGTCTAAACAGCTGCATTTGTATTTATATATACAGCAATTACAATCTGCGCATACAATTTGACATGAACAATCTTTTACAAATTTCCTCAACAGTGTAATAATCATCATTTGAAGTAGATAGTTTAATAAATATAACCCTGTTAAACTGAAGTCTTAATTCTGTATTTTGCAATGACCATTAATCTTTAAAGTATTAATTTCACTGAATTCTGTATGGAATTTTCTACAGCATTTTGTATTTCAAATATTGAATTTTTCTCTTAAATGTAAGTACTAGTCAAAAACACAAAAACATTCACTCATTATTTATAATGTGTTACATATAAGTAAATGAAATAAGTTGTGTTATATTAAGTAGTTTCATAGAAACACTGAATTCATTTAAAAGTTTTAAACAATAAAATAGAAAGTACATATTTGTTTCTTATATTTAAATAATATAACTGTGAAGCAAGCATTTAAATTAAAATGCATGCCACTGATACATTAGATGAAGAAAAATTACCTTTATTTTTATAAAGCTGAGTTTTCAAAAAATTGAAACAAGATATGTGAGTTAATGCAATTTTTATTTCAGAAAAATTTGGTTTATTTACTGAATAAAAATAGAAAGAAACATCTTTTATAAGAAAAATGACAATCTATTATAATATCAATAAATAGTATGATTGTTTCGTTAATATTTAATAATAGAAAAATATAAGAAATTTAATCAGCTAATTTATTTAACAAATTAATTGCTGTATTTTTCTAAGCAAACTTTAAAAAAAATCTCTGTAAGTGATTAATTCTACCACATTAAAACTCTTAGCAAACTATTTAACAATTACTTATAAAAATTAATCTATACAATTGGAAAATTTTAGTAAATTTAAGCAAAAAATTAAGCTGATTAGGTTGAAAAATATAAATTATATTATTTCCTCTAATTCTATATTTTAATTAACATCGAAACTCTTTTAAGATTGCAATTGGCTTATTTGAAAATTTATTGGGAACAGATATAAACATAAATTCTGGAAACAAAAATAAATAAACAAAGATTATGAGAATTTTTATATTGAATGAAATAAGTTCCTGAAAACTTATAAATTCGAAATTTTTCGCAGAAAGACTGTTTGTGGAAAAAATAAATTACATTTCTTTCCTTCATACAAGAAATTAAAGAAGTATAGGAAACAACAAAAAATTGCAATTAATGAAATGCAGCAAAAATAATCTATCAAAAATAAAAAGAATTATTTTTGATAGATTATCACATAAATTCCTTTTATTAACATTTAAGTGAATGTGCTTATTTATAAATGATAATAATTTAAATTAGCATTAAATATAAATTAATTAATTTTATGGGATTATATAAAGTATTAAAGATTTAATTGTTTGATTTAAATCATTAATTTAGTTTTCATTCGATTTATTTACAAAACTTAGTAAATCTTTTGTCATTTCTTTTTCATCCGATAGATTGCAGCACAAAACAAAATGTAACAAGTATGAAATATAACTGATAAAATACCTGTTACTTTAAAAGCAACTGTAATCAGTTGGAACCAGGTACAAGAAAAGTAACAAAGTTCCATCCCTAGTTAATTTCCAACTCGAATCCGACTGCATATCTCGGCTTATTAAGAAACTATGGGCTTATGTAAACACATCCAACCGCCTCGTAATTTTGTATGACGATAAAATGGCATGGTCAAAAATTGAGCTGGGGTTATCCTTTCCATGCCACAATAATGGAAGGATATTAGATCCCTAGATCTAAGAATTGAATAAGTGGCATATCCTATCGAAGGTGTAGGGTCTGATTCAAATAACCGTGAAATGGGAAATGGTTCAATAAAATATACAACATTGTCAAAATTGATAAGATACTTAGCCATCTGATTAAAATATTAACTTATCATTTCTGAAAAATTATAAAATAAATTTTTGTGACTAATTTACACATTTAAAATTTCCTCATTTTTAATTACACCAGTAAATAAATTGAATTGAAATTATATAGATCTACTTAAATCAAAAATATTTTATTCACCTATTTCTGCATTTTTGTCTCATTTGATAAATTAGCTATAATGTTTGGATTTATAAAGGTATTTACCTTTAAAATAAAAAAATTTAAAGCAAATTATATATGTTAATCATTTTAAAATTATTTAAAAAAAAATTACTATCCTTTGCATGTAGAATTACAGTAATTTTAAAAGCGTTTAAAACTCTGCAGAACTTTCACGCAGTGGCAATCTGTCGTTTAAATCAATTCGAACTGATTTATTTTAAATAAGTTTGTCGAACTGATTGACATCATACGTTTAAACTCATTTAGCATAATTTTGTTTTCTGCTATTTTGCTGTCAGTGCTCGTTGAAATATATGAAACCGATCAAAATAAACACAAAAGAAGCAAAATTTAAGAAATAATAACACAGAAATATTTACTTAAGCATTAAATAAGCATCAAAAAATTATTTTAAATTTAAGAAAAATTATATTTGTCAACTACATTTCTTTGGTTTCGTATTCCTTATTTGAAATATTATAGTCTTAATTAATGTCATTTTGGTCCGTAAATGTTTAATAAACGAGCTCAGCTGTAAAGAAAGTATCATATAATTCATAATAACAAACAATAAGTAAGATTTTGAACAAAAGCCAACATTTATTAAATCTGTTTCGAGTGTAAAGTAGTCGGAATGCTATTTTCAGATTGGTGTTTAAGTTAAATCAAATTAAACTTTAAATTCATTTATAAAAGCAGTCGAATGGAGTATTATATTACGGTGAAAAAATTCCTTATTAATATTTTAATTTAATTATTTATTTTATACATTTAATTAATGATTTTTAATATTGTCATTTTTATAATTTTTGTACTTAACTTTTATTTCCTTTTTATATACTCTCATCTGCCGAACTGTATAATTTGTTTGCTTAACTGTAACTGTAGTCCGATCTGGAATATGGATGGAATAAACGACCAATATAATAGACCAACAACTCCCCCTTTCGCGACTTCAAAAAATGAGACACGCCATCTTGGATTACTTTCCTGAACAATTTTGACACGAGGTGACGCAAAAAGTATCTCCAGTGCATATAATTGAATTTACTAACATTGTGTTGTGTAGCATTTTACAATTGATACTTGTGTTTTTGTTATTTCTAAATACTTTTATTATAATAAAATGCCAAAATCATGCTTTTGTTCTGGCTATAAAAGCGGCTATAAATCTGATATTAATCAAAGATAGAGGAATGGGGAAAACTACCAAACATTTTTGGTGCACCAAAGGTATTGTCAGAAAATACAGCGTGCAAATTATATTTCATCTACTTTTAATTTCAATGAATAATTTTTATCTTGATAAGTTAGTTTATGTTGTAAAATGAATAAAATGTATGCATTTGTATTATTTTTTGTGATCTGGCATGCAATCGGCGATTGAATTTTGTTGGCTAAATATAATTATAATTATCTAGTTTAGTTCTTTTTGGAAATCAAATAATTGCTGGTTAATTAAAATGCAATCATTTCAGGTTGTTGATTGTGTTTTTCTTTTTTATTTCTGAATATTGTATTGTGAAAAAATTTAAAAATCATTGTAAGTAATTCATTCCTGGGGCCTGAGCAGCTACCAGGCGCGTCGGTAGGCGGTGGATCACCAAACGTCCTGTAGGAATGACAGGATAGCCTTGAATATAGAATCAGAGGCCGCGAACCAGCTCCCGTAAACCCTGGTGTTATGTGATCCGTGCCTAGGGCTAATTGGCACCGCGGTATTGGTGTCTTAACGGAGCCTCTAGTTGTCTGGCAAACTTCTAGAGTAATTTGCCTTGCCCAGTATCTCAGGCAATGCTGGGTGGACTTATATTACCTGAGCTTATAAATTGTTATCTTTTGGCTGAAAAGACACAAGAAATAACAATCCTTTCTGCATCTGCAGGTGATGCCTCTGAAGTTGACCTTGCTGAAAAAGACAAGTGAACTCAGAGGCTGTCTTGTAAAGGGGCAGTAATGAATCCTTCACTTGAGGTAGAAATGACCTCCAAACCATCTTCTGGTGAAAGTCAGGAAGCTATCCCTAGTATGACTGACTCTCCGACCAGATGGGACTGTTTCAGCAAGACCTTATCTGCTGGAAATGTCATACGCAAGAGGAAACGGCAGAGCATATCATTTATGAATGTGAGGCTCTTGCCCTCCCTAGATTAACCTCTTTAGGCATCATCCATACTAGAGAGTTTCACCTAGACTCCATTAAAGGGTTATCGGACTTTATTAATAAAGTGGGTGACCCGAGCAACTGGAACTAGGAAACATTGGGTTTGGAGTTAATGGTACAAAATGCTGATAAAAGCAGAGGTGCCCAATGACATACAAACCCAATTCTAAGAAGAAGAAGAAGTAATTCATGATATATTTATATAGTCTAACTTTATCCCCATATTTCTCTATTGTCTTGTTTATTTATTTTAAATTGCATTATTTATTGAATTAAATTTTTTATTTAGTATCAATACAAAAGCTAAAATTAAGTAAATCACTTAAGTGACTGATTCACTAATTTAAATAAAACAGAAAAATGTAACTTGTTGTTGCTGATCCCTGTTGTCTAGCAGCGCTAGACCAAGTCTATGACATTGTACACTCTCAGGAAATCAATGACCAATAATGGTCGCTCCAGAAGATCTTCTTTATCGAGTCCCAAGCACTCAAGGATATGATCCGGAGTGGCTTGGCTTTTGAAACACTTAGCGCAAATTGGAAATTCCTTTTCTTTGTTGTTAAATGCCAATGATCTTAGGTGGCCACTTCGAAAACGAGTTATTGTAGTTTGTTCCAGTCTGCTGCACCGGAGGGATAGAGATCCGCCGGGACGATTACCCTGGTACCAATGGTGCACGGGGGGAATGGCAAATGCAGACCGAACAAGGCCTTTCTGTCTAGAGTATAGTTCAGAATAGGTAAGAGACGCCGGAGTAAGCAAAGGCTCGTCAGTACCTCTTTTTGCTAGGGCATCAGCCAATTCGTTACCCGCAAGGTCTACATGGGAAGGGATCCACTGTAAGTGAATCTCACGAGATAAGGAGAGCCGTCTAAGCTTGTCCAAGATAGCTACTCCTGTATTATCACGGACTCTGTGCCAGTTAGTAAGATGCTGGATGGCGCTCCGGCTGTCCGACAAAATCCAAATTTCCTCATTCCCAGGGAGAGAAAGAACCGTATCAAGACCCACATTAATTGCAATAAGTTCACTGCGAAAGACGGAACAGCCGTCGGGGTTTCTGATTGAGGTTTCGTGGGATTCGTTTTGATACTTAATAAATACCCCACTACCGGAACAAGTTCTGTCATTTCTGCTACCATCCGTGTAAATAAGCACAGCTTCCTTGGTATTTAAAAAGCTGATAGACTCATAAGTAAACATATAATTATAACTTTGTTGTTAATTTATTCTGCATATTATAATGTATTCTTGATTTAGGATCCAATTTTGCTTGAAAAATGGAGACGAGCAATTCCTCGGGGTGATAAGCAATTGACTTCTTCAGATGTAGTGTGTTCTTTGCACTTTAAATAAAAAGACTTAAATAGCTATTATACACAAAAGTTATCAGATGGAACTGTAAGTTATTTGTGTTGTATAAATTTTTTGAAATGTTTAAGACATTTTTTAAAGTTTTGTGAATATATGTGCTTAGGTGTGGAAACTGCCTAAAGGAAAGCCAAATTTGATGAAAGATGCTATTGCAAGCATCTTCCCAAATTTGCCCGAGTACTTTTCATCAAGCAGAAGAAAAAGAAAACTTCCTGTTGTTATTAGAAATACAGCAAAGAAAGTACACGACAATTGGGACAATCAGTAAAAAATGAGCAAACTTCTGTACATGGTAAGCAATTTATCATTGTTAAGAAAAATTTATCAGTAATTGAATACTTTATGAATGGTTTCCAATCAAACTCATTCAGTTCTATAAATATTTTATAGATTATTATTCAAAGTGTATTGAAATTTACAAAATGAAACTCAGTTGATTATTTCAGTGGGTTATTTTTTAAAAATTATTCTCATATAAATTAACTGTTTCATCTTAGCTAATTTGTAATTTGCATTCATAAAAATTGTTACTATTTAAAGATTTGTTGCTTTTAGGTGAAAGTTTTCTACGTATACTTGATCAAATAATGCCATTTGCTTTTATTTATAATTTATCCAATAAACTAGAATGGTGATATGAAATATATGTAAAAATTTTGTTAGAATTTATGATCTTAGATTGAAGCATTTTTTTAGAATTTGTTTCTAATTTATTTACAAATTAAAATCTTTTTAAATTCCATTACAGAAAATATTATAGAACCATTACCTGAAATATACCATGATATACTGGAATCCTCATTACCAACATCTGAATTTTATTTTGAATATTTGAAAACACAGTTACACAAGTATAACTTTACATCTGTTCAATGGTCATACTCTATCACAAGGAATTCTGTAATATTCTGGACTATGGATCATTGTTTAGAAAGGTGGATTGTAATAAATTAAAATCTTAATGTCAAAATATGCTTACTAGTATTCTATTTGTTTAAAGTAAATTTTTGAACGGTTACTTATTTTATTTACTAAGAAGCTTTCAATTTTATTAGGTTTTCTTAAAAGGAACTTTAATTACAATTGGGAACAGTTGCAGGCTAAGAGGAATGGAAAGTATATGTAATTTGATTAAAAATGTGGAGAAGTATATTATCTGTGCTGATGCTAGGAATATGTAAGAAAATAATTTTCTCATTTATTAAATACAAATAAATATTGTTATGTATTAAAATTACTTATTTTATATTTATAGAGGAGAAAACTGCTCAGGTTATGTTCCTAGAAATTTTTATATCAAGAAAACTGGTTGTTGTAAAAATTGCTTCCAATAACAACCTAAAATTGGCCCTAGACATGCTTCCAACAGTTTTCTTCTGTTGAAGAAGAGACAATATCTTCAAACAATGTAACCTCTGCTTGCAATTAATTTCAGTCATGCTCAATCTTTTTCCTGAAAGGAATTTCATTCTACGATAGTTAGTTCGCACAAGCTTCAATTAATAGCTTAGATTCAAGGGCAAAATATTTTTTGCCTTCGAATACCTATTACTTATTTTTGCTTATTTCACAATAAATCTGAAGCTCCTATAGTGATCGAAAAATAACACACTTGAACTTTATTGGAGAGCTCTTGCAGAGTTTTACTCTGTTCATCGGAATGTGTTAAAAAATATCCTTCCATGTTCACCACTTCACGCCCTCTCGTTGCAGAGCAAATTTTAAATATTCTGGAATGTATTACAATTTTCAGTTATTCCAAGAAATAAAATATTCTACTACTTGTGGAATTATGCTGAAGTATTATTTAAAATACAATCCATTAAAAGCAATTTTATAATTCAACGAGTTTCACCAAATTTGATACATGAATTTTTTGTGAAATATAAGCTAGTTTAGTTATATAATTATAAATTAATTAAGTTAAAAATTATTAAAAAATTATCAAAGCTGAGAAAATTACATGCAATTGCATTTTTAAATTTTATACAAATAAATTAAGAAATATATACAGAGATAAGCAGTTATAATTTCACAAAACTCATATTCTGCTTCAAACAAATTTATTTAATCTTTCAGTACAAATGTAATTACAGAAAAATGTCAAATAGAAAAATAACGTTACATGACATGACGTCATTACTCCATCTCCTTGAGTTTACGAGGAATTCTCCCAGCAGCGAATTATCGGAATTTCACCGGAGAATTCTACTGTAGTTTGCGCAGGGCCTAACAAGAAGAAATTCAATCGTGAACTGTCGAAAGCATTCTGGATCTGAGATTCGTTCCGATTACACAAACGTTTCTGAGGACTAGTTCTGTCGGAAAAAAGCTTATTTGGCTTATCTACCAAGTCATTGTTCTCTGTGTCTATTGTCAAGTCTCATTATTAAGCCTATTGCTGACCCTTTTTTTAAAACAACGATTGATTCATCAGATATAAAAAAACGGCCCTTTCAGGGCCAAATCATGCTATGGATTCCTCAGAAATAAGTTGCGTATGTAATGCTATAGATTCATTGGAAATATGTTCCGTAAGTATTTTCTACAATTGGGAGTTTAAAACGCCATGGAAGAAGTGTCCATAACATTCAAATTGCGACTAAACGTAAGGATCTGGATTTATTTTTGTAACATATGTAACTGTCACTTTTTGTAATTAAAAACCTTATATTTTCATTAAAGGCATGAGTATTCACTAGCATTATCTGACGTATCATCTCATTGTTGCATATTAGTTGTTTAAGTATAACGTGTTTGGCTCGACTGGAAAATGACAGCATTTGTGTTAGTCCAATATCATGAGCACAATATTTTGAAACAAAACTCATGTAAATAAGCGTTTAATAAATAACGCGTTCTTCAAAAATTATGTTATTAAGATAACGTTTTTCTTTTCTTTAACTGCTGAAATCGTTAGTAGGGTAAATTTGCCGGTTCTGGAACAGCGGCGGCACCGGCGGCACGGTCGAGTTGAGTTGAGTTATTTTCCTCCTCCTGCTGAGTTGAGTTGTTTTTCTCCTGCTGTTGAGCTGAGTTGTTTTCCTCCTGCTGCTGAGTTGAGTTGTTTTGCTCCTTCTGTTGAGTTGAGCTGTTTTTTTTCCTGCTGCTTAGTTTTGGTTTTGATTTCTTTGTTGTTGAGTTTTGGTTTTGATTTCTTTGATAGAGTTGGGTTGTGATTCATCTTGCTGCTACACTGAGCCGTTGGTTTCGCTTTCTTTAAAAGAGTTGAAGTGAACTGATTTGGAAGATTTTTTTTTTATATTTAGAATTCCTATGCGTTTGGTGGCAACAGTGAAGTTTACATTTTAGAGATGGCAACACTATGCATTGTCTGAAACATGAAATCAGTTTTAAATATTTTTTAGAGTCAGTGCTGCCATCTAGTGCCTAAATTATAAACTTGATATAATTTAACAAAATTAGAAAAAAATAATAACAACGACGGATTACAGGATCGAACTCACAAAGTTAAAAAGTATTCGTGGATCAACGATTTATTTTCATGCTTTAAACCGTTGATCCACGAATACTTGACCATCCTGTAGAATGCATGGGTATTCAACCAGTCCCAATGTAATGAAAACTCTCCAGGAAGTCAATTTGCGGCGGCACCGGCGGCATACTTAATGAGTCTTTTATTTCAAAATGATTATCGTCTTAATTGTATTAAATAGAGACCAACATTATCGTGATTCTAATTGTATATAAGTGAAATACGTTTCATTTTCGGAATGCATTTATTTCAAATAAACCTGATGCTTTTCTAACACGTGCATTCACTTCAGTTTCTTTCTCTATGAGAGTTGAGAAGTACTCTTACTCGATTTCTATTTGGTAATGGAAATTTGTTTAAAATAGGTGGCAACATGTCGGTCAAACAGGTTTTACCTTGTGAACGCATGCTTACTTTGAATTTTTTTTTTTTTTTACATTTAATACTTTTGTGATCTTTAGTCAAAACGCTTTCTTTCTAGTCCAGATTTGCTATTTTAATATTGATGTATTTATTTATAATCTAATTATCAAACAACAGTCTTTGCATTTTATAATGGAGAAAATACTATCACTTGCGTATACTAATCCTAAACATCCTGGCAGCTTTGGAAGTGCATATTCTATTTATAAAGCTTTAGGTGGTAAAATTAAATTGAAAGATATTAAAAAGTGGCTCCGCAGTAAGGAGTCATATACATTGCATAGACCTTTAATACGCAAATTTAAAAGAAATAAAGTTTATGTTAGAGGTATGGACGTACAGTTTCAAGCGGATTTAGTTGATTTGAGATCTTTAACTAAATATAATAATGGATTTAAGTATTTGCTAACTTGTATTGACGTCTTTTCTAAATACGCATGGGCTTTTCCTATTAAAGATAAGACTGCTAGAACTATTTTAATGGTACTTAAAAAAATATTCAAAGCTAGAACACCGGAATGTTTTCAATCTGATAAAGGGAGTGAGTTTACAAACAGAATTGTTGGCAATTTCTTTAAACAACAAAATATCCATTTCTTTACAACTGATAATGAGACTAAAGCAAGCGTTGTTGAACGTTTTAACAGAACTTTAAAAACAAAAATGTGGAAATATTTTACGGAATATAACACTTATAAATATATTGATGTAATAGATAAATTAGTTTACAGTTACAATCATTCTTTTCATCGTAGTATAAAAATGAAACCAGCTTCAGTAAATATAGATAATCAAAGACAAGTACACCAGAATTTATATCCTAATGATAACCAAAATAAAAACAGATCAAGGCAACATTTACAAATAGGAGATACAGTTCGAATTTCTAAGTCTAAAATGCAATTCGAGAAAGGTTACGAAATTAATTGGAGTCGAGAATTGTTTACCATAACAGATATAATACCTAGAGATCCACCAGTATATAAATTAAAAGATTTTTTAAATGAACCTATTAAAGGTACATTTTATGAAAAAGAATTGCAAAAGGTATTTAATTCGGGATATTACCCCGTAGAAAAAATTATTAAGAAAAAAACAGTTAAGGGTAAAACACTTTACTACGTCAAATTCTTAGGTTATGATGAAAAGTTTAATGATTGGGTTTCCGATATAAAATTTTCAATAAATAGTTAGAGTACATTGTAGCAATTTCATTCTTTAAGATGTCTTTCTACGTGACTTTACCTTCTGATAGCTCTCTGAAATATTTCCCGGATAACAAATTATCTCATTTTATAACTCAACTGCCAACATTGATTGATTTGAAAGGAGAGTGGGAAGTAGGATTATCGGAAATTATTTATCCACACTCTTGGCTAAATGTTAATGAACACAATAATGCTTTTAAATACAGTATTGGAGATGGAAAATTAATAAGACTAAAAATTGAAACAGGATATTATGAATCTGTAGCTGATATTATCTCAGCTATTCAATGGGCTTTGAAGAAACACCCAAATATGTTTACATTGAATTATAACAAATCAACAAAGAGAGTTAAAATAAATGCCGTTCAAGGAACTGCTCTGCACTTGGAAAAACTAGCTCCAATTTTAGGATTCAATTACAACGCAATTATTGAAGGAAGCATGAAAGGAGAATTGGTCGCTGATGCTGCTTCTGAATTTTCATTTTTTTACGTATATAGTGATGTTGTAACCCCACAAATCGTTGGTGATACACAAGCTCCTCTTTTGAGAATTGTAAGAGTCAAAGGACAAGATGGAGATGTCATCAGTCAGCATTATGATAGACCCTTATACATGCCTGTCATAAAACAAACTTTTCAAACAATTGAAATTGAATTAAGGCTAAACTCGGGCGATTTCGTACCATTTGAAAGAGGAAAGGTTATCGTAGTTTTACATTTTCGAATGAGACAAATATTATAAAAAACAAAACTTTCACTAAAATTCATCATTACTACTTTAGACGTGGAAATGAAAGTACCATATGTTTGCTGCTCCAAAAGGCTTGAAGAACATTACGCTTCTCAAATTGGTTCTGGTTTACCTCATTATCAGGGTGCTCCTTTTCAAAGAGGGTATGGAATTGGTGGAATTTTTCGTCGTTTATTTAGAGCTGCATTACCTTATTTGGTAGCTGGAGGAAAAGAAGTAGGCCAAGAGGCTTTGGCTACAGGTAGTCGTGTGGCTGCAGATGTATTATCTGGGGAAGATTTGAAGACATCAGCTAAAAAACGAGTTAAAGAAAGTGGTCGCAATCTAGCCAAGAGGGCGATAAAAAAAATACAAACTATGATTGGATCTGGAAACTATAAAAGAAAACGTAAAAAGGATAAAAGCTCCATTCCATCAAAAATTCGAAAGGTGAAAGAACACGACATTTTTGATCCGTGATGGCTTACGTTTTAAAAGGATCACCAGAGTGTGTTAAATCAGAATTAGAATTATTCCATTTACCTGCTACTCAAACTGTTATCCAAAGTGGACAGTGGGTTGAGTTTCATCCTTTATCGAACGTTTTTGATGGTGGTCCAGTTGAATTTCGTATATCTGGAAGTGGTGAAGAGTATATTGACCTCAGTCACACGCAACTTCATGTGGTGGCTAAAATTGTGAAATCAGATAATAGTCCGTTGAGCGCGACTGACTCAATAGGACCAGTCAATTTATTTTTGCATTCACTGTTTTCTCAAGTAGATGTCTCTCTAAATGATAGAATCATATCAAATTCCAGCAATACCTACCCTTATAGAGCCTATATAGAAACATTATGCAATCATGGATATGATAGTAAATCTTCCCAATTAACTGCAGAACTTTTCTACAAAGATTCTGAAGATGGACTTAAGAAAAGATCGGATTTCTTCAAACTTAGTGCTCCAGTGGATATGATTGGATGCATACATGGTGATTTGTTTCATCAAAATCGACTGTTATTAAACATGATCGATTTAAAAATTAAATTGATACGTAGTAAACCTGAGTTTTGTTTAATAGGAGAAGCAGGACATAAAGTAATATTGGATAAAATTTCCTTACTAGTTAGAAAAGTTCGCGTTAGTCCTGGTGTAATATTGGGACATGGAAAAGCTTTAGAGAAAAGCAATGCTGTATATCCTATCAATCGTGTCATCTGCAAAGTATATTCCATTCCCAAGGGAAATATGTCTTTTGCTCAAGACAGTGTTTTTCACGGTCAAATGCCAAAACGAATAATCATAGGATGTGTTGCTAACGATGCTTATCATGGAACATTTAAAAAAATCCTTTCAATTTTACTCATTTTAATTTAAATTTCATCGGATTATATATTGATGGACAACCAGTTCCCCACAATCCACTGGAGTTAAATTTCTCTCAAAATCAATACATTCGAGCTTATCAAAATTTATTTATAAACACTGAAGAAATGAGGCCTGACAAAGGCAATTGTATATCAAGAGAAGATTATTTAAATGGTAACGTTTTATTCGCATATGATTTATCACCTGATTTATGTCATTCCGATCACTTTAATTTGATTAAACATAGCAATATGAGATTGGAAATGAAATTTGAAAAAGCTTTAGATGAAACCGTTAGCATTATTTTATTCGCAGAATTTGAAAACGTTATTGAAATTACAAAGTCAAGAGATATTTTATACGATTTCGGAAATTGAAACAATGAATGGAAAACAAATTCATGATATTTTATCACAAGATCCTTTTACTGCTGGAAAATTTCAAGGAGTATTTGCAAGCGATACCATACCTTTTTTGGAAAGAAATCAAGCTGTTGTCGTTAATACTGATCATTCTTCCCAGCCAGGAACTCACTGGATAGCATTGTACAAAAATGAAGATGAGAGATTAGAATTCTTCGATTCTTATGGCCAGTCTCCAGAGTTTTATGGTTTTGAACTGCCAAATGTATGCTGGAATACAATCTGCTTTCAAAGCATTACTTCAAATGTGTGTGGAGCTTACTGTATCTATTTTGTGTACAAAAGATGTCAAGATTTTTCAATGTGTTCTATCATTAACATTTTATGTAATAATAAACTTAATGATTTTAAAATATATCAATTTGTTAAAAAGAAATTTGGTGTAAGAATGCTTTTCAGAAAATAAACCGATTTATGAAATTTTAAAAATTATTGTCCCCTTCATTTTATATTTTTGTGTTGCTTCAATATTTCTTTCTACCTATAGACATATAAATTAACACCGAAGTAAGCAAATAAATTCATTTACTATGGAGCTACCATCCATGAAACATCCCTTTACATGTGTTATAGCTGGTCCAACTGGAAGCGGTAAAAGTTATTTTGTCAAAAAGCTTCTCGAAGAAAACATTATCAGACCGTTTCCGAAATCTATTATTTGGTGTTATGGTGCTTATCAATCACTTTTTCAGAAAATGAAACACGTTACATTTCAAGAAGGACTACCATCTAATATTAATTCAATCAGGAATGCTGTCATAATAATTGATGATTTAATGGAAGAATTGGGAAATAATTCCAAATTAACTCAATTGTTTGTAAAAGGCAGTCATCATAGAAATATTTCAGTAGTTTTCATTGTACAAAATTTTTTTAATAAAGGGCGAGGAATGAGAACTATTTCATTAAATTCACATTATCTTATCATGTTTAAAAATCCAAGAGATCAAAGTCAGATCTTACATTTGGGTAGACAACTATATCCAAGCAAATTAAAGTATTTTCAAGAAGTTTACCAAGATGCAACATCAAAACCATATGGGTATCTATTTATTGATTTAAAACCAGACACGGATGACAGTTTGCGCTTGCGCAATGGCATTTTCCCAAATGAAAATATGTATGTATATCAACCGCTTTGCGCTTAATATATATAACAATAAAAGAAAATTAATCTATCATTTGCAATTAGAATGTCTTCGAGAGAACGACAAAACATTGACTGTCTTAAATTCCTACTTAAATCAAAATCAAAGAAAAAATTTTGAAATCTTGTCCTAATAGAACAATAAAATCAATCTGTGAGTGTGCATTGAACTTATTAAAAGGGAATATTCCAATTTCAAATTTCCGAAAGCAGAAATTAGCTTCCTACAAGAAAAGTTTAAGGAAATTGGCCGACAAAAAAGTGCCTTTATTTAAAAAGAGATCCTTACTTGTTCAAAGAGGGGAAGGTTTCCTGAGTATTTTGTTACCTGCTGCGATTACTGCACTTACTTCCATCATTCATGGAATACAGTAAGAAACTCATACTTGTACCCGAGGACAGACTTCTCAATACAGTAACAGAACATTTGAGTGGAATGGATAAAAATATGCATGATATATTAATGAAAAAAACTTAACGGAAGATGAAAAAGCAACACTTTATTTACAAATATTACAAAAATATATAAAATTTCCATCATTCTTCGAAAATAACTTTGAAAGTAATTCCAAAAAAAATACAGATGAAAGTAAATTTAAAAATAATCCTGAAATAAATTCTGACGAAATTATCCCAACAAACTCAGAAAAAGGAGAAGATTTACAAAGTCAAGGAAAAGAAGATTATTTTCAACCAAAATTAGAAATTGAAGAAAACCAAAATCATGCAGAAGTAAATTTAAGGGAAATTGTTCCTTTGCGATATCAAAGTTTAGCTCAGAAAATTATTCGTTTTCTGGAAAATAATAAAACAATACTATCTTGGACACCTGAAGGTGAAATTGTATACAAGAAAGCAGTAATTCCTGAAACAAATATAATTTTTCTAATAGATAATATGCTTAGAAATAAGAAGAAGAACCCTCCAGGACAAGAGATATTTTTCAAAGCTGTGAAGGAGATGAACATCCCTGAACAATATGTTATAAATCGAAAAATGTTAAAAATGTTAAAACAAAATAATAAACCTATGATTTTTGCTAAAAAAAATAATGTATGGTTTAAATACTGATAATATTGTCAATTATTTTTGTATTAAAAATAATAAAATGTTTATGAATAAATAAAATGATACTTACTTTTAAAATGTTGAACACAAACATTTACTCATGAAAAAATTCGTACAGAAGATTATTTCATTGCTTTTCAATGCAAAATAATACAAATTTGATGCTAATTGTTTAAACCATATCAAGATTTATAATATGAAGGTTGTGCACTTTAATTCTAAAACTATAAAGAGCAATTTTTTATTCTGATAATCTTTCAACATTGTATTAATGTCTAAGAATATTTCCTAAATTCAACGCTAGGGGGAAAAACACTATTTAGCGAATGAGAAAATAGGACTCAAGAAAGAGCGTAATGCTTCACTGATTTCACGTTTTGTAGCGCATGGGCTTTTTACAAAAGAGCGGGGGCTAACAAAAGCACCTTTAAAAAAAGATGCTTAGTTACAAGAAGGTTAGAGAATACATCAAAGTCATTGGAAGAAATGGCGGATTCATCACCGATTTGATAAAGTTGGGCACTTCTTTTAAACATTTTTTTTCTTCAAAACAACGGACGCAGTTGCAGTATATATTTGAAATATATCAAAGTGACTACAGGAATTGTCATCTTGATTCACGATTTGATATGGTTTCACACTTCCCAAAAGAGTAAGGATTAACAAAGAATCTTTAAAAATGGCGGTAAGTACTAAGAACATTATCCAATGTATCAAAGTCACTGGAAGTAATGGCGGTTCTATTACCGATTTGATAAGCATGAGCATTTCTTTCAATCGCATTTTTTTCTAAAAAAGAAAAATTGGTTTCAATAATACTATTCAGAGGCGATAATACAATTCAAAGTCTTTCTAAGGAGAGGTGACTCTTATTCACGATTTGAATGAAATGGACATTTCAATAAGATGAAAACGTACCATTCTACTTTCTTGTAAGAATCGGCAAGCATCAAGAAAAGTAAATTGAAAAGCTAAAATATATTAACGTCACAGAAAGAAAGGAAAGTATTATTCACGATTTGAATAGTAAGAACGTTTTTATGGAACGCACACGAGAGAATAATGTTCACTTTGAAGAATCATTTAGATATAGAGCAGAAAAATAAATGGGAGTGACAGAGAGATTGAATGATCATTGTACTTCACCCCAACAAATAACAAGTTGTGCTACATGTTGGTAAAACCGTATATAAGAGACTGTATACGCAGCACCCTCTTCAGTATCGTCTGGAAGACACAAGTGTTGCTGTCGTGAAAGAATATCTCTCCACTTACCCATCTGTCCAGCTGATAGTTAGATTGTATACTCATTACTGAAAATGATAATTTGCAAAATATGTTCTAAATGTTTTTCTTCTAATTCTACTTTAAATCGACATATTCTCGAAACTCATGAAAAACGGCGAATTCATAGTTGCAATCAATGCAATAAAATTTTCGCTAGGAAAAGTGATTTAAATCGACATTTAAATTCTGTTCATAGTGAAAAGAAATGGACATGTGATAAATGTGAAAAATTATTTTCTCGACAAGATGATTTGTCTAGGCATCGGAAAAATGTAAACTGTAAGCGAAAATTGGAACAAACTGAAAACTGCAGTAAGAAAGTAAGAAGTGATTCGAATTCAGGAGCCACAGAGAGTTCCAATTCTGATGATGCAACACTTCAAATGAATCAACAACCATCGACCTCAAAAGTAAATGATCAGATTCAGCAAAAAACAGCCTCGAGTTCTGATAATTCAGTGGCAGGACGGAAATTCTTTGATATCGGTACACCTGCACCATCGACTTCAGCAACCAACACATCTCGCTTTGAAAAGAAGATGCTTTCCAAAATCGGGGAAGGTTCACTTGAGAAGCCGGAAGAGAAAGAAAGTGCCTTCAAAAGAAGATATAAAACCTTTATTTTGAAAAATGATGGCGGCAGTTTCGGGATTGAAGAGTTTATCGTTCTGAAAAAAGCTGAAGCATTTAACATCATTCAAAATGAACTGAGTATTCAAAAGGGGTTAAAAGTTAGTATGAGAATGCATTGCTCATACAAAAAAGACACTGAAATTGGTGAGCAGATGAAGAAGGTTGTATTCAAGACTCCAAATAAAATTATCCTGCCTGCAACTGATGTTTATCTCACTTATGAAGAAATGAAAGAGAAAATACTGAAAGAAAGCGTAGATTTTCAGGAAAAAGATTCCGGTTGGAGCCTGGACGAAGTAATGGAACTGGAAATTCGAACGAATTTATATTCTCCATTAAAAGGATCAACGTACATTGATTTGCCCTTAGAAATAAGAGCAAAACATGCTGTTGTGAATGTTAAAAACAATGACAATTGTTGCTTCAAATGGGCTGTTCTTTCGGCCATCTTTCCAGCTGAACGTGCAGTAGATAGAGTTCAAAACTATAAAGATTTTGAAAACCGTTTGAATTTCGAGGGAATATCTTGGCCTACCCCCTTATCCGACATCAGAATATTTTGTAAGAAAAATGATGTTTCTATTAATGTGTATTCATACGAAAAAGATTTAAATATATTTCCGATATATGTAACGGATTCAATACAAAGTCAACATGTTGACTTGCTGTACATAGCAAATGAGAACAATTGTGGTCATTACTGCTGGATTAAGAACCTCTCTCGTCTTGTAAGCAACCAACACTCAAAAAATGAACATAAGAAATTTATATGTAGGCGTTGCCTGCAGTTTTTTTCCAAAGAGGATGATTTGAGTCGTCATCACGAGTTGTGTGATGAAAATGCCCCAGCAAGAGTAGAAATGCCATCTGAAGAAAGTAAGTACCTCTCATTTAAAAATTTCCAACATTTTTTGAAAATTCCCTTTGTCGCTTATGCCGACTTCGAATGCATTACTCAAAAAACTCAGACTTGTTATCCAAATCCCGAATCCTCTTTCTCAAACACTTATCAAAGACATTTACCAATAAGTTTTTGTATTTATATTTGTTATGACGGAGGTTTTTATAAAGATCCAATAGTATACAGGGGAGAAAATGCAGCTAAAATATTTTTAGAAATGATTAAAAAAGAATCACTTGAAATAGAAAAAATTTACAATAACCCTAAACCCCTACAAAATCTCAGTGAAATCGAACAAATGGAATATGATAAGGCGGAGAATTGTTACGTTTGTAAACGCGTTTTCACTTCCACTAATTTTAAAGTTAGAGATCATAACCATGTTACGCAAAAATTTAATGGTGCATGCTGTAACCGATGTAATTTAGCAATGAAAATGCCAAAATTTTTACCCGTTTTTTTTCACAACTTATCAGGTTACGATGCACATATTTTTATTAAAGAATTAGATTATGACAATAAACAAATATTTTTAATTCCAAACACGGAAGAAAAATATATTTCTTTTAGTAAAAATGTTTCAAATAAATTTCAAATTCGCTTTCTCGATACGATGAAGTTTATGCCGGCAAGTTTGGAAAAACTAATTAAAACTCTTAATGAAAATCAATTCAGGCACATGAGAAAACATTTTGATTCAGAAAATATTAGTTTACTTTTGAGGAAGGGAGTTTTTCCCTATGATTATTTTGATGATTTTAAAAAGTGTGATGAGAAACATTTACCTCCAAGGGAAAAATTCTACAACGAATTAAATGAAGAAGAAATCAGTGAAGATGACTATCAACATGCATTAAATGTTTTTGAAGCATTTAACATTAAAAATATAGGTGAATACTGTGATCTGTACTTAAAAACAGATGTAATTTTGTTGGCAGACCTCTTCGAAAACTTTCGTAACATCTGCTTAGAAACTTATTCATTAGATCCCTGTTGGTATTACACATCGCCGGCCTTATCATGGGACGCTATGTTATTACATACTAAAATAGAATTAGAATTATTCACTGATTATGACATGATTTTGTTTATTGAAAGAGGTATTCGGGGAGGAATAAGTCAATGTGCAAACAGGTATTCCGTAGCAAATAATAAATATATGTCTTCATATGATCCATTTAATGAATCAAAGTATCTAGTTTACCTTGATGCTAACAATTTGTACGGATGGGCGATGAGTAATGCACTTCCTCTTAATGATTTTAAATGGCGAACCGATCAGGATATCGATGTAACAAAAATTGACGATGACTCAGAATATGGATACATATTGGAAGTTGATTTAGATTATCCAGATGATCTTCATGATGATCACTCGGATTTCCCTCTCGCGCCTGAAAATAAAGTGCCTCCGAATTGTAAGGAAAAGCGACTTTTAACTACATTAGAAGCAAAGCAAAAATATATAGTTTATTATAAGACGCTAAAATTGTACTTAAAATTAGGGCTAAAACTTACTCGCATATATCGCATACTTCAATTTAAGCAATCAGCGTGGCTTCGATCTTATATCGATTTAAATACTAATTTAAGAACTAATGCGAGAAATGAATTTCATAAAGAATTTTATAAATTAATGAATAATTGCATATTTGGCAAATGTTTAGAATCCACAAGAAATCGTATAGACGTACGTTTATGCACTTCAGCAGAACAAGCGCGCAAATTAATTTCAAAACCTAATTTTAGCCATCGAACCATATTTACTGAAAATTTAATGGCGATACAGATGAAAAAAGTTAAAGTTAAATTTTTTAAACCCATTCACGTTGGAATGGTTATTTTAGATATTTCGAAAAATTTAATGTATTCTTTTCATTATGACGAAATGAAAAATAAATATAAAGAAAATATTCGCTTAATGTACACTGATACAGACTCTTTCATTTATGAAATTAAATGCGCAGATTTCTACGCAGATGTCAAACAAAATATTTCTTTATACGACACATCAGATTACGATATTAATAATGTTTATAATATGCCTTTAGTGAACAGAAAAGTAATTGGGAAAATGAAAGACGAAAATAAAGGAGAAATAATGACAGAATTCATAGGATTGAAATCTAAAATGTATGCTTACAAAACGGAAAAAAAATCAGAAAAGCGACTAAAGGGAATTAAAAAACAAACCCTTAAAAATAAAATAAAATTTGAAGACTACAAAAAATGTTTATTTGACAGAAAAAATTTATTTGCAGAAATGAATTTAATAAGATCTAAATCTCATGAGTTATTTTCCATTAAACAGAACAAACTAGCTTTGTCTTTTAATGATGAAAAGCGTCATATAAATGAAGATGGTATTTCTACTCTTGCTTTTGGACATTATTCCTTAAGAGAAACTGATTGAAATAATATCTATTTTTTTTAAATCTTATTTTTTTAAATTAAAAATTATATTGTTATATTGAAATATTATATTGAAAATGTATTGAATATGTGGATTAAATAAATTTATTTGGATTGGAATAAAATGTTTGATTACTTGATTATTAAGAAAATAATAACATAAAACATAAATACATTATTATGAAATATCATTGTATGAAATTATGCTAAACATTTAATGATAAAAATAAATACAAAATTTTCAAACATGAACATTTATTGCAAAATAAGAGAATACAAAACAAAAGAACATTATTCATTCAAAATTAGTTTTTCAATAATTACAAACATTTCTTTAACATCTAAAGATTCAAAGAAATCAAAATCAATTACTATTCTCTTAAAATTAGGATAATTCAAGTTAGATTTCACAAAATCAGTTGCGATTTCTTTCCATCTCATCGCATATAATGCCTCATGAAAGTACAAAGAATATTTATCCAGTGAAGTTAAAGTCATGCATTCATGATTGCTGTTAGAAACTAGTTTGCTTTTACATGCAGTGCAATCAATAATATCAGATATTATTGTTAAAAAATGCTTTTTCAAGCATTCACACAAAGCCAGTTTTAGATCATCGATCCCTTTTTGATTGTCTGGATCATCGTTAAAACTTCTCATGTCAAGGAGTGGCATCTTCGTAATTTCCAAGTGTACAAAATGACGTAAGGTATAATTTATTAGATTTTCTTTTAAAATCACTTCAATATCTTCACTGAAATCTGTAAACTTATTAATCTGAGATTGGTTTAGCTGGATATGATTAGGCATAAATTGAAAAGAATTGTCTTTTCTTTTGTAGATACGTTGCACAACACCACTATTTTCACCAAGTTTCGACAAAAACACGTCATTTTCAATTAAGAGTGTGGCTCCATTTTTATTCTGTTTAGAAGTTAAAAATAATCTCAAACGTGCGCTCAATGCATCCCAACTCTTCAGTGTGAGGGAAATGCCTTCTTTAGTTGGAAGTAGAGATCCTGTAGAATTTTCAATATATTTTCGTATATGCACTCGAGTTGATCCATTAAAAGAATTCACTACTGCAAATACACTATCACCCAGATGAAAAAAGTTTTTAGGATAGGACTTTGACGGTACAAATGAAGATGTCTCCGTAATATCACCAGTATAAAAATCAAAACGAAATTTCTTTGCAGCATTTGGCATGTTTAAGAATATTTTGAATAAATTGAGTTTTCGGAAAAGAATAAGTCTAAAATGCAGAAAATACTTTGTACTGACAAACGTGCTAGCGACACTGTGTAAGCATGCGTTCACAAGGTAAAACCTGTTTGACCGACATGTTGCCACCTATTTTAAACAAATTTCCATTACCAAATAGAAATCGAGTAAGAGTACTTCTCAACTCTCATAGAGAAAGAAACTGAAGTGAATGCACGTGTTAGAAAAGAATCAGGTTTATTTGAAATAAATGCATTCCGAAAATGAAACGTATTTCACTTATATACAATTAGAATCACGATAATGTTGGTCTCTATTTAATACAATTAAGACGATAATCATTTTGAAATAAAAGACTCATTAAGTAAGCCGCCGGTGCCGCCGCAAATTGACTTCCTGGAGAGTTTTCATTACATTGGGACTGGATAAATACCCATGCATTCTACAGGATGGTCAAGTATTCGTGGATCAACGGTTTAAAGCATGAAAATAAATCGTTGATCCACGAATACTTTTTAACTTTGTGAGTTCGATCCTGTAATCCGTCGTTGTTATTATTTTTTTCTAATTTTGTTAAATTATATCAAGTTTATAATTTAGGCACTAGATGGCAGCACTGACTCTAAAAAATATTTAAAACTGATTTCATGTTTCAGACAATGCATAGTGTTGCCATCTCTAAAATGTAAACTTCACTGTTGCCACCAAACGCATAGGAATTCTAAATATAAAAAAAATCTTCCAAATCAGTTCACTTCAACTCTTTTAAAGAAAGCGAAACCAACGGCTCAGTGTAGCAGCAAGATGAATCACAACCCAACTCTATCAAAGAAATCAAAACCAAAACTCAACAACAAAGAAATCAAAACCAAAACTAAGGAGCAGGAAGAAAACAACTAAACTCCACAGCAGGAGCAAAACAACTCAACTTAACAACAGGAAAAAAACAACTCAACTCCACAGCAGGAGAAAACAACTCAACTCAGCAGCAGGAGGAAAACAACTCAACTCAACTCGACCGTGCCGCCGGTGCCGCCGCTGTTCCAGAACCGGCAAATTTACCCTACTATCGTTCTTGTAATGGTAACTTCTCAAAGTCGTTGCGGTAATGTTGAACGTTTCCACCTTATGTTATTTTGTAGCGTTAAAGCTGTTCTCGTTGTTTTGTAACGTTAAAGCTGTTCTCGTTGTTTTGTTACGTTAAAGTCGTTATCGTTGTTTTGTAACTTCCGGAATATTAAAGCCGTTCTCGTTAATTTGTAACTTTAAGGCCGTTATCGCTATTTTAGAACTTCCGGAACTTTAAAGCCAATATCGTTGTTTCGCAACGAAATTTTAAGTTGTTATTACGTTGTTTTGGTTTCTAACATTGACATTGAGCTTTCTCGGGAACACATTCCAAGCTTTTGCTTGGCCCGTTGCGTTGCTTAGAAACTAAGAATGTATACTTTTCTGTTCCTCACTTTGATGAAGGAAGGTAAACTGAAAAGCGGAAGCATAAATAAATATATTTCATTTTAAAAGAGATTAAAACATTTGTAAAAATGGGAATTTTTAAAAATACATTTTATGTTAATATTTTACGGGCATTTTATTTATTTTCAGCCTTTATTTATTATTATTTTTTTGTGAATTTTAGCAAATTTTTTATTAAGCTGAAGCATTTTTTTTTAGAAACTTGAAACTGTGCTCGCATATCAAAGCAAGCGTGAAATATTTTTAATTCAATTTCAAATTTCGGGAATTAATTTTTATAAATTATAAAGATTAAAAGAAGAAACTAACGTACCATTCAATAAAATTTGGATCAAACTAATAATACATATATATATATATGAAATTTACTTTAAGATTTAATATATTGTAAAAATAATTTTTTGAGACTTATAATTTTTTTATTTATTGATAAAGCATCATCATACATTATTAAAATTAATTTATATAAGTAAAATTTTAATTATTTTAAATGATAATATACTTGATTACATTGAAATAATATTCTTAATGTAATAATTTTACAGTCCTAAAAATGTATTTCATGTACTGGAATGAAAGAATTGCATCATATTTATTGTAGAAAGCCATTTATAAAATTTGTGTTGAAATAAAAAGTATTATTGTTGTTAAGTTATTAAGAATCATGATAATAAATGTTGCAATGTATATAATTATATTAAATTAATTCATGTATATTTGTAAATGTAGTTGTATTTATTTAATATTTGAAAATAAAATCACAATAAAATTAATATCCTACGTATTACAGCTGCAAATTCTAAATTTTCATCATTTATCTTTCAGGCTAAGTTGTAATTATGAGGAAAACAATTGTTCATAAAAAGATCTTTTCTGTAGTTTTATTCCTATCTAATTTCAATATAAATCTTTAAATATAATTAGCACTACTCATAACATTTTTAATTTTATATAACTGTAAAATAAATTACCAGATATTAAACTGCATACTTACGAAAAACATTCTGAAGTATCAGCTTGTAATATTGAATTATCTTCAGGCTCTTTGAAGAATTTTGAAGAAAAGGTTGGTTTAGTAAGAATTGAAGATATTTCACAATAGCATTTATTAGAAGCATTATTTTACTTATTTTTTAAATGTAGACATCAGTATTTTTCAAAAAAGTTTTAATAAATGAATTTTAACCGAGTATTAAAATTGCTTAGTTAAATACAGTTTGGATCTGAAGGAAATTTTCATAAATTTTATCCCGAAATAGTTATTAATTTATTTTTAAAATTCTAAGTATTTAATGATTTCTAAGAACTTTGAGATTTTTTATAAAAGTAAACTAAGATACTTTTTACACAATCGTTTCAATTGAATTAGTTTTCTTACAAATCTTGTACCATAAAAAATATGCGTTAAATTATTAAAACTTTTCAGTACAATATACAGACAATTTATATCATAAAGTCTAACAACTTGAAGAAGTTGTATAATATTTCTTTAAATATCTATAATGTGTTCGTTATGAGAGAGCTTCTTCGTAAACAGAGACTGGGTTTTATGTATCATAAGACAGTAACTTGAAAACTTTTAGTACCTACACTGACAAATTAGATTCAATCATCCCTTTTCTTCAGAAGTTGTTAGACAAGATCAAAAATCTTCCACTCCGAAGAATGCTGTTGTTCCAATAGCCATAGAGTTAACTCTTAAGGCCATTGTGAACTGGACAGTTTACAGTAAACATTTGGGCAATATACATTTTACTAGGACATTTCAAATTATCTTTCCAGTGCATTTTTAGCAGTATTTATACATTTTTCCAGTACATTTTTAACAGTAGATATATAATTATAGTTATATTATTTCTTTATGTGGATACTATTTTCTGTATTTTTAATGTTATTTCTCTATATATAACCTATGATATTATATCATTATTTTAAGCATACATGTCTTTCAAGATGAGTGCCTGAGAGTTTTCCAAGTTTACTCCCTTGCATAGACATTTGCAGTCTATTTATTTAAAACATTTACACATTAAAGTAACTTTTCTTCAATTAAATTTCAAACGAATAAGAATTACATTAATTTGAAAGACCATAATAAGTAAATAACTATGGAATTTGATATCACATATATTCCTCAACAATCATAAAAAAATGACAAGTAATAACTGTTTTTATAGTGTGTAAAGTAAAAATGCTAATTCTGTTTATTAATTTAATTTATTTGAGCTCTTATGATATCAAAAGGTACTTGCAGATCAAACAATACAAATTAAAAAATTTATTAGTTGATAAAATTCTTCATTTATAACAAAAACTTTTGTATATGCAAATAATTTTAAAAACTGTAAGTTTATGTATTGTGTCAATAGTAAAAAACTGCATCTGAATTATTTACTGTAGTAATGTGTTTATCTATTTTACAGAAGCAATTTTCATACATTTTTATTTAAAAATACTGTTTAATTGTTAGTACTGTAAATTCACACATTTTATTAATTATATTAATCACACACACACATTTTATTAATACCACATAGCTCTCTTATTTTTACTTCTCCGTGAGGAGTAATTTCATCTAGTAAAAATATTTAAGATAAATACACAATTGAGGCATATAGAACAGTGAAATCATGTATATGAAGTAAAATTCTATAACTTATCATAAAGGCAAATTCCTATATTCGAATATTTTCTCGTAGGTGCTAAGTATTCTGGTTTACATACATAATTCTTTATTTTTAAAGAAAATATTATTTTCTATTTATGTTCATAAATATGTAATTTTATAGTATATGACATTTGTATAGATCCGATATTCCTTTTATTACACAGATTTATATGAAAATTAAATTCAATTAAAATGTTTAATATTGAAAAAGAAATTTATATGAAATAGTAAAATATAATTTATTTTTAAATATAAGTTATTTTAATTTATATCGCTGGTTAAATTATCATTAATATAATTTCACTATTTAAAAACTGTGGGTTGGATACTGATGTTACCATAAATAATGATGGGTGGTGCTCTTTGGATATTGATTAATCGCATGGTTATTTATATTCATTAGTTGATAAGATAGTAAAATTAAGAAATTTCGATCAAAATTCAATTTTTTAATTATATTGTGTCTCTAATTAGAGAAATACTTTTTCAAGAAGATATATTTTAAGATTTATTCAAGCATAAGTGTTATACTCAATAGTAATCTTTAGTGTAAAAGATTTTAATTTATATCGCTGGTTAAATAATCATTAATATAATTTCACTATTTGAAAACTGTGGGTTCGATACTGATGTTACCATAAATATTGATGGGTGGTGCTCTTTGGATATTGATTAATCGCATGGTTATATTTATTAGTTGATAAGATAGTAAAATTAAGAAATTTCGATCAAAATTCAATTTTTTAATTATATTGTGTCTCTAATTAGAGAAATACTTTTTTCAAGAAGATATATTTTCAGATTTATTCGAGCATAAGTGATATACTCAATAGTAATCTTTAGTGTAAAAGAAACATCAGTTATAATTTATGAGAATTTATAATAGAAATTACATTGAAAATTAAATTAAATTCATCTTGTGAGAAACTGAATTATGTTTGGTTTAAAAAAATTCAAATTTAGTCATATTTTATACATTAAAGTAATAAAATATATTAATAAGCAGTTAAGATCATTGGGAAATAAATTATGTAAATACACATTACTTAAGAATTTTTAACTGAAAAAAATCAATTGAAAGTAAAAAAAAAAAAAAAAAAAAAAATTATAAATCTTATTTAATCCATTTCAATTATTTTAAAAAATAAGTAAATAAATATAAGTAAATAAATAAAAAATAAGTTAATAAATAAAAAAAATAAGTAAATAAAATCAGGCTACACTTAAATGTTGAATTTCCGTATAATAAAGTAGGAAATTATTAAAAAAATTGATTAAAGAATATAAACAAAATCATTAAAATTTCTTTCAGTGATTTTCGATGCTCAGTCACTAAAATTCACCTTACACCTCAAACCTCATTTTCTCAAAAAACCAGTTTTGTCACCCCACGAAAGCTTCCTTTCGCTCCATAGAATTTCCAAGAAGGCCAAAGGGAACGGATTTCTTGGAATATCTTTCCAAAAAGCCGTTATTTGATAACGCATTCTAGAACATGTTATTTCCTTGGAACGTAACGTTGATAACTAGTTATTCAAAAATAACTGCTTTTGCCATCTCTACAGTACCGAGTTTACGGCCTGAAGAGCAATTCGATGTAATCAACGACCAATATAATATTAGTCTGTGGATAAGTAATTCTGCTATTATTTTTTTTAATACCGTTTGGTTTACAGTTAACATTGACATACAGTTAAAAAATACAAAAGTAAAAATACAAAAAACTGAAATATAAATTATGAAAATCACTATAAAAGTTAACGAAAATTAAATTTTGAATAAATATAGCATTTGTTTATTTATGAAATAAACTTTATTATATTTCATTATTATCATGTCAAACATGATTCAGCCGATAATGTTGAACACACTTTGACAAGTGCCGCCATCTAGTGGCCAAAATAGCAACTACTGTTATTTTAACATACACAAAAAAGTTTGAACTATAAGTAAGTGTTAAGTAAATGCAGAAATGGGATTTGCTTTTAATATTAAACGAATCAAATTTTTATATTGCTAATGTGATTATTAAGAATACCGTAGGCACATTAATTAGATCTACATGCTAAATAGTTCATGTATTCAAAATTAGTAAGTAGTAAATATTTACTTTTATTATTAAGAAGTAAAGTCTGAAATAAAGAACAAGTAGTAAATATTTAATATTTACTTATTCTTTATTTCAGACTTTACTTCTTTTTCTTTACATGTTAATTTTAATTTAAAATACTATGATTGATTTTCCTCATAATGCAATAGTTTGTAATTTTGCTAAATTGCTTAAGTGCTGGTTAAAATAACAAATCTGTCACTTGAATTATTTTTTTTAATATAAAATACAAAATGATAAAGTTTAATCATAAAAACTTTGTAATTTTATTTGTATAAGATAAAACACATACAGTTTTAAATGAAAAAATATCTGTGTGTGAATTGGAATAATGTAAAATAACTTGTTTTTTTAATTTAACAATTTAAAATAAGATTATAGAGTCTGTTCTGTAGAAGAAAGCACAACTCCAGCAAATACAAACATTTATTTAAAAATTAAAATTAATAATTAATAGTATTGTATATTAAAATTATAATTAATAGAAATTTGATTATGGCCCTACATGGCCAACAGAATAAACACCCAAAGAGAGCCAGCTTAACCTCGTTCGCTGGTCGAAGACAATCTCTCCTCGCCGGAGCGGTCTCCCTCCTCTCCTCTCTCCTAATGACTACAGCGCCATCATGTGAAGAGAATGAGGAGTATCCTAACACTACAAAGATCCTTTGTTATTAACATAGGAGCTATAAATTGTAGACACTTATAAGGGTCTCTAAAAACTGATTCTATCTTCGTTTTCTAGATCGGACTAGTTTGCTTTACACTAAGAGCGGCTAAAGCATGGCCCAATATGAGTTGCCAAGTTTAGTTCTCTTTTGGTAACCCACATTGGTCCTATATAACGAAATGTAGACCATCCAAGATTGGCCACCTATTATGGACTGAATAACGCCACAATCAGCCTGTATAGGGCCGAGAAACAAATTTTGCTGCTTGGTGTGTTCCAAGAGATGGCTATAAGACATCCATAAATGATTCAGTAGAACATCCACTGACCGTTTAGAAGACGTCCACAGTACGTCTAATGGACTCACACCGATTACCACTGGTGGATGAGTTAGAGATATGATGTCACATCACATTAGCAATGACTTCATGATACTTCTATTGCAGATTACATATGAACTTTTAATCACGTACTAGTATTTTTTAATGAATGACTGTTTAAATATTTTGATAGCCACTTCCAAATTTCCTATTTAACTGAATTGGTTAAACAAATATAAATTGTACTTAAAAAATTTCAAACTATCATTTTTAATTTACTTAATTAATTTTATTCATAAAACTTTAAAAATCGATACAATTGTACGAGGATAAATTTTATTAGGACAACAAACTCATTTCTTACTGTGGGAAATTTTTCAGAGGAATTTTATTTATATTTCACCTCATTTTAAAGAAATATTAACAATTTTATTGATTTCTTACATAAAATGCTTTTAATAAGTATTACACGAAATTCACTAATCCTTTCTAATACGCAATTATTTTCTTGTAATTAAAATAATTTAACATGAAAATACTCTTTTTATATAAAAAGATGTCTATACTGCATAAAAAATTCTAAATATAAAAATTTAGATTGAAATTTTTGGAAGAAAATTTTCAAAGTTTTTAAATTATGCATAAATTTGATTTAATATTATTTTTGCAATCACTTTCATCAAACTAGAGCACACAATAAATAAATTTGCAGCAAGAGAAATGCATGTGTATATTGAATTAAACTTCTTTCAGTAGTATCAAAATTTAAAACATAATAGTTTTAAATGATAAATGATAAAATTTTAAATATTAGTTCACCGAATTCAAAATTCTTTTACATATATTTTACTTCATCACTATTTAAAAAGATATTGTTCTTATAAGTTACAATTAAAAAAGTTAAGCAACCCATTTGAGACATTAAAATGACAAAGAAATGGTTCATTTCAAAGAGAAAAATGTATTGAAGTTTGCTAAGTATCACAAAATATACTTTATTGTATATCTCAGATAGCAAACGGTAGTCCTTAGGACGTTCGGAGGACGTCCTTTCCGGACCAAATGGACGTAATTTGGACGTGAAAGAATGTCCGATGGAGATCCGTCGACGTCCTACGGACATTCTTAGGACATCCCAATGACCGGAAGTAGTACGTACCTAGGATGTCCCACGTTCCTCCGAAACTGACGTTATTTGGACGTGATTTGGCGTATATTTGAACATTCAGATAACAGCCATAAAGTTCTTTATATATTTTTAATATTAATTAAATGAGCGTTATCATTGTTTTCAAACAATATTGCAGTTAACTTTATTATATTATATTGTTATATTATATATAAAATAAAGCTTACATACTTTATTTACAAGTAATTTATGTATTTTAGTTTATGACATTTTTCACATAAAGTTCTTTTCAATTATTTGTGTAGTAATTTCATTACAGAAATTCGCTGTTTTTTCAGTGAATGAATTTCTCGTTTTTCCTTAAGGAGAGGAATTTTTAAATTTCCTTAATTTTTTGCTACATTGCTCTGAATTTAGATTAATACTGTTCTGAAAAATAAATTATTGCAATAAAATTGAAGTATTAACTAAAAATGTCCTTCAATTGAAAAAGAAATTTATACTTCTGAATAAAAGAATTTTTACTTTTTTAAGGTAGGATGAATTTAAATGCAAGATTTTAAAATAATGTAGCACTTTTTTAGAGCTTCTTTTCATTTTGAAGTGTGACATACCTAAGCATTAATAACTCCAAAATATACATGAAAAGTAATTTAACTTACGAATTCAAAAGTATTTAAATTTTCTTAAATACAGTTCAAAAGATGTTATATATACATACAAAAGTCAAATAAATTTTTTGGGTGTAACTATAAATTATTGTAGAAAAATTTTAAAAGATGTTATATATATAATGTTATATAAAGTTCTTTGAAGCAAAAAGTCACTTAAAAGGTTTATAATCTATGTTCCGGATAACTAAGATTATTTAATGAAATAGTTTTGAGATCACTTGTTTTTTTGAGAATAGGAATTATGCATGTTAATGTAAAAGTACTTGATTTCTCTGTTTTCTAAGAACATCTGTTTCATCTAGAAACATATTTTGATACCTTTGAAATATTAAAAATATTCAGATTTAAAAGTGCCCAGCTACAAGTATAAATTAAATGAATATGTGGGTATAAATGGAATTAAATTAAACATTAGTATACAGTTTTCAATTTGTTTATTTTACGATTTATACATAAGTTTTAACTACAAATTACTTTTTTTGTTTCTCTGCCCTTTCTTTAGCATGGCGCAGCCAATTTGATATGCTCTTTGTTAGTTCCGCTTTTGCTACTTGTGGCACTTGACTTTGGACCGCATCTATTATTAAAAAAGAAGGCAGCAGCACGTCTCCGAAATTGACGATCAGACAAGGAACTGATTTTTCGTTAATAAATTAAACTACTCATGATATAAAGAATTAAAAATACATATGCCTCACCTTGTAATAAGGATGCAAAGGTTTTAAATGTGATGTTACTCAAATGCAAAAACCTAACAACTATATTGCAATAAGCCGATTTATAAAAAATGCACGCACGTTTAATAATTCGAATTTCGCACCGTATGCCGAAATATCAACATCAACTAAAGAGTTATTGCCACAAAAACTTTCTGAAAATTTTATTGAAATTCTAATTAAAAAACTATTTAAAGTTAATTCAAAAAATTGTCTTTTATATACAAATAATATAATCTTTAAATTATCTTTATACTCATAAATAAAACTTACCTCGAAAAAATGGCGGATTGTTCTAAAAATTGCGAAATACGTAAATTTTGAACTCTGTTTATTTTGTCATTATTTAATGTTTTCTTTGACACTTTTTCTCCTTTTTCGTGTTGAAATTATCGTCTGACTTTGGCTTAGTGTTTGATTGACTAAGATTGAGTATTTTTGTTTTTATTTTTACAATTTAAATTTTTAATTTTTTTTAATTTTATTTTTATTTTTTTCATTATTATGGATTTAAAATGATTGAAGCAGAGACAAATGATTTACACGGATTGCTATTTGCGCATTCCAAAAATAAACACTTCAAGATTATTGACTTTCGAAGATTCTATTCCACAACTAATCCAGTTAGCTGCGGAAAATGGTACTACTAAGTTCTTCATTTTCCTGCCTCTCACTGATGGTACTGCATCTATTCCAAATAAACCTTACAATTTAAAGCAAGAAATAATTCAACTTGTAAAGAATCACAAGAAAATAATACAAATTCAATACACCCGTCAAGGTAAGCTTCTATTCGAAACTAATTGTCCAGATGCTGCTGTAGAAATAAGCAAGATAAACAATATTCTTGGAGTTTGTTAACTCCAGTTTTCAGCCTGAATACATTTCTTCAAGATTTCTTTTAAAAGAAATAAATGTGTAGATTTACCTTCATATCTTGTTGTTGAAGAAATTGCGCAAAATGGCTTAACGATATTAAGCTTACAAAGATTTACAAAAAGAATTCTGAAGAACTGAGCGAAAATATTTTCTCCCTCCAACTATATCATATTATCTGACTCCTTATCCTGTCTAAGCAGTCTGAAAACTCTCTCAACCTCTTCCCCAACCATCATTCAACACATCGGATCAGCTTTAGGAAATGCAACTAAGAATTGCGAATCTATTAAATTAGTTTGGATTCCAGGTCATTCCGGAATTGCTGGGAACGAAAGAGTAGATACTCTTGCAAAATCGGACATTAATAAAAGTTATATTCTGCACTCGATTTCACCTTATCCATAATATAAGAAACATTTTTATCAATTATGATAACAACGAATGGAAAAATCGTAAATATGCCTCAAGCATTTCGCACATGTCTTCTATCACGAAAATTCACCGTAATTATATTAATTCTCGCCTTGAAGAAGTGTGTCTAGCTAGAGTTAGAACTAGATCTTTTCCAACAAATAATAAATTACATAAATTCAGGCTATCTTCTACGGATAAATGCTCTTTTGGAGAAAGAGAAACCATGGATCACATAAAGCTATCGTGTCCTCGATATGATCAAGCAAGAAATTCCTTAAGAAAAAACTTGATATTGGAGCTCTTTCTTTCTCTTGGATTTTAGATTTGTCAACGAGTCCTAAAGAGAAAATTGACGCAACAATTTCTTTTTTGAAACAAATTAATAGATTCTAAATTTTTTCTCGTCTTTGTATTTCCAAGCGGCCTAATTTCCCCTTCATTTGTCAATCAAATGCCGTGCTAATCTTCGTTTTGATTGTCTTTTTTTCAAAATCATCAATCCATCAATTTTTGTTTAGGTTTCAAATAAAAACTCAATCTTACTCAATGCGAGCTATAAGCCTATGAGCATAAAGCTCCAAAACTGTTTTTTGCCGTAACCTAACCTAACCTAACTTACCTCTAGAATAATCACTACATTTTCTTATTTGGATTCATAATTCATGAAAATCCCTTTTAAATTCATGTATTCTAAAGAATATACTTTTGCCAAATTCTAAAATAGAGCTTCGTTTAATTATAATGTATTTAAAGACATTTGATATTAAAAAGAGCACAATTTTTAAGCAAATTATAACATTTGATTATTTTTCAACTTTAAATATAATCAAAAGACATTTTCAGATCATTTGTTTGAAGACAGACCATAAAAGGATGTAAAAGTACCTTCCCAGGAGGTTTATTAACAGATTATCCAAACTAGGTCCTTAAACGACGTACTTAGGACGTCCTTACTAGGAAGTCCCAAGCACTTCCTCAAACGACATCCTGGGGACGTCCAAAACACATCCAAGACGTCCGAGGATCAAAAATGGATGTTCCGGACGTCCGAGGGACGCTCTTTGGAAGTTGTTTGCTATCTGGGATATGTAGTCATAATAATGGAAAGAAAATGAAATGAGGAAACTAAGAAAGGATTTTTATAAAAAACAACAAGAAAAATCAAAACTAAAAGCTTATTGTATCAAAGATTAAGTTAAGATAAAAAATGATAATTAGAAAAGAAAATAAAGTAAAAGTTAAATCAATGTTTTAACCGGCAATCAATTTAGTAGAAAAATATTCATAATTCTATTTTAGATCATGAAATTAATGTATTTAAGAAATTAAAATTTTACAGTGTTACGTGTGTAAATGCAGCATTTAATTTTAGTTCCAGAATGTGTTTTAAATTGAATTCAAAACATCATGCGAATAAATTATTTTATTATACAATTTTTTCGAATTCATTTAGAAATCCAGCTTGTGGATAGCGTGAACAATTTTTAGTGCGGTATATTAGTAGTGCATCAGCAACAAAAGGGCTAAAGTCCCATTCCTTCTTAGAGCATCTAAAAGAAAATAAATATTTTCAAACATATTTTCTTATCACTACATTTAAAAAGTATTATGTTTAAAAATCTTCACAATTACAGCAAGTTTTGAGGTGTCGATCCTAATTTTTAAAAATTTCTTTACCATTTCGAATTAAATACTAAATTTAAAGTCACTTGAGACGAGAAGTGGCATTATATGCAATATAGTGAAAGGAAATAAAATGTGAAACGTATGAGTTTAAAAAGTTTTTATTTGTTCTAAAATGCTGCTTATTATGGGATTCTGGATAATACAAAACGTATTCTACTAAATATTACTGATCAAAATAGTAAAAGTCTAAAATTGTTACCTTTCTAAGTGAGATTAAAATTCTTAACATTACAAAATCTATTATAACATTGATATATACCTCTTCTATGTTTTATCATTAAAACCCTATCATAATTATACAACAAATTTAATTTAATTTTGTCATTTTACTTCACGAATCTTGGGAACTGTAAAATACTAAACAGGATCTAAACTGTATGTTTCTGCTGGAAGTATCTGAAATTGTTTGAAATTTAAAATTAATGCAACTGACTTCACAGATAAGTCAGTATATTCATTTAAATTTTCGATTTCAATGTTTTATATATATTTACAGCATAAATGTAGACTATATGTATATACTCTAGATAATAACCTTTAGCAATGTTTATCGTCTAGATAAAGTTATAACTTTCCCTAAATTTGTTGTAAAAAAATGGTTCAAAGAAAGTAATTTCTCTCAATTAAATGTTCCACTGTTATGTTAATCAAATCATAAGATTATACACCTCTTTATGTGATAGCTTTCAGAGGATTGCATTAACTTGCTTTCCTAAATGTTTTATTTTGTTAAATTTTTTTAAAGATTATCAAAACTACCACTTATAAGTCTGAAAGTGTTAAAAAAAATTTCAGTTATTAAACGATTTACTATCTAACTAAAGAAAATGTAAAATGTTTCTTCAGTAATATGATTCGTATAAATGTTTTTTCTTTACAATTTTGCGTTGTGCTTAGATAAATAAATGAGAATCATTATGAGGTAATTTATGAAAAAACACAGGCTCAAAATTAGGATTTTTTATATTTAGATTAAAATCTTCATGACACACACACACACACACACATACACACTATATATATATATATATATATATATATATATATATATATATATATATATATATATATATATATATATATATATATATATAGTAAATTTATGTATTCAACAAATTTTTGTCCCGCAAACTTTAAAATGCTATATAACCTTTAAGTCACAAATGTTAGCATCGCTTTTTAAATTTATTAATATTTTATAGGGAAAATATATCTTAATTCGTATCTTAAAAAGCGAAACTGGAACGTAATTTTTTTTGCCTTTATCCATTTTATAATAATATCTATTCTATAGTTATTTGTTCTGCCAGAGCCATGAGCATTTTATCTACAAGTGTTAAAAATCCATATATGCGCAAAGTAGATAATTATCATCTTTTTTTTTTAATATTTACACACACACACACACACACACACACACACACACACACACACACACACACACACACACACACACACACACACACACACACACACACACACACACACACACACACACACACACACACACACACACACACACACTTTCTTTTTTTTTTTTTTTTAAATTTCCTCTGGTTACTCAATATAAGAGAAAGTTTAAAGATGCTTATATTTGTTTTCTGCTAAATATAAAAAATAATTAAATTAATTTGGTAACCGGAACTTTTTATTATAAAATCCTGTAAATCATTAAGCCTTTTATCTGTAGTATATTCATAAAAGGTGTCTAAAATATTAGTGAAGCAATTTAATTCAGTATTTTAAACAAGAATGTTCTGTAAATCCAGTCTGTCTTTTGTTCGCTGCTGTAGTGTGATCTGATATTTACTTTTAGTTCATTCTCAGTCTTATTAAAGCTATTATTTTTCGCATTTATCTCTTAAAAAAAATCTAAGATTTTAAAGTTCCTAATTTTATGATTTTAATCTTCTATTAAGGCTTCAATTTTATCATCTTCACAAAGTACAGCTCCTATATATTTTTGGTTTTATTGATATCATATTTTAAAGGGATTTTAAATGATAATTATTAAAATATCTACCACATATTTCATATTTTTTTCAAGGTTTTCCCTTGATAAATATATTTTTTTTTAAAAAAGGAAATCATATTACAAAATTTCTACTTTCAATCTCATTAGTAATAAAGTTATTGATTATAAAAATTTTTATTTAAATTCCGTATAATACTTAAAATGTTACTTCTTTCGAGTTTTAAAAGATTTTGATTTGCATTTTACGTCATTAATTCTGCGTTCTTACTTGTGAATGATTTTAAAGTGTTTATTTAAGAAAAAGTGATTAAAATATTCTTTTTATAAATTTTTAAAATTTAACTACAAACTCAAAAAATTATTCTATTGATTTTTTCTAAATCAAATATTTTTAATGAATTTATTACTTGATACACTCAATTTTTGAATCGCAATATGCTTATTACTCTTATCCTTCCCAATAAATTAAAAAAGTTTATTGAAGCGCCATCTATGATCGGGAGTTTAAGTTATACGACAGAATAAGACGTTTCGATTGAAGATATTTTAAAAGGTCTGTGATATGAATTCTAATAATTTTAACAAATTTATCCAAAAATTTAATAATAAAAAAAAAACTAATTTTTCAAAGCTTGAATACATTTTAAATTATTTTTATTGGAAGAAAAATGGATGCAGAATGATCACTTCTTTTAAAATTCTGAAAGTTTGCATGCAGTTATTCAGTTTTATTGAAATATACTTTGAATGTTAGCTTTAGGTCATTGGGAAGTATGATAAATAAATGTTAAAAATAAATTTTTAAAATTAATATTTAAAAAAAATGGTATTAAATCTGTACTTCTGATTCTGTCAGATGTTTTTTTCTTTAGAAAAATAGTAAATTTTAAAAGTACTTTAAAAATTGTAATAAAAATATTTGAAAAATATATGTCAGAATGTTAAGTAAGTGATAGATATAAATCTCACAAAAGAACTAAAATTTTTCAAAAAAAAAAAAAAAAAAAAAAAAAAACGATAGAAACATCACAGTAATTTCTCTAAATTTCTTTGACAGTGCTTGTATTGTTACTGTCAAGTTTTCTGGATCTGTATTTGATAAAAAAATCTTTACAATTATTTTCAGAAACATGTGTATAGTGTAGTTGTTAATAAATTGTTTAAGAAATTAAATAATTTGATACACTAAAATAAGCACAGAGAGCACTACAATTTTTATTAAAGAGAGCTTGTAAGTTTTATAGAAACAGTTATTATAGTTAATTTTTGGCGATTAAAAAAAATCCAGGATGAAAAAAAGTCTTTCAATACTACCAAAGCTTAAGGTACTGTAAAAATGCGTCATTTTATTCAATGTTACACACATATAGGTACTACCAAGCAATAATAACATTACAAAGACAGCTATAAGTAAAACTTAAATTTATTCTGATATAAAAAGATAAATTAGTAATTTGAAATGATTTTCGAAGGGAGTAAAAAAATGATCAGGAATGAATGAAAAACTATAACCATATTTCAATTAAAAAGATTTGGGAAATTAAATAATTTTGTCAAGCCTTCTTCAAATTTTAATTCTGAAATGAAAACAAACTTTTATAAGAAGTAAGAAATATATATTACAGTATGTTTCAGAGCTGAATGGTTATCAGTCTACCCTTCAGTACAACAGTTAGTAGGTTAAACTCCCGTATGGGGTAGTGATGTTTGTATACTTGAAAATTTATTTTAAGAAATAGTGACACACAAATAAGCCTAGGTGTTCAGAAAAGTGACTAGGACGACAAACCAATCAACTTCCAGGGTATTTTTCTTGTTTTTACTGCGAAAAATATGGACAGTTAATTTAATCAGAATTGAATAATTTTTAATCAGACAATGGAAGAATCTATGGCAGAAAATCTGTAAGAATTATGGTTTTCAATTGATTGAAAATTATAGTTTTGTTACAATTATCTTTTCAGTTGGTATCAATAATTATGATTTGAATTTTTCTTACAATATTAACCAAATCATAATTATGGTCAACAGTTATGGAATAGTCAGGAGGAATTATTAAGAAAAGTTTTTGTGAATATTTATTTTGTGATTTTTTATATCCCGTAGAGGAGAGTCTAACGATCTAAGTCTGTTCTAAAATATTTTAATACTGATCGTGTTCTTCCGGAAAAACATATAAGCATCCACTCCGACGGACATGCATGTTGGAAAATCCATCCCCAGTTGTTCAACAATGTTTAGGATCGAACACGGGACCTTCCACTCAGAAGAATACTGTCTTATCACTAGGCCATAGAGAGCTTTATGTATTTTTTGATTTCTTAATTTGAGAATTTTATAATTTACTAAACTTTACTGACGCCATTTGTCTAAACTATTAGGAGAAATTCAGATCATAGAAATAGCCCTTTAAGTTATTCTATCCATTTAAAGTGCACGAGAATGTAGACAATCAGTAGAAGAACTATTGAATTATATGAAGCGCAAAAGATACATGAAAATCAAGCTTACACAAATTTCTATTTGTTATTAATGAAATGAAATTTTTGAAGAACGTGAAAAAAGTAAGTAGGCTATGAAATGAAATCAAGTAAATAGATTTTAAGGTAATATATGATTTAATTTATTCGACTTTTAAGGACTTATACGTTCGTCTCGGTGATTAAGCAGAATCTATATTCAACTTTACAGGCAACTGAGTTAAAGTGGATCACTATCCAATATTTGACAAGTGTAGTAGGGTTTGATTTTCATATCCCCCGATCTTAATTGTCTCATCAAATGGAGAAAGATCAATGTCTCTCGTTTTCAATCAATCATGGTAATGATTGAAAGAAAAGGTAACAGTTTAGCTACTCTATCTTGAAAACTCTGTCTCCATTTGTTTTGTTTCTCATAAACATAGTTTTAAGGATACATATTAACAAATTTATAACAAATGTTAATAAGTTGAAAGCATCCCTGGTCAATATATTCCCGGATTTCGAGAAAATCAGACTTTAAAAAACTAACTGAGGCACTTAATTGGACATCGTTGATTTTTTATTTACTCTGAGTACCTATTTCACTAATTTTAATAAAAAATACCACATAACATCAATAGCCAATGTAAGTCACTTTTATAGCATTTAATGCTATTTTGCGAACCGTGTAACAACTTTTCAAATATGTACAGTATTTATTAATTTTTTATTTTTAGTTGTTTTTCAATGAAATTTTAATCCCATACTTACAGTTACATAAAAAAAAATGTAAATATGAATTTTCGTTTGGTCTCCGTAACTCTTCCTTAGCGACAGGATTACGTTTTCTGAAGCTTTTTGAAAAGAAATGATATGGTAAACATACCACTTTGAGAGTGGTTTCAGAATACTTCTTTACTGTACAAGTACTTCAGTAATTAGTTATATAACTAAGTATAATTGAGTGGCTGAGATGATACATTTATAGTTATTCCATAAATGAAACTGCTTTCTATTTACTTTAACAATAAAAACTGTTAATAAACACTACTTGTTAATGTGACATGTTACGAAATCGTGAAACATGAGAAAATACTTAAGTATAAATTACTTAAAACTTGAAAATTTTATCAAAGCTTCTGAGCAAGTAATGAGAAAAAGTTAATTATTAGACGTCAAAGAATAGTTTGAGTAATCTGGAATAATATCTTGTATTTCTGTTGTTGGTATCTACGTTTTGTGCTGATTCTTATTAAGTCTTGTTATATACTATTAACGGTTTGAATATAATTTCTGCCTATAACAATTACTCTTCTTATGAAATGTCAGAAAATCGTACAAGAAACTTAAATGCATACATGTATTTTGCGTGTGGGAGATGCAATAGTAAGTAAGTGAACTGCAGTTCTCGCTCACTTAAGAATATATATATATATATATATATATATATATATATATATATATATATATATATATATATATATATATATATATATATATATATATATATATATATATATATATATATATATATATATATATATATAATAAAACTTAGATAAGATATCAAGATCACACACTTTAAAAATCATAACAGATCCTATTTTTACTAGCAATAGCTGGATTAGTACTTATTCATCAAGCAGTTATTAAGTAACAATTTCTTCATATGCATATATAGATCCTATTAACTCAAAACCATTATATACAACCATTGAGTTTGAATTACGAAAAGAACGTGCTATCTAATGAATGCCTCTCATTCCATTTTTCAGTCTTTTAGGACTCAATGTTAAAAATGCTTTGTACCACAGTAAAAATTATATAAAATTATGAAATGACTCACTTCATAAATAATTATGGAATAATAAAGTTTTACTGAAAAAATGCAATTATTTTATTGCATTTTTAAAGTAACATTTTTATTTTAGTTTTCTTCCTTTCTATTTCTATTTAATTCCTCTTTGTTATTTCTGGACAATTTCTTAATATTTTTTGATTACTGTAATGTTACAGTTTATTTAATGATATTGGATTGTTTTATTGAAGTATTTTTATAAATATTAGCAATCCCAGCAAAAAAGTGATACCTAGGCATGCTGATTAAGATTTACAAAAGAAAGAATCTCTCTAAGTAGTGGCATTTTATCAACTTAGAAGCTCTTAATTTTTTCATATTTCTTTCAACTTTCTTCTTTATTAAATATAAATATTATTTTAAGAATTTTTATCAGAAAAATTAAATTTATGCAAATATTAATTTATTTTACAGTTGAAAAATATTTATACGAAATACATTCTCAGTATGTGCAATGATTTAATTACTAAGGTTTAGAATAATTGATGAAAATAATATATTTAATAACAATAAGAAGTAATTAAACATCACTTGTATTATTTAAGACATTTTATCATTATTTAACATAAAATTAAGACATAGTTAGACATATAAACTAAGCAGCAAATATTTAAAATCACTAAAATTTTTCACGATAATGTTTAGTAATTAGTAATATCTTTAAGGCAGGAGAATATAATAAATGCGAAAATTCAGCTTTTTAAAATTATTTTTGTTCAAGAAAATTTTGAGCTATTTCCTTAAAGCTTTTTTTCGTAAAAATCACATTAAATTTATAATTTTATAAGAAACAATCTTTCTTTTCCAAATTCAAAACCATTAAATATATATTTCCGATTAAAATCAGGATAAAGTGTGATAGTAGTCACAAGCATTTAATACTTAAGTCTTAAGCGTTTTCCCATCGGTCTATAGTTAGCCTTAAAGCTGACTTTTATAAGATATTATCTTAATAGCAATTGATTGTTCGATAGACGCTAATCAATTTTACCACTGTTTCAGACTACTTTGAGGATTTATACATTCATTGAAATCCCGTAGAAGCCCATTATGTCACATAGTTAGATTAAAGTTATGACGTTAAGTATGCATACACGACTGAAGGATTATTGAAATCAGAGTTAATTTATCTAGATTATGAAAGATTGGTGTAATCATATACCATATATGTTAATACGTAGAAAATATGAAGAAATATCTCATATTTCTCATCGCACGATTCTAAGTTGCAACCTTTTCATCATGTTATCTTCTTTGATAAATCCAACTTGATTTTGAAAGCAACCAAAGCAATAATAATTGAATTCCTTAACCTACCAGATTTGTTTTCATTGAAATAAGCTAGTATAAATATTTAGAATCAATTAACTTAGAAATAGATAGGAAAATAAAGTTAATATTTGGAACTTTTAAGAGCAAGTAGAGATATTAAAAGTTTTCAGTTATTATACATTATCAGCTAAGTAGTGATAAATAATCTCTGCACTTCTTTTTGTGTTTGTTATGATTTAAGTACCGATGATACATCAAGCCATAGATTCTGGTAAATCCTGGTGTTATCAAAAAATATTTTCAAGTTACCTTTACTTAAATTAAATAATTAAATTTCACAACTGAAATAACAAAAAAGGAATGCTTTCGGGAAATCACGATTTTTGCATACATATATTTTTTGAATAGTGTAAAACATGTCAAGCGCGTTACTTTGCGTTTGCTTAAAAATACTGAATTTTAGAGTATGTTGCTGAAATCTCTCTGTTACGTTAAGTAAAATTTCTTCAATTATAAGCAAAATACTTACATTTTTGGAATCTAAAAATTTAAATCGATTTTTCAGTTCTTATTTTAATTCATTTTAACTCTGATATCTTATTAAATTTATATAAACTATTAAAAAATAATTTGCGTTTTGATTATTTTTGAATCAGATTTATAAAGCTCTTTTAATATTATATGTGTGTGTATCCAAGCATTAAAATATATTCATCTTTAATGAAACACATAAGATAAGCATATAAGACTGATAACAACGAGAAAAACTGCTCGAAAAATATCAAGCATTTTAAAAAGTTTATGTTTCGAAAAAAGTAATTTAAAACTTAAGCGTCATCTAAAAAATTCAAGGCAATTAATTTTGAGCCAATCTCAAACATTATTGAAAGCATGATTTCGTATTTTGCTTTGGGGATTTTATTTAATATTCTTGTAGAGAGAGGAAAAAAATACTCCTCAAGAATTTATGCTTATTGAATTAACTTCCAAGAGCATTTTGTTGCATTCTACTTCTATAAGGTCCACTTTACTTTGCTGTTTTATTAAATTGTTTAACCCTTTTACATTCTCTGCTTTATTTAATGAGTGAATAAAAATTTAATTTGTATGTGTGTACTAAGAGATTTACTTTTTTCGTTAACTTTCATTTATTTATAACTGTGTATTTTTTCGTCGAAAGATTTAAAACATTAAATAAAAATCCCTATTATATGTTCTGTTTTTATTTTCCACGGAAATAACTTGCATTTCAAAAAATATTAAGTCGACTATAAGCCTGCGAGATAGCTGGCAGATTTTTATGGTAAAAAATATTTCAGAGTTTTTTGAAATATTGTTGATTAAATAAAATTTTTATGCTCGAAAATTCTTTTTTAAAGGTTAAGATAAGTGAATTTTCAAATATTTATCACAATAAGTTAAATGATTAAAAAATACTAAAAAAGAAAAGAGGGTAAATTTAAATTCTTATAAGTAAATGTAGATTCAGAGTTGCAAGAAGAATGTTTAAATTTATTAGGTAAAATGTAATTGATTTACATTGCTATGATTATTTTGTAACATTAAAAAGTTTAATGAATTAATGTTATGTCTTCTGGGGTTACTTCTAAAAGCTTGTAGCTTACGTTTTAAAATATTTCTTATATGCAATACAATTTTTATTCATAGTAATCAAATCATGTTTGATTCTAAAATACTAAGGGTGTTTTATAATGAATTCGTCAGTATTAACCAAACATTTTAAAGAAAATACCATAATATAATTTTTTGTAATAATTTTGACAATATTCAAAACTACGATTTTGAATATCAAATAAATAGATTCATCAAGTTTCTGAGATATCGTGATGAAGAAGGTTTAGATAGTATACAATTTTAAAATATTTAAATTTTCTTCAGTAAGTGATTCAAATTAGTTAACAATGGGGCTCATAAATCATTTGTTTAAAAATATTTACATTTTGGCTAATTATTTGATTGGTAATATTTCCACAATTTTAATTTTAGTTCATAAATAACAAAATCAGATAGCTTATACAAGAAAGAATTAATGAAAATTATATTATCACAAAAAACTTAATTTAAATATAATATCTTAGATACATTGTATTAACTAAATGTATTTTTAATGATATTAAAATTGCAAAGCAAGGAAGAAAATAGTAGAAGTCCTTATAAGCATCAACTAGAAACAATCGCGAATGATAAATGAGGGCGTAATGTTTCCTATAAACTTAAAATTGTATATATATCAAACGTAATAGTTGATGTGTGATATAATAATAATAATTTGGCAATGCATGAAAAAATGTATTTAGTGACAAATATATACTCAGCAGAAAATATGCTAGTAAGAATAATAACAAAGCAGTCTCAGCACAGTAAAAATAACGTGCAATCTTGTATTATCTTGAGAAAGGGAGTCCAGCAAGCTATTGAAGATAAGACACTTTGCCATGAATATTAACATGTCAGAATGTTAACGGTAGCATTACTTACTTATCTAACCAGTGTAAGTTGGATGAATTGTAACCCATAATTTTTGTATCTGGTGCTTGACATGTTTTTTGTGACCAAAGTAAGCTATAACTGTTCATTTCAATCAACATTTTCTTTTTTTGTTCTACTAAGAGATAAGTTTATCGTGATGCTGGGAGCTGAAATGGGATTCATTTAAAAACACGATGTGATGGCTCTTCTTTGGCCTGAGCTATCATGAGTCATACTTCTGTAATCAAGTCTGTCTTTGCTACAACATAAAGATAATGGTTACCACATTGACAGCTCAAGGCGTTGCATATGTCGTTGGACTGCGCATATTCACCTGTATATTCGTGAGACTTCGGCGTAAGTGATCAAGTGCAATCTCGTACACTTGCGGAAATAAGTTGGGTGTTCACACAAGAAGTTTGTCTGAGAACTACTATAATATATCATGAAGTTCAGTACATAGGCCTCTGTTCTGAACTGAGCAATTTCATTTTCATATGAGAATCATAAAATCCTGATCAATATTAGCAGCCCAGTATTGCGAATCCTGGTTCGGTGAACTTTTTTTTTTTTTAAAGCGAGGTGTAACACGATCACCATTCAAAAGTTGATTTGTTATTATAATTTCTAAAGGAGAAATTCATTGTACAGTTTTTTTATTAGATATTATTAATAGAGTGCACACACATATTTAATTAATTTTTTCTAATGCTCGACTGCCCTTAGGATATACCAATTCAGCTCTATAGTGGGGGAAGAGATGGCATCTCATACAGTGGAGCTCACAGGGGGTCTTCGTCTAAGAGAAGGGATGAAGAAAGATAAACACAGAGGAAAAAAAGAAACATTCATGCTCAAATTAGGATTCGAAACTGGGGCGTACTACTTCGAATTTAGGGACGCTAACCTATCCGCGATCTGTCGGCATATGATTAAACATTATTATGGTTGATATATTTGTATGTAATATGGTTAATATATATGTAATAATTTAGATATCTTAGTATATTGTAGCTTTCTTCCCCATTTGATGTTTAGTGAATTCCTTTTTATTAGTGCAATAATTTTAAAGGCCATCACGGTACGTGAAATAAATAAATTTAGAAAATAAAATTAAAAAAATACTCATTTTAGTCATTGAAGTTAGTTAAGACATATCGATATTCTTCATTGAAGAAATGTTTCTTATTTTTTTTCTACTTTTTAATTTGTATGCGAAATTTAGAAATAATATGACGCATTCAGTATTGCACCATTAGCATATTCGCTAATTTTTGAATAGAAGTTAGTTGATCAGAAAAAAACCCAAGTAATATGACTTTAAAATCGCCATAATAAATCACTACTCATCTGAAAATATAAACTAATTTTATCAGCAATTCCAAAGTAAAAAAAAAAAAATTCTGATTATTAAAAATACATGAATGGCAAGTAAAAAAAGAATTTTTCACTGATATATTAAGTCTAATTTTACTTAATTACTTTATTAGTGTTGATACTATTTTTATCATTATAAATTAATATTTTAATATTAACTTATATATTGATATCTTTGTTGTTAGTAACTTAGTTTATTCAAGTTTTTCCTAAGGGCTTATTTTATCATATTTTATATATGCTACAAATAGTTCTACACCTTCATTCTACAGAGAATCTTTATTCAGTTATAATAGTTTGAATATAAGTTTACGTTAAATTTATCTCAGAAAAGTTCCTCTTTTCTTACTACAAGGATACTGTTAAGAGGATCTAATGAGCCATAAATATTTGAGAGATAACTTCACAACATTGTACTAGTTTAATATACCTTCTGGAATTGTGTGCTGACTAGATAAGGCTATACTTTTTAATTCGCAGTACAGTGTAATAGATTGAAAATGTTCCATACAGGTGAAATTTTGTTTTTTTGTCAAGGCTTCTGTTAAATTTGAGAATTACTTCCTAATTTTAGATTTTTATTTATCCTTTACGGCTTGGTTGTTAAGTGAACAATCCGTGTTCTTCCATTCATTTGTATGAGGCAATTCTGGAAATGATACATTTGTATCTAAACAAATAAAATTCTCCAAATGATGTATTTGTATTCCAAAGCAGTAAGATAAAAATTTGCCTTAATCTTATTTTTAATATGTAATTGGCTCTTTTACATTTTTGAAATATTAAACAGCTTTATTTATATGTTATAATTTTATATTTAAATATGTTGTGGCTATTTTCGGCTACAATAAAACTATTAAATAAAAAGGACTAAAATTCTGTATTATTCTAAATTATATTTATTTCAGATTTTAAGCCATATATTATGTTCTACAAAAATTTTCTATTCAAGCTCATTTTTTATGACTTGCAGAAAAGCAACACAAGACTATTTTGTAGCGTTTCTTTAATATTATTAACATATTACTTATACCAAGCGGTCTTAGAGAAAACAGACCTCTAATTTACATGAGATGCAATAATTTTACTTACTCACTTGTCATAATGAAAGAAAGTTGAACATATCTTATTTAGTTAATGGGGTCGTAACTATAATGTCAGGGTAAATACTATGATCAAGTTTAATTCGATGCTGAAACAAGAATATCAGGAAAGCAATGAAGGTATTGTAAATGTTTCAGATAAGCCATCTTGTCTTAGTTTCCTTGAGACCATGAATAGTTTCCGGAAAGCTAATACACGATGGATCTTTCAACCAATATATGATGATAGTGGTTTGTGTTCATCTCAAGGAATGAAACCCGAGAAACTCTATCATATATCTAAACAATGCTCAAGCAAAAAGAGAAAAACATTCCTTTCTCGTTGCTTAGTTGTTATCAGGAACAAGATTCGGATCTCCCACTCCATAAAGCATGGTATTGTCAACAGGCTCAGTTGAATCCGTTTGCCAATTATAATATAAGAACAGCATATAATATAATAATAATCACAAGTGATATTAAAGGAGGATTTAGAATGTGATTATTCATTCAATATATGTGATTATTCAACATGCTCAATTTTAAAATCTCGAAGAATAAAAAGTATGAGGATATTCATATATAATTTCTGACAATTTAATTGAACCATTTGATAAACATGTTAAAAAGCATACTTATTTTGTGATCGTATAGCTTCTCAAAATTAAACTTTAACTGATTCGAACTATCTAATAATCTTAAATTAAAAATTAAAATTTTAGTTGTAACAAATGGATTGTTTAAAAAATGATAAGTGCGTTTTCAAATTTTAAAATTTAATTCTATTTTAGCATTTACATATTGGTTAAAATCAGAAGTTCACTTAATTATATTTTAAAATCCGCTATTGCTCTTATACAAAGAACAAAGGTACATTTAAAGTTATTTAGGTCCTTACAAAGTTAATGAAACCTTTAGCAAAACTATGTATATGCAAAATCAGTTTCACAAAGTTAGAAAAAAAAATGTATGGAAAATTTAATGATGGATTAGTCGTTTCTTTCTGTGAAAAACTAAATGTAACTATCGCCACTAATGGGTATTTTGCTTACTAATAACTTACACATTTAGTCACGTGTCACACAATGAGGACATTCATTTATAAACATATGTTTTCCAATTTTAAGAAAACTTTTTATAAGAAAAAATGTATATCATATGATTAAAATTTTTCATTTGCTATCTGGAATCATAAGACAACATGTTCTGTTACTGACCGATATGTTTCTAGGAGATCAGGGTCGCAAGTCTGTTTTTATTATCAAATAAAGTGCTTGGATATTCAAGAGATGTCAGTTGTTTCAATCGTCCTAAAACCAAATATTGTGGGAATCGGGAGGACATACATTAGGAAAGTAGTTGTTGGTGAGTTATTCTTGTATAAAACACTATTTAAGAGCATTCTAAGCATTTCGTACATTGTTTGGGTGAGTTTCACCTTGCAAAAGTCTATGTGTCTAAAGCTGCTTTTATTGTTGCTCGGTGATCGAGCATGATAATACTGGATCTCTAGTGCTTAATTTTGCGCATAAATATGGACCGAAAATAAAAGTAGATCTATTTATCGGGAGCTTCTTCAACTGATGGTGGAAGTTGAGAATATGAAAGGGGCATTGAATTTGTATCAACTTATTTTAAGTATTTTAGCAATAATAAAAGTGAACGTGTAGTCTTAGGCCATGATTTTTACCATAAATATACGAGCACCAAGGTATAATATAGAAATGAGTGATTCAATATTCACCAAATAAGTCCTGGTATAATAAAATTCTAATTTTTGATTTCAGAATTTCCACATAAATATTTATTGTAAGCATTATAGCAGTAGTATTCCATTTCTTTTAAATAAGATTGATTATTCCATTTTTTTTAAAATAAGCTAAGCTATTTTACAAGAAAATTGTTTACTGCCATAAGAAAGTTTATTAAGCTTGTATTACCGAAATATTTATGTCACATTCAATGATAACCAGAAATTAATGTTTCGCAACGATTTTAGATTAGCTACATATTTTCATTTCAGTGTTACTGAAATTAATTTAAAAATTAATAAGCAATTAAATATTTGTAAAACATTTTAAAAACAATTATGTTAAATAATGTATGTATTTCTTACAAAAAAATTTAACTTTTTACAAAGAACACATGTGTACTGTACTGTGTACTGTAGAACACATGTTTAATCTGAAAATTTTTGAAATGTCAAGTTTATTTTGATTAGTTGCTTTAAAAATAGATTTGGATGAATTTTATTAAAACTTTTAAAGACACTACTTTAAAAACAAATTAAAGTATAAAAAATTAGTTGCAGAAACCAAAGTTGTAATTTTTATAAATAAATGTTACCAAAATTGTCACGAGAAGCTAAGATCATCAAAAATGATGATATTAATTCTTTTTTTGAGGTAATTTTTTATTTGTAAAAATAGCAGCTTTGTCTTTATTTAATAAAGCATGATTCCTTTATTTATTTATATGTTGAATGTTATCAAAACAATTAACCAAATACGTGATTATTTTTCTTTCGTAATTTTAATATTTCATGGAAAAATCTACAGTTTCAATTTATCCAATCTTCTTAAAGACTGATCTTTTTACAAAGTTAGTGAATAAGTGCACTTTATTTAGTGATATATATGTTTTAAATTTAAAAACTTTACAAAGCTTAAAATAATCATTAAGCAAAACAATTGATTGAAATTAATTTATTTTGGTTCTTATTCCCAAAGTGAAGTGTATTAAATCGTTTTGCTGGACACTATATGTGATTCGATACGAAATAACTATCTTTAATTTTTAAGTTCTTCATTATATCCATGTTTTTGCTTGCAGCTCCAATAGGTATCCATCTCAAGCGAAAATTGGTATTACTAATAAATTACTTTGCACTAAATAGTATATTATTAATTTTACTTTAACTTGCATCGCTTTTAACGTTTCAACAGATTCTAATATTCATTTCTTTATTTTTGAGCATTAATTTTTCAATTTTGTTAAAGCTTAAAGCGTAAGCTAAAGTACGGATTTTCTAATTGCTAAATTAAGCATTTGTGATTAGTGTAAGCCGCATCCAAGTGAAAATGCACTTCGTTGGTGCACATTATATCCAAATCCATTCTGAGTCAACATCAAAGCCAGTAAGAAATTATGGTGAAAACCAGAGTCATACAAAAGCAGCACTTCCACGACACTACATATCACTTGCTTCAAAAACCTAATGCTGCAAAGCATTTCATCTCCATCCTATTCATTGACTGGAGGATTTTTTTATAGATAATAACTTCATACTCATAAATAATAACTTCAAACTCGTAAAGCTGAAAATCAGAAAGTTTTACAGAAGCTATCCAACAGAATACAAAAACGTATTATCACTATCTCATTATTCAACAGTATCTGGGGTTGAAGCAGGAATTTTTTTATCTCCGTATAGTGAAATTTCACTAGTGAGCCATGGTGAGCTTCACCATATCAGAAAAATTTTTTTGAGTGAATGATACCAAAAGTAATCCTTAATATCTAAAAGAAACTGAAAATAGCCATCATTGTTGGAAACCACCTATTCAATGTCAGCCACATGATAGACACAATGCTGATCAGAAAATTTTAAAGTATGTTCTTTGTCATTGAGAGGCAATCTATTTTACTGCGCTTTCAGAAATACAGAGTTCCCCACTTGTTCATCAAACTTTATCATAGCTTTCCGAAAATATTTTACACTCATTGGATCTCTCCAAATCCTTTTCAAGGTCCAAAACTTTTTGAAATTAAAATTTATGCGAATTTAATATCAAACATCGCGTGACATTTAAAAGGATCTACATTTTTAATTCAGGTTCTTAAAATAAGAAGCCACCTAGTTGTAATATTTGATTTTTTTTCATGAAAGGAATTCTCTTTTCTTTATCAGCAACAATAAGACAGAATTATTTACTTAAAGATACTTTGTATACGTAGCTAGAATGTTTTTCTTTAATATTTTATGTTAACCAATTACAAATGTATGCTAGCTATTTGATTGTTTTCCATTTTAGTTCATATTAGTACATATATAAATATATAATCGCAATATTGTATTTATTACTATTGTATAATATACATAATCATACTAATAATACATAATCACAGACAGATAGACAGACAGACAGACACTGACAGACCGACACACAGACAGACAGACACACACACACATGTATACATATATATAAGCAACCAGGTCAGTAACAATTATGGAAATCTTGAAATTTTCTTAAAATACACACCAGAAAAATTTTAACCACCTAAAAATATCAAGCAACTTAAAAAATTTAAAGAAGATATTTAATTTTATTAACTTTTATAACTCATAAGTAAGTTAAAATATTTACTAACTGTGATGGAACCCTAATTATTTAATATTACACGCCTTTTGAAATTTGTCTTATCAAACTATTTATAAATGAAATTGTAGTTGAAACTAACAAAACAAGACTAGAATTATATACAAATGCTTTCAATGATAAAAATATCTGTAAAGATCGAAAAATAAAATTTCTTTTTTGATTTTATGAGGACAAAAATTTGTATTATTTGAATCATTACATTTGATTGTTTTTAAATTTATGGTTGCATCACAGAAAATATCTTCGCGTAATGTATTCAAAATATCAATGTATCAAAACCCACATTGAGTCCAGAAAAGTTGCTAATATCTGTTTCATTATCATAAGGAATACGAAATTTATGTTTTTATTTTGTCCTTAAATTTAGGTAGTGATGTTTAGTAAAATAATGTTATGCTTGTGAATATAAAATAAAAACGTTTTATAAAATGCAAAAAGTTATTACAATGTAAAATTTTTATGAAGATTTTTGGAAATGAGTAGAAATTAGATTGAAAATTCATTTAAGATTGACATAAGTTGATAAAAATGATGCATTAAAATTTTTCTGTGTGGGTATATCTTTATTTAAAGCATGATTTAAAAATATTCATATTAGTTTTTTACCAATAGGATTGTATATGAAAATGAAAATATTGTATTTTTTAAACTAAAGGTATATTTTTTATGTTGCTTGATATCATGGTAAAATTTTAATTAATACAGTAAGAATAGTTCGCATATTTGAGGAAAATAATAGTTTATTCATTTATAGATTAGGTTCAAGAGAATTTTGAGTAATGTATATCTTATTTTCTAAAAACCCAATAAAAGATAATTGAAAAATAGTGTGTTAATCACTATAATAATATATCCGAAACAAGTTTTCTATAGATTTTGAATTAGCTACACAGTAAAATGAAATATAATATTAATTTTATTAAACATTAATCACACATACTGGGGTAGAGCATATTAGAGGGATTTAGTGTTTTATATAATTTATTTTAAGCAGTATTTTAAATAAAAATTTTCACCTAAATTATTCATGAATAGCTATGAATAAATCACAAGAACTGTCAACAATAAAGCAATCTATGAGCTTTTTCAAAATAAGATTCCAAAACGAAATTCATTGAATGGGGCATTAAAGTCATTCTGCAATGACAAAAATAATATATAACACTGTTTTATTTTATAAAAAAATTTAGTACATAAAAAGTAGAAATTAGAAGTTAATAAATACACATTGTAAGCAAGTAATAAATTTTAAAAAATGTAAACTTTTCTTTTAAAATTTGTGTAACTTATAGAACATCCTATGTTCTCTTCACTTTACTACATTATCCCTCACAACATGCATTATCCATTTATATTACACACTGGCATACATTACCCCTCACAACAGCAGACCATTTTTAATTTTAGAGACCACTTATTGATTAATGTTTAACCCTTCACAAATGAACATGAAGTATAAATTGACTTTTATAAGAGGAAATAAATTTCAATTGTAATGGATGCGTGTGTGAAAAAATGTATCATAGTTTACATGCTCTTTTTTAATTTTACAATGTAATTTAAATGTCTACAAACTTAGCTGATTCACACATAGATGTTATTACATCAAACATGGACAGTAAAATTTTATTACTAATTTTTAAATTAAATATTTACAGTTTATAAAAATTCAATTACTTTTAAATTTTCCTACTTGATACGGTTTTATATATTTCTTTATGATACTCAGTGTGTTGAGCTGATCATCACTAAAAAATAATACACGGAAAATTCGTAAGAGCAATGAATATTTATTGCACAAATTAAATTTCATTCTGATTTTATTGCGTTTTTAAGTGCAAATTTATTTGTGTAGGCGACTTAAATTATGAATCTTATGTAAATTCTGAATGAAAACTTGGAAGTGAGAAGACTATATCGACTTTAAGTATAATGAATGTAAATCTGTCTAATGTGAAATTTTGTTAAATATCACTTTACAAAATGAGGTACATACAAATTTTAGGAGTGAATGGTTCACCATATACTAATGAGTTTTCCACTTTAAAATTAATCTCCAATAAAGTTTTGCTAATTTAAAACATTTATCTAATTAGATAGAGACCTACGAATTGCGGTTGGGATAATACAAATGGCTGAAAACTATTCGAACGTTTAGTAATAGAGATGGCAGCTGATCTGGTTAGTGTTCTAACCTCCTGATAAAAAATTTGTGGGTTCAATATCTCCATTTGCAATGGATATTTACAATTATTGAAAATTCTGCTTAAAATATAAGCCCCGATTGGTTTTATACGTGGTATAAATCTGATGGAATCTGCCCTTTTCATGTTCCTAAAAAGTAGTCCGAGAAAGACAAATAATCCAGTCAAATCGAATACTAATATATTAAACAATTTATTTTAATTATAAGATGCCAAGACATTTGTTCGTTAAGTTTTGTGATTAAATCTTAAGAATATTTTGTATATAGATTTCTTATGATTAAATTAAGAATTAAAATTGAAAATAAATATCAAAGCAGTTGGTTGTCAAACGATGCTAACGGTAAAATGTAATAAAAAGTTGACGATTTTTAAAAAGCATTTTGAATTTCTCTATGTAAAGCAAATGTTAAAAAATATATCCAGTACTACATTTAAAACACTTAAAAAACTAAAATATTTGATAAAATATTTCTACAGCTTAAATTGGCGAATTCGATTTTTACGCAGAAGGCTGTTACAAATTTATTTTGTAAATATATATATTGAAATATAAAATACAAAATACTTTTTCAAAATACATTTTTGACAGCGTTGTTTAGACAGAAACGTTTAAAGAGTTAGTACACGTGTATTCATACATTTGATGCAATTAATACTTTAAATACATTTTAAAAACATATTAGATTTTTTTATTTGACATAAAATTTATGTAACAAACAATATGTGTGTAATAGCTATCTTTGTTACATTTCGAGTTATATAATAGTTATAATTAACGTACTCAATTATACAAAGCTTATTATATATTTTTTTATTTGACTACATACCAATATTCTATAATATACCAATTCTATAACATACCAATAACATGATAGCTTTCTACACTAAATTCTGTGCTATTTACTTGCATTGCAGTGGCAGAGAGAGTACGCGTTTAAATTTTCTCTCTCTATTTAAATAAATAATTATCATTTTTAATTTAGTTTGTGCTAACAATCAGTTAAAGATAATAAATTTTTTTTTCTTCAAAAGTAGCAGCTGATCTTCAGAGGATAGAAAATAGGCTGGCATATTAAGAAAGAAATATATTTCTAGAGTATTCTCTTCTAATGTGTCTATTACGATGTGGCGTTAACATACTGAATTTATGCAAGTCATCATATTGAGTAATCCCACTTGGGTTGTCAAGAGGAGACAGCAAAGTTTGAATGATTAAACTTACAAATGTTCCTGAATAGGGCAGAATACAACAGGCACACTTCGAGTACATGGTTTGAGAAAATATTTGATATTTATTGCGAAAAGTTTCATAACTGAGATTTATATTGTCAATAGAAATGTTATTATTTGTAATTATCTAATTAAAGATTGAGTTCACACATTATGAAACGAAATTACAACATAAAACTATTTAGAAATTAATTATGAAATGCCAAGTTTTATAAGTCATTGAATATTTATATCCTCAAATGCTCAGTGAGAATTATTTATAAAAATATACTATATATTATTTCAATTAATTATGATTGTTATCTTAATTAGAAATGAAGATCATATTTTGTTTTCAATGAATATTTACTTTAATGGTACCGCTAAAAATAATTGCATTCTTTTTTAAAAATCATGCATTTTTAAATAATTTTCCCTATATATTTGTTATAATTTACACGACTCTTTAATTACTTGTAATGCGGCAACAATGTAATTGTATTTTTGAAGTAAAGTGGTATGAAAAATCAAATAATTTCTGCTTTAATTCGTTAAAATATATCAACAGCTTACTTGTATACACTTTATAAACAATAGAAGATATATTTGCGAATATTTAATATGAAATTAGCAATAAAAAGTTGTATGTAATTTTTTTTATTCAGAATATAAATTGCATTCATTCATTCAAATGAAACGTTTTCAGAACAGCTTTCCTTGATTCAAAATTGGCAAAAACTATTATTCTAAAAGTAATTTTGTGAATTTTATTCATATGTCAGTAATGATTTCTTGCAAAAACGTTGCTGAAAGGAAGTAGAAAGGAAAATTTACACCAAAATATCATTTCATTAGGAAATCAGAACACAAGTAAAAAGTTTTAATTATTTAGACTATCCATTAAGTTCTTATAAACAAAATTTTTACCTCAAAATTAGGTATTTGTGTGTTCATTTATCCCACACAACCAATTATTTTCAGATATCTTATTTTTTAAATTATATTTAAGGAAAGTCAAGAAACTATTGAACACCAACAGAGAGAGTTAAAGGTTTAATGTTTTTATTATTTTTCTTGCATACACAGATGACTTAAAATGGATTTTTTTTAACAATTTTTGAAGAGCACTCATATTTTTTTCAGTTGCAAAAAATATCTTTTTTTTCATCCGCATGTTAAATTTGTCATATTATTTAAAATGCTTAAAAAATTTTTTTTCAGAAGTATTTTGTTTACGTGATTAAATATTTGAGTAAAGAAATAAAAAGGAGTGTTAGTTTTATTACGCAAAATATTTATGGGAAAGCCAAAAGAAATTATACTAAATTTTATGACTTCCGTTTTCAATGACGCTTTCAAGATAAAAAATATTTTTCATTAAAAAAGTGTTTTATGTAAAATTTTCGGTTGTTGCTTGAATATAAATTTATTATAGCCTTTTAATATAAATTAAAGTGGGGCTGAGAACCATTCATCAAAATCCCTTGTTAATATTATAATTGTAGTAATTAAATGAAAATTTTGCTTGTGAGATTAAGAAAACACTGAAGTTTCAATAGAATGTTAATTTGATACATTTGCAAACAAAATATTTTTTTCCTTTTTAAAATGTATTTTTAATTTATTCTAGTTTCTTATAGTACATAAAATAAACTACAAAAGTTAAATGTTGTGAGCATCATTAAAAAACAAATTGTCCATAGACTTAATTGCGCAACACTGTGAAAATATATTTTGATTCTTAGGAAATAGAACTTTTGTCAAATACACGTTGAGAATGTGCATAGCTTCTTAGGAGAAATGAAATTGCTCGTGTTTTTTTTAATTTGCTTTAGTATTATTTAAAAATATCCAGAATATTTAAATTAATATTCATTCACATTTAACTTGTATAATTAATGAGGTATATATATAAGACAATGTAAAAACACACACACACACACCTTCTGTCGATGTTGGTGTTTGGAAGTTTTCTGAGTGATTCCATTTGTGACGCGGTTGAAAAATGAGTGAGACTTTGTGCTTTTGTTATCTGCATGCACATCTTTCAGGAAGGGTAATTGAAAAGTTTCTAGGTTTCTTCAAATTCCACCCGTAAATACATTCCTATGCCTATGAAAAATCTTCCTGGAAGCCAATTATTTGTGTGGTGTACATTAAAAACTTATTATTGTTAGGTTGTCTACTATTCTGGGTCAAAATCTATTAGTAAACAGCTTCAAAAAGAGAAAGTTTCAGTGGCAACTAAAGAAGTGGCAATTTAAAAAGGAAAAACTTGCATGGGACAAAGAGCTTTAAAAACTCGTGGGAGGAAATTTATAGGAAAAGAATAATGACTGGAAATATTAAGGTCGTATGCATATTGTTTTTCTAACACAGTTTGTCATCAAAATATTTCTAAATTGACTGTTTCGAATGCTTATATATATATATATATATATATATATATATATATATATATATATATATATATATATATATATATATATATTTATATATATATATATATATATATATATATATATATATATATATATATATATATATATATATATATATATATATATATATATATATATATATATATATATATATATATATATATATATATATGTATATATATATATATATATATATATATATATATATATATATATATATATATATATATATATATATATATATATATATATATATATATATATATATATATTATATATATATATATATATATATATATATATATATATATATATATATATATATATATATATATATATATATATATATATATATATATATATATATATAGCCTTGACATTATCAAATTTGTGAAAAATTAATAGGCAACTAATTCCACTGAAACGTTGAAACAAATGTTTTTTAGATAATGATAGTATCGAATACACGTGTGTTTGTCTATCCAAAAATTATAAAATTGTTTAAAAAAAAGGTGTATTTTTATGAATATTTTATTTTTTGTTGGAAAATTTATACAATATTTATGGTGTTGCTGACTATTAATGACAACTCGCAAAATAAAAAAAAAACAATTATTGGATGAAATCATTGTTTCACAGGAATTACTGTCATATTTTAGAGTGTCAATTTTAAGTTTAGAAAAACTAATTTAGAATTGTGATTCCATAGAATGTTTACTCTAAATTTTACACAGTAGTTTTAGATGCATACTTGTTAAATTAAAGACACTCTTAGTGGTTTAAGTATCATTTCAAACAATTCCCACAATAGGTTTTCTCACAAAAAATCAAATAGTTTCAATAAAAAGAAGTAATTTTGTGTATGGCCAATCTATATATACTCTCCTGACTGAAAAGTTATTAAAAATTTATAGAAAATATGAATCAAAGTAGTTTATACTACAGATTTTACTAACTCAAATTATGAGTTATGACATAATATGAACTTAAATTTAGTTTTGTTGTAAAAAAAAACGTTAAACATAGAGTAATATAAAGTTCATAAAAATTGAATTGTATACGTTATTAATATTAATGTAGTTATTTAGAAAGTATATTTACTTTAGTGCTTTTTTATAATTGTGTGATCTAGTAACTTTATATCTATTTTACTTATTTACTATTTCAGAGAGATTCTATATAAAGTAGCATAATATTTTTGATTTAATGAACTTGCTGCTTTACTTTCCTTATTATTATAAAAAATTTTTTTAAAAAATATTTGCAATTTTGTAATTTCTTTTATAATATGTAAAATGCTAATTCTATCCTTGTAAAAATTCTATCCTTGTGAAAAATTTGAAAAAGTAAAGCAAAATTTTGTTTAAAACTAGTATGATTCTTAAGTATAAAAGTAGTTTTTACCATTGAGTTTAGAAAACAGGGTACTCATGATCAAATAAGAGTTTAAAAATTTATACATATAGCTATACAATATAATTTATATTTCTCCAATCACAAAACATTTTATTTCTTACATGAAATGGAGAAGTAATTACTTCAAAACAAAACTAATCACGTTTTTACGAAATTTAAGTTTTACTTTTTAATTAAAATAATATTTTCTTAATTATTATTGAGGCTAAGATTTTTTCAATTTTTTTTAGCAAAGTAATAACTTTAAAAAATGCAATAGGCACAAAAGTTGCCTATAAGTTATTGCGAGCTGTTAAACTTTTACCGGTTATTTAAGTAACGACTGAAAAGATAAATGAGACTTTCCATACATTTTAAACTGAAATCGTTCTACTAGGATATTTATTTCTGATCTTGAGATCATTCCTAATGACTGCCAACTCTTCCGTACACAAAAGCAAACCATCTACTTATTACTTTTTTCACCAAGGGAAGCTTTGTCTCTTTGCTATAAATCATTAACTAAATGGCCTTCTTGCAGAAGCTGAGCAATCGAAACTTCTATCAGGCAGATAAATCGGCAATGAATAATTGGCGCTGTGGAAGAGATGGAAATCTACTAACGAGGTCCTTATAGTTGTGATTTCTCTCTTTTTTATGTTAGGACATCTCTCAGTCTGATAAAGACACATACGTTTATAAGAGGAAGGGATCTTGAAACTTTGGAAAAATAAAAATAGAAATGTAGAAAGAGTTTTCTGGTTCGAAACAGCATGAGATAATAAACTGCATTGTATTAATGTGTTAACAATTGGAATGTATTCTTCTCAGTAAGAAATTCAAACTGTATGTGATGCGTTATTTAGAAGTTTTTTAATAGCTGAAATGATAGTAGTTTTATTCGAGGTTTTGAAGTACTCATGAGTATGAGTTTTAAAGAATATTTTTTATTTCATTTTATCTCCCAGCGTGACATTTTATGTATTTTAGATTTTATAGCAACAAATATTAAAAATTTTCTTATTAGTACTAATTTAAATAAAATATTTAAAAGAGACATTAACTGATTCATTTAACAGTTAATTTGAAAATTAAGAAATTAAGAGAATATATGTAAAAGTTTTGAGTACCAAGTTGAAATTTTAGAAGTAAAATACAACATAAAAATCACATAATCGTCCCCGATCTTTTGAAAGCTACAAAATTTTTTATAATACATTTCTAGTCAATAATTTACTTTAATAATATAACTATTTTTCTACATTAATTTTTTTCAAAATATTGCATTTATTGTTTACAGTCAATGAAGCTTTTTATTGAATTTTTTTATAAGTTAAAATATCTATGGCTATATGAAATGTGGTTTTCAATTTATTTTGTAACTTACTGAATGATTTTCTTTTGTTTCAAGAAGAGCAATTTTGAGCAAACATTTATCAATACTCTTTGCGAAAAATAATTTTTTAAATGTAAAATAAAAAAGCAAATTCTTTCCTCTTAAGTTGGCTTTCTGCTTAACAAGCATTTCAAAATATTTTCATCTACTATTCTAGAAAATTTCCCCTGAGTCAGTTGCATTTTCAAACTCGGTAAATAATCAAGTAAATCTGCAGTGCAATTTCTTACTCAGAGTTGTTTTTTATTATTGCTACGGCCACTACACTATTTGTTATGTAAATTCAACCTTTAAAATAAACTGGGCTTATACTTTCAAATCCGAGTAGTGGCTCTGATTACTTATTACAAAATTTGCATACCTTTTCAACTTAAGTTCTTTTATACTGAGTATTATTACATTTGCTTTAACAATGAGTTAAAGTAATTTAAATAAAATATTTCTGTAAAGGTACAGACATTTTCAATTCAGAGACATTTACAAGTGAAAATGTAAGATCTTTAGATGCTTAATTATATTAAAATCTTTAAATTTTATGAAAGATCATTTGAGAATTTTCTATCAAGTTAAATAAATTTATATCATTGTAATCCAACATTTATACAAAATAATCTACTTAATTTGCTGTATTATAAAAATATGTCTAATTGTCATAAAAATACTGTATGTTGGATATGTAGTTTATAACCTATTTGACACACACACACACACACACACACACACACACACACACACACACACACACACACACACACACACACACACACACACACACACACACACACACACACACACACACACACACACACACACACACACACACACACACACACACACACACACACACACACACACACACACACACACACACACACACACACACACACACACACACACACACACACACACACACACACACACACACACACACACACACACACACACACACACACACACAGAGTATAATTACCATTAACAACATTTTTCTTTCAGAAAAGGAAGATTATAAAATGAGAGTTTCATTCAGAAATGCATACATATATTGGTTGATTTTATTAGTCTGTTATCAATCTTTATGTGATAAGGTTGAAAGCATAACACCAGTGTTATATTTTATCTGAATTATAATTGTATAACATTGAATAATGTATAACATTGATTAATTGCTTAGAGCTAATACAACGTTATTATTGCTTTCGCCCCCCCCCAAAAAAACGCATAACTCTGAACTCTTGCCCTTAATACACAAGGAAGAACTGTATTGATCTCATTATTACACACAGAGATGGTTGCAACACCACACAGGAGAACACAACAGTGAAAAGAGACGATAGAAATCACCACAGTTGAATGGAAATTCTGCCTATGCAAATTTCCCATTTTTATGATGAAAACAGTTGTAATTAGCAAATCTTGACCAGCAAGCTTTTTCAATTTGCACATTTATATAGCTATTGGGAAAAATCATATTTGATTACTCGAGTAAGGATTATCCAAGAAAGTGAATTTTAAATGAGAAGCCCATTGTTTTGCAACCGCTATTTCTGGAACTTAATCTCTTTCATTTCTTTTGGGGCATATCATGTCATTAGTGTTTCAAAGGTCTTTATAGACTCAAGAGGATCTCACAGAATGGATCGTCATCCTGCGGAAGTTCGAACTTTATCAAACTAAAGTTTTCTTAACCTTCTGAGAATAGAAAATATTGCCATAATACTAACCATAATGGTTACCTAGACGTTATACGAGAACCATATTTTTTATGTTATCAGAAGCTCTCGTGATAACTATTGCTATGATTTCCTTTGTTTCAGTAGAACAAGATACGGCTCTCACAAGACTGTCACCAATTTTTCTATAACGTAAAACAGCTGATGCTGATATACGTCATATAACATTTTCAGACTAATTAGTTTTATATGTATCATACATAGCTCTAATCAATATTAGTGAGAAAAGAACTAATTAAAAAAATATTCGCATAGCTATATGAATCCTAAATTTCAAATTAACTTAAATACTGCAATCGTCAGCTAATTCTTATTACATCCTGTTTGAATAATTTGCAATCTGTTACAAAGAATAGGGTCTTACAACAATAACAATTAACCAAAGTTGTTTAATTATTAACATGTCTTCCCATTGTAATGCATATGTACAATAATTATGATTTTCTAGTTTCTTTGTTTTCTAGCGTAGAGCGTTACAGTGACCAGAAAAATTTTAAAACTGCAATTTTATTCAAGAAAGTGGCAACACAAAGAAGGGAAAAAGTTATAACAAAATGTTTATTGGTGATAGTATGCATGATTATTAGTTATAAATGATTAACTTTTAAATGTTCTTAATTTAAAGAAAAAAGGGAAAAACATTACTTTGTGTTCAAAAACTCATATTACTTATAATTGATCTCCATCGGTGGTGAGGGACAGATAAAAATTTTTGTTTGGTGTAGAACATGAAAAATACCATTATATATGGATTAAGTGCGTAATAAGAGTTTATCAATTTGCGGGATCTTTAATGCTGTTATTAAAAGGAGAAAATATACAAACAATAAACTTTACATTTCTATGAAAGGACACATTCTGGAATATGCAAATAGTTATTATTTTTATTATGTGCTTATGAGGTATTACGAATAACACCATCTATGTTCTGTATAAACGAGGTGATTTTAGAACTAATTAATCATTCATAAATAATTTAAACATCAGTTGTTTGTATAAAAGTTCTTAGAGCGCAACATTTAAAAATTGTTATTACAGCACACGTCGAAACTGACTGTTGCTGGATTGTAATCCATCAAAATTGCGGTTTATCGTTCCGTAACTTCGATATTCTATTAACTTAGTTCTCTTGATAATCAGGAAATCAATGGATTTAGAAAGATTAAAGTGAACACCATCCAGAATCACAGGGTCCCAGGCTCAGCAGCCCAAAGTTATATCACTCAAGAGGCTAAGCATGTATATGACAAAATTATATCCTTTCTACTTTGGTTGGTATTACGATCTCGTCAAATACTCTGATTCAGGAACTTGTTTTTTAAGTAGGATGACAAATGTCTGCAAAGGTAGAGCAATGACAACTGATTCAGATTGTTAGCAGTGCGAAAATTGATTATGTTCTCTGAATATTGTTCTGTTCTCTGATTATGTTCTCTGGATAAATAAAAACCAATGCATATATTAGCCCTTTTATTTTCAATAAAAGTTACCATCAACACTTATTTCAGAGGATGTTTTCTAGTATCAGGAAATAAAAAGCAATAGAAATCTGTTTAACTTATAAAAATATTCTACTTATTAAGAACTTTACACACAGATTTCATTGTTTTCTGGTACTATTTAAAATAAATAATGGAGAAAAATTACTAAAATCTAACTGCTAGTGTTACTTAAATTTTAATATTAAAAATTGTAAAATAAGGTTTGTTAAAGACTAATAAAAATAAAAGCTTTGTTTAAGACTAACAAGGATACTTCCATTCAAGTGTCAGAAAAATTAGTACACCAACCTAATAATGTATAGATTTCTCATGAGTAACAAAAACACCATAACATGATGTGATATAGACTCGGCAAAAGTTTGAAGGTATTCTGGAGATAATTCCCATAATGAATCCTTCATTGTAATCCAGAATGCCATATGTGTGCGAGATGGAGATCTTTTCTGGTCATCCCAAATATGTTCAACAAAGTTCATGTCTAATTATTTAGGTGGACAATATGTAAGTGAATAAAATCAGAAGAGATATGGAGTCACACTCAAGAGAAATTTTCAAAGTTTGAATTTCTCACTGTCTGGAATATAAGTCTGTCAGAAATAACAAGGGCATCAATGAATTTAGATGCATAGACAGGATGCGTACTTATCGGACCTACCAGATTCGTCACTGTATACACAAGGAGCCTCATTTAATAACTTTATTATACACCTGTTGTCTCCTGTAGGTGATGTCTAACGCATCGCTTCCTCGATTGGTTGATTATTTCCGTTATTGGTCTGTAAAAGCTGTTTTTAGTATTTGCGTGCATGTTACTATTATAAATAAAATAAAAAAATTAAAATTTTATTACCATGAACTGAAACCTGAGGAGTTATATTTTTTTAAGAAATATTTTAAGAGAAAGAAATATTAATGAATTATAATAATTCTCATTAAAAAGTTAAATTATTGAATTATTTTACACCAGTAGTTTTTCCTTCTGGAAATTTTATATTTGTGTTTACTATAGATAATTTTGTGTATCATTCAACCATATTCAGAATCTTAACTTACATTATAATATTTTCTTATTTTTGTAAAATTTTTTATATCTATTAAAATAAAAATTTCAAATTTTTGTCAGCTTCGAGACATTAAACTAATATATCATAATGCAAGATTTTTATAAGCGAATATCTGATACACATTTGAATAATTTTATAAAGTTTTATATAAAAAAAGAGCTTTGTATTTTTTATGGATTTCTTTTATAACAGAGATTTGAGTTATACTTTTTAAGTATTTCTTTTTTTGAAGTTTCTCATACTGAAATAAAATATACTTTTTTAACACAAATCAAAATTTCTAGAACTTAAATAGTTTGTACAAGATTAGCAATGTAAAAACCATTCAAATATTTAGGTTTTTTTTTGCTTTTCTAAAAAATTTAGTTTGAAGAGCTAACGCAAGAGGAAAGAAAAACAATTTAATTCAATAAAATTAATGTAATGGTATGATCATTTTTATATTATTTGTTCAGAACTGATCATTTTGAAATCTGAAAATGATAGTTTTCAGCTGTTCTTTCTATGCTATATTTACAGTTCTTTTGAAAAACATCTGTTATTGAAATTGTTTAATTGTTTTTCTATCTTAACGTCACTCTAACACAAGTTTTTCTTTTTATCAGTGTTCCTGAAAAAGGAACACATGCTGTAAATTTTGATTTTAAACTTTGCCACATTATGTAAGATTTGATGTAAGGTTTCAGGAAAAAATGAAAGCAAACGAAATTGAATTAAGTCATTCCAGAAATACTTTTAGGTTTCCCAATCACACACACATATTCAATTAATTTTTATTTTCTTGTTTCTATTTTTGTAGGCAATATTTTTATTGTGAATAAAAAATTTATATATATAAATTTATTTTCAACTGGTGAAGGATAAGTAAATAGAAAAAACTTTAATTTTATTAAAAAAACATATATATATATATATATATATATATATATATATATATATATATATATATATATATATATATATATATATATATATATATATATATATATATATATATATATATATATATATATATATATGTATATAGATCTCTCTCTCTCTCTCTATATATATATATATATATATATATATATATAGTAGTTTATAATTCTTAGATTTACACATATTGTGTTTAACTATCTATTAAAATTTTACAATCTATTAAAATTTTACATAAAAAGAATTGTTAATAGAAAAAATTTCGTTTTCCAAATATATATAAATTTAAACCTCTGAGCTATGACTACATGTTTTCACGGGATACAGACCCAGTCTGCAATGATGGATAATAGAGGATATAAATATGAGATAGACAACGGCCATAACATGAAGGCAAATCCTATTTTTCTAAAACTCTCAAGGTTTGTGTATCTTCATTGCTATGGTGTGAAAACCATATAAATTTAGATTATCTCTAATCAGTAACCTTTTTACTTAATTAAAATTGAAAATTAGAAAGTTAATCGGGGGTTTCTTTTTAAGATGAGTGATAAATCATTGCTAATAGTAGATACTGTGTAGTTTTAAATCCAAACAAATGCGCTTAACACAAAACCAAGCATATTGCATAAGTGTAAATGACAATGAAAACTGAAATCTCTTTAAAACTATACTAATTTAACAATAATATCATTAAGTTACTCTTGTACCAGTATGAGCATTATGTTTTGTCAGTTATCTGAACATCAAAATCCTACTAGCAACTACAAACATTAAGATAGCATTTGTATATTTACATAGTACTAGACTACACAATGGATGGTAAGGGATGGTCTGGAATGTGTAAATGAAGACGCCTCTGAAGACAAAGTTTGTAATTTTAAATGATTAAGTGAGAATATCGATACCTGAGTTGCAGACAGTACTCAAATTTTCAGCACATCCAAATAATCGCATTTGTCAACTAATATATATATATATATATATATATATATATATATATATATATATATATATATATATATATATATATATATATATATATATATATATATATGTTGCCTCTTCTATTTTCCGCCGAATATTAGCTACTCTTGCATTTCAAAGTGAAGTTAACATCCCTGTGTTAATAAAACTTTTATTTATTTAAAATACTGCAGTGAAGTGTGCTATACCAAACTTTGAGGAACTATAAGATTCTTCTTCATTTATTTGTAATTTTGTCTTCACGTTATTTTTCAGAATAACTTCTCAAAATTACCGAGATTTTGCATGATAGATATAATGCAAGAAATATAATTGTATGCACTATTGTTTAATAATATGAGTAAACTATGTCCATGTGCGGTTTCTAGAGGTATTGGTTGACGTGTACTGCTGCAGAAATATGGATAATTACTTGTAATTTTATTCATTAATGACGAGTTTTTTTACTGCGATGTGCACTGCTATGCTTCTCTTGCTGTAATAAATACGCATAAGTTTTCTCTAGTAATTCAAATAATTGGAAGTGTCTTTCATTTTTCTGGTACTTTAGTTCATATTTTGCTACTAAGGAAAATGGTAAATATCAAACCAGAAGAAGGAATTTTCTGGAAAAAGTATTTCAAGTTTACGCAGACATTTTTAACTGTTGTGTATACCTTTAAATGTAAAATGAGTTATTTGTTTATGGAAGAGGTATAGAGCTCATAGGTAACAGGAAATAAGTTGTTAAGTAAAAAAGCTATACTAAAAATTTAGCCATTTTATTCTAAAAATAACAACGAAAATATTAATGAAATACAGAAATTATATCTGTTTCGTTTAGTAACTAGTATGAATGTATTATTTCCTAGAACAAGGGAAAATTCCTTTCAACATTGTAATTTATGAGTATTCTGCTTGTTAACAAATTTAAAACAATCTATTAATACCAATTTCTTACGTCCACAAAAAATTTACTTTTCTTAAATAAACTTTTTGCATTTAAAAAACTGATGTTAATAAGTTAAAAGATTTAATTTTTCGCCTAAGACTTTTATTTGAAATTTGTATGGAGTGTAGGAACAATTGAATAAGCCACTAATATTTGTTTCGTATTTAACATCATAAATAATAATATGTATAGTTAAATATCGAATATTTTTAGACTTAATACTTGAATTAAATATTTTACGAAGTAATGATAAAAATTGCAGTTCTTAAAAAGTTCAGTAAAAAATATTCTAATCAAATTTAATCATAAAAAGCTTTGTAATTTCTGATAATCCATAGTGTTTAATTTTTGTAACATGTTCATTTTATTTTGAATAACAAATATTGATGCAAAATATATAAGAGTCTTCAACTGTATACGATATTATAACATTATGTTTATTTATTTCCCACTTACACTGTTGAAAGCCAGAAATTTTTTTTAAATCTAAGCTCAGTTTTCGAAAAACAATTTTGCTTGTTTTTATCATGTCTTATACATTTTAATGCTGGTTATCATCTAAAATAATTGCACACACTCAAAAATTAGTTTCTTTATCAGCAAATTTTAAAAATAGTAAATTTACCAAAATCTTAAAGCGGTATAATTTATCAAATTTTTTAATTATTTGAATGAAAATGAACAGGTTGTGCCCTTAGAGAAAATATCATAAACTTTAGCTGCTCAAAAGAATTTTTTTAAAAATTTTACATTTATGAGCAACCTCTTGAGCCAAATTTTTGAGTGCGTTCTTGAAAATAATCTATCATTTTTAATCACGATGACATTAAAAATGTATATTAAAATGCGTATGAATCATGTTTTTACGAATAATTTATAGATGATAAAATAAATCATTTCAAAAACTATCATTTGAATTTGCTTAATTTATTTACTACATTTGTTTAAATATACTATCTCTTTAAATAATATTTACTCGAGTGAAATAGGTAAGATTTTTTTTAAATATTTTCTCTTTTGTCAAATAATTAATTAAAATATGTTAATAATAAATTTTTTACCTTTTCATGTAAATATATTTAGTATTTATCATACTAAAATAATTCTTTGGATTTTCTAAGCATAAAATGAAGTACAACAAAAACTAGAAACATGGCTACCCTTAAGCAAGTTCACTCATGTTTTTTACAAGTTAAAACTTAAAAAAACTATTATTTTTGAATATTTTCTTCAAAACATATTTCGATGTTTATGTTCCCCAGAATGAATACGAGATGGCGCTCATAGATCGTTTGTGGATAGGTCACAGCAAGACCGAAAGATTGATTTTCATACTATTAAAATAATGTGTAAATGAAAGGTAGGATGTGCGAAAAATATTTCTTTTGTCCAAATATGCTGATTGTGAAACAACTTGCTCATAAAAGGAGCAGCAAATAATTAAAAGAGTATAATTTGCATTTTTATCTTATTTAAAATTGCTTAACTATCATACGATTAAAAGTATAGAGCTTCAAACTGCATGTTTGTATCATAAACAGGAGAAAATGTGTTGTTAGTCTAAGTCGTTATATACATAAGATGCTTTTGAAAATCTATAGGAATCAGAGAGTTCAGTAAATACCAAATCATAAAACAAACAAATTTAGATTAGAAATTGATCACTGTACATAATATTCAAATATAATAGAACTCCAAATATACGAATCGATTGGGACCGGACCATATTCGGATAATCGAAAATTCGGTTAACTAGTTTATTTTCGAAAAAAGGGTCAATTTTAATTAGTTATTGTATGCGGGAAATGGAAGAAAAAAAAACTATTTAATTTTAAAGAAAAAGAATATAATGAAAATGCAATACACACATTTTTACATGTTACGGTACTCACAAATGCTATACATTAATTAATGCAGTAGGTAAGGACAGAGTTGTAAATGAAAGTAATTGTTTGCTGAATATCTGGTTCAGTGAAAGCTGCTTCAGTGCCTTCATACGTTTTCGGACAGCCAAGTCACGCATCCACTTTACAGTGAGAATTTGCCTGTGACCACACCCAACCTGATGCTCCATTCACTTCAAAACAATTTGTTTGTATCAAATTTGCTCTCATCTATCTCAACAATCACACCACTTCAACCCAGTTTCACACTGCTTTCAATCATTTCTTCCACACAAACCTCACGACAAAAAGAACGAAAATCACACACAGTCTTTGTAGAACATTGACTCTCTTTCATATAAAATTCAGATTTACTCTCACTCACCCAGATATAAACTTGAACTTAAATTTCATTCATCGTCAATCTACTCAATTCAAAAGAACGAACCCTTTCTCACACTTCTTTTAACATCATGTTCTCTTTTTATTTTAGATTTACACCTCCATTCATATCCATCACTTATATCCTTCCTTTTAACCAGTTTCATATCTTTACCACACTTACAGCACTCATATTTATCCGCAATCAAACCAGCTTTCATGCAAAATTCAAATGTCTCATTCCTTTCATCCAGTTCATACAAATACCTTAAATTTACATTCTCATCATACCACATAACATCATTATTTGCAAACATTCTCGTACTTACATCAGACATACCCCATGCGCCAGCCATCACAAAAATATTTCGAAAAGAACGAGAGAGCTGAAAAAAAGCAACGCACAGGAGACAACTTTTTGAAATAAAATCTCGGCGACAATATTTTGTTTCCCGCAAATTTAGTTTATTTTACTCAACTCAACAGAATTTTATTTGCGAAGAAAGGTTAGAAACGATATCTGAAAATTCGTAGATGATAGCATGAGACTTGTCTCGCGAGGAAAGCTGAGCATCTCGGGAGAATCGCATCAGACAAAAGTAAGGCGGTCTGAATGTTCGCCAAATTTGGTTTAAAAAAAACGCGCCAAGGGTGACCGTACAGTAAAACTGATCCCCTTATGTCGAAATTCAGTGAATAGTGGTTTCTACTGTAGGATAAAAATGGTCATCAAAACATGATGTCCTTGGAAGTTATCTTCAGCAACATTCAATTCAGTTTATGAAATGATCATCTCAATCGCTGCATTTGTTTCCTAATCTACCTAATTAGGATGTATTATTGCAATCAATCTTTTGAAAAATTCTGTAGTTTTTGTAATTACTTTATAAGAGTAATGATTCTAAATAACTTTCCGAACACTCACACACATTATTGAATACAGATCATTATAAATACTGAGTTACTTTTAGGTTTTGTCAAACCCCGAATGAATTGATTTTCTCATATCAGGCTAATACATTCAATTTACCAGCTTAACACTTAAGCTATTTTTTAAACACCGCATTTTCATTCGGCAAGTCTCCTTCATTTTACATATCTTAAGCTTTGTTGTGTGTACTGAGACTTCATCTCACTTAATTATATACATAACTTTTCAAGCAATCTTTATCCGTGTGATTCTTTAGTATTTTTGAGAAATAGTGAACATATTAATAAATTTGAAATAATCAGAGAATGAAATGTTAAGACAGAATGAAATAAAGAAAATCTAAGGACATTTTCTGTAAGATGTTTACAGGATATTTTGAGTAACATTTTCCATGGATAATATAGAATATTAAATACTAAATATTTGATAAAATGTCGCCATATTCTCACATCAATGTAAGCAATAATTAGTTAAATAAAGTCTTGATTTCTAAGTATTTTGAAAGAATGTAGTTTTTTTTATTATCCTAGTGAAATTTAAAAAGATTGTATTGAAAATTCGAGGTTTTCATATCAGAAATGAATTTAAATGTTTCATTCTCATTCTGTAAAAATACAAATACATCTTTCTTTAAATTTATGCTTTTCAAAGAAAGATATCACTTAATTCCATTTTTAATTCTATTAATTTTAGTTAAGTAATTGAAGTTTTCTTTATTAATATTATAAATAATATTTTAATGCTCTTATTTAATTTAATTTAATTAAATGTATTAATACTTTAACATATAAAATTTCATTTTAACTCGTGAAATAAAATTTTGGTTTCTGCAAAACATTTTCGCTATTTTTTTTCTTAGATTTGCTGAGTGATTTTTGGAAAACCGTGTTAAAATTCTTATCTGAACAAGAGTATTGTATTTTTACTTTTACTTTTTTTTCTTTTGGTGTGTGGTTACCATAAAAACTAACTTTGAAGTTGAAATGGAGTAAAAATTAAACCTGAAAAGTTTTACAAAGTTTTGTCATATTATGTTAATTACATAATCCTATCGGACTGATGTCGCATTCACTGTGAAACTGAGTTAAACTGACAGATGAATATGATATCCATTACAAGAAAAGGTGAAGAAATTTCTTATTTAAATTGATGTCTCTGTAGGATTTTGCATTAAATTCTATTTATGTGTATTTGTAAAACAGTGTAGTTTTTGCAGGAAAATTTCAAAGAGCACTTTTTTATTAGTGTATTGAAAGTCTAAAGATAAGATCCTTTTCTGTTTTCCTTAACAGGGACGAATTTATTTTATCTGACACATGTTAACTTTTGGAATGCGAAGAAGTAAAGTAACCCGTTTTTTTATTTCTGGTTTGGATAAACATTAGTTATATATTCACACTTTGTTTTAAATACATAATTTTCGTAAAAATGAATATCGATTTTATTCTTTCAATGCTCAATAAATTATCATAATCAATTTATTTCAAGAGTAAAATAAATCTCTTATTTCAATTTGATATGATTACAAGATTAATTATTGTTTATGAAGACGATTTTTTACGCATTAAATATTAACAATTTGCAATGCTAATTCACACAGAAACACTATTAATGAAAGTTCTTTCAGATGAATAAATTTCTTTAAGCGAAATGATTTTAATGAACAAAAATATTATTTACATTCGTCAATATACTTTTAATGAGACTATCTGCATGTAAAATTATGATTAACTTTATTATATTTATTTTTATCATTATAATGTTCCCCTTAAAACTATTCTAAGTCTCATTTGAATAATTTTGTATGCATATAAGTTATAAAAAGCCTGCTGTTACTTCTACTGAATCTATTAACATATAATTACCTCTACTCTCATTTTATAAAATTAAATTCCAGACCATAAATGCTTTATTTCAACACTTTAATAATTACAAGTAGACACATTATTTTAATAAACAAACTTCAGGTAATCTAATATACAGGGAATAAATTTAATGAACATTAATTAACTCACTGAATTATATGTTAATATTGAAGTATTTATCATATTTGTTTATATAACATCACCATGAATCTTTGCCATGTGGACTTTTCCAAAATTTTTTTTGAAGGACGTGAATAAATATTTCATGACTAAGAATTTTGAATAATTATTTTATGTGCTTCATTCTTTGATATTTAAACTGTTTTCATACTTTATATTTACTCCCAATTTTTTCTTTATCAAAGTAATGCTAATAATTTAAGAGTAATGAATTCATAATGTTTAAAATTTCTACAAAAATAAATTCACTTCATTTTAATAACTTTTTAAATAAACTATGAGCAAATTCTAGAAATAGATGAGGAAAGTGTAACGCAAATTAACATTCATATCTTTTTGATTTGATTTAAACCGAGTCTCAACAAGCTGGTAAGTAAAATGTAATATTTATTTGAGAAGCACGATTTTCTAAATTTACTCTTTCTGTCAAAGTTTCAGATATTATTTCTTTAGCTCTGTGGAATTAAAGTAAGAACGGTCTATTTAAAAATGAGTTACTTAAAAAAATTAATTTTCATTATTTCATATATATATTATATTATCATTATTTCATTATAATAATAAATTGTTTCATATAACCTTAATAACCATTTTAAATATATGGTTACTTATAAAGTATATTAGGAAATTTGACCAATAATGATGATTTCGAAATTTGATAAAGTATTACTTTGTATAACTATACTTCATGTTAACTTTGTACTAGAAAACGAACCTACAACATTTTGTGTTCAGTGTTGAAACTACTACATTTCGTTAAGCGTTTGTAACTTAAAAAGCTAAAAATGCTTCAATGCGAAGTAGTGGAATTTCGTTAAATTTCAGCATATTTAATTTGTATTTATGAATTTCTTCCTTATCCTGGGAAGCAATCATAAAAGATGATATTTATTTATAATAAGTATTATGAATTATTTTTACTATTTTAAACAAGCAACAGTAAATACATTAAATTAAATTTTATATATCGTTAAGAATACGTGTTAAAGAGTAATAAAAATATCAATATGTAATATAATTTTAAGCCTAATATCTATCTATCTGAATGTTTAGAGAGAAAACTAAATTAAAAATAGGAAAGAGTTCATAATGTTAAAATAGAGATGACAGATAGTTAACAATTATTCTTTATAAGGTGTGTCAAAAAATTATCGTCGAATGTAACACATAATTCTTATTATAAAGTCACAGATAAAACATATACATTGAGGGATATTTAGCACATGTAACATATTAATAAATTAATCTTAGAACACCAACGGGTAGTCATACTAAAAATCATTATTTTTTATTTAATTATCTCGTTTTTCATAATAATCACAGTTAAATTAATAAGTATTTTTTGTGTATTTGTGAATGTTTGTGTTACTTTTACTTTGATATGGTAGAGAAGGAAAAAGAATACAAACAGATATCACCAAAATTCTTCTAAGTATACCTTGATAAGCTTATAACAAAAATAACTAAAATTATTAATAAATATTTTATAAGATTTCTTCGGATACATTGGTTCAATTTATTTCTGCTTCTATATTCTCTTCTACTTCAAAATTAAACTCTTAAATAAATGAAATAAATAGAGAGTTTCATTTTAACTTCAGATTGTCAGTAAATGTTTTCTGAAACATTTCACAGAAACTTTCTCACTGATATTTAATTTTTTTTGAAATAGTGAGCATAATATTTAATAGAATCCTAACTATTATAATTTTTATTACAAAATATAATAAACACAATGAGCAAACTTGTAATGATTGTACATGAAAAAATGTGAGGTAGATTTAACATGAAAAGAAAACAAAATTAAAGTTATTCGTGTAGTAAATATCAAATATTAAGATTAAGCAAAGTAACATATAATAGGCATTTGGTAAAAATGTGGTGGCATTTACTAACAACAAACATAAATTAAAGCCACTAAATTAGCAATTTAATTGTGATTATTTAATTTTTCACAAAAAATTTAAGCGATCTACTTAGTTTTTACTTCATTAAAACTCCTTAACGATAATAAGTAATTCTTAGTGAGCTTTCGTACAGTAAAAATATATACTCCCAGGGATTTTTACTGGAAATCACTTGCACAGTAAAATTTACTGAATTTGAGTTGTATATTTGCTTTATCACAGAAAAATTATGATCCGTTTTGTTGTTTTAAATTGTTAATTATTACAGTATAAAAATCACATAATATTATAATATTTGTTAATTAACAACTATAAATAGTAAAAATATACTATAGTTAATGGCTAACGCAGTTTTACAAAGCTGTTCTGCTCTATAAATTAGACCTGGAAGCAATAATCTAACTGCCGTTCTTTGAGGTTTTTTAAAAAGAATTTTAAGTTTAAAAATATCATTTTTTATTGAAATTTTCTTATAAAAAGCATTAATTGAAAATTTCTGTAACAAAATACCCTGAGAACTGTTTTGTTTCACCCTTTAAGCACTATATTCAATCTGATTAAAAATTACTAATTTTAGCGAAAAAACTAAAGTATAAATCTTAACTGACACCGTTATATGATTAGAATTACATTTTAAAATGCAATTTATCTTCCACAATCTGGAGAAGAGAACAAATTCAACAAAAGTTTGATTGCGTGGAAAGAAGTCACGCAAACTCTTTGGGATTCTGAAAATCATGCTTGCATTGTTTTAGTAAATAAGAGAAACTTCTTCAAATTTACGGTAAAAATGAATTTAAATCGGTAAATTAAAGTACTTATTCAGAATTGTTATGTAGTGTTCTTAAAGCGAAAAGTTTGCTTTGTACACGTTTAATAATATTTAGAAGAATAATTTCAATTACACATAAAGAGAAGCACATCCTTTAAATCATCAAAATTCAATTAGGAACAACATTTTCCAGCAAATGATTTCTAGGACACTTTAAATTTTAATAAGCATACAATATAATTGACTTCTTTGAACGAAAGTATATATATTTCCATTATTAAATTATTTATATATTTTATTTAAGTATAATTAATCTACATTGTGGGGGCTTCAGAGTTAAGTCACAGTACTATGTTAACTACTTTCTACAAATGCCATTTGCGTCTCATTGACATGACATGCAAAATAGGGAAGTGCATATTGTGGAGGATAAATTTCAAGGTCTTGTTTCAAAATCTTACGTCAGATAAGGATAAATTTAAATGTGTCATGGAACATTCATTACTTTGATGGGTGAAGTGGGGAATATATCAGGCTCGCGCAAAATAAAATAATCATTGGCATTTCCATCTAGGGCAGCAGTTTAAAAAACTACACATTTAAAGATTTGTTTGCGTGTAGCGACACTATTGAAAGTGAATGATGTGGAAAATATGGTACTATTACAAGTGAAAAAACATGAGAACATTTGTTGCGACGAAATGAGAGGAATGGTCAATTTGTTTCAAGTAAGTAATTAAAGTGCCAAATAATTGAAGCATTTGAGTATCTAAGATGACAATAGTGTAAATCTGGTTACATAGAGTGCTCAGATGAAGAAATATTATCACAGCAATGCTTTTGAAGAATTTTTATAATCTAACAATTATTTCTGTCTCAATTCAATATCAAAAATAGGTTCTTATCTCGGTTAAAAAAGCTACTTTATTTGAAGATTCATATCTTTCGCTGCATTGAAAGGATATAGGATCATATATGTGATGAAAAGCATGTCTGAAGACCTGTAATAATATCTAGAAGAATTCACTTTAGTGGTGTAATGATAAAGAGTGAGGAATGTTTTTACATATTGCACAGATCTGGTACATTTTTAGCTGTCGAAGGCATACCAAACAAATTATGTTTCATGTCCATTATTGCTTATCATGTCCAACATATATTTTAAATTATTTTTATAAAAATAAATGAACCAGGAAGAAGAAAATTATCACATGGCTGATGCCCTGAATTAAGGGCATTAGCCATATATGTTATATTGTTAAATAATTGTAATGTTATTTTTTCATATGGTAGGTAATAAATGAAAAATAAGGAAATGGATGGAAATTCATTTATCTGAATTATGAAATATGATTTAAAGTTGAATACTTACGAATAGCTTCATTGCTCTTATATTTCTGTTAACATTCCTTGGTTTCATATGAACCATCATATACAAACCTTTCAAGCTTTAGGTTATATTTTTTAAGTGTTTTGGAATTTTTTTATTGGATTATTTAATATTGCAAAATTAAGAGCTGTGTGAAACATTTAAATATGATAAAGATGAAGCTTTCAAATATGGAAAAGATGACGGTAGAACTAAAACCCAGAAAAACAATCTTTTTTAAAACATTTGGTACATAATATCTAGGTGAATTTTTATATTATCAAATAAAAATTGCATTTTTTGATGCAACGAGCCAGACAGAGGATACTTTGAAAAGCACTCGGCCGAGTGTTAAATAAAATATGCATTATCATATGATTGTAACTATATTTTCTATGTGCTTATATACTGTGGAAATATTTTTCTTTCCATACAATGAGATATTTGAAATGAATATTTTATTTCATGTTGAATCAAAATATCCCTTTTCTCTTAAGTTTCAAGATTTTTATTTGAAATATTATTCAAACAATATTTCAATGGCTAAATTGTCTATACGTTTCTTGTAAATATGAGATACTGTGACCTTTATCAACGTTCTGCTGGTAAAATGCAATAAACAGTTTTCAACTATAGAAAAAAATTATCTATTTTTAAACCACTCTACTAGAATTTTTTAAAAATCTTTCATTGAAAGTTTTAAATCTTTGAAGGTATGAGCTGAAATAAATATGTTTTGCTTGTTTCTCATTGGAAGTTTTAATGAGATGCAGTTTTCTTAATTACAGGAAACCGAGAACAATGGACTCCTCCTATTGTTTGTCAAAAAAATGGAAGAAATTTTATCCTTTCATTTTTAATTCTGAACGGAATCACTTGTAAATAATAAATCATATCGTTCGCATGAAAAATAAATATTGAATGTTTGGTAAATGAAAAATATTTGGTATATTGATGTATATTATTTTTAAAATATTGTGGTTACTTTATTTTTGCCGCAACTGTTTATTGTAACTTGGTGACAAAAAAAAAAAAAAAAAAAAAAAAAAAAAAACACAAATGATTCCTGTATGTGGATTTCTTATGCTGTCAAATTTTGTTTAAACAGAAAATTCCTTGCAGAATATTTTTATATGTCTTCAGGCGTACTTCAAGATTTTTTAATTGGATGAATTGCAATTATGGCATGGTATTTAAATTTCAGTGACTTATGTTTTCTGGTTATTGTTTTTATTAATTAGCAAACTTAAATAATTGAAATATAACTTCATAAGTAATTTATATGTTTATTATTTATTTTTTGTACTTGATTATCTTTCCATAGATAACAGATCCATAGAGTAAGACATAATTTTCTCTAGAAATAGATAGAATCTTGTCTTATTTTCTTCTAATATCAAACATTTTACTCTTTTCTTGGCATATAATCCTGGAAAATATGCAGAAGATTTTATATACTTGAGTTTTACAAGTGTAACAGGTGACTGATAATATTTAAAAATTCATTCGCAATGGTTTTAAAAAAATACTACAGTTGAAAATAAGCAATATTTAATACAAATAATATTGTATGCCTTATTTAAAATTCTTTTACTTAAGGCATACAACTGAATCATTTTTCTTTATATGTAGTTCATAAAAATATTATTAAATTCGGTAAAACACATTTTTTATTTAAGATAACATTTAGCGCACACAAATTATCAAATTTAATACTGATATAATATGAAAATAATTTAATGCATACATCAGATGTTTTTCATTAACTGAAATATTTATTTTATGTGACAAATGAGGTAAATATTTTGTATGAAATTACATTAATTTTTACATTAACATAAAATACTTATATACCTAAAGCATGTTATGTATATTAATTTAAGATGCATTGCATACCAAGAAATAAACTATTAAATATATTTATATACATTGTGAAAAGATTAGAATTATGAAATTTTATTTGAGCATGTGTATTTCACAAACGAAATTATTTTCCACTAAGATTAATTTATGTTAAATTGTATTTACTACGCAGAACAAAATTATAATTTTAATTGGTTTATTAAATAAATTGTAAGAGTAATGCATTTGTATTTATCAAATAAGAAAAAAATGTATATTTTAATTATAAAAATATATTATAAATATTTATGGGATATTTTTATTAGTATAATTTATTGGAAAAAAAGTAAATTTTCGAGGATTTCCGTTAAGCATCTCTCTTAAAATAAATGATGATCATTCAAATTCATTCTTTCGCGAAAAGAGACGTCTCTGTTGTTTAAAATGGCAATTTCATTTTTCTTAAGGGTCTTTAAGACGCTGAAAGTTGTAAAATTCTATCATGTATAAAGAATATACGATGGCGGTTCATTTCAAAACAACATTTCTTGGAGAACAAAATTCTCTCAGTGAGTCATCATTTATCTGCTTAAGAGATTGCTTAAGTCTTGAAGCCGAAAATACTTCAGGTCTTAAGCAACGTGTTTCAAAAAGCGGGAAACGCACAGTTAAAATATTTGCTACCAAAAATAAATTTTCTGCAAATAAGATAAAAGGTGAAGTAAAAGTCAATTAAATGAAGAAAATTTTCTTAAGGATCATAAAATATTTCGGGAATCGCATGTACGAAACTAAAGCAAAGACCATAATGAATTTGAGTCCCAAAAGTAAGTTTATCGGATTTATAAACATTAAATGTTTCTTTCTGATGAAAAGAAGTTTATTGAAACAATACTTATGTTAATATTTGCATGATAAACAATTTGAAAGTAATTATAGATGATTTTTTAAATAGGAAGCGGTTTTACAATAGTATAAAACTAACTTTTCTACGTATAAGCATAACAAAACTGTTTCCTATAAATACTTACGGGAGCTATCAAAATAAGATTTGTAGGAAACCCATTTGTAATAGGTTATATGAACACCTATTTCAGTAAATGCAACTTGAATTCAACTAAGAATAGAATCTTACAAAAGCAGAATAGTATTAAATAAAGAATTTTATATCCTTTTTCCTAGAATGGGTGAGGTGTATTGTGTAAGTTTCGGGAGAAATAACAGTAAATGATGTTGATTCCAGATTGAACGCTTTAATATAAACAATAAAGATTCCATTATATTGAGGTCGAGGAGCTGTGAAGGCTAATTTAGATACTTTCTTTTATTCTCATATTCATCAAACCATGATTAATCAATCCCTACTTCATGAATAAGAATATCGAAAATAGAGCAAAAATTCTCCTGCAAAACACAAAGTTTCCATTATAGGATTGATCTGGTCAGCTAAATTTCCCTTTACTTCTGAGAGACAATTTCTCTCCGGGTTAGCAAAAACCATAAAATGGTGCCCATGATTTGTCAGACCAACCTGCATCTTTCATGGTTGAAAAGAAACAATACCAATTATACTCTTTTGAAGGTGTCCTCTAAGATAAACCTGTTAATCTAACTTTCCATGTTATAGAGAAAAGAGAGATACATAATTCATAAGACCATATAATTTTTTTTCACCTATAAATCGTATTTACACTGGAGAATGCATGTGCCGATTCAGCACTGAGAACATTTTCGCTGTAATGATTTTTTTATCCATTAATATCTGCTTCAATTCTCGTTGGTCTCTTTCCCTCGTCTTCTCTTTTAGATCACTATTTTTGCTTTTATCGTGCTTTACTCGATGCACTATGTACGTTATATGTTTATAGATATTTTACTTCACCAAACGCTTAAATGTTTTGATGCTATTGTCAGAGTTTCTCCAGTTAATCGGGTTTCCTTAATTTGTCCTCTTTGAATATCTGTGAGGTCTAAAATTTTACATTTTTGGCAAAAGTTTAAGACATTTAGCACCACTAAAACTAGCTCTTACTACATGATTCATGTTGTTATTTTGTGCCAGCTAGGCTGGCATTGTGGGGCACGCTGCCCCACTTTTTCACCTGAACCATATTTTAGTGTGGAATCCGACTTCCTCAGTACGCTCAAGCCATAGGGACCCGTAGGGTAGGAAACCATTCAAGACCCATTCATACAAGGAAAGGATAAAGACAGGAGAGAGAGCGAGAGAGAGAGAGAGAGAGAGAGAGAGAGATAGGGAAAGTACATCCATGCCCAAACCGGGATTCGAACCCAGGATCTCCTTATCCACAGTCAGGCACGCTGACCACTAGACAAGTTGGGTGGCACTACATGATTCATAAATTGTAATTAAAAACCGATAATGTTTTCATACTAACGAAGCCATTCTAAATGTTATTTGCTATAATTGCAATATCTTAAATTTTGTTAGCTGTTGCTTAAATTATGTTGTCAACTACGTGAATTGTGATTAATTTAATTTGGTTACATTACAAGACACCTTTGTTCATGTTTACCACTTTCATTTATTTAATGAAGTTGATTCCTTAAAACCCAGCACCATTAAATAAATAATTTAAAAAATAATAAATTTTTAAGTTGCAGCTAATTAATTCCCGAAATCAATGAACTACCATTATGTACACCATATATTTAAGAATAATGGATAAATAAAATTGCATGCAGATTACTAGTAGATAAAATTTTTAAAATCATGTATATTAGGATTTCGTAATGTTATGATTATGAAGTCCTGAAATAACATTATTTTAAAACTACTAATAGCATTAGAGCTTAGAGAATAAATTTAACATTACAGTTTTTATAAGTAAAAGAAATTTTTTTCTCCGTAAATTTCCTTTAAAGTAACTTAAAAAAGAGCAAATGATACTTTGCTGGAGAAGCAGTTCAAAAATACTACAAATTATGAAACACACTTTTTTTTATTTAATGCTGTATGAAATTCATAATAGCAAACAAAAGTGGATATTTTAAGATAAATTTTAAATTTAATTTGTTTTTACCCCTACTTAATACTTTGCTATCAATAAGATAATTACATTTACTTAGCTTAGAAAAATATTGCTATTGCATTTTAAAAAGTCTTTAGTTCTTTGAAGCTTATAACAGGCCAATGAAATTTATTAATTCTTTAAATTGATATTAATTGGCAAAAATATTCTGAATTTACTTTCAATTCAATTAGAACTAAAATAGCTTAAATTATAAATGAAGCTTACTTAATATTGTACTCATATAAAAGTAAATTTTTATTAAATTTTAACGATGTTTATCAAAATTTGTTAAATTAACAGAAACTATTATGAAATATAGGTTGTAGTTATATAGCATTAGAGGTAATTTATCTTGTTATTAATTTTATGTGTATTTTGAGGCACATTTTGAGTGGCACACTGCACACATTTTGAGGCATACATATATAGACATATGTATATATATACACACAAACATACATATACATACATACTATACATACAAACATACATATACGTACATACTATACATACAAACATAAATATACATACTTACTGTACATACAAACATACATATACATACATACAAACATATATATGTATAGTGTTCTGTCGTGTCTCTGTGAAATACAGATATTTTAGAATTAGATATATTCATTTATTTTATATAAGAATTTCACAAAAACTCGTAAAAGAAAAAAACTATGAAAATGAGAATAGTACATTAATTAAAATTAGAAAATATTTTTGAATATAGTCACACTTACAATGTGTTGTCCTTTAATAAAATTGAATGACAAGACCAAAACATACACACTGATTAATTATGTTCATCTGTGTATCATAAATATAAAAACAGTTTGAAATTTTTACCTCATAAATTATTCTACTACTTTATTTCTTCGCATTTAAATGACAGCTAATTTTGCATATGGGGAATAGGAATTGGGAACTGCAGTAATGTTAATAATGAGTTTCTCTAGTCACAAAATTTTATTTTACGGGTTTGAAAATGATATGTCATTCATTATAAGGAAAAAAAAACTTTAATTAATTTATTTATTTTCTTTAAAAAATATTGAACTTTTATAAATCAAAATATCTGCCATTCTCCCTTACTGTGTACCAATCAATGGTAAATTATTATAGCCAATAACTATAATTTACTTCTGTGACTATATATATATATATATATATATATATATATATATATATATATATATATATATATATATATATATATATATATATATATATATAACAAATAATTATAATTTTAAAAAGTAAGAACGATGTAAAATAAACAAGTATCAGCTGCCAAACTGTATATTTTATGAATAATTATTATAATATTCATAATAGCATATAAAATATTGTGTAATTTGTGATCAGATAATTGTTTATCCTAATCTTTTTTTAAAATGTTATGAAATTTGAAGAATTTATAAATATGATTAAGCGTTAAAGTTTTGGAGAAAACATTTGTTGTGTCAGAATTTCCGAACAAATAATGTGTATATGTAATCATATCAAATAAAAATACTAGATGTTGCTAGGTTACGGCGAATTAAATGATATTAAGAAAATTTTTTTCCAATGAACAAGATATGGATAATCATTTAAAATAAAACATAACGAATCGAAGTATGTAAAAATGTCAAGATTTCTCCCAAGAAAGCTGTTAATTTTAGTTAGAAACGGGAGGATATTTTTAATAAAGCATTTATAACTATTAACGCGTGATTTTTATTTTCTGCTTTAAGTGGATAATAAGACAACGCTTTTAAGATTTCAGTATTTTGCAGTAAATTAAGTTATAATTAAAGTTTGACTTTTAAGATTATTCGCATAATTTGCTATAAAAAATAAATCCTTTAGCTTTACTAAAATACTTCTTTCAAAATGTATATCCTAATGAAATATTATTATGTAGTCATTTAGAAAAATGTACCTTTTACTGAAACTGGATACTGTTAAAATTAAAAAAAAGAGATATGAATCTTTAAGTTTATTTTTAGAAGTGTATCAGCGATAGTTAGTGGTAATTTTAATATTAATAGTACAAAAGTTAGTGGAACTTTGAAGAATTTTCATTGAATAATTTTAAAAATGTAATTTTAAAATCGAAACTTCTTTTTCCTAAGTGTAAGACATTCCATGAAAGTATAAAATGCTTAAGAGTTTCCACTCCAGCAAGTCAATAATTTTATACTCTGAATAATGTTCGAATTTGAAATTTTTGTAAAAATAATGCATAGAAACTATTATGTTTTGATAATTTTTAGAAAAATTACGTTTTTAATTATTGCAACAATTTTTAATGCTGTGTTAAATACATGAATAATTATTAGGGTTAGACATTGTTTGCTTATCACAGATCAGAATCGCGTGAATTAATTATGTGTTTATTAAGTATAAACAGTGTATTGCTAGAAATTTTGCAATATATTAAATTTCAAGAAGAATTGAATTTTCTTTGTATATTTTTGATACAGTAATTTATTCTAAAATAAAAGAATCATTATTTAAGCTATAAGCTCTGAAAATTTTATGTAATTCAATAATATTTAAAATAACTAATTATGTGCATCAAATCAGTATGAAATATTGTTGAATTAGTTAGGAATAATTTCTTAAAGAACATGACATTCGTACATTTAAGAATATTTATTACCTTGTGCAAGTTCATTTTGTTAAAGAATTACCAACATAAAAACCAAATGTAATTGTCAAAAATGATATTGCTTCAAATATATCAAGGATTATTTATTCGCTGAAGTAAGTATTCCACATGAAAATTAAAAGGCTAATAGATTTTTATGGTATTAAACATTTTTAAATGGCACGCACTACTTTTAAAAGATGTTAAAGTGGTATAAGATGAGAGTCATTAGTTTTTAAAAGTACATCTACTACCACCTTGGAGAATAATAATAACTTAGACAGATGATATGCAAAATGAGCATCATGTGAGATATTCAGAAATACATTAGCTGTGAAAAGCGATATTAAAGTATTTTTTCAAGCAGTTTTCTTGCGTTTAAAATTGATTTATAAGCCGCACTTTCTAATTTTCCTTATTTTTCATAAGCATTTGCCAGTGAAAGGAATAAAATGAAAGATAACGACTTATGTCCTTAGTTGAAGCTTAGGGAAGCTTAGATAACACAGCGATTAGGATTTGCAAGTGGGTAAGTTGCCTTTCTCAGTTTGTGAGGGTTTACACTTGTAGCATTTAGAAACAGTAACTGGGACGGAGAGATTGATATTTTTAAAGGAACAGTGTCTTATTGAACAAAAATTGTGATTTCACACATAACCTATTTAAATGAAAACCACACGCTCAAATATTTTTTTATTCCAAATCCATGCTTCTGTGGCAAAATCAGCTTACAGATTTTTCATGTTATGTTTATCTTCGAGCAAAAATTCTGGAAAATTAATTGAAATTTTAGAGCATACAGATTTTAGTGTAATATAACAAAAATATTTATTGAAAATATGACACACAAAAAGGAAATATTTTCCTAAGGTCATAATAAATAACTAAAAATACATTTTGAAAAGAAAAATTAAGGATAAGTCTAATATTCAACTTAATATCATAGAAAGAATATATTAGAAATATACTTAGAAAGCTTTGCAGATAAGGAATGCTTCAAGTGAATGAGCTTCGGAATTGGAGTAAATATTTATTTAAAAGATTATTTAAAATTGAAAAAATTTGATCTGAAAAAAGAAGGTTTCTCAATATACTTCAAATATTATTTTGTATTTAGAAAACCATATTAAGCGTACTACAATCATATGTGTGTGTGTTGAATGAATTATATATAGTAGTATACTTAAAATGTACACTGTAACATTATCAATGATTCAATAATAATTTCGTTAAGTCATTACATTGAAACTTGTGACCAATTAATTAAAAATAATTTTTTGAAATTCAAACTAATGAAAAAATGCTCATATTTTTACTGAAGACTGGAAAATTTAAGCAACTTACTTTTCGTATTTGTTCCATAAAAATAACCGAGAACTTAATATTTAATTTTAAAATATGAAACAAAGAATAATAGATATTTTTCTAATCGATGCATTTCATATAGATTTGAAGGAAAATTATACTTATTGTATTAATATATACATGCTAAATCTATTAACACCGCATGGATTTTCAATGTTTTAAATTTCTTTAATTTTTTAAGGTACATTTTTGTTTTTCTTTTCTTCTTAATTTACTTTGAAATACACCTACATCATATATTCGAAGCTAAATTTTTTAATTTGAAAGGAAACAAAAATACTTTTTGTTATTGTAAAATAGTTCTCATTTTCTGAATTTTATTTCCTTAAAGTATTAATGAACTTTTCTCTTTCATTTCATCCTTAGTTGTTCTAAGGCATTTCAGGAAACATTAGGAATGACTCTGCCGAGTAACAAGTTAATTTAAACTAATAGCTGTAATCCGTGGAGTTGTCGGAGTTCTGTCCGCTTCTAGATTTTCAGATAAGAGAAAGGGTTAAGATATCACCACTAATTAAGTTCAGACAGTTTTGAAGCGGAAATTCACGAGTCACAGAAGGAAATCAGCTTAGTTAATGTGTCGAAACCTATGTATTATCCATGATGATATCTTAGAAAGGAACAATTCCCTGTCATGAAGTTAATGCACATACACATTCTCACTTTAATATTTTAACCTTGCACGCATTGGCTTAAAATAAACTTACTTCATGTGAAATATTTTTGATTTTGATGTGTCACCAATATTTTCAAAAAAAAAAAATTATTGTCTAGTTTGGAAATTAATCATAGAGCAAGTAAAAAGAATAGATAATATTCTACTTGGATCCTTTTAGGTGGTAAAACTAAGAATTCGCTCTTATATCAATATCAAAAACTCTTATTTACAGTTTTATAATAGATAAGATTAAATATTTTCACTTGATTTTATATATAGAAACGAATCTCATTAAAAATTTAAGTAAGGAGTTATTTTTAAACTGTATATAAATAGAGAAATCAAATTATTAGAAAAGTTATTTACTTTATATGTGATAAAAGAGAGAAGAGAAAGACGCAAATAAAAAATTTCTCAGTCAAAATATCTTGGAAAATAATAATTTTTGTGAGCTTTCAATTAAAATTACTATGAGAAAAGGTAACACAACACTTTAAAAATATTAATTAAAGTTATAGAGTTCGGGATTTAATAAGCTTTTAGATAATTATTGCTTTTTCTTTCAATTTCTATAACATAATGTCTCAAATGTAATTTCTCTTAAAGTACTTCGATATATTTAATTTCTTATTAATTTAAAATGAGCACCTTTTTAAACCAATTTTAATCTTTTATTATAAAATCATTTTCGTTATTGAAAAATTATTCCCATTCGCAATTATATTTATTATTTCAGTTCCAGTTAACCTCAGAATTCGAATAATGCATGAGTATTCAAACTAAATAACTTTTGTGTAATACTGCTAAACATATAAGCACAAAGAAACACATTAAATCTTTAAAAATTGATATTTCGCAATGTTAAGTATTTTTTTATTATGTAGTAAGTCCAGATTTTTCATTCTGTTTAAAGTAAGATGTGTGTGTCTAAGTGTGTAGATACAACCAAACGATGCTATATTTTCACATACTTTTTGTGAATGCATTTAACATTTAGTTGATGTTGTTTTATAGAGAGATGTTTAAAGATGTTTGAAATTTTAAATGTTTGGAAACAACTGTTTGGTTAAGAATTTCTTAACTTTATTACTGAAATCAAACCAGTAATATTATTTTCTTTGAAATGAGCAACTAGCGTAGAAAGAATAGTTCAAGTTTAAATCTCGTCACGCCTAAATGCCAGTTTAAATGTAAATCAAACTATGCATTAAGTAGTTTTTAAAATGCATTTTAAGAAACTAAATCCTTATTTTTTCCATCTTAATTTATCTAGAAAAATAACAATTTCAGTATATTCAAAATCTTAAAAATTTAAAGAAATGGCTCACATTAAGGAAAAGACGTCAAACGAGTTGAAGTCTTCCCTGTTTGACTGGCCATGGAAACTTATATGTGTGAAGAGAGTATCATATTATTATTTAAATTACCTTGATAGATGTTTTTAGAAATAAATATTCAGTATGTTTCCAATTAATTTTTTCGTTGATCTCATTAGGGATTTAAAGGATGAACTGCAGTCGGATCATTTATCTTTCGTTTTTCCTTTAATGAATTGCAATTCCTGAGAAAAAAGTGACAGTAAAGTGAAAACGTCTTGTAACTTATTCATCTTCAACCTTCTATTCATTACATTGTTCATTCATTTTGTTATAAGATAATGAGGATATGATGCAATGTGTAAAATAATTTACGTTGAAATAGTTGAATATTTTTAAATGAAATTTTGGTGTTTGCAAAATATTTTAATTAAAATAACTTAACTCTTTTGTTGAAGCAATGGAAATAGTATTGCATAATATCTAAATTATTAACTTTCATTGTTATATATAAAATGAAATTTTTCTATATATAACAGATCATCTATTGTTGTTGTTGTCGTGTCCTTGATAGTGCCGAAAGTTTTCTGTACGAGGGCCACCAGTTCCGGGGCCTGGAGGCTGTAGAGAATCTCTTGAGGTGGTCCGCCAAGTTGAAACAGGGATCTAATGATTGCTTGGCAGTTAAAAATATGGTCTGGTGAAAGCTCAGAATCTGGACAGTTTCTGCAGGATGTATAGGATTTTGTGTTATGGAAGCGCTATTTTCATGCCTTTGAAATGGCCTGTTTGAAGTCTGGCTATTAATGAAGATAGATTTCTGCGGCAATTAAGGTCTGGGATGGATGGCTTACTGAATTGTTGGTTGGAAATTCTACATCGGGTGGCTGCGTAAGCACCAACAAAAGTTACTGTGCTGGGCTGGTCCAAATCACGAGCTTCCTTTGCAAGGATGTCAGTATACTCATTCCCTTCAATACCAACATGGGCAGGGATCCATTGGAGTGTACATGGCTTGTTAATTTGGCAGAGAAGAGCCTCTTTTAAAATCTTATTATTGATTTTGGTGATTTAGTTTTGTGATGTGGCCATCTTGAGAAAATTATTCTAAATTAATAAATATCGAGACATTGTAGTTTCAGGTTCTAATGACAAAGTAAAATAAATTCACTGTAAAAATTAAACACATTTTTAATTCTATAATAATATTGTAATTTATGATGTTTTCAAAGACATTAGGGGTAACCAAATTACAATTATCTTTTATTGGATTCCAGTAACATTATAATATCTTCCAATTATTCTTGTATTCATCCAATGCCTTAGTCACAATAATTATTAGCATTTATGGGACATTTCTTGCATTTTTTGTCGAAACTAATTCTAGGCATAGAGTACTGTTAATTATAAATTTTTATTCGCTTATTTTCAGATTGTCAGGAGTTAACCGAAGTTGTTTTCTTTGCAATTGGTTGCACAATTAGGCTTGTTAAAAAGCATAAAACTACGCAATAAAGATCATCTTATTCTCTTATCATCATAAAGTAAGTTTAGATAAAAAATTTATTTTTTGATGTTATACCAGATTTCTAAGTTGGTTAAAAAATTTTTTAAATCTTGTTTTGAGCTTGAATTACAATAACTTTGTAATATTAAGTTGTCTATGATTTTGATATGAAACTGAATTTTTTTACTTTTTTTCTTAACATTTTATTTTCACCCCGAAACAAAACGTGAAATATAATATATAATATTATGAAAATTTTCTGAAATATTTTTGATTAATTTATTGAGCGTATGTGAGAACTCACTTAACTATAATAAATCTTAATCACATAGCTATATTATTTTTGTGATTCTATCTTAAAAAATAATATAAATCTATAACTTTTTAAGGTATTTGTGGATGGAAATTAGAAACTATTCAGACTTCACAAGAAATTTTTGAGTTTTATGATTCTAACTTGTAAGGAATTTTATATATAACAGATGTTATTATGAGATAGTGTGACATTCCTTTAAAAGAATGTTTTCATCACAACGAAATTTACAGAAGGTAACAATATATATTATTAGAATGAAGGACAATAAAACACTAAGGGAAATTTTTTTTGCAAAACCCATCAGCGTAAGAAGAAGAGGAAGACCAAAGCCGAGATGGGTGGATGCAGTCGAAGAAGACTGTAAGGTCCTTGAAACAAAAAACTGGAGGAGTTTGGCTGCCAGTAGAGGTGGCTGGAAGAAACTTGTTCAGAAGGCCTTGGCCCATCCTGGGCTGGCGCGCCATGAATGATGATGATGAACAACATATATTAGGTTGGGGAAAAAGAAATCCATTATTTTTATATGAACTTCAGGACTTTATTTAACATGCTTCGGATTGTCCGATTTGGGTCAAATATGCACCGTTTTGTTGTATGATTTGTTGCCATTTTAAAGGTAACTTCATAATGCCTCTCTCATAGAAGTCCTGGTCTCTATTTGCAAGAAACTCTAGTAGTCGATTTTCACAATCCTCCCTAGATGCCAATTTATAATCATTAAAGAAATTTCGCAATGCAAGAAAAAGATGATAATCGCTTGGTGCCAAGTCCGGACAGTCACCATCCGTTTAAGAAATGGGTCTATCTCATTCCGTTTGGCCAAGGCTTCGCAGATGGAAATTCGATCCATCATGTTTTTTTCTGTTAATTGGTGTGGCACCCAAACATCGAGCTTCTTTTTGAATCCAGCTTTGTGTAAATGGTTTAAAACAGTTTTATGGTCGATTTTTAGCTCCTGGGCGATGTTACGACTGCTAACATGCCGGTCAACTTCGATCATTTCTCCGATTTTATCGACATTTTCGACGACCGGCCTACCTGTGCGAGGTGCATCTTTAACATCAAAAATTCCTGAACGGAATCTACGAAACCAAAATTGCACATAATTGGCTGTTACAGTATCGGAACCATAAGCACCCTTCACAATTTTAGCCGCCTGGCTTGCATTTTCGCCTTTGTCAAAGAAAAACTGTAAAATGTACCGAATTTTCTCTTTGTTCACTTCCATTTTTAACACCCTGTAACTCACAACTGAATTCACCAAACAAAAAACAGCAAAAGAATTTTTTTTACTGCGAAATGTCACCTTTCCAACGAGCATAAATCTGAAATTGTTTGATCGATACTTTACGAGAAATCTATCAGTACAGCCATCTGCCGAAAAAATAATGGATTTCTTTTTCCCCAACCTAATATTAATTTTAAAATTTAATGTTTTTCTTATGGACAGTTTTAATGATTTTTTATTTATCTATTGAGTATAATCAAAGTAATTAAAATATGCCACTGTTTTACATGATAATCATAGTGTTGATTCCCATTCGATTGCAGAAACAAAAATAAAAAGCCATCTTTGTAAATAAATAAAATTCAATTAAAATTTGGAGGAATCTTAAAGAATCATTGAAATTATATTATGTGACTTTTTATAAATCTTATGATTCTTATGCAATTACTTGATCCTTTAAGTTTATAAACTTATACGCTACCCAATTTACTTGAAATTATTATATGATTTAATTGTCAAAGACGCAAAGGTTTTAATTTTCTTATTTGAAATAATTTTTCTGATATAAAATCATATACAATAGGAAGATATATGATAGATGAAGTGAATACCATTTTTTATTTTTATATATTTATATTTTGCGTGAAGCATTCATATTATTTATTTTATATAAACCTAATTTCGCCAACATCACTGAAGTTTTTAAAATAAAAGGGACACACTTAAATTATTTTGTCTACAGCTTATACTTTTCCACGTATAAATTCATTTAAAGTTAGGTGGTTGTAAATTTATTAAGTTTTGCCAAACACAATAATGTATATTTCTTTCTTTCTGCGAGGAATTTAATAAAAATTTTTTTCTCTTTATAATTTTAAGACTGGGAAAAAAGCTTTCTATTAAAATTTCTTTTCATAGACTGGCTTAGGAATATACTTATAAGCAACAGAGATTTCAAAAAATTTAAGCATGTTTTCAGTTAGAATCATAAAACTGGTTTTCATTATAGAGGAAGTAATTTTTGAATATCACTAGAGCTTTATGATCGTTGAAAATATAACCTGATTTTTATTATTATTTTTTTGATAATGTATATTATAGTATGGCAACAATATTGTGATTTTCCTTACTGCATAGTTAGGTATAAAATATTTTCATAAGCATGTAAATATTTTATCATGTTTGAAATTGAAATGATGAAAAATGCATAAAAAATTGTTCTATTTGATCTTTTAAGTTTATAAATTTCTTATCTATTTAATATTTAATGATAGATTACATAAAAATCATAATCAAACTTTGGAAGGGAAATTCATAAGGATTTTTATATTTATCGAAGAAAGATTATATATATATATATATATATATATATATATATATATATATATATACATAAATTTAGCTTATAATAACATATTTTACTCTTAACATGACTATTATTAATAATATGAATATAAATAAAAAATTCTATCGAATATATAAAGCGCCTAAGTTTATTTTTAAAAGAAAAGTGAAAAATATGTCTAGCACATATGTTCTCTTTATATATTAATTGGAAATCTTTATTTGACGTGTATTAAACTAAATTAATTTGGAATCATTATTATTTTGGACATATTTTTTATTGGAAATTCAATACTTTCAGCTTTTTAATTAATTGTAGTGTTTTCTTAAAATGAATCTTCAATGAAATTTTTATAAATATTAGAGACACACAAGAGCCATCATAAAGATAATAAATTTTTTCTACCCCTAATTACTTATGATTTTACTTTTATTAAAAGATTTTTACAACTTGATATGTGTTGTCATAAAAATTCTCACTTAAAAAATTAGTTCACAAGTTTTTTTTATCTTTAGAACTTATTATTTGCTTTCAATTTTATTGATTATTTAACTTTTATCTTCGCTTTTTTCACGTTTTAACAATGGAGACTAAAGCGTTGCTACATTATTTTCTCCATATCAGAATTTCTTTGACATGAATTTTAGTAAAATCAGTTTCTTGAAACTTATTCTGAAAAATCGTGAATGTGTAGAAAAATTTTTTTACTGATTATGTTTAGAAGTTTACTCGTAACAATATCAATATTTTAAACAAACTATTTTTTTCTTGATTTAGCATAGCTTTTACAATTTAAATGGTAATGTGTGCATGCAAAAGGGATATATTTCAGTAATGACACATTACTTCTAGTTATTTAAAAAATTGTTACATTCTCAAAAACATGTAAGCATTTTAGGTTTTTTCAATCCTTGTCTCATAAATATATATCACTCTTTTAAAACAGCTTTTGTAGAAATAATTTCAAATCCCATTACTTAAAAATTACTATTGCCAAATGGTTCAAATCATGCAAAGCATCGTGAAAAATCTTTCTCGATATGCATGAAAAAGAGTTCATCTTTACTTCCGAGAAAATTGTAGAAATTTTAAGAATTTTTCTTTAACTTATGATATTAACGGCATAAATTTATTATTTTATAACTAATTATGAAAATTGAATGAATTATTATTTTATATAAAGAATTCAAAATATGTCACTAATGAATTCATAAGTATGTTTTTCAGATTAATGCATTTTTAAAATTTGCTTGAAATAATGAAGGAATTTGGTATAAATGATACATTGTAAATAGTTATTCCTCAAAAATAGTTTTTCTTAAGTCAATATTTCGTTGTTGAATCAATATTATTACGTTAGAGTTACGAATTAGCAAAAATTTCAAGTAAGCAACTTTTACTTCATATTACAATTTCATCTTCATTCCAAAATAATAAAATAATAAAAAAATAAAGGTATTTGTAGAATGCCATGTAAATGAACGCAAAGCATACGGTAAAACAATATACGAGTTGGAGAATATTTGCATAAGAATTTTAATAGTTGATATATTACGATGGTAAATTACACATAAGTTGGAACAAAAACAATTAGAAATACTATACTATATTTTTTGTTATATAGTATAGTGTCTGTTGTTTATATATTCTGTTCCTAATTACAATTTTCTTTTCCAAGGTTTATGGTCTTAGTTGCTTAGGCATTTCTCATACCAAATTTTAAACTTTATGTGCGCTGAGTGAAATTTCTATTTAAAAATTTTAAGCTTTATTTTGAAATAAAAACCTTTTTCTATCTTTTTCTTAAGTTTAATTTTCTGAATATTAAAAATATTATATGAATAATTATCATATATTACCTAAAATGACTTCTTTTTGCTTTATTTAGAATGATTTCTGTGAACTTCATCGAATTACTTGTGGGTAGAATTTCAGTTCAAGTTAAAAATATTTATCATACAAAATGTAGCCAAAATTATTTTTACCTTATCAAATCATAAATTTTTCTGACAGTGATGAGAAAAAGGTAATCTGAAGCATTTATATAATTTTTTAAATGAGTTACATCATAGTAGGTTACAAGGTTTGTTGAAAAAAATGAAAAACTTGTTGTAAACATTGATAGTATAGGACTAAATTAAATACATAACTACCAGTTTTTTGTACTACATCGTTGCTAATGACTGAAAGAGTATATGTACATCTTTGTTTGCTCAGTTTCGTTTCGGATGAAGCTAAAAAAGAGAGAGAGACCTGTCAGAGCTTCAATGGGAACAAACATATAGAGAGATCCTTTAGTTGGTGCATCGTTAACCACAATTGCTTAGGTGTTAAGGGTATCAATAATTACCGCGCATATGGCTATGGTAGCATACAATGATCATCGCAAAGTAACACCAGCGAAATGAAAGGAAAACGAAACTCACGGCTAGAGGCAGGTGAATATTAAGAACATTTGTGATTTCTAGAAGGAAGACTATATCTGCAAAAGTGATTCTAAGGTGAATAAGATCTACGGAACCCAATATTTACCAATACAGCAAGAAGAGTATTGAATAAATAAAATATTTGTTGCAGAACTGGGATTGCAAAATCTCTGTGATGGATGTAAGTTGAAAACGGTGAGTACAGAAATGCAAGGATCATGAAACCTAGACTGCGGATAAGTGGAAACATATCCTATTTTCTAATAAATTCAGTTTCTCCCTATTTCTGAACTCGGAACGAATTGTTTAGGTGTTGGGGATCATCACAGAAGCCTATCACTCAGATTATCTCTTTTCTAGAGTGAAGCATAAGGGTGATTCCATATAAGACTTGGGTGCTCATATCGTGGTTCTTGTCTCTTTACATAAGCCTACTAATAACTTTATTTATACCTCTTTACTTAAGATAAATTTCAGTTCATTTTTGTATATATTCTTTTATAATAAACAGAATTTTTTTACTGTAAATAGAAAATGATGCCTTTCAAACTTGATTTTCTTATAGTAGAAGAATGATTTCAAATTTTGCATCATTCGAAATTCCCTAATGCAAATTCAAAATAAACAAGTAATTCAGAAGGAAAACTGAAATAGCTCATATTTGCAGTTTTAGGCAACAATCACAAGATTTAACAGTGAAAATTTGTTGTTTCTTTTAGAAAATGTTTCGAATTATGTTTAATTTACATCTACAAACAACCATGAAAATCTAAAAATAATTCTATAGAGAAAATAAGCTTAAAATATAATTCAAATTATGAAATTAATTTTTATAGGTTATATTATAAATTCACATGATTTATTTTCATAGAAAATGTTTTCTTAAATTCTTTAAAATTTAATTAGAAGGATGAAAAGGAAAAGCAGAAATAAATAACACACAGTTAATTTATAAAAAACTCTAATATATTTTAAAATTATATTCATTTAACAGAAGAATAAAAGAATAATCAAATTATGAATAAATCTTTGAAGAAACGTTTAAGAGAATTAAAAAATAAATTATCGGTTATTGTATATAAATACTGTTCAGATGATGATTTTAATATAATAATCGGAATATATATATATGTATATATATATATATATATATATATCATATTCACACGCACACACACACACACACACACACACACACACACACACACACACACACACACACACACACACACACACACACACACACACACACACACACACACACACACACACACACACACACACACACACACACCTGTATACAGAGGGTATTAACACATTTTTAGAACTATTTCGGGGCCGTTTAATTAATGTTTAAAATGTAAAGACTATTTTTTTAAATGTTCAATCTGATTGTCTTTTTTCTGGATCATAAGTCTGCATCATGATTTCCATAATAGAAGATCTTTTCGTAAATTTTCCAGGATATGGCTTTCCATCCCTCTTCTACTACTTTCCAGAGCCCATCTATCGTGGTGGGCTTGCGTTTAGAAAGAGTTCTTTTTAACAGACCAAAGGCACAATAGTCCATAGGTGAAACCTCAGGGGACTTTGCACAGTGGTAGTTTTCGAAGTATGACTTGTAGCTTTGTCTTGATGAAGTTTCACTCTTTGAAAGTCTTTGGGATAAAGAAGTGGAATTTCTTCTGTAAAAATTGGACGTAAAATCTTCTCCCGATAGTATTATGAGTTTATTTTAATATTTTTTTCTACTCTTTTTATATTTAATTTCCCATTGTAGGAGAAACCTGCGACTATCATAAACCCCTTACTGAAACTTTCTTTACATTGGCGGAACCAGGTTTGTACATTTTTTTCTCCTCGTTTTCTATAGTAAATGGACCTTTTTTGTTGCAGTCATTTAGGTAAACCCATGCTTCATCACAATTGTATTTAGCAGGAGATAAATAGAAATACAGGGTCACAATGTATTTCTATTTATCTCCTGCTAAATGGTTTTCATACAGGATTCTACAAAATGTTTTGTGTTGAGCCACATGGCTCTGCAAAAGCTGGTGAACATTATGTTTTTTAGCTTTTTTCAGTTGTAAATCTTGATTTATTATTTTATTTATTGTTGCTACATATTTATCTAAAGACTTTGCAATTGATTTCTATGTTGGTGAATTTTCTCTTGTTACCAACGATTTCACTTTAGAAATATTTGAAACAGTACGTAATTTATTTGGATATTCGTTTGGAGTCTTCTTTCAATGTGGAAATAAGGAGTGACGGTTTTTACCTGTCCGATTAAAGCTCAGAAACATATTCTTCGATTTACAGCTTATTTACATGCGACATTTTGAAATAAGAATAAATTTAAAAGTAGCAGACAATTTTTCTCATTTCGATTAATAAGCTGTTGCTAAAAAATTTTATTCTAAAACCTTTACTTTTTTAAAATTCTTAATCGAAATCGTTCTAAAAATGTGTTAATACCCTCTGTATATACATATATATATATATATATATATATATATATATATATATATATATATATATATATATATATATATATATATATATATATATATATATATATATATATATATATATATATATATATATATATATATATATATATATATATATATAATGTTTCAATTAAAAAATTTACAGAAAGTCACTAAGAATTTTGTATTTCTGTCCATCAACATATTGTAAGCAAGAAGTTTGAAATATTTTTGATTTTTGAAGAACAAATTCAAATAACAAAATCTTGTTAATTATATGCATAAAGAAGAGTCAATATTATTAAAAAAATTTTGATGTAATGTTTTGTTATGCATATGTAGTAAAATATTATTAGTTTTACATAAATTTATTAAGTAATAAAATGTATAAAAATATATAAAGTAAAATGCATTTGTTATAATAAAACATTTTATGCATCTTATATTTTTTAAGCTCATTGTTATAAAGAATAATAAATGTTTTAAAATTTAATTGAAAATATAAACTATTATGGAAAGAAAAAAAATTCTTTAAAATATATTTATCTCATTTTCATATCCAAAGCTTGTTGCAGTGAATGTAATAGAGTGCATTTAATTATTCTTTATCCTAAGATAATGTTTGCAATAGTCTTTTTGTGAAACAAATGCAAAGAGATTTATGTGTATATGAATATATGTATATGATCCTCAATTAAAAAACGCTTGTGAATTTCATTGTTAAGAAACAATGAAATAGTTATGATAGTTAAAATAAAATGAGCACAGGAAGTGAATGAATCTGTTGCTATAAATAATGACAGTTATTTCTGCAAAGAGAGAAAATGGTAGTTAAAAAGTTGCAGTCGTAAAATTACTGACTTGTCAAATCTTTTTAATGATACGCTATTTTTAAAATGCCGAAATAAATTCTGAATCCTTAATGATGTGAATTTTTTTATCAACTCTGTAGAAATATGAAATCTTTCATTTAAACTGGAACATTAATACAATTTTAGTTTGTCACTGTTTGTTAAAATATTTATACTAGTTAGACTGGTATTTGCATTTAAAGTAGACTCCCAGCTGGAGTAAAAATTGCACTGTTGTATATATGTATACATGATTAAATACATATAAAAATATAGTGTATATGTTATATAATGGATAATATCTGGTAAAATGTTTACACATGAAGACTAATTAGTCTGATATTTTACATTTAAAGTTGAGCCTCAGCCACAATAAGAATCGCATTGTTGAATATATGATTGTATATATATTATTAAATATGCGTATGAAAATATAGTGTGCATGGTATAAATAATATCTGGTAAAATGTTTACACATGAAGGCTAATTAGAATGTTATTTGCATTTAAATTAGACTCCCAGCCACAGCAAAAATTGCACTGCGGAATATATGAATGTGTATACATGATTAAGTATGCATAAAAATATTTTGGAGAGTAAAAATGTATCTCATACGACATAAAAATTCAAAGAGCAAAACTATGTGAGTGTAGAAAATATTTCTGCTGTTAGAATTTCTCATTTTTTCATGATAGGTAGTTAAAGATTTTTCATATGAAATGTGAGTCAGGAATTCTGTCCACCGACAGTTACCGCTCTAATGAGGAATGATCTCTTTTCATGAAACAGGAATGAATGATGGATAACACAGAACATCGTTAAGCCCAGTTATTATTCAAAAATGAAATGGATGACAAATTTCTTACTCGTTAGTTTTGCATATTTAGGTATTTTAAGGAAAAATATATTAAACAAAATAAAATTTCATTTAATGTTAATTGTATTTGGAAAACATATTTTTACATAAAATAGGTACACGTTTATTCTTTAGGCGTCTCCACTATATCGTGATATTGAAAAACAGGGCTCAGTTGTAATATTTAATATAAAGTTGATCTGTGTCCAGTTTCTATATTAACGTTCCTATATATTAATATTTTGGGTATGCATGCAGTTTTTATATCAAATTTTTTTACAATAGATGTAATTCAAAAAAGATGTATATGTGTAGGGTTTGATTTATTTAAATTTTTACATTTAATAGTTTATTAACGAGAGAGATCACATTGTAAAGCATCAGATTGTTATTTTCAGTTAAACTAAAATATGCATTGTATAAAATATAAATTTTTAATTAAAAAAATAAATTAAAAAAAGATTATTTAAACTATCATAATTAAAAATTGATTACGAGGTAATAATAAGCTTTGTGGGCTTAAAATCAAACGGTGCCACACCTATTATTTTCATTGAAGCTGTGATTAATTAGAAAAATAACTTACTTAACTTTTGATTAGGAAATTTTATTAAAGTGCCTTCATCATTTAATAACTTATATGAACAAACGAAGAAGTGTCAATAGATAATAGTGGAAACTCATACGAGAATGGAAAAACAATGCGAGCAATGTGACTAAGAAATCATAGAAATGTTTTTGAATTTAAATTTTCATAAAAATGAAATGTTTATTAATATCTGTTATTTCTCAGTCTAACATTTTTTTAATAAAATGGTATACTGAAAAATAAATATAATTTTGTAATTTTCTATTTAAAAGAAAATTGTATCACCCTAGTTTCTTTAAGCAAGTAAAACAGATAATATTTCCAAAGAAATAAAGAATTTTCATTTTTGGCAGATTCTCAAAATCATTTTTATCCTTCTCTTAATAATGAACTTAAAGAAGAATTATTCCATGCTTAAAGATCCTGTGAAATTGTTATTTTTAAATTAAAAGCGTACAGATAGAAGAAAAATTTCTGGAACAATAATAAATTAAGCCAATTAGACAATGCATTACAATCTTCACCTGTCAAAAACCAAAGAAAAAGGAATATAATAAGGAGTTTCGCATAAAGCTACAAAATAGCTGAAATGCATTAGGAAGAATATTTCGCTAAGTATTTGGAAACAATTTATGAAGGGAAGATGATAAAACACTGCAGAAGCTTAGGTCAGCAATGATAAGATGATTTTATTCAATCGAATTTTCTTTTGCGTCAAAGCATAATTTCCGCCTAATGAATATCTAAACAGTCGAAATAATCAAATAAAATCTTCTGAAATTCCTTATGTAATCCTCAGAGAAGTCTTAAAAGTTTTTTGCGCATTCGTAAAAATGTGAAATGTGGAGTATTACATTACGGATTTCCATAGTGCTTTTGGAAAATGTCAGTAAATTTTGTTCTGAACTGTTTTGCAAATTATTTAAATCCAGATCAAAGTACAGACGAAATGTAACATGTTTTAGTATAATAATGATAATTTATAAGAAGTTGAATTTTTTTTATAATTTTGGTTATTATTTTGCAAAATTAAGACCATGATTGTACTGTTACTTTAAAAATTGTATTTTAGAAAGTAAGAAATAATTTGTATTTTTTAAATTATAAACTGTGGATATCCTCACCCAATTTGAGTAACATTTCAAATTATGTAGATTCAAATTATGTAGATTAAAGTCAAAATATATTCTACAAATTATGTAGAATATATTTTGAGTGTTAAAGAAGGACATCTTTAACACTCAAAATATATTCCTATAAAGATGGTACTTAATTTTTATAGGATTTCCAAATCTGTGCAGATACTTTGCGTAGTTTTACTGTTTCATAAACACCTTCTATTAAGTATCATACAGTGATTGTAAAATTGGTAGCACTACAAGACAGAAGTTTGTGATTCAAACCATATTTCTATTCTTATGAATAAGTTTAAAATTTTAAGGAACTGTATACAGAAAAGGTCAAACAGGTGATAGTCAGTTTTCTTCACATTAAATTTTCAAATGCCTTTTTCTTGTTGATTAATTTCATAACATTCAAAATTAATTTATTTTTTAATATTTAACAATTATGCTTATTTAACTAGTTAATAGCGAAGTTTGTTAAAATCGTATACTACTCTATACATATCAACTTCTTGATCTAACGAGACTGCTTCTTTCTCTTGCCATGACTAACATATTCTTTTTCAATTTTAAGATACAGATTTTTCATAATTTCTGCATTATTGGTTTCACACTTATAATTGTAGCAGTCAGCATAATGCTATGAAGTCTTAAGAATGAATATCTACTGAATATTCATAAGTACGAAAAATAAGTTATGTCAATTATCACATCAGAAAAAAACAGATATTGTGAAACTTTAATTTGAAATCTAAACACACAAGGTTGAACTTTCATATATGCTATTATTAGGACATTTGTTTTAAATTTGATCCAATTTACTACTATATAATTGAATATGAAAATTATTGATATATGCCTTCAGTATTGATGCAATTATGAATCTTCAATTCTCTTAAATAATATTTTATGTAAAATTAAGGTCTGTTAATTTTAAGCCAAATGCATGGAAATTTCCCATCATGAAATTTTCATTTTTCTTGAATTTTTAAAGTCAAGCTAATTCAAAGATAAAAGTTTACTTGATTTGAAAGCATTTTTTAACTGGAATAATATATCTGTAACAAAGTTATATCGGAAATGCAAGATTTTTGGATATCTTTATTATGGATAAAAATTTGGATTTCTTATTAAACAGTATTTTTTTGGAATTTAGCTTCTTCGTAGTTGAACGAAGGAAGATTGATGACACAATTAAAGACACTTATGACTTGTTTTCGATCTTCATTTTTCAATAATCGAAACTTTTCTTGCATGCATAAAGATGTCTTTAAAATATGTTCCTCCGAAACTGACAAATGATTTCAGCCATTGATTATTGATTTGAAAACAATTTTCCAACTAGAATTATGTATCTATAGCAAATGGTTTAGAAAATGGAAGTGTTGCATGAATTTTTGGGCATCTTAAATAATATATAAAACATAGGAGTTATTTATAAAAGTTATTTTTAACATTTAAAACTGTTTTTAAAAGCTATATCTAACACGAAATCTAATGCTTTTTAGTTAAATGAAGATAAACTGATGACACATTTAATGCATTTAACAAAAATATGCTTTATCTACGATCATTGTTTTTTTTAAATTGAACTCTTTATTCTATACATAAAAGTATTTATAAGTGTTATCCATTCAAGTCAACAAAATTGATTAAAGTATCTTATTTGAAAAAAATTTGGAATTACAAATTAGCACTTGTAATATAGTAGGTGCTTGGAAACTAAAGTTGTTTCACAACTTTCCAGACATTCTTTATCATGTATAAAGTTTCGTATTTAGTTCTAAGGATTATGTTTCTGTAGAAACTTTAATTTCTTCGTAGTTGAAGAAAAAAATCGATGGCGCACTTTCATTACGTTACTTAAATTATAAGTTATCTATGATCCATGGTTTTCATTAATGGAGCCTAATTCATCATGATTAATCAAAGATATTTGTCAAATGTTTTCTATTGAAACAGATAAATAAATTTGCTATTATAGGACATATATATTTTATTGATGTTTTTCTTTAAAGCAAAATTGTATTGTTTCTAAAGCAGTTACAATTAATAAGACAAAAATTAATAATATTTATTAATATTACATTAATGTTGTCAAAGTATTTTCTTTCAATCAATGAAATGATGCCGATTACTAAAGTTTTTTCCAAACTGTCCTAATTTCACCCCATATTTACAAATTTTATCTTTTATATATCCAATTAATCTTCTGATAGTTAAACTTTAAAATTCTTTTTAGCATTTAGAGATTTAAATTAGAATAAAATAAACTTAGCAATGATATTAAAGATGTAAATTCAATTATTAGATTAGCAAAAATTTCTCTAACGTAAAAACTAATGTTTTTTTATTTTGAATTTGAATGGAATTTTTCAGCCTTTTCATTTTTTATTTTGAATGTTTATTCTCTCTTCCAATTTAGTATTTTATTAACTAGTGATCCAGAGAATAAATTTAGTTTGATGCAAACACATTACTCATGAATTAACCAACTGTAAAATATATATAATAAAAAAATTTACCCTCTTACAAATAATCATAGTTAATTCTAAGAAAATTCAACGATAAATTGCTCTACTGTTTATTTAAATTAGCAATGCAATTTTTAATCGAAACTTTTGCTCTTAATTTCTGATAAAAAAAGTCTACGCAAACTAATTCAAATGTTTCTTTTCATCTAAAATTTGCATTGAAATGAATAAAATAAGGTTAAGAAATTATATTTATACTAGAATTTTTAAAATGGGAAATTTACTTTTTCCTTGTTGATCATAATTTTCGGATTCTACAGTCATATCTTTTTCGCTGTTTTTTTTATTAAATTAAGAAATTCTTTATAGATGACTGGAATGCTTTCTCTCGTTTATATTTTCTTCCGCATTTATCATTTTTACTCCAAGAATAAGCACTTAGCTCAAGAAAAAATATTTGAATTTTCATTGAAATGCATTTGTTAGGACTAACGAGTAAACTTCTATAAATTTTATAAATTTATATTAATTTAATGAATAGTTAGTTTATGCACAGCAAGTTATTTCCTTAAATTAATTAAAATAAATTTAAATTATTTATTAACTGTATATGATATGTCAATGATGAAATAAAAGTAATTTACTTCAGAAAACACCAATTTAAAACATTTTTGAAATATATATATATATATATATATATATATATATATATATATATATATATATATATATATATATATATATATATATATATATATATATATATATATATATATATATATATATATATATATATATACAAAAAAGTTTAATAAGAGAAATATTTGTGAATAAATATTTTAAATTAAACAAAATCTGTTTCATCCAACAAATGTAATATTATCTGGAAATGTTATAATATTATATTCGAAGATGTAAAGTCAGTTGTTAGTTTATTGTGTTATTTATAATTCAAGCATTTTTTGATTTTATAACATTTTCAAGAATAACATTTGAATAATAGGAAAAAATAAAACAAAATTCCTCCATATAAAACTTTTAGCCACAAGTAAGGTAGCAAAATTTAATTGAAGTGTTATGAAATTGAGGACAAATAGACTCTTTGAAGAGTTTAATTTTTGAAATTTTGTATTTTGTAATTCTAAGCAATTAAAAAGTTTCTCGGAAAATTTTCCTGAAGTGCACCATTTAAGTCGATGTGGCCTTCTTTTTTTGAAATTAAGGTAATTATCGAAGTTTTGCAAATGAATATAGGCAATCATAATGTCTCTAAATTTTCATCACTTTCTGGAAATATTTCCTTATGTTTTGAATAGCTAGAAATGCATTTTTTATTGCTTTAATACATTCACATTAAAATATTTTAAAAGTCACTTGAATATACTTTAAGACTATTGTCAATGAAATTTTCCTGAACTGATTTACTCTTAATCAAACTTAACAATATATCTTTTCAATATATCAATTAAAGTTAAAATGCTTCCCATATAAATCATGCATAAGCAAAAGTATTCAATGAATTTTGTTTTGTAATCATAAAATCAAGCAGATAATAACATTTAAAATCATTTTTTATTTTCGTTTTAATAATTATTATTTTTGCGTTTATAGAATCCTTAATTATACCGTGAAAATTGAAATACATATACTTTCTTAAAAATGTAATAATTTTAAATATTAATTTGTTAGCTCTGCAAAAAGTAACAGTGCAAAACAATGCTAAAAATTGCAACGTTTATACACATCACATAAAATATACTAGTAGAAATCATGCTTAAGGCAACTGTAAATGAACAGCACTACAAATCAACAACCCTTTACTTATAAAATCAAATTAAATACAAGTATTTAAATAGAAATTCTGCAACATTTATCTTAAAAAGAGAATTGTCATAAAATAAACTGCGAAAGTAAAGTAAAACACAACATCTTGTGAAGCTCAAATTATTTAATTATACAAAACGAATAAAAGCATGGGATACTATGTAACAGAATCAACTGTTTCATTAAATTCAATAAGAATCTCGATTAAATGAAATAAATTGAGCACATTATTTCACTCAATTAATCCTGGAGCTCTCCTTCCTGACAGACGAGAGTTTCTCTCAACAAAAGCTCCCCAGTAGAGGTATTTGAACTTTGGAAATGAACTTCAAGGGCTCTTGCTTGATTTTGACATTGGAATTCCCTACTGACTGGTGCACAACTGTCCACATACTAAATAATCATGTTTCTTTCTAAAAGAGAACAAAATTTCATTGTTGGTAAAATAAATGGACTTGAAGTGGGATCCTATTTAGGGATATTTTCTAGAGCAATTATTGTGGGAACTCTCTTATCTATCATCAGGGCGATCATCTAACTCAGTTACTTAATTATATATATCCAATGAAAATCATCAGATTCTTAACGTTTAAAGAGAAACTCTCTCATCATTAAAATGATCGGCAGAAAATCTTTTATCAATTCTATTTTAATTTTAGTAATGACAATACAAAGAAACGTATGCATTAATAAGCAATATAATAACCCAGAGTTTTTAAATGAATCAACAAAAATACCGTATAAAGAATTTAGGAAATTATATAAAGTATAGTTAAACTGGTTGTAAAAGCAGAAAGTATATATTTTATGTTATTTTTTAATATTTATGATGTAAAAATGTTTATTTTATGATGTAAAGTAAGAGTATTACAATTAATAATTTTACTTCGAAAAATTATTTGACATTATTTTTTAAGCATTCCAATAACATTTTTAAAAACAGTAACTAATAAATATAATTTTAGAAAGCAAAGAAAAATGTAAGTTACATTTTTATTTAAAATTATTTATAAACAAGAAATTAAAGCTATGAAATCGTAAATAATGTCTTAATAAAATATTAAAAATTTGAAATCTTTTTCATGAAACAATTATAAACTGTCAAATTTTCTGCCATTGAAATAGTATTGTAAAATTAATGAAAAAATTTGTGAACTGAAATCTTGTGAAAATAACTTATAAATTTTTGATCCATAATATACTTTATATTTATAATATTTTGCAATTATATATTTCCCTCTTTCACAGCACATCATGCTTAGAAAGTTTTATAAATTATTAATTTTACGTGTTGAGAGGGGAACATATTTCCCAGCGTGTAATAAATATATTAGAAAAGCCCATTCCCAAAGCAAATTGCTTTTATGTTTAAACTAAAAGCAGTGAGATTTAAAGTGCATTTTAATGACTTTCACAGCCACATTCCTTGGTGGATGAAAAATCTATTCCCATAAAAATAAGCAGCAGCGATCATGGTTTTCAGTCTGGAAAGTTGAAATAATGCATAATAATAATAATTTTACTGGATTATTTTGTCCTTGACCACAAGTTTATTAAAGAAAAGAAATTTACGGCTTTTCCAAAATTTTGTTTTTGTCTCGGTGAAAATGGAACTTATGAGTAAAAAAAGTTTAATCCTCAAGATTGAAGAGCTTCTTTTTTGCAAGAAATCGTTTATTTATCATGAACAAAATGTGAGAAAATGATCTACCGATCAATCATTAAATGTCATAAAGAGCTTAATTTAAAGTGCTTTTTAATAGATTATTTTTCACTTTATGTAGAAGTTAGAATGACTTGCATTTCAAAGAACTGTAATAAATATATAATTATATGATTTCTGCTTTTATATACCAAAAATATATTTTTATTTTAGAAGTTCTTTTAAGCGTCGATCGAGTATAACCTTCCTCCTATGAGTATTGAGTTATAAAACTGACTGATTATCGCAAAATCTAATTAACCAATAAATGCATTATGAGAAATTTAGAATCATTATGAATTTTCCATACTAGTGAAATACTTTCTTATTTTTTTAAAATTTATTGTTAAATAGTTTTTTGTATGCGATAATGTAAATAATTGACAGTGATAAAAATTTGCCTTCCTTAAGCAATCAAGCAAATAGGATAAAGAATATTCCTTAACTTTTTCAAAATGGCTTCTGAATTATATGTCAAGAGCAATTTCTTCTTACTTCCTCCTTTTCTTCTACATCGATTTCGATACCAAAAATTGCATTGGTATCGAAACGATCCACCCATGTATCCAACGTTCTTCTCTGCCGATACCGATTAGATCTGTTGATTCATTGTTTCGAAATAGCAGAGAGAAATCTTTTGTTACTTTATTTGGACAAAGATAAATCAAGTTTGGGATCGAAAATTTATCGCGAAATTCAATTATTTCTAGCCACCAGTTAAAAACAGCTGAGGAATAAATTTATCATTGTATGCACTCAATGAAAGCTCTAAGTAAATAAATGTTAGGGAAAGTTTGCTTCACTCATTTGAATTAGCTCTTTTGAGAGTTATTTGATTATTTCGCTAAATTTTCGTAACTTTATATATACTTAAAACTTGATACTCTCAAGACAATATTTTGGAGATTTAAATTTTTAAATTAAAGACCATATTTAATATGTAATATATCATTGCTTATATTCTATGTATAATATCTTAAGTTTTCTACTTTTAAAAAGAGTGAGCTAATCAAATCAGCATCTGGAGGATTGAATTGAAGGTGATTCATGTAAATGGACATTGACGGCATTTCTTTAATCAATAAAAAATGAGGGACAAGAAGTTAAAAAAAAATTGTGATTTTTTAAAAGTTATTTTTTTAACCATTAATATAAGGGAATTATTTTCAATAAAGTTGCTTGTACCATCTCTTTATATATATATATTTTCAATATATATGTTAAAATTAACATAATTTTTAAAATAGTTAATATTTCACTGTACAATTATAAATGTTGAGAAAGTGTGAAACAGTGTTTTAAAATGTTTTCCTCGGTATACAAAAATACAGAATGGTTATTATTAAATATTTTTAGGAATTCCAAATAGAGAATACAACTTGATGAAAATATATATATATATATATATATATATATATATATATATATATATATATATATATATATATATATATATATATATATATATATATATATATATATATACATGATATGTGATATTCTATCCCATCATGCCTGTATACAAACTAGGATGTTACTCACTGTATAATTAAAACAAATGCTATGTTTCATTTTGAAATTCTCATTACAGTGTACATTTCATTGAAACTGTAATTAATATTAATTTGAATTTACTGCTTCAACTGCCTCTATTGCAATTAAAGTATGCGCGCATCTCTCAATGTACATCGTTTTGGAGTTGCGCTCGCTTCAAGAATGAAAGGTTGTGGTTCTTTCTCCCTTTTTATTTTATCTGTATCCTCATCAGTTACGTTGGAATATAGGGATACATATTTTTATTTTCTACTATTTTTTCTCTATCCTCAGAGGTTACGATGGGAATCTAAATTTTTGTTGAAAACTAATATACGCGTGTTCTACTGAAAATCACTATCCAGGTAAAATTCCGGGTTAGCGTATTAAAAACAATATTATTCAACAATTCTTTGTGATAATGGTTTAAATGAAGCTTAGTAGAAAATTATAGTACAGATTTTCGCATTAAATTCATACTTTAAGAAGTAGATAAGTACCCGTATTCACATAACCTTTTAATATTTAGCTTACAGTTATAAGTACATATAAGTGTCACGCAGCAATATGGAATTGTGTATTTATTTGCTACATACTAATCGCTATTTGTTAAGTTTTTTTATTCTTTTTAATGAGCAGAAGTTTACTCATATGATTAATATAATCTATGTGTTAGTGCTTGAGAATTACTTAATGACATGAAAAATTGTGAAAAATTAAAATGGAAGATAGGTAGAAATAAATGTAAGCGAGCACTTGCACTTAAAAAATTTCTTATTTGAATATGTGAGTGAATTTTTATATGGTTTATAAAATATATCAACTGTTAAGAAATATTAAGAAATAAAGATTTTTTATGTTAAGAAACAAAGAAGATTTTATGTTAAAAAACAACGAAGATTTTATGTTAAAAAACAAAGAAGATTTTATGTTACAAAGATTTGATGTTGAAACATTTAATAATATCTACGTATAAAAATTTAGGTTCACAAATGATACTTTGAGGATAAAATTTTTTTGCCTTTCCTTAATTTTCCTTCAATAATATATTAATATGAAGGACAGTGTTTTTTTGCCAATTAATATCTCTTATTTTCTCCTGACTACCAGATATTTAAACAGATTTAGTTTAATGACCCTTTTATTCATTTTAGGCAAAAATTAAACATCTACCACTAATATTAATAATAAAATTAGTATATATAATTTCCGATGCGTAAAAAAAGTAGAAGGACACTTGCTAATATATTTAATTTAATGAGTTGCTTTTTAGTTAAATAGAAATTTTGTAGTTTATTTTATCCTTTTCTGTCAAAGAATCTAATTTGGTTAAAAGTTACGCTGTTTCTCCGTTCTCAGAAATACCTAAGGGAATACCTTTGAACGATTTTCAAAAAGGCTAAATTTCCGCATATCAAAATGATGGTAAAGGTGTCAGAGAGATTGCTTGATTGTTGCAGGTGAGCCCCAATACAGTTTCAAACTTTATCAGAAATCCTTATAAAAATGGAAAGAAAAAGAAGACTGGTAGGCCAAAAAAGTTAACACCACGTGAAGAAAGACAACTTGCTCGTGTGCTTAAGAAGAACAAAGGAAGTGTTTCAAAGGCAAGAAATCAAGCAGGACTTAATCATGTGACGAAACAAACAGTACACAACTATATTAAAATATCTCAAAAATTCATTTTCAAAAAACGGAAACATTATCCTAAGTGGACACAAGCTCACATTGATAACCGTTCAGCGTGGGCTAAGAAGCACATGTTCGATTAATAAATGGACTTCTGTGATATTTTCCGATGAAAAGTGATTTTTCCGATTTAACTTAGATGATCCAGACGGATATCAGTATTACTGGTATTGCTTGGGGAATGAAGACGAATAATATTCAACACGACAAATGGGAGAAGGGAGTTTAATGGTTTGGTTGGCTGTTGGATACGAAGGAAGGACAAGCCTGGTTTTCTTAAATGGTAGGCAAAAACATACAGACTACATTCAAGTGCTGAATTTCGAGCTTCTTCCTTATGGTTCTGACTTGGGGGGTGAAAAGTGGAAGTTTCAGCAAGACGGAGCTTCCATTCACACTGTGACTGGAGTCAAACATTGGTTCCTAACAAATAATGTGGATGTTTTACCATGGCCAGCCAAAAATCCTGACCTTAATATAGTGGAAAATATCTGAGCAATGTTAGTTCGTCGAGTTTATGCTGATGGAAGGCAATTTGATTCGCTAACTCAGTTTCGAGAAGCATTGAATGACTCGTGGGACAATTTTTGTCAAACAGAAGTTCAATCTCTATACAATTCATTTCCAAACAGAATATTTGAAGTTATAAAGGCCAATGGGAAGAACATTCCTTATTAAAATCACTATTTTTTCATTCATTATAATTCTGTCCTTTTACTTTTTTTACAAAGTTTCAAAAAAGAGAAACTATTTTTGTTGCCATTAATATTTTATGTTTGAATATCATAATTCTGATGTTAAAATTATATATTTAAAATATTTGTAAAATGTTTCTAATAAAAATTTTTAGTAAAAATAAAATACTTTTCGGATATTGTTACAAAATCAAGTGTCCTTCTACTTTTTTTATGTAGTGTAAGTAACAAAATATTTATTGCTGGCTTAAGTTTTGATAACAACATTTATAATATCACAAATGTTACAAATTCTTATTTTACTTTCGAGTATAACTTGTTTTATTATATAAATTTTTATATGATATATGGTACGAGTGTTATTAAATGTTTAGTAGTTATAAAAACAAGCTAATAAATTCAAAAATTTAAATTTTACCTTTTTTGAACTTTATTCTAATAATAATTTTATTGATTCAAAGCTAAAACTTAAATAAAAATTGTCAATTTTAAGAGTTAATACATTTGTAAAGTCTCAAAAGCAAAACCATTATATACTAAATACTTCAACCACAAACGATATTACAAAGTAATATCTTTATTTTTGTAAAAATGTAAGAAGCAAGGTAATTTCTTATTTTATGGCCACTGAGAATAGTAACTATATATTTTTTCATGACAAATTATTATCGTATAAAATGTCCTCCAATTCATTCAATGACAAAGTTTAAAATAATTTTACTATGAAAGGAGAATTATAATGCATTAACATAAATTGTAATGTATTAACATATATTACAATATATTAACATATATTATAACATATTTAAATATAATTCTTGTGTCATACTTGAAAAAATACAAGTGAATCTATATATCTGCTACGTTATTATACATATTTTATATGGGTAGGATATATTTAAATATAAATTTTTAGTAAAAAATATTCTATATTTTACTAAAATATTTAGCAATTATAAATTAATTTTAGTTTAAGAAATTATTTAATTTGCTTAATTTAATAGTTTTTGAAAATTAATGATTTTGGATTATTATAGTTTTCTTTTAACACACATGACCATTGAAATTTTACATCTATTCTGCTGATCTAATACAAACTGATTCTTTCTCGTATCGTTTGATTTTGAAAATTCTAAATTTTATCAATTTTTAATTTGTGAAATAAGATGCATTTTGAATTGCAATTATTTGGAGTTTTAACGTAACTGTATCGATTTCATCTATTATCTAGAATTACGCTTGTAATACATTTAGAGAAGCATTATTGCAACTGCAATCATTGTAAATTATTGAAGTTTATACAGTTGTAATTACATTTTATTTTTATAAGAGCTTTTTACAATAATGGATTCACATGCGTTCTCAGATAAATCAGATTATGATAAATAAAATTTAATGATTTATTTGCTTAGAAATTTATGTCCTTAATTACTTATTACATAATTATTAAAATATTGCTTATTCAATCTTCGCATGATATTAGAGTGAAATAAAAAGCTTAACTCTAATTAAGATTTTCCTGATGAAAGTTTAAATAATATTTAAAAAAGTATGTGGAATGTCTTGCAGTATACGAACAGGCAATTATTGCTATCTGTATAACATTATATCATCTAATAAACTAAAACATAAAAATCAAATGCAAGCATTTTAGTTGTTATATTACATGTAATAGTTATATTGTGCTTTTACTCGATGGTTTATTCCTATTTACACTAATTTCTAATAATATTTGGAAATTCTAACTTTTATCAACTTTTGAAAGAAGTTACTTTAAGTTACTATAATTTTGTTGTTAATTTATTACAGCCAACCCTTTAATGAACTGCTTTATATTGCAATAAAACATTTAATAATGAGTTTAGTTGAAATACACTACATATAAAGTAATCTAAAACATTGAAATAGTATGCATACATTTAAACAATAAATTATATTTAATAATAAATAATTTATGCTTCTTTCGATGGTTTTTATTTGTAATAGCAAATTTATACAATTATGGTTTGATAACTTGTTCTCATATTTTATGTAATGATGTACAACAAGCAATGAGCTATCTCCATTTAATGGGATTTACTAATAAGCAAGTTTCATAGTAAGCAATAAGAAAGTTTCACGGGAACTAACTTAACTTCAGGTGACTTTAAGAAAATTTTCTTACTTGAAATATCTAGTACTTTTTAAGAAGTATTTGAATTGCAATATTTTTTAAGAACATAATAACTTCTCTAGTGAGAAAGTATATTAAAATCTTATCGAATAATTTTTTTAGGACAACTTAGATCATATGAAGTATACCAATGATTATTAGAACGTGTGGTAATTGTAAATACAACCTACTATGATAGAATATATAGCATGATTAAATGGTATTTCTGATCTTTCGCTGCAGATTTTAAAGTAAATATCTTCATGGTCTGACAAAAAAGATCATAAATTACTTCACATTGGCTCTATGGTGTTTGCTTTTGAGCTACAAACAGTTATTTTTCATATTCTTTACTTAATTTTTGAAGTAAAAGTGGAAGTTTCAAAGTCTAGGGTTCATTAAAATGTTTTAATCAAAGCTTTAACGGTTAATACAAAGGTGCGTCTATAAATTCTGGTGAAGAGAAGCATAAAACAAATTGAACATTGAAACAAAATATGCTTATCTCTTTCACAGTAATATCCGATAGCCACTATATAAGTATGTTATCTTTGATGAAACAATATGATGAATCAGAGAAAACTTCTTTTGGTATCACCGAAGCACAGATGTAACACATCATTGGACATTTGTTATATCTAAAATGTGTGCCCTTGTGATGACTCCATTCAGGCTAGGAAACAGAAAGATGTATGAAGAAACTTGATCAGATACAGTGAATGTGGACAACAGTTACACAATGTTAGGCCAAGAAGTTGTATACACAGATTGCAGTATTCGGGGATACGTTGTCATGCAGAAGACTTCCTTTTTCACTCCGTTTGTAGGCGAATAAGAAAAATGTGTAACAAAAAACGCTTCAAAACAGTTTTGTAGCATTCAGTATCGACATTATGCCCTTGCGAAATATTTTTCCGTTGTTCCATTTCAATATGAAGAAAGTTTTTATTCATTCACCTTTCGATAAAAGATAACAGAATATTCCATCTCACTTTTTTGTGCTTTGTATTCCATCACATCTCTTCATTTGTATCTACCTGCAAATGCAAAGCTACTCTTATATAGTTCGCATTGTTTACAAGATATCCATTTATTCAAAGAGCTTTTTGAACATACCTTATATAAGTAATTAAGAATAAATAGTGCATTCACATAAACTCTGTTTGAAATTTGCTTTGTTATTAACGTGATAGACTCTTAGACTCGCAGTACTTAATCAGGAAAATAAATACTGCTAGCTGATGTTAGTTTCGCAACAATGGCTATATGTACCGGCTATTAAATTAGATGAATTTTCGATCTACTGGATGTCTTCCGTTTGAACATTAGTCATTTTGGAAGACATGTAGAACTAACCAGGGATTTTTTTTTAATTTTTCAGATAAAAACGAAATTTTTACCCATTTTTAACTTCTAATAATACACAATGTTAGACATTCTGCTGGTTTGTTTGTTGTTCAACTTCAATTTTTGCCTACGATGGTTATTCGAGTGGATCTACAATTTAAGTTGAATTCTGAACCGCTAAAAACAAAAACAATTGAAGTAGGAATCAAACGTACTAATTGCTGAACTGAAAAACGGAAATCTAATCATTCGATTGTAACTTGGTTGTAGATATCTAATACTTTTCACACTGCAAGATGCCGAAACGTTGCATTTCTAATAAAATAAGCTCAAACTACATTGCTGGCCAACCAAAGTGTAAGACCAAGAAAGATAAGAGATAATATCACAGCAAAATTTACGTAGATAACATGTTGATCAAGTATCAAATGATTAAATTTATAGACTTCTGTGAAGTGTGCTTCCTGCCAAAATCAGTAGCCAGAGTAGCCACCATTGTTGGAGATCACCGCTGTCACACGTCTCGCCATTGATTCAAAGAGACTTTGGATGTATTCTTGGGATACAGCACACGAAGCAGCTTCCACACGTTGCTATAGTTGATCTGGTGTGGCAGATGGGAATGTAATCTGGATCAATCATTGGGCAACCATGGACCACATGTTTTTTATCGGCGAAAGATTTGGAGAGCGAACCGGCCAGGGAAGTAATTCAATCTGGCGATTGACGAAGAACCCTTAGACAATGCGTACTACGTACAGTCATGCATTATCCTGTTGAAATATGGGTGTGGGCAAGCCTTGAAAGTAAGAAAGGACCCAATACATCGGAGATGTAGCGCTGGGTGCTTAAAATACTAGAGAAGTGCGAGAGTGATATCCAATACCACCCCATACCATAATACCTGGTGTAGGGCTAGTGTGACGGTGTATATCGTAGCTGTTCAGCACCTTCTCTCCACGATGTCTTCAGACTCGAATGTGACCATTGTGGTGTTGTAGACAGAAGAATGACACGTCAGTATAGACAAGTTCATTCCATTCTACCGTAAGAATCCTTTTTTATCTCAGCATTAGTGGTGGTGACGTCTATGGCTCTGCGTCAAGGGTAGACGAAGCAATGGATGTCTTGCGGATAGACCAATCTGCTGTAAACGGCTTTGAATGGTACCTCAGACACTGGATGATGTGTTACAGACTGAATATACTGTGTTATGGTTCGTGATGTGCCTAAACGATCTGTTATTGCCATGTGCACAATTTGTCTTTCATCACGTGAAGTGGAGCATTGAGGTTTATTCGATCGTACACGTCGGTCTGTCGTACCCTCCTACATCTAACGATCACATATCCACATTACAGTTGCTTGGTTTCGTTCAACATGACTACAGATTTCTCTGATAGATAATCCACAATCTCGATAGGCCACTATCCTTCCTGTGTCGAACTCGGATACCTGATCAAAAAATGATCGCTGTTTTCTACGACGCATAATTGATGGTTTTTGTTTGGATAAAAAAAAATAAAAAAAAAATTGCCGAATTTGAAATCGTCGAGATCTCTAAGCCTTAAATAGCACTTCGAAGTGGTGCCACAGGCACTCGTGATACGCGTCTTTGCTGAAATTCTAATCATTTACAAGTATTATCTCCGCTAATGCCTGATGTAAATTTCATGGTTATTTGCATGCTTCCTTCAGGGTGTTGCATTTACGGTTGCACCAGCAGTGTATTTCAAATACAAAATAGATAAAATCTATGATGGTTTTGAATAACTGACATGAAACGCAATTATATCTTGGAACAAAATTAATGCTATCTGTATAATATTATATCATCTAATAAACTAAAACATAAAAATCAAATCAAGCATTTTAGTTGTTATGTTACATGTAATAGTTATATTGTGCTTTTACTCGATGGTTTATTCCTATTTACACTAATTTCTAATAATATTTGGAAATTCTAACTTTTATCAACTTTTGAAAGAAGTTACTTTAAGTTACTATAATTTTGTTGTTAATTTATTACAGCCAACCCTTTAATGAACTGCTTTATATTGCAATAAAACATTTAATAATGAGTTTAGTTGAAATACACTACATATAAAGTAATCTAAAACATTGAAATAGAATGCATACATTTAAACAATAAATTATATTTTATAATAAATAATTTATGCTTCTTTCGATGGTTTTTATTTGTAATAGCAAATTTATACAATTATGGTTTGATAACTTGTTCTCATATTTTATGTAATGATGTACAACAAGCAATGAGCTATCTCCATTTAATGGGATTTACTAATAAGCAAGTTTCATAATAAGCAATAAGATAGTTTCACGGGAACTAACTTAACTTCAGGTGACTTTAAGAAAATTTTCTTACTTGAAATATCTAGTACTTTTTAAGAAGTATCTGAATTGTAATATTTTTTAAGAACATAATAACTTCTCTAGTGAGAAAGTATATTAAAATCTTATCGAATAATTCTTTTAGGACAACTTAGATCATATGAAGTATACCAATGATTATTAGAACGTGTGGTAATTGTAAATACAACCTACTCTGATAGAATATATAGCATGATTAAATGGTATTTCTGATCTTTCGCTGCAGATTTTAAAGTAAATATCTTCATGGTCTGACAAAAAAGATCATAAATTACTTCACATTGGCTCTATGGTGTTTGCTTTTGAGCTACAAACAGTTATTTTTCATATTCTTTACTTAATTTTTGAAGTAAAAGTGGAAGTTTCAAAGTCTAGGGTTCATTAAAATGTTTTAATCAAAGCTTTAACGGTTAATACAAAGGTGCGTCTATAAATTCTGGTGAAGAGAAGCATAAAACAAATTGAACATTGAAACAAAATATGCTTATCTCTCTCAAAGTAATATCCGATAGCCACTATATAAGTATGTTATCTTTGATGAAACAATATGATGAATCAGAGAAAACTTCTTTTGGTATCACCGAAGCACAGATGTAACACATCATTGGACATTTGTTATATCATTGTATTAATTGTATAATTTGTTTTGTATTGTCAACAATTGTATAATTTGTCTTTCATCACGTGAAGTGGAGCATTGAGGTTTATTCGATCGAACACGTCGGTCTGTCGTACCCTCCTACATCTAACAATCACATATCCACATTACAGTTGCTTGGTTTCGTTCAACACGACTACAGATTTCCCTGATAGATAATCCACAATCTCGATAGGCCACTATCCTTCCTGTGTCGAACTCGGATACCTGATCAAAAAATGATCGCTGTTTTCTACGACGCATAATTGATGGTTTTTGTTTGAAAAAAAAAATTGCCGAATTTGAAATCGTCGAGATCTCTAAGCCTTAAATAGCACTTTGAAGTGGTGCCACAGGCACTCGTGATACGCGTCTTTGCTGAAATTCTAATCATTTACAAGTCTTATCTCCGCTAATGCCTGATGTAAATTTCATGGTTATTTGCATGCTTCTTTCAGGGTGTTGCATTTACGGTTGCACCAGCAGTGTATTTCAAATACAAAATAGATAAAATCTATGATTGTTTTGAATAACTGACATGAAATGCAATTATATCTTGGAACAAAATAATTGTATGAAGATTGAAACAAACACGATTAAAACAAATTAATACTGTAGTAAGCTAACAATATTTGATATGTGCTATTTAAAAGCTTATTTAGCCCTTAAATGCTATTTTTATTTATTATGCTATTTAAAGCCATTAAAAATATTGATATTACGTTAAAATTTCCGTATTTTTTAATAAATTGTAATCAATAAATTAATCCATATTTCTCAATAAATTAATTTCTCATTTTCAGTTATATATATTATACATAAATTTATAAATTTCATATAATAGCAATTGTGAATTCCTAGATTTTTCTGAATTTTTTTACCCAGTTGCAGATAAAATTATCTTGGAAATTCACTGATATATGAATTAAATGGATTTAATTTTTAAATCAAAATGTGCTATCTAAACAAGCTTCAATTTATTGCAACACTCTGAGTATGAAATGAGAAAAATATTCCTCAAGCAATTTAATTATTTTAAAATATAATATACTTTCAAACACACAAAGCATGGACCTAAATATATATATGGATGAATATACACCTTATATTTTTCTAAATAGAATTACTTAATTAAAAGTAGTTGTTTTAACTATTATAATTTTAAAATAATTTAATAAGGTAATCACTACAAATAACAAAAAATTTTGTTAATATTCAAACATATTCACAAATTAATATTTCATTGTGAATCACAAGAGTAAATTTCATGAATAAAGGAATACTGATGTTTTATTACAATTATTCTTATTTTACATGATTAAGAAATACCCTAATTTAAAGCAGCAGGACTTCCAAGTTCACCTTCATGAGTATTAAACTCTTTTATTTCATTATAGAGAAGAATATTATTTTAAAAAATAAAAATATTCTTTTTAGAAACAACTTATATATTTATTGCATGATAAAGACAAATTTATATAATTGAGAATTTTAAAAATACTTTATTTTTGTGAAAAAATAATGTGTTTTTTACATAACATAGTTCATTTATACATATTACATACGGCTAGTAAAGTTAATATAATGTTTCGTGTATTATTTTTTGGTCTGTTATATATTGGCCTTAAAATTTAAGATTAAGCACAATATTACGAAAAGTGAAATACTTACTGTTAAAATAACTTTTTTTTTATTAAAATAATTATTTAAACCCCCACCCCTTCATAGATTCCAATGCAAAATCATTATGTAATATAAAAATAAAATATTGATTTGAATAAAATTATGGCTTATAAACATAAGCCATAATTTCATTTGGCCTTACTAAACTCTTGTTGATTTGCAACATTTTTGGTACGATATGTTGCTTAGAATCAAAATCAGTTGCTAGATTTGTTAAGACGTAGAATATTTAAGAGTCTTTAATAGGTTTTGGTAGAATTTTATTACAACGGTAAAACAGTAAGTGAGTAGACTTTCTAATAACACGCTTTAGAAACTATGAAATCAGCTTGAAGCTTGAAATTCTGTTTCTTAGGGTACTTGTTCATCTTATGAAAATTTCCCACTGTTTTAGGTGTGGTTTGTTAAAATACTTCTGTGACCAAATACAGATTTAGTGGTAAATTAAACTATCTCTTAAACATATTGCTATTTCGGTGCTATAACTTCTATTGTTATCGTTAGAATCATTTTATGCAAAAAAGTTATTTCATGTTTTCACATTGAATATTCCAACGGCCATACCTTGATGAAAATATCGGTTCTCGTCCGATCACCGAAGTCAAGCATCATCGGGCGCGGTCTGTCTTTGGAAGGTGACCACCTGGGAACATCGCGTGTCGTTGGCATTCTTTTTATTTCCCAGCTAACATTAACAGGCATGGAGGCAAGACAGTCTTCTTCCTCACGGTGCTCCAGTCTTCGGACTATAGAAGCTGCACTTTTTCTCCCTATCAATCAGCTTAACTAATTATAGTGATGTCTGGATATTAACTGATAGCCACAGCTTAATTCAACATCTGAAAAAAATAGACCTGCTTTGGAGACCAAACAAGCCTTTCTATTCTATACAAGCTTAAAATTGTCTCCCTTCGGCATAATATCTATTGGGTTGTTCGGAAAGTAATTTCGTTTTTCCCACCTAGATTAGATTTTTGCTAGCAAAAACCAACCACTTTATGAGTATGAAATCGTGCTACTACGAGAAAGATGGTAAAAGCTATTGGACTAGAATGGACAATATGCAATGCAATACGATATTTATTCGTTATACGTTTTTCATTTTCATGAAAAACGAAATTACTTTCCGAACAACCCAATATTTTCAATGGATCCCATCTTACGTGGATATTGGAGGCAATGAAATAGCAGATACTTTAGCAAAGGAGGGCTCAGATCATCCTGCTCCTTCTTCTTCTGCGCCTACCTACCTTGAACTCTTATCCCTGAGAAAAGCCCAGCTTCAATCCGATTGGCAGGTACCTTTGACTCACCACTTCTACAAGGGTAGAAAGCCGGGACTTTCTCTAGCTCTTTCCTGTGATATGAAATCCAGCACTTGCCTTGCACGTCTTGCCCCTGGCCACCTGAAATGCCTCACTTTTGTAGCGGGTAACAAGACCTTCCCCCTCTGTCCTAAATGTCACGGACACCAAGCGTCTCCTAAGCATATCCTAGATTGTTTGAATATACTATAGGATGATATCTACACTTCTCCCCGCCTTGTCATGGATTTTCTCTCCATCAACGGATTCCTAGATTTGGTCAGACTCCGTCAGACCCCTTGGAGATAAGCAACAACTACTACAACAACACTGAATAAACACACACACACACACACACACACACACACACACACACACACACACACACACACACACACACACACACACACACACACACACACACACACACACACACACACACACACACACACACACACACACACACACACACACACACACACACACACACACACACACACACACACACACACACACATATATATATATAAATTGGATTTATTAAAGAATTGGTGTTTATAATACTGCGATATTTTAAAAATTATTTCTGCATTAAAATATATTAAAAATAAAGAAAAAATTATGTCTATAATAAGAAATATATGCATATATATATATCTTATATGCATCCATATAAGCGAAATATATATTACCTCCTTATGGAATTAAATTAAATTATAATTTAACAATAAAGAAAATTTAATCACGAATAGTTTGGTGAAATATTTAGTGCTAAGGAATCAGCTTAGCTTATGCATAGTTATCCATATCTTTGAATAAATTCACTTAGGATCATTTTAGATTTACGTCAGTTCATTTAATAATAGCGTTCTCCTAAATTCAGATTCAAATCAGTTGAAAGCCATTATTAAAGTCCAACTATATTTGAATAAGGGTCTGCTCTAGAGAGGTCTTTTGAATAGTTGTCATAGATAGATATACAACCACAGATTTAGAAAGAAAATGCATGAAGACTTCCAAGTCACGATTCCTTTTGTTTCTTTTGAAAGCTTATTTCCTAAATCTAATTAGAATTTAAATGAATAGAGTGGGAAATTGAATTTGTCTTTGTCAAATTTTAAAAAAATGCGTGTTAATTAACGACGCTTTTCCGATGCAGAAATCCTTAAGACAGATATTGCGTTTATGCACGGCAAAATAAATCTTATTTTTGACATTTCAGTTAATTTTCTATTATGAGAAACGCACAATATTCATCATTAATGAAAATTATATTTTTTTCCTCAGTTATTTATTTTCTGTTTGTGTGTGTAAAACCGATACAATCGAATGACTGATTTAGTAAGCAATTTATTTCAATCCAAAGGAACAAATTTGACGTGAAAACAATATAATAGATGTCCTTTTGAATGAATTTACAAATCTAATTAAGAAAGTGCTTAAGTTTATTGCGATTTACGTGTACAGTATTTAGTTTTTCAAATGTAAAACTGACATAATTTTGTAAAACCCTATTGTCCAAAAATATGTACCTGATAATATATCATTTACATTTCTCTTTCAAATTCATGATACATTCAATACTTAATTGTAGATATTTAAACGTGTATAAAATTCATTTTTTATATAAAAAATAAAAAAAGATTAAATATCTTTTTATTAATGAGGCTCAGAATGCATATAAATGTTTTCCTTCCAATGGATTAATGCAGTTCTAAATTGTAAGGATTCGTGATCGAAGAGCAACTAAAATACATTTCATTTCATCCCGCGGATAACTGTTACCGTACACTGAAAAAAGTTTGAAATGCTTCATATTTTTCAGGAAAAATTTCTTTTTTTAAAAAACATTTCCTTAGTTTGCATTGCAATAACAACACAGAAGAATCTTTATCCCAAGCCGTCCACTTTTCTGTCCAGGATTGACCTGAAATTTTTTATGTTAGAGATGGCAATAAAGATGGACTAGGATTGCGTTTTTCTGTGCAGACGCTAAATTGGATTGAAATATTTGTTTTTGAACTAGTCCATGCTCAAGCAACTTGAGCAATGTAATTCAAAGCAATGAAGTCATTAAGTTGTATTTAGTGGTTTTAGCTGGCAGAGAAAAGCAAACTGGAAAAGTATTTGCAGTAATCTTCTTACCTTATTTAAAGCAGTGTTACTGACATCGTTTTCTCAATCATTGAGAAGACTCATTCAATTATTGCGTTAACCATGCATGGATGAAGATAGCATTTCAAATAACTGTTTTTGGCCAATTGTTGAGTCTACTGAATCTAAAAAACTGGAATTCTCAGTAAATTTTTGAAGCAAAATAGTCCATATCTCTCATTTATACTAGCTTGCTACGTTAATATAGTTAGAAAAGTTTTCATTTGAATTCTTTGTATACCACTGAAATCACTGACAAAGATCTACCTATTTATACACTTTTCTGGTAATGCTCATTCTATTTGGTTACCTGCATATTACTATCTTATGATTTTCCGCTCTTCTCTCTCTCAATACACAATACTCTCACATGTACACATCATTACTTAATATGAGTACAATATATTATTTGAGAATAAAGGACAACCATTGAAAATGTTAGATTAAATTATTATCAAACAGTTTTCAAAACTTATCTCATGAAAATAAAAAAATCAATGTTTAATTCAAATGATTTCAATAATGAGATGCATAATTTTAATTACAATACTATATATATATTTTTTTTACAAAATATAGGTCTTTATGTACAAAAAAGTTAAAAAAATCGATTTCTTAGATTCAACTAGATTCTAAGTTAGTGCTCTTTGATCAGAAAAGATTTTTTGAACTATTTTACTAATCCCTTTTTATTGTTTTGCCACTGAATTCAGCTCCAATCTGTATATCATCTATGTCTGATCGGTAATTTACTTTATCAATTATATTACACCAGAAGCAATTTAAAACCATTTAAACATATTATGATATGTTTAAATTGTAGAAGTGGCGATACAAATCAATGGAATAGTGGTAATTGCTCTTGAAAAAATTGAGCTCTTTAGTTATAAAAAGAACTTGTACTAGAATGACCTTATGAGCTTACTAAGTTTAAGCGAAAAAGGCCAATAAAATAAAAACAATCAAGATTTTACTTTTCAAATGATATAAATTATCCCCTTTAATACGATGGGGTAAAATGTCCTTAAACATACCACCATGTTTGTCACTGTCTTTTACAAAAATGCTAATCGAAGATTATTTTTTTTAAATTTGTTACTTTTGTTAAGTTTATGTGTTAAGATTCTGATCTATAGCACTAGTTCTGTTATCAGAGTCTTTGGACAATTAAGCTTCCTCACATATTTATGAAAAATGAATAATTATTAAGAAGAAAACTTTCTTTAACAGAATTGATACATAAATTTTGCAGTCAGTTCACTATCGATTGCACCTTAATTCCTAAATATTTTTCTTATAACATAATCTTAAGAGGATTTCTAAGATAATGAATCATTAACTATCCCTGCTGTGTTTATGAGAAAAATTTTTATTCGAAGTAAGTACCATGTAGCTTCTCTAATGCTTATTATTATTTTCTTATGTATAATTTATCGTTATTGTATTTATCGTCAGACACTTATAAAATATTTTTCACTGAATGTTTTTCATTAATTTAATGACATCTTTGTTCAATAAATTTTATATTTAAGAAAAGATGTAATAGGATGATAGAGAAAAAAATATTTTACATGCTGTTTTATTAATTTTAGACGTTTTAAAATTGTAAGACTGAATTTAGTTGAAAAGTTCAAGAAAATATAAATGTGTGACAGGAACAATTTCCTTTAATCTACTCTTTTAAAAATTTAACAAGTATAACCTTAATAAAAATCTCTGAACTTTATTACGAAATAAGCTTTGAAAATGATAATCCTTATAAAGTGTTTTCAACAAACTTCAAACGATTCCAGTGAATTAGTTGTTAAATCAACAACTATTAATTAAAAGCTTCATTACAAAAGATAGGGAATTAAATCTACTGATCATATATTTATTATTTTTAATATTGACTCTGAAGATTTCTAATGTTTCATGTTTGAGTTGTGTTTTTCTTGCAAAAATTTATATTTCATATTATTAAGAACTGAATAGTCAAATTTTATAATAATTTAATCTAATTTAACAAATATTTTGTGAAATTGCTCGTAGTTGTTATGTTCTCTTTTAAAAAATATTGATTTTTTTATAGTTTTTCCTACAATTTTGCATCAATCTTGCGGAATATTATTAATGTATTTTTTAAATCAATGAACTTATTTTGTTTTCAATTGTCTATGTATTTTATGACATTGGAACAAATAAATGTCATCAATATGTGAATAATTATTTTTATTATTAAGATTTTATCTATAATACAGAAAGTATGATATTTCTTTTAAGAATCTTAATTTCATTGCAAAAATTCAAGAAGCTACAGGGAATACTTATTTTTCTCATTTTTAAAACTATTATTGTTCCTTTGAAATACTATTTAATATTTAAGCATTTAAAATAATTCTTTTAACATGATTTACTATTACATTTGAATTAATTATTAATTTTTTATTATTACTATTATTACACAAAGAGAGTTTCATTAAGGAATTTCAATTATTAGTAAAAATTATGTCACAGATATTGTATCAAACATTTAAATGTAATTTTGTTGTAGATATATATCTTAATGTTTATCACTCTTTATAATTTAAACCACAGCCATTATAGTTATTCCATATATCAGTTATTAAACTTCCGTAATCTTATAATATTTTATAATAATTATATTGTTTTTCTAAAACTTTTATTTTGTTGTCTTTTGCCAACTAGACTGCCATCATGGGGTGCGTTGCTCCACTTTTCCAACTGAACCGTAATTTGGTGTGGAGTCCGACTTCCTCTGTACACACATGCTATAGGAACCCGTTTATAGGGTAGGCAACCAGAGGGCAGGAGGAAACAACATTCACAAACCTTTCATGCAAGGAAAGGACAAGGACAGGATAGATAAAGAGAGAAAGTATACCCATGCCTGAACTGTGATTCGAAACCCAGGACCTCCCTATCCGCAGTCAGACACTCTGACCACTAGAAAGGGTGGGGGGCTCTACAACTTTTAAAAGAAGGAATTTCAATATAGGGAGGCTCTTTAAACTATGAGTGTAAAACACTTGCTTAAGCGATAACATAGTTATTTTAATAATTTATCTGCTAATTAATTTCATTATTTTTCATGGTAAATTTTTAACTTCTATGAAAATATTCTATGATAAACTCTTACGATATAATGACTCGTCTTAGGTATTTAAATACGACATACAATTATAACATTGCACTATAGTTTCTTTCCTATATCTTTAATATTATATTCTGTTGATACTTCACTATTCTCTTAATAAGGGAAAGTTCGAATAAAATAATATTACTTAATCAAGATGGATTATTTACGATTCAAAGCTAACTATCCTTACAGAAATTAAAAATTCTACACAACTGTTAAGAAAATTATTTGGAATTATTTTTCTCACAATCATTTAATAAAGAAATACCATTTGAAAACCTTTTTTTTTAAAAAGTATTACCATTTTTTACACAATTTCAATATTGAATTCATAAAATTTTTTATATACAAAGAGGCTCAAACATTTACAGTTTTAAAGCACCATAAAACCTTTTACTAAAATTGTATATTTTAAAATTCAAGTCACGCATCACCCTAAAACACAAGTAATTTAAGTATCTAAAAATTGTTTTCGTTTAAAATAAGGATATTACTTCTGTTTATTTTCTTACCGATGATTGCGGTTTAAAAGAAATAAAAGGAATTGAAGTTTTTCTATAGTACATACACATTTATACTCATGAAATATGTATGTCAATTGAAAGTCTTATGGAGTCGTTTGGGGAATACTCAAATTATTAGCAATTGCAGGGTCTTTTAGCTAAGTAAGGTCAAAAGTTCAAGAGGAAATAAAATTACGTCAATTTTTCAACTATATTTCCTTCCTGAGAACTAGTAAACATTAATGAACGAATAATTGAGATGAGATATGGGGTAAGGCGAAGTTAACTTATATTTATTTAATAGAGAAGTTAATGCTATTCAAAGCAATATAGCCTCTTTTGAACTCATTACGTTGTATCACAAAGAACTCATAAATACAAAATATGATCAATAATGAATTCATGATACAAAGTAAAAAGAAATATAAATTTTAAAACCTCAGGTATGTGGTCAATATTGTATTGAAACATTTCAAAAGATAATATACCAGAAAAAGAGTGTCTTTTTTTACTTTAATATTAAAAAAAATTACATTTTAAAATATACTCTTAAATATTCTAGTTATTAACAGAATTTTACCCATTTTATAATCGTTTTATTGGATGAAAATCCGTTGGTTTCACCTTGAGGCATATGCAATGAAAAGAATTATCTTATCTTTCTCACAACTTAAGTTGGGGCATTATACTTGTAATGAAATCATAAATGGATAATAAAAGTTTAAATGATAAGTTAATTAGTAAAAATTGCTTAATGATGATGTTATTTAATGGAGACAAGTTTTCATTTTTTATATTACATTATCAATTAAGAAGTTTTCATTGAATAAAAGTTAAAGAGCTTTCATTTTATTTTAAAGTAAATGACCTTATCATATCTTGAATTAATAGATATGACTCTCTGAAATTCAAAACTTATTATTGCATCTTTAATAACCAAATTCGAGTACCCGAGATGTATTTTCAAATATTAAAATAATATTTATATTTATTTTAAGATTGAATTATACATTTATATTCTTGAATGATACCTCTGTAACAATTCCTCATCTAAAACTATTGAAAAAATCTACAAAACAAATTTACTTCTATGTTGACAGAAAAAATTGAACACAATTTATTCAATCTTTACTGCTTGTCTTGAGGCATAAATGCTCTGTCAAAAGTACACTAAAGTGCTCTGCCAAAAGCATACTAAATGTATGCAATACCTCTTAATGCATGATAGAGTGGACTTTTGTTCGAAGAAAAGCAGCAAGCGAATTGTAAAAATAACAAATCGTTAAAAAGCTCCTAATCAAAAATTGAATCATGATGCCATAACAGCCACCTATAACAGCAAATTATAGATTAAGTGTGTTAATTATTCATTGACATTTTTATCACATCCTACATTTGTTCGTGTGTTTTAATGGCTTGTATTTTGGCTGGTCATACTCTCTTAAAAATATCCTACCCGGTATTTTTGAGAGAGCTATTCGAACCAGTTGCGAATGAGTTGGATTTTTTGATATAGTTCATTTTTACCCAGGTAATTTTTCTTGCTATCAGGACACATGAAGAAGTTCGTGAATGGTTGCAAATAATTTCTAAGTAAAAACTAAATTCAATCATCTCTAGTCAATCTTTGATCTATTTATATCAGATAATAAAACTCATGCTTTATGAAAGCTAGCCATTCCGTAATGGAGTTAATACTAACTTGTTTAGTGCTTTATTGAAAACTTGGGCCCATGGTATCATAAATCCTTCACCTGTGTTTAACCCAATCATCTTATATTACCAGTTAAAACTATGACTTATTTGCCATGCAGAATTCCTCTAGCTATCTAGTATTCAACTCATTAATTTTATTAGCTCAATAACGACTCCATAACACATGATATGTTTGCAAATGCATTTGCGTTGTCATCTATTTCCCTTTTTCGTAAATAGAAAGTTTTGCCTGCCTTTTCTCAAAGATGCAGCTGTCTTATGATTCATATTAATTGTTATAGTTACGTTAACACTGGCTACTTCACGTAGAGTTGGGTTGAGGTGGAAGCTGAAAGATTAAGCTCTGTTTTTTTATCCTGCAGTTCGTAAGCTCTATTTCCACATCAAATATGGATACTTAAAACTGTTTACAGTCTACTTTAAACTCTAAGTCTTGGCAAATAAGTCCTCCTGACCAAAAATTAATCGAAGGTTGACAACTGATTTTGCTTGTCTTGGCTTTTCAGTTGGGGTGAGAACCACTATGTTACCCTAAGAGAAATGTAATAGCTGAAATTTTATACATTTAACACATTATTGGCATTTTCTATAAAAGAATGTTGCATTTTCTGATAATTTCTAAAATATAATTTCCCTTTTTCTTTTGCCTTCAACAACTATTAATTCTTGTGTTGACAATATTCATGTGAAAATATTTTTACGTGAATCTTTTCGTTTCATACTAAACGTCTTTAAATACACTGCCAATTTAGAAGATTTTTTATTGGATGCTACGTGATATTATATGAAATTTGAGATTTAAGTGTAAATTATTACAAGTGATGAAAAAAATATGGAAATCTTGAGTATTTTAAAAATATACACTATTTAAACATTTGGAGCCAAAACTGTTGTTGTTTTGTTGCTTATGACACTTGGACAAGCCATGCTCGCTATGCCTTTTGGCAGTGCGAATTAAGTCAATAGAGAGCGTCTTTCATTTGTATCAGAGCACCACGAAGGTGAAAGTACGACTTTGCTCTTTTTTTTAAGGTGCCTCGTAATTTTGAACCATGGTCAGGTGACGAGCCATAATTGAAAATACATTTAATGGAGTTTTGTATGTTAACATCTTTTATTTATTTGTGTTTTTAAATTATAAAAAATTAAACAAGACTCTCAGTTAATCAAATTGTAATTATAATTCACCTAAATTTAAGCTAAAAAATAAACTTCCATTTTAAGGATTTTACAAAATAACTTTTTAAATGATTTTTTTAAAGGATGGAATAGAAAAAACACGTTCCTATTCAAGTCTTATGGTCCCTAAATAGTAAGTTTTAAATTTGAACTGAATTATGTAAAAAATTTTTTTTAGCATTTTTGAATAATTTTTTTTTCTTTTGATATTTGATTATATAGATCTATACTATTTGTTATAAACAATAATAGTCCAATGCAATTTAAAATCGTTTTAAAATGTTTTGGGTTCCTGTGAAAAACAAAAATACCTTTAATATAGCTTCTAAAACATGGGATATTAAGTAATAAATTATGAAGGTGTTGTCCAACTTTTACTTGGAACGGCAAGCAATCTGGTTTCAACTTCAATAATTTTTGGATTAGACTTATAAACGTGATTTAGATGTCTGGTTTGGTTCAGATTTTTGATTTAAATCACCAAATTAGTCATGTACAAAATAAGAATCAGTAAAGCAAGACAGAGAATAAGATTAGAATTTAGATTATCGGCAATTTTGTGTTACACTCAAAACATAAGCACATTCTATAGACGTAAAAGTAACACATTTCCCTTTATGAAATTTTCTGTTTCTCTCTTTTTCATTTGTATTTTTGAAATCCGAATGAATTATTGTCGTAAGTGATATAGTGTTATCGTTAGTGAACTCAATAATATCTTATTAAATAGCTAGTTTTGAATTGCTATGAATTTTATAATTGTATATAATATAAAAACAGTAAAATTATCATTTGTTATATATATTCTGATTCAAAATACTCACAAAAATTCAAATTAATCAAATACATTTAAAATGAAATAAATAAATATTCTTTTTATACTGAAAAAGCACTGTTTATAAACACATTTGAAAACATATCTCGTTATTTTTTATTTCTACTAATTAAATTTACATTAGATAAAGTATAACATTTAACGCCATCTGTTTAATTTCGACAAAATTATTAATAATGCTTTGCAAATTCTAACTGAATTGAAATTAACCTAAAATATTTCTATTTTAGGTTGATTAAGTAATTTTTAATGCTTCAAAAAATGTACATTAAAAACTTCTTACATATATTAAACAAATAATATGAAAACTAATAATGTTCAGTGCTTAAAATGATGGAGTTAGGAGACTACTCCTAATACTTAAATAAAATTACTCGCTTTCTTTGCTTAAATATACTTAGTTAATGATTCAACAGATATAAGAAGTTTTTAAAACAGCTCTACTTATCTTTCATGCATAAATCCTTGATTGTGAAACTCCAGCTTCATAAAATAAGAAGTAATTTGCAACACATTAGCTAAATATTATTTTTTATTTCATAATCTACTCTTAAGAATTAATTAATTTTTTATGCAGCTTCTTAGATAAAAAAATTAATGAATTGTTATTAATTTCGATCTCTTTTCACGGATTGAAGAAAGGTTTACATTGAAAGAATAATCAATGAAATGTGTGTAATATTAATCATCTTTAATGCAATTAGGTGAAAAAATGATTTACAAAAAATGAATAACTTTTTATACGTCTAGGTTGTTTAAAATCAATTATTTAGTAAAAATAGAAATAGTAAAAATATTTTAGAACAATGCAATAATTCGCTTGTTAGAATTAATATATTTACAAAAATTCATCGCTAATTCATATCTTTTTATGTGTATTTAAATTCAATTTCACTACAATAATCACAATAATAAATAAAAATATGCATTTTCTTTATAGGCTTAAATGTGGTTCAAAATTTCATTAATCTGAAATTATATATTTCTTTTATCTATCTATTATTACCATAGTTTATTGAAAATTATGTCTTCATCTGTTGCAGACATCGGGGATAGTACGATTCTATTGTAATGCGAGAAATGAACGGGAAAAAATTAGAAAAGAATGTTTCCATGCAAGATATGTTAAGCATGAGATAACATATTTCAGCGCAGGTAGGTATTTCAGTATCTTCCAGGCAAACTGATCCCACTCTCACATGCCGAAATGTCTTTCCTCCTGTTATTCTGTAAACATAAAATTTAAGATATTTATTCGACAAGCGAAAGACTTAATTTTTATCATGCATTGTCGTCAACATTTTATTTATTTTTTTATCATGCATTATCATACAGTTATAATTTTCATATTTTAAGATAAAATGCACAATAGGATTTTGATATTTAAAACATATCTGTATACACCAGGGTATGATGTGCTGAAAGTGTATATTTGTATTCAATAAATAGGATTCGGGAATTAAAAAAATAGATTTGCATACACCAGGGTATGATACGCGAAAAGTCTATATTTGTATTCATTAAGAGAGTTCTATCTGCATTTTTAACACAGCTGTAAGAATTGGGATAATCTTTTTTGTTCTTCGAGCCCAGAAGGAGATGGAGAAAATGCAAAGTACTAAAACGCCTCGACATTCCTATTTACAGGCATCATAATATCAGGTATTATAATAACTATATGTAACATTTTAATTTCACTGATGTTGACAGTACAATTTGGAAATTTTATTATAGATAATTTTGACTGGGAAAAATGATGCACTATTTTCACATCCCTTCAAAGTTTGGACTCTATTTCCGAGGATTTATTCATGGTAATATTTAAGAAGTTTAAGTATTTTAAAGTTTAAATATTTTAAACTCTCGAATAAAATTTACTATTTCCTAAACGTGAAGAACATTTACGAGGATACTAAAGAGAGACAGGAATAAATTGTTACTAGAAAACAATAATCTCACCATACACTCATAAATTGAAACGATCAAAACAGTAAATGAAGTTTAAGTTCAGTTTATCTGCATTTTTAACACAGCTGTAAGAATTGGGATAATCTTTTTTGTTCTTCGAGCCCAGAAGGAGATGGAGAAAATGCAAAGTACTAAAACGCCTCGACATTCCTATTTACAGGCATCATATATCAGGTATTATAATAACTATATGTAACACTTTAATTTCACTGATGTTGACAGTACAATTTGGGAATTTGATTATAGATAATTTTGACTGGGAAAAATGATGCACTATTTTCACATCCCTTCAAAGTTTGGACTCTATTTCCGAGGATTTATTCATGGTAATATTTAAGAAGTTTAAGTATTTTAAAGTTTAAATATTTTAAACTCTCGAATAAAATTTACTATTTCCTAAACGTGAAGAACTCATGTAAGAAGAATAAATACACAAAATACTGTCAGAATTAGAAATGGAGAAGCTTCTGACAGTCACATATCAGAAACCCGTCCATTTTCAAAACTTGTCTTGGAAATTCTTGAAACACTTCCTAGACACTCCATTAATGAAACCATAGAAGACTTTACCTATACCGTCATTAAAAAATCGTGCTGACATTATTTAAATTATGGCGTAAGAAATGGATTTGCTTGCAAAACAATTGGCTGCATTAACAGGTAAATGTTACTTGTTTCAGTATTGACTGTCATTGGATTTACCATAGTTTCAATCACTCTTGACGTTGCATTACAGAGAAGAGATGATCCAATGATAAGATCAAAGACTGAAGGAGTGGCAACAGTAGGAAATCAGCTTTTCAGTCTAATTCCAATTCCGTATAATATAGGTTATGCTGTGTACTTATACTATATACATTTTTTATACATCTTCCTCTTAATTGGTGACATCGTGGCGAACATATATAATTGATGTACTTTCAACATTGCCATTCTGGCTCTTTAAACTAGAGTGATGGTATGAGGTGCTACTGGATTTCACACTGTATAGGAGATAACTAAATAGACGAAGATTGTTGTGAAGGATCTATCTCATATTGCTTTTTTTCATGTATAGGTTAGAAGGTAATTACAGGAAGCAAAAAAAAAAAAAAAAAAAAAAAAACTGTTAGATACTGAAACATTCATACATAGAAAAAGTAGAAGCATATTTTCTGTTCAACAGTGTTTGATACCAAAATTGGAAATGTTTTCTCTTAAGACTTATTAGAACACGGTAGAAATTCCTCTGGATACTTATGATCACATTTTGTTCGCATTACTGGAATTTTGAGCAGCAGCTGTCTAATTTCGAATGTACTCAGAACCTTGACTCTCTGACTCTTTGTCTTACCTTCAAGGTCTCTGTAACATTACGCTTCAGTAGGATAATGTGTTACCACTCTTTTCACACATTCTCTGATAATGTTTAACAGTTGCTTTGGTTATAACGTTCTCCTGATCTCGCATCAACCTTTGTAGTATAATCAACGAAGTCAGTGGCCCCCGAGAGACTCGAATAACACTGATCACTTTTCACTATAATTGATAAATTATGCAGCAGTGTTGAAGCTACATGATCTGCTATACATATGTATATACCTTCCAATCTGTATACATTTAATGGTCAAATCAGTAAATACTATTTTTACTGTCAACTAAGCTCCCTCTGCAATAAGTGCTCATTTCTCAGGATATTTATCTTCAAATTTCCTGAACTTTTAATAATTTATTCATTCCCTATTATATATATATATATATATATATATATATATATATATATATATATATATATATATATATATATATATATATATATATATATATATATATATATATATATATATATATATATATATACATATATATATATATATAGTTTACTTGCTTTCTTTTATATATAGTAAATTTTAATTGTCATTATATATAGTACATTTATTATCATTGAAAGATTTACATTTATAAAGCAAAACTTACCAATTTTAACAAACAAGAGCTAAGAGCTGTAAGTGCAACGAGCTATACATGAAGCATTTACATATTTATTTATTCCAATAATAATTTATTGCACACTGTGACCTTTTAACATAGTGGGCAACATAACGTGTTGACTAAATTATGATCATCAGGAGATGATAAGGATGCTTGGCACTTTTTGATAAAGCCTGGCTTTATTGATTTTCCTGATCAATATTTCTGAAAGTGTTATGAAAATGCCTTATGCTGTCATAAAAGGTTGTGATTGTGGAAGATGTTTCTTTTAGTTAGGTAATAAGTTATAATTCCCTTTGTACATCTCTCTCTATATATTTTTCTATTCATGTAAAATAAATATTGAGGAAGATAATGCTAGTTAATTTTAAACTTTCTTCGCTTGATCATTGTTAAAATTACCAGTTACTATTTCCAGATGAGCATTGTGTTATTCACACTTGTTGATTATTATGAGAGAGCTAGATAATGTACATTAAGTATACCTCATGCAATCTATATCAATTAATACATTTACATCGAAAGATGTAAATATACAGTAAGAGATATGAGTTTCTAAATTATTACATAATTTAGAAAATCATATAATAATTTACAAAATCATATTTCTTTCTATATATTTACATCAATAATTATTAATAATAACTGTACATAATTTCTATAAAATGTTTATACCAATTTCAATCCTGGAATAAAAATGTACATTTAAATATTTCAATTTATTTTTAATAACTAATATCTTACACTGTTTTGCAATTTCTGTTTGAATCTATAATTACCATGTTGCATAAGTTTCCCTAGAAACATTTAAAAACTTACCTAAAAACATTAAAAATATTATTTATAAAACCAACATAAGCCTTGAAATCAAATATACATATATGTTTTTAGAAATAAAAGTTTTAATTTTTCTGCTTAAAGGTCAATTACAAACGATACAATAACAGCATATTGCTTTCCGAGTGAGTTTTTCATACATTATGGACCAAACTCTCCATAAGAAAAGCATTTCCAAAGTATTCTTCTCAAAGGCTTACATCCAGAAATCAAAAACACAATGAAGTACACCTAACTAAAACAATAATCGTACTATACCTTGTATTCTTCTTTGATTTGATGTCTTCTTATAGTTGCTCTTTGGTTATCAAATTTATGGATTTCCCAGAACTTGTAGATATATACCAGTTCCATTTAGTAATTGCAGAATCCTTGCATTACCTATGGTCCAGCTCATTCTCATCATACTTGTATAATTTGTTCAAACTTTGCTTATTTGTATAATTAAACCGTCACAATTCATTTAATTCTGGATAAACTACATTCATGATCAACGTGACTACAATCCTTATAATTATAACATTTGGCACACTTTCTGAATTTCTGAGTTTCTACTCAGAAATTATATAAGTTCTTTGATATTTAATGCATGTTAGAAATATGTAATAATATGAATATCTTACACAATATTGCAATATTTCACAAATCTAAGAAAATATAATTTTTTATATAACTTAGCACTACAATTAGAAATTTTGTTACAATTAATAAAACTGAGCCATCTAAGCCAATTTTATTTAGCACAAATGTTTACAGAAAATATTCTTAATTGTTTTAAGACATTTTACTTGGTTGTGTTGCCGTCTTTCACTCTACATTATTTGTAAGAACCGTAAGTCTTGTTTTTCCATATCTTAATACTTCCAATTTTTGATAATTTTCAAAACATGAAAAGAATACATTGAATTAAATTGTTTGAACGCCTTGAATTAAACAATTGTTTTGTTTTTGTTGTTCTTGCTCAGTTTACTTAAAAACTCAAAAAATTACTCTAAATAAGTTTTCGTATAAATAAATATAATTTCTCAGAATTTATATCAAAAACATTGTGAAGTAAAGCCCGCAAAAGAGATGGACATTAACTTAAATATTATTTTTATTAATTGAGAGTTGAACTTGTAAAAGTAATATAAAATAGTATACTGAACATCAATATATATATAATAATTATTCACAATTTGCAATATACTAAGCATTAACAGAAGTAAATGTATTGCTGAAAAATCCGTTTTGGTAATAATTTCTTAAAATTCATAGAAAGTCAAGAAAAATTATTTAAAAAAATTTACTCCGGAAAACTTGCAATTTATAATGTTAGTTTATAGTCAAATAGTAAATGGCTATTGTTAATTACATTTTCAGGGTGTCTATCCTGAATATTTTAGGATGTCTATATCTATTAATCGAAGCTACTAAACATATCCAACTGCTATATAAAGCTATATTCACTACTTTTTATCTACGCAGGGAAGACACTTAAGTCCCTTAATAATGAATATAACCGTTTTAAGTACTATAATTTTTGGAAGTCCAATAGAAACAAATTTTCAGTAAACAAGAATGAAAATATTTCCATCTAGCTACTACAAGTCTTTGTTTTTGGAAACTTGGAAGCTTTTTGTTATGCATTAAATATGTAAATTATTTACAGCTCAATAAAACTAGACTTTTACATTACCCATAAACCATATAATAATGAAAAAATTGCATTTAGAGATATTTTAAATGATTCAAGTAAAGACACATTTTCAACAAATGTTAAAATTATTTAATATCCAAGCAAGAAATGACTATTTTTATTGATAAACTCATAAATGCAAATTTTTAGCTGAATAACTGTTCTTGGGTTTTAGTATCTTTTATAAGAAAATATTAGCAATTATTTTTGAAATTTCTTAAAACAAAATAAGTGAAATATTTTCAACAGAACAGAGAATGAATTTAGAAAAATATGTTGCATTATTTTAAACTATGCTTTTATACATACTGTGAATAGAGTGGAATAAATTATTTTTCAAATATTCTCTACGGGAACCTATTATTTCAGAAACAGTAATAAAATATTCTTTAAAGGTAATTCTTTCATTTTCAAAGTAGAGCTATAAATATTCGGATTTTGCAGAAGTATAACCCAAACCATTAATAAAATTATCATTTTCTAGACCAAATTTTCTTTACAGAACCTTCTCTATCAATTCTCTTCGCATTTCATGATTTCTTATTAATGTAAATAATATGAATTTATTTAACTTCTAATAGCATACACACATAATAATTCTTTCTAATGTTTAAATTTCAAAATAATTTTTTGATAAGCTTTTGAGGTGCTATAATATGTTTTTCTCCCATTCAGCAATAAGTTATGCACTTATTTATAGTCCTTATGAGCTAAAATCTACCCGATAGGAATCCTAAGTAAATGCACCTCTGTTTTACAGCTATATCTTAACCATAATGGTAATAACATATTTATTTTATTGTGCGCTTTTTCATCTCATTACTTAGAGCATAGTATCATTAACAATAATCGGCATATATTGTTTCCAAAAATGTTTGGATTGAAAAATATAAGTTTTTCGCTTAAATAAGAATGAATAAATAAATATTATTTAGGTTGCTAATTGTTATGTAACTTTGTATAAATATTCCACAATACAAGAAAAGCACAAATGAAGCTATATTTTTAAGATATTATTAAAATAATATTTAATAAAACGGAAGAATAATCTCTGATTTTTTTAATGGAATATATATGTTTATATAGCAACAGTGATGCTTCCAGGTATGTGAAGGAAGACTGTGACTTAGAATGTTGACTGTACAAGAATGCCTATTCCCAATCATAAATTTAAATGAGAAAGCGAGAAAAGTACACTTCGCTTTAGGTTGAACTACATTGCAATTGTTGTAAATGCACTCTATTGGAAAATGATGTTTTGTAATGTACAAAAAAATTGTGAAATAAATAATAGAACTGTCTTAATTTTTTATAATAAATTTTTGAGTTCTCATTAACATTATTTAATCGTAAAAGAGCGCAAAGAAACATTTATATGTACATATATTTTATTACTTGCTTGAAAAATTTACATTTAGAATGTGTTCTAAATTATCTGAAAATGAATATGAACTTTAAGAATACTGATTTCACTGATTTCTTATTCTTTACTATAATTTGCACTCTTTTTTTAGATCTAAGTCTAACTTCCTTAAGTCATACGAAACAACATTGAGCTTATTAGTTTCAATACTAGACAGAATTTCACTGTCTACTGAATTTTATAAACATTAAAAATGGAAAAACTTGCCTATTGACTCTGTTGATGGTAAATCAACTGTACCAATATACAATCATTCAAAGTATCATTTAATACTTCCAATGATTCATTTTCTACAGGGCGCCAAATATACTACAACCACAATCCACGATGACGACAAGTTTTCTTCTGAAATATATGATCAAAAGTCTGTTTTTCTAAAAAAATCATAAGTTTGTAGAAAATTATTTATATTAACAACTAAAAATTTTCAAAATTAAACTATCGCACATTATTCACGAACTTTAAAGTGATTAACTCTGCAACATTTTTTAAGAATAATATTTTACTACCATTTTAAAGAACACTAATAATATTAACTTAAATTTATACATCGTCTGTGTCGTCTGGCATTAAGGAAGCAAATTTGGAAAAAAAATTTTTGAAATAAATAATTTAACTTCATAATGAAATGTAATGAACTTCATAGAGACTATTTCAACACAAAAACTGAAATCTCGTAAAAAGTAAATTGTAATAAAATTCAATAAACCAGCCAAGAATGCACTTGAAAATAAATTATTTTATTCTGAAATAATATCTTTTATATATAAATAATATATATATATATATATATATATATATATATATATATATATATATATATATATATATTATTTATATATATATATTAATATAAAGAAAATACATATATGAATATAAAGTAATAAATACAATGCTAAAAATATAATGTTGTAACTACAATGCATAATAGGAAATCTAGCCAGCGCAAAAGCAGCTAAAGAAAGATTTGCCTATATAAATAAGATAAAACATGAAGAAAAGTAAAATCAGAAATATAAAATTTGAAAGATACTAAAGTATATGAAGCAAAAGACAAGAAGGCATAGGGACCATGTCTTCATCAGGAGGGAGATGGTCAGCTATGCAAAACAAGACATAGGGACCATTATTCATAGTACCTGAAAGGAAAATTAGATTAGATCCAGACAAATACATCAGCACAATGATATGAATGATGTAAAATATATATTAATATAAAGAAAATACATATATGAATATAAAGTAATAAATACAATGCTAAAAATATGATGTTGTAACTACAATGCATAATAGGAAATCTAGCCAGCGTAACTTTCCTACTATTCTCATATATAAATTCAATCTGATTTACTGGCTTTTGTATTTAGTATTTTCTACTGTATGTATTTTTCTACTAATGTGAGTATTCTCGTCTATAGTGAGTATTTTTATTTTTCTGCATATATATTTATCTTTTCTTCCTACTATTCTCATATATAAATTCAATCTGATTTACTGGCTTTTGTATTTTGTATTTTCTACTGTATGTATTTTTTTACTGTATGTATTTTTTTACTGTATGTATTTTTCTACTAATGTGAGTATTTTCATCTATAGTGAGTATTTTTATTTTTCTGCATATATATTTCTTTTCTACATATATATTTAGTCTAATTTTTAATTAAGTTCTTTTAATACGAACACTTTTCGGGGGAATTGCTCGAAGATTTTTAGACATTTGTCCTTCGAGCTTGTCAGAAAAGAGTGTTCATTTTTGCATAGCTGAACCATCTCCCTCCTGATGAAGACATGGTCCCTATGCCTTCTTGTCTTTTGCTTCATATACTTTAGTATCTTTCCAATTTTATATTTCTGATTTTACTTTTCTTCATGTTTTATCTTATATATATATATATATATATATATATATATATATATATATATATATATATATATATATATATATATATATATATATATATATATATATATATATATATATATATATATATACCGAAATCAGTTGAAAATATCATCCCCTGTAGAGTTTAAGACCTACAGATTTAATAGGCATGTGAATAAGAAATTCCACTGAGAAACCATGTTTTCTCTCTAGAGCCTCTCATTTCGTTACTCGTTTTTGAGGCTTTGAAAAGACAAAAGGCACTTAAAATGTCCTTTACATTTGGGATAAATGAAATATAAAGAGATTTTCATAACAAAGAAGCAGATTAGAAATGTAGAAAGTCTAGTCTGCTAATTGATGTCATGAGAGGTATCTTGTTTCTTGCTCTAAAATACCATTTTGCAACTTTTCGTTATGAAGTAGCACAATCGTCTGCATCACTTCATCAACATATTACGATGTCTCAATTTGTCTTTGATGTCTTTAGATAACCTGCAGCTATGTTCGATGTCTTCTAAGATGTTTGATACCTTACACTTGTTAACTTGGAATAAAGCAAGTTAAAAGCATTCAACAATAGCGATTTTATTGAGTGGTTTTACCTGATGTGCTGAGACTCACTCTGAGTTTGTCATCAGAGAAACAAGATTAATGCAGAACACAAAGTTATGCTATTTAGTCATTTAAGTTGCTCAGCGCGGTCATTATTTTTATGATTCTGTGTTTGTGAGAATATAAGTTTTCGTCAAGTTAAGATTGTATGTAAATTTCTGTCAGCCAGGTATAGTGAAACTGTTTACCTTGATAAATGAGTATTCATAATCCTTTTCAGATTCCATCTAATGTAACTGAGGGGTCATTATGAGATTACTGTGATGTTACCATCATATTCTTTCGAAGACCCTTTTTCGTATATCGAAGAGTATTTGATCGTCTGTGATATTTTCACATAGCGGTTATAGATCAATGTGAAATAATTTTTATGTACATCTGCTGGTTCTGTGTGGTTTCTATACGACAGAGTAGAGATAAAAAATTATTTTAAGTAATTGTAAATAAACCATAGTTTAAAACATCATAAATAATTGATGCCAGAATTTTTTTTTGTTGCCAAAATGGCTTTTGTTATAATCGGCCAGTTATTTTACAATGAATGTTTGTTCTAAAACGAATTTCTAGAAATTTGGAAGTTCATAAAAGATGCAAAATATAGACCAGAAAAATGCCTTTATTAGAAAATTTTTCACATCTTATTTTGAATTATAATCCCGAGGGCAACATCAATTATAAGGTCATTTGTAGAACTCGTACAGAGGCTTATTTTCTCAACTTTGTATACTTATGCAGCTGAATATTCAAGGAGTTGGATTTTCTATATTGAACAGTATTTTATATAAATCTTGAAACGAAATGTATAAATCATGTAATTTAGATGTGATACTTATATACTTTTTTACAATATACGCATATGCAATATAAAAAGAGAGATGTGTCAGTAAAAACAAGCTTAAATCCGAAATAACCAGTGAATGCAATTGTATTGTTATATAGGGAATTTATTTTATTTCGGAAATGTTTCTCCTCCAGGAAAATTTCATGGAATTACATAATTTAATTTATACTTTTATAAATCATTCTTTAATATTTTAAAGTAACTTTATTTTTTATAGGTAAAATTAAATAAGAGAAACAAATTAAGAATTATTTTAACTCTATTATAGAGATTATACAGAAGTATGATATAAAGTGAAAATTAAACTCAAAGTAATTTAGTTAAAAATATTAGGATTAACAGAATTTTTTAACAAGTTCTCATTTTTAATAAATGAAATTTTTAATTATTAGGGTTAGTACAGTTTTTAATTATTGCTAAATATTTAAAAGTTTCCAATAGATATCTTAAAGCTTTTTTATTTTATTATTTTCATTTTTTACATTTAGTAAAGTTTTCACATTTCAAAAATATTCATGGAGTTGGAAATCACAGACAAGTCATTTAAAGATTGAGCATCTGTAGCTCAGAACGGATGCAAATTAAATTTTCTTTATTTTAAAGTTGTAGGGAATGCTAAGGTTCATAGACTCCTGAAAAGATAATGACACAAAATCAATTGATAAATTTGCCAGTTAGCGGATTTCCATTTATCAATTATGATAAGGAAACTTATGTGTTGGTTGATGCAATTAAATAAGGAAAATTTCAATTACGTGGAGTAATAAATAATTGTGAGGAAACTTACCCAATAGTTTTAAAAGTTTTCCTAATAATGAACTTAAATTATAAAATAAATAAATAAAACAATTAGGTAAATTCTATTGATATATTAAAAACATTCCTCTTTTGAATTGAATGATATATTTAAATTTATGACTTTCAATTAATTGACTTTTTCCAAGCTGCATTAAAGTTTTTACAGACATCGTAAATCAAAGATTAAAAACCAATAACAACTTGAACAATTAAAAATCAATACAATGTGTTATGATATCAAACTGCCATAGTGAAAAAAAGGCAGACTTTTTCATAATATACTTTGATATTGTAAATTCAAAAGAATGAGTAAGATGAATTTCTTTTCATTTTTTCCCTTATAAGAGAGCTCTTTTTTCTTTAAAAAAACTTGGCGGTAGTGATGCAAAAAATTATTTTAACTCTTCTTTATGAATGGTTGAACTTCATTTTTAAATATCATTTTCACAGCAGCCATTTCTGGTAAGTAATCAAACACAGATTTCTCTTATTTCCTCAGCTCATTCTATGGTATTCATTCTCTTCTAATTTGTTTTACCAATCTCTTTCTCTCACTTCAGTAAGGAAAAATTTCATGGCTGCGTAACATTTAAATAATGGAAAACATATTGAATGGAACGCGGAAAATAATTTCAATGTTTTTTTTTAAATAGTAAGTTTGAGCTATCTGAAAGGAGCTTACACTATGTTTTCTTTATAATTTTAAGTATTATTGAGGATTCATTGTGATAGGTCTAAATGTAATCCTAAAATCAGAAAGAATTGCATGTGCAAAGAGCATTTTGGTTTTTTATAAAACGCGTTAATAATATTCGACCATAATTAAAATTCTTTTGAAATTTAATTGTAACATGCCTGGAAATTTAGCGTTAATATTATATAAAGGAAAGAATAGTTAAAACAAATAATTCCTTAAAATATTTTTAAAATTCTGAAGAAAGAGAAATGAAAAATTTGTGATGATGAAATGCTAACTTCTTACATTATCTTCTAATATTTCTTATGAATGACATTTAAATTGAAGCCCCCTTACCAACTCCAATTTCACATATGTTAAAAAAAGAATTTGAAAACATAAATACAGAAATATTTAACATTATGTAAATGAAACAAACTCACTGTCTTTTACTTCTTTCTCTATATGGGAAGCATGTAATAAATAATTGTTCTGTTTATATTCACAAAGGGATATTTTTATTCTTATTATGACCTTAAAGTCTATGCAATATACGATTGTAACAAATGAAAAAGGTTCAGAGATTATAAATTAAATTATTCAATTAATCGAGTTAAATCAATTAATTGAAAAAATCTGAAAATTTTATGAAAATGTAATTTTCGAAATTTTTTCGATCATACATTTTTATTAAATGCTTCATAGTTAATATGATTTCCAATCAGAAACAAAAAATCAACAAACTTCCATTAAATATCATGATAATTTAAAACGCATGATTTATGAAAACATTTAGCACTCACAATTAATTAAAATTTTTGTTTTACATATGGAAAATAATGAATATACTTATGGAATATATATTTATAGTGTCCTTATTCTTGAAAAGAATGTTTCGATCTATATTAATTAGAGAGAAAATTGCCATATAATTCATGATCGATCTCTTTTAATGTTTATGCAAAGTATTAGCAAAATTGGGTTTTCAATTATCTGTATATGCTTTTAAATAACTAGTTTAACCAACATTTGAGCACTGACTTGACACATTTTCAAAGTGTCAGGTTCAGATTTTTATACTATGTTAATACAGTTGTTGATATAAAACAACACATTTATTTGAACAAGGATTTTCTGTCGCGTAAGCTTTCGGGCCTCAGATATTTACAAATAGCGATCACTTATTTTATGAGCTTCTGTAACTATCTACTATTTATTGTGCATGTATGTTCAAAAGAAATATTAAAATTGATTTTATATAATTAAAACATTTTCATGTATTCTTTACAATTGAAGATAATATAAAAATATAATATTTTGGGGAATTTATGCTCTCAGTTTTTAAATTACCCAATTATTTGATATACACATAAAAAAAAACTAATTAATTCTTTTGTGCATTGTTGATGAAGCCTTAAGCTATTAATTAAAAGTGTTTTTCTTTACAAGAAACGAAAAGTATAGAATCTTGCTGAATTCAAAACAATCCCATCTGAGTGACATATATTAGAGTTGATGAAGCATATATCATGCATTTCAACAGCTATAATACGTGTCATACATAGGAAAATAGATCTATTTTTGAATGTTTATTGCTTTTAATATTAGCAATCTCGATAACCTGGTTGTTCAAAGCGTCGTTCTCATTATAGTAGTAAGTTCGATTCATGACTTAACTAAAAACCTGCTTTTTCACTGTAAGCGACTAAGGAAAGTTAAATTAGTCTTGATCACAATGTCCTCCAAGTGAAATGATACCTTTACGGGTGGTAGATCAAATATTGGAGGTCTTATGTTTGATCCATGCTTGTAAATTATGAAGACTCCTATCCAGTGTCTTTCACTAAACTTGTAAGAGCCCAATTTTGGACTAGGTACAAGGAAGTTTGCATGAGCACTCCATTAATATGGATACGGTCAATGGGTGCGAATTAGACATAAGATTATCATTTGCGGGAAATAATTAAAAATTATTACTATTCATGAAAATTATTCAAAGTACTATATAAAAATGGCCATATGTGAGAAAATAAAGATAAAATTTGTTCCAGAAGAAGTAATATTACACTTTTATAAACGTATTCAAATTTTTCGTTTTCTTCCATGTTACGTTGGAGAGTATCATTAATTGTATTGTATGCTGTTAATAGATGGCCTAATATCCCAAAATTATCAAAGATAAAAGGAATGCCAGCAATATAATTTGATGGGGAAATCTAACAAGATTTCCACTTTCAACAAAATATTTCCGTTTTTGTTCACTGTAAAGGAAAGTCCTCAATTTATTCACAATTTGAATTAGTTGGAAAATGTATATTCCATGTTATATCTTAACATATGTTTAGCATGAAAAGTTCATTATCAAAATGATATCGTAAAGCAAAGAAAAATTCTTTATTATTTTTAATTGCTTTTCAAACTATTGGGTAGAAATATTCTTATTACTTCACACAGAAAAGCTTAGTTTTGCGTTTATTTGAGAAACCGTAGTTTTGAATTTATTAGTTTTGCGTTTATTTGAGAAACCGCACTTATATTTTGCTCAAATAATTACTTCTAGTTGAAATATCCTTCTAGCTACTAAATGGAAAATTCTGAATTAAGTAAAAAAAAAAAAAAAATTAAAGAAACTCGTATTTTAAAGTAAACCGTTCGATATTTTCAGCACGCTATGATATTTAACTGAGTATATAAGAGTCAAATAAAGCTTATAATAAGCAAGCTCCATGCTCCAAAAAATTCGCAGACGGCCATTCTAAATCTTTTAACCTTCGAATTCAAAATTTGAGAAGACAAACAAGAGCTTTGAAAAAGCCATAAAACTTCTTTTATTAAAACTGGTGGTCAAGGATGAAAATGCGAGAAATCCAATAAAAGAAATATAAGCCTTATTTCCAGCTTCAAAACTGACAGCAGGGTAAAACATGATCGTTGCTGCTCATTTCTATACGAATGGATTTTTTTTTCTTCACCAACCAAGGAATGTGCTGAAAGTCATTAAACTGCACTTTAGATCTCTCCACTTTACGGCTTTTCCTTTTAAAAGGGAAAATAATTTACTCCGAGGAAAGGAGCTCTTCGTATGTGATCATTTCATGCAGTACAATGTTTCTTATCAACACGCAAAGTTAGTAAGTGGGAAGCACTCTTAAAAATACGCGTATGAAGAAAGGAGGTAAAATTGAGAAATGTTATAAAATAAAATAAGTCGGATGGAAATGATAAATTGAAAGGAATATTTGGGAAAGTACCATTCTTTTTTGAAATGAGAGCGCCATTCAATTACAACTTCATAAGATACGGAATCTTTTGAAATGAAATCTCGGGAAGAAATTTATATTTTTGTTTTTAAAAAGTGTGAAACAAAAATATTTGTATATTTTTGTGGTATTTTTCAGAGATTATTCAGAAGGTGTGAATAGTTTCTAGAATAAATTACAGAAGAATCAGTAGTATAATAATAAAAGAATCAGTAATTATATATAAATATATAAAATACTTTAATCAACGCAACTATAATGAAAGCCTTACCTATTTGTACTTAATAACATTTGAGCATAAATAAATAATCATATTTGTAAAAATTTTAAAAAATTTCATATTATTAACGAAATTTATAAAAATATGTTTTTTGTATAAAGAAAACTACTACATTCATTTTTAAAAGAAAATTCTAAAAAAATGTGACTTTAAAGTGTTTCAATGGATACATTTTTGATTAAAAAATGTTTTCATGTTTTTTGCCAAAAACTTTAAAAGTGATAATAAAACAGGTATAAAGTTGTGTGTTTATGTGTGTATAGCCAAGATTAAATAAAATGTGGAATTCCCATTGGAGAGCTTTATATTTTTTGAACTTATTTAGTAGTGTCTATAACATTTAAATGGGATGAAAAATTGCAAAAAATCATTCAAGAATCCAAAATCTTAAATCACAGAAAAGCATTTGTATTTTTTAAAAAAATTCAATTCTTGATCATTTTATTTATTTGTTACATTTTTATTTAGGATTATTTCATTGTGGAATTACGTCGAATGATATGGTAAAGTAATATGTAAAGGTTTTATCGATAAGTTTACCAGTGCGTCATTTGCTTAAATGTTTTGTAACTACGTTTTTATTTTTATATTCCTATAACATGTTCTTAAAGATAGTTTAAAGTAAAACATATTATTTGTATAATTTAAAATTTATTTAACGCAAGTAAAATTTAAATCTCCAACGAGCACTATTAAATAAAAATTAATGAATGAAAATTATTTACAACAGAGATTCATATCTTTGGGATTTTATATAACCTATAATTAATTTACAGATTATTTAACATGTATGCAATTTTGATGAGCAAAAGTTTAAACCGAAAAGAACATATATTCAGTTATGACAGATAACCAATTTGTTTTGAAATTGATCGAAAAAAATTCTAAATACTTCTCAAAATCCTATCAAAATAAAAGAAAAAGGAAATTTCTTATTAAGATTTTGAAGTATTTAACAGGAATGTCGTAAGTTTTGCATTGGAATATAAATATATTTAAAAATATATTATATTCTTTAACATATTGCAATTATTTCATTACTTTTATGTTTATATTCCTCAAAAATATTTTTTAAAAACTCAAATCACAATTAATGTGAATATGGAAAAATAAATTGCTTAATATCAAAATTCACTAATATTTCATGAAAATTACCACATATATTTATTAATCTCAATTATTTTTTAAATAAATTTTACAACTCAAATTTAAATTTATAAAGATGCATACACTAAGCAATGTTTTTATTAAAATGTCAAAAAGTCTCAAAACTTTAAAAAATCTTTCTCATTTTTAGAAATATTTTTAATTTTTTATTAATAAAATTTATATAATAATAAACTAATATAAAATTATAAAAAAATAACTCGAAGCAATAACAATGAGGTCGGGTACTTTGTTTAAAAGAATGTATAGAGCACATTGGAAGGCCTACAGTAGGGGTCCTACTTTTGTTCTAATTTAATCTGCATTATTCTTAAAAAAACTGTAACTGTAGGAAAAAACAGAACAAATAATTAATATTTTAACATAATATAGAGTTGATATTTTGTTATGATTAAATTTACGGTATCTGAAACTGAAATAAGTGTGTTAATTGGTACTAAATTTGGTAAATGTTTGATACATATGACACACACTACAGGAATTAAAAAAATGTGAACTCAATTATATCAATTAATAGTGATTTATAAGAAAATATGTTAAATTTATCAAAGGAAGTAACCAATATAATATTCAAAAGAAGTTTGTATAATCTTAAAATTTATTAGATGGTAAATTTAAAACAGAGAAAAAGCACATGCCGCTTATCGTTTCTAAAAATTTTTTCTAATACTTGGATGCATGTACAAAAAAGAGTAGTATACAAAATATGTTGGGTATAAAATATATCAGCTGTAGTATTCATATCTAAATCGAGGTTTCCACTTGTCAGTATGATTTTGATTTAAAATATTGCTGTTGTTTTCGGAAAAATGGGCAATTATTGTTTCCTTTTTGACAGTTTCTTGTAGAATTTCGTCTACTGGTAAGTCAGTAGTGGCGTTGTTTAGTTTTTCGAATTGTGACTGGACAGGATAAAATGATTGGAAAAGCCTCGAAAATTAGAAATTCAGTTTTGAAAGAGAAAGGAAACTATTTGAAATGGGATGTTTGAGAGCATATATGTAGCTGTTGTCTTATAGTCTCAAATATTTAGTTCTCGATTCAGTAATGTACTTACAGTATTTCGAGAAAGATTCATTCCACATATTTACACATGCATTTGGGGAAACACTGGCCTGTATGTACATACATATAAAGAAAATTCAAAACGTGCTTTTTAGATGTGTTAAATTTAAAAATTCCTTATTCTCCCTTTTCAACATTTTTGTAATTTTCTCTACAGTATTAATAAATATTTCTTCACTATTTACAAATATTCTTAATTTTCGTTAAAATCAATGATTTATTTATTTATAAATAAAATTTCATTTACTACATTCTTATTTAAACGCTATAAAAAACTTTTTTTTTACTTCATATTGATACGAATACTCAAACAAGCAAAGCAATTTAACATGAATTTTTCTATTTAACCTCACTATAACAGCTTATATTCTATTTCTGAAGGAGCTAGACTCCAGAAACTCCTTAAAAGGGATGAACCTATTTTGGTTGGCACCCTAAAGGACGAGGAGAGTAATTTTGCTGCTTCCGGGAAAGAGGTTATGGAAATTATGATCAAAACCCACTTTCCAGGAGCTAGAGATGTTTATAGCAACGAAGGGGAGCACTGCATTGGCTCTTTGCAAAGAGTCAATAGCATTCAATGGACCATCGCTAAAAATATCATAAACTACAACATTGTTAAATGGGCAATCTTTGCCTTTAAACCTCTAAAATGCCCAGGGCCTGATGGAATTATGCCCATCATGATCCAGAAGGCAGAGAAGGTTGTCATACCAGTGCTAACTAGAATTTACAGAACTAGCTTGGCACTGGGATATATACCAAAGACATGGCAAAAGACTAGGATTGCTTTCATTCCTAAACCTGGCAAGGACACCTATGACCAGGCCAAGTCATACAGACCAATCAGTCTTTCTTCATTCTTTCTCAAAATTATGGAGAAAATCATTGATCGGCATATTAGAGATTACTTGGGTTGTAATAGTCCCTTGCATGCTCTTCAATTTGCCTATCAACCCGGCAAATCTACTGAGACTGCTCTACATCAGCTAGTTTCCAAGATTGAAACCACTCTGGATCAAAGGGATATTGCCTTGGCAACTTTCCTCGACATCCAGGGTGCTTTTGATAACACTGGGGCAGGGATTAATCAGACCCTGTGTACTTGGATTGAGGCCTTAATTTCGGATAGATGTATACAAATGAACATCTTCGGTGAATCATTCGAAAAAAAAAAAACTACTAGAGGTTGTCCTCAAGGAGGTGTTTTGTCACCATTACTTTGGAACCTAGTTGTAAATAGCCTTATAAAACATCTAAATGATAGGGGCTATTATACGCAGGGATATGCTGATGACATTGTCATCCTTATCCTTGGTAAAGATTTTGACATAACTTGTCATCTCATGCAGGATGCTCTAAGTTATGTAGGTCAATGGTGCATGGATAGGGACCTGATGGTTAATCCTCAGAAAACCTACCTTGTACCTTTTACACGCAAAAAGAAACGGAAAGGTTTTTTCATACCAAGACTTTTTGATGTTGAAATCAATGTGGCTTCAGAGGCGAAGTATCTGGGCATCTATTTAGACCAGAAACTCACCTGGAATAAGCACATTGATGATAGGATCAACCGAGCAAAGAAAAGCATTATGATTTGCAGGCGAATGCTTGGTAAAAACTGGGGTTTACATCCAAAACTGATGTTATGGATGTACACAGCTTTTGTCAGGCCCATTCTCACATATGCCTGTGTGATCTGGTGGCGTAAGGTGGAACAGAAGACCGTGATTGACAGACTCGGAGGTCTACAAAGACTGGCCTGTCTCTGCATCACGGGAACAATTTCCACCACGCCAACCAGAGCATTGGAGGTTGTGTTGGATCTGACTCCCTTGGACATCTTCATCTGCAGCGTTGCAAGAATGACTACATACAGAATGAAGCTGCAAAACCACTGGTATGACCAGCTTGTTGCCAAAGGGCACAGGGGAATCACCAGGAAAATTCAAGACCCTACTTTTCATGATGCCATCTGACATCATGGAAAAAACATACATGTTTGATAGGACATTTGATATAGTTTTTCCAACTAGAGACGAATGGGATAACAACATGTTTGAAACTAAAACAGGAGATCTAATCTGGTACACAGATGGATCACTGAAGAACAGCCTCTCAGGACTGGGAGTTTGTAGCGTGTCACCAAGAATCAGCTTGTCTGTAAGCCTTGGGCGATATGCTTCGGTCGTCCAGGCAGAAGTTTTGGCCATTATCCACTGTCTGCGACTAAATATGAAGAAGGGCTACTACGTTAAGCGGATTCTCATTTTCAGTGACAGTCAAGCCGCTTTAAAAGCGCTTAATTCCTTCGAAATCAAATCTAAAATGATTTTGGAGTGTAGAAACCTTCTTACAGAACTGGCAACTAGAAACAAGGTGATCCTTGTATGGGTGCCAGGGCACAAAGGTATCGAAGGTAATGAAAGGGCTGATGAGCTTGCTAAACAAGGATCGTCTTTCGTTCCAATTGGTCCAGAACCTTTTTGTGGGATCAATTTGAAGACCGCAAAAACCAATGTTCTTAGATGGGAAAAACGGAAGATGTATGAAGCTTGGCTCAAATCTCCTGGTCAAACCCACGCTAAAAGTATGATCTGTAGATCATCAGCGAGGATTTCCTCTGAAATTCTAAGATGCTCTAAGCAGAAGATACGTTTAATCGTAGGCTTCATAACTGGGCACTACTATTTCAGAAAACACCTCCACAAAATGGGACTGTTTCAGCAAGACCCTATCTGCAGTAAATGTCATACGCAAGAGGAAACGGCCAAGCATATCATTTACGAATGCGAGGCTCTTGCCCTCCCTAGGTTAACTTCTTTAGGCATCATCCATACTAGAGAGTTACACTTAGATTCCATTAATGGGTTATCGGACTATATTAATAAAGTGGGTGACCCGAGTAACTGGAACTAGGAAACATTGGATTTGGAGTTAATGGTACAAAATGCTGATTAAAGCAGAGGTGCCAATGACATACAAACCCAACCTGTAGAAGAAGAAGAAGAAGAACAGCTTATATAGTGATTTAGAGCTTATTTTTGAACTACATTTAGGATAAATCATATGAAACAATTTTCTCTTGAGTATTCTGTTTACAATTTTTATTTTTGTTGGCATGCATTTTTGTGGTGTTTTTTGTGAGTTTTTTCTTTCATTTTTACAATAGTAATTTCTGCATAGTTAACTAATTGTCTCTAAAAATTATAACTTGAATTGAAAAATATTGGTGACCTTTATGATTTACCAAATGCTATGATAAAAACTGTAAATATATTTTCAAATTTTAAAATTAATTCTCTTTCTCTTCTTTTGATCCAACAGAAATTTTATGTCAATGATTTATTAATCTAGAAATTAAACAAATGTGAAGATAAATGTATGTTTCTTTTAAAGTATTTCCAAGTTTGAAAAGTTCTTATCTTAGAAATTTTTTATATGAAATCATTGAAATTAATTTACATGTTGTTTGGCGCATGAAGTTAGTTTCTTTCCACCTAACGATACAAGAAAATGTATGTTTTTAAATGAGACAAATGTTCCTCGCATATTGAATGCAGCATTCGAAAGATAATGAGACGTTAATTTGATAATAAGGCGATAAAGAGGCTATAATGAGAAAGATAATGAGGTAACTGCTTAAGATTGTAGTTTTTTAGTTCCGATGTTTTATTTACTACTAGTCCGGGAAAGCTGTAGTCGGGTTTTATATCCATTTTATGCAGAGTTTTACTTACAAAAATGCTTTTACCTAAATTTAAGCAGAAAAATCATTTTTTTACAAAAAAGTATAAAATTTTTCACTGTCCTTAAACTTATCGGTATAACTAAGGGGAAATGTATTCACGGATTGCCATTTGTATTAAAGCTTATATTTTAATTCATAACTGAAATATTTTTAATTTATAGTATTTTTTCTACGCATATATATATATTACTTTAAATATCATTATAGAAAATTTTTAGGATTTTAAAAATTATTTTTCAAGTTTATTGAAAATACTTACTGATTGACATGTTTAGGAATATTATTACTGAATTTAGAAATTAACTCCAGATAGTTTTATTTAATTGAAAACAATTTTTACAAAAGAACGTATGTATACAATCAACCAGTACAACCAATTTTTTAAATATATGTAGATTTATATATGCTTTTATATTCGACATTAATACAAAGTTATTCATGCAACCCAAGAGTATAAGCTTTCTAAGCGGCTGTTTGATTAGTGTGAAAAATTATATGAACTTGATCATAATTCTTAATTTAGAAATCCATTAGTAGATAAATGTGTTGAACAAATTTTTAAAACAAAAAATAAAATATTTAATATATCAGAGTTTTTGAAAACCTGTGCACAAAATGCAATGACTTTTGAGACTCAAGATCATTAACAAATTATTTTGTATGATAAATTTCAAAAGGAAAAATAGGAAATAATATAAAGGATATAACCTATATATATATATATATATATATATATATATATATATATATATATATATATATATATATATATATATAATTTTGATTTAGAATTTAATTAAAAAATGTTCTGCTAACTCGAATTATAAATGCTTGTAGTGTTTTTGTTTGTCTCTGATGAACACATTTTGCGTACGAGGACAAATAGAAAAATGGCTAAACACTAAGCATTTTGATACTAATTTTTAAAAAAAGTTTTTGTGTAGAGCACCGAGCAATTTCAAATTGGGATATTGGAAAACAATGATTGTGTTTGTAGATATGAACATACTTCGTTCTGTGATTTAACAGTATGTCCCCTCTCTGCTACTTGGCATGTGGCTAAATTTTCAGAAGAACGGTACACACATTTTGAATGAATAAAATTTTAAACAACAAATCCTTCTGATCTAAAATTATGAGCTTTGTGAACTTTTTAATAGCCAATAGAGAAATGTGCCAATTAAACTGAATCTATTTTAATTCTTCAAAATTATTTTGTATTATCTTAGATTATAATTTTCTTATTGTAAATAGTCTAATAAAGTTTAAGAAGCATCTAATGCAAGCTTTGAAGATTCTGAGTAAATTATCCTACGGCCTTTATCGGAACTGATAAAGCTCATCTCAAGCCAAGTGAAAGAAGGTTTGTTGGCGTAAAACGTAAAATAACTAACAATCAAAAATTTAGTTTATATAATTTATCTATAAATTTTATACTTGTGAAGTCTTAAAACTTCATTCTAAAATTAAAACAACGCTGAAAATTTTTAAATACACCTAAGTTTTTAAAGTTATATTAAAAAAAATTACGAATTGATCAACGTAGTCTTGTTTAAGAACAATCCACTTTTGCAAGAGAGTTTCTTAAAGATTAAAAGCTATAAGTTATTTCTTTCTTGAAATCAAGAAAAAAATGCATTTATATCCCATCAATTTCATTTTCTAAAAATTAAACGACATCTTCGTAAGTTCTTGTTTATATTTAAAGTACAGGGTGATTATAAAAAAACTTTGCCAACATCTGCACTTCTAGCGTCCATTCTATTTAACCGATCAAGATGATACTTCAAATATAGTTCTTTTGAGATATGCGCTCGAGATTCTGTGAATGGCAACACAGTGGCCATCACGATTACAGTTATAGTGACAGAAACTCGAAATTTTCGAATGGCAACGCCTACTTTTTACCATCGCAAAATGTTCAGCACATGCGAAAACCATAAATAGCGTTGAAACGGTACCGATATGTCCGAAAACCGACGTGTTATACACATACAAACAGTTCTTCAAGGCGCACGGAGAAATAATGCATACGACAGAGACAAGACACTGCTCAATGATGAGAACACATAGAGAAAAAAATCTTTATTAATTTCAAACATTTTCCACATGAGTGCCATCACAGGCAATTACGCATTGCATGCGGGAGACGGTGGACAATGTCGCTGCACGCAACATGGCACGAGGGATGTTTCCAATCTCACGCCGTATAGAATCCTTTAAGTCCGACAATGTTTGAGGATTGCACAGATAAACTCTGGATTTGAGATAGCCCCAAAACCAGAAATCCATAGGCGTCAGATCTGGGGATCGCGCAGGCCACGGAAAAGGATAATAGCGTGAGATGATGCGATCACCAAAATGCTGATCCAGGAGCCTTTTAACTGACCTCGCTATATGTGGAGGTGCGCCATCTTGCATCCAAACAATGTCATTGAGTGCATTCAGCCGATGCAACTCCGGTAAGACATAATTTTTCAGCATGGCTGCATACCGAGGGCCCGTTACAGAACATGTTGCAGGGCCAGTCGGGGTCGTTTCCTCAAAGAAGAACGGGCCCAGAACAAATGTAGCTGTAATGCCGCACCACGCAGTCACTTTGGCGTCAAATAATGGTACTGGCGCCACAGCATGAGGATTCGTCTCTCCCCAGTGCACACAATTCTTTGTGTTAATGCTGCCATTTAAGGTGAAATGCGCCTCGTCCGTCCACAGTATGCGAAGTGGCCAGTCGTTATCCGCATCATATCGTAACAAAAATGCATTTGCGAAGTCCAGACGTTGTTGTGGGTCACCCGGCTCCAACATCTGGACGCGCTGACACCGATAGGGAAACATGTGAAGTACCGAGCGCAAGAGCTTGCGGACCGTTGAGTTCGGAATATCCAACACGCGCGCTATGCCTCTTGCGGTTTCTGTGTGTCCTGCAGTCACTGTATGGTGCACTTCCATGACAACGTCCTCAGAAACAGTTGGCCGTCCGGAGCGCTGTTTGTCACAGGTGCAGCCTGTATCTTCGAATTTCCGCACTAAATCACGCAGAGCTTGCAGAGTACATGGGCCGCGTCGTTGTCGATGATTGCGGCGATACACACGCAAGGCTTCCGCAGCGTTCATCCCATTTTTATAATAGAGTTTGATCAATTCACCGCGAACTTTCCTAGGAAGACTCATATCGTCGGCATGTGCGAGTTCCCGAATGACGACTTCACATACCCGCTTGGTATTTTATAGGTTTCCTACGCTGAATATCTGGCGACCGGCGTTCTGTGATTGGTTTCTTGACTCTGTCACATGCAAATTTATTGCGTGCGCCCAGATCGTGTTTTATTGGCCGGTTTTCAGAACTCTTTTTTGTGTTTGCAGAACACGTCCGTTTTTAGACATATCGGTACCGTTTCAACGCTATTTAGGGTTTTCGCATGTGCTGAACATTTTGCGATGGTAAAAAGTAGACGTTGCCATTCGAAAATTTTGAGTTTCTGTCACTATAACTGTAACCGCGAGGGCCACTGTGATGCCATTTACAGAATCTCGAGCGCATATCTCAAAAGAACTATATTTGAAATATCATCTTGATCGGTTAAATAGAATGGACGCTAGAAGTGCAGATGTTGGCAAAGTTTTTTTATAATCACCCTGTATTTCTAAAAGTCATATACAGCTGTATCAGGAGAATATAATTTGTATTTCATAATTTTGATATTTCTTATTCAAAGAAATCAACAGTCTACTTTGCTAAATGAGAAGATGCTTTGCTGATGAGTCCTCTAACATTCAATCCATAATAATTTTTAGGAAATAATAGTATACCAGTTAGTTACGAATTATCTATTGTCTTTCTAAGTTTATGGCTTTGACAATCATGAACTTATAAAAAAAAGACATACATTAATCATGGCATGCTATTTTTTCACCATCATGGAAGTGGGTTGATTTTCAAAAACCCTTATTTTATTTTCTAGATGCGTTGGGATGTCAAAAATTAGTATGCACATTTCATCACCACTTGTGAATTTAAAAAATAATGAGGTTTACACCATTTTTAAGCATTTTAAAGATTTATTTACTTATTCCATAATGTTTCAGTTTTTGGTGCTCAGTTAAATTATGTTGAACATAAAGGTAAACTGTTTTCAAATTCTCAGGAATAATTTTAGAGAATCCAATGTTACAATAGTTTTATATCATTTAGATATCATTTAGGCATATTATATCATTTAGGCAGAGAGATTATCATCAGTTAGCGTTTTTCAGATAAGACACATTATCCAGCATTATAACTGACAATTGTCTTCTTGTGTATTCTTGATCTTGAATAAAATTGTGTCCTTTGAGAAAATCAGTTAGCTTTCTGATTTCAGCAACATGAAATGGAGTTTCATTTCCAAATGCTAATTCTATGGGTTGAACAAATTTATCTTGATTTAATCCCATTTTAAAATTCTAGAAAATTACAAGATGATAATATTCATACATCAATGTGATTTTTTACTTTTTCTAAAATTTATTGTTCTCTAAACTACTCGCTATCAGTCAATAAGGAATTGCAGGTTAGAATAAAAAAGTTCATATTTTTAAATGCAACATTTATTGTTTTCTACTAATCATCCGTTAGAATCTCAAAAATTATTAAGATTTTAAATAATTTTTTAGTTTAAAATTCAATGATGATTTTTTCAGTCCAAATTAGAACATTCATTGGAAGAAGTGTATCTGTTAATTTGTCGGTTAACTTAATTTCATTTGTCTTTGCAAGGTTGTAATTTGTACATAAAAGTTATTTCGATTGCTAATTAAGTCTTAAAGTGGATTTCGGACATCTCTACAATATCTATATTCGTGTTAAAGAACCAAATCCATGAATTCTTAAAAGGAATTATTAATTCCTAAAATAGAGTAAAAAGATGAATAAGTGATGAAAGTGTATATATAACTATCTTACCCGGAACCAAAATTACCCCCATTAAGCACTCTTAAAGGGTATTCAGGAAATAATTTAATTAATTTGTAAGTCCTTGAATTAATTATATTTGTGGATCTTTTCTGCTCTAAAGAAAAGACAGTAATAAAAATTTTGTTGGACGGGAACATATTACCAGAACCTATTCTCGAGTTAATTAGCATTAAGTAAAATATCCACACCTTGAATTGTTAAAACTAATTACATTATTCAAGAAGTAATTAACCAATTATTATAAGACAAATGTTAGTTATACATTTTGATTATTATAATAGGGTATTGGTATATGTAAAGCCGGAGGGATTTCTCTTTTGTGGGTAAATATTTTTGTGAATACTTAAATTTTTATTTTCGGTTAAAAAACTTCTCCATGCATATGCATTAATGATTTAATTTCTGAGAGTGAAGATTTTCTAAAACTGCATCCCTAAGAAAAGTACTATGTTCTCTGTTTATATACGTACACGCATATATATATATATATATATATATATATATATATATATATATATATATATATATATATATATATATATATATATATATATATATATATATATATATATATATATATATATATATATATATAATGATTTTTTATCCTTGAAACAAATCATATTATTTTCTATTAATTTTGCAGTTATTTATTACATAGTGTTAATATATTATTATTTTATTTCAACAAAAAACTATATATATATCTTTGCATTTATCATTTAAAACTGTTTTTCATTCAATACTTTTAATCGAAATTTAAATCAAAAGAATTTAATGTTTTTATGTGTTTTTTTTTTAAATTTTTATGCGACAATTCATTTGAAGTTTCAAACAAGTTTATACCTGCACTTGTGGTGAGATTCAAACTCAATTGAAAAAATACATTGGAATTGCAAACAATTCCGAAGAGGAAGTAATTAACCATATTCTCTTATTAAATAGGTTGAGGTATGGGGTATGTTAAATTTCTAACAAATTTCTAATGAACAGTCCCTTTTTTATCCCCGATCACTTGATATTCTATGTGTTACTAATAGATATTCTATCCTAACTCAAATTACAGGAATTTTTAGCAATAATTAGAGTAATATGAAACAATAAAATTCTCTGAAGATAGCTTGAAAATGTCAACACATTTTCTTAAATTACCTAAACGTTTTAACATAAAATATCAACTTGGTTTTGTCAAAATAATTTCAAATTAATGACAAGCTTTAATAATACTTTGGCTTATAATGCTAAACTTGGATTCAAGGCTTTTATAATACTACTAAGATATAATTGTATAAATTACCTAGATATTAATGATCGATATTTCATAATTTAATTTAGAAATTTGTATATAAGCACCCATTTTTTTAAGTTGAATTCATATATGATCATTTTCAACGAATTATTTTTTAGAATACTGAGCTATTAAAATTCCAAATTTCGTTAAGGCGTACTATTTGGTTTATTGAGTATCGTGATTCTTAATAAGATATCTGCTATTAGTAGTGAAAATGTGTTGCTGAATGTCTTTAGTCTCAATCTAAAAAACATCAGAGAAAAAATAAATTTTTACTTAAAACACTATATTTATTCGATGAAGAATTCTATACTGATTCTATAATACAAATTACTTCTAAATCAGAAGACTTTAAATGTTAACGATATTTTTTTTCATGATTTTCATACATATACAGATGATCCATTGGGATTTGTAAAGTTTTGGTAGAATAATCTTATTTTTGAAGTTTTCAAATTTCAGTACTAAATTCTTATAGGAGAAAGAGATATCTCATCACCTTCCTATTTCTATTTCTGTCACGAGTAACCGGCGAGATCAGTTATTTATTTTATTTTATTTATCCAGCACAATTTTTAGTCCCAGAAACACATGCGAAGTTTGATAAGAAATTTGTTGAGAATACAATTTTCTAAAGGGAATTCCAGGGGCATTCATTGCTGAGTTAGCAGCTAAATTCTTGGTTCTCTGCCCTTCAGTTTAGCAGTTTATTGAATTCGTTTCTACCTCAGATTTAGATGTTTGTTGTGATTCTAAATCTACTTTAAATTGTTGGTCACGATTAAAATAATCCTCGTGTACGGTGACCGCAGAGCACTGATTAAACAACCGGTTGTATTTTTGAAAGACTTATTTTATAAATTAAAAGTAAACTCTAATTTTAACATTAGTTTCAGTTTAAAATATTTTTCTTTATTTTTATTAAATAAAAATATTTAAACTATATAAGATAACTACGTGTATAAGTTTCATATTATAAAAAATATGGTATATGGTATAAAAAGAGATTATTTGTATATAAGTTGCATGGATTATAACAAGAGTTGCAGCTTTTCAGGGTATTTATATTTTTATCTACACATACAAAAAAAATGAAAAACAACTAAGCAAAATAGATATATATTGTTTGAAACACTTAAGTAATGCTTTGCAAGTTTTAGTTATCATTATAAAACTATTCATTATCTTTGATTATAAATTTTTGCGATACTAACTGAGCATATAACCTTTTATACAAGCTATTATTTGAATGAATAATCAATTAAATTGTAACCTAGAATTTGTTGATTGATGGGATTGTGAAGTTACCTTTTCACTTATAAGCTTATAACAAATATTTTCTCAATAATGCCTCTGTATCTTGGTCACTGGACATAAAAGTTAAAAGAAATAAATAATTTCGAGATTTAAGTATTAACTTAAATATTTTAAATACGCTACTTTTTTATTGTGTCATAAATATTGTTCATTTTTAATCAAGGCATATATACCACAACAATGTGTGTGTATCATCACATATTAACTTATTAAATTTTAATTTTGTTACGCGAAATTCTCTAAAATCTACATTTTTTTTAAAATTTATATTTCTTTTTTCTATGAGCTATAGCATTATTTGCAAGAATGGTAACTAAAATAGTTTAAAAATACTGGAATTGAAAAGAAAACTTGAATTATGTAAATATATATTATAAAGTCAACTCTAACGAAATATTCAGCATTAGAAAGCCCTAAGAAGAGTTACAGGCGATATGGAGTGAGTTGTCCATTTCTATCATCTAAGTTCAGCTCGACTCCATGCCTAGCCGGAATGAGGGCCATTTTAGTTGCCAAGAAGGGTAACTGTTTCTACAAATTTTGAATGCCACAAATTGCTGGTAAGTTTAATCATTTTTATTCATGTCATGCTTTCTTTCATTGAGTTGTAATTTTAATGGCTAACTTAAGTGAATAATTGATTTTTCTCATAGATACATTAATTATCACAGTAGATACCAATGGACCTTCGTAGGTAAACTCTACTTGAATAGATTGATAAAATTTGTTCTTTTTTGATGGATCGTAATTATGAAATACTTAAGAAATACTGGTCTGATATATGAAATAGCAAGAGGGATGTATTGTTCGAGTTATTATCATAACTACTCTTACTTTCCCCAGACATTAATTGCACATGTGACTAATGAAATGATAGCTTATAGCATTAGCAATGTATTGATATTTAAAGTTTATTATTTAAGTTATTTAAGAGCATATCTTTTTTGCTGTAATGGGTAAAACACAAGATTCATCTATGTTGTAAATGGGATAATTTTTGGTAGTATTTCGGAAATTTATAGGAATTTATATAGAAGGTATAGGACAAGTCTGGGGATAATCTTCTTGGTCAATACTTCCCCAAATTACGAAGGCTTTCTTTCCTTAGCGATCTCCATCATGTGATCAACATAATCTGTATCGTTTTTTCTTTTGGCCACGAAGATTATGGACTTATTGGAATAATCTAGCTCGGACTAACCAATGACAATAAACCAACAACATTGCCACCCATGAAATAAAATGCAAGCAGCTTGACATCCTAAGAATTTTGTAGTGCTCTTAAATTTCCAATTCCTTTATAAGTCAAATAAGATATTTCTAATTTTTGAAGTCTCTTACTTGGGAATGTATTTCAAAGTAAAATTTACATAAAAATAGTTTCAGCTTACTCAAAATTTATATTGTGAGTTATTAATACATATCATTTATTGCATTTCTTTAATATTTCACATTCATTCAAATTGATTTCTAAATAATGCCCAGATAATTATTATTTATATTTTACTTTCTTTTTATTTATTTTACAAGTTTCATTGATTTAGGTAAAATATTTAGCATTTGGTAACATTTTATTTTAAATCTCAAAAGTATTAATATTCATCTATATTCTAAATTTTTTTCTGTTTAGTTATAAAGTAATTAATAATGACATCTACTAACCGAAAAATATTATTTTTAGCTATCAGAAATATAAATGATTAAATACCATTCTAAAATGTATTAAATTAAATAAAATAATACACACATGACAGAAATCAAGAATCGGAGTTCCAAACTAGAAAAAGATCGTAAAAATATAGAATAAAGGAAATAATTACTAAAAAAAATACTAGTGAAGAAATAGGATAATTTAAGACAACACGAGAGAAACAATAAACAAGAAACAACATGCGAAAAAGGGTAGGGCTTCAAAGACAATCGAAGCTGTTCAAGATAAGAAAACAAAGATTCACAAAAAAAGTAGTCCAATAACAGGAAATCAGTAGGGAACAAAAAATAGCTACCAGTGTTTGGACAAATGATTCATTGTTTAAGTATATCACAGTAAGAGTACCAGCAACTCAATGTAAATAAAACATTTTATGGCTTCCAAAGAATTTGTCTTCTAATGTGACTTTAAAAAGATGTGCTTCATTTACAATGCAACACGACTATAGAATTCAAATTTAGTTATTTTGAATCCTGTATAAATGACCTTCTGACAACAGATTATTCAAGAAAGATTTAAGTATATATACATATAAATATATATATAATAGAAATTATATATATATATATATATATATATATATATATATATATATATATATATATATATATATATATATATATATATATATATATATATATATATATATATATATATATATATATATATATATATAATAGAAATTAATTATGCAAAATTAATCATATAAACATAGTAATACTAAAATTTGAATAAAAAGAGTATAACTGGTAGATGATAATAAAATAGAGAAAATGAAGTTGGAATCTGAAAATAAAATCTAGTTAATAATGATGAATAAAATGTGGTAAATGTAGTTCATATAATAAAATATTTGCTGTTTTCCACTTTTAATATGCGTATAAAATATATATTTTAAATTACAATCTAAAATATTTTCTTTCTCTTATAAACCAAATTATATATATTTACAGACATTAATTATCCAAAATTCGATTAATTTTATACTTATATTATGCATTTACTCAAATAAGTCGAGTGCAAATTGCTATTATAAATAGTTTAATTTTAATACAAAAAACTTTCTAGTTAATATTTAGTTAATATAATGCTTTTTTACAGCAATATCTTGTTCACACTAACAGTTTTAATTACGTCAGCACAACGAATAACAAAAATTTATTATCTTTATACAAATTTAAGGTTTATGAATTTTTTTTATCAAAAGAAGACTTAAATTTTGTAATATTATGATTATATTAAAATGAAATACAAATGGAAGCTAATTATTGTGAAATTTTGTAAGGTTATAATTTAAAGTAGATTAATGAATTATATCGTGATATTGAATATTATGAACATTTGACTTACTTTTAAAAGAACATACACAGACATAGCACCATTGTTTCCGTAAAAAAATTATAGTTTATTGTATCAAAGTTCTAATTTTCTAATTATAGAAGACAGAAGTATTGTTAATAAATAGTTAAATAATCTTAAGTAAAAGTAAGGAGCTGTTTTAAACTTATTAGAAGTATATTACAAAGTACTATATAGTTACTTTCTCTAAACTGAGTTTTAAAAGGAATGAGATAAATATTAAGTTAAGTCTCAATGTGTAGAATAAGAATTTAAAAAGAAATATCATATATGCTTTCAACAATTTATAATTTAAATTATCTGTATCGTAAGTATTCTCTATTGTTCTCCAAGTTTTCTGCATCACAAGTATTTTGAATTCCATATTGTGTGTTAAGTAGTTTCATTTGAAAAGAACAAAATACCTAACTTTGCAATATTAATACCTGGTACAGTAACTTATCATAATTTACGCACAAGAGTTTAGGATTAAATTTCAAAATATATTGTCTTTTTGTATTTTAAAATTTTCTTCTGTTTTTGTGATACAGGATATCACAAATTGCAGACAAGTTTATAAAAATCTCATGTACAATAGTATCTCTATCATTAACTCGATTATCATGTAAAATCAAATAATATTATTTAAATTATTTTCATACATGCCTTAAAATAATGAACTTTATTTGTAACCTATATGGAAGTATATATATTTATAAGTATTCAAAATAACAACAATCAATATTTTGCCATTCAAATAATATAGTGAACTAAAGTTTTGTCTTTTTACGATTGACGAATTTATTTATAACTGAAAAGGAAATATTTAAATATATTTCCTTTAAAATTACTAATATATATTTAAAAAAATCTTATTATAGTATCAACATTTAAGAATTGCGATGCATTTTAATATATCCTGTTTTAGTTAGGGTACTTTTTTATAAGCAGAATGCAGAAATATGATAACTGAACTCTTATTACTACTTAAAGCTCTTATTATAGTATTCTAAATTGAGTAGAGATAATGGTATATCGAATGTTACTCCCTGAAAATCATTGAGGGATCATCAAATGAGGGATGATAGCATCATCATCATTTATCCACACGGCACTTATGCGTCCATAATAAGTGCACATTACCACTATTTTTCTTTAAAACAAAACTATGGTGTACAGAGCAGATAAAAAAAATTCAATGAATGCTATCATAAAAGAAAATAAATATAAGATATATAACAAAAGGATTTTCCTAGACTTTCAAAACAACTTTAAGAAATAAGTATCAAAATTCTATTAAGTAATACTTCATTAATTTTGTAAATATCTTAGAATCTGGAAAAGATATATTATTTTAGAGATTTATAGTAAAATTATCAATACATACTATTGTATTATCATTATGTTTAAAATCTAAATTTTTATTGTTATTGTTTTCAGGTAAGGAAATGAAAATCAATGGTAGTATCTACTGTGTGCTCAGTTGATTTTATTTATGGATTTTCTTATTAATAGTGTATTGTATTCTTTTTAATAGTCTTATTTGCAACCAAATCCTTTTTTATTATATCCTTTTCTTATGAAAAAATATAAATTACTCATATATAGAACATTTATGGAATTAGCAAATCAGTTTTGTTAAATTTATTTAAGAATGTTAAACTGAGGGGTATCTTTGTGAGTAATGAAAAATATTTAATGATCAGTGATTCTGTCTATCAGTTCAGTAGGAAGTGAGTAAGTTCAATAGGAAACATTTAGTGCAAAAAGATAATTTGATGCTATTTCCAATAAGTAAACTCATGATTGCCGTAAATGAAAATATTTTTTAGTTTCATGAATCACATTTTATCCAGTTTTGTAGAAATTTTGATTGAGTTAAGCAGATTTATGCAGTAGAAAGAGTTATCGGGCAACAGAAGTTGTTAACTGTAATAATCCGTCTGTTAGTATATATTATATGTTAGAGAATATATAATACATATATCTTGAGAGATATTAAAAGAATCTATAAACAATATAAAACTATGAAAGTAATTCAGCTCTTTTCTTAGTTTTATTAAGATAGAAAACTATACTTTAGGTCACTTATACATGGTGATCTTTTTTAAAGTGACAGAGTTTGGAGCACCCTGTAGCGCGATCTATTAGCCTAAATGACACCAAACGTGGTATTTAGACTAGTCAAAACATGGAAAAAAGGATTCCGTGAAAAAAATTAGTTCCAAAAGTCACCACTAGAGCATTTTGTGGTGCGGCTGTAGTTTACAATAACGAGAATTAGCATAAAACACGGGTATCAAAGAAAAATGCAATTGTGCGATGGCAGTGCCAGTAATAGGGGCTATAAAAGCAAGTAGTAGACAGCTCCGACAAATAATCTCAGCTGAAGTAAACGAGCTCCAGTTGCCATGCCTCTCACGTTTCCAGAAAGTGCGTTTATGTTGGTGGAGTATCAAATTTGTTTATTCTAAAGGACAATATAACAAAGACAGTGCGGAATATTCCTCGTGATATGTTACGTGAGGCTGTGGAGAACGTTGTGCACAGAATGCACGGGGTTGGTTCTGAGAATGGTGCTCACATTGAATGTGGTTTAGTTCTTCACCGGGGAAATTAATTAGTAAATAAACCTTAATAATTTAACTGTACGATTGTATGTGTTAGCATCTTTCTTTTCTCACATTTTATACACTGTAAAGCGCCACAAAATACCCTAGTGGCGATTTTTGGAACTAAATTTTTTTTTACGGAATGCTTTTTCCCGTGTCTTGATTAGTCTAAATACAAAGTTTGGTGCTATTTTGATTATTAGATCGCGCTACAGGATGATCCAAACAATGTCACTTTGAAAAAGATCACCCTGTACATTAAAAATCCGCAATTATTTCACAATAATTTTCATTCAATTTGCAATTTTAACTAAAGATATATAAAATACATAAAAAGTTATTTCTTTTGAGTTATCTACTGCATTTTATTAATATTATCTACAGCATATGTATTTTAAAACTGTATCCAAATGCATAAACAAGCGTAGACAATTTTTAATTATAAATAAATTTATCGTATTTAATTCGTAAATGGAAGTAATCTATCATATCATATAAAATAGGTAAATACGTCATGAAATAGAAAGGTGCCGCGTAGAGATATTAAATCAGCCAAGGAAGTAAGTTTTTATATATGAGAAGCTCTAATATTGAATTTGATGCGTATTTTGGAAGATTTTGAATGAAAGAATACATTCTAAACCTTCTAAATACTAAATACAAATATACTTCAAAAATATGTCGTAGGAGACGACTAAAATGAGTATCTTATCTTAGGAGGTGATTTTATTCCATTTCTCCAATGATACAAAAAGAAAAATCCATTTAAAATCTTGGAACGCATAGGGAAAATAGAATTTGGATCACTGGGTTTGGGGTTTGGAAGGTAAGGTTATTATAATCACCTGAATAAATAATGGTCGTTGCATAAAGACTGATGTAGTACTAAATAAAACTTGTTGTTTTACAAGATATTAAATTGAAAAGTAATAGAATAGTAAAAAATAATTTAATGGGTTTTAGAGTATATTTGAAAAAAAAAATCTTAATAGAATAGGTTGCGCAAGAGATATGATAATCGAATTCATCTTTAAGTTCTTCATTAATCACAGAAAGAACATCAAACAAATTTTCAAATGATGTGTTTAGAATATATTAAACACTGTGTTTTTAAAAATGAATTTGACGCTTTAATTATGAAATATATGAAAATATTGGCAATTGATTAGAATGTCTTTGGTGAAGACACTGTTCGATTAAAAGATCTGAAGGCTTACGTTTTGTTAGAAAGAATTTATAAATATCTAATGGAAAAATAATTTATGTATATGGAAATCAATGAAATAAAAGATTTATTAATCCAATAGTTATAATTAAAATATGAAAGTTAACACCAGAACTTCTCACATAAAAATGAACACGAGGTATGCAATAAACATTAAATTCTATAAAATAATTTTTTTTTAAATTTTACAAGATAAAAATAAGATTTCAATAAACATTTGATAATATTTCAGTTTGACAGAATATCTCTTACCATTAATTATATTTGCTGAACAATGTTCGGATTACTCATAAGCGAAACTCAGCAAAAGTACGAAATAAAAATTATGATAAATACAAAGGAAAATGCTGAATACTTAAAATATGATTTTCTTAAAGAATTTATTTTGATTATTGTTTGAGCATAGTTAAAAATGAATAAAGAACAAAAGAACAAATAACTTTCCTAGTAGCGAATAAAGAATATTTTTTCAATGAATAATATATATATCTATATAGTGTTTGGGATTTATTAAATTAATTTCCATCAATTTTAAATTAGAAAACTTAGTTAACTTTATATGGAATACTAAAATGAAAAAAGAGATAGCTCGAAAAACATTGTCAAAATGAAAATAAGGCTATTAGTGATGCTTATTTTGAGAATGTAAATTCATTTTTGTTTTCATTTCCTACAAGCAATACGTTTGAAAATTTTACTTTTTTTTATCCCCAAGATAAAGCAAAAAGTTCAGTCCCAATGAGTTTTCATTTCAGAAAATGACAAGTACATATGTGGTTTCTACCATACTTATCAGTATAAGGATATTTTTAAAATAAGGAATATATTAGAGTACGTGCAATTCATCACTAATGCCCTTTTCTTTTTTCTCATTAATATTTAAATAATAAACTCTTCAACGAGTCATACATTATCTTGGTTTTTTTAAATACAAAACACAACACTCTACTTTGAATGATTTTGACCCCATAAAATACATTTTGCTTCTTTTATAGGCTATAATGTAGAATTGATAATGGAAGATAAATTATTCTTTGCGCAAAATCTAAATATCTTGAAAGGATGTGGAATTTTATACGTTGGATTAGATACTTACTATTACCTAAAAATAACTAAATAAAAATTGAAAGAAAATATTTTACACATACATTTTGATTAAATCAATTACTTCAAAATGCAACCTATAAGAGTTGGTAAATAGAGATATTATATTAGTTTTTGTCAAGATCTTAGGTAAAATATTATAATAAAAGAATCTGCTTTTTAAAGTTACCAGTCTGTTAATATTTACAGTCTATGTTAAGCATTTATTATCATTTTCTTTTAAATAAAGAAAATTCTGTTTTTATTGGATTTCCTTATGTCACTAATAACCCGTTAATGATATAATACTGTGCTGGGTTATTTTTATTATTTTTTTTGAAAACATACGTTACATATAGATAAATAATTTGTGTGCATAACATTTTTTTAACTATTTTTAGCTGGAATATTTATCATAATATTAAGGAGGTGTAAAATTTAAATGTTTTCATTTGATTCCAGGAAAAATGTAGCTATTATCTAAGAGTTAATTATTAGTATTATTTTTTTCATGAATTACTTTTATATATATGAGTATTTAGCTATATTTACTCGAATGCATGTTTTCTTAGCTTAACTTTTTATTAATATTCTTCACACTTTTTTAAAATTATTATCAGACTATTTCAAGAAAAATGTTTGTAAATTATTGTACTTCAATTTTCAATAAAATTTCTTTAACATTCTAAAATTTCACAAACGTTTTAAAAATTTTAAATTATTTTCATTAAAAACAAATCATAATATATTTTTCTAAAACAAAACACAGATATTCATATGTAAACACCATAATAGTAACATTATTTATATGCAAATGAAATTCTGTAATGAATTATATTGTAGGTTATTGATGTATAAATACTGTATGGTATATATATAGAAACGAGAATGTAAGCATTTAGCTTTAAATATTTTGTGCATGAGTATTTACTTATATATATATATATATATATATATATATATATATATATATATATATATATATATATATATATATATATATATATATATATATATACATATGTATATATATATATATGTATGTATATATATATATATATATATATATATATATATATATATATATATATATATATATATATATAATAAGAATACACACATATATATATATATATATATATGTACACATATACATGTATATATCCATTCATATACATATTTAAATACATAATATTAACTTGAATACTTAATATTAGCTTGTTTAATTAAGCTAACATAGTTTCTAGAAATTTCTATTTTGTATATGTAATTATAAATTGCATTCAATAATATAAAGTTGTTGCTACAAAATGAAACTACGATATCAATGGAGATTTCAGTTAGAGAAAAAGAAATTTATGTGGATCTTTAAATTAGTTTTAGACTCAGTGTTACGAGTAAGCATATACGAATAGGTATATCATATGAGAATTTTTAGTGCATCATCAGCCAGTGTAATCGCTAAGATATTGAAGCCAAATATATAAACTTTGTTTGGATATCTTTCTGCATCGAATTCCACAGTTAATAGCATCTGATCAGTTAATCAGTAGTTCTCAGTGTGGGTCACGAAATATGTTGAATTTGATGTTCAATAATGATTATTTATACGCTCCATACAAAAGAGATCTGGAGATATCACAATTAAGAACGATGCTATTCAAGAGTTATCATGCTAAAAAAGAAGTATTGGTTTCTATGTCGCTATCAATATGTCAATTAATTATCAACACAATGACTAATCTCATGAAAACACCAGCTGTTATATGATTTTAAATATCATTGAAAGTAATTTTTCCGTCATGTAAAGCCCCTTTCTTAGAAAAAGATTCCAGCTTGTTAAAATCGCATGTTGTTTGCTTTCAAACATTCATTTTGTCTCTTCTTAAATAACACATAATCATCCCTGGAGCTGCAAAAATAACTGAGACCATGAGAAAAACTACAAAATTTTATCCTACCTTTTAAAGGGATGTTCAAGTATTACATAGAAACATATTTACAGATGAGGGTATTTTAAGATTCACATTAAGATTTTTTCACACTTATTTTATGATAACGGAGAGAGAGAATATTAGTCATCCATGCTTAAGTAAGATTCAAGAAATGAAAGGAATACCAAGTGAGCCTTATAAAAATCCTGCTTCTATGTACATTTCAATTTCCCTGATAACTTAAGCTTTGGAATTGCTCTTAATTTTCAATTTGCTCTTATATACTCCATAGAAAACTCAGCACAAAGGCCTCTGCCACCCTATTGAAAATCCATTTGTCAGTGAACTAATCAAATAAAAGAAAATTATTTGATAAAAGCAAGAAACGATGTTCTGTTAATTAGGAAATTATAGCTCTCTTCTTTTTACAAGAGCAAAATTAGTTTTTTTGGGTTTGTTAATACAAATTAATGGAAACCCTACTTTACGAAGTAAAGAATATAAGGTTTTTTTCCTCTTAAGCACACTTTTAAGTCTCTTTTCAAGGATGTTCGTAACATGACATTAAAGTCATCTAAGATTTTTGTTATACATAATTATACTTTTATAAATTCAGTATAAATATAGTAATGATGGATTTTCTCTTTTTATAACACCTAATGACATGTATTTAGATATATAAGGAATCTACGATATCTTTGTACACAATAATATTTAATAACTGATAACAACTAAGAATATGAATTTTATTTTTATACTCTTCCTTTCATGTATTCTGAATAAAAGAATTTTTTAAATTGGTTTTTTGTATTTATGTTTCTTTGCACTTTTCTAGAAAAGTACAGAGACAAATGCTATGATATCATTGTAACAGCAAAACAAAGATGAAGTAAAAAATATTTGATTTCAATATCTGTAATATTCGACTCCAGGTAACTGAAAAACTAGAGTTGAATACTGCAACATCTGTTCTATCCATTATTCATTCCAAGATCATATTTAAAATTTAAATAGATAATCTGATAGCTTCATATACAGATAAATTATATTTCTCTGATTCATGTCTCTTTAATTTAATTTTCAATAATATTTCAATTTCTGATCATAAAAAGAAAAACGATTAAAAATTAAACTTTTTTACAAAAACTTTTTCAAAAGTTATAAAAATCCCGAATTTAAAAACATGATAAATGTGTAATGAAACAAATATAATAATCATTTAAAATTACATTCAAAACTAATAATGTATTTGAAAATTTGGTGCAAAAAAAGAAAAAAGAAAAAAAGAAAAAGAATAGGACTTTTAATAAACATCAGGAAAAAAAAACTTTTTTCAGACTTTCTTTAAAAGTATATTTAGTTGCTTAAGCAATTGATATTTGAAAATTATTGATTTACATTAGAGTTTTTCTTAACAATTGTATTAAAAATTTCCTCTTTTGATTCTAACAACAGCTTGTGTCTTCAACCATTTTTATCTGAGATGTGGGAGCAAAAATAATTAAAGGAGGCATGTTAACGGCAGCTTCAATTTTTGATTTCATTTTATGTCACACTGAAGTTGCTTTAAATATAAATTCTAAATTTTTCTGAAGACTTTTGGCCATTTTATTTATCATATTTTGGACTTAATATTGAGAGTACGAACACATTAAATTTAGGGACTATATTAACGTTTTAAATATAGTTTACTCAATTTATTCCCCATATTCTTTGTGAAACAACAGAAGGTGGACGTTGCTTTTCTTTTTATTCATTTCTTTCATGCTGTGTACTTATGAGTTTTTCTAGTGAAATGTAAATATAGTTCACTAGCTATAAAATATCATACCCGAGTGGAATAGGTTATGGACATTTAAATAGCATCAGAACAAATTGGAGTTCCATCATCAGATAAAAGTATAAACAACAGATGCATGTTGGCCAACTATTTGTTTCACATGGTAAAAAAAAATAATCTGCCATAACCTAAATCCGTCTTACAGATATGTTCAAGCAAAATCAAAATTTGATATTGGCTGTTTTTTTTTCATAAGGCGTTTGGGTCTCTAATCTTGCTCAAAATACTAAGCCAAATTAGAGGAGTGCACAGAACAAAATTTACGCGTTCTTAAAGCAAATTTGTTTTGCATGTTAAATGCACTGTTATTAGCTTCACATTTCTTCTGTTGTTTTAGGATTTTATTTTGTCTTGAATGATTTCAAATTTTTATCGAAGCTTTTAGCGCACACCCTTCATGGTATTGTACTATTTATTTCTATCAATTCATTTAATATTTTTCTATTTTTAAATATAAATAAATTCAGATAGTGAATCAATCAAGATTATATTATATTGTTAAGAATCGAAATACAATTAAATGAGTATAAATTTCGTTTTCACAGGATAATCTTATAAATATTCGTATTCTGTAGTTACTTTTTTTAAATAAACTGTGTGAATAGTGTGAATTTATCATTTTAGATTGTTAAGTCAAAAGTTAAAAAGTAAAAGCACAGAAACAGAAAAAATCCTTTTAATCAAAATGAAAAATATATTATCAGAATCTATTACAATGGAAGATTATGCGCACCATCTAATATCTAATCTAATATCGTGTGGTGCTCCCTTGAATTTCTTGAAATCATGCATATTGTCATAGCTCATTCTCAACAAGTCTCTGGAATTCAGATAATGACATTTTCATCCAATCCGGGCAGCAATACTTCTCACAATCCGTTGATTGAATAAGGTGCATGCTTTCTTTCATCAAGGATATTTTCCGGCAAATTCCAAATGTTCACATTAGGGCCCATATTACACTTTGGGGGCTCCCAGCTCTTATTGGAGGTATTTGGAATGCTCATAAAGCAGTTTGCTATATCACAAGGCAATATTTTCCTAGTAGAAGAAGAATGTTTTGAGTCCCATATTCTAAATTATCAAAATATATATACAAGTTTCTTGTTAAAGTCAATGCCTCTTACCAGGATAGTAATAAATATTGGATATAAACATGAAACCGAGGTAAAAAGAAATGCAAAGAATTAAAAAACATTTCTAAATAAGATGTTTATGATATAAATAATTTTATTTACACATGCACTTAGATAATGTAAAATAAATTATGAAATTACTTGACGTGGTTCGAAGATATATTGTCCTATAAATAAAAAAAAAATCTATTTTAATTTGAAAATGTTTGTTGAATCTTGGTTGATGGAGAAATGGTTTTTAATACACACATATATATACATCGATTTTCATTTAATTAAAATGGATAAAATTTGTAGTCATTAAAAAGTGAAGTTGTTCGATATCCAGAGAATTTCACTGGCTGTGTTAAAGTTAATATGATCAATCTCACTGAAAAAGTAAAGATTTTGGAGAACTGGAAGAGTTTTTGATACAATATGCATTCAGAAATCGTTTTTGGATATCAGAAAGCAAGCTTTATTTTTGCATTTATACATTTAAATTCGAGCATTTCCTCTATGAAATGATGTACTAAGATGTGTAAAAAGTTTAATCTTAAGAATTTTAACAACATAGAAAGACCACATGCTTTAGATATTTGGGTATCTTTTAAGGCAAAATTTGGATTGCAAAATAGCCCTATATGATTTTGGACATTGATTCTAAAATTTTCGATCTCTTTTTCTTTCTAAGCGAATATCTAAGTGTCTTTCTAAGTGAAATTCTAAGTATCTTTCTAAGGTAATTTATTTTCTTATGTCATGGTGAAAGAGGTATCTCTCTCTCTAAATCTCTCAGAGATAATTTTTTCCGTTCTAAACATCATCTGTTTTTTTCAGGAAAGCTCGAAGATCACAAATAATTTTAAATAAAACCACAATATAATAAATAGAAAAATTATTTCCCGAAAAATCATATTTTAATGATTTTTCAAGCTTTGCTTCATTAAAAAATTTCAACAATGAATAAATTAAGGATTAAGGATTTATAAAATTTGCATGACGAAATTTTATTTTTATAATAATATTATGATTTTAATATATTAATAAATATAATAAATTTAAATTTAATAGAAATAAATATTGCTAATTTTCGCGTTTTACGATGTTTCATAAAGAAAGAAACTATAGAGAAATATTAAATGATGTACCAAATAGAAAAATATCACAAAGTAAACAATAGTTTAAAATATTTTAGTAAGAAAGTATCTATGTTTATCATATAATATACAAATGAATACTCAAAAATTGTACATGATGAAAAATTAATGATAAAACAAATGATTGCAATTTTATGTAAGAAACTATCATTTTTTGCTTCTGAGCAAAGTTGCAACGCCAGCAATTACTGATTCTTTCTTACTTTTATGCAGACATAACTGTTGCAAGGAATTTCATCTAGTTTTGTATACACGCTTAGATCAAAATTCCTTAGTCATGTGTTACTACCACAAGGAGAATCAAAGTCAAATTAAATTGTCATAAAGTCAAACTAAATCAATATTCATTGAACTTATTCGACACCAACTCATAATAATTTTTTCTTATTTTTCAAATTAAATAGTAAATAAAATAGGAAAAATTAAATAGTTATAGAAAATCTTTCACCAGTTTTCTTTCATCACTTTCATGTTTTTGATTTGAAAGCTGAAACAATTTACTCCGATACGTGAATTAAAAAATGATTAAAAAGAGTTAATTCATAAGAAATGAATTTCATCATAAGAGCAAATAATGTAACATTTTATCTCACAAAAGAAAATAGCCAAAAACTATGCGACTAAAGAAACCCTTCATTTATCAACTTCATCTATTTAATATAGACGAAAAATATTTTGCTTTGATTAATTCATTAAAATTATAACTCAATCTAAGCGGGTGATATTTATCAATAAAATTATTACCAGAAAAGGGAATAGATTTGATTTTCTATCTATTTTCAATTTAAAAAGAGGGATTTACATTTTTCCTAAAAATTTTACTATCGAGTACTAGAATGGTTTTAAGAGCATCTGTGTAGCATCATCTCCTAAAAGATTATCGTATAATATTTTCGATACTTACTAACTACATTTTAATTAAAATTTAATGGTAATTCTTTCTAAATATTCGAATGAAATCAAATATTCTTTATTTATTATTATTTTTCACAATTATTCTATAAATGTTAATCCTTCAAAATTTTCTATTTTCCTTTTACTAAATATAAATCTTCAAAAAATTTCTAAATATCTTATAAGATTTTCCATCCACAAATAAAAGAATGTTAAAAAAGTAAAATAACAGCATATGCTTTTCTTTGTTTTAATTATTACAATTGTAATAAATTTCTAAGATTTTTTCTGAATTTATTATTTTGTGATAGAATATGTCACAATAGAATGCAAGAGAGAAATATTTTAAGAGAAATCCTTTATTCAAACTTGATTAATACTATCTTAAAATGTTTTATAAATAATATATTTAATGGGTTTTGCATCTTTATGCCAACATTTTGTCAAAAATATTTTAATGTTTTGGTAATTCAAAAAATTTAGATGCATTGTACAGTTAAATAATATAGATATGTTAAATTTTAATATAAACTAAAAATGCATAATTTTCTTCTGTAAATATGAAAATATTACAATTTAGCAGAATATCAACTCCACAACTACTAAGAGTAAATATATTAAATCATTTAACGCACACACGTCATATATATATATATATCTGTATAGAAAGGGGGAAATATTATCAATACTGAGATATAAAGTAGTTAAATACAGTAACTGAAATTTCCAAAATAGGTAAGATAACAGACAAGATATCATAAAATATTACTACTACAGTGCTACATATTTTAATATTTTTATGTTAAAAGAAAATTGATATCACTAAAAAAATCCAAGCAGTGAGATAAAAAAGTCTTTTATCATTACAAATTAATTAATTATAAAATCACAGATTGTTGGCTTCAAAAATAATAATAAATCATAAAATGTTAAAAAAAAAACTTAAAAAACTCTGAAAACTTTGAATTTATCAAGTATATTTCATTAAGAAATGATATATATATATATATATATATATATATGTATATATATATATATATATATATATATATATATATATATATATATATATATATATATATATATATATACATATATATATATTATATATATATATATATATATATATATGTATATATATATATATAATTGATTTAAAAATATAAACTGAATTGATATCCTTAAAAATATTACAAGTTGTACAAAATATAACTTTGATAGTTTTCGTCATCCAATTTCAAACTTTTTTATAGGAACTGCGTCATTCTCGGAAAAATCATTTTCGGTAATCAGCTGAAAGATACTCTCACACTATTTTGTACCTTTCAAATGTTAATATGTATTTTTATGGTCAAGTTTCAAATTAAGAATTTATAGAAAAATTTTATAGAAAGTAAATCTGGTGAGAGAATTGAGTACTTGTTAATTTAAACTGAAAATTTGACAATGAATTTTGCATGATGACATCATAATTTGTCACCTGCCCTTGAAGACAAAACAGATCTTTTAAATGAAAAAATTTCAATTTGCTTTTTTTTATTTTTAAAACAATCGACTGTCTGTTATCCAAAGACGTCATGAATGAGTGCAAGAAAAAATAGATTTGTTGCTTTCCACTAAAAATACTATTGCCTCGTGCTAATTCATGTGATAGTACCGTAAGAAGGAAAAACTCTCATTAACTTCAAACTTTGATTATTTGTGTACTATTAATATACAAACCATAAGAAATAAAGAACAGAAAAATGATATTATTGGAAGATTATATCCTTCATTCATATTCTGGATTTTAAATCGAATAACTTTTATAGGTAACTCTGCGTATAAAAATAATTGTTAAATATTAAGTTGATGAATATATGAAACAGAGAGATAATAGAAAATATAGATTTTCTGTATTCACACACACAGGTGAACTTAAATTAGATTCATGGTATGGCGTTGTTACTCGATGATGAAGCATTCTTAATCGTTTGAAATTTTAATATTATATTGTAAGAGAATGTTTATTTTGTACTGTGTTCTTTTTAAATTTTACTAAATGAGAGAGACATTGATTTTACTATGATGGTTAGAGTAAAATAGCTCAGTGAATATTTACATAGATAAACGGATTTATTTAACAGAATTTAACACATTTGTTAATAAATTAATTTTTAGAAAGTTAACTATATAATTATAAAATAGTTAATGACTCAGTTAATGAAGTAACAAATAAACAGAATCTTTAGAATCAATATTATATTGGGTGTCAAACCAAATATTTCTTTGCAATTAACTTCTCAAACAAAAGCAATCCTCAACACTGACTCATAAAGTAGAAAAAGTATCATAGAAGAAGAAATCCTCTATGACAGAAGGATCATAAGTAACTTCCATTATGTCTCAAAAGGCAGGTCAGTATCATCAGGAAGTCATGTATGGTGACAATCATTTACTGAAGAAGGTAATATTTACTAATCTTACTTAGCATTACATCTTAAATAAAATACTGTTCTTGATGACAGTATAGTACAGCAATACAATTTTAAGAACTTCATGTTTTTTAAGTGGTCATAGGAATAAACTAGCTTGCATACTCTAGATAATTATACTTCTCATATCAAGTGACTGTTAGTAAGATTTTTGAAAATTAGCTTATTTCTCGAATGAACTCTGCAAAATATCTTGAAAATATGTTTACTTACAGTCTACTTCATGTTGTTTAACTTTTTGAAGGAATTTTTATCGTAACTATTTTTTCACATTATATGAATCTCAAATATTCGTTTTAAAATAGATTGTAATGCAATAAGAGATTTTCACGTATATCCTATTAAAAAATGAATATTTATAAAGAGAATAAATAAACCAACACAGATCATTATATTTTATTGCACATTATTTTTACTTGTTTTGTACCATGCTTTTGGTCACAGCATTAATGAATTCTTTGTTAGGATTCCTGATCTGAATGTAAATATTATTAGGCAAATATCTTCTTTATTTACTCTGTCTCTCAGTATCACTAAATTGTTTTGATTTATTTCTCTCAGATAATTTTTTCTCAAAGAAATATTACTAGTAACTAGAAGAATTATTCTTTTCTTTTGTGCTACAGATTTTTAATAAATAAACATGTTAGCAATAGTTTGTAAATAAGCAAAACATCAAATTAGGTTTATGTCAAAGGGAATAAACACAACATTCGACCATAAGCTTTTGTTAAGTTTACTGGAATGATTACTTTCAAGAAAGGATGATAGAGGATTTTTTTTTTACTTTTGATTTTTTTCTGAAATAAAGGCTTTTCTTTTAAAAGAATTTTGAGGTAGTGATGCGATAAATTGTTTCAGTCCTTCTCTCCGAAATGGGGAAGGTCACTTTTTTAAACATCAATAACAGTCTATTTCCTGAAAAGTATATAATAAAATATATTTCGATATTTTATTTTCATTTTTATAGCATATTCTATATCATTATTCATACTATTTTTCATTGATTTCATCTACAATTTCATGTATAGTCTATATTTTTTCATGTATATCTATATTTTCCTGTATTGTCAATAATGAGCACAAATTAAACTTATGTACTATGAACTCAAATATTATGAATGAAAAATGCAAGATATTCAATAAAATAATAAAACTAATTTTTAAATGAAAAATTTACTACAAGTTAATTTTGATGCATTATCTAAACAATTCCATATATAAGCTACTAAACTAATATAAGATAGTTTAGTAGTTAAGATAGTAAGGTTAAGAGGATGTTGGAAGGGATTTAACGATGGTGGTATTAGATAAAACATCATTATTGCTACTATAAAAGATATTACTTGAAAATCCCTGGAGTAAGGCAGTTATGATCAAAAGAGCTTTCTGAAAACATAAATAAATATAAACTATTTTTTCTTTTTCTGAAAATCTAGTGAATGGATGTAATCTATTTATTTATCTGTCTCTCTATGTATAGAAATGGTTTACTGTCCATATAAATAAATTAAAATTTAATAAATTGGTGATACTAATTGTAATTCACATAAAAGCAAATACTCATATTTTAAATATAAGTTATATGAATAAGAACTTTTATAAAATTCTTAATCTCAAATGAAATTTAATATACATAAAAAAAGAGAACAACAATCGAGGGATGGAGAAAATAACATAACAAAAAATATACCTTAATGTCACATTTAAACTATTTTTAAGCACTTTTACTATATTTAAATTGTATATAAGAATCGAATAAAAATTGAGAATTCAATTTTTACAATCTTACAATCTGCAAGATTAAAATCTGAAACCTTCGAAGTTAATTTTTTTCAATATTTCTTCCGTAATTTTGTGAAAATAATAAGTAAAACAGAAGAAAAATCGCGTGTCTTTAGCTATTAATATGAGTTCAAAAATTCGTATTTAAAATTTAATTCCAATTCTTAGAAAAAAGGCGTATAAATATTATATTTGTATTTGTATCATACAAAAATATAATAAAGAATGTTTTCTACACGAATTTCTTGGAAATGAAGCTTTTAGCTTGAAATGTTTTCCAACATATTGCATTAGTCACCCAATAAAGAAAATATGGATCGATTGTATTTTCCTTATTTTGTTGTTTACGTTCTGAAGTTCAGTTCAGTCAAAATATTAAAATTATTACTGTTTTCCATTTCTATTTATATTTTAGTAAAATATCTGTTAAATAATCTTTGAAATCTGAATCATCTATGTGGAATTTTACTGCAAGTTTACACTGTGTGGTTGCACGTTGATACAAGTGTTTTACTATATGGAATATTTCTCAAGTTAGCACTACTAACTGAATTTCCACAAGCTAATAATAAAAAATGGTAACTCTTTCTTTGTATGCTATGTGCATTAAAATGCATTATAAAATTTCTTATAAATTTCTTTTTTATGTATATCTGTATGGATTTTAACTCATTTTTTCAATGAAAATGAATGATTATCGTTTATAAAAATATACCCAGATATCTATGTGAAAGTGTTTGAAGTTCGGTAACAATAACTTGAACTTAAATACTACCTCTTCAACTAACACTGATTGCAATTGATCAAATAAGCAATTAAAGATTGTTTTAACGTAAAAAGATTTTGATTACAGTAAGGACACTGATTGATTAGATTTTGACATTAAAAATATGAAATAGTTCTTTTATCTTTAAAAATCCATAGAGAAATAGAAAATCGACGAAATTTTATACGGATCTAGAGATTAAATATTAAAATTCTTTTTTCAGTCAATTTTGCATACAAAATGTTTGACATTTTGTATATAAAAGACTTCTAGCAGATTTCTGTTTTTTTTTTTTAATTTCTTCCTTTGTACATCGAACAATTTTCAGTGTTTGAGCAAAGAGATTTATTTTAGCATTTTTATGGGACTATATCTATGTATGTGGGGCATACATTATACCTCACCCAATTCTGTGATAGTTATTCTTTTTTTCAAGCTTTCATGCTTTTTCTCTTTCAAGATTAATTTTCTCTCATAATTTTTATCTATCTTATATTTTTTTCTTAAATCTTTATCTAGGAATCAACAACTGAACTAGGAGCATTAACGGAAGTATGAAAAAGTAATAGGGCAAAATTTAGATTGCATATATTTTAATGAGATATATTTTATGAAGCACAATTGAAAATCTATGCTTTTGTTTTTTCCAGCCCAATTAAAGCATCTATTGGGTAAAACACTATTCAGAAAATACCACCGTGATTTAGATTTCGAATTACTGTCAAAACTGTGAATTGTTATTGTTATTTTTCACATTCAGATTTGAGGTTAATTCAACCAAAGCTGCTTAAAATTAATTTTAGTCTTCAACATTTAACTTTTCTTTTGAATTGAAGAATCTTCGACGACATTTTTGGAAATTTATGTTAGTTAATATAATTTCTCATATTACATTTATTCAAAAACAGCTTCTAAAATTAACAGTGATTGAATTTTCTTTTATGTTTATTTTTAGATATATTAAAAAATTGTGCTACAATAATTTTAAAACAGTGGCAAAATTTCTCATGAATTACATTTTAATATTACTTTATTTAAAGTTATTAAAGCTTAGGGATTATACTTATAGAATAAAATTGAAAATTATTTACTATTGCTAAATAAAAATATCAATATATGTTATGGCATAGTTTAAACATAATACGTGAAAAAAATAAATGTTGAATAGTTATATTAATGTAGAATGCTGTAAAATAAGCACAACAAATATATAAAATCATTTTAATAAACAGTTATTAAGAATGTTATAAAATGAAATGTTAGAAAATTAAAATGAATAATTTATCGGTAATTCTTATGAGTTTATTCATTAAATTATGTCCAATTAAAGCTACTAAATAAGAGTTTTTGAAAGTTTATTTACTTTTAACAAGTGGAACAAAGTCTTTTCTCTATCTATGCGATTTACTAACTGCCAGACAGTTTAATGTACATAAATTGTTAAAATCTTTAATGGCATAAAATTATTTGCATGTAAAGTATCACAAATTTCAATTGATTTTAAAATATCTCGAAAGAAAATAATTTTAATTCAAACATTTGCTTTGAAAGTTTTAGAATTTTAGTTGGATTTGTATTTGACCAGATGAATATTGTATTTTCTATTTCCTGATGAATTTCAGTGTATTCTGTATATTCAGGTAAAATTGACCGAGTTTCTTCGAATAGAAGTGTAATTTTTCATAGAATTTTAATTATTAGCTCTCCATTAAAATATTTTTGTGATATCATTTTTAAAATTTTTCTAAAATTTATTCTGTTAAATATTTGCTGCCAATATTAGTTGATAATTTGATTAAAGACAACTGAAGTGTTTGTTAACACTTTTTATCCTTTTCAATATTTCCATGGGATGTTTCTCTTTTAATAAAAAATCTAAAACAATATTATGTTTTCCATATTTCAGTTCAAGATCACTTACATTTTAAATCATTTTATTAACTATACTGTGAATGCGATTACATAAATTAAAAAAAAAATCATTTCAATACTTCATTTCCAACTAAAAATTCATTTGATTGAAAGAAATTATGGAAAAAATGGTTATGAAATGCATGTATGAAATAAAGATTCTGATTAAAAGAGCCAAACAATAGGATATCTAAGCATTTTGATACAATAAAACTATACAAAAATCACAGAAGCAAATGTATCACTTAAGTAATATACAAAGCATCTGTTCCTGTGATTCTACTGGATTTTGACTCTGTTTAATTGAGACATTTTAAATCTATTATCTTTGCTGCTGTAACAGCTCCTGGAAGTATAAGAATACATCGTATCTGATAATGCGGTTAAGTATCCAAACTTCCTTATAAGCATATTCCAGCGCCCTTCCATGAGGCTTCCATACAACCCAGTCGAAAGTGTAATCGAATCAAATATAAAAAAAGGTTCCCCTCTTTGGCTTGTTAAACGGGATGGAATGCTGAAAGTATTTTTCGGAAACGTTGCATCAGACATCCCCCTGATGATTCCCTACGAGATCCTTTTTCCTTCTTGTTTTATTTCTTTGTTTTTTTCTTCTTTCTTTTTAGGATTTCTCGTTTATTTTTCTTTTATTTTCGGGGCTTCGTTTTTCCCGACTAATTTCTCAGCAGGTTTTGTGCTTCACTATCCTTAGTTTAAAAAAATTTTTCCTTTCCAATTTTGCTTTCGTCTTAAATATTAATTTATGATTATATATATATATATATATATATATATATATATATATATATATATATATATATATATATATATATATATATATATATATATATATATATATATATATATATATATATATATATATATATATATATATATATAAACAGAGGGTATTAACACATTTTTAGAACGATTTCGGGGCCGTTTAATTAATGTTTAAAATGTAAAGACTATTTTTTTAAATGTTCGATCTGATAGCCTTTTTTCTGGACTATAAGTATGCAACGTGATTTCCATAATAGAAGAGCTTTTCGTAAAATTTTCAGGGGTATTGCTTTCCATTCCTCTTCTACTACTTTCCAGAGTCCATCTATCGTGGTGGGTTTGCGTTTAGAAAGAGCTCTTTTTAACAGACAAAAGGCGCAATAGTCCATAGGTGAAATGTCTGGGGACTTTGCAGGAATATGTTGAAAAGATATATATGAAAAGATACATATACCTGTAATAGTCTTCATTTTTTCAAGGAATGCAGTGGTAGTTTTCGAAGTATGACTTGTAGCTTTGTCTTGATGAAGTTTCACTCTTTTAAAGTCTTTGGGATAAAAAAAGGGAATTTCTTCTGTAAATATTGGACGTAAAACCTTCTCCTGATAGTATGATGTAGTATGAGTAGTTTTTATTATTTTTTCTACTCTTTTTATTTTTAATTTCCCATTGTAGGAGAAACCTCTGTGACTATCATAAACCCCTTACTGAAACTTTCTTTACATTGACGCAACCAGGTTTGTACATTTTTTTCTCCTCGTTTTCTACAGTAAATAGACCTTTTCTTGTTGTATTCATTTATGTAAAACATCCTTCATCAAAGGTCACAATTTATTTCCATTTATCTCCTACTAAATGGTTTTCATACAGGATTCTACAAAATGTTTTACGTTGAGCCACATGTCTTGGCAAAAGCTGGTGAACATTATGTTTTCTAGCATTTTTAAGTTGTAAATCTTGATTTAGTTTTTATTTATTGTTGTTATAGATGTATTTAAAGACTTTGCAATTGATTTCTGTGTTGACGGATTTTAATATATATATATATATATATATATATATATATATATATATATATATATATATATATATATATATATATATATATATATATATTTCAATTTGTAAATGCATGAGCGTTACTTAAAAATTTTGAAATATTATGCCCACATGTATACAAGTGTTTGATTTCAAGCCATTGATCGATTAATGAACTATGAAATTGCATTTACGAATGTAAATTATATTTATTATTAACAATATTTTTATGAAAATGATTCAGGTTTAATTAAACATCACTTATTCAAATAACTTCAAATTTTCAAAATATTTTAATGATCCATGCGAAATATTTATGCAGTAAAGTATTTTTGATGATTAACAACATTATTTTAACAACAATGCATCTCAAATGTAATAAAAATTAATACACATTATTTAAAATGTATTCAGTTACTTTATTATCCTAGTCTATCAATATTTGACTTTATATCACAGACAAAAATTCCAGAATTATTGTAAAGCTTTTTTAGTATCCACCTTGTTATAATGTTTTCCGATAGGGCATTATTCATAGGTGTTGATTCGCGTGTTGAAAGGAAGAAAGTCATGGAAACAATTTAGCACTTAAGTGAATGCAGTAATATAAACTCAACATCTATCTTCCATTGTTCAATTTAGGTGAGAATTTACCTAAATCTTACTGGTAATTTTACTGAAAATTTTACAAGGATTAAACCTGGAATCTTATGTTATGATGAGAGTACAGTCGTTACATTAGGTCACAGGTCAAATCCCATTTTCAAATAATAAAAGCAATGCATTTCTTCTTGTTGCTACTAGATATATGTACCATCCAAAATATCCACTAGCCAATAACATGTTGACCAAACGGTTTGAAAATAGAAGTGTATTATTTCACCAATAATGAAATAATTTCTAAATAGAAGTGTATTATTTCACCAATGGTGAAATAATTTCTAGATACTTATTTAATTCTATTTGGTACGTGTGCAAAAAAAAAAAAAAAAAAACACTCTTGTATGAGAAAACTACTGGAGAGTACTGTTTCTTGACAGTTATATTGTTGAAGAGTAGATACAGCAACAATAATATTAAATGAAAAATAATAAATGTATATAATTCTACAATGGGTAAAAAATGATCCGTAAAAATTGATTCTATTATGAGTAAAGTATTATTTTTATTGGGGAATAAAAGAAATAAAAAAAAATTCAAGCAAAATATTTCAATATTAAATAAACTGGTAAATTTTTGCCATTAACTTTTGCAATTTATTTCACACGAATATATGTGATTGCATAATTTTGCTTTGTTCTAACTACAGCAATTCGTTGGTGAGCTTCATTAGTGTTTTGTGTGATTTCATTGACTTGCATTTGAAAATTACTCTAATTATCAATATTCATCACTAAGTCCTTCAGGTCCTAGAAAATTACCATTCATTATGAGCCACAAACAAAAAATTTTTACAATATCTCATACCTTTTGTATGTGGAAATGACAGTAAATATGTTATATATTTTTTCTGAAAAATTAAGAATTTTTTAAAGTTTGCGAACTGCTCTGCATGTCCAATTTTGTATCAATTTAAGTGCTCATGTATTTACTTTTTATACAATAAATTATCCCATTTATGATTTTTTTGAATAGATTTTATAAGTCATTATATCAATTCCAATTAAACAATAGATATTATAAAATAGTTAAGAATCATATTCGATTAATATACATTAAGAAAGAGAAACAAGCGTAAGTGTAAAAATTAAGAGCAGATAAAAGATATTTAACATAAAAGTATTCTATTTTTTAATAAGGTAAAATATTTTCATATAACGATAGGTAAACATTTCAAGTGTATGGGAATTGAAATTTTTAAAAATAATCAATGCACTGGCTTAAAAAGAATTTATATATTAAATTATATAACCTTATTTTATATTTGTTACTTCAAGCGATTAACTTATTTGAAAAGAAACTAATTAAAAAATCCCATGACAAAGCTAAAAAAAAAAAGACTTGCAGATTTAGGATGAAAAATAAATTTACATAAGCTAAAAATAATTTATGTTTTAATAAATATTTTTAAATAACGATAGATAAAATAATTATAAAAAAGAGATGTTTGAAATCTTGTATAATAATTTAAGTAAAATACTTAAATTTAAAAAAGATTTAATTTGACGTAAAACATGCTGGTATTTGTAACTTGTATATATAAAATTAAAAATTTTGAGATACTAGTTGCAAATATCAGCAACGTTGTATTCAGTACTTAATAGTTATTGAATAATGAGGGTCTTTTAAATTATAAGGTGTTGTACGTGGAGTGCCTAAAATATTCTTTTATTACTGTTATTATATAACTGTAAGTAATATTCAATAACAAGAATATTAAACCGACTTTTATGTATTAAAAGTTTTTGATGGTTTTTGCAAGTCCTTGTGTAAGGAACTGATTTTTATGTTGATATTTTTTTGGATCAAACTTGCTTGGAATCGAAATTTGGTGGAATGTGATATGGCTTTAATTTCAGTATTTTGCTGTATTTTTTCCTTTTTTTCCAGTTTAGAATCAAGTAATCATTATGGATCTTTTTTGCTTAACACGGTAATTTTCATTTTGCTTAATGTAGTATTATTTTGATGATTTTAACCTAAAATTTTTTCTCAATACATCAACATTTTCTCAGCAAAACTTTTCCTAAAAATTAATATCACCTCGGTTATGAAAAAATATTTTCTTTCTAGGAATATGTTATTTTGCTGATTAATATCTTAATGCAACAGAACAAAAAGATTTTAACTACTCCAGTTCATTAAATAAAGGTCTAATTCAATGGAAAATGTTTCTGCACCTTATTTGTTGTACAGTGTTCCCTGTCCAATGAAATTCTTTCTTCAGCCTTGCATTTTTAATGTGTCCTTTATTCATTATTTAATTTGTTGCAAGAACTATACTTTGCTAAATAGAAAAGAAGAAAGAGATCAGAATTTGAAAATTTCAAATTTGGAAGTTCTTTATAATAAAATTAATCTTTCTGCTACGATCACGCATATAATTGAAATTGTGCTGAAAATGCATCAAAGATTGAAATAGATATTTTAAAAATTACAGAATTAAGACATTATTTATCCACATTATTAAAAGTTTCCTGGATATTTGAAAAAATCTAATATTATTTACTGTATTGCTTTTGATAAATTTATTGGTATAATTAATTCTTTTAAAATTCAATGTTTGAAACTTAGAACACATTACAATATTAAGTTTAAGTTTAACTTAGAAATTAATTGTATATTAATCTCAAAAACTGCATTTAAACACATCAGACAATTTCCCACAAACACTTCACATGAACACTTCAACACATAATTTTTCTTAAAATTATATCAATATTGTTAAATAACATTATTATGGTAAAAAATGATTTAATTACCAATGGAATTTATATTTTTACTTTCTGAATCAAATGATTTTGATATAAAGTATACATTTTTTATTCTATGAATTAACATAAATGCGATTTTTAATTAGTTAATTAGAACTTTAATGACCAATGGAACTTATATTCTTACTTTCTGAAATCAAACGATTTTGATATAAAATAAAGAAAATTAACCCAGGAATTAGCATAAATGTTATAAATTAATTTAAATTCTAAAAAGAATTATTTTTTTAAAGTTTGGTAATTCAACTTTAAAAATGGAATGGAATTTATATTTTTACCTTCGGAATTAAACGATTTTGATATAAAGTATGAATTTTTTATTCCATGAATTAACATAAATGCGATTTTTAATTAGTTAATTAGAAATTTATTGACCAATCGAACTTATATTCTTACTTTCTGAAATCAAACGATTTTGATATAGAATAAAAAATTTTAAACCCTGAATTAACATAAATACTATAAATTAATTTAAATTTTAAAAAGAATTATTTTTTTAAAGTTTGGAAATTCAACACTTCTTACCAATATTCTATAAAATTTTAATCAAAGTAACTCAAACATATTTGTCTTAGACATAGAAAAAATTTGAAAATTCATATTTCTTTTATCTAGCAAATATTATTTATTTTATTTTCGTGAAAAAAGTAAAGACAAAAGAAAATAAAAAGCGATAGAACTTTGACTTATCTCGGAAAATTAATTCTGGAATTTGGCTAACTTTTTCTAATACTTTTAAATTGCATTCCTCTATTGAAGGCTATTAATTTGCATTAAATCCCAGAGTTTATGTTACTTTTCCCTTAAATTCTAGGGATTAAATACTGTATAAGTATAAAATCTTAGAAACTAATAACAGTCAAGAAGCATATTCGCTCCGCTCGAAAGTGCCCATAGAATTCTAGAATGACCCGAGCTGCTAATAAATCATGAAGCTGTCATCACCATAGATGAAGTTTGGATAAATTTAGAGCAATCGATATTTGGAATTGTATCAGACTTCCGTTCAGATTTTTAGGGAATATATAATGCACTAATTATCGCAATTATATCCAAGTTTCTTTATTTAAATAATATGTTTTATTTTTAAAATAAAAAAGCTAGTAATTATAGTAAAAGTTATAGAGTATTAAATTAATTAAAGCATTTATCTTAAAATAAAAATTGTATTTATAGGATATTTTTGCAAATTTTATGAAAATTTGTGGATTGATCCGTTATAAGAAATGCTATTTTGAGATGCAAATATAGCTAACATTAATGATTTCAATTAAATTCTAGAAATTCTTTTACTTATAAAAATGATTATCGTATTCTTAGTTGTAAGACCATGTTAAAAATTATTTACAAATACTTAACAGATTGTATGCAATGCCGTCAGTATTCAATAGATAACTTAGGAGGAAAAATGGAAAATTAATAGAAGCCAGAATCTTATGGAAAAAGCAATATCTTAAAATATAGATATTGTTGTATGAGAGGGCAGTGATCTTCAGAATTTCAATTGTATCTCAATGCAAACTTGTCTCGGTGTAATTAATCGAGGTCACAAATCGTGACCATAATGAGGCAACATTAGTTTCTATTAATTTCTCTCTTTTCGTGCTAAATGATCACAATCTTATTTAAATTTTCCTGCTTAAATAAGCTGAATTTTCAACATTAAACTGTAATTTCAAAACTTCTCTGCAACAAAAATAATATATAATGTATATAACAACATATGATGTCAAATGTCCATTTAAAGATCTTTAGAATTTCAAAAAGTTGCGTATATTTCATTTAGTTCACTGTTCTAAGTACAGCTACTAAGAGGAATTTTATTAGACCAAATTATAAACACTGAATGCTTTTCTTATCATCAGATTACAATAAAAATTTATATTACACAACTGATCCTTGATTTTTTTACTATCCGAACAATCTATCTTTCTTTTGTAAATCAATTAGCAGATGATTGTTTTAAGCTTGCATAACAGTGTTTGTATCAATTTTTAACTGATGATTATTTGGTTAATGATTTACCCAACATGCTTAAAAATAATTACAATATTGAAATGAATATAAAATTGTTTTATAAATGAAATAGTCATCAAATGAAGTATTACGATTGTAATGGAATACATTTTCTTTTAGCGATTTGTTTGTTTTTTATACTCAAATATTTTTTAATTCAGTTTTCAGGATGAAATGAATAATGATTGTTAGGGATTGACTTTGGAATTGCAATTAATATATTATCGATCTATCAATTTCTTTCTTAAGAAATTTGTTTGTTGACTGAAATCTTAGGGAAATAAATTTTTGTGGCTGAATAAGAAACAAAAAATTTATATAATTTGTACTGAAATATTTATATTTACTTAAACAAAAGTGATAAACATAAAACGAGAGTTTTTCAATAATTAAAAAAATGTAATTACACACACACACACACACACACACACACACACACACACACACACACACACACACACACACACACACACACACACACACACACACACACACACACACACACACACACACACACACACACACACACACACACACACACATGTATATAATGATAAATTTATCCCAGTTGTCTCACACACAAAATCATTACAAAGACAGAGAGATGAAAGGAGAAGAACCTGTCTCCTTTTACATATGCGTAATTACGTCAGCAACAAAAGTCCAAAAATTCTGCAATGTAAAAAATTAAAGCTGCAATATGGATATATATTGCAGCTTTAATTGCAATCTGCAATTAAAGCTGCAATATGGAAGTTCTTGAATCAAATCTTGTTGATGGGAAGGACCCGTCTTCATAAAGCAAAGCACCTGCAGTTAATTAACTAAGTATAATCTGATCCATATAAATGTATTCTTGCTTTGAATCATGTCATACATTTTTGCAAAAAATTCTGATTTTTTTTAACAAATATTATTGGTAAAACTATATAGTTATCACGAAGATAAAACGGTAATTTATTTTATTAAAAAATGAACTAATGGCTGGAAGATATTCTACTTTCTCATCATTGATTTCAATGCAGTCATCAATCAATTTATCAATAAATTCAATCATTCAATCAATCAATCTAATTTATGAGTTATATGTGTACTTTGAAAAAAAGAAATTGTAAAGAAAACAAGGCAAAAATGTTCTTGAAGAAATTTTGAATGGTAATATTTGTCATAAAAGTATGATAATACTATTAAATAATTATAATGTGATAACACGGATACATATTGAAATTAAATAAAAGTCAATTTTTTAAGTGTTTTTTAAATATTTGTGATAATTTTCAAAAAGTGAAGATAATTTTCTAAGAGAATCTTTTTAAAGAGGGAAATTAATAGAATCAAATATAAACATTATTTAACAGACAAAAGTTATCAAGTGATTTAATAATAAATAAAAAAATTCTTCATGAACTGTAAAATAATAAATTCTAGCTGTTAAAATATTACTCAGATAATATAATTGAGTATGTTCAAGGGAATATTTCACTTTTTTCATTTTAATCGCAGTTAAAAAAAGGGGGGGGGACATACACATAGACAAATTTCTTACAATATTTAAATATAAACCCTACTTTATTATTTCCCTTGGCAATATGGATGATTGTATTATTTTATTGAATCAAAATATTTGATTTTTGCATACATTTATAGTAAATTATAATGTTTCATGTGTTATTTGGAGCTTTTTGGTTAAGGAGTTTTTAAGTTTGTAGGGGCGATGATTGAGAGTATGCTTATTCATAAAGCAAAGCACCTGCGGATTCTTAAAAATAAGTAAATACAATAACTCGAGATTTACAGAATTTCAATATACCATTAATGTGACAAAATAATAATAAATGTAAAATATTAAAGAATTTGGCTGTTATTCTGCTAAAATTTAGAATTTTTTTCCCTAAATTTGGTGATTCATTTGGTTTTGTATTCAACAAGATGCAGTGACATTCTGGTGTTGTACATACTTAAAATGGTGAGTTCTTTATTTTTTACGAAATTCAAATGGGAAAAAGTATAAATGTTGGTTCAAATATTCATAGAACGAATTTATCCTAATTCTTCATATTGTGAATAATCAGGATTAATTCGGGATAGTGGCTGAATCACGTGAAGTGTGTCATTTGTCATTATGCGTATTTTCATTATCATATTATTTGATTTTTACTTAACTCCTGTAATATTTTATCTACTAACAATTTTATATATAATTTAAAAAATATTTCCTGATTTCAAATTGATAGGTTTACTTAATTATTTTTAACTGGAATATAAAATTACATTTTCATGTTTTGTATATACGTCATACTCTACAATAAGGAGTTTCAGATACATACTTAAGACAATTGCCAAATAATAATAATAATAAAGGTCATGAAACAAATTCATTTTCACATTCATTTTTCACAAGAGAGAGACAATGTTTTTAAGTGCGTTCAAATTCTAATTTAGATCTTTTTGAGTATATGTAAGTAATGAATTCACAATTCATAGATTCAAAGTCATTAATAAAAATCATTAATAAAAAGTTTCCCGAAATTAAAGTCATCAAAATCACTATTTGTTAGATCTTAAATTTATTAACTCGCTTAAGATTTAAATGTTTATATCTTTGGTTTGCATTGAATGTTTAGCAAGGTTACATTTTCCATAATCCCTTTGACAACCGCAGAAACGATGACGATGATGAATTGGTACAAAATGAATTTTATAAATTTTCAACAATTTGTTCATTTATAAAAGAAAGTTAAGTGAGATATTTAATCAGGGTATCAAGTTACAGGAAGAAAGAAAATTAAGGTAAGTGGATACATAAATAATAGCACGGTAGATTACTGCTAGAGTTCCCAAAACAAAACTTAAATGATAAACTATATGAGCAAGTGTTTTCTCTTGAACAACTTAATAGAATCTGCTTACTTAGTTTTGTATTCTTTTATTTATGTAGCATGATATATACTTAGAGCTCCAACGCTATTGTAGTGTGCAATGAATTTATTTAGAAACATTTTAGCTATTTTATTCACTTTTTTGAATATTTTAAAATATAATTTGAACTTATTGTTAGTTAATTTCAATGTTATTGGTGTAAACTGAAATTCTGCTTCATAGATTGATTAATTTATAGAAGTATTTGATTTAAGTGTATTGTTAATTCAAATCAAATAAATTCTATAGAAACTGATTTGAAACATTTTTAATGGGAATTGAGTACTTATTACATATTTGAAACATTTTAATGCGAATTGAGTATTTATAACTACGGAAATTTTATAATTTATTTTAAAAAGAAGGTACAGTTTCAAAAATTTGAAGCGAGATTCAGAATCTCGAAATTATTAGAAATTCTTTTAAATATTAATCGTAAGAGAATAAAATTTTGACAGCGTAACTCGTATTAAGATTTTAAATGTTATAAATAAAAATTGAATTCAACACGTGTGAACACTCCAAGCAAAACATTTTTTCATTTATTTGGCATGTAAAATATATTTCCTTACATATAGTAACAAACATATACCTATTACTAATCGACTTTGAGAAGATTAATCCCTGGATTCATTTCAATGCATACTCAAACAACACACATTTTTTTGAATATAGAAATCCTCGATGCAAAACAAAAATATTGATGGCTAAATAAATTATATTAATGAGAGAAAGAAAAAGACAAGCAAAAATTAATTGGTTGTACAATGTTGAATATAATTTAAAATATTAGAGTAAAAATAAATGAATTATCGCCTACCAACATTTGCCTCATTAATCTGAGTGAAATATGCTGAGAAATGATGATTATCACTGGAAAATATCTCGAACAATACCATATTTTTCAAAGATTAATATCAAAATTAGATGTTGCATACAATATATATATATATATATATATATATATATATATATATATATATATATATATATATATATATATATATATATATATATATATATATATATATATATATATGTCGAGAATACAGAAACAAGATTAATCTTATAAATTGAAAGCAGATGAAAGCAGATTGATCAACTAAAAGGTTGTTCTAAAGTAAGAACAAAAAAAAACTTAATATGAAATATTTCAACTTGATATGAAATTTTTGAACCTGGTGTAAAATCTTTTAACTCATCTTTTTAGTGCGTATGAAACATTTAAGTATATTCTACAAATTTACGTGAAAATATACATTTAATTGATGTGTTGATTTCTATAACAGGTTGACTTTAATTATAAGATTTCTACTTTGATTAACTTTTTATTAATGATTTGGAAGCAATTACAATCTTTAGGTACCACAGTAAAAAATTTTACTAAGCCAATATTTTTATGAAGAGATTTGGAAATTTTTTTATTTATATTAATTAATAGATAATATTCACTGTCTTTCTAATTAACATAGTTTGAGGACCTTTTTTTCCAAGGATTTTCATATACCCCTCAAATGAAGCAAGTTCTTCGTATATACAAGCGTTGTTTTCCAAATATGAAGTTGACAATTTTTGTAAATGACAAATGAATCCATAATGTTTTTCCTAGCATAGTTTCTCAAAAAACATCTTAGCACTTCTTTATTCTTTCTTAAATTTTAAAGACTGAACAACTGGCAATATAGGATAATGATCCCAAATAAGGAAACATTAATTTTAAAGCTAGAGTCATACATCAATCACACATAATATTATACAAATTTTAAGATATGCCCCAATACTGGAGCCAATTTAGCAAATTTTAAAAAAAATTGAAAGCCTCAAGTTATCCAAAAATTGTGAAAAGCAAGTAAACGAAAATTTTTGTTCACAAGTGTAACAATTTGGTTACATATAAAAGATATCAATTGTAAGTGTTACAAGATATTCACTAATCACGAGGTTTCCTTTAATAGTGATAAATGATAATCACTTTTTTGCCCAGATACTCTTAGATTATTCATAAAAATTTGGGGAATATTGTTCCGGTCATAAAAAAGAGCAATCCCAATGTCCTGTTCAGTAAAATGAGGCTTTAGTTTAGTACTAATGCATCATCTTAGTGTATTCTAAGCAATCTTGTCTGGATTTAGCTAAAAATGGTGTACTGTTTAAGCTTCAAATGTATTGTTTAAGTTTCAAACATTTTCCAGAGAACACGTTTAGAGCTCAAACATAATAATTTCAACAAAGGAAAGAAATCACCAGTGATTGCAACGAAAGGTGTGAACGTAAATATTCATTATTTACCCATTTTCAAAATACATACGTGTTGTCTACCGGTGTTGATTTCAACCCATAATATAAACTCATCTCATGAATGGTAAAATCTTAACCAAGTTTATTCATCTGATGGGCAAAGAACTCTTACAAATTCCGTGCTAAGCATTTTCGCGTATTATCTTGTTGGAATATGGCTTATGGCAAGCACTGAATGTATGGGAGGACCAAATGCTCCAAGGACTCATTGAGTTAGGCTTAACTGTTTAATATACCAGTAATACACACTAGAAGGGCGAGGGATTGAAAGAGTGAACCATCTCAAACTATATTACCTTGATGTAGGATTAGTGTGGTTATGCATGACGCAACAGTTCAGCAGCCTCTCACCATTGTGCCATCAAATTCGAATCCGACCATCTTAGTATTGTTGACTGAAGTGGAATTCGTCAGCAATGTTTTTCCATTGTTTTATCCATGTCCTCATTTATCGCACCAATGACGGTGGTTTTGAATCAAGGGTAAGCGAAACAATATACCTCTGGTGGACATTCCATTCAGCTGCAAACGATGTTGAATGGTAGGATCGAATACCGAATGATACGTAACAGACTCAATTCATTTCTCAATGATCGGTCCCGTCGATTCAGCTTTCCCTCCTGCATCTTGCGATTACAGATCTACATCACAGTTACTTAGTTTCACCCTACACGATTACGGATTTCTTTGAAAGATAAGCGCAATCCTTATATGAAACTCTTCTTCCGCTGTTGAACTCAGAAACTTGTTAAAAATACTCGATGTCTTCAACCAGACATAGTTAAGTATAAATAACAAAGTACAGTTAAGGCAGAAAATAACAAAAAATAATAAAAACATTAAGGAAGAAACAATTGCCGTACTTTATATTGTAAATACTTTTCCCCTTTATATAGCGTTGTTGGCGTAGTTAATCCATCATGCTTCTCTGTTCCTATCTATGTGTTGGGATCTCTCAGTTAGATAGAAGCAACTGGCTGGGAATCTTCATACTTTAGAGTCACGGACCAGCAGAAAACTCCCCATACTTAGCCGACCTCCCCCAAAGGTATCATTTCGCATGGAAGATATTGCGACCGTGATATATTAATTGCCTCAGCTGCCATTAGAGAACATGATAATTCTTTATTTGGTTTGATAGTTGAACTCACACACTATTTTCCGATAATGAGAACGAAATCCATAACCACCCAGGCTACTGTGGCCCTACTATAATACCCCCATGATTATGATATATATATATATATATATATATATATATATATATATATATATATATATATATATATATATATATATATATATATATATATATATATATATGTATATATATATATATATATATATATATATATATATATGTATATATATATATATCAATGTGTGTGTTAATATGAATGAATGAATGAATGTATATGACTAACTGATATATTCGAATCAAAAGAAATGCAATTTTTTCCAACAGAAATTTCTACAGCAAAAGAAATTTTACGCAAGTGACATATCAGTTGATATTATGCTTAGGATACCAAAAACTGCATTTTTGAAATCCCATTCTTTGTGGGATTAAAGGAAATCAGTGATCTGCAAATACCCTTTCATATGCAATTTATAGAATTTAAAGTTAAAAAGTGTTATGTCAAATATTTACATTAGCTTCTTTATTCATTTTTGATGCAGAAAATAAATATTTATCAATTTTATAAGACAATAGCTGCAGTAACATCATTGTTTCACTCTTGAAATGAAACAATAATCAAAAGTAAAATAAAATGTAAATTTTATACTGAGCAGTTTTATCTTAATTTTGTTTTCGTTTCTTAAAGAAAGATAAATTCATCAATCCAGTCACAAGAAATCAATCATAGTAAAAGGTCAAATATTTACTGAAAAATTCTCCTTAGTGTCATTCTATCAACCACACACTTACTGTTCAATAGTATTATGTATGACTACATAGTCTTTGTCCTATGAAATTCACCTATGTATGACTTGTCTGGTGATTAATTCTATATGCAGTTTTAGTTAAAAATTTAATTTCTTACATTACGAAATATGATATTTATTTATAAGAGTTTTCTTTTGCGATGTCTTTCCAAACAATTTGCAAATCGGATTATTCTCTGCATACTGAATAGATATATTAAATTGATTATATTAAAAATGTTAAAATTTTTAATACATTTTAATTTTGAAAAAAAACTTATGCTCACATATATGCTTATATATATGCAACTGACATTAATGAAATTGTGGTTTTTAGCTATCAAATTATCTTCAAATTGTAAAGAAACAAAATATTCGAATAATAAATGAATATGAAGAATATGAATTCAATCTGAACTGTCCCTACTTTTGAATTGCAGTGTTTATTACTAGTGGGATCTTGTTGTCCTAATTATTCAAAATCTTGCTAAAAAACTTTTGGATAATTATTTGTTACGGTTAATATCTCATTCTTTAAAAGATTGAATTGTTATGTTGAGAAACCTCACTTTCTCTTGATCGAAAAAATCCGAGAAATGTTTTGAAATTAGTCCCAACATTAAATTAATAGGGAAGATTATTTAGAGTAATTCGTTAAGCATTTATGAAAGTTGAATTAACACAAACTAAAATTATTTCAAAAGAAAACATTTCTTACAAGTACCGTTTCAATGCTTGAAAGTTATGTGTCTCTTTTTTAAGTTTGTTATTATAATTTTACTTTCCTCAGAGCATTTAAAAAAAGTGTAGTAGAATATTTTATTGATTACTGAATTGAAACTGAACTGAATCTCTTGAGATAAAATAGATCGGTTCATCAAACATTGAATCTAGCGTGAAAGCAGGAATTACAGTTGCTTGGTAGAGGGGAAAAATATCAATGAAATTTATGTAATCTATACACGCTAATCAATGAAGAAAGATTTTCAAGCAGAAGGTTAGAATCGATGAAAGGTGAGTCTTTGAGAAGAATAAAAACGGAATGGGGAAAATGGATTAAAAGATGGAAAGGATGAAAAAGATGCTTCAACAACGAAAGCAGTAAAAATAAAATATGAGAATACTATTCCTATTTCGGAAATGTTTCCGAACGAGATCGATTGCTGATTTGATTTCGAAAGCAATTTGATTTCTGTAAGTTTGCCTGGGATAAAAAAAGGAACAAGAAAGTCGAGAATACAAAACTTTATAAAAGAATACGAAAACTCAAAATATAGCGTGTTATACTGAATTTTAATCGAATATCCAATGATTTATGAAAGATTTTTGAAGTAAATTCATTTAGTATGTTCAGATTTTCTATTGTATTTCATTTTGCTAAATTAATCTTAAATAGTTCTAATGTATGTGCATTTGAGTTGTACATGTTTAAACAGTCATACATAAATATTTTTTAATCTTCGTATGAATTAATGGGCATAAACATTACAAGTTGAATTTAAATACCATAATAAGACATTTGTTCTGTTAGAATTAATTCAGTTTATGAGCTTTTATTCTTCTGATTTCATTGCTTAATACTTAGTTAATATACCTTACTTTATATTTGCAGGAGTTCCCCAAACTTTGTCTGCCACCCCCAGACGTATCATTTCACATGGAAGACATTGCTATCATGACGTGATTTACATACACCAGCCGCCATTAGGGAACACAACGGAGCATTAATTGCGTCTATATTTGAACTCACTACATTCTGATAACAAAGCCCTAAGCATCCAGCCTATCACGGCCTATTTGCATGTACATAATTAGAGTAATTTTTAGAGAAGCTTTGATCACGAGTGTAAATTTTTAAGATCAGTAATAAATTAATTAGAAATAACCACGCTAACCCTGCATACCATATTACAAATAAAAAAGCATTAAAAACTGAAAATGATATGCAATTAAAACAATGTACGGAATGGAATAAAATTTATAACATGATGTTTGATAAGCACAGTAAAATGTCTGCAAGCAGTTATATAAGAATATATGCATGTAAATGGAATAACATATGCACTAAAATTGTAGAAACTAACGCCTTTTCAACACACAGCTTAGAAAAAGTTCATTGGAAATAGAGCTTATTCCTTCTAATGGCCGGTCGCAAGGAATATTTCACCTTTTGGAACTACATTGATGATCTTTTGCATAGTGGAACACGCAAGGGGTGTGCCATCGTCGCTCCGAAAGTGGGTGGGTCTACGCAATTTAAAAGCATAGATTAAGCAGAAGACCCTCAGTCACATGTCTTGCCATCCCCAGAGGTATCATTTCATGTGGACCTATTTCCCGCGTCTTAGACTCGAGTAGTGAACGCGATGGCCCATCGCTTTTGGTTTTATATTGAACTCACTCTATTACGGTAAGGGGTACTTTTCACAACTAGGTCACAGCGATCTTGATCTTAAGCAAATCTTTAACCCTGATATATTTACTTCTCTATTTCCACTTTTCAATTATTATACTACTTTCATCCTTGCCATACATTTAATAACTTCCATAAAAGGGAACGTTATTGACTTTGTAAGTAAGGATATTTGATTATTTCAAAATATTTTACATTATGGAGAATTCCTTTTAATTCAACTGTTTACAGAAAGTAATAGAGATACAGCTATATATATATATATATATATATATATATATATATATATATATATGTATATATACATACATAATAAGATTTTGAAAAGTTAATTTCAAGTATAGGTTGCTAATAATTTAGATTGCATCCAAATAGGTTATCCAAGGTTCTTCATTTAAAATAATAATTGTAGTAAAATTTCTCAAAAATACATTTTATATTTTCCAACAAAAATATTTATCGTTAAGTATTTAACAGGAAAATGAAATGAGTTGCATTACTTTGGACAAGAACTTTAATATTATTAGGACTAGATGTTTGAATATTTTGTGTTACTTTAGTAAATCAAATGGAACAAACAATAGTAGACATTTGTTGCGTTTATTTACTATGATGATAATTGTGACTTTTGACATGTTTATATAGACTGGAACAAGAATATGGGTATATATATATATATATATATATATATATATATATATATATATATATATATATATATATATATATATATATATATATATGTATATATATACATATGTGTGTGTGTGTGTGTGTATGTATGTATAGAGAGAGAGAGAGAGTTATTTTCATTGTGTATCTAGAATGTTTAATGTTTCTATTTCAATTATATTTTTCAACCTGAGAGTTTGAGACTAGTAAAATATCTTTTATCAAAGAATTATTTGATTACAATTCAAAATTTTGTAGCAATTTGTTTCAAAGATACTGGAATTGCCTTGGAATAAAGGATTTTACAATCTCTGCTATTTGCAGAAATTATAAATTTTGAATTTTTTACCATTTATTTAACTTGGAATATTTTAAAAAGAAGATAATGAAGAAAACACCTGATATATAGATATTTGAATGCTTAGGTGATATGCCTGAATGTTTAAACTTTCATTGAGAGTTTAGAAAACAAATATCGAAATCAGGATATACATAGACCTGGAAGAATAACAATTATCGGAATTAGAAGAGAATTTTAAGTATATAGACGAAAAATAAGTATAGAAATCAGAAGAGAAATTTAGATGAAGGAGATTAAGTACAGAAATCAGAAGAAAAATTTAGATGTAGACAAAAACAAGTATAGAAATAAGGAGAGAAATTCAGATAGGGAAGAAAAATAAGTACAAAAATCAGAAGAGAAATTTAGATGTGGAAGGAAAACGAGTACAGAAATCAGAGGAGAAATTTAGATGTAGACAAAAAACAAGTATAGAAATCAGAAGAGAAGTTTAGATGTGGAAGGAAAACAAGTACAGAAATCAGAAGAGAAATTTAGATGTGGAAGGAAAAACAAATTAAAAATCAGATGAAAGTCGGTTGTGATAAAGAATTGTACCGCAAATCAATATCATTTTTATTGTCATAGAATATGATTAAAATGCAATATAAAATGAAGAAAAATTCATATTAATATAATTATCTGTATCACATCATATTAAATAACACTTTACATATATATATGTATATATATATATATATATATATATATATATATATATATATATATATATATATATATATATATATATATATATATATATATATATATATATATATATATATATATATATATATATATATATATATATATATATATATATATATATATATATTAATAATACTTGTATTCTTCTTTTCGAAGTCTCATACTGTATGTTTATGTTTCCAACGGAGGAAGGAATTCGCTCATTATATGAATGCTATTATTGTTACATTAAATGAGGGAAACAATTTTCTAATGAGAGAATTTCATTAAATAAATCATAAAAATTTTGAGATTTATTGGTAAAAAAGATTTGAAATAGATTAACTGCACTATTAAACTAATCATGTATGAATTTATTTCTATTATTTTAAACACACATTTTTTTATACATTAGAGTTTTAATTCATTACATACTACTACTCATTGAGCATTAATGTTTGATTGAAATTTTAAGATTTTAAGCATTTATAATTGTTAATCACAATGTTTAAAAAATAAAAATTTCTACTTTACTACTAAATTTAATTTAAATATCCTACAATATTTAAAAAAACAGATTTTTGTTAGCAAATATAAGTGGATAAAATTTTACACTTCCTTGTTTTTGACATGAAATGTTAGAGGTCAACAATTTTCTAATTAAATTAAATTAATTAGAATAATTAATTATTCTAATTAATAAATTTCTAATTTAATTGGAGTTTCGACTGTAAGACAGATCACATTATCTAACAATGTCTTTAAAGATGCCTTAAGCCATAGCATAGTGCGTCACTACGTTGTTATTTTAACTAATGATTTGTTCTGACTATTATATGTATTGAGTTATTTTAGTTAATGGAAATATATATTGGATACGCTCACGTAATTTCAGAAATAAATCTTTTAGTAATTAGTTAATATCATTAATACTTTAGAAAATAATCGATACATTTATAAGGTAATTTTTAGCTTTCTTAACAAATTATATTTTTCAAATATCTCCAGTAATAATACCTGTTACAAGTAAGCTTGCTAGTCACATGAAATGTGTTAGTTATTAATAAAATATAATGAAACATTGTAGGTTATCACATTCCATAACAAAAGTAATGGAATGTGGTAATTTCTCCTGTTTTATAATCATAAAAATTTCAACAACGTATATTCATAATAAATATCTATGACCATTTATATGACAGAATATCGCAACAGAATAAAAAAACATTATTTTAAAATTGTAATTTAAATTTAAAATAATTATTTAATTATTTAAAGTAATATGGCATACGGATATTTTTAATAATCTAAATCAACCAAAATAAATATTTTGCGTAAATTGATTTAATGTATTTCTTTATCATAACATTAAGTATAAAATTTTCAATATGGAATGTCTTAGCACTTTGGAATATTTTTCAGTTTGATAGAGAAAACATTGGTTAAAAATTAAATTCAGTTGTGTACAACATAGAAATTGATAGTTTTCTGATAATTTGGAAGACTTACATAATTAAATTAATGATTTTTCCCACTGCTTATAAATTTGATACTCAATAACATAAATTAAAGATTTCAAATGTTATACATTTAAAAAAGTTACAGTTTTTTTTCGAATTCGAATATAGAGTAAGAAAATTTGTTGATTAAGGAAAAAAAATTTATTACCAGAGCATATGCTCATGGAATTTGATGCCAGTAGTAAATGTATAATTAATATGGGGAGATGAATCTTTCAGTTTCCCTAAGCCGCTAACGCTTTCGAAGATAGAACTGTCACCTATATGCGTTGCATGATCGTAAACCTTTAGCAATCACCTCTGTCATTCAAGCTCTGTTCGGCCGGTTTATAGTACATTCGAGGGCTGGAATTGAATCTTTACGAAATAAATTCTGTCTCCTCTGTTCTTCAAATCATCAGATAATTTTGTGTTCTTTTTTAGTAGCAATGCTAGTGGACAGTAGTGTATAATACGTGAATGATTTTCACTATGTCACGATCAATGATTTTAAGTATTATTTTATAATTCAACTTGATAATTTGCAATTGAAAAATTTTAACAGATTCCAGAGATAGTAATGGAGAAAAATTTCATTTATATCATATTACATATTGACTGTTTATTCTTTTGTTCATTACTTAATTCTGCACTTCATTTTCGTAAAGCTTTTAAAGACCAGAAAACTTTAGAATATTTTATTGCTTTTCTTTCAGGGAATAGAAGATAATTACCTTATTAAGACAAGTACTTATCTACAGCTGTTGCATAATAAATGCATACAAGCGGACAAGTTTATGTGAAAATGATCATCAGTGATGATTCCTCTTTATACATTAACTTAAAAAGCAATTACTAAAGCACTTAAATCAATAAAATGTAATAAATAAAATAAATGTCATCTTTACTAAAGCAAATTTTAAACTCTTGTATTTAGTTTTTAAGAAGATGAAGTTATTAGTTTGGATGAAATTGTTTTTAAATAAGAAAGTATTAATTAATAAATACGTTTCTTCAGCCTTATAATGATTTTCCAGTTGTAATTGATTATGTATGTAGAATTTTTATAAGTTTATTTGTATGCATATTTTAAAATTAGAATATTCTATGTGATTTATAATTTTATTGATGATGATTTTTGATAAAATACTGTTACTTATAAAGATTTTGAAAAGTATATAATTATATCTTTAAGCATAGATATTTAAAATTTATTTCAGGTAAAATATTAGGAAGAAATGTATTTTATGATTATATATTAGATATCTTGTTTTTAGATGATGACTGACTAAAATGATTATTGGGAAGTTATTTACTGTATGTGTAATATTGTTAAATAAGTATTACAAACATCCAGCATTTCTTAAAAAATACACATCGTACAAATACACAGTATGTTGGTCTACATATAGTCCACAATAGTCAGTTCTCTTGAAACTGTCTAACAATTAATCGTTAAAATTCTCTCATTTGATTCTTCACTTTATCTAATCTTTGCGCTAAATTAAAATCTTGTCTAGAAACCTTGATGGCGTAATGTTTAGAAATAATGGAATTTGAAATGTGCTTTCAGTCAATTTTGAAGAATAAACCGAATTCTATAACGTATCTAGACTTTAGGGGTAACTTTTCTTGAGTTTCATGGACATGCTTGTTGTTTTTTTGGACAAATTTTTCAACATGGACAAATTTTTCTGCTGTATAATTATTGTCAAAAAACATGCATCACTACTTGTTTTGCCCTGTAAATGTTAGTTCAAGGTGAATTTGTTCTAGTAATCAAAGAAGAAAAACTTTTTTCTATTAGAGAATTATAACTGATACCAGCTAATAATCAGATTCTTTAGTTTATTTCATCAGCTTATAGGGTTGATATCAATAATTATCTTTTACTTACACTTACTATGAGTTCTATAAGATTCAAAAGAAAAACATTAATTCCTATGACTATTTCTCTTGCCTTTTTATTTAATAATGTAAGTATAGTTGTATTACTTCTAAAACAATTCCTTTCATTTTATTGCAATAAATAAATATTTATTTAATTAATTAAATGTTTATATTAAAATGATTTAAACAATTGTTAGTATACGATTGTTGACAATTTTGATAAATTGCAAATCTATATTTGGTAGCGAATAATCTATATTTGATAGATTGCTATTTAATTATGAAAATCCCAAAATGAAAACAAAAATGATTTTGGATTTACGAAAGTTATAATACAGTAACTTATTTTAAAAGTATATATGAATATTTTTCTGCTGTATAATTATTGTGAATTTATTTTGAAGTACAATTGTTTGGTGTTTTTGATGTATAATAGAGAATTTTGAGGTATAATAGTATAATAGAGAATTTAATGAGTAAAAAAATCAAAAGATTAAAATAGACAAGTATAAATGGAAAAAATAATACGATTTCTTCTTAACTTTTTGATAGCTGTTTGTTTGAAGAAAAAAAATTCTGACGTGGAAGTACTCAAAATATTGATATTTCAGATAGTCTAATTAAAACTATCTGACTAGTTGGTAGATGTTTTTTGATGAATTATTTTAAATAAATATATACAATCTAATATACGCTGTTTAAAATATGTATGGAATCCTCTGTGACGATCTATCACCTCAATGTTTTGCATTATATATCCACTGCATGTTTTGCAAATGTTTAGATTGTGATATTTAGGATTGCAATAGGAATAAATGGTTTCATTATCTTTATTTCGTTATTGAGAAACACAAATGAATTAAAATAAAATTAATACAGAAAATAACTATTCTTCTTGTGTAATATAAATGAAAAATGCTCCAACAAAAGTTTATTAGTAAAAGGAAGCATTTTTGTATTCCCATAACAGGGTCATTCTACATAAAATTTGTTTTTGAAATCGGAAAATTTTTCTGTGCGGAAAAAAAATAAAACTAAATAATCAAAATAAAATCTGGAGTGGAAAAAAGTTTTTGCCAGGTGATTTGCAACAGAAGAAGATTTGTCAAAAAATTGTCAGGAAGACCTATTCAGTTGAAACTGGATCAAGAAATCAAACCGGGAATTTGCATCTTATAAATAGTTTAAGAGCTAGTTTGAACTGATTTGGTTGCAAGCCATCTATGGAAGAACATTATTAAAATATAGTGATCTTCACTGGATATTTCAGAAATAGGGAAAGTAACTTATAAGAAAAAACACGATAATTTATCAGTGACATTGATATTTGCCCTACTTTAAAACGTTAAAAAGATTGATATTAGTACTACTTCAGAATGTCAAAAAATTAATATTTGTACTATCTTAAAAAGTGAAGAAAATTGTTAGAGGATAATCATACAAGAAATGAGAAGGTACACGAGTAACATAGCGTAATAAATTAAATAAGATGAACAAAGTGTAATAGTACTTTTAACTCTTTGTAAGGGGGGAAAGATGTATCAGCACCAGTTTGGTTACATATAAATAAACAAAACGTATTTTTTAGGAATAAATTATCAAGATGTTTAATATAAATAGCGATTTCTTTCAATAATTGAGGGTACAGCATGCTTATTCTTAATGGATGTGATAAATTTATCTATAAAGATTTGCAAAATATTTATCAATAATTTTATCACATCAGTTTTTGAAAAACGAAAATATCCAACATCGTGAAGTTGAGCTTTGTTTCGTGGCAATGTATTGTTCTAGTGTGTTTCTAAACATATTTTACCAAATTTTAGTTAGAGGAGTATACTAGCTGTTCTATACACTATATTTTGCTCTTTTACTACACATTTAGTTCTTTATTGGAGAAGTTGTATGGGGTCTGTCTTTATGTATTAAAAAGGAATTCAGCAAAAGTAATTTTAAACAAATGTGCCGAATAAGTATACCATAATGTCTCTTATCTCAGCGGCATAACATTGGAATGTTAAATTACAATTCCAAAATATATACATCCTGGAATTGATGTATGATCTATGTTCCTGCAACTACCCCAGTTGATAGGACAAAAAATATTGTCAGTAATGCGATATTTTTTAAATTAAAGTTATTTCGAATGCGATTCTAAGATTATTGTATATCTGAGTCTAGGTAGGTTAAAAAAAGGAATCTTGGATTATTACATGATGTAAAAAGTTAAAAAATAATGTTTTTGATTATTATAAATAAATACATTCTCACTATTTTAAATAGAAATTCAAAAATCTTCAAGCAGAAATTCAAGTAATTTATATTTGAATGCATCTGTACTAAGCAAAACATTGTAATTTTTAAAATGAAATCTGTATAAAATAGAGCAGTTTTACAAATGATATATTTTTAAACATTTCCCAAAAAATTCATTTTATTGTAACTATTCAACAAAATATGTTATTTTGAAAATATATTAAATAAATTAATTAATTTGGTATGTATAAGTGATATTAAATTGTGTCATTTGTGGAAAACTGCAAATTACTATACGTTTTATTTAAATCTGTTAAGCCCTTTAATGATTTACGATATGATAATTAATTTACAAGTAATTTCAAACAAATGTGCATTAAAAGAACTACTTTGTTGATTTTTAAAATCAAATATATGTAGTTTAATATGAGTTTTTAACATAATATTAATTAATAATTTATCTTTTGATATCATACAAAAACAAGATATTTTAATTTTGATTTTAAATATATAAGATAATTATAGAAGTAAATGTTTAAATTTTATCTTAGCTTAGCTACCTCCACGAAACAAATATTTCGATAATGCACTGTTTAAATATATTTCCATTTCTCAATATTTTGAGGAAAAATCCATTATATTACAAGAATAACAATAAATTATTTAATACGGTTTTAATACAAAATATTTTATTTAATGCTTACAGGTGCTAACAAAGTTTTTCAAACAAAATAAATCATTTTAATTTTATTAACAAAATTACCTAAAGTACATCGGTCTACCACACTCTAATTGCACTAATTGTATTAACATGAAAGAATTTAATTTAATTCGAGAATGAGTTTTGTTATTTTCTTTGGTTACTGGATTAACTCTTAACACTTTTGTTCACACCTTTGTTATCGAGGGACAAATTTATTTTTTCACTTGTATTTAGCGATTATATTTGGATAAAATATCAGGAGACATTTTACGTGAGCTTATTTTGATATTTAATGTACAGATTACTTTTATTGTTATGAGTGTAATGAAAATAAATATAGTTTGTGTGAAAAATCTTTTTCAGTTAAAGATTGTTATGAATGACATTAATTTTTCAATACAGTTTACATACGGGTTTAGTCATTCCTTAATATATTTTCCTATACATATATGTATATAGGAAAATGTATTATCCCCTGATGAAGCTGGCCATGTTGGTACTTCACTCCATTTTCGTTCCATTTTACTTATTTTGTTTTCTTTGAAATTTTAAACTATATATTGAACATTTTTCATCTGTTTTCTTTATTCCATATTTTCAATGTATTATTCACCATATAGTATTTGATTATTATTCTCAATTTTGCTTTTGACTAATTTTATAAATAAATTATTATTCTCCATCTAATATTTGATAATTAATTTTATAAAATTGTACTTATATATATATATATATATATATATATATATATATATATATATATATATATATATATATATATATATATATATATATATATATATATATATATATATATATATATATATATATATATATATATATTCCTTTGAAACAAAAATATATTGATATGACTTACTATATATTTTTGTTTATTATGCAACTATATATGCAAGTCTTAATGGAATAGATTAATTTTATCAAATTCAGATTATCAATTTAGATTATCTGAATTGAAAAAGGTCAGATTTAAACAAAGTTTTTTAAGACTTGCCAACATTACCAATGCAGCGTGTTTATATATATTAATATTACAGACTTCGATACCTTCATTTGTGATGAAAAAAATGAATGATTTAAAATAATCAACTGAATTATTTAAACATGAATAATAATAACGAATGAACAAAAAACATAGCTGATAAATTCAGCATTGATGCTCTTTTTTGGATTTTCTTGGAGGAGTATCACTTCAAAGGAATATGATGTTGTGTGATGCCCTGGAAAGAAGTTATTAACTAATGGATTGTCAAAAAAGGATAATTTATAAATTTTTAAACATTATGAAGTATTTTGAATATTATACAGTTAATGATAATTCTCCATGCTTAAATATATTGTGATTATAGAAACTTAAACACAAATAATAATAATTATAAAGGTGTTTACTGTAAAATACTTATAATATGGTAAGAGAGAGTGAGTGAGTGAGAGAGAGAGAGAGAGAGAGAGAGAGAGACAGCATTAAAATTATGGTTCGGAGAAACATGGAAGAAGACTGTATATGCACAATATTCTATGAATTTTGAAAATGAGTGAACACGATTAAACTGTTACACAATTGCCATGAATTTGTTTTCCGACAAAAATCATTTATTTGATGAAATTGCACATAATTATCATTAGTTTGTTTCCTTAAGTTGGAATAACAAACTAACTCCAATTTTGCTGAGCTACATTGTTTGCATTTATTATTAGCATATATTCGAATAAGAATAAAATAAGTGCGTTCATTATGAAAATGTATAGAGCTGTTTCCAGAGCAAAACTACTAGGATTTTTCATCTTTTGGTATTACAAGATTGAGCTTTGATGATGTGCTAAATTGTGGAACACTCACTGAGCGTGCCATAATAGCTCGGAAAATGTATGGTCCTAGTTATTTTAAAAGCAAAATTAAGCAGAAGACCACCAGAATTGGCCTACCATTCTCAGAAGTACCATTTCACTGGAGGTCCTTGTGACCAGGGCACATTTTACAAGTCCCAGGAACCAATGGGGAACAATATGGATCTTTGTTGGGGTTGAGATTCAAATTCATTATCTCACGATGCCGTAACCAACATGGCTACAGGGACTTTAAATGATATAGAACTTGAAAATTCTGCAATTCAAATATACAAAAATAGGAATATAAATTGTTCTTACACTTATTTTAATTATAGTGACTCAATATAAGTAGCTGCTGTTTAAGCTTCTACTTCACTGTTTATCGACAATTACACGCAAATTTCATTTGTTCAATACATAACATTTTCAAATATATACATATCCAATAATATATATTTCCTGGTATATAATAGCGCAATAATATAAATTTCTTGGGATTTAGAAATAGTTTGCTTCTTAACAAAAACTGTAAACAAAAGCATTTCAGTCATCTAAGAACTGTTTTGTTCGAGGCTTATCTGTGTTTCCCACTGCTCCAAGTGCTACCTACCAAACTAAGCTTATAATTACTTTTAGAACAATTAAACATTCCTTTTATTGAACAAAAACCCTTTTTAAAATGATGATGTGTTATTCTAAATTCTACATTTATTCTTTCTTTATTTTCAAATATTCAAAATTTTTCTTGCCTTATAATAGTTAAACATTATTTTATCAAATTATTGTAATGCTTGCTCTATAAGCACTACAACTATGCATTGTCCAGCTAAGAGGATATGCTTGAGAAACAACATAAATCTCTATTGAGAGAAAATCATTCGATTTCTTCATTTAATCAACGATTCAGCTTCACGGGGGGGGTTTCACATAATACAATTGACCTCATTATATATTTCAAAAAATAATTATAAGCGATATGACAACTATAAATTAAATTCAAATGTATGGAAATTTCAGAGACTGTTAAAATAAAAAAAATTATTCCTCTTAAAGGTTTGTTGAATTTCTAAAGCAATATTTTTTTCTACAGACAGTATTTTACTTTAATTGCAATCATATAAGGGATAATTTTTCATGAATAAATATGTAACCAAAGCTATTGTTATGATATATAGGTTGTCCTTTCAAACACTCTAGCTAAGCACCACTTCCAATTCATTTGGATATTCACTTCGTCAAAGAAAAATAACCTTTCCCCGGAAATTGAGTTTAACCGAAGAAAAGAGGCCCAAGCTTTTGCGGAAAGCAAGGAATCGATTACTTCCACACAAAGTTTAAAGTAATGCACTTATACTTTCTTCATTAATGTATTCTTGTAATATGAGATGACATTCAAAACCTATTACACTATAAGAAAAGCAGTATTGAATTAAAGTGATTTATAGAGTCACTCACATTCGAAAATAAAATCTATTTGCAATCATAATTTGGTACTAAATTTAAAATTAAATTGCAGAAGATGGTTTAATTTTCAAGTCTTTAAAAATGCTATTAAATTACTCACTCAAAAATACACATTTTATTAAAAAATATATAAATAAGCATTTCTTGTTGTGTAAAAATAACACAAACGAATAACTATTTAAATATTATGTAACATAACTGTAGAGGGCGCTCCGTGGCTGAGTGGTCTAATGCATCACCGCTAATCGCTTGAGAGCGTAGGAGTGTGGGTTCGATTCCCACCATGGCCCTGGGTGTTTTCTTCGTTATTCTTCTGTGGTTGTACATCTGTCATTGTGCTATTTGTCCTATTATCGACGAAGACTTACAAGCGGATCTCAAGAATCAAGCATACAAGTCTGAATATATGTAATGTAATAAAATAAAATAAAATACATAACTGTAGACTAAAAGCTCTGATTCCTGTTCCCATCAGCAAAGAATTAAAAAAATATACAAATTCATTAAATACAAAAGTGAATTTTTGTCACATGAAGATTGCTATTACTATAAACAACGAACTTCATGTGACAAAATTATACGAATGTTATTGGCTTATCGCTTCAAGGTAGTGTGTTTTATGGGAGTAGTTTCTGGTAATCTCCTGTAGTACATATTACCATACTGTTTAAGATCGTTCTATTCGTGTCACTAAAAAACAATAAAAGATGTTTCATTTCATAAAGATAATTAAAATTCACTGAACGAACAAAACTATTTATTATTTATTAAAGTCACGCTGAAAATTTAAGAATTCTCTTAAGAAATGATTTATTATAAATATTTCATTTTTTTTTTGAAAATCAAAAAAATAGAAATAAGATAGTATCTTTTTAATCCAAAATTTTCCTACTTTACAAATAATATACTAACATATTTTCTTATTTTGCACAGTTTTCTGCTGTGAGTTTTACACCTCTTATTTATCTTTGTCGGAAGAATGATAAATGGTAATTTTATTCACAGTAGACAGGATCTTATTCCAGTTTCTTTGGAAAATGTCTCATGCAGTTTTTCATTTTGAAGTAAATTAGCACAAGAGAAAAAGTTAATTAAATATAGCAGAAATTTAAATGTCAGTGAAGTAAAATAGAAATTCAAACTTAATTATTACATTTTTTGGGTTTTTTAACGTTAAATGATACAGTTTAAAAGCGATAAAGTAAAGTTAGTAAAAAAAGTAATATTTTTAAAAAATGTATAATACACCTTCAAAATATTTTTTCATCACTATTTCTGATAAATAGCAATTTAAACATTTCATTTTTATTATACTTTATGCGTGTGTTTTAAAAGGAATTTTACTTATAAATATTTGAGTGATATACATACATCGTTCAAATAAAATATATGTTTATATACACATAAAATTTCACCTTAGCTCAAATTTTTCCCGTGCGTATTTTTGATGATCGAAAAAAAGGAAAAACTTGCATGGAACCATTCGAATTAAAGACAATTTATCACAAAATTATTATTCAAGGCGAATTATAATGAAAACTTGATAGCTTATAATTTGCTTTTGACGTTTTTAAATTGGGATGATCTTTGTTATCAAATACTTTTATATTTAGTAGATAAAAAAATAAAAAAAACTAAGTTTAGCAAGATTGGAACTTGTATAATTGGAGTTTGTAAGAATGTGAATTGAAACAATATCATGCAAATAACGTAATGCAATGTGACCATGTTGTATATTAATACAAATATGCTTTCTGCTCACTGAATGAGATAACTTTATGTGCTAAGTTTTATCCATATTCAAACATTGCTATGTCTTTAAAATGTTTTCATTTGATAAATTTTTGTATTATTTCTTATTCCTTAAGTGTAAGAAATCATAAAGTTTACTGGCAGCCATGTTATGAGTTAAGAATTTATGTGTCATACTAAAAATCTTAAGAAAAACTTAAGATTCCTCTTTGTTAATACACTATACAGATTTTATAATTATTCTCAACAATGTGTTTTTAATTATTTTTAACCGTTTATGAAAAGTTTCTATATGGTTGAATAACAGAAGATTACATTAATCCACATTGAAAGGAGACTTTTGTTATCAGTTTTTAAGCTCATCTCTTCTTTTGGAATTCATAAAACTATTGCTCTTAAACAAAAATGCAGGATGAAATTTATCTTCTCTTTTTTAAATTTATGTATATTAGCATAATTTAGGTTGTTGAATTCATAAGATACATTTATCTTTTAGAGGAATGTGCTGTATAAATGTTTTCTCTTCTGAAAAAATACTCGACTTGCAATTTCTTTCTTAATATGCATGAAGCACTTGATTACTATTTTCCATATGATAAAATATTTAAAGCTTATATATATATATATATATATATATATATATATATATATATATATATATATATATATATATATATATATATATATATATATATATATATATATATATATATATATATATATATATTTATATATATATATATATATATATATATATATATATAGCTCAGTCTTTCATCCCTTCAGTGGGTTGATTAACTGAGTACAAAGCATGCTTGGGAACTAAACACTGGGGGTCTTACGCTAGGCTGACCAGCTAACTGGGACATATGCTTCGTCGCCCTAGGGCCCTCGGTCATGAAAACAGTTATGGGCACTGTAGGCCATGGCCCACATGGGCTGTCGTGCCATGGAGAAGAGAAATATATATATATATATATATATATATATATATATATATATATATATATATATATATATATATATATATACAATGTATATATATATATATACAATGTGATTATAAAAAAACTTTGCCAACATCTGCACTTCTAGCGTCCATTCTATTTAACCGATCAAGATGATACTTCAAATATAGTTCTTTTGAGATATGCGCTCGAGATTCTGTGAATGGCAACACAGTGGCCCTCGCGGTTACAGTTATAGTGACAGAAACTCGAAATTTTCGAATGGCAACGCCTACTTTTTACCATCGCAAAATGTTCAGCACATGCGAAAACCCTAAATAGCGTTGAAACGGTACCGATATGTCCGAAAACCGACGTGTTATACACATACAAACAGTTCTTCAAGGCGCACGGAGGAATAATGCAAACGACAGAGACAAGACACTGCTCAATGATGAGAACACATAGAGAAAAAAATCTTTATTAATTTCAAACATTTTCCACATGAGTGCCATCACAGGCAATTACGCATTGCATGCGGGAGACGGTGGACAATGTCGCTGCACGCAACATGGCACGAGGGATGTTTCCAATCTCACGCCGTATAGAATCCTTTAAGTCCGACAATGTTTGAGGATTGCACAGATAAACTCTGGATTTGAGATAGCCCCAAAACCAGAAATCCATAGGCGTCAGATCTGGGGATCGCGCAGGCCACGGAAAAGGATAATAGCGTGAGATGATGCGATCACCAAAATGCTGATCCAGGAGCCTTTTAACTGACCTCGCTATATGTGGAGGTGCGCCATCTTGCATCCAAACAATGTCATTGAGTGCATTCAGCCGACGCAACTCCGGTAAGACATAATTTTTCAGCATGGCTGCATACCGAGGGCCCGTTACAGAACATGTTGCAGGGCCAGTCGGGGTCGTTTCCTCAAAGAAGAACGGGCCCAGAACAAATGTAGCTGTAATGCCGCACCACGCAGTCACTTTGGCGTCAAATAATGGTACTGGCGCCACAGCATGAGGATTCGTCTCTCCCCAGTGCACACAATTCTTTGTGTTAATGCTGCCATTTAAGGTGAAATGCGCCTCGTCCGTCCATAGTATGCGAAGTGGCCAGTCGTTATCCGCATCATATCGTAACAAAAATGCATTTGCGAAGTCCAGACGTTGTTGTTGGTCACCCGGCTCCAACATCTGGACGCGCTGGAACCGATAGAGAAACATGTGAAGTACCGAGCGCAAGAGCTTGCGGACCGTTGAGTTCGGAATATCCAACACGCGCGCTATGCCTCTTGCGGTTTCTGTGTGTCCTGCAGTCACTGTATGGTGCACTTCCATGACAACGTCCTCAGAAACAGTTGGCCGTCCGGAGCGCTGTTTGTCACAGGTGCAGCCTGTATCTTCGAATTTCCGCACTAAATCACGCAGAGCTTGCAGAGTACATGGGCCGCGTCGTTGTCGATGATTGCGGCGATACACACGCAAGGCTTCCGCAGCGTTCATCCCATTTTGGTAATAGAGTTTGATCAATTCACCGCGAACTTTCATAGGAAGACTCATATCGTCGGCATGTGCGAGTTCCCGAATGACGACTTCGCATACCCGCTTGGTATTTTATAGGTTTCCTACGCTGAATATCTGGCGACCGGCGTTCTGTGATTGGTTTCTTGACTCTGTCACATGCAAATTTATTGCGTGCGCCCAGATCGTGTTTTATTGGCCGGTTTTCAGAACTCTTTTTTGTGTTTGCAGAACACGTCCGTTTTTAGACATATCGGTACCGTTTCAACGCTATTTAGGGTTTTCGCATGTGCTGAACATTTTGCGATGGTAATAAGTAGACGTTGCCATTCGAAAATTTCGAGTTTCTGTCACTATAACTGTAACCGCGAGGGCCACTGTGTTGCCATTCACAGAATCTCGAGCGCATATCTCAAAAGAACTATATTTGAAATATCATCTTGATCGGTTAAATAGAATGGACGCTAGAAGTGCAGATGTTGGCAAAGTTTTTTATAATCACCCTGTATATATATATATATATATATATATATATATATATATATATATATATATATATATATATATATATATATATATATATATATATATATATATATATATATATATATATATATATATATCATTAATAATATACAGCTAATGGAGTAAATTTTTAATTCTAGAAAATAAGGAAAAAATTCTTCTAAATATTTTTGCGAGATTCTGATGACTAAAATGATTCATAAAATGTATTTCTAATCACTTTTAAACATCACATATATAATTTTATTTAAACTGTGTCTGGAATAATTTTGGTTTTCATTTTATTCACTGCCAAATATAGTAATAATGTAAATGTAAGTTAATTTCCTTATTAATTATATTTCTCTGAATTATTCTAATAATATTCACACATTTAGAATGCATAGAAAAGAAGCTATTTGAAATCACACTTCGTATAACATAGTAATCTTTTATTTATATAATATACTAATTATATTTACGGACTCTAGAAGCCTATTTTACAAAAAAAGACACATATTTTAAATACAGATATTAATTCAATTCACGGTATTCACTTTTATACGAGGAAGAATAATATTCTAATCTGACTCAAATCTAATTGAAAAGCCCTTTTTTTATTTTTTAGATTGATTCAAAATAACTTTAACTTTTACAAATTCCCAAGAGACATTCCTCGAAGTAAATATCTTTAATTTCTTCTCCAAATATAAATCGATGTTAGGGCTGACACGTTACTACTTTTTAATTTTAATGTTTAAAATACAAAAAAAAAGAGATTAGTTTCTATCAATTTTTAATGAAAAATTACTAGAGATATATTGCTTATATTTCAGGGTGATTAATATGCTTATAAAGACTGTAGAGTTTAGGCCTTGTGATAACTGCTTGTGTCTCTCATGCGTTTCAGTCATAAACAAACAACTTTTGCTCTTCATTTTTACTCTCATCGCTTAAGATCTTTCAAGCGATTCACTGGCATCAGATATTATCGCTCAATAAACAAACCTGCTGCACCTAACTCAGGTTTGAACCGATAGAGGGCCTACCTGGCTGGGCGTTGCAGAGAAAAGGAAAAGCGCCTCGCTGTTCTACAGGTCCCTTTCCCCCTAATCCGAAACCCTCTTTCGGCAGAGTCGGCGAAACACCCACAGAACTATTCGTCTCCGTTTGCCCCCCGTCACACATCTAGCGCCTGCTTGATCATCATGGTATAGAAACTGATTTCGTGGATCGTCCCCTTCACTGCGTGACTCCGTTTCTTCTTTTGAAAAAGTTTTTTCGCGCTCTCTCTCTTTTTTTAAAAATACTTTATCAATATTTTTTGTTTTGCATTCTTTTATTGAGGAAAACAAAACAAAGATTTCGACTTATTTTTACGAACTAAGAAACACTTTTATTTTCGATTTGATTTGTGAACAATTGGAAAGAAGCATTTTGGTGACTGGACTCCTCGCGTTTAAAACTGGGGAAAAGAAGTTCCGTTGTTGGAAAAACCGAAGAATACAACTCTTCGAGACACAAGTTAAAATAGGTAAGGACTTGTTGATTGTGCGTGTTTAGGATAGGAATATTTTCAAGCCCTATTTTTTTATTTTCTTATGAATATTGTGGTTGTAATTCTAATACATAAATCGTTAATTTCTTAAGGGTTTTAAACTCATCAATGAAATTATATTCTAATTTGATATATTTCAAAATAAACTGCTTCAGTGTCAATTTGAATTTTTTATGTAAAAATATATATTTGATTCCATTTTTCAGAATAAGTTTACTAACTTTTAGATTATTATTGATTGTTTAAAAAATAATTTATGTTTCTCATAAATTATAAAATATTAAATGGAAAAAATGTTTTTTAGTGATAAATTTTGTATTTGTCATTTAAAATTGTATAAGAATTACATAATTTTTACAAAAGCATATTGATTATCATTATCAGTTCTTGCCAAATAAATGCATCTTGAATTATTTTTTAAGAGAATTATCAAACACTAAATTTGTCATTATTATAGCGTTTTTTCAAGTATTTTATTAAAATTGAAAAAAAAATATGTTCACAATATCCTCAGTTTTGAAAATCTTAATACCTATCACAAATTTGTTTGAATAATTTTCGTAGCATTTCTGATTAGATTATAAGAATTTGCAGGGACTTGAAGATTCAAAAAGAAATTATTTTTTCATTTATAATTTTCTAAAATTCGTTAAATCTCAAAACAAGCCTATATTAAAGTTGATAAATTTCCGCAACAAAAAAGTTTTTATTTATCAATCGTTTCTAAGCAAATATCTCTAAAATTTTCTAATTGAAAAATTTAAAAGCGAAAGTTATGGAGGCAGTGCTAAAGCATTTTACTTGACATTTAATTATTCATTAAGAATATTTTATGTCAATGATACTTTAACACTTTATTGGAAACAAAGATTTTCTCTAGTTGTAAATAAGGTTAATGCTGAGAAGAAATTAGAAATTTGCCCGAAGAATTTGAGAAATATTTAATGGAAATATGAAAACAGTTTAAAAACAAATCTAGCTTGACCTTTGTGCAGAAAAATTTAAAAAAAATTTCTGAACATTTAAACTATATTTTTAAAAAAGTTCTAAGAACTTCTTTTAAAATTATGCTTAAATAAATTTTTAAAGTAAACTTTTGAATATAATGGATTTTTAATTTTTGAATTTCGTGAATTAAAAACTACTTTTTAAGTAATTTTTAATTCATAACTTTCCAAAGTTTGTGAATTTCAATATTTTTTTATTTGTATTTAATGTTTTCACATACATTAGCAAATGATTTATGCTTGATACTGCTTAAATAAATTAATAAGATTAAGAAATGAATCTATGTAATTTACAAATACTTATACTATTTAAATTTATTTCCTCGTGAAACAAGAGCAAGAAAAAATTTATAGTGAAATTATACATTAAAGTATTTTTTAACCTCCTTACGGATCATTTAATCACTTATAAGAAATAAATATTAAGCTATTAAATTAGAATTAATGAAAAAATACCTTAACAATATCTACATTAAAACATATTTAGAATTTTCAATATAAATAAAAATGCTATGTAATTTTTTGAAAGATTAAAAATAGAGTTTTTAACAATGGACATATTTAAAAAACATTTAAAAATAAAATAAAATTTTCTTTTTGATTTTCACTTTTCATTGAAAAATGTAATCAATATATATATATATATATATATATATATATATATATATATATATATATATATATATATATACTACCAATAAAATTGCTGCACTAGAACACACATTAGTCATTAGAACGCACATTACAAGAAAAATATCCATTAATTTATCGCTGTAGAATACTAATGGAAGATTATTAATGGTTAGTAGAAATATACATATTTCTAAGGATAGTTTAGTACAGATTAATATTTTAAAACCAATTTTGAAATTAGTAGAAAAGTTAGAGAAGAGAGTGATTAATTTTTAACGTACACATTGAAATAAATAATTACAAAAACATGTAAAAAGTTATCAAAATTAATGTAACAAAATAATCTAATTATTAAAGTGCGCTTGTATAGCCTGTTGAGTAAAAATCTCTTTTTTGCAACCTCTAAAAATATTAGGTAGAAGAAGGATTTCCTAAAACAAAACTTTAATGTTTCAGAGAAAATCTGAATTATTTTAAGAAATAGGAATTTTTTTTAAATATTTTAATATACGCAATTTATAAGATCAAAATTTAGTAGACAAAATGAATAATGACGCTTCATTGTGCAGTTATACTGGTATAAGCAAATTTCTTCGTTATCAGTAAACAAATAATTAAGAAAATCAAACTCTTCAAGTGCAAAATGGCTGTATTAAAATCATAACAAATATAAAATCTTTCCTTTTAAAACAAAATTTTAGACGAAGAAAACTATTAAAATTATACACATAACAAAGGGGAAATTCTTAATAGGTCGAATTAGTCTTTAGATATAATTCTTTGAAAGTTGCATTTATTTGTGCACAAGAGCTTGTTCCCTCTGAATAAGTTGCAAAAACTGATGCCACTTTGAGAAATTTTGTATTTATTGATGTTTATAAATATATGTAGAAAAACTTATAAAAATGTTTTACAATTTTTTTTGTTTATATTGTCTGTTTATGAATAAATGACTTAAATTAAAATATTTAAAACTTGAGTTCTCTGAATGTTTATGAAAAAATTCGAATTGTATGACAGTTATATAATGTGAATAAAACAAAAGTATAGAATACGAGGGTACAGGAATGTTTCATTTTAAAGAAATTTGTCTTTTGTAACAGGTAAACTGAAAAACACTGGAATGCGTAATTTATTCATGAAAGCTTTGAAGCAGAGCTTTAACATTTAGTTCTTACATATTTTATCCTGCTTTACGTTCATTTTGTATATATATATATATATATATATATATATATATATATATATATATATATATATATATATATATATATATATATATATATATATATATATATATATATATATATATATATATATATTATATATATATATATATATACATAATTATATATATATATATATATATATATATTATGTAAAAAAATCACTAAGTCTTATTAGTAGCTTAATGTGTTTTAAAACTATTATGAAAGGAGTTAAGAAATCTATAGCTTAATCTAATTAAGTTATGTAATCTATTTAAGTTATGTAAATTAATTAATAAATTATTTAAGGTATGTGTGGGTGTCAATGAGTGTAAGTTGATTAAATTACTATATTTACTTCTGAAGGGAGTGAAATAGCGTGGCTTAATGTACTGATGCAGTAAAATGCATAAATTTTCATATTCTGCAATTTAACTATGCATATATTATTGTTAAGCTTTTTCATGGTTTTGGTGTCTCTGAAATGTACCTTTATTTGCTCGAGGTTTAAGTAGCATCGAGGACAGTATCAAAGCTTATATTTACCTAGAAAATAAGCACAGTTAATAGTTATATTGGTCATCTACATCCGGGAGGAAGAAATTGCTGCAAAAGGCACGTACTTGTGTTCCGCACGCAAAACCACCGTATTATTGAGTTTACTCTGGGAATTTCATTAAATTGTTCACGCAAAGGCAAGTATCTGACTGTTAAAATCATTCTGGTAGTACAAGCATTCTTATTATGGACTATAAAGCATTCCAACATGTGCTCAAATTGAAAAGTCCTAATGAAGAACCATGTTCATCCCCTTGGAAACAATCGATGAAGTGCAACGCCTTGGTAAATCTTTGTATTCCAATATCAACGGAATAAAACTATTTAACCAAAAATCAAGATAATATTCTCGGAGAAATGTAATTCAAATCTTTACTATAATTATATATTTCATATTCTTAGGATTTTTATAGCATTTAATGAAATATTTTTAATTTTATTATTATATTTCTAACATATTTCTAGAACAAATTTTAAGACTGTTAATACTTTACTGCGTATAAATTTATAAAATTTCAATACAAATAAAATAAATGGATTTATTTTCATGGTAAATTCTCATTTAAAAAATTTGTATGTTAATGTTTAGGATCATTTATGATTTTAGAACCATAAATGATTTTGAAATGTTTGTAAATCTTGTGATTAAATATTTTTGCTGATAATAAATATTCTATGTTATATTAGATCAGAATAATATTAAAATAGTTATTTATGTTAAATTAAAGGTTTTTTATGGAATAACAAATTAAACCGTAATATTTTATTTTATTGAAATTTAATTAATTGACATTCTTACATATAACATTTTCTTAAGATTAAGTCTTATATTTAATAGATATTAAATATATAATAATTTTTTATATGAATATTATTTTGAATGCTTACGTAATGTTTTATTTTTTATGATTTAATATGAATTGAAGCATGATTATTTCCACTATCAATTAGTAAATTAAAATTAGGAAACTATTTTATTGGAAAAGAAAATTATGAATTACTGATCGTTTTTATTTTATATATCCTTTTTCTACGAATAATATTGAAAATTAATTTAAACATATTTTCTAAATAATTTTAAAATAATATCAAAGAATATGAAACGAGTTAAATAATATTATTATACCCTGCTTGCTATAATTTGTAAACTTTATTGAAACTTTATTGTAAACTTTATTTAACTAATATTGAAATATCTAAATCTTATATTTTAATTTTGATATAATGTGAGATTGTAATTAAAGAGAGGTTACAAATTAAGCAAGACATTGAAATTAAATAGATTAATAAAACAAAAATAACATCTCTGATACAAAAATTACTCATTAAATGTCAATTATTTATTTATCTTATAACTTATAATTTATTTATCTGATCATATAAATATACAAATTATAAAAACAAGTTAATATTGAAATACAGGGAGAAAATTGATGTTACGGTGCACTCAACTTATATAGAGGAAAAAATATTTAACATCTGCACTTCTGAAAACAGATAGAGTATAGATATTAAATTCGGATGAGGGGATGTTTTGCCCATTGATATATGGTACATATATTGTGTTGTAAAATATGAAGAAAAAGTAGCAATGAACTAGGAATTATTAAATTTTATTGATAATAATTGTCATTAAATAAAGAATGTAATAATTCGTGCTATTATATAAATAAATAAAATGGAGATTTCGGGCATAAAAATGAATTTCAATAAAGCATATAACTTTCTCTGACTGAAAGCAATATTGCAAATTACGAGGTAGAGAAATGATAAAGTTTGTCAGTTGGGGTCAAAGGTATTCTCTCATGATTATAGAAGACAGCTTCCCTATTGTGGAGTTATTTTGCAGGGCGATAAACAGAATGTTCTAAACATTTCCTTTTTTGTTCGTATCAAGGGATTCACTAGTCAACCCGTTCAAAAAAATCCTTCGTTGAAAATGAACTTGTGCATTAGCTGAGTATGATGCCATACTGTGATATCGTTCATAAGTGTAAATTCGTCCTCAATTGCTTGAGTGTAACGGAACAAAATCTCACGCAGAATATCATACTTGCTTTCTATTAACGAACAAGTCAGTGCATCAACGAAACACGAACCATAAGCCACATAGCGGAGTCGATTTTAAATAGTTTGAATTGAAACTCGGGAACCAGTACCTTCTGAAGTTATTATTGCGATAATGAGGCATTCATAGTGGTGTTTCTGTTGTTGTTGTTATCGTGTGACAAGTGCAAAAAAAAGGTAAAAAAAGACAAGTCATATTGGACTAAAGGCATGGAGCACTTCCCTGGCCACATTTTCAGCTTTTTCGGTATAAAGGGTGTAATGGCAGCAGTTGGGGTCGATGTTGAAGAGGGTCGAGGCAACACAGATGCCTCTGATCCAACGGAACTCCGGTGCAGTGCCTGCTTTCTGCGTAAGTTCTAGATCCATCGGGCATGATTTTCATACACCTCATGTGCCCAGTTCACATTCTGCTGATGGTAGAGGTGATACCACGGTTCGGAATAAGCTCTGGTTGGCACCATTTTTTCCGTAGTGGTGTTTCTAATAACCATTAGTGGTACATACTGATTTTTATTTTGGGTTGCTACAAGTACACGACCATATCCCTATCTTCAATGAGCAGTTGATTTTGAATTAGGGATTCGATAGTATATAGACATTTTGAAAAATCCCTATGTTTTTACTATAAAGGATTGCCCAGCCTTAAAGCTGTCGATGGCCTCTAGGAAACCTGTTCAATTTACTCATATTATGGATATCATATTCACGGTTACAAAACATTCTATGCGTAGCAACTTTTTTTAATTTAGTATTATGGAAGGGTTGCTTCAGTGTTATTTTCCCCTCCTTATCCAAAACGTATTGTTTTCTACAACACAAACAAAATTTGCATATTCCTAACGTAATAGTTTCTTTAGATTTTTTATTTTTCTTTTTGTTAGACATATTTGTCGATTTTATGGTCATTTGATATCGAACTTTGAATTTCTAATTGATTTGAAAATGTTCTGCAAAATAAGAAGGTAAAAGCATATGCTTCTTTGAAATAACAAGAATAAATTCAATTAATTGTAATAATAAATTTGGAATTACAGAGGTAAACCTAACCTACAACTTTATCAAGTCATACATCTTTATCTAAGTCACTCATAAACATTCTTAAAGAAAACTTATACCAAATTTTAAAATTGAATAGTTTTAATTCCTCAGTTACAGGAATGGATACAGAAAGCTGTAGAAAATATTTTAAAATAGTATATTTAATATTTTACATCTTTGTGGAGATTTTATTAGTTAAGAATTTTTCAAAAATATTATTTAACTGATAAGGATTTCAGCAAGTAAATCGGGAAATAATGAAATGAGTTTACTTAGAACTGAGAGACTTTTTACAATAAAAAACTATACTATTATAAAAGTTTTTAACCTCTTCATATGCTTAGAAAATTATCTTATATTTGGTATTATGCAATTATTTATTCATACTGAAGTGTTATTTTTCTCTTGTTGGTAGAAATGTGACTTCTATTTTTTTTCAAAACTCAAAATCACTTATTTATGATTATGCATACAAATTTGATAGATATTCTCTCAGTAGTGTTTCTTCACATAAATTTAAGCACTTGCTCTTTAATTCAATCACCTTATGGTTTTATCGCCTCTAGCTGGATAAAGGCTTTCCTTTTTTCATCAAGGGATTTTTAACACGTATTTATAGTCATCGTATTTGATATTTATATACATTAGAAAATGCATCTAATTAATAAAGAAAGTAAGCTGATTTCTAATTAAGTTGACATATTATTTTAAACTGAATTTCAAATTTAATCAGCATTTAATTGTGTGATATATTGATGATGATTATAGTATTTAATGCTTAAATGAATTTTGAACTTGCTTAAGACCATATGTATTACTACCAATTTAATATGTGGCATCAAGATTTTGCTTTTTTCTAACTCTACGTTCAAATTACACGCTTATTTTCAGTACTAACAATTTTGACTAGGGAATTGATTATTTGATATCAATTGCGATTTTACTTAAGCCAATTGGTATTTATATAAAGTAAGAAATAAAATTAAACCACAAAGATATGCATGAAAACATCTATATGTAAAATTACTTAGTTTGTAACTGAATGAAGTTATAATGATTTGAGTGCATTACCTATATATAATGTTATGAAGAATTAATTCTTTAGCTGTCGAAATAATAACTTTGTAACTAATAAATTAATTTGCAATTAATAATGAATTCGTAGTACTTTTCCAGTTTATAGACTAGTTTATGGACTTTTCCAGTTTATAGACTAATTTAAACTGTGGAGTTAGTTATAAGCCATATTTTCATGTTTATCAAAAAATATTTTTGATTAGTGATGAAAAACGTTTCGTATGTAATAACAATTTTAAAATAGAAATAATAAGAAATCTAAAATGCATATTTCAGTAGAAAGTTTCACAATACGGAATCTATATTTGTGAAAAACATTCTTTCATTAACGACATAAAAATATCTTGAGCATCAATTCAAATACTTTATGGGAAAAACAAATAGTGTTTAAGCATATCCATAATTATTTATTTCTTGCTATTTTTCGAACTAATAAAAGTTCAGTTGTTTTGATAATTTCATTAGGATTAATAAAAAGTAGGAAGTACTCATAACTAAAAAGCATCATAAATGAAATTACATTTAAATAAACATGTGAATAGATCATGATAATATCATACCATCGTTTATCCAATCGAAAAAATATTGATATGACTTATTCTGCTCATCAAGTTTTTGTTGATATCAAATGTTTATCCAAAATTTTGGAGAGGAATGTAGATTAAAATTGTGACCTTGGCACTCGATCATGGTTCAGAATTGCGTATCATTTTCTTTAGAAACGTTTTAGAATTCATCAGAGACAATCTGTATGCTGGAACTATTATCTAAGCTCATATGGGAGGTAAGTGAGCAGATAAAAGAATAAATAATTTTTTACGAGTATTAATGACAAATTGATTCTTTAATAGCTCTAAAAAGAAACCACCCTGAGTAGATGAATTCATTATGCATGGATTTGACGTTGGAGGAACAAACAAAGCAAACAAAATAAAACATGCGAGGTATTTTTCATAATATATAATGAATTTTTCCATCTTCATTATTACTATTAAGACTCTAATAATGAAAAAACACAGTTGATAAAAATGGTTATTTATGTGGGAAACAAATTAAGTTGTTTTCTTAATTCTGAGATTATTTTAAAATACGAGATCTATATTTTGTGTATTCCTGATTCAGAATAAGCCATTTGAACTACATTAACAAATTATCGAGCTAATTCGGACTTTCATAAGGAAAGTAAAGGTTACATAAACATTCTGGAATCCCGCAAACTATCAAATTTAGAAATTCTTTTGAAGGACATATTTTTCCATAAAAGGAACATCCTTTATGCAATGGCATTCGTGTAAGTTGATAAAATTTCCCTATCAAGTAAAAATTCATTATGTAAAAATTCGGTAACAATTTAATTGCAACATTGAGAAATTATAAACACGTTACAAGCTTCTAATCTTATGACCTCATAAAATGATAGGTATCTAAACTCATAAAATAAAATTGGATCCATCAATGAGCAATTGAAAATTAAATTGACTTCAATTTTTTGAAATTTCTACTCATTATGTAAAGATTTGTTAATCACAGCATACGAGATACTTAGAAATCCCAGAAATATTTTGCATAATCCAGCAAATCAAGTCTGATTCTTTCTATACTATTAATGAAATTAATGTGATTTTATTTTACAAAAACAAAAACAAAAGTTTTATTCTACTTACTCATATACAGCAGTAAAAGGTAATGATGAAAATATCAGTGAAATTCAACGTCAACTCATGTATTGCAATCCGCTACATAATGTGACAAATGTAGTGGATTGCAATACATGAATTGAAGAAATAGTTATGCACACACACATCACATAACTATTTCAATTATTCGTAATAAAGATAATTCATTGGAAACTATTTTTGGGTTAATGAAAGAGCCCTCCCCCCTTTGATTTCATGATACTTTGGCATTCACTAGATAAGGACTTGTAAAATTACATCAAATGTTACTAATATACTTAGTTTTTTTAGGGGGATTTTGAGAATAATGGAATCAATTCGATGTTGTCCCCACATAATATTCTTTTTAAAATCGCATATAGAAGATATATATATATATATATATATATATATATATATATATATATATATATATATATATATATATATATATATATATATATATATATATATATATATATATATATATATATATATATATATATATATATATATATATATATATATATATATATATATATATATATATATATATATATATATATATATATATATATATATATATATATATATATATATATATATATATATATATATGTATGTATATATATATATATATATATATATATATATATATATATATATATATATATATATGTATGTATGTATATATATATATATATATATATATATATATATATATATATATATATATATATATATATATATATATATATATATATATATATATATATATATATATGTATATATGTATATATATATATATATATATATATATATATATATATATATATATATATATATATATATATATATATATATATATATATATATATATATATATATATATATATATATATATATATATATATATATATATATATATATATATATATATATATATATATATATATATATATATATATATATATATATATATATATATATATATATATATATATATACATACGTATAATATATTGTATATTTGAGCAAATATGCTGTAAAATTTAATTAAACAGTATTATATGCTTTTATAAATTAGCTATATATATCAAAACTTCATTTTGCTTCAAAATACTTAGTTGATCAGTTTTATATTTGTATTTAGTAATTATAAAATATTTTTATTATTTCTTTGTTTATTTGTATGAATATTGAAATTGATGAAATTTAGAAATTCTACAATATTGAAATACTATAGATATATCAGCTTAAATTCTATCTGAAATTGTAAATATTTTTATATAAATTTTACACAATAATAAATTAGAAATTTATTGGAATACATTTGTAGCAAACACATTACACTAACTAACATTTCACTACCTACCATAAGAATAAAAATCTTATTAAATTATATTAATTTCATTTTGTAAGTAGAGGCATATTAGAAAGTAATTATTTATGTAATTAACAATCTTACATTGAACTAATTTGCACATTTCTTCATATTGCCTGTGGTCATTTACTGATAGTCGATGGTTGAAAATTATTACGCTGAAGTAATCTCTGGTATTAATACTTAAAGATAATAATGCAAAGCTCTTTTGATAGCTTAAAGGCATAGTTCAAGGGATTATATCAAAGGACAAATTATTGGAAAACAGTAATTAAAATAAGCAAATAAGTTTCCAAGATTTTTCCGTCTATAATCCATCAGATGATCAGAAAACTTAAGATAATGCTGTAACACAAAGTCTGAATATATATTTTTTAAATTATAATCCCAATAGAATTGATGAAGTTCTCATGTGAGATTAATATTTGTAGAATAACCATCAAAACAGTCTCTAAGTTATTTGTATTTAGACAAATACTTGTAATTTTTTAACTAATCTATTTGATTCTATATTCTATTGATTATCAAAGTAGATTAAAGAACTTTTCAAAATATTTTCTTATTTATTTTTAATGATGATAATATTAATACTTCATTGCTTAATAATTAATAAAATACTTCATTGCATATAATATGCCATTTGGTTATCAAAATTTTTTAAACATTTTGGAATTATTGAGATTCCTTTACTATGGTATTGAATGTCTTTTTGGTATCTTATACAGCTTGGATTATCCAAGGAATCGATTCACACAAATGGTGAATAGTGTTTAGTGAAATACTGTGCCATTCTACAGAGAGATATTTTGAAAGTTCTGAGAGATATGCTGGTGAAAAATATCCATTCCACATAAAATGCTCTAAGATAGACCATAGCATTTTAATTATACTGAGGGTCATTCAATCCATGATTGGATAAGTCCGCGGCATGTATTGCTACATTATCATCCTGAAAAGTTCTGTTTCTTGCAGTAATTTAAGGTATCATAGGATGGACATGGTTAGCTAAAATGTATCCCTACTTCTCCCATGAGACACATTTTTCTTGATTACATGGCTGCCCATGTCATGACACATCCACTTTGCCAGTTTTGAAAGGAGAAAATCATCATTATCCACTTGTGTAGGCGTCCTCCAAACGAGTATCCGTCCTGGTTTGGGAAAATTGAGCAAGCATCTGAGCATAATATTTTCTTCCACATTTAAATTTAGCAAGTTTTGATTGTTTTTGTTACAACTGAAGACGATGTTGGGCAATAAAACCATTGACAAAGAGTTTTAGGAATCTAGATGCTGTTTGAGCTCTGCTATCACTTTATTGCAATGATTCGGTTTTTATATGTTGCAATCCGCTTCAATACTTATCAATCTCTTTTACGGAGCTTCTTTTTTAATCCACTATTTTGCCAAACCAAACTCGTCTTGTAGCGCTGTCTGTGTGCTGTCATGACTGTTTTTACATGCCATGATATCTGTATGTTGTTGTGGCACCATACCTCTAGAAACGCCTAAAATTTGGAATGTTTCGTTCACAGTATTTTCCGTGTCGTAAATGCATTCGAGTCTGCAGCCGACAACGGCCTTTCTGTGTGCATTTTTCATCCTGTTGAGAAATATGATCTTAGTAAAATTTTGTGAGCTATTCTAATTCATTTGCCATATAAAATTGTTTATTTTCAAATGCTTATTGAAGACAGAAAACGCATATCAATTGATTCAACCCCCTTCCAAATCATGAAAAATCATACCATCATCAGTTTCATTTTTTAATCTGTCTAAAATTTATTCGACGATAAACTGACATTACTTGGCAAGTAAAAAAAACTTTTACTAAGATAATATTGTTATATTTTCAAATGTAATCATTATGATTTTGTACTACTTTTTGGCTACACATATTTAAAAAAAATTCAGATTCCGTATTAGATTTTTTACCTTAGTTACAATAAAATATTAGAGCTCAAGTATTCTCAATCTTGTCTAGTAAATGGTAATGACTTGAAATGAAAACAAATTACGTTACTTCCTTAAAATTCAGGAGCTATTTCTTGAATTTTATCCTTAATATGCGTATTTTTCTAGATTGTAACCCTTTAATTTGTGTAAAATTATGCATGGCATTCGATTAGTTTATATAAAGCAAAAAGTGCATATGCTATACAGGCATATCATAGGTTTTTTATTTCCCCATGTATTTTGAAAGTTAGAATTTTTATACGGTTTCTATTACTTAACAGAATTTACAGGACACTGAAATAGAAAATTTCAGCTGCATTCATAATGTAAGAACCAGAAACAAATAGTAAATTTAAACATGATGTGAATTTTTAAATCTCTATTTAGTAAAAAATATGTTTAAAAATAATTTTTGAGAAATATGTGATTAATGATTTAAAAAAGATTGTTAAAAATATAGCTAATCGCAACTTTAGTCTTATTCTTGCAAACATTCTAACAATTTGATTTTTCTAGAAAAATTCCAATAACTGAATTTTTTAATAATTCTAGAAACAAATTATAGTGCAATCACATATTTTAAGAGCTTAATAAATTATATGGATATATAAATATGCATATGATAATGTTATTTGGGACAAAAATAAATACTACATTATATTACTGTTGCATTAGAAACGTTTACAATCTATTTTGTAAACTTTCACGGCAACTAACTTGATATAATTTAGGCAAACTTAAATTGAATTATCTATTCCTTTCTTGCATTATAATTTAGTTAAACTTCAGCTGTAAAGTATGAAAATTCTAATTAAAAAAAGAATAATTTTACTTTCAGAAATTTGTTAATTTCTATTATAAATAATATATATTTCATGAAATAGATAAAAAAAATATCATCCATTGTTTTGTATTGGAATAATGCATTGCCCAAGATTTGCTACAAAAGATTTAATTTACATTAAAAATTTTATTACAAAGTAAATGTAGCAATTTTTATAAATAAATGGCAAACATGCTTTTTTCTTTATAAACATTCATTTAATAATTTTCTAATTATATAATATTTTTAATTTTCTTTCTATAATTAAAAATTTGATGAAAAATGAAAAATCGACCTGTTAAAACAATATACTCATATCAATTTATCCCTAAGAAAATGAATAGTTTAATATGATTTCTCGATTTTTTCTTAATTAGACATTTTTATACACATACTTTTCTCTAGTGCTTTGCGTTATTTAATCTGTAAATTTAGCTTTAATTTATTGATTGATACATATCCGACATTAATTTCTCCTTCAACTAATTATTTCATGGAAAAGTAAATTTGAATATTGAAATTAGAGAGATTTTTACATTGCCTGCAGTTGTTAACTACAGCCTATGCTTGTAAATTATTTCTCTAAAATATAATATGACATTGGAATAAAACTCTGGCTTAAAAATAATTGAGACCAAACTGTCGTTGCATAGCTTAAAGGCATCATTTGAGGGATTACACGCAGGGAAAAATTATTAGGGAGCTGTAATTGGAATACAAAAGAGAGATGGAAGTTTCAAGATGGTGTTCGGAACTGGAGAAGTGTTTGTTTAGAGCTTCTAATCCATCAAATTTGGGAATCACACCTGTGGAGCATGTAAATATTATCTCCACAACAAAATTTTACCTGAGTTGTAATGACATTCTTATGGATATATACATGAAATTATTTCTTACATTGAAAGATACATAAATAAAGAATTAGTTATTCCTTATTAAATGCCAATTTCAGGTTTTATAATAGATGTGAATCACTCTTATACATGCAACATATTTAACAAAAAGACAGCCAGTCATTAAGTTAAAAACACTAATTTCAGAGATTTTTTAAAAATATAAAATAAATAATTTTCAGTTATTAATAGACTAGAGATAAAAGTATTCATTCAATTCTTGGCGTTTATATTCGTAATGTTTTTGACAGTTTATTGCTTCTACTTCCCAATTATTCACAATACAGAAAATTTACCAACATAAACATATTTCAATTAATTTTTTACAGATCCTTTATGCATATAATTAAATTATTTTGGAAGTATTGGTATTTACTTTAAAAATAATTATATTGCAGAATAAAACGTTTTGCGGCCGTGGTCCTTGTGGCTCAGTGGTCGTGGCAGAGGATTTTCTTCGAAGCAGGCAGGTTTCGAATCCAACACGAATGGTGTGGAACCTTTTTGAATTTAATTTGCAATGCAACTGTTCTAGAAAATTCTTCGGTTTACTGGAACTCTTATACGTGCTTATTAAGATAATAGAAAGTTCCTGAACTTTCTATTATCTTATAAAAGATTAAGTAGCTCACACAGTATCTAAGTTAGTTCTCACCTTTGTGAAAGAATACTAATTGTATAGATAGATAGAAAGCTTTGCCTTATATATATACGAGTTTCCCAATAATTCTACGCGACAATACTGATTATCCCATAAGTGATGAAATTTTGGTCAAAATGTATGGCTTAGTAATTACAAACTTACGTTTAACAGTAATTGAATATCATCATAGATCGGTTTACTCAGTAGTTTAAAAATCTTTTACTAAAATAAGTTTTCATTCTGAATGCAAAATTTTGCAGTTAAATATTGAAATATAATTTAATATGGCAAATTAATTCATAAAAATGATAGTATTCTGCAGATAAATTTGTATTTTTCTACTTGTTAAGTATTTATTTGTATATAAAATATATATTGCTATATATATTTCCTCACATTCAAAAATATTAGAGAGGGGGATATAATATCAATATAATTATAATAAAAGTTTCATTTAGTAAATAAAACTTATGTTTCCTGATGAAATGATTCAGAAAAGTTTATTATTTTTATCCTCAGCCATTTAACTTAGGCACACAATATTATTAGAATACTTTATCAAAGTTTATCAAAGAAAAAAATAATTTAAAAATGATTAAAATTATTACTAAAATCAATGTAATTGAATAAGTACTCAAAAGCTCAATAAAATTAAGTTTACTCAAGAAAGATTCAATTTTAATGTTCATTACATGGCATCCTATTTCGAATATTAAATAGTGAAAACATTTTGGTGAATGAGTAGATATTATTTTTAACACAAGATTATCCGGGTAAAATTTATAAATTTATAATGACTTTTTTTAATAAACATTTCTGTAAAATATGTGTAATAAGAGCTATATATATATATATATATATATATATATATATATATATATATATATATATATATATATATATATATATATATATATATATATATATATATATATTTAACTATTGAACCTATAAATAATAAGAGATAGAAACAGATAATATGCTTGAACCCCTGCTTCAAATATAAACATATTGTTTAAAAATATTTGAAGGAGCAAAAGAGAAAAATATGTTTGAAAAGTAAACAAGCTCATAAATGAATATTAAATGTGACTTAGACAAAACCTTGAATGTGTGATATGTGAATGATTGTGTGTATGTGTGAACATGAAAATTATCTTATTTAAATTGCATTATGCATAAAATGCTTAGAGATTATTGTGTAAACTTGAGTAATCAATTTCGTTAATTCTACATTTTAATTTTAGTTCAGATACAAAATATACTTGATATTTAATGGTATTAATCGAGAATTAAAACAATGAAGATAGCAAAATTGGAAACAATTTTATATGTAGTTAATATTGCTTATTTTGACAGTATACATTTAATTGTTTTGTAGAAGTATTCTGTGCATAAACTTAAAGATTAACAGGATTTGTTTTTGAAATGTTTAATTAAACTTTTACATTTTTCTCAAACAAGGTTTTTGAAATATATTCTACATTTTATTTCAAGAAAGTTATTAATCTATGAAATTTAAGCAATAGGCATGTATAAGTAAGTTTTAAAACTTCAAATGTATGAGCTTTAAGTCAAAATAAAGCACAAATGAATAATCATTTCATTGTACAAATGAATCATACAACAAAGAAAAAATATCTGATAAAAGGACCTGTAATACTTATTGGGAATAATATCATCCACAAAATAAATCATATTATTTAAATGTTAAACCATTCATACAGCAAAATGTTGTATAAGTATTAGATTATTTGATAAAATCAACTAATGTACATATAATCAACTTTAATAAGTGTAAATATCATTAAATTTCTCTATTGAATTTCTGAAAAATAATCTATAATAATATTTACCTATTTTAATTAATTGACACTTTTTTCAGGATGATATTTTGGTAAGTTTGACAATATTTTCTTAAAATACCATGCTTATCTCCACATAAAATGCACACATTAGAACCTGATTAATACGATAAGAATGTACATAGCCTTAAGCAATTTTAGTGAAATATGTTTAATAGAGAAAGTTTTTTTAAAATAAATTTTATAATACCATGTATCATTACCGCTTTTAAAAGTTGACTCTTTTTATTTTATTGTGCTCTGTCACGCATCAGAATGTACGTAATAAAATTATTTTCAATGAAAAATTTGATCCCATCTTGTAACATACTTAATTTTGTGCTAACAGTTTATGTTTACGACAAAAAAAATATATTTACATAATTGAAACTTTTTTTGATTTCTTTGAAGTGCTTATGTAAGGTATAAATTTTTTTATCAACAATTTTTAAGCAAAAGGATTTTTTTATTTTAAGTCATTATATGTAAAACTTTTTTATAACATGCTTATCACATGAAAATATGAAAGGAAATATCAATTATTTTAAGTTATTTCAAAGATTGGTTCGCTTGCAAAGAGAGGCACAGAAAATTTGTTTAATTTAATTAATTAAAAATAAATGTTCATAATCATTTTATATTTTCTATTTGTAGGTATAAAATTTAAATAGGAAACAGATTTCTGTAAAAAATTTCTTTAACATTTGAATCTTTCCTATATTAAATAAAATACTGTATTAATTTTAAACTGTGAATCATTATCAAGTTAGCTATCATCTGCAAAAAGTAAATGCAAAACGACAAAGATATCAATCCTATATTTCAGTGATTTATATTATTTTTCGATAGTTTTGTTAAGTGTCTTCTAAATTGAAGCATAGCAACATTAATTGATATTGACAGCAATGTCAATGGAAAACATGCTGATATTTAAAGGTAACAAGGATTTGTAGAAAATTGAATTTAAAATGTATATTTAAATTTAAAAGTTTTAAATTTATAATTAAAACTATTTTTTACTTTATACCTCGATTTATAACTTGTTATTTATACTATGAGTTATAAAATCATTTCATTTTATAGCAGATGAAAGGAACATTTCTGTACTACTGTATTTTCACTTCATATAGCAAGTATGAAATGAGATGTATGATAAAAAAGAAACTGAAAATTATATTTTATAAAACATAACAATGAAATGGTATATAGCACTTTTGTTGTAATAAAAGATAAATGTAATTTCCATATCATTATATGAAATTTATACCAACTTTTCCCTTATTTCTTAGTTTAGTTTAAACTTTTAAGTAAAAATTTCCTTTCAAATTTTGAATTAATTTATGATTTATATCCTTTTATTTCACCTTTTTTTAAACTGTTTTCCTTTTGAGAAAAAATATTAAAATTCATAAATTTGTTTTCCTATAATATTAGATTCAGATTTAGAATTCCTTTAGAATTTGCAATTTTATTTATGCATATACACTACTGGCCATTAAAATTGCTACACCAGGTAAGCGGCACACCACACACGTGAAATTCGCATGACAGGTAGAACTTGCTGTGATATGCAAATGATTCAATTGATTTTTCAGCGCAATCATACAAAGCAGGCGACAGTAGCGACATCTACAATGCGTATAAAACTAGAGATTTGACAGCAGTTTTCTCATACTCAATTTCCGTTTCAACGTTGTTTTCGGCAAAGAAAGTTGTTGTAATGCCTCGTGTAAGAAGAAGAAATGCCTATCAGCACGTGTCTGACTTTGATCGAGGAAGGATTATAGCCTACCGGGATTGCGGTTTATCGTACCTCAATATTGATGCTCGCGTCGGTCGAGACCCTATGACTGTTAGCAGAATATGGATTCGATGGGTTCAGGACAATGATACGGAACGTCATGCAGGATCTCAGCGACCCCCATCACTAACAGCAGAGAAGACAGACATCTTAGCCGCATGGTCACAAGGGATCGTACAGCAACGTCACGAACCCTGAGTCGAGAAATGGAGTCATTTGCAAGGCAACAAGTTTCTGCTCGAACAGTTCAGCGACGTTTGCAGCAGCATGGATTGTCTGCACGGCGACCATGGCTTCGGCTACCATTGACACTGCGTCACAGACAGGAGCGCCTTCAATGGTGTGATCAGTGACGAACCTGGACGCGGAAATGACATCATGTCATCTTTACAGATGAATCTCGGTTCTGTATACAGGACCATGATGGCCGCATCCGTGTTTGGAGGCATCGTGGAGAACGCGCATTGCCAGCTTGCATTGGACTTCGCCATACTGGCCCATCTGCTGGAGTGATGGTATGGGGTGCCATTGGATACACGTCTCGATCACCTCTTGTTCGCATTACCGGCACTTTGAACAGCAACCGTTACATTTCCGATGTGTTAAGGCCCGTGGCCTCCTTCCTATCTTCGAGGCCTCCCTAATGCTTTGTTTCAACAGGATAATGCACGACCGCCTGTTGCCCGTACTGTTCTGAACTTCCTTGATACAGAACAGGTTCGACTGTTACCCTGGCCAGCACGTTCTCCTGATCTGTCACCAATTGAGAACGTGTGGTCAATGGTTGCCGAGCAATTGGCACGCCATCACTCCCAATCCACTACTGTCGATGAACTGTGGCATAGTGTTGAAGCTGCATGGACTGAGATCCCTGTACATGCCATACAATCTGTTTGACTCCATGTCTAGGAGGATAAATGCTGTTATTGCAGCCAGAGGTGGCTGGTCTGGGTACTGATTTCTCAAGATCTATATATCCTAATTTCCTGTAAATCTTATCACTTATTCTTTCCACTTATAATGTATATGTCCAATAAATATCGTTCTGTTATTTGCATTCCTTCTTGGTGTAGCAATTTTAATGGCCAGTAATGAAATTTTTGCTGCAATAAATATAATCAAATGTTTCATTATTTATACACTTTAGGTAATTGCTAAAGAATACCTAATTATTCCGAAGTTGATTTTTTGGATATAAAAATGTGTTTTTTCAAACGATGTTATTTGGGGCATTTTTAAAATGCCTGCGATTGTAGTGTTAAAAGTAAATATACATGGATTGAAAACCTAAATAGAATATTATATTTTTTCAATTGAGAGGAAAATATTTGAGGAATTTGGTGGAAATGTATTTAAAAATTCCGAGTTTTAATTTTTTCATAATTGTTAAAGTTTTTTATTATTTTCTTTTATTAATATTGTTTATAATTTACACAAAATTCTAACTTATTGTTACAAATTAATACGATTTTACAATAATTTCTCATAGTTTTGGTAGCTATTTTATTACTGATTACTCTAAAATGTTTCTTGTGAGATGACTTACAAATTCAGTTTTCATGAAAAATAAATGAATTCTCAGATATTTATTCTATGATAAAATATAGTGTACTTTATTAATTGAATTTAAAATTTTCAAATTTAAGTGAATTTTGAACAGTTATTCAATTAACAGTTACCTAATTCATTCACTTAGTGCAATGACCATATTCAATGATATTTAATCATCGTTTACTTTGGCTGTAAAGACAACATTCAACTCGATGTTTCAATTTTGTGAAGTATAAACATGAGAAAAGTTACAAATAAAGCTTCTTGTATTAAACTTCATTCAGAGATAAATCCTGAAACTACAGATAAAAAGACTTAGCATTGGCAAATCATCAGATCTTCGGAACATTTTTCTCTTTAACACTTCCTTTCCGTAAGTGGATGTGTGAACTTCGTAGACTTTATACACATTACTATGAAGTCACGCAAAAAGATAATGGCAGTACTGAGAAAAGCTAAACTTTTCATCCATCATGGGCTGATAAAGATCTAACTTTCTAATCCCTTATATCGCTTCATAAGTCAACATTATTCTTTCAGCCAAACAATATTTAATAAATTTATGTAAAACCTATTTGTTTTCACAACTTTCAACCTATTCTGGTTTATTTTTTATGTAAAATAGTAATAATTGAAAATATTAGTAGTTTATCGTAGTAATTGGAAATTTTTAATTCAAAATTTATATTTTGAAAGCTAGTCATTAAAAGCAATTGCAAATTGAACAATTATAATTTAGTATATTATATATGTGGTAATTATATAAATGAGGAAAAGTTATTTTTTTAAAATACATTCCATATGAAAACAAAATTCGTTATTAATTGTCAATTTCTATCAGTCATTCTACGTGAATATATTAATCGCATAGTCATTGTGAGTTTTAACAGCTGTACATGATGAAACAAACTATTTACCAAAATGCTTTTTTGTGTTTCATTTAAATGTATCTAAATCAATTTGATGTATAACTAGTAATAAATACTTAGAATTTTTTCTTTTTTATAGTTTAAACTGTTGACAAAAGTAATAATTGATAATAGAAATTTTCATGATAATATAAGTTGTAAATATAAAAATATTTCATAAAATGCCCATTTTTATACAAAAATTTTCTGCATTTCGTTTCATATATTATAGAAAAACTATTTTCTCTTTTAATTTTACTGCAACCTCAGATTACTCAAAATTTTATGTACTATGACTAGTCAAATACAGTTCAGTGAAATGAAATAAATATTTAATTTACATTAAAAAACAACATGCAAAGTTTCGTCAGTTTCACGCATTTTGTATAATAATCTTCACATTAAGAGAAAGAAATAAAAATTCAAAAATACTAATTTTTTTTGAAAAATGGTTATTAGACATTTTAACATAATTCAATTCAAACGGGTGATTATCAAAATAATAAAAACACCTTGTGAATAAAAGTGATCTATGTCATTTTTAATGCTGTGTTCCCAAACATTAAAATATAACAAAAGTTACTAGTTTCTTTTATAAATAGAAATGTATATATTTAGGTACTATGAGGTAACTTTATTAATCTTCCTTAGATTATTTTTCAAAAGCGTAAAATGTTGAGCCTCATAGATTAACAGAATAAAAATAGCAGGAGACCATTTATTTGGAGCAAGTGCAACCAAAACGTTCTGAACTTTTAGGCGTTTCTATTGATAGGGGTCTAAAGCCATGATAACATACACACAGTGAAGTAAGACAAACACGGCAGAGCAAAAGAGATTATTGAAAGAGAGCTCAGTGAGAAATCGATGGTATTAAAGCTGATTGAAATGTCAAAAAAGTGAAAAAATGCAGCAATGGTGACTGAAGAGCTCAACAAGTGTCCAGATTCCCCAGTGTTAATGATTGGTAAGAAGACACATTCATAAGTAGAACATTTACGGTAGAGCAACTGTTCCCAAATTACTTGTCGTAGATGTTAATACCAAACATCGTCTACAATGGTGTCACAATCACAAAACCTTTAGTACAGTTGAAAAAAAAAGTAATATGGTGTGACAAATAATCTTTCATATTTTTCCTTATAACAAGATGGGTGCACGCTTAGAAGATAGCTGCACAAGAGTATGATTGTGATTGTCTCCCTCGAACTGCCAAGCATGGAGGTAGATCTGTCATTATATAGCAGCTGTGCCTTTGCTTGCTGTTGAGCTAATTGTATCTCTGAAATGAAGGATTATTAGGCAGAAATATAGAAAGCACATTTAACTGACCAGATCCATCCGATGATCCAAAATGTGTTTCCTGCAAGACATGGACTTTATTAAGAAAATAATACATTTACCGTTGCAACAGAATTTATATAATTACGGTTTACGGTTTATTGAACAAGAGGCTGAAGTTAAACATCTACCATGACCCTCACAATAAACCGATTTCAATATAATTGAAACGTTATGGTAAATTTTAGAATGTTTAATACGGAAACGCGATATATTCTACTAGTATTTCTCCCAAATTTTTCACAATATCGACAAGAAGAATAGTACAACATTCCTATAAACACTATTCAGTATTTGTGTGAATCGATTCCTTAGTGAATCCATGTTGTATTATATACCAAATGTGGTCTTATGTACCAAATGTGGTCTTATTATATACCAAATATACTCTCTGATAAAGGATTCATTATAAATTTAAAGTGTTTCCATTACTTTCATAATCACATATAGTTTTACAGATATTTCTTAAAATTGGGAGAAGATTTTCTTAAAATTAACTATAATTATAAAAAAATGAAGAAAAATTAAATATCCTCATTCCTTTCCCCGTTTTCGGTCATACAGGATACATTTAAAAAATGTTAAGAAATATATCTTAATTTATCATTCATAATACATTTATAGATGTTTTCGTGTTAATATAAGTTTCTGCTTCTAGGGGGGGGACTTACAGAATCTTACAAAAGCACAACGAAAAACACCCTCTTACTAAATCATGGTTAAGTGGAGGAAATTGGTATTTTCTACCAAACTCTCTTTCCTTTTCAATCGAAAAAAGTATTTTTTAATTAATACAAAGCATACACTCTTTTTTTGGACTATGCAGCTGCCAATTTTTAAAACTTTATTTCTATAATAATTATCTTACAATGTCTGCACAGCAAAATTACTAAAATATTCATCCGTGAAACTGTCGAGTTGATGCATAGGAATTATTGTTTTTATAAATAATACCTTATTCTATAAATATAACATATTTATTACTTATACATAATTATTTTTTATCATACTAAAAATAAATTATCAGCTGTTTTCACCTAAGATTTCATACAATTTTTATGCTCTAACAACTCCTAAAATATCTAAATTCTAATTTATCAGAATAAAAACAGACAAATAGCATTTATAATTATTTGTAATAAACATCTTCTCCATAAAAGTTTGCGACATAAATAATCCAATTAGAAGATTCCTCATAAGGGTGATTTATAAAAATATAAATAGGCACACACACATATATACATTCAAAAATATCAACTCTAATTCCTTACAGTTATGTGCTAGATGTCTGTCAATATATTATTCAGAATTGTTATTTTCCGAGTGTGATTGGTATTATAATATTCTGAATATTGGAATTCCGAATAATATGGCAATAATATTATGCATGGGATGTAATTTAATATTGCAGCTATTCATAGTTGGATATAAAAGGAACGCTATACAACATAATAATGAATACATTATGTTTGCCCTTAAATAATTAATATCATTTAAATTAGATTTATTTCTGAATGTTATGCTAAGAATAATTAATTAATTTAATAAAGAAATGCTTTTCTTGGATTATGAGCACGTGGTATTTCTATTATAGGACTATTTAACCCGTGAAATTAAAAGCTTAGCAGGAATGTTATTAGTGAAAAATTGAGCGAAAGTTATGTAGAATTCGAAACACAAGAGTCTATCCATACAGGAATAAACATTGACACTTATGAATTTATAATTGATTAAATAACTAGATAGGGGGATATATTTACTTGTCGCATGGGAGAAAACCTGTAAGACTTCAAAGCATCTGCCCCAACAGATGCTTATACGCAACGTCCATCAATGGTTGGATTCAATCTATAGCTATCTTTCTTTCTGACAAACACTATCTTATTACTAGGCCATAGTGAATTCCTATCAAGAAAACGCCAGGAGTAAATATATAAAACAAAATGATATCCAAGTAATATATTTACGAAGTATCTGCTATATTAAAATATCTTTTAAAATGTATATATTTCTTTCCTTTTCTCTTCTTAAAATAGTTGCATCCGCAAAACCTTATAAACAAGGGAAGTTTTTTATCACGATTACACGATCAATACCAATCACTTAGTATTCAGAGTATATAAATATAATATTTGAGCTGCAATTATTTATTTTACTCAGAATATTTATATTACTTAATATAATTTAAGTAACTCTTGAATTTTTTTTATAGCTTGTATTCATTTGTATAACTTATCTTGGAATATGCAACATTTCTAGGAATTTTTCACAATATATTTTCTAAGAATTAAACTTTAAGAAATAATCGTTACAAGTATTTCTGAAAAACTGCTGGATAAATTTATCATAATCATTTCTCTTAACTAAAACTAGAAGTTGAAACATGAGAGGGAAAATGCACTGGTTTTAACCAATAAAAAAATCTTAAAATATAATTATAGAATTTTCAAAGGAATGGATATTCTAAGAATTGTATAGATTGATATTTCTTTTAAAACAGTGTTTCTTTCTAATGAAGGGATTCTTTTTGATTAGAAATAAAAAAAATTGTGGTTAAAAAAGAAACAGTAACTTCCCACTTTTTTAAAGGAATTGTTTTGTTATCTTGACTTGCATTCTCTTTCCAGTTATATCGATGAAATGAAAATTCTTCGCATTCTTTAAATGATTTCTTTCTTTTTCTCTCTTTGTAACTCTATTCATAGGTTGTCAAATTATTTTTTGGCTAAAAATGACTTAATGTAAAACAATATTTTGCTTCACATAATTTTACATCTTAAATTTTAATCATCTTTGGAATCTAAGTTATAGTCTCAATTTTTCAAAATATTTATTGATATTAATGCAATGTCATGATGATAATTGAAATTTTAACTGCATTCTCAATATAAAACCAATCAAAAATATACTATGTGCATAGTAATCTTTGTAATTAGTTTGTCGTAAATATAAAAATAATTGAAAAGCAATTTTTCCTTTTAAAATATTTAACTTTGGCATTTTAAAGCAAAAAGTGATATAATTTACAATCATGACTATTTGCTACGCTTTCAACAGTAGACATTTTAATACAAATGTAACACTTTTAACTTCATCGGCTATGTTATCTATTTGTTATGACGGTAGTAATTGCCTTCAAAACACTTATTAAAGAGCAATAACTATAGTAAATAAGCTATTAATTGTCAATAGAGCAATTAAACATGTCACTGATAAGTGATGCGCATCAAAAATGCGTATCTTGATAACTACATATATATTTTGTAAAACTAAAAAGATAATGAATTAATAATACAATTATTTGTGATGCAAGTTTATTTTTTTTAAATGTTAGTTATGAAAATTAAATAAAAAATTCAAATGATGGATTAAGATTTGAAGTTTTTTTCCTCTACTGTAAGAAGAATTTAAGTGCAGTTAAGCCGAAATGTTCAAAATTATAAAAGGATGGAAATTAAATTTTGAGAAAATTTTCTATCGAAAATCGTGTTGATTTCAAATTGGTTCTCAAATCTGTACACTGATTTCTTATATGTATTGGGTTGTTCGGAAAGTAATTTCATTTTTCCCACCTGGATCAGTTTTTTGCTAGCATAGTATAGTATACACCAGCAAAGTCCCCTGTACCTAACCCAAGAAGGGTTCTACCAGTTTAAAACAACCTCTAATTCTATTAGGAAGATAAAACAAAGTTTTATATTCCTACTTTAGGCTTAAAGCAATAAAGACTCAGTAAAAGTTTCTAATTTTTTTTTTGTTAGTAAAAACCAACCATGATGCAATCTAAGCAATACGAAATCAACATTCTAAGATGTACACATTTAATAAATTTTCACACCTATGTTGTTCTATAAATTGGTCCAGTTAAAATATATATTGTCTTATAACGTTTTCATTTCAGAACTAATAAATAGAAGATTACGAATCTGTTAAGTTCTCAAAAGTTAGTATAAAACTTAAAAAATGGCATAGAAAATCCTATAAGTGACATAAAAATGTCAAATACATAGTAAATGAAAAATTTGTTTTTTGATTGAAAAATGTTAATTGCTTTCAAATCTGCAATACTAAAATCTAGTATAAATTTTTGGTAACTATGATTATTAATAGTAATTATATTTTTATAAATTATACCATGCTGAATCTTCAAATATGAGTTTTACGAAGCAATTTCTGCTTCTTTTATTTTTAAAATATAAAGAGAGCTTCTCAAGGAAAAAAATTGAGTTTTCTTGCAAAAACCACAAGACACATTTCAATAAAAATGTCTAAGCTTGAAATGTAACTTTCTTTATTGGCAAAAATTCTGCATTGTGAATATAATGTGAAGAAAAATACTCTTATATGTTCAAAGAGCTCTCTACGGGGAAGATCTGTAGGAGATTACATCAAGATATTTCTAACATTGAAATGTTTACAATAAATTTTGTAGAATACTTTAAATCGGCAAAGTATCAAAGAAAGTTTTCCAAAATAAATTTTCCCCGAGTAAAAATAAATTATACATTATAAATGGGAGTTAATTTAGATTAAAGTTAAACTAATTTCAAGAACAGTTTATCTGTAATTGATATCTTAACTTTTTTATAAAAGTAAATATAAAATTGAAGTATATGCTTGGTTACATAATACATTTGATGTCCTATCTATATCTATAGTGACATAAAGAAGAAATAGAACCAAACTTACATTTTGGACCAAAGCAAACAATGCGAAAGAGTACATAAAAAATTAAATTGAAAAAACTAAATAAAATCTCGTGTTACAGTATTATATCAAATCTAATCGTATTTAAAATGTATTAAAACTTAGCTAATAATTAAATACTATAATAATTTAAACTTAGTTAATAATTAAATACGATAATATTTTAAACTTAGCTTATAATTAAATGCGATTAAACATTTTTTGGGATAAAATAAATAAATAAATCTTGATTATTTCTTAAAATTAAGAGGGAACCAAATTTAAAAATTAAACTAACGTTAATGAAATAACACTTAAAATTTTTAATAAAAGCTATTAGAGTTCTAATATTAAAAAAATTTAATAATACAATCATTTATGTTTCAGATTTTCTTAAATCTTCAATATTTATATTTAATCCTAATAACAAGCATAATCTTTCACAAAAAGATATCTTCGTTAATAAATTTATTTTATGAACTACACCATAAATGATTAATATTTTAAATTATAAGGAAAAGCTTCGTTGCAGCTAAAGGAAAGAAAATTACATTTCTTTGCATATTGGTCTTGTCACGTTAAACAAATATCACTGAAGAGTACTTCACAAGGATCTATTACTGTTAATACTTAATTAGGTAAATATATGTAAACTTGCTTCAGGCTCTAATACTTCTCGTTATTCTCGTTTTTATAGTAGTGCTTGAATATTTCTTGGCACAACTCATTCTGTATTAAATAATGAATATTTTAGTTTGTGAGTAAAATTATTTGCATTTTAAAATATTTAAGTACAACAACATATTTATTGTAAAAACCCTCGAATTATTTCTGATTCTAACAAATAAGAACAAGAAATTATTGAAAGCAAATTCTAATACATTGGGGCAGCTATTTTATTTTTATATTATGCACTCATATATATATATATATATATATATATATATATATATATATATATATATATATATATATATATATATATATATATATATATATATATATATATATATATATATATATATATATATATATATATATATATATATATATATATATATATATATATATATATATATATATATATATATATATATATATATATATATATATATATACATGTATATATATATATATATATATATATATATATTCTTTTCTCTAAACTTTGATTTTAGTTTTCGAAAATGAAAAAAAAAATATTTTAAGTATCACTAAGCCCTTAGCATTAAGCTTAGTGAAACTGAAACTCTCGATTCTAAAGAGACATTCCTAAATATTTGTATAAATTGTATAAGAGCTTTGATATGAAATTAAAAACTGCTTCTTAATTTTTTATAATACTTGCATAGTTATCTAACTAATTCAACTAGAAAATAAATCACAAAACATAATGCTGTAATTTTTTTAACAAAGCGGCGATTTCAATTTCGTAATGAATTCAATATTTATTACGATTTATTACTATAAACTTGCAGAAAAATGCAACATATATGCTAGCAGATTTATTTTTTTTGTACAGTATATATGTGTGTTGAAAATATTAAATGAACTTATAAAAACAGGTGCATAATATTTTGAGGTGGAGGAGGGAAAGTCAGTAAGTATATTTTTCTATTTTAGGTGTGATCTATGTTTATTGAGTTGAAAAGAGCTTGTAACTTTTGTAACTATAAGTGTATTGATACATTTAATACCTAAAAATGTTTTCTAAGAAGAAAAATCTTAAAATGAGTTAGAGAAAAATGTTTGTTTTATTATTTTTAATTTATTCCAGAGAAATTTGTAAATAAATGAATTTACACTCGGATTTAAATAAAATGTCTAAGCCTTATAAAAATGTTCTGGATTTAATGAATATTTTTGTTCATTTTAAAATGCAGAAATTTACTTAGTTACGCAGTTAAGTATATAATTTAAGTGTTATCCTGGCATTAATTAATTAATAATTATTTCTCAATTCCACAGCAAAAATATTTTTTATTTTCAGAGATTTACATTTATGTTATTATATTTTCTGCATAGCAATCATTTTCTTGTTAAAAATTAAAATCAGAATAAATAGTTATTTTATAAAACATAATTTATTTTAATACCTCAATTAAAAATATTCAGTGAAGGAAAAGGATTCATTCAGTTATATCATAATATCGATAATAATAGTTGTAAAACAATATTCTTTTTATGTCATATTTTATTTTTTTTATCTGTTGAAGCTGAAGTTAAAAGTTTATAAAATAATGAAATTTTATTCATTGAGTTAGTTATTTTATTTTGAGGTCTCCGAATTATAATAGCGTTGACAAATTTTGTACGAGATGAAATCAAATAAATGGCAAAAATAATTACCATTGGAAGGAAAGTATTTCATTAAAAAGCTAAAGAGTAAGTGAATTGAGATATAAAATAATTAGGAGGAGACGCGGTTCTTTAATATCGTGCTTAAATTTTCTGTGGAATGTTTATCGAAGTACCACTCACGGTAAAAATGAAGCCTTCCCAACATTTTCATCATGTCGCTGATACACGTTATTGCACTTTAATCGTTTTATTTTTTAAAATGGAAATTTTACTGTTTTGAATTAATACACGTGACATGTGAGATTGCCACCGCAATTTTCTATCCATAGCAGCCTTTACTGTTTATGAAATATTTAGGATTCAAAAGCGCTAAGAAAAGAATTTCTTCTCGCGTCAGTTTGAAATGGCGTTTAATGAATTCACTTAATAATTTGAGCGCATTCTTGGCAAAGTTAACACTTGTTAATAATTCAGGCTGTGAGGAAATTTTTCGGAAGTCGTCTTGGGGAACAAAGATTCTAAGTAGAACGGAAAATAACTATTCCTCCCACTTTCTTCACTAATTCACAGTTATTCACAAAGAAATCTTTGGAAATAAGAGGATTAGAGAAGAGAAAGTTGTGTCCATATCTACTAATGAAATAAGCAGAGTTTTGTTCATAAAACGTAAAATAAAGCATCTCGGTGTAATCCTACGATTTGAATCGCTTAAAGTAGTGTTTGTGAGAAAAATTGTCAATTACACACACATTTTTATAGTTATGAAGAAAATAAAGAGCTTAAACTTGGAATAAGCTTTACCCAGAAGCTTGAGACATTCAGTTCTAAGTTTTATTCTAAGAATATTTCATTAAAAGCTTCTATTACTTCCTTCCCATGAAGATTGTTCTTTTTCATTCGTATCCAGCTAACACTTTGGAAGATGTGTTTTTGACAAGTACTTTCGAAATAGCTGAGATTCAAAATTTAGAGTTGATATAATTTTCTCGTATTTATTAATACAATTCCATTTGATAAATCCAAATAAATATATTTTGTTGATAGTTTTGTTAAAGCATACTAAAGATCGCAAGATTTTGTTTCTAAAACAGAATTGTTATGTAATTTGAAACTGCATTAAAATATTTATGTTCTTGTTATATTAATATTATCTTGATTGAAATGAATTATTCTTAAATATAAAATTGAAGTGAACTTGCACTAATAATTCTGGAAATATGGCTTAAATAATTGTAATTGTTGAGTAATCTTATGGTGAAAAACTTTTATCTCAAAACTTTTATCTCGACTCTTTTAAAATTTTTTAAAACTCAATATTTTTTTATAATTGTTTTATACTTTTGATTGATATTTAAACAAACATAATGAGTATATGATAATTAAAATTTTACTTTTTGTTGTTTATAATGTATGATGCTTCTTTTCATAGTATTGCTTTATTCATCTTATCTTTACTGTGATAAATACATTGAATTCGTGTTAGTTTTGTATAAAATGTATGTCTCGCTTACTTAAATATTTATTAAATAAATGTTTCTTAAAGATTTTATTACATATGATAAAATTTCCAAGAAAAGCAGTATAATATTGAGAATATATATTTCTTCCATCTTGAATAGTCGCTAAGCAGAACAAAGTAATTTTAATCGCCACACACACTCATAAACTAAAAGTAAAACATGAAAACTAAAATATGTCTTAAATGTATGAGTTGGCATAGAATTGCAAATTTGAGAAGTAAAAACTTTTTATTAATCATTATTGGTTTTGAATAATTTTTCAAAAACTAATTTTTGCATAAAAAGCTTAATATAAGAATTATTATATTAATTTAAGGATCCAGAGAAAAACTGCAAATAATTCTTAGTATATACATTAAACCTAATATAAAGCTCATAATTTTCACTTTTCATAAATATATGTGTTATAATTAAAGAAATATTCTTAGAAAATAAATTATGATTTTAACTCATAAAAAAGTGCTAAATAAATCAGATGTTTCATTTGATTGTCTGCCTATATTATTTTTTTTTTGTCTACAAATTTCTATCAAAATTTTTTCCAAAGAATTTATCAATTTAATTATTTTTGCATTTAAAACAGTTAACATGTTCATTTTACAAAATAAAATTTACTAGTAAAAATATACACAGAAGTTTAAAAATGTAAATTTGCATGAGTAAAGGCAACTTATTAAATTTTTTTCACTTCTTTGAAAAATACATTTCACAAAAACATAATCATAAACATATATCAAACAATAATTCCTAATATTTGAAGAAATTTGTGAGAATTTTTATATACTATTGTTTGTGAAATAAACTAAAAGTTTGAAAATTTTCTTAATTATTATGGAAAAGGACAGTAAATTTACAGAAAATGTATTTTATATTGTTCACATCTCTCTCTCTCTCTCTCATCCCGAAATAATAACAAACCATCGATACTTCAAATGAAGTTGTTTACGTTTTATTTTAAATTTTAAAAGAATTTTGAAACATTTTATTGAAATTCTGTTATGTTCTTATTTTAAGTTTTATATTTATCTGACATAAATTTGCTCTAAAGTAACTTTGACCTACATATTATGCCATGAAACATTTTCTACGTTAAGTGCAATATGAAATTGGCTGTACAGTTTTTCAAAAGAATACTGATGATTTTCCTGTGCAATGTATTTTCGTCATCCCGAATCGTTACTGAAAGCTGTTCTCAGCATAGCTAAATGAGGATAAGAGGACAGAATTTTTTCTTCTAAACATTTTCCTAAATTCAGTGGTTTTACAGAATCACACTTTTGAAAAGGAAATTCACGATTATTTATTAAATATAAATAAAAATTAAATTGTGCTACCAATCAAAATTTAAATTGTTTCTATTTGTTTCAGAAACTATCTTCCATAAAAAAAGTTTTGAGAATTTCTTTTGGATATTCACACACAGGATATACTAAGATTACCAACTCTGAATTTATTGGCTTTTGACACTCTTTGTTATACATTAAATTATACAATCCATAGGGAATGATTATGTAAGATGACTCAGTTGAATATTTTTATTTATTATTTTCATAATTCATTTTGAAGTTTATTTTTTTTTAAATGTTAGTTATAAAAATTAAATAAAAAATTCAAATGATGGATTAAGATTTGAAGTTTTTTTCCTCTACTGTAAGAAGAATTTAAGTGCAGTTAAGCTAAAATGTTCAAAATTATAAAAAGATGAAAATTAAATTTTGAGAAAATTTTCTATCGAAAATCGTGTTGATTTCAAATTGGTTCTCAAATCTGTACATTGATTTCTTATATGTATTGGGTTGTTCGGAAAATAATTTCGTTTTTCTCACCTGGATCAGTTTTTTGCTAATATAGTATAGTATACACCAACAAAGTCCCCTGTACCTAACCCAAGAAGGGTTCTACCAGTTTAAAACAACCTCTAATTCTATTAGGAAGCTAAAACAAAGTTTTATATCCCTGCTTTAGGCTTAAAGCAATAAATACTCAGTAATTTTTTTTTTGCTAGTAAAAACCAACCACTTTATGAGTGTGAAATTGTGCTACGACCAATTAGATGGTAAAAGCTATTGGACTAGAATGGACAATATGCATTGCGATACGATTTTATTCGTTATACGTTTTTCATTTTCATGAAAAACGAAATTACTTTCTGAACAACCCAATAGTAAGGTATTTTAAAATATTCGAAATATCTACTTAAATTTGAATAGTTAGATGCACATAACTAATTATTCCTTGCATTTATACTTTTAATAATGAGCGAATAATAAATTTGGTTTTTATTTTTTTCTTTTAAGATGAAGTTAATGAGAGTGTAAACAGGGCATTTATATTCGGAAACAAATTCTAAATAAATGCTGCCTTTATGTTGTAATTTTGAATATAAGAAAATAATCTATTAAATCTTAATTCATTGCCAATATTTTATTCTAAATAAATATATTTTAAGTGTTAATACTGCAATAAAAAAAAACAACGCATTCAATCTAGACGAAAAATGTGAAAAACCAAATACTCATGCCATCATAAATGCTTCCTGGTTATCTTTAAATCAAATCGGCCTCAATAAAAAGTAAATGTGTAAGCAGTCATAATTTTTATCAAACATAAAACACTGTTTCTATGCTGCGCTCTCTTTAATTTAATGAACTTGGAAAAATTAATAATTGGTTTGCAAAGCAGGAAAAGTTGTTATTTGTATCTTGACATATTTTTATGCTTCTTCAAATGATGAGAATCTCTAATTATGCAGATATTTGGGATGAATAAAAAGTTTAATGCGGTTTCTCCCGGAATAAATTGAATAAATTATCAATGAGTTTCTGTATACACACTCATGCATTATTTTTCATAAAATTTTTATAGTGTTTTAACGAAACGAAAATAACAAATAATTTATATATTTAAGAGTGATAAAATAATATATTATTTTTATTGAGATTTTTTTAATGAGATGAAAATAACAAACTACATATTTAAGAAGTGTTTGTATACTTCCGTGAATTAAATTTAATTATTAAATAATTTAAACCATTAATTTACGCTAAAAAAGCTTGAATAAAAATTCAAAGAAAAAACTGTGTTGATAAATATAAATGTTGTAAATATTTAATAAAAGTAAAGAAAAAAGAACAGAAAGAGAAGATGGTTATAAAACAAGTAATATATATTTATATTCAAATATCCCCAAATGTAGATCGATATATAAACTAACTACAAGAATTTACTCAAAATCAATGCATACAAGTTACTTATAGGATCTAGAACTTTAGCCCAGTAGGATTTTAAATTCTCCTACACATTATTATTTGGTTAATATCATTAATTCTTTCATCGCATACACATTGAAATCTAATCAATAGAGACAGAGTTTTAAGTAAACTTTTGTTATAAACTATTCATATTTTGTACATATCAAGCTTCTCTCATGACACATTCGCTCATTCGGAAATGCAGAGATGCTTGTAGTATCTAATTGTAAACTGACAAAAAAAATACAAGGATCTACTTTATACATTTTTCTAATGTAATGAAACTTTACTGTTAAATAAATTCAAAAATGTTTTTAACTCATTTGATTTTGATCTTGCTTTATTTTCTGAATTGCCAAAGCTTATAGAGATAAATAATTTAACCAATAGTATTTTGTAGATAAAATGTTTTTTCTGATTTTTTGAAAAGCTGTGTAGGAAAATTTTATAACAGTCTCCAATAGACAAATATACACATAGTGGTCCTGCAAAACTATGTAGTTTCCTTTTATTATTTCCGACCTCATTAATTCGCATGGAAAAATGAGTTAACAAAAAATTAAGGTATTATATCCTCATTGCTTTTATAATTAAAAAATAACTGTTTAGAAAATAATGACAGAAAAAAATTTAGTTAATAAGTTAAGAAAACTGGTGTTGGCATTAAAAGTTTAATTTTTATTTTCTTTGAAAGAAAAAAGTTTCACATTTACTGATTTTTTTTATATAAGTAATTTTTTAAATTTGTAACACAAAATATTTCAGAAGGAGAGTAATTTCAAAACTAAAGGTGGTTTAAAGCTTTTTCGGACATCCTATATGTTTATTTTAATTTTACAAACTTATTTTTGATACACTGTTTGAAAGCGCAACTAAACAATAAGCCATATGCATCATACTACGTAAGAAGTTAGATGCCAGATAAAATTGTGAAGTAATAATGTTAAAAATTGTATTTCTGACAAATAGAGAGAACATTGATTAAATGTGAAAAGGAAACAACATTTGATATCGGCTGCGGTGAGAATCTTTTTTCGTAAAACGATGATAAATTAGATTCCAATAATAAAAGATATAATTATAAAGTAATACATATGACGTTACTTTAATGTCTTTAATTTAAGGATGACAATATAAAATAAAGAGTAAAAAATTACCAATTTGATGAGAATAAATTGGCTTATATGTAAGCTGTAAAGCAAATGGTGTAATATATAACGTGGATATGCAAAGCGGATATTGAGTAGTGTATTCTAAATTATGAAATACTGCTGATATTAAAAACACAGTTTACTGTTTTTTATAAAGTATGAATGACAATTAAGACATATTAAAGAGAATTTAAAATTGTGAAAATTGTAGGATATCTATTTGTTAAAAGTATCCTCGTTTTCATTGCCAAAATATAAAAAGTTTAATTCAAAGCATTTGCTCATTGCCAAAAAAATTTATACATTTTTTTAATACACGAGATTCCAGAAAAGTTCAATTCTTAGGTGTGTTTCTAATATAATTATTGTTACAAAATGCCTGCAACAACACATTTTTAAATTACAAAAATAGAATAGGCTTCGTAAAATCAATTGTTTGTAACCAAATTGGGTGAAAACAGCTTACGTTAAGAATTGAAATTTTTACATAGTATCAAGAATCATTACATTTTTCGGCAACAAGGAACTGTTGAAACTATTCATACACACTCAAGTTCTTGATTTGTCTCCTAAGTAGGATTTTCTTTTCAATTTAACAATTTCATTACCTTTCCAAAGTTCTGTAAAGAAAATTAAAAGGGATGTGAGTTGATAATCACCCTCTTTATTAATAGTAGTAACTAAGTAAAGTTATGTTTAACTTCAGTATTTAAATCATAACCAACTACTGTAACATAATACTGAGAATTTGAAACAGAATACCAGGTTGAAACTTTATTGGTGACTCCTTCATTTGCACTAAAATTTTGTCGAGGTTTATTAGCAGTTTATTCGGTATATCATTATGTTAAAAGTATTTTTTATTATTTCATATGCATGTGTAGAAATAACTACAGTTAGAATGCAAATTAATTTGCAAAAACACGTTAAGAAAACAATTAACAAACAATTAAAGTACATCATTTAAAATTTATTTTATATATAAAAATGCGTTTATTATTAGAAATGAATACTAATTAATAATATTTTGCATTGTATTGTCATTAAAAGAAATATACTCTTTTAAAGAAATGTAAAATTATTATATTTAAAGTAATTTAAAGAAATTATAATTCTAAATTCTCATTTATATATAAAGAATTATATTAAATTATAATTTGTTTATTAAATCATAATTTTAGATATTATAATAAAATATGTAAAATTATAATTTTGATTGCATTACGCATGCTCACGCACGCGTGACGTACAATCTTTCAATTATCAATACCTTGAGAAAACATTTGTTTTCAAATCTGATAAGATGTTCTTTAAAATTACTTCACCAAGTAAAAAAAAACAGATAACAAACTTTTATTAACTGTACACGTACATTACAAATAAAAAAGATGGTTTAGGCTTTAGTTTTCAAGTTTTGAAGAAAACAGAATTCGTATTAAATTCATGGAGCTGCCATCTTCGGCAACTGCAACAACTGTAATTTGGTTATGCACCGAGTTGAACCGAGCTTCGATAACAAATATATAGGATGAGTCATTTCATCAAGTGAGATTGCTGGAAAACAATCGAATATTTTTCTGTCAAATACTGTTGGAACAACATGAACTATATGTTGTCAATCATATTTGTGTTAAAAGATGGTTTAACGAAATCCTTAAAGATAAGGCATAGCTATGTGAATCAACATAGTAAATATCTAACTATAACTGTTTCCTTTACAGATTGTATGAACAAGAGTTGACTGAGAAGTATATTATACATCCCGAAAGATTTAGTTCTTATAACAATGGCAAATACTAGCTGGCAATACTTTTTTATTGTTTCCATACATGGATAGTTAAATTTTACTGTGTCGGAAGATTTAGCTGCAAATATTATGTGGCACTCCCTTTGCCATCGCATTATTGTGCTTATTTTTGTTGTAGCATGAAGGTAAATTGTAATAAGGGCTTCTTAGTCTGTGGTGCTGCAATCGTCCTTGAATTATTTATTCGTACATTTATCAGTCCAAAGAGTATTATTTCTTTATTTAGGAAATAGATGATTCGATATATATATATATATATATATATATATATATATATATATATATATATATATATATATATATATATATATATATATATATATATATATATATATATATATATATATATATATATATATATATATATATATATATATATATATATATATATATATATATATATATATATATATATATAATTATACTACGCCCGAACTTGGTTTTTCAACCATCAGTCTCTGTCGGGCAGCCCAATACAATCTTGAGGTGAATGAAAATTCATCTTCCGCAGAATTTCTATCTGCGACGTCCGAAAGTCCAGGGCAAGTGAAAAGGTGGTCACCAGTCATGTCCTCTAGTCCACAAAAAGGGCAGATTGGAGATTCCCTCAAACCCAAACGGTGAAGGTGTTTTTGCAGATAATCATGCCCAGTTTTAAGGCGAAAATTTGCCACTCCCAACAGCTCTGTGGAGGTTACACGGAATAGGCTTTGTTAGTAAGGAAGCCCATGCTTTCCCCTTTATGCACATCTTGTAAACATTTCTACGATAGGAGGCTATATTTGACTTAATAAGCCTTTTAACAGTATGGTACTCCAAGGCTGGAGAAGGCTGTTGTAGATTTGAGCCAGCCTTTGCCAATTTATCAGCTGCGTCATTTCCGGCGATATCACAGTGGCTGGGTATCCATTGCAGCACAATTTGTCGACCTTCTTCCAGTAGAGAACTAATTGCCATTTGACAGAGATAAACAGACCCAATACTGCTAGGAGCAATTGAAGAGAGAGACCTGATGGTGGCCTGAGAGTCTATAAAAATACTATGTTGTTCTCATTACCTTTCTGATCTCTTCAAGTGCTAATTACACAGCAGCCATTTCACCATTGTAGCTGTTATAGTATTTCCCAACAGCCTGAAACTCTTAGAGTATACTCCTGCTCCAGCATTTCTAATGGCATCCACAGCTGAATCATCTGTATAGACATGGAATCAAACAGATGATGGATAATGCTCATTGATAGTAGCTAGGGTAGCCATCCTTAGTTCAGAATCAGTGGAGACTTTCTTACTAACAGGTAGTATCAGGTCTAGACAGCAATCAGCTCTATAAATATGGTTTTGAAAGATAGGGGGTCTAAATAAAGGCACTCTATCTGCATCCGGGATCTTATACCTATCTGGCAATTCCCTGGTCAAAGTCAAAAAGTTCTCTGTGTTTTCAATCTTGGGAAAACAGGAATATAATTTTTCCAGAAACCATCATCCCTTAGAAGCCTTTCGGAGAGTTTCAGGGCAGCGCTTTGTCTTCGATCTGCCAAAGGTTCCAACCCAGTCTGAATTTGCATTGCCTCGATAGGTGTAGATGAAGCCCCACCGGTGATAAGTCTAAGGACATTATTCTGAACAGTCTCCAGTTTTTTCTGGATGTTATCCGATGCAGTAATCAGGAGCTCAGCTCCATATTCAATTGCAGGTCTGATGTATGACTTATAGGTGGTGCAGAGTAAGTCTTGTGAAGCTCCCCATTTCACTCCTGCAAGTCTTTTCAAAAGTTTACTTCTGGATTTCCCGATGTCTATAACTTCAACAGCTTGACTATTCCAACTTAACCTTGTATTCAAAGTGATTCCCAGATATTTGGCTCTAGCTGTTTTACACAGACGATGGGGGCCATAATAAAACAATATATATATATATATATATATATATATATATATATATATATATATATATATATATATATATATATATATATATATATATATATATATATAATGATTTTGTTGCTATTGATTTCATTATTTTTCATATGTTCCTATTGATTGTATCACTTGTCTGAAAACCACATGGGATCCAATGTTTCCAAATTATGAGCAGTTTCATAAGCTCTAACAGGCCATGTTTCAAACACTACTAAATTATAACCTGTATTACGAAGAGTTTCTTCAGTTAATCTATGCATAACCTGATCCTTACATCAATTTAATTTCCAAACAAGATCTCTTCCATGCGGTATTTAACCTAGTTTATACACAATATGCATTTAAAAATATATTTTATGCAAAAATGCTGGGATTTATTAGCTTATTCTTTCATTAAAATTTGCAATTCGTTGGTTTGTAATTCATCGATTTCATTAATTTATTAAATTTTAATTATTTATAATTATAATTTTTCAAACTTAGAAAACTAGATACAATATTATTCGGATCTTACATAAAAACAATTTTTTAAAAGCAAAAATAACTTGTAATACATTACTAAAGTTTTAACATTGAGAAAACTACTTTTAATTATACATGGTTCCCAAAACGACCGCATAAACTCTGTATAGTTAGATTCCTCGTTGGGAGTACATAAAAACTGCCCAAAGAAGCGTTCCAGTACGATCCATATTTTACGAGAAAAATACGAAAAACAAAGTATGACGTCACTTCCGGTGCAAGGAAATATACTTTATTGAACATATCAACAGCAGTATATGCACAATTTAAAGCAGATGTTCAAAGTGTCCGCCGTTGAATGGCAGGCTTGAGCACGCCGTGGAATGGCTGTCATCACAAGTTGCAGCATCGCGGGGTCCACCGAAGAATAAGAAGCTTACAAACGAGCAACTAAGTCCATTGGTGTTAGCAATACATCTCGATACACCAGTTCCTTGAGATAGCCTCGTAGGAAAAAATCCAATGGTGTAAGATTTGGCGGACATAGAACCGGACCCTCACGTCCGATCTAGCTGCCGGGATATTCCATATCCAGCCAACCACTTTCAGGAGCACAAAAATGAGCCGGAGCCCCATCATGCTGGAACCAAAGGTATTTATATTACATTGGCCTTACATCAAGTACATGTCGTAGAAATCATGAACGGAATACCTGGCCACCATACGAAGACTACCGGTAGCTGCACGATGCAGCATTTTAAATACTAGTTTAACGTCGGCTTAACGTCATTCCATGGCACGCGCATGCATGACGCGATATGCGCGGCGAACGTTTTAAACATTATCGTCTGGAAAGATATGCAAATACTGTTGTTGATATGTCCTATAAAGTGTTTTTTCTTGCACCGGCAGTGACGTTATACTTTTCTTTTTTGTATTTTTCTCGTAAACTATTGATCGTACAGGAGCGCTAGGCAGTTTTTATGTACTCCTAAAGTGGTATCTAGCTGTGCAGAGTTTATGCGGTCGTTTTGGGACACCTTATATTTTTAAGGATTTAAAAATATTCGTTCTTAAAGAAATCATTTCCTTCAGGGAAACATAACAATTTGTTGCCAACGAAACTTCCATAACTCCAGTTTTTATTTGAAATGAAATGAAATATAATATTTTGTCGATTATCATGAAAATGAAATTTTGTTATTTTTATTTATCACATTGTTTTTAACTATGACATTTACCGATTATTATTTTTCACTAAAACTTAATTAAATTAATATATTTCAAGTCATCTGATAAGGTTTTTATATTGTATTAAAGTTTATTACTGAATTGAAAATGAGATGCTGGTAAATGTCTTAGTAATGTTATCGGAACAAGCTTTATTTTATTAAAATTTATTACATGGGAATTTAGTGTTTAATTTTACTACATGAATTAATAATTAAACCGCTCGTAATGATTTGAATACTTTAAGAGTTACTCTAAAATAAAAAAAAATATTTAATGAATTTTGTTCCTTAAATTTAGTAAATTTAAATAATTAAGGTAAGTTCATTTAAAGTATATTAAGAAAATAAAGCAGATTTGATATTAGTTTGCCGTCATATTTACGTGGTAATTTTTCGAAATCATATTATACATTTAATTTCATAAAAAAGTGCCTCAATCAAAAATATTTTTTAATATAAATTCAAAACATTGTATGGCGATGACATGAATTTTTTTATAATTCTTATGGAATAAAAATTAAGTTTTTTATCTTCTTGAATTATTTAAGCAGTGCGGACATCTACTGCTTGATAGCTTCATGTTAAGGACTAAATATTTCAGTCATTATTAATCTTATCCAGATTTTCTTATCTTTGAGGTAGTTAGCAAAATGTCTGGATAAAGAAATCTGTTTGTATCTAAATCCGTTTCACCTAGCAAACGGAGATACTGCACTTGAAAAAAGTGACTAACACAAGTCTTCTCACTTACTGTTAACTCCAGTATTAATTGCCATATAAGGACCCTTAATGATTGTCCTTAACAAATCTCCAGAAAGTAGTCGAGAAGCAAAGATCGATCAATGCTTTCTAAAAGCGGAGCAATTCACTCGCTTCTGGTAACCACTACAAGGAGGCTCTCCAATTAAAAGTCGAGTTGCGCGTATCTTGAAAGAGCAGAAAATATTTCTACCTCAAAAGAATTAGACGCAAGTTCAAGAAATTAAAGGGAAATTCCGCTTTATTGCTTGAAACTTTTCTGAATGACGAACCTTCTTAGGCACGTCTTTCGAGTCGATTGCTAGATTATAATCAAGAATTCAAAGCTGATGTGTTGAGTTAAATGCATGCTTTATTTGACATCATCTGTGCAGCAGACTTTATTTTTAATTTCATTTCATAAGTGTCTTCCATCTGATATATTTATTACTGTTTCTTCATTTCATGCTTGTCTAAACTGCATTCTGGCTTACCAAGTCTTAACTAATCCACTCGCCCGATAAACTATAAGTTTTATCCAAAGTCAAAACATTTTTGAAATCTGAATTCAAAGAGGTAGATGTTGTTTCCCAATGCATTTTCTACTCTCTCATAAACTGACATTATCATATTTGTTAAAGTAACATTTTTTCTGAATCATTCTTCCAGTAGAAAATACTAGAAAATACCTAGATAATTTTCAATTTCCTTACTTATGACCTAAGATCATTTATAAGTGTCCAATTTATTAATTGTTAATAAAATTATCATTATAAATCAGGAACTTGAAATTGATTATAGTTTACTGACGATGAATTATTACTTCGAATACATGGTACTAGAAGAATTACGATGTTGCTTTGGATAATTCAACTAGTTTTATTGAATAAAAAAGAATTACTGATTGAAATTGAGGGAATTAAAAATTTATGAGGTATGCAGTATGGTAAATTTAACTTTGTGAATTAATTTAGTATTAAATATTTTGTGGTATTTATTTGAAACCTTATGGCATCCTTTAAATTTCATCATAATAGAATTTTAATTTTAATAAAAGAAATGAATATTCGCAGAAAAATATCAAAAAATGATTTAATAACGAATTTATGCATGTATATTTTCACAATTATTTTAAACCTAATATATCTATTACAAATAAGGATTCAAACTTATAAAATTGTAGTTCTAGAGGTGACGTCAGAAACTTTCTCTTATTATGTATTATTCTTAGTATCTATTTAAAAGATGTCATTAAGAAACGTCAATTAAGCAATTGCGTTTAATTTAAACGAATAATGGACGTCAGTTCATTAGTAGGGGTAAGTTTAATCATATGATCATGTTTGCTGAAAAGGAATGCTTAGAATGCATAGTTGCCAATATACTTGCCATATGTTGCCAATATACTGCTCTATAGGTACCTGTTTAAAAGACGTCTTTAAAATACGTCGTCTAAGCGACTGCATATAATTTTGTGTCAGTAGTAAGGATGAGTTTCTTTAACTATATGTATATATATATGGTTGATGAAATACAATGCTTAGAATGCATAATTGTCTATATATTTACCATATATACAACTCTATGCGAAACACATTCTCGGAAATAAACGCAGATTAGGAAGCTTTAGGGACAATTTTACAATATTGTTGTTTTACCAAATTTTAATTTTTATTGCATATTTCGTGGTCTATATGTTATTCTCTAACTGAATTAAAGTTATATCAAGAATAAAATTTGTATATTAAACTTAAATAAAGGAATTTAATATATAAATATATTATTTGTATAATAACTTTTACTATTTTATTTATTAATTTACTTAATATTAATATTTTTTATAATTTTTATAAAATATTAAAATTTTAATACATATCTTAGAGAGCTAAAATTAGGCAATTCAACAATTAAATGTTAAAATAGCAGAATCATAATTTGTAAGTGAAAAAATTTGAAATAAATGAAATGGAAAAAAGCTTTAAATGGACTATATATATATATATATATATATATATATATATATATATATATATATATATATATATATATATATATATATATATATATATATATATAAATGTCAGTGTCTTAATTTTTTTCGATATTTTAGAGAAAAAAAAGATTCGAATAAAAAATAAAATGCTTGTTTTTTGATATATTTTAATTCAGGAGCACGCGCGCTGAGTTTTAAGGGGCTGGTCCTTCTTCAAACAGAGTGAATAAAACAGTGGGTAACTCGTAAAATCTGAATAAAATTATATCATATTTGCCTAAGTAAGAAAGACAAAACAATAATCAATATGTTGTGCCAAATGGGATAAATGTATCTATAGTGAACACAATACATACGTTTACAAAAAATGTGAATAAATTATTATTCAAAATTAATTATTTTTAATATAAGCATAATATCAGTTCTTAAGCAGAAAATACATTTATTGTGGTAAAAGGAGTCTTTGTGTATATAATAATATAACAAAAGTTGCAAACAGGACCTCATAACCCCAGCGTGTGTTCTCGTGCATATAGTTTACGCTCGCGTTTCCTAGGGTTAAGCAGCAAATTACATCTACTAAAGAGATTTCTCATTTAAGATGTGTTATGACGAAATTATTGTCCAAAATTCCTAGAATATAGTACTAGTTAATAAAGCAAGAATAACAAATAATAGCTTATTTAATTTGAGAGCAATCTTTGGTTTATTAACTTTTTGTGTATGAAGTATTAATTTAAGTACGATTATTTTTAAGCGTTTGATAGTACTTACTAGCAAATTCAGATTCCAAATTCTTGATGAAATAATATTCATATTTATTATCACAAAATATCTGAAACAATCTTATAATAAATTATTTAAATAAAGTGCAAATAAAATAAGAGACTGGAAATGTATTAGCTAAAAATCTATATTTTTCTAAAAGCCCAAATATCAATGATGTATTCCTCAAAGCAGTTCATTCAATGTATTTTAAAATACCCATATACCATATTTTTCAAAATTTAATTTCAGCTTATATATATTACGCAAGTGTTCAAAACTGTTTAGTCGAAATTCAAAGTTTTACATAAAATAACCAATTTTTCAATTGCAAAATAAAATGTTACAATTTTTCATAAATATTTGTTTTGCTTCTGTATAAGAATATATATATATATATATATATATATATATATATATATATATATATATATATATATATATATATATATATATATATATATATATATATATATATATATATATATATATATATATATATATAAATATAGATATATATATATATATATATATATATATATATATATATATATATATATATATATATATATATATATATATATATAATATATATATATATATATATATATATATATATATATATATATAGTGTGTGTGCGTGCAACAATTAAGGTTATAAAAATCTAATTAGTCTGCAGATGGGTTAATTTGTTTCTCTTAAGTGCGAGATCAATATTTTTTTCTCATTTTACCTAAGCATTTTTCATTTTAATAGTTTCAGTATCGTTAAAATTCAAAAGTTGTTTGTTAAAGATTTTATTTTAGCAATTAACTTATTGATTATGTTTTTCAAGGGATTAATTTAATTCATTAGATTATGAAAAAATGAATAACATTAAATCAATTTCTTTTGTATTAATAATATCTTAAGAAGTTTGATTCTTAGAACTATGATCCTTTCATTCATAGATGATAAAATCTAACATCTATCAACAAGTTTGTGGATTTTTCAATTCATTAACTTGATTCTCTACACATAAAAGAATACACGTTAATTTGAAACACCATGTTAATTTAAGCTCACTGGAATGCTAATGTTTCTTCAGTAAATTTCTTATTTCTATTTTGTTGAATGTGCCTTGTTGGGAATGTACGAATTATTTTCAGAATTTGCTGATAATGTGACTAAATGAAAGAAATTTTGATACTTTAACTGTTCACCTTCGTGAATATGCATATTACCTAGACAATTTGCAAAATAAAATGTTTCTATATTTCTAACTGTTAATGATATTACATACATACAAGTACAGTAAGCAAGTATATATATATATATATATATATATATATATATAGTGCTTAATTTGGTTTTGTTTAATTGTTTTGTAGAGTAAATATAGTGAACATTAGTTTTGGAATGCAAATTAAATATTATTTCAATAAGATACTGTGAAATAAATTTATAATTTTGTTAAAAAAATAAATAAATAAAAAAAATCTAAAAAAACTTATAAGTTACAATATTCCGGATTTTTATATTTAAAGGTATATTCCCCTTACATCTAAGAAAATTAGTATCGTGTTCTCCATCCTTTTCAAAGTCACGTTTACCTTCTCAAATAATAGCTTTGCGAACATACTTGTCAAGATCTGAATGATATATTGGTTATTTGTGTTTTTGTATTAAAGAAAAACGTATTTCGTCTGTAGAAATATACATGTACAAAAGACATTCAATGGAGTAAACCAAAATGTCCCAGCAATTTCTGTATCACCCCATGTCAAGCTGATTAACTGTTTAACAATCTACTACAATTATCATTATTGTGTTTCGAATGATAAAATAAATATATTGATTAAATTTCGAAATATTAATTTTAAAAGAAAGCTATTAAATATAAAAAAGAGTAACACTATTTTGTTTATGATAAAACTGGGGATTTCTTTGGATTAAGCATTTGTTTCAGTCACAAAGATAAATGGACTGATAAAACAATGAAAATGTAAAGTAATTGCAAATGCTTAGTTGAAAACATTTAAAAAAATAATTTGCACGGTCAAAATACAAAGAACTAAAGTTAATTTATTATAAATTGTTAGGATTTATTCTATACTTTATTCTATACTTTATGCAGTCGATAACAAAACTAATTTATGTTATGTGAATTAGAATGGCACCATTAAGTTTTAAGCCTTATTAAATTTTATAACTATATAAAAAAGATTAAAAAATATTTCTAGAGAATTCAGAATTCCTTCTAATTTAGTCATTAAAATGTTTTGTTAATATTTTTAAAGTTAAGTTGCTCATTATATATTTCAGTTTTATAATTGGGTTTTATAAAAGACAATCAATTGACTTATGTGAATAATTAGATTTATGTAAGCAATCAGATTAAGTAGTTGAAGTGTAAGGATAACTATATTTTTGAATCACACGAAATTTTTATGAAAGATATCGTCAAGAAGACTGAAAAGTCACACTTACAAAAAAAAAAAAAAAAAAAAATCAATAGCTGCTAAAATTACCAAAATATTAGAAATGTGTGCTTCCATAATAAAACATTAAATATATATAAAACTTTTATTCAATATATTTTTATATATTAAATGATAACAGGATCGTATGCACGTCAAATGTTTAGCAAATTCTAGCTATTTTTTTAAAGTTATAATTCCCAAAGTACAATGAAATCTGGATATGGACTACCAAACTGTAATATTTATGAATGCAATGAAGTTTTATACGTTAAATGAAGTATTGTATAATTTATGAGAATTTTTAGCAGCTATATTTAATTAATTTAACAATTTAAAGCCAATAATACTACAGATATGTTACATGACTAAAAATTTCGATTAATAACATCCTAATATTGAAATTACTTGTCTGCATCTACAAGGTGAGGGTATTAAACACATTTTGTCTTTTTATAAATTGATTTCAAATCATTAATAAAAATACCCTGTCAAAAAATTTAATAATTTTTCAGGTTTTTGAGAATGTCATTGTGATATTTTTTCTCCTGTGACTATCTTAATAAAGTAAATTTTAGGTAAACAATGCAATTCATAGCAAAATTTGCAACTGCTCTTAAAACTTCGTTTACTGTTTACTGTTTACATCAAATGTCTTCCATTATATTTTTTAAAATTTGAGTTTAGTTCATTAGCTTTGAATTTTAATTAGATATTCTAAGGTACAATTGATTATTTAGATTAAAATAAGAAGGCTGCAAAATAAATCTACTAAAATAAAATGTTCTTTTATAAAAGAATAACGTAATCTGATTTTTTTTAAAAAAAACTAGATTTGAAGTAACTTAGTTTTGTTTCAACATGAAAAATTCCTAAATATACTTATTTAATATATTTAGGAATATTTTATTAACTAAATGTACTTGTTATGTATAATTTGAATATATAATAATAATATATGAAATCCAAATTTTAATTATACGTACAATAATGCTAATTAAAAATTTTATTTTTACTGTAATTTGGTTATTACGTATTATTACTTTATTGTTTTATATTTAAAGTCATAATCGACATTACAATATTATAAAAAATCATCATCCAGAATATTTTTACAATTACAAATTAAATTGTACAATACGCATGATTTAAATGTGCAAAGTGCTTCTAGATTTTTATTAATTATTAAAATTTATTTCTAATTCATCGATAGTAAATTCTTCACTGAATTTTAAAAAATACAATACTCATTTAATTCAACTAAAATAAATTTATAAAAATGATCAAATATGTTTAATTTTTTGAAAAAAAGAAGATATATTGCTCTTATATCAATCATTAAAATCAGTAACGAAACTTTCTGATTTTAATTTGTAAACTGCAATCAGAAATAATATTTGAGTTTTCTCAAAATATTGCAAATTTATATATTGTCTTAAAGGTGCTGAATTTTAATACTGAATAACAGTAATTCTGAAGTTTTGTCATTTTGAAAATAGTCCACAATCAAAATATTTGTTACTTCGAGGTATTTTAAAAGAGATTTAATTTTAAATATTTAAGCTTTTTATCTAGTTACTGAAATTAAAATATTTTAGTACAATTTGTCAAATATAGTATTTTAAAAAGCATTTCATATTTTTTTTATTATCAAGAAATACTTTCTTAATCACTTAATTAAATAATATAGTTCACCAGAGATTTTTAGTTCATTTAGTTTATTAATAAAAAATGAATATTTCCTTAGAATTCATCTAGTATTTAATATTTTAATGGATTATTTTCATACCTCTCTTTAGGTAGCATATATTAATATTCCAAGCGATGCGCATTTGAAAAAATCAATGTAGTATAAAAGCGAAAAGTTTTCCACTTTTACTTAAAAACGACATATCTGATAGTTTTATATTTCACTTTACTCTTTGAATATAATATTAATACTTTGAATATACTTACTTTGAATTTTTCTATAATAGGAAAACTATGTGTCATTTTAACACCAGGCTGAAGTATCTACCCTGTAAACTACCTTCTGGTAGGAATTCTCATAGATAGAAATCATACTCATATATCAAAAGGGAGGAAACCCCGAAAACCTATGTTATTCAACTGTGTCTGGAATTGAATACTATGAACTTTCACTCTATCCACAATTTAAACGCTATCCTATCACAAGGGAGCAGTTAACCCAAACTTCATCATTTCTTCATAATTTTCTATAATGCTCTCAGCTGTATTGTTTCACAGATTAGAATCATTCATTACATATATAAGTATAATTTATAAAATGTCCAATTAAAAGTGACAATCCTATGTTTTTCAAACAGGCAAAAATAGGTTGTGTACAAGTAACGCACTTAGAAATAAACACATAGATATTTATATTTTCAACGTATTATTTTCTTTCTCGTTATTCCTTTCACTCTCGATTTGTTTCCCCTTCTATTTATTCGAGTGGAAGGAAGAAGTTAAATTGTTCCTTTAAAAACTATCTATTTTATAGCCTATCAAAGAAAAACAACTGGTGATAAGGTCTGATATGGTACAACTGCAGAATTCACGCCCCGTTAACTCAATACATTTTAGCTAGTCATCAATGACAATAAAAGTATATAGGTGCATTTACAAAAACCATGAGTGTAATTTTATGTGAAAAATGCTACAAATGTCATACTTGAATATTCCTTAACACTTTTATCCAGCATTCTTTAATATTTTTATCAATTTAAGAAATGCACATGTTAAAAAAATAGTTGCCTGTCCAAAATTTTCTTAAAATTATTTCGAGATGTTGATCGTCACTGTGACATTTTAATCACCCTCTGGAGGGGATACGAATACCATCGGGAATTAATGAATTAAATAGTTGGTGTGTGGTACGTGTAAAGTAATTAACTTTAAATAAGAATAAAAGTCTTTAAAATGGTTATTGCATGTAATTAAATATAACAATGCAGGTTTTGATTGTCAGTTTAAATATCAGAGTAAATCTTAATTTTAAAGTGCAGGAGATTTATTCGACTTTTAATGAGAAATGGCAGTATTGAAGCAGAAATTAAGTTCCTTTAATAAACATAGCACTTTGTGTTGAAAGAATTTTGTTAGTGTAAGATATTTCAATTGTATCCCAAAATAGTATCTAGTTAATAGAATAATGTTGGCATTGGATTTTGGATAATATAAAAAATATTTTTAATTTAAAATTTTGAGGAAACACCAGAAATGCTTTTAAAATTGTTATTTTAATTATTTTTAAAATGAGCTCACACATAATACAGAATTATTATTTATTTGAGATTATAAAAGTTATTGAACTTCATAAGGGATTCACGCGACAGTAAATAGTTATAGAGAAGTGGTGTGGGTTACTTTCTTCTTTCATTGAATGTGGGTTTAAAACTAAAGAAAAATAGGTGATTGTAGATTCTATACAGATTAAAGATCATTACTTGAATTTTTGTTTGGATTTTTCCTTATAATATCACTAAATCCCTTCTAGTTAAAAATTACTTGTAATAAGTCAAAAGAATTGTTAAAAATATATGTTCTTAAAGCAAAGTTTAAAACTTATTTGTTATTAAAGTATTTTCATAGAGAAAGGTACTTATTCGTGTATAACTAGTTATTTTTTTAAAACAGAAATATTCTCACACACAATTGGTGCTGGTAAATTAAGATAATGAATTCATATATATCAAGTACATCTAAAAGTAGCAGAAATTTCATATTAAGTCTTAACTGCTTTAACTATTCGCAATAATTATTATTTAAAATTGCTTATATTTGCAAAATTGATATAATATATTCATATAAATATGTTTCATCCTTAACGATTCCCTATAAAAAGTTAATTTTAAAATTTATAAGAAAATTACAAACAAATGCAGAGTTAAAACACATTCATGTCCTTAAAAAACAAAATATAATTGAAGAACGCATCATATAGAAGAGAATATTTTTAAACTAAATAATATCTGTATAGTTTTCTATGAACATTTAGCTTTTTCCATATAAAAAGTGTAAAAAACTTCAAAAATTATTAAAAATCCTTTAATTTTGAAAAATTTCAAAAAACTAAAAAAGTCAAAAATTACTTTATTAAATTTTATGAAAACAATATTAACTTGAGAGGCAAAAAGAAAATATAAAATAACTATTATACTGGAGGATTTTTCTTTTACATATTAATTTTTTCACATGCTAATTAAACTGGAAATATTAATTTCAATTGGACTGAAACTAATTTTTGAAAAGCATTGGGAAATAGTAGGATGTTTAAGTGAGGAGACTGATTCATGTCTTATTTTAAATAATTAATAATTTTAAATCAATAGGAATTCATTCCATTATATAATTATTGTCTGACATTATCTAGTTGTCAGAAAAGATTTATGAAATTATTATTGACAAAAATTGAAAAGAATATATTAGTAAAATTTAAGAAGAGACAAATTGAAAAAGTTGGGAAGAAAATTTAAAATATAAAATTGACTTCAATTGAGAGCATCAAATCAAAAAGTGATGTAAATGGATTACTTAATGCCATTTTTATTAAAAAGAAAGAGATATAACTTAAAATAGCACCAAATTGAAGTTACAATAAAACGATAAGTGGATTTGAAATTAATTTTATTTTTTATTACCTTACCAAAATATCAGAAATAGATTACAAATGTCAGTATATGAAAAGTTTTCCATTAACGCCATGGAAAAACATCTTTCGAAAGTAATATTTATTCCATGGAGAAAAAAGCAATAGAGCAAGCATGAAATTGGTTCATAACAGCCTCTTCTGATCAAAACTGCTGTATCATATCCATCTATTTTCATGTCTTCTGTTGCTTGTAATATTTTTAAATGAAGGTAATTTTTTCCAAGAAGTTCATTTATAGACTTCATATATGTGAAGAGCCTTAAATATTAAAGATCATTTCTCCTAACTTAACTGAACATCTGTAGTGAAATATGTTTGTAAATTTTACCAGAAGAAGATAAAAGGACACAAGCAAGAAATTATGTGAAAATGAAGACACTTTCAAACATAATAATTTTTTTTATGATAAGCGAAATAATGTGATAAGTATATGTCATAGGATAATTTATTAAACACACACAATATAATCTAATTTAAAAATAAAAGTATCCGATAATTTACTGAATAATTAAAAAGTTGTAGTTATTAACTAATAAATATTCATTTATTTTTGCAGATATTTTTGTAGCTTTCAAATAAACTTATTTTAATAGTAAATTATGTTGCATATAAGAAGCTTGAATTCTGAGTCATTAAATAAAAATATGTCTTTTTAATTAATATAAGAAAAACATATTCCAAAATATTTATTTTCTTTTACAAATTATTTAAAGCAAATTTTAATAAGTTTACAAAACTTACCCAACTAATAAAATATTTTATATACATAAAACTATAAGATGTAATCGGCTTAAATTATATTCTGAATGAATTTAAAGCTGTATCTCTCTGATAATACAAGAATATGATATTTTATGAGTAATACTTCTATTTAAGCTTTTAATGTTATAAAATTGTATTTGCATTAATTTATTATAAATATAGAGAGCATTTAATTTTCAAAGCTGTCATGAGGCGGGAACTTACAGTAATGAAGACTGACACGTTCAAGATTATTTTTACCGAAAGTGGCGTGAAAGTGAATCATGGTTGACCATTCTTAGCTTAGAGGTAAAATTCACTTTTATAAATTCAATAATGCAGGTTAATGAATATCCGGAAAATTATGACTAAACATGTTAACATCTAAATGCTTCGTATAATTTTGATAGAGTAAATATTAATTATGAGAAAATAAATGCTGTTCAAAAATATTCCTTCATCTTCATTCCTGAAGATTATTTTTTTCAGTAGGCAGAATTTTTTCCAGAAGGCAGAAAAAAAAAAGAAAATGTGAAATATCCCTCTTCTTGACTGTAGATGTCATTCAAATTTGTTAATTTTGAAATATTTTGAATTTATTGTGGGCATGAATTATTGAAACTGCTGTAAATAGTGGTTACATATTAATATTTATTTATGAGTGAATCAAAAACAAATTCTTGTTAGAGAGATTTATGCAGAATATCTTATAAAATATTAAATTACGAAATCATTTTAATTTCTTTTTTAATTTGAAAGTGTTTTTATGTAAGAAACAAATTTTCGAGTGGTAAAAATGAATTTGGTTAAGTTTATGAAATTTTTTATATCAAAAAATTAGTTTGGAATTCTTTTTCAATATATTTCCCAAATTTTTGACAATAAAATTGAGGTATTACATCCAAACTTGTTATTGAGGTGTTATTTTGCCATTTATTAGCATTATTAAAAATGAAAATGCATGCATCCTGTGAATAATAGTAAATTCTTAATGAAGTAATCATTTATAAGAATTGCAAAGGTCAGCAATAAATGCCTAGTTTAAATGAAATGAAATCCTTTCTCAAAAAAAAAAATAATATTGCTATCTGCGTCTTTAGCAAAACTAATTTTTGCAATGTATATCGTTGCTGATATAGTGTAGTATAGATGTTGAGTTTCAAAAAGATATTTTTAAACTTCAACAGAGAGGATTAAAATAGGGCACAAAATTGATTCTGAAAAATGATCCAGTATCATTTTTACATTTCGCTTTTCTTTATGTTTCTGCTCAAAATATAAGTGTATATATATATATATATATATATATATATATGTATATATATATATATATATATATATATATATATATATATATATATATATATTATATATATATATATATATATATATATATATATATATATATATATATACATATATATATATATATAGATAGATAGATAGATATATAGATAGATAGGTATATAAATATATCCTGGTTTGTTGAAGAAAAATTATTACTTTGTTTCTTTTGAAAGATTTTATTATTAAGATTATTTTTCACTTGAAATGTATTTTAACAATTTTCAATTTCTCACAAAGTACATGAATATTAGTTTTGTTATTAAATTGTAAATTTCATAGACAAGAAAATACATAAGAAACTGCTTTATTGAATGACTTTCAGACTAGAATAGTGCTTAATTAGTGACGGAATTAAGTGCTGTTATTTATTGGCATAATTGCTTTTGTGGTGCGTACAAGATAGATAAGGGCATGTTTTATAAAATTCTGGAATTATTTGTTTATTTATTTATATTAAAAATAACTATTTATATTTCTTATCATTCTAAATTTAATATTTTTGAATGACTTATTGATTGCAGGAATGACTAAAAGATTAAATACCTAAGTTAATTTAAATACAGATATAATTGATTAAATTCTTTCGAATTAATTAATGACTATAGAATAATGATGCTCAAATTATATGTTAAAACTACAGAAAATCTTAAAAACCAAATGAATTTAAATTAATATGCATTTATATAATATTTTCTGTTTTGCGTGTGAAGTCAATCTAAAAACATATTTTAACCTAAACAGTTATTTTAATTTTATCATAACATTGAAATGAAGCATTTTTTATTGCTGTGAATCAGCATATTCTCTTACATGGTCTTGTTCATAAAATAATAAACTATATTGACAAAAACCTGTAGTTGGTAAAAATAAAGAAATCTCAGATTTGCTGATTCAATAGAAGATGAACTGTTTTTTTTTTATATCTTTCAATATTTTATTCATTGTGTCGAGAATGAAGTATTTCGATTGGTGATCTAAATGCTTTTAATAAGTTCCACTATTAAAGTGATATGGGTTAATATAAAAATTATAAATATTTACTTTGAGATATGCAAAAAATTAAAATTTTTATTATTTGTTATAATTATTGTGTTAAAAATAATATCGCTTATTTATATAGAATATTAAAAAAAGCATAAATTTTTATAGTTTTTTTCTTTTAATAATTATTGATTTAACAAATCAAATTACGGAATTATGAAAAAATAAGAATTTAAAGAATACATACTCATTATTTTAACAAAATATTTTATCAAACATAATTTGAATTTATTGTATAATTTTGTTGACTATTTGCAATATGATTCAGGTTCCTAATAATGTTAGAATATTGAAGTATTCGGAAAAAAATCTTGAGAGATTACCAAATTCAGAAAAGGATAATTATTTTAATGAGGAACAAAAAAATAAAATCATAAAGATATTCACCATTTTGAGATAAAACTTTTCTTTAACACATTTTTTAAGTAGTTAAAATATATTTGAAAGGGCAAACATATTTCCTTAAAATTTAAAAGCAAATTTTATCACATACTACATCAGTTCATTAAATAAAATATTGTTAAGAATATTTTGTAAATATATGTGTTATATATATTTACCCCTTTATAACTATTAACTTTTATCGCAGATGAAGCATTTTACTTAAGATAAGAACTCGAGAAAATGCTTACTAATTAGTTTTGATATAATTAACGAAATTTGAATTTCGCATACACACACAGACACACATGGTAAATGGGACACATAGAAAATGTATTTAATTTTTTGACAACAAAATATTAAAACGAAATAAAAACGTTACAATTTTAATAACTCATTAAATCATTTTGCTTTACCAAACTCATTTTAAATATTTTATGAATAATTATGTCCAAAAGTAATTAATACAGTCAATAGTTATTAATTTATAATAAAGTTAATCCATAAGCCAAAAATTGAAAAAAATATGTATAGTAATAATGAACAGAGTGAAAAATTGAGCCTTTTAAAATTTACTTTGCAATAAATAAATTTTTCTTTCCTCTGATTTTAGAGGTCTCAGTTGTTGCACATTATTTTGCCAATATGTTCTTACTTATCTTCATTGATAATAATAAAGATGTTAGTTTTTCAGGCATATAATGATGTGGAGAATACAGAATTATAAAAAAATTTAAAAATAATTGCTATGTATATTTTAATAATTTATAAACAGATTCATAAATATATAAATATGCAGTACAAATATATAAATGCATATTAATACAAAACAAATTAAAGTATAGTTCAAGACACTATATCAATAAATGTACATAGTTTTTAGTTATGGAATAAATATATTTTGATGTAATTTTTTATTGTTTTTCATTTTTAAAATTTTCTTTTATTTTAAGTATTGATTTTTGTAAGGAAAATTAAGAAGATTTTTTAAAAGTAAAAGTTCATATTTGGGAAAGGAGTTATAAGAAATCACATTACATTAAAAAAAAAGACAAAGCTTGTCAGTTATTACATTTTAGAGTCTGGAAGAAATGGTGATTAAAATCTCATTAGAAGTAAAGCAAATATGTTGTGCTGAAAGCAAAAAATGTAAACACGAAAAAAACTTCTTTTTATCATAATCGGTATCATTTTCTTGAAGGTCGGCCTAAATTATCTTTCGTTGCACTTCATTAAAACATTTTGCATTATGCAAAGCAAATACTTAGAGTGATGCAACTTGAAGAAATTAATTTTTTTCACATTATGTACATGTTACCAACATGCGAGTTTGAATTTATATTAATTCATTTTTGTTTCTTGGTTATTTGTACCAGTCATTAATTAAAATAAGAATCATGTACATTTTATAGCATCATTCGTTTCCGTTCTTCTAAAGACATCGTGGTAAATTAATTAATAATATTAATTTTTAATACATGTTTAAATTTTTCGGCTATAATCATCTGCAAAATTTTTAACTTGAAATAATTAACTCAATATTTCTTGGTTTATAAATAAAATTTTAAGACAGTACTTTTTGATAAAAATTGAGGTAATTTAAAGGATAGTCGTATAAATTTAACGGGCAATTGGAATGTAGTTTCTCTGAGATACATTACTTCTTTAAAAACATTCCACTTCTGGCGGTTTTTTCAAAGACATTTACTATATGAAAGCGTAAAATCCGTTTTGCTTTTATTGAGACAATTTCTTCATCTCTAACAATAACATAACATAAATTTAACCAATCTTAACTTATACATTTCACTATTAAATTCAAAAATCAAGTAAACTTTGCCTGGCTTCATTCAATAGGAATATGTAGGCTATTGTGCTGATATTTATGGTCATCACCATTCAAATATTTTCAAAGAAAATGTATATTTTTAATAATACATTTTACTTAATTTTATGGCAAAATAACGCTGAAGTACTTTCTATAGATTCATTAATTCAAGTAAAACTTATTATAATGAATCTTTAAAGATATTTATGAATCTATGAATTTATTATTTTTAAATCTATAGAGAAAGTAATGAATATGTATAGAAATTGTTTATATCTGAGTAATATTTGAAAACCTCATTGCCATGTTAATACAAAAAATTAATGTGTATTTTATCATAATTTGAGACAAAATGTTATATTTCTTATTTTTTCAGAAATAATGAAAAATATGAGGAAATAATCATATTCCAAACTTCAATACAATAATATTTGAATTGTGAAAGGAATGGTTCATATCTTCAATTTAAAAGAAAATAGTAGTTAAAGATATAAATAAAACATCTCTTTATTTATTTCTTATTCATTAATTTATAAAACTCTAAGCACTTTCAGCTTACATATATGCAGAATTTTTGAAAAATTTAGTTTAAACAATTTTTTTTAAAAAGGATAGAAATACGTGCTATATATATCGAATCTTTTCTTGCAAAGCAGCAGTGTGTAAATTATTTAACTCTAATGACTGCAAAAGTGTTATATACCTCTTACTGTTTAAAATATACATATAAACGAAATTATTCTATTACAATTTTAATTATATTTTAATTCAATTTGTTGTGTATCTACGGTTGAATTCTTTTCTTTCCATACAATGTTGCAATCTAAAAATACCAAGGAAAATTTTGTCAACTTTTCTAGAATTGAATAAAATATTAGGTGATAGAAAATTCGATGGACCCCCTTTTGTTTCATTGTCTATGTCCACGTTTCTTTTGTGAAGCTCCGACACTGGATAAATAATAAAACTTTTAGCTTTTAAATATTAGCTTCAGTTTCGCATTCTCCTCGTAACAGTGCTGTTTGGGAAAAATTTCTGTTTCTAAGAAAATTTAATCTTCCTTACGTGCAGGACTATGAAATATCTACGTTGTTTGTTGTAGCTGAGAATTGAGGAATATCCATACAATATGTATATATATGTATATGGAAGACTTTTCCAAATATATTGCAATGCCTTAATATGTTATCTTTTTTTAGAATAGTCCTTTTATGGATTTTGTTGTTTTAAAAACATTTTCCCAGTTTATTTCCAAATATTTTAAATTATAAGGAGCTAAATTACATATAATTTCAATTATATTTAGTCTGGAGTTGATGCATAAAATATTTTTTCACATGATTTTATCTTCAGTAATTTTTATTTTTATTTTTTTATTGTATTTAAATTTACATTTACAAACGAACTACCTTAAAAAAAACAGGAAATTGAATCAAGCTTCAATTTGGTGAACACCTATTTTATAATGCATTTAACTGTGTATTTTTCATGTTGCCAGTAACTGATATTCGAAATGTATTTGAAAGTCACTAATAAAAACGAACTTTCATCTTTAGCAGATGATTCAAAACACTCTTATAAAATATTGCTATTATTCAAGTCAATATTTTTTCCTGAAATTTTGTCATTACACAAGATAAAAATCTAAAATTGCTTAATGGTCTACTAGAGTAATTTTCCTATTATTCCAGTAGATCATTATACATGTTTTATTTTTTTATTATAGTAAAGAAAACATCTTATTCTGAATTAAGTAAAAAGTGTGGATTATATAGAGTTCAACAAAAATAAATATGGAATATTGTGAAAAATACTAGCATACATAGCTAATTTGGGGATTTTTAAGAGATGATTTATACATTCACTACTAATTTGCTTAGGTAGGAGCTAAAATACTGCAGCATATTTTTCCTTTCCCATCTTTGATCGTGAAAAAACAATCATGCAATATCCCACAATTTGTATATTACCTGAACCGACTGGTTAATATTAGGTTAGCGTTTTAAATATTAATGATATTGATTCAGTACAAAGAAATTTGAAAGTAAATTTCACATTTTACAAAACTTTCTTGAAACATCTTCACCTTATGTTGTTAGCGCACACAAATACGACAAACAATAAACAATCTGAAGAGTAAAAGTATCTAATAATTTATTTACATTTTTGTGTGCTTACATGATGGTATTTATTGTAAAGTTTGATTCTTACTTAAAATAGACGTTGAAATGTTTTATCCAATTAACTGCAAGTCATTAGATTGTCTATAACATGACAATGACTTGCAAAGAAATCAAGTTTGCATAAAAGGTATTATAGAGTAGGATATGCAAGCATTACCAATTCGCTTCATTCATGCAGTAAAGCATATTTGATGTCACTTCACATGTAAATGAAACAAAGCATTGAACAGAGAATTTCTCTTTCTTGTAATATAAATGTAATATAAATCTTGTAATATAAATATAATATAAATCATTGTTTCTATAAATTCTATATTTTGCATTACAGAAGAAGAAGAAAACCTTGTTAATGCTTTCTGATTTTTAAAACACCGAAGACTATTTATGCTATGAATTATCATTGCACTGCACTGAATTGATGATTTGGGTAAAGTAAAAGATACTGTGCATACAAATGAACAGGACATTGTCATTGCTAATATCAAGTGCTATCAGTACGATGGTAATTGCCATGGTTTCCTTTAACGTTGCAACTTGATTGCAGTATCGTGACAAAATTTAACCAGCTTTTATGAATCATGTAAGAGCAAATATTGAAACTAAGGAGCACAATTTTCTTGATCACTCAGACCAGCAATTTCCTTTATAGAAAGATAGGTTCTTTTAGTCACTTCTTAGTCGAATTGCATTTTATACATGTTAAGAAGCTATCGATGACTTATCTTCGGTTTCTTGCACCATTTTTGAGAGAAATGTACACAAACCCATGTTTTTCTTCCTACTCCAACTTGCTTTGATAAGGACAGTCCTTGTTCATGTTTTCTATTTTACTTCTCCCAGAAAACTCTTATGCACCAAGAAAACAATGGTTAGGCAGCCACACTCTATACCAGAATGTATGTATAACAACATCATATTACTTAACTCTGGTATAAAGTTAATGTCACCTTGAATGAATACTACTGTCACTCCTATTAGTGTCTCAGTAGCAGCATACCTGTTCCCGTCAAGATCAGAAAAACATCATTTGCAGCGGGCATTGATTGGGAGAGTGACCACATTCTCCTGCACTGATTTGTTGGAACTCCGTGAGTTGAGGATGTGTGTTTACCTGGGACATCTAAAGTATTTTCGCTGGTATGGATGTGGAGAAGAAGGTGCCAGGTGAGGTGTGACCTGACTGTGGTTAAAAATTACGAGGCTCTTGATGATGGGGAAATATTCTAAATCCGTTAATATTAAGGTAAACTCCTGTGGGATCGGATTCTACACTATCTATTTATATCACTCCAATTTGTAATCCAAAATTAGCTAGATTTTACACCCAAATTGTGTACAGTCGTTACTGCCATCAAATCTAACTTCTTTGTATAACGTGTTTTGCATGCTGCCACTCAAATGAAATAAAATTTTAATCATGATATATATATATCTTTATGAAGTGGAAAACTTTTAGAAGAGAAATGTATAAAATAAAGACAAATAAGCTATAGAAATGTCTCAATTATTATTTAATCTAAGACATACTACGTCCTTAAATATGGGTCTAGTTGTTTCCCTATAGTCACTTTTTCTCTGCTAGAGCTATATAGATCAGGACATTTAGATTAAAGTACAACAAACATCTATAACTGAGGTGGGAATCAAACCCACGAACTAATGAACTGAATGCCAAAATTTATGCCAATTGGCCGTTAATCCAACGTAAACTGTATTCATAGAAAGAAAGAAACTTCAATCGTCAGAAAAGGAAACTTCGTAAAATTGAGCAAAGTTTGAGAAATATCTAAATTTTCCAAATGCTTATGACTTATTGCATATTTTAAGAAATTTCCATATCTATTTATTAAAAATTTAATTCTGAAAAGTTATCATGGTCACATAAAAACCTACAATATATTTTTGATATTTGGATATTTTGTAAGAGAGGGTTACTAAATTCTGAATAAGAGTTTAATTAAGAAATCAATATTGATTTTTTTAAACTGAATAATCAGTATAAAATCAAAATGAAACTGTGTGAATAAAAATTAAATAAGCTCATAACTTGTATTTGGAAGGAAAGGAAAATCACTATACTTTCATAAAAGGTGGTAAAATCAAATAGCAAAATACAATCTTCCGTCAAATCTCAAAAAATCGTCTATATAGCTCAAAGAGAGAGTAAGAGAGAATTGCTTTTACCAATAGCTCTATGGCCTAAAATATTTTTGTAAGATTGTGATGAAACAAAAAATTAAAGTTCCAACAGTAAGCGTGTTTAGTTCTTTCAACCTGAAACTTTCAAATTTCAACCCTATATGGCAAAGCGTCCCAGGTGGATGTTTTTCTATAAAAGTCGAAACAATTTCTCGTGGCTTAAGTATTGAGAAAGATCAGAAATGTACGGTTCTCCCTGAGGGCTTTGAATGTAAACAAAGAAAAAATGCCTTGAAGCAATTGAAAAAAATAAATCGTTGTTATATGAATAATTTTTCTCGTTTCTCTTCGAAGAATGTATTAAATATCTGAAAATGTGAATTAAAGTACTCTTTTTTATTCAAATGAGATACACTTCGAAATGCAAGAAAAGTGAAAAAAAGAACTTAAGTTATATATTCATAGCTTATTATATACAAACTGATAAGAAGAATAAGAGCAAATTATTACAAAGTCCTACTTCTATAGAAATTCTTAATTGTTTCTTGAACATATTTTGATTTGTTTTAATATTTCAGAAAATTTACTCAGAATAATTCATTACTTGATACCAAATATCATAAATGTTTAAACCCGGTTCTTTAATGCTCCGGTTCTTTAATGAAACAAAAAATTAAAGTTCCAACAGTAAGCGTGTTTAGTTCTTTCAACCTGAAACTTTCAAATTTCAACCCTATATGGCAAAGCGTCCCAGGTGGATGTTTTTCTATAAAAGTCGATCCGGTTCTTTAATGAAACAAAAAATTAAAGTTCCAACAGTAAGCGTGTTTAGTTCTTTCAACCTGAAACTTCCAAATTTCAACCCTATATGGCAAAGCGTCCCACTTTAAAATTCATTCACTTTTTTAAATAAAATAATTTCACTTTAATACTGTATAATTTCACTTTAATACCGTATATAGTATACTTTTCAACAGCACAAAATTTGGAATTGCCAAAATAGTTCAATAATTAAACGACCGGGCAATCACACATCTGTTCATTTTCTCAATTACATAATTGCCATTGCATTATCATCAGTAATTTTCATTATTGATAATGTCATGTTATCATCACATCATTATGCTTAAGCTTTGCATAATATATAGAGGGAGTTGATTTCCATTTAGGAAAGTAGTGCTTTCTGAATAAAGAAGAATGAAAGTTTTCTTAACACATGTGAAAATAGCTGATGATATATCGTTTACAAGTGCATTTGCTAAACAGAAATCCTCTCTAGTGTTTTTAAGAAAAATTGATATCAGCTAATGACATAATTTCGAATGTCTATATTCATCATAAGATTGCATCACGGACGGTTACTAACTAGATATTCTTCCTGGAAATAAACAAACTATTAAATAAATATGAGTTTACTATCTAAGACATTATTTGTTTCTTATACAAGAATACAAGAAACCGCTTAAGAATGAAAAATTACTAAAGATTGTAAATGTATTTATCGTAAAAATACGAAATTGAATGTATTTCTATATAAACTTCAATTTTTAAGGATTTTCATCTTTTAAAATGAATATGTAATTTCATGGCATTATCAAATTTATAAAATATTAATATTTCATTAAAAAACTTTCTTTCATGAACACATATTTTTCTCATCACTTTTTTAAAATGATGCAAAATTTACATTCTTAAGAACACATTAGAGTTTTTCATGCATAATTTGTATTTCCTTTAGAGAGCAAGTATTAGGATTTCATTCGGACTCAAAACTGATATTTCCTAAGTAAAAAGTTTGTTATTTATACAGTCATCAGAATTTAAATGGAAGAAAATGAAAAATTTATGAAAATTATTTTTTCGAAATCAATTTATTAACATCCATTATTTTGAAGTGAAGAAATATGCATAAAAACTCCTTAAGTAATATGCTTAATGCTCTCATAAATTATGTGTCCAATGATGCATCAACTTCAACTTTAAAATAATTCTTAAAGTAAAATAGTTCCTTATAGAATTTACAGTATAATATTTTCAGATTTATTATATTTAGAGGAATTTGTAAACTAACTACATTTCTTATCAGCTAAAATTAATTCAAAATTTAAACATTATTGTCAAAACCAAATTTTAACCTTACTGATATTATCAATAAATGATCTTCTGAATTCACTTGCAATTTTTAACGTGAATCATTCAATATGAATACAATTAATAGTGAATATAATAAAATATTAATTGACTTATCGATGATATTACATCTGAGATTTCTGATACGTATACTAAATGAAAAGACGTAGCGTGTATTTACATTACATAAATTAATATCAGATTACTACAATTGGAAAATTTTGATTCTAATTTGATTAAATCATCCGAGCTGTGAGAATTAAATATAAAGCTATTATGGGAAAATATTCTCTTTTTGTAGTATTTTCTTTTTTTTCTTTTTCGTAGTAAATATATTATAAAAAAATAGATTAAAAATTTGCAACCTACTTCATAGGAGATTTTGTTAACTGCAAAAAACAGGAATCGCAAAATATTCAAACTTTATATAAGACAAAAAAGTCTATAAACCGAGAATTTACAGGTTTCTATTTTCATGCAGAAAAATATTGTTATTTGAATTAACAGTGTGAAAACATTACACTATAAATTCTTTATGAAATTATTTTATTACTGTAAAATAATCGTTACTGAAGTGTTTTGACAATAGTGTTATGATAAAAAAACCATGATATATATTATTTTTTAATCTTATATGTCATATTTAGTATGTGCTTCAATAATATGGCTATTTCCCTTTTTAGTATGTTTAATTACATTATTTGGAAAGGTAGTTTCTGCCATCTTACGATATTACACGTCATTCAATATTTTTATTATGTTCTTTATTCCCGATTCATCATATCCCTTTCAATACTCGTAGAAGTGGCTCATTTTTTGCTTCTTGCCTTATGAGCCATCGCTCTTTAAGAATCATGCTCTCCTGACAGTGATGGAGTGTATCTCATCACAGATTCTGTTTTGAACATTTATCCTTACCACCTTCTACATCCCATCCTTTCCTGATAACAAAGCAATCAGTTAACAACTTACTTGCGGTAACCAGTTCACTCATCTAAGTGTGAAATTATATTCAATTTCATTTCACGTACAAATCACAGCAATTAAATTATGCTTACATTTTATTTTCCTTAATTACTTGTGATAGATAAATTATTTTCCTGGGATTTATGCACAAAACTGTTTTTGCTCGGCCGTAATATGCTCGATTGTTAATTTGGATATTACTTAAAGAAATCTGTTCATGATTTATTCTATTTCTGTTGACTTTTAGAGAAATATTTTTTTCAGGTTTTAGTTTTTTATAAGTTTTTGATGATTTCCCTTAACATTTATGATAAATTATAAAAATGTAACTTTAATTATTTCTAGATGACAACTAGATCACTGAACCGATATGGTTTCATAAGCTGAAGAAGTTTAGAAAAAAGGAATATATTTTATGTTACAATTAAAATACTTACATCTATAAAGTGAAACATATTTAGGAAAATTATTTGAAACGTTTACATAAAATACTAAACGGAATAAATTAAAATTAATCTTAAAATGGAATTAATTATTCTGTGAAACAGAACCCAAGATTAATAAATTTATTAATGTTGCTAGTATTTTCAAAAATATGCAAATTTTTATAAGATGAAACTCAAAAAATATATCATATTCCAGATTCATTTGAAAAAACAGTATTTAGAGATTTGATGAGACTTAAAAATAATTTTTATGCAAGTAATTTATTGAATTATGTACAATTTATCAACTTATCTGACATATGATGTTGTTTTTAACCAAATTGTATGTTTAACGTAAGAGCCGCATAAAAAATATTATAGTTCACAATCTCATGTACTTGAATCGCTCACTTTATGTATCATAGTAATTTTGAAGAGATGTTAGGAAAGCATTACTCATATTACATTTATGCATATGTAGAATCTTGGAATTAATGAGAAATTACATTCAAAACATGGTACTGTTAAATAATAAAAATTTATTATTCAAAAGTATTCCCTCTCTATTCAAAAGCGAATATTTATGTATAATTTAATTTTGATACAATTGTTTTCTTGAAAGTGAATAATTCATCTATAGAATAAGTTATGAAGTGATGTACAAATATATATATATATATATATATATATATATATATATATATATATATATATATATATATATATATATATATATATATATATATATATATATATATATATATATATATATATATATATATATATATATATGCATGCTAATTTTTATCGTATATTATATAATTTCATATGTACGAAAGTATGTATAATATAATATATTTTCTGGGAGTTTTTCATGTAATTAAATTTTGCAAATTTTGTAAAATAATACTTTTGCGATGTATTAATACTATTCTTATTTTAAAATGAATAAAATTTTTATTTTTTAGGGAACTATATACTTATTTTTATGAAAATTTTCTATGGGGTATTTATGAGAAATTCGTTTCTATAAAAACAAACATACGATTATTTTCTTTTTACTTACTCAAATAGTCTTTGGTAAAATTAGCACACATGAATATATTATGCTATTGCAAACAAGTACAAATTTTGTAAATTCAAATGAAAAAAGATTTCAAGTAACTATATATTTTGGAGACAATCAAAATTGTATTAAATATTCCGCACCTTTAATAAGAATTTGTGAATTTAATGTGTGTTAACAAGAATAATAAACTCAGCATAAAAATATACAAACTCACCAAGAACATTAATCTAATTCATTTTCTTCAAAATTTTATTTTTGAGTGTTTACAATTTTCCTAAGACTAATATTACCAATATTTACAAAAGCTTTACAAAATATTTTGGATAAAAGTATTTTGTAAGGATTTTGTAATATATATATATATATATATATATATATATATATATATATATATATATATATATATATATATATATATATATATATATATATATATATATATATATATATATATATATATATATATATATATATATATATATATATATATATATATATATATATATATATATATATATGTATATATATATATTATATTATATATATATATATATATATATATATATATTATATTATATATATATATATATATATATATATATATATATATATATATATATATATATATATTATATTATATATATATATATATATATATATATATATATATATATATATATATATATATATATATATATATATATATTATTATTAATATTCAGTTATAAAATCTGGGGTAATTAATGTTACTTGTGATATGTTTTGCTCCATAAAATCAAATATTTTCAGCAACAAGAACAGTTTATGGTTTTCCTAAAGTTTTAATAAATTGTTCTTCAAGGCATTTTTTTATCTTTCAAATCAGAAAAGAAAATTTTAAAGTTGATTGCTTTTTCAGCCGAAAGTGCAGGTTTATAAAATCTATTAAATAAAACCTATTGTCGATATTGCTTAGGTAAACCCTCACCTCTGACTTGTGTGTTTGTCTTGGTTTTAAATCCATTTTAAGTCATTAGTCTTGATCTTAAAAACTCGTTTGGGAAAAGTGACACTATAGTACAAGCGAAACCAAACACTAAGGAAAACTCTTAAAGTTATAGCGTAAATGAAAACGAACAAGTATACTAAAAAGAACTTTGCTCAAGAAAAAGTACCACAAAAATTCTTTGTCTAATCTCCGAAATTCTTCTCCGTTTACAAATAAAAGTTAAATGTTTTGTTATAATATAACTGATATTTATTTGAGTCTTTCGTTTTTCCAATAAATATACATGAAATAGAAATGTTTAGCTATGTTTTTGAATTAAATGTTTACCTTGCTAAACATGTGATTAAAAAATATAGTTAAACATTTATATATTATGAAAATAAGTATAAAATTATAATTTATATCCTATCAACCATAAAATTTGTTGTAAAATATTGTACTGTCAGTGTTTCACAATTTTAAAAGTTTACTCTAAAATTTAAAAAGCATTTCTTTCATGGAAACCATATAATGTATTTGTATGATTATTAAACTAAAAATGTACAATTTATTCAAAAAAATTTTTCACTTTGTAATGATATTTTTATTTAAATAGAAATTAAAGGAAAAAAGAATTTTGCTTTTTGAAATATTTATGGAATGATAATATAAAGATATTATAATTTCCTTTCAAAGTAATTAAATTTTCGAAATACAAGACAAAAGCATTTATTTCAGTTTAATCAGATGTAATTGCATTACCTATGATATTTGTACACAGACTAGCAAATTAGGAATTTCCTTTCCTCCTAGAAGTTATAAAGCAATCAAATTTAGTGAAACACGTTCGTATATCAACATATTTCTGCTTTGTATTTAATTTTAACACAAGTATTCAGTAATTAATTTATTAAATACTCAGAATTTTATGTGTTTTGTGTTTAAAATGTTTTTTAATATTTGCATGCACATTAATTAAACAAGTTCAAAAATAAGCTGAATGATTTAAAATATGAATACGCATAACAAGTTCTATTATATTATTTACTTTTTATCATCATTGATAGAGAGGAAAATTTTTACGCAGATCGATTACTTTTTGAGAAAAATTTCATTTAAAGAATATTAATTATGAAAATTTGATATAATATAAGCGCCAAGCATTTATTTACAAACTCAATCTTTTGTATTATCACCACAAAATGTTTCATGTTGACAGGTAATGTTTCATTAAATAATTTAATTTCATGCTTAAAATATACAATATTTCCACAACACATTATATCAAAAAAGTATGCTATTATATTTTCAAAAACATACTTAGAAAGTATAATATAAATAAAATATTTTTCTTGCGCAATCATAAATGTATAATTTTTAATTTTAGTGTGCTTATGCGAAATATAATAACATATAAATAGTTATCTAAAATAAAATTCATAAATTTTAATCTAAGCAACCAGTTAAAATTAATATAACTCTGGGTTATGTAATGGTTATTAATAAAAAATACTTATATGCCTTCTAACACATTAAAATTTTATTTTTCGTCTCATAACATCAATTATGCTTCACTTTCTTTTTTTCTGCTCAAAAGCTTTCAATAATTTAAGAAACACATTTATTCCGTAAAATAAGACACAAAAATTTATAACTTATTTAAACTTAATCTCTCCAATCTGCTCACAGTTTTAATACAGTGTTAAAAAGAGGTGCTCAGTACAAACAAGTGTACACGAATAATGCTGCAATCGGAATCTATTATTTGCTAAAAAAACGAATATTAGAGAATAAAACTGCATAGTTTGCTGTCATGCTGTAGTTAGAAATTTAGATTACCACATAAGCTAACAGAAGCTTCAAAATATTATTTAATGAGGAAATTAAGACAAAATGTCTCTGAGAAATAATGTCCAAATCAAAATCATATAAAAATGACTCAGTGTTTGCCTTTATGAAGCCTTGTATTTTTATAATACTATAAAATTATTGCTTTTTTATCAAGGAAATTAAATGGATGGCGAATAGCTATGATAGATGATAGTAATTCATTTTTCTATTTATAAAAATTAAGTACAAAAGAATGCATCCTCAATCGAAGATGATCTTATATTTTTTTCACTAGAAACATTGAAAGGATCATTTCAATGTTTCCCTGAGAAGAATATTCTCAAATGTTTTAAATGTTTAGTTACTTCCTTGATTCTGACCTCAGAATATTGTTATGTCAGGAGTAAACTTTTGAGACGAACACTTTAATATGCCCAATAGTCATTGTACCAGTGAAATATATTCTCCTTAGTAATGTGCATTGATTTAAATAGTAAATTGATAGTAGGCAATATTTCATTTGGTGAAAATATGAGGTATATAATGGAAAAACTACAAAACAAATGTTACAAAAGAAATTCTTAGAAAGAGAGGATCTGTGTGTGTGTAATGTTGAGTGGTTTATCTTCGTTAAGATACATAGGTCTTCATTAATTCCATCGTGAAACATTGTTAATGTCTACAGAAGTAGCAGTATCATTATACCGCAACTATAATTGAGAAATTTAATAGAGACCATTTCAGCTACTATCACTCACAACAATTTTGCAAAAATAATGGGATTTTTTCTTTCTTTATACTCCGAGATTTTTTGTTCATTTTTTTAAAATTAGTAATTTACATACATATAATACAAAAACATGCATATAAACGTTTATATGTATACCATTATATATATTCTACAAAAATCAATATTTAAAATTAAAAATAACAGATGAAATAAAATTAACATTTTCCTTTCGAATTAAAAAGAGTGATGAAAGTTATCACTACTTCGCACACAGTTAAAAGAGTATTAGAAAACATCTTTTTAGAAAAATTGAGTTCATTTTGTTACGTTTTTTACTTTGGACTTAAAGTAAAACTTAACGTTTTGCTTAAAAAATATTCTAAGTTTTAAGTTTATTTTGATTGCATTCCTTAAGAAAATAAGCCAAAAGCTTAATTCTAGTGACTTTAAGAGCGTCTGGGGAAGCGCTCCATTTTGTTGAAAAGTACGAGGCCCTTATCAGTCTGAAGCAGATTCAAAATTAATCCCTCGATTAAATCTTAAATGAGAAAAAGTGTTGAGATCATTAAAGCAAGATTATTCACCTGAGTTCTTGTGTTTTCGCTTGGTTTCTATCAGGAATGAGTTCAGTAAATCATCGTATTGGCTTCTAATACGAGTAAGAAAGATTCCTTAACTGTCAACCACAACCTAAGCGGCAATTGGAAAATATATTTTTTTGAGTCTTTTTTAAGATCTTTTTAACGCTTGGAACCTGCAACCGCTTTCCTCCAGAGTGCTTTTCAAGTGAGCATTTGGGGGAAATTCCAAAAGAGTCTTTTCTTCAGCCTTTTCAACAAGACAGTTGTTCTTTGGCAACGCTTCCTCGTTTTATTTTACTGTGTCTAACTTTCACTATAAAGTTTTTTTTTATTTTCCTAGTCATTTCCTTTCCTTTTGTTACTAGAATATTTTTTACTCAGGCACTAAAAGGGCTGTTCTGTTTTGTGGTTTGTGGTTTGGAAATTTCAATCTGTTTTTGTATCCTTTGAGTAAACATTCCACTGAAGAGAAATTATTTCGCAGATGAAAATGAAGCTTTGATTTTTTATAAAATATTTTTGCATCATGGAGACTTTAAAATTTGAGCTAAAGCAGTATTCTCTCAGTATTCAAACTGTAGCATTTATAATTTTTCGTTGTGAAATTCATCTACAAAAATCAAGTTAAAACACAATTTTATTATTGCTACAGTGACTGCAGGATTTTGTAATGGCTGCAAAAAATTTCCGAGAAAATTTATATTTATATAAAAATTTTAAACAAGAATACACTAAGCACTTTTATAATTCGTATTAGTTATGATATAAAAGTTTCCTGTCTGTTTCGCTTAAATTAATGACTATATTTATTTCAATGATTATGATACCTTTGATATACTTCAATAGTTTTGAAATTCATCAAATCTATATTATTTTTCATCAAATAAGACATTCAATTTAGACATTAAAGTGCTCGAACAGCCCTAGTTGGAGGGCCCCGATATTTGGAATGGAAAAGGTCCTAGGTCCAAATATATCTGAAAGATCTCGGGCAGTTGAGCAACTTGAGATGAGTATTGCACTTTTATTTTCTGCTTGAACGTCTATTGATAACAGGTTTTTCGGATTTACTCTCTTAGAAATGCGAATATAACCCAGTAGCTCTAGGGAAACAAAGATGAGGATGAAGTTTAAATACTTTTGTTCACTGATAATTTAAGATATTTTGTGTGGTTTACCGCGGTGATATCACTTTCATCAGTGATAGTTTTATGCATTTGCTTCGGAAGCTTAGTCATTTCACCGTTACTTTTTGACAGATTCGATTGGATCCTTTACTTAAAATGAGCTCCAAGCTACTCGCCACAAACATCCTTTCTTGAGGTTGAAATCGAAACAGTAAGCTGCTCAATTAAAGCTCCATAGAATTGATTTCTTTGCAGTTAGTTCGGCTTCCTCAGAGTGGAAGATTACAGTCTAATGCTAGATATGTATTATTGAATGGGAATGGAAAAAATGTTGTTAAGTTTCGCCTTTTTACATGCACATCTTATGAAATATATTGTTTCTGGTTTTTCATTTTTGTGACACATTAACGTGTGTGATACATTTGTGATCAATATTTATGATAAGTAACTTTCCAAAAAATACAGTAAATTTCCGAATGCGAAGAATAACCTTCACTTATTTGGCTCTCTGCTGTACTGTATCAGATTTTATGACTTATCTTCATGACTTATTAAGCTAATAATATATATATATATATATATATATATATATATATATATATATATATATATATATATATATATATATATATATATATATATATATATATATATATATATATATAAAGCAGTTATCTTTCGAATAATACTTGTAATTTAAATGGCCAAATAAGATTACTTTTGTTAATAAGAGGCTAATTTCATTAATGAAGATAAATTTCAGCATAATATAGAGATTTATATGCTGCATATCTATTTTATAACAACGTGAAGGGAAAAAATCTGTTAATTTAGTGTCTAAGTTAGCATTATGAACCTACCATGCTTATTTGTTGTGGTCTCAGATAAATAATCTTGTAGATAATTATGCACTTATACATTTTATTAAATATTGACGCAGAAAAGTAGATCATTTTGCATAGTGATCTGAATATACCAGACTCATACACTTCCTTTACAATTCAAATTAGGAAGTTTCAAAGTCAATAATTTTTATGAATGATAACTACGTTTTGCATTTAAGTTGAATATGCTTTTTTCATGGAGGATATCGAAATTTTGTGTATTTGAAAAGGATGATAAATTTAGCATACTTTCATAAACTTTTGAATATATTATTATTCAACATAAGCAATTTCTGCGGTAACTGTTAATAATTGAAACAAAGTTTTAATTTAGAGATAACAGTACAGTCATCTTTTAGGTTTTAATATTTTTCCTGTATATGTAAAGAAATGATTAGCTAAATCTTTGAATTCCTGTATTTACTATTACAAAGATTTCATATAATGTCTTAGATAACATTTCCCTTGATAGTTTGCTACCTCTTTGATAATCCTTAAGAACGATGCCAAACACAAGGATAAACGCTATTTTTCATTTTTATTTTTTCTCTCATGTCTCAAGTCCATTTACTGTTATCTAAATTACTTCACTGCTCTTTTGAGCCAAATATCCTACCATTTGGATCTTATTCAAAAACAAAATTGCTTGGCTTTACAAGATCTAATTTCCATGCTGATCCTTTTGAGCATTTAAAATATTTTAATTCCGATTTTATACGTTAAGTATTCCATTTTGCATTGAATATATATTTCTTTACATAAAAGTATATCATTTTTACATATATCATTAAGTATTCATGTGAATATATTCACTCTTAATTATAACTATAATTACATTAGAAACATTTTAAAATTTTATATTACACCACTATAATCACCATGTCTAATAATTATGTTAGGAATGTAATATTTAAATTCTTTAAAAAAATCCACCATTGCAAAAGTTTCTTACAGGAATATTATTTTTGAAATTTTAGAATGACTAATTTAATATTTTATTGTTAAATCTAAGATTAAAAAATAAATTTAAAATTTTCATTAAAATCTACTTATACTATTTTTTACATTGTGTTCATAATTTTAGTGCTAACTATAATTTTTATTTCATGATAATAAAAACGTATTTTACATATTAATTTATTTAATTAAACGTATAGATTAATTAAAAGCTTAATGCTCACTCTTTCAGAAAATTTATTTGATGATTCAAAGTGTATCCATTTTCATCAAACATGACTCAAATATTAGTATCCAAACCTATTATGTGCTATAAGAGGAAAACTTTTGTAAAATTAAAATTTTTTTTGCAGCAAATGAATTATCATTCTTGTGTTATTTTTTTACTATGGTAAAGTTCAAGAAAAAATTGTGTAATCATTCAGTTTCAATAAAATTTACATCACACATTTATTGTAAAATTTCATCCGTATCTTTGGTTAAAACAGAAACTGAATTAATTTTAAAGAAAAATGATTATTATTATAATAACTGGCTGCTAGGATCATTTTGTACTTTTTCAATACAGCACGGGGTGGAAGTGATAGCATTTTTTTTATTATCTTATATAATTTTACATGTAATAATCTCTTTCCTCAGAATATAAACCATGCAATCAAAATAATTCGTAAGCTTAGAAACAAAATTGATCAGAAAGCAACAAAGAATATCAAACAAATATTTTTTCACCAAGAAAAAAATTCTGATTTGATTTTAAAAATATAAGTATTTCGTCAACTGTGTTATTAATTTATTAAAAACTCTTTTAATTTTAAATGCTGGAATTATTTTTGGTCTTTTTAAATATTTCAATTAAAATGTTTTATGTTAAACAGTATCTATTTTACTTGATTATTCAGGAATGAAATCAATAGTTATCAATTAGATGTTTCTACGAAATATATTATCTCTTTAAACTTTGCGTTAAGAAATAGCAACATTTTAAATGTATAGTTTGATGAACCTAAAGTATGGTATTTTTTTATATTTGTATTATAATATTTATCTTATAATCAGGTGGTTTTCAAAGATTTTAATAATAAAATGCTAATCAAGAAGGAATAATATTCTTAGAATCAATGATATAAAATAATATTGAATTTAAAATTTTTATTGCTAATGAAGTATACAAAAATTGTTTTCTTGTGTAAAAAATCCTTTACAAATATTTACTTCAATTAGGCGAGTCAAGTCCTAAAAGAGATAAATTGTAACATTGTTGCTCGTCGTCTGATGCCATTGGAGTATATTAATTTCCTAGGCAGCTTTGTCATCATCAAGAAACTTATTTTCTCGTCACATAACCTCCACCACATCATCTGTGTTGACTACCTAATTATAAATTATAAAAGAAACCTTCTAATGCTATCTCTTAATATTTATCGTCCCAGTAGACTTAATATCATCAAGTACAAAGAGGAGCATTCAATCCATTTAGCTGGGCTTTTAGGGTGAATTAGGAAATACTCCCAATATTCCCTCTACACCTCATTCCTTTTAGGGACTCACATATTCTCTCTTCATGATAAAATCATTTTATGTCTTTGTGCCTCACATAATTGATATGTCGGCTCCATTTGAGCGAAAATGAAGTAAACCTTATTTCTAACACACTGGAAAGTGTTTCGTTTAAGTAGGTATGATCTCGTCTTCTCAAGCATTTACATCATAGTGAGATGTACCGAAAAATTGCTTTTGAATTTTTGATTCCGTATGCATATAATATTTTCTTGACATAGATGATTAGCTTAAGGTTTGACTTGTTCATTTCAATCAAATTTTAAAGACACTTTTCATTTTTTTACTGCTATTAATTTTAAGAATATAGAAATCGTTTTATATACAAAAACTGCCTAGAAAAAGAATAAATGCACTTACATTGTGTAGCACTGAAAATTAGCTACTACTTTATTTTATCATGAAGAAGAAATAAATTTCTTTATAAATGAATTAAATTAGGAGTAGAGTTTTTTTAGTTAATAAAAAGAATACTCTTTATTTTTGGGGAATTTTTGAATTAAATATTTCATTCAACTGTGCTATTCACTGAGACCAGTTTGTTCTTTTCAATGCAAAATATTTCTCATTGATATTGATTATTACTAGGAAGATCTGAATTTGACGTTAAAAAATTCATTTAAGAAAAATAATGAAAGAGATGCAATCTTTCATCAGAACCAATAACTATTGTAAATTCTCAATTTGTTAATAAAATAAATATTAAGAGACTTTTCCAAATATTTTACGAGTGAAAATATTAAAGCAATAGAAATATCGATTACATATACATATAATCTTTTGCTGAATATGATATTGAGAAAAATTACATGTAATTGCCTTACACCAAAGGAAAATTAAAAAAAAAGATTATATAATTTTAGATGATGAATAAGGAGTTACAAGCGAAAGCAGTTATTAATTAAATAGAATTAACGCTTATAAATTATATCATTTTAGCATACTGAGCTTGTTAATATAACATTCTAATAATATCTCATGAAGCTTTTCCCCTCTACATATATCAATAACAAGAATAACTGTCATATTTACAGCTAAAGGTAATGATTAAAATGAACTGCTTGTGAAACATTTATAACCATAAGCGAGAATTTTGGAAATTTATATTAAAATATGGATTTGTGAAGACACATTGTCTTTGCATGTACTTTAAATCATTATAGGTTCCGCAACAGCTCAGAGGAACCCAATTTCTTTAACCAATAAAATTAGTTTTGTTTAAATAGGTGGCAAAGCCCTTATTTATGTTAAGCAATTTTGAAATCAAAGGTCTGAGCACTTTTATTATATAAAGTGATTCACATACACAAGATTACTGTTATGAATCACAATTTTTCTCTCTTCTATTGTTGCTAATAAAAGGGAAACTAATAGAACAATACATAAAGGTAAACATGATTCAATTAGTCATAATGGTCTCTTAAATATCTTTGCAACAAATGAGTGTTCAAATATACTTTGCAGGTATTATGTAAAAATTCCCAATAAACCAAACCAAAACAAAAATCATTCGAAATTTCAATGTACATAATACAGCATCATATTGCATTAATGTGTGTGTTTGAGAAATAAATAATGTTTATGAATTTAAATAATGCTTTCTTAGTTGTATCGAAATTATTAACTTTTACATAAATAAATTTTTGTTAAAATCCAATGCACATTCCTGATAAAAAAAGCGAAGATAATATGTGATTATTGTTTCCTCTAAAATTTATGCGATTTACTTATTTCTATTGTAGAAATAATAATGATATAATCTAAATATGAATTAAATAATAAACATGCATAATGATGCTATATCATGCTATTTAATAATAGAAATGATACATAAAATAATATTGAATGTATCTTTTGTTAAATATTACGATGACTAATACATTGAATAATGATCATTTCCCTTAATACGTTTTAATAATGATTTACCAAGTGTATTGCAGACATTTCTTGAGGGAAATTTCCACGAAATTGTAAACTAGTGAATATTCGAGCTGAATATGCAGGATAACCGAATCAGCATTTGTAATTTAGAAAATTACTTGCATCATTATATTGAGTTTTGTATCAATTATCATAGATATATATTCAATAACAAAATGACAATTTTGATATATATATATATATATATATATATATATATATATATATATATATATATATATATATATATATATATATATATATATATATATATATATATATATATATATATATTTATATAATTTTTATTGCAAATATTTTATCTAATAGGTTTATTAAAAAATACATGAAAATATTTTAGTAAATATTTCAAAAGAAATGTGTATTTTACCATTTTAACAGTTATTCATTATAGTTAAAACATTAAAATTATCAGTACTTATCATAAAGTCCTATAAAATTTTAAAATTATTCAAACAAGGTGAGAACTGCATCTCATTAAACTATCTTTATAAATATAATGCAAATTTATATTTCATTAAATTCAAAAAGGTTTTTAATAAAGTTTATAATATTTTTAACAGTAAAAAAGGTAAATAAATTGCTTTTAAAATGCTTTCTAAATATTCTAAAAAATGTGTGAAAAACTTAATTATAATTCACGGAGAGTAAAGTTAATGAAAAATACCATATTACCGTCTCGTTTTAAAGTAAATTGAAGGCCTAAAACGTACGCAGTATAAAATTAAGCGGAAAACTTATAAAAAAAAATTCAACTAAAAACATTGTTATAGCTCGGTTTTAAAATTATGTTCAGAGTAAAATTTTTGGATATATTTATTTCTTTGTAAGTTATTTTAATATAGCCGAATACTACGAAATTTAAGACTGAACAATATCAAAATTGATATTGATTTAAATTAATACATGTATTATTTTTGAAAAAAAAAGATAGTTTTTTATATTTTAAGAAGGTAGTTTACCTTAAACAATAAATTATATATATATATATATATATATATATATATATATATATATATATATATATATATATATATATATATATATATATGTATATATATATATATATATATATATATATATATATATATATATATATATATATATATATATATATATATATATAGACATTAGAAAATCAGTTTTTACAGATAAAATTAAAGCGATGTTTTCAAATGAAAAAAATTCCTATAGTAGATTTCAAATAAAGTAAAAAGAAATAGTTAAGAAAATTTAATGTACACATATACACATACATTATTTTATTTTACAGTGCTATATTACAAATTATTGTCAAAACATCATAAGGAGGAGTAAAGAAGCAACTTCTGTTGATTAATTGGACTTTCTATGGGGGATTTAACATCAAATCCCTAAGTAATAATACATTTTTGGCAGTCAACAACCTTCTGGAGCTCTATTCTGACAAATGTCAGATATTTATATGATAAGCAACAACAAAACAACACATTATTATATAATAAAATAGATACATGTGTGTATGCAAGTAAGTAAAGAAATGATATTTTCGTCTTATCTAATCTGAGAAAAATGGAATATACAAATATAGTTGGATTATGATTCTCTAAGGAAAATAATTTTTGCTAACTACTCTTTGATGAAAAGTAAGTTTTTATATTATTCATCAAATTTAAAGTTTTCTTAGTTAATTGTAATTTTTATGCAAACTACTTGTAAGCAGCATGATATTTTTGCAACACTGTATTTAGTGAGACTTGCTGTTGAGCGTCGAGAAAGTATCAGTTCAAACTTTATCTTCATTATTTGTCTGTGTTGCAAATGATAGTTTCGATATTAGGTTGACATACCCTGTCAGTAGTAGTAATCGTTCCACATTGCTAATGTATTTACCTATATAGATAATGTATTACTAATGTATTTACCATGTATATGTTAGTTAGATTTTTCAATACTCTCTAAACATATCTTTTTAACCATGAAAATTATGTATTAAGGTATTACAACAAAATTATAAACCTGTGAGTTGCTGAGTTGTTTGGAATTTCTCAACAGAAGAATGGCAGCATAAAGAGTTTTTGCATAAAAACAGAAATAAATTTCCCTAGCGCAAAAGTAAGTTTTTTTAATCACGCTACAATTCATGCCTTCAAAATTTATAGACAGTTAAAATACTTCTAATATTAACAACGTCGAATGATAAATAATGAGTATATTAAACGGGCATATTATATTTTATTAATATTTCATATAAAAAAGAAAACTATGCAGTGCTTCAAAAATCGATAACATTTCTCGAATTTTTAAATTTTTTAAAAATAATTTGGAAAAAAAGCAATAATATTAAAATTTGCGTTATTTTGGTATCAATGACAGCTTTATCGTGAAGATTCAGCGATATTTTTTAAAAAAAATATAAACTCCTGAACAAATGCATGAAAAGTATATTTATTTTAGTATAATTAAGAACATCATGCTGTTAATTCATCTATAAAATACAACAGCTATAGTAAGAATTGTAATGGATTTTTTTTAAAATTTATAGTTTTGAAATAAAGTTTTTAGAATGATTTCTTGTTACCTGACAGGTGATGCTAATACGCAGTAGTGACAAACAGTAGGAGACAGTAAAAACGCTGATAGTTATTGCAGTAAGTAATTGCTGATCGAACCAAATGATTTAGCATATTCAAATTACTTGGCTTAGAACACTTTTCTTCGAAACACCCCTTAAGTTACATGAGAATCATCAATGTTAGCTTATTTTTGCTTCTAAAAATATTGGAAACTTCAGTTTTTCTCAGTAATTCAAACATTTGCAAAATCATGATCAGTAATTTTTGATGCAATTATAAAGAACTCTATAAAAATGTAATAGTCTACAAATAGTAAAAATAAAAAAAAAGTATATTCAAAATAAAAAAAGATTAATAAAAATTGATGTCAATAAAATTTTATTTCAGCAAAAACATTAGCGATATAATTTTATAAGCACATAAAATATTAAACACTATGAGAATATATATAAATTCCACTACACAATAATTTAAATAATCTGATAGACTTATATTTATTTTATACAAAGCGTTCATGTTTCAATAGATTCCAACTTTATCTTAATTGTTTCATTAAAGGATTTCCAACTTCAGATTGAAAACTTTTATCTTAAAGAGGGCACTAAATATGAGAGGATTCTGATAATAATCTCATACAATATAGACATATATAATGCATAATATATTTAAATTTACAAAACTATTATTTAAGTTTCTAAAATAAAGTTACTTTTTATCATCATTTCTTTGGCATAAATATCTATTATTAGGGAAGTTAATTCTTAGAAAGCAGTAAAACTGTTCTGGCAGTAAAAAGGAATCTTCTTAATATTTACCAAATTTTATGTCTACCTATTTTAATTTGAGTTTCTCTTAAGTATAAACATTTAAAAATAAATTTAATATATAATTTTACTTTCTTGTCTCGATAATTCCTTGTAAACAGAGTTAGTTTCATTAAGTTTCTTCAATATTTTAATCTGATGAAATATGAAGCCAATATACTTTAGAATATAACACATCTCCAGTGTTTAATTACTTCATGCTTGATTTGATCAATTTTTTTCTGGAAGGCAAATCTTTTACCCCAATTTTTAATAAGTTTCATTGCTGAAAAATTAAAACAATGAATCAAATATTTTTCCTATTAAGCGAAAATTATACAAAATGTCATTCTTTGATTCCTTAATTGTTTCAAACTTATTTTTCTTTATAAAATGTAAGATATTTAGGAGGGTATATACAATTTCATATTTCAAATTTTTTACATGGAAATTATTTATATACTTAAATGGTTTTAAAAAGAAAATGTGTCGTATCATTTTAAATGCACTTTTTTAAAATTTGTTAGCTTAGTATTTGTACAATACACTCTTTGGGCCATAATTTATACATTTGTGAGACTAACTTGTGAAAATAGGTTATTGTATAGAAATAATTAAATGGTTGAGAGCAATGAAAAATCGAAAGGGAAAGACCCAATAATGACATTATTATGGATGATTACTTGATTGCATTATTTTATTCGTAAAAACCTATGACCCAAAAGCACATTTGGTAAAAGGTTATGATTATTACGAAAAACTACTCTACAAATACAAGCTCATTTTTTAGGTATTTCTTAAAAATAAATAAATGCGTATAGTTATTCGAGGACCTGTAACTAAAATTCGTTTTTTATATTTTCGAATATTAGTTGGTCATTAAATATTTTCATTTGAATCTCAAAGCCTTCTTTCCTTCATTTGGAAATTAAGAGTAAATTTAAAATTTTAATCGGTATTCTAAATTTTAAAAGACTTTAAACTTCGTAAAGTTAAAATTCTATTCCACAGTAGTAATCTATTTAAATGTAGCTTAAAAATCCATCTGAAAGGAAAAAGTGCGAAATTTCCCACTATTTTCTAAATTTTTAAAGTTCTCTTGACTCAGCTGATTAACCACTGATTATTCTTTAATTTTCAATTCCCTAATATATTTCTGACACAGATTCAAGGAATCTTATATTAACAATATGGACATAAATCTGCATTTTAATTTTTAAACTATAAACTTTATTAGTGAATTATCGACTGTATTTGTTATTAAATCTATTTTTCATTATGACAAATTTATTTTTTATAGTTTCATATTTATTTCCATTAGTCTATTAGTTATTTTTTTATAAGTTTTTCTAGAAATTTCTAAACATTAACATTTGAAAATGAAGTTATTTATAAAGATCAAGCGTAGCGCTTCAGCAGTTAGCATTGTCTTCTGCCCAATCACTAATATATGCTTTTGCGCGTATTTAAACTGTTAAGTAAGATCAGATTTAAAGTTTTATATATTTTCTTTTGCACATTCTATTCAATATAACAGTTTTTCTACAGAAAACTCAGTAAATTGCTTTTTAATGTAAAATCTAAAGAAGTAGGGTATAGAATGCAATTTTAAAAGTATACATTACATACTTCGAGAAATGTTAGAAAAAAAAGCCAAGTACATTTAAATACAGCCAATCCTCCTATAACGCGGTGAGTGCATACCGCATTATATGGAAATCGCGCTATAAGAAACTCAGAATTAGTACAAATCGCATCACTTGTACCGCTTTATATGGAGACCAATAAATACAAAAAACAAGATAAATTATAAGTTATTTTTATTGAATTAAAGAGTTCATATAAGGAAATGATAAAAAAATTAAACAAAAACTAAAAAAAACTGTTTTCCAACAAAAACAAGAAAGACTTTTGTAAAATTATGTAATCTTTCAACACTCATCCTCGCTGTCAGATATGAGTCGCCTAACTCGCCTTTTTTGGCAAAATGTCCTCCTCTCTTTGTTCATCTTCACATTGGTTTTCGATTGTAGATTTTTTTCTAACTCCACTAAAACCTTTATATAGGGAGCTAAGCAATTTCTTAACTCTCTTTTAAACTCTCTGTAAGTAATATTCTTCATTTGTTCTAATATAATAATAACCCTAGATTTTTAATAAAATTATATTAAAAATCTAAGGTTATTATTATTTTAGAACAAATGAAGAATATTACCTACAGTATTATGTAATGTTGTCTACTTATAAACCACAAATTAAATAGCAAAAAGCTAAACGAATGGACGGTGCAGACAAAATTTTAGAACGAATTGGTCACCAACGAGATGTGCTGTGAAAGAGCTGTGAGATGACTGAAACCGATGCCGAAAACGGCCAAGAGATAAGCTTTGAATGTTTATATAAAGATATCCAGTTAAAACCATTCATTGGGTGCACGGAAAGAACTGATGGGACGTTGTTGAACGGAAACCACGCTGTTAGAGTACCACGTTATAGGAGGATTGACTGTACCATCCATCACATTATTATTGGGTTGTAAGAGATGAATGGAAAAGTAAAAGCATCATATTTACACTAGAAAAATGTAACCGTTAATTATTTACGATTTCTTATATTTTCCATAGATTTCATACGAAACCATTTACATAAATGTGACATTTTATGTAAAACTAACTACTCATATGTATATTTTGATCAGACATTTGATAATTTATTCACTTTTCTGCTTTATTTCATTCGAAATGCATTCAATAAACAACGTTATATTCTTTATTGTTGTTGAATTGGTGATTATGTGAACAATAAAAATAATAAAACTTTCTGAGTGACGGAGTTAATAGAAAACTATATATTTTTGATTTCATTTAATTGAATTTAAAAGCTTCTGAGATAATTATATTATTTGATACATTTTTATAGTTATGAATAGTATTAGACACCAAATTTAATGTATTGAGAGTTTAATTAGAAGTATTTTCTGTCGTTAATTTAAGAAATAATTAAATATTAGAAATAATTAAAAAATAAAACATACCATTATTTGGTTTGTATTATAGAGATGTTCACAATTTTTACAAATAGAATTTATAAATGGAATTATATGCAATTTTTGCAGAATTAGAAAAACTTTGCTATATTCAAATGTTATATCAATTGAATTGAAATTTCATTTTCATTCCTTTGATATAATGCTTGTCTATTGCATGAAATTTAACAAAAGGGTCTCGAATAAGCTTTGTTAAAAATTCAAAGGAATGAAAATAACATATTATTTTTGTGACATTTGTAGTCAGAAAATGTCAAGAATGATGAGATAAGCAAAATTAAAAATGAACAAGAGATGATATGAAAAATACTATAACTTATTAACAAAATGTATTTTTATTACGTAAAAATGTGTTTCAAGATGTTTATGATGATTGATAAAAATCTGAATAAAATATAATTGTTCAACTTCATAAATTTTTTAATCAATAAAATTACCTTGTAAGAATTCAATGTACATTTGAAAGAGTTATGCATATATATATATATATATATATATATATATATATATATATATATATATATATATATATATATATATATATATATATATATATATATATATATATATATATATATATATATATATATATATATATATATAAGATAGTAACAATTATTTAAGAACTTTAAATGTCAAATAAACATCCTTTAGGACATTAAAATTATTATAATTTTCTTCACGTTATTTATAGATATTACATAATATATTTTACATATTTTAATGTATAGAAAAATCAACTCATAAATAAGTAATTTGTAATGTATATAAAATATATATTTATTTAAGCTTATATATATACTGCAGAAATTCATTAATTTCTGATATTATCAAATAATCAAATGTAAAATTTTAAATCATATAAACTTAAAAACTTTTACTGCTAATTGGATAAGAAATAAAACCAAATATATCTAAAAATATGTATAATCTTATAATTTGCTTCAGATTTTTATGCACTAATAATAGATTTCACATAAATTAATGATTTATTTTATTTTAATACAATAGTTTACTATTTACCTTGTACAAATGTTACCTAAAACAAAAATTACCTAAACTTTACTTACATTATAAAATAGAGGAATATTTAATGTTTTGTTCATTTTTTCAATTTATCTTTCGGAAGTGGTCAAACAATCTCAGTTGAATCACTGTATCGGTTTTGTTGATTTGTTTGTCAGTCATAAAAAATTAACATAACATTTCAAGAAAATGTTATTAAACATTTTGATAAATTGGATACTGTTATTATTAGATTGCAAATTAAGCTCAATGCACACACATTTAAGGTGTATGTTGGTAACCATGTTTAATAATAAGAGTAAAACTGACGTTTCAAGTGTGTTTTCAGTTAGTTTACTTTGTCCTGGTTTACATTGTGTTACACTAAGATTTATGTTCGAATTTATTTGAATCTGAGTGAAAATAATAAATGAAATTAAATACTCTATCTCTTCATACTTATTTTGTATTTTTCAATTTAATAAAGTGAATTTCGTAATTCTTAGTGCATTTAAAGTAAAGCTATTAATCTTAAAAGAACTAATTTGTAAGTAATTATTTTCTCTCATCCCCAAGAAAGTAAGAATTAGTTTTGGGAAAATCTTAATTAACTGCTAAAATAATTGTGCAAGTAATTGTAAAAATTTTGATTAACTAGTGTTAGAAATGCAAAATGTAAGCCTTTTGCTTTTCTGATGACATTTTTATTTATTTGTAAAACTTTTGTAATAAGACAGAAATATTCTCATCAAATAATGAATTTAAAAGAAATACTGATTAATAGAGATAAGGTAATCTTGCAATTATTTTTAATTTCAGAGAAATTTTCATAATATTTATCAAATACATTATTTTGAATTTATGAATAGAGCTATATATCTGAAAGTATATTACGCTATTTTAGAAAATATTATTTAAATATCAAAAAATTTAATTTTAGCTGACATCTATTTACATTTCTGAGTTTACCAGAGATAAATCAGTAAAGAAAATAAAATTTTTAATTAGTTATGATAATTTAATTTTCCATAATTTGCATAACTTTTTGTCCCTGAGAAATACACTGAAACTTTTTATATAAGTTTTTTTCTCTTAACAACAAATTACATTTCCTTGCTAAAAATCAAATAAATCATATATTGTATTCTAATTTTAGCAGCGTTCATGATTTAAAGAAATTAACTAAGATGTTGATAATGTAACATTTAAGCAGAATGACTGTTGATAAACCATGCATTGTAAAAATTAAAAAAAAAAAATTCTGTGATCATTTAGTAAAATATGGCAATAGCAGCATCAAGCTGTCACAGTAGACGTTCCATTGAATGTTGTAGATTCCACATTTATAGGGGAAAACTATATCCTTTCATGTGGTATTATATGAATATATTTTCTTGTTCTGAAAAAATGAGAATACGTATTTTTATTAAATTATTGTTGGAAACCGTCTTCAAAAGAATATTGATTTAACAAAATTAAAAAGACCTATTTAATCCTAACATTGTAATTTAAGAAAATGTACTTTAATGTATACGTTAAGATATAGTTTCCAATCTAACATGACATAAATTGCTCATTCTTAAAAACTTAAAATACATGAGCAATAAGCTTTTCCCCTTAACAATTTTCTACCTTAAATGAAATATTAATGATGAGGTTTAGCAAATGAAGAATTGTGTTTATCGAAGAATAATTGTTCCTTATAAGACATAATTTAAAAACACAAATGTTGGCTTCTTTAGTCAAAAAAAATTCTGAACATGCAATTTATTTGAATTAATTGTTCCCTTGCTTTTTAAATAAAATAAAAATAAGAATTTAATAATATTATTAAAATGGTATAAATATTTAAAAATAGAATAGATATTTAATAATATAATAGATAATGGAGAAACTACATTTAAAACTTTAATACAATCGATTCTAAACAACATACGGAAAAAACATAAAAAAAGTTTATATATCAAAGCAAAATATACATATGCATATTTGCTTGAATTCTGAATTATGATTCAAAATTACAGAATATTTATAAATTATTTAATTAAAAATTACAGAATATTTATATTGTACTTCATTGTAACAGTGTGTTGAGTGGTGTTTGGTAGAAAATTAATTTTAATTAATTTTAAATACCATGTGATATATTGGGTTTTTCATTTTATTGCATGCTCTTATAATATTTATTAAGAACAAAATTAGTTTTTATAAAATTAGGATGAATTTTGTTTCTATTATTTTTACTGTAAAATTTATTGCTAGTGTTCACAATATGGAGTAAGCAAAATCAAGAAGAGCAAGCTTTATATTAATAGACGAGGCTTAAATAATTTAAGAAACATTCATCATAATATATGAATATGCACATTCATAGATAATAAAAATACTTGTATAGTTTCTCAGGATTGAAGAAAATTAAAAATTAAATAAAAAGAGTAGTATAATATTTTAAAAACATATGGTATTTACTTGTACTTTTTGCCTTTTAAATTCTTGGCGGACAAATATAATCGAATAGAAAAGCAGGGAAACATCAGATATTTTTATTTTGTATATTTTTGATAGAATATTTATGCTTAAAAAATTTGTGTCATAAAACGTTTCTCCATCCGTTGTGGCGTCACTTACAGATATATTTCCGCAGAAATTGTTGAAGGCAAGGATAAATAAAATCAGTCTGAGCATGTAAACCACGCGATTCTTGTGCTTAGAAAGCATGGTCACGTAAACCTGAAGGAAAAGCAAAATTCACCCTTGAAAAATTTACTTTTTTCATCTAAAGATCCTTTTCTGAATACCGAATACAGTTTTGTAGGTAGGAAAGATGCTTTAGAAAATATTGATAAAATAAGTAATATAAATAAATCCTGAAGGCGTAACTGCGGTAATTTATATTCAACTTGGCTTTCGAAACGGGAGTTTCCGGTATGAATTTGAGTAAATATGTATTCTAAAATGTGAGAATTTTGAAGACTAAAGATATACTTACAAGAATCTGAATTCCAAGTATCTAAACCTAAGCAATTGAAAAGGGATGCTGTAAATTTAAAAATAAACTTTTGTGAAAACAGTTGATGTAGTAACTTAAATTCTTTTCATTTTTGAAACACATATACATAGAATACTAAATTACACTTGGGAATATAATATTTTGAAAAAGATGAGTAGTAACGCAATTTTCATTTTTGTAAATATTTTATGGAAAATGTTTTTCATGTAAAGTAATCGTAAGTTATAAATCAATATGAAACATATATAAATAGCAGAATGAAAAAATATCACAGCTCTTCAAAAATAGGAATTCTGGTGTTTAAAATCAGGAAAATAATTTCTCTCTTAGTCGTCATTCTAAATAAAACATTGAAATTATGTTATGCAATTTAGAGTTACTTCGAAATAGTATTTATTTCATAGCTTATAACCGTACAAGCTTAGTTTCGGTACGATAGCTGCAATGTTCAAGGATATAGAACATTTTTTATTTTTATATTTAGACCATGTGACTTATTCAGAAATTTTGTAAATTGAATGACGTACATATATTATTAAGTGAGCTGCTTTTGCTTTAATAAAATATAAATGATTTTATCATTTTTATTTTAAGAAATCAATTTTAATAAAGGGGAAAAAAAACAAAATTTCACATTTTATGACTATACAGATTTTTTGTAATCTTTGCATTCCTATAAATGTATGTATGTAAACATGTAAATTGCAAGCTGCAGTTATGATGCTATCTGAGACAGTTGAAGTTGGGTATTGTTGTGTAGATAATTACCGTTATCATATAGTGTTTACTAATAATATTTTGAATTTAAATAATGTATTATTTTTTTGAACATTGAATTGTGTATTTATATTTTTTCTTCCCAGATTCAAACCTAAAAATAGAAGCAGAAGCTGGCTTTGGCAAAAATTTAGTTACTTATATTATTTCAAATAATAAACCTTTACTAACAACATGGCTAAGTACCCACATGGAGTTCATAATTTACCCTAATTAATTAAAGTAAGAAAATAGGAAGTACCACACTGAAAAAAAGTACTGGCTGGAAAAATAATTTATGTTAAAAAAAACATGGACTTTCTAAAGTAATTTCCATTACTGAGCCTGCCTGTTTTTAGGACTTTGAAAACCTGTTAGTTCATTCCTTCAGCGTGACATTCATAATTTGTGAACTCGTATTATAGGAATATACCTCTTCTTCTCCAGTCTGAAAATTCATAGGATTTGATTATTTCAACTTTGTGATTTTACAGCTATAGATTTCAGAAGAACGTCAGACTTGAATAACGAACAGAGTCCTTTTTTTAACGGCGTGGGCTTCAAGCATTTCTTCGATCTTTCCAATAATTCGGCCATGCATAAAATCATCTAAGTGATGTCGGGAAGACATGCCAAAACTTTCAAGTTTGTCAATTAAATCTTTTCTGTAAAACTTTGACTTGAAACAACTACTGTTCACACGCGTCAAAACCTTTAAAGCTCTTATGAACGCTATCACGTTATGAACAGATGTGGAAAAAAATTTGCATACGCATACTTCTTCTTACTATATCCCGCACTTATTCTAATTTTCCACATTTTGCTTCCTTTCATTTTGTGGTTGCTATGGATGATAGTGTTATCCGTCCTTAGCAATTGTCCAGCAGTGTACTATAGATTTTTTATTTATCCAAATTCAAAAAAGTATCACAAATAGAAAGAGACAATGTGAATAGTTTTGATAGTTAACTAGAAGAATATTGAAATATGTAATATGTCATCAAATCCAAAGATTTCAAAAAGGAGCCTGGATTTAGAAAATTAACCATTTTAACTACTTGATTCACATACAGATGTTTGGTTTAATTTAACTACTGTAAGCTATTTTTTGAATAAATAAATTTACAATAGTAAAGAAAATATACTCTCTGCTGAATATAAGGAAATTTATTCCAAGATAATTTTTCTTACATTATAAGCTCTTGAAGAATGGATTAAATTCCTTATGAATTCAGTCAGAAATATATATATATATATATATATATATATATATATATATATATATATATATATATATACATATATATGTGTGTGTGTATACTCCACTATGACTTTTTGTTTTATGCAATTATCATAAGAAATATTAGAAACATAACATTATTAAATAAGAATTCTTCTTGCATAGTTTATTAGAAATTTATTTGGCTTTCATATTATTATATAGTTGAGGGCAGAAAAGGAAGTCTTTCATATATTTTTGTTTTATACCACGTTTGTGATTGGGGATTTTGGGTTCAAACACAATCGATTTTTCTTCAATTTTAATATCGATAATAACACATAGAAAGATGACCATACATTTGAAGATTATAGAAAAGACCTACATTCTGTGTGTTTCAGTAAGATATAATTACTTTGCCAAACTTCAGGAATTTAATTCAATATCATAATGACATTTAAGAACTAATGGTTAGCGTCTAGGTTCTGTTCTCGGGGGAATAGCATGTGTGATGACAGGTATTATATTTCTTTCGATCATGTCTAAAATTATATATGGGAAATTCATAAATTTTTTTCGTCTGACCAATGTTATCAGCTCATTGTGTAGCTATCATGTGATGTTGAAGGTATAAAGAACAATTCTTTCTATTAAATTACGAGTTATTTAAAAAAATCCATGCTGGTTTTTCTAATACTATTATATGACAGTTTGAAAACATAAGCAATACTTTTTAATGCTTTGATGATACTGATCAAACAAATTTTTTACAAAACAAATGAATCAATAAATAAAGACTCGAGAGCAAAAAATGAACATAAAGCAAACCAATTAATAAAGAAGTCGATGTACTTTTTATGAAAAGAATTTTCTAGAACTAAAAATATGTGTTTTCATACGTTGAGTGACGATAAAGGTAATTTAAACGCTAAAAATTCTTGAGATATTATGCAACAGCTTTTTATACCCAAAATATATTAAAAGCTTTTTGAACATGTGATATAAATATTCAAATAAAAGGTATAGATCAAATGGATTAAGATACAGTTTATCAAATAAACGTCAAAGGAAGAAACCGATAAATTATTTATATGAAAAAAATTATTATGTATATTTACTTTTGCATTTCAATCAATATTGATTTATTTATTTATAGGTAAGTTTTTATATATTTATAAAACAATATATTTTTTAATAAATAAAGAATATTAAATAAATAAATTTCTTTTCTAAATTATTGTTAATCAAGGATATTATATACAATAAAACGAGCTTAGTGCAATCATTCTCTTTTCGTATTAAAAAGCAGAAAACATTCAGTTTCTTACGATTATACGTTTGAGTTGGAGAAAATGATGTTTTATGTAATACATTACACATTACGCTGTTAATTAAGTCAAAAAAGTAAATGTCCTTCATAATTTTACTTATTTGAATAAAACTCCAATAAAGTTTACTAATATTTTCCCCAAAATTTTCCCTTGTTTGTCCGTTACACAGTTATGAAATTATTTCAAAAGATTACTTAAATCGAAAACTACAAAACATGTTCAATCAACAAATAGAGTAACTAATGGCAAAAAATTATAAAGGTCATATATTACTAACTTAATAAATGGTAAGGAACTACAAATACTGGTAACAAGAAAAAACTTGAAAAAACACGAAGTTTAAAAGTGAAACCAGTATTAAAATTCAAGAGTAACAGTTAAGAATTCAAGCGTTAAGAGCTCGACTTAAGAAATAAAAAAAACGTTAATTTGCCTAATATACCTAGTTAGTTTTAAAAATAAATTTCTTTTAAAAAAAGCAAACTTTAAAAGTAATCAGTATAAAGGAATTAGGAAAAAATTCCATATTTCAGTGTGAAAATTATTTCTTAAATCAAAAGTTATAGCCTTAATAGTATTGATGACTCGAAGGGAATAAATGACATGGGAAATGCGTTAAATATATATAAAACTTATTTATAGAGCAATGTTAAATATACAAAATATTTATTTAACAATTTTTCAAAGTCCAAGGGAATGTAACTAATTGAGAAGCATTTTATTCAAGTTATGCTTTTTACTTTCTTAAAATATTAAATTTCTCCTTGATTTCTGTAAGGAGATACTACAATTCACCACATTAAATATCGATCGTTCTCTTTTCAAAATTTAATAAATTTGTAAAACCTCTTTTGTTCTGCCTTTTATAGAATTTTACGTTCGAAACTGTGAAAAATATTAGCTATCGAATACTTAATCAAGATATTGGAAAATTTCTTGAATAATTATTATACATCTACAAAAACAAATGCCATATTATTAGCTTCAGAATTTAGTTTAATTATGAGTTTATTAAAAACTGATGTTTTCCAGGGAATTCTGCGTGTATTTTGATAATTCAATCACGATTCTAGTACATTCGCTTCAGGCAAATTTGACGAAACTACTTAAAGGATTTAAAATACACAATGGAATTTTCAATACAGGAATCACAGACACTCATACACGCATACATTAAGACACTCTGATTTAGAGTATGAAAGTCTCCCACTTGGTTGCATTACTGAAAAGAATCACAGAAATTAAAAAAAAATTGTTTTTTGGGTTTCAGAGTTAAACTTTACAGTTTATCATAGACTAACTGTGCAGATAAAATGGTAACTTAACAAAAAATAAAAAGAAAATGCATTACAATGTAAAACTTAACATCTCTCTTATGAAATTTTAAATTATATTTTGTTATAAAAATGAAAATAATATTTCTCACTAATCATTTTAACTATGAAAAAACAAAAGCTGAGTGTCTGTTTAGAGTCAATCGTCCAATTTAAGCAAACAGATGGTTACAGCAGTATTTGATTGGCTCAGAATAGAGGCTTTATTTATGTGAATGACATCTTTACCAAGAAAGCAACAATTTCATCAAATGATTATAGTAATACATTTCAACTAAACATTTTCTACTACAATTAAAAATTGAGATATATTTCTCTATTATGGACACATTTTTAATTTCATTAGCTTTTACATCAAAATTTCTATATTAAAATCCTAAACTATGTAATAAGTTTGCTTGCAAGTTTATGGTATACGATGCACCAAAGTATATATATATATATATATATATATATATATATATATATATATATATATATATATATATATATATATATATATATATATATATATATATATATATATATATATATATATATATATATAATTAATCATTTTCTCTTCTTCGCAGTGTGATGAAATCATACCCCTATCAGTAGTAAGTATTTAGATTCAAATTTTTTAAAGTTGCTCCAGACTATGAGATTACTTTAAATGCTATCTTTTAACTATAAATTCAAATTTGCGTAACAGTTTTAAACATTATTTCAATTGCTTAGATATTTTCAAATTCTTTACACAAAAACAATTTTGACGATATTTTTGAAACATTTTTACAAATCCAGTGTGCAAGTAACATAATATACCTTGTTAAGCGAAACTTAGTAAAATAGAATATTGAGGCAAGCAGACATGTAATTTATATAATAATCATAATTTCACCGTTTCTTTTATTTTTAGATCACGCATTTTAGTTACGAAAACTGTTTTTATTTTGATATGTACTACCATTTTTTAATTTTTCATATCTTTTTGAAACACGCTGTTTTCATTTTTTTAGACATATTTATATAAACTCAGGTATATGTAATCATAAAAAAGTAAACTTTATATTATTCCAAATAAACTTTATTATTTTTTTCCATTTATTTGATGGATATATAATTATTAAAGTCTGTAATCAGTTTGAGTATAAAACTGAACTGAATGCATAAAAAATGTAGTAAATCCCTTTAAAGCTATTTTTATACGCTCATTCATTGATTAATTGTCATTTGGTCTTTCATACAATGATTGCTGCCTCAAACGCAAAGAGAAGGCAAAGATGTTGATCATCACTACACTTGCTCCATTCAAATCTAAAAGGAGATCCTAGAACTTATTTTTGTACTTTGTATGATACAGATATCATCAATCAATTAATCAATGTAACTTGAATGCACGAATTACTTCCGCTTAAGAATATGAATTATATATATTTTGAAATCAATTCTAAACTCGTATCATTCTCTGCTATTTAACAGACGAAATGTCAGGAAATTGATACAATTGCCCAATGCATCTGAAGTTCACTATATCCGTAATTTAGTGATTTACTTAAAAATAATTAATTTGTATCCGTAATTTAATGGTCTTTTTCTGAACGCCAAAAATTTAAGTGCCATTTGCCTCAAATTTAGTATTTGAGGACATGACTAATTCCTGTTTATGTGGTTTCGTTGCTCGGAGAATGGAAGCCCATTTGATGGATAAATCGATTAGGTTAGATCTGTTTTGATTCCATTTCACAGTCAGAGAACACCATGTTGATTATTCTAAAGTTTGCAATATCTAGTATCCTTCTGTTTCTGCTGAAACGTTTCTAAAAGAATGCGATTCTTTTCTCTCATATCTTTGTAGCTCAAAATTTCGGGACAGTGTACTACTTTTAGCAGCCACTAATCAGAATCAATAGAAAGATAAAAGTGAATATGAAGTTATAACTTTACAAAAAGTATTTTTTGAATTGTAAAATTGATAATCATGTGAAGGACTTACATTCTGCATTTTGCGATACACAAAGCTGTTCCGCAAATTTCAGGATGGAAGCTATTCAGTTTCAACCTATGATAAGAGCTCAATGGAATAAATGTAAAGTAGTAATTACGTTATATGGAGTGACATTTATTAACTTAATTATTATATAAATGCATCGCAAAATTACATCAATAAATTCATTAACAAGAATTTTCAAAACACAAATTTTTTATGAGATATGATTTTTACACACAATTAGATACTTGTTATATCATTATTCTTGTGTTTCATTGCATTTGATCCATTTATCACCTAATGATCGTCTCGATATCCATGTGATACGTACTTCTCAGAGCTACATTTTTCATTCGAACTACATCTATTAGTATCCCTATCTCTTTATTCTTTATAATGAATTTAAAATGGTGCTGACGTAGTTCATTTAACAGTAAAATTCGAAAATTTTTTATGTTTATGTATGAAGAAAAATAAAGAAAGCATTTTCTTATGTAAATAGTTTTTTCAGTCTTATTACATCATAATATATTTCTTTATGAATTTTATATGGAAAAATAATATAGCAAAAAGTTAGACGAAAGAAGCTAAATAACTACATAGCATGTTTAATGTTTACTTGTGTTTAATAGTTAAAGTGATAAAATATGCAATATTTATTTAACATAACTGCCTAGTTTAATGCATTTGTCATTTTATTTAGTTTCCAACCCTCTTCAAATCTAGTTACATAGCATTTTCTAAATATTACTATGTATACTACTCACTCCCTTTATTTAACTAAATAATCGAAATTCATAGAATAGAAGCTTCTATTACAATAAAGAACAAAACAATACGTTTTAAAAGTTCTATTATTCAATTTTAATGTAATTAGTTTACAATCAAATTCGTTTAACAAAACATACAATGGTAGAGGAAATGTGCATGCAGATTTTGAGGATATGTGTACTGCTCACTCCCTTTTACGGTTCTTGTCAGTATTTTCAAATTATTTTCAAAGTCGATTGTGTTAAACACTATTTTTATCAATCTAATTCGGAAAATAAAATAATTACTGAATAATTAACCGGGAATATATAAAATTAGCTCGGCTATTATTTTATCACGTATTGTTGAAATAAATTCCTTTTGAATGCATTTCAAATGAGATTCTGTGATTGCAGACATTGTCATTATAACCATAGCATTGAATTTATAAAAAATTAAAATGTGCTGAAAAGTAGACAAGCAATCCCAGTAATATAAATATAAAAATAAGAAACATTTCAATGATATAGACAAAAAATAACAAATAGTCAAAAAAAATTTTAACTTGTGGAAATCATAGATTGCTATCACCAAAAGTGAAATAAGAAAATTTAACGCTGAAAAAATTAATCAAATAGATTAACTAGACGAATAAAAAAATTGCTAAAAATAGTCTCTTTTCATCAAGGAAATAAGGAGAAAAGCGCTTATTTATTCTTGCAAAGGTTTCATAGAATAAACAATATGCAAATAAAATGATTTCAACACTTCATAATAATGGAAAAAGAAACAAAAGGAATAAAGCAAATTAAAAGAAGGAAAAAAAGTAAAAATGAAACATAACAAAGAAAACAATATCATACATCAGTGACTACATGTGGCGATACGAAAAAGCTTAAAAATGGTAAATAATAAATGATATAATTATGGATGTGTGACAAAACAAAATCATCGAAACAAGTTTAAATATTCCTAAATTAAAAGAAATTTAAAAATTAAAAAAGTAATTTACTGAAAAAAATGATGTTTTGCTCATCATTTAAAACATTGAGAAATACTTCAAAGTTAAGTTAGAAGATTATATGTTAATATTTTCTTAGTATAAAAAAGAACTAGACATCATTAATTCAAATCATCAGTTTAAATTATGAATTATATTACATATCCACGGGCGTATTTTCTAGAAATTTCACGATTTTAATTAATTTATGTAAAAAATAATTGTATCAAATATTTTTGTAACTATGCATATAAGTATATTAAACTGCTTGTATACATAGTTACAAAATATGTATAGTTAAAAACATTGAACATTTGAGATAAATTACTTATGTGATCTAGAAGACTAATTATGAGGTTTCATTATGTAAATTTTATGTGTCTATTCACGTAGAACGAAATTTTTAAATTTGAAAATTGTTGTGTCAGAATGTCGGATGATAATATGATTAAAAATGTTAAATAATAAAAAGAATTGAAATGAAAAATTTAAAGAGACCATTATAATATAACTATTTAATCCATACCTGTGAAGACCATGATGTATGGAGCTGTATCATGTTTGTTACAAAAGCTGACTATAATCTATTCCTTGCAGGTATTGTACAGATTTTACTAAAGTGGACTCAAATATCTAGATAGTCTTAGTTGATGAATAGTAAAAAATGCTACAAAAATAATGCGCTTACTCCTGGAGAGTCAAAACATGAAAATTTCACCTTAAAAGATCAAAATTACTTATAAATATAAAGTTCTTCAGTATAAGCCTGATCGTTCTTACCATGGTGGAGAAACAGAACTTCTGAATTGAAGTTCTGAATTGATTATTATTCTGAATTGAAGGGCCCAGATTGTGATGAACAGTGTAACATTCATTTTTATTTCTTGAATGTGTTCATATGTCAGGATAAGTTCTTAAAATTTTTCTGAGTTTTCTCATTATCACAACAAGATTGTGGCCCATTATTTGTAAAATGTCCTCCCGAAAATCAATAATCTGTAGATATTCACATCCTAACAACAATCTTCGTGTATTAATTTTATTGTCGTTACAATGTCTGACCGTGGCATCGACACAATTTGGTTTCTACTTACACGTATATCCCTTAAGATATACACCTATCCCTTAATATAAGTAGCTCCAGACGTAGCAATTCGTGAAAAGGAAACTACAAAACAATAGATTATTTAAAATTAAACAGAATTATCGAACTTTCTTTGATCATTTACAAGGAAATAAAACCATATTTATCGTCAGTTTTATGTCTTCAAGAGTCAGTTCCAAAGAGACCCATTTCTTTCTAACCCATTTCTACCAACTCATTGCTACATTTTGATAGTTATTTTTCATTTACTCTCCTTGTTTGTCTAGACTTTTCATCCAGAAACTTTGAGTATAATTTGAACTGTAAGCAATGAAACCAGTTCATTGTGTTATTGTTTCTTGGGGCATCCTTTGATAGGGGTTAAATAAAGACTCTGAGTTCACGAATATTTAAGATATATTTAGTTTCTATATATTATATTTTCTTCAGAATATAATATAATATAATTGAAGTTAATTTTGAAATAAAAATATGCCTTTAATTTATGGTAACTACTAAAAATTGGATTGCTATTTTGTGGGAATGCTTATCATTAAAACTTCTCAAAAATGTGTATGGTTACAAAAAGAATAAAACAGGCAAATGTATTAATTAAGGGAATTTGTTTTTCTTTATGTTAAGGTTTTTTATGAATAGTTTTAAAATTAAAAATAAAGTAAAGTAAGATAACTAGCAATATTACAAATTGTACTATAAATTGGGTTCGTATTGTTTGTAAAGAGAAACGTCATAGGTAAAAAATTCTTAGCAAAAAAAAAGATTGCAAGCCATTCAAAAAACTATAGTTACCAAATTTTTAAATTGTTATTTTTATATTTTTTATTTTGGATTATTTTTCTTAAATAATTTACATATTTATAGCGTCAAATCTCATGTTTTTTTATTTATAAATGATAAAAATAGTTTTATAGTTAGTCTTATTGTTGTATATCAACATTAAAGCTCCTCTGATCTGCACTAAATCCGTAATCATCTGCATTAATTGAATTGTTGGTTGCTCAAATTTTAATTTATTTAAAGTTGTTTATAGAGAGACAAAAATGCAGGTATATGAATTTCGGTAATTTCCTTATTAAGAATGATGTTTCTCAAATCAACACAGTTATTCATTTTACAGAATTGATAGGAGGAAAATCATTACACATGTGTGTTTGAAAAGGTTTGGTCATATGGTCTTCTTTGTAGATGAAAAATTTACAGTGGGTTTTAGAATTATCAATTTTTGACAGCGTATAAAAGATAATAAGCGAATAAACTAATAAATTTGTTTGTGAGTAAGGATTTTGTTTCAATAAGTTTTTATGCTCAGTTACATTTAATGTGCATTCAATTTATATTCAGTTTCTTAGCAAAAATTAAAAATTTGGTATAATAGTTGTAAGATTTACTAAAAATACTTACTTAAAATGACAAAATACTATATAAAAACGAACTCTTTTATTCAAACTTGTAAAAAATTGCACAAAAAAACCATTTTATTTTAAATTAAAAGGATTTTCTGACTTGAATCTCATTTAAAATAAAAATACGTTAAGCCTATGCACCTTTATATGCTTTCTTTATTTAATTGTAGCAGAATTTTACAAGCAGAGAATAAACCATAAATATTTATAAATCACTATTATTCAGAAAGAAAATTCTCTGAATATCAATTCAAACAAAGCAATTTGAAATTTCATTCTAAAACTACCTTTTCCAATTTCTAGAAAAGTTTTTCAAACTAGTTGAGAAAATTGAATCAATGTTGAACATGAATCTGAAAATTTGGCTCAAGTAAATACACCTATATATTTTCTTTATTTTAGTGCCAAGAAATTTCTTTTCACTGCAGGCAATTTTTCAATTCAAATATTTTTTTTTAAAAAAAGTAGAATTTTGTAGACCACTAATGAGACACTTACAGAGTTGTAAATTTCTTTCAACGTCAAAATATAATAAAAAGTACTAATTAAATTGTACACTAAAATGTAGGAGATTAACATATAAGAATTTCTTTCATGTATTTTTTATCTGAAATCAGATATAAGGAAATAAAGATTTATTATATCTAACATTTAAAATATAGTAAAAAGTAACATTATATCGAGCTATTAATATGTACAGCGAGTATGTTTTAAATTTTATTTTCTTCTTCGTATATTTTCGTATTATTCGTATTATATTTTGCAATAAAATCTGTTCTCTAGCACTTCTTAATTTCTATTATATTAAATGCCCTATACTGCTTCCTTTAATTTTTCATTATCTGCAAGCTGTTAATGATCATAGTAATTTCTTCTAATGAATTAACTTCAAACATTTTCAATAATAATAAAAACAGTGTAAAACCTTGAAATTTAACATAGATAGTATTTCGTTTTTAAATTTTAAAAAAAATGTGGGTTCTGGATCACCTCGAAGAGTTTTTACAAATAACTCAAATAATGATTAGAAACAGATGCAAATATTTATATCCTAGTATATTAATATAAAGAGTTTTTTTTAAAGTTTATTAACTTAACTATATTATATATTAATCTATGTCCTAAAAAAACTTTCTATCTTTTGTTTGCGAAGGAAATTTGATTATCATAAATTAAATCTTAATAATAACCTGCTAAAAATTAGTTAAGGGAACAAAAAGTAAAATGAAGAAAATCACCGTTGGATAGCCACACATGGACATTAAATAGTGAGTACAAGTGAAACATAATGAAGTACAGAAAAAAAAACGCTAAAACTGTATGGGAATATTAAAATTTTGGAACATAAACGAAGTATACCTATGAACATGAGAAAATATCTTTCCCCAAATGTAAGAAGTTAATTTAGTGAAACTGCTATGACTGGCACAGGCTTGTTTTATATTGAGCCAATGAAGTTATCAAAAACTTTGGAGTCTTTTCAAAGACTTTGGAGAATCCTCTTCCACGCCCCTGTACAATTGTCAAATGTCGGACGTTAAAAGAAGGTCAGGGTATCGCCCTTGTGCATATTCTGAGTGTGATAAAGACATGCTCAATTCGATTAAGATAAAAACAGGGAAATATCTAAATTTACATTTAGAAAGATAAGCAGCTCTCTGCTTTTACCCGTGCAAGTTAGAGACAATACTTCTCATCACATCACCTGAGCTCCAGTGGCTCAGTTGCTTCACGCCGCTTCCCGTAAGCTCAGCAAAGTGAAGCATCATTCGCCGAGGGCAGTGGTTGGGAGGGTGACCACGGTGTACTCTCCTTCACTGGGATGTGGAGAGGGGGTGCCAGCTCATGTGTGACCTCGTCACCTGACCGTGGTTCAAAATTACGAGGCACCTTAAAAAGAGCAAAGTCGTGCTTTCACCTTCGTGTTGCTCTGATCCAAACGAAAGACGCTCTCTATTAACTTAATTCGCACTGCCAAAGGCATAGCGAGCTTGGCTTGTCCAAGTGTCATAAGCAACAACAACAACATATCACCGGTAATGTGATTTTTCCCTAACGAATGTGACTTCATTTCAATCGTCATTTCTCTGAATACCAAAACATATCTTTTTCAAAGTACAAGCTGATTTGAAACTTATAAGAAAACAGCTTGACTCGATTCCAAGCACTTTACCTCCAATCTTGATCATCAACAGATCATCTACATATATTCACACATATCTTCATTTTAAGAGAATACACGCCAATGATTTACATATATCCCTGATGAAATCTATATCAGATTGTTCGACTTGAGAGTCCTAGTCCTCTGAACTACATAAACTGTCTTTGAAGGTAAGTTTGCTGCCTTTTCAATCTTCACGAGCTGTTAATAAGACATAATTCTGAAATCTTCATATAGAACGCAGATAGAGGATCTTGACCAAGTCAACGTCTAACATTCTTTATTATGCAATCGATTCTATAGCTTTGCTATAAATATTATAAAGCTTTGAAATGATCATCTTGCCATTACAATAGAAATAACTACATTTTTAATATTTGTTCGTATTCAAGTCTTCCAATAATACGTAAGACATGGATTCCAAAAAATCACGTTTTCTCAAATAAGCCAAAACGCCTTATTGCAAAACAATAGTTGAAGAATTCCACTAATGAGACAGTGAAAGAAAATGAAGTCACAAAATCGTAATCATTGCACTTGTATCCTAGTTCTGTTTCTCAACATGATGGACATCGATTTGCATATAAAGTTTTTCTCTCTTTAATTCCGATAATTAAAATATATTTTAGAGTAGTTATGAATGCAAATATTTACTTCTATTTTTTTCTTAATTTTTGAGTAGTTTATAAAATGAAATGTGTGTGAAGTCTTTCAGATTTCCAGCTATATTTTAAAAAATAACTGATGATAAATTGTATTTTTTAGCTTCATCCATTGATAAGATTAAATTGTTATTTCATGAAGTATAAAACTGTGAAGACAAAGCTTTATAACAAGAGAAATAATATTCTTCTATTCTTTATGTCGAGTAACAAATATTAAACATTGACAATATATTGTCAAAAAATGAAATTAAATACTTTTTATACAATTAAGGTATTCTGATCAGAAAAAAATAAGCGTTTTATCATGAAGGCAGCAAAATAATTTTTACTTTGCTAAATAAAGTAATTTATTCAAAATGGTGTAAAATTTAAAATTTTTTTCACGTTTATCTTCCAGTCATAATAAGTAAATTTGAATTTATAAATTCATGGCAATATTTTTAAATAAGTCGGTAAGCAATGACAGGTGATAAAGCTATTTTGTGTGGGGGAATTAAAAGAATCAAGTCTTAAAATTTCTGTAAAATGTGTTTAATAACGCGAACACAAATATACCTATGCACATTAAACAATAAATAATAAATAAGAACATTTTTTTCAATGTTTCAGTGAGAAATAATTATTTTTTAATCAAATTAAAAGTTTTTCGGCTTTATTTAAAAAAACGTTGTTTAGTTGTAATTAAACTTTGCTATCAATTATTTTTGTAAGGTGAAGCTTAAACTTCTGCGTTGTCATAACTGAACAAAAAACTGTAAGCCGCTTGATGGATGGCGTATTCGCTTCCAACAAAATAAATTTTTCACAACGCAGGTTAATTAGGGCATTTTGAAATCTGATAATGCATACTATGTGACGTTTATCATTTAAAGTTTCATTTATTTTCATAGTTTCTTTATGGAAGCTTGAATAAAAAAGATTAAACTTAATGTGTAATTTCTTTTGAAATATTTCAATAGATGTGTTAAATTTCGGGTATAAATACGGACGTGTGTTAAAATAATTATGATGTAGTATTTAGCATCATATAGCACGAGAAATGATTAATGTATTCGAATGAAATATTATCATGAAATTTAATGTTTTGATACAGAAATTGCTTTAGAAAGAGGAAACGTATGTAAAAAAATTAAAATGTGGCATTTATCGTCTGTTATACGGTTGGCGAAAACATATATTCCCCACAGAGTTTAAATAATTAATATTAAGAGTTATCCACACATTTCCAACGTAGTAACATAATATTCCAATGAAGTGAAATGCAATAAACAAAGCTTCCAACATAATTTATTACTGTTTCTTTAATTTTCAAGTTATTTTGACTATATTTAATTAGAGAATGTTTCGAAAGAAGAAATATATCTGATATTTTAATTTTTTTTAACTTTTTGTATTTGAATTTATGATGTATCCTGTAGAAAAGGAAGTGCATATATAAAACTGAAAGAAAATGATATTTATAATTTTAAGGACCTAAATAGCTTTGATAAATAATTCTAGTTTCTGGAAAATTAATCCAGAATAAAACACATGTTGGTTTTTTCACATATGCCATTCCAAAATTTTAAACATGTTCATCAAATTCAGGCTTGGAAGAAGGAGACTATTACAGAGGACCTGCTGAGAAATGGTTTTATTCATTGTTCAGGATATTTCCCGCGGATTCCTCTGTTGTATAGTACAATCTCAGTTTTATTGCAAACTAATATAATTGTGATGTTTTAATCACCTTTTAAGCAGTTCGAGGGACATACCAGGTTCGTAGTCCTGTCTTATTTCTAGCTAAGTGCATATTTATTTCTTTATAACAGCATTTATGCTTATATAGAATGTTTTTACTTTAGTATATTCATAATAGCTTAATAACTACATTATTTGTAAAAAAAAACTATATTTATGAAAGCATTTGATTGCTCAATAAGGTAAAAATTTACAAGTTAATTTAGAATACATTAATAAATTGAGTTTGTTATTTAAATAATAATATATTATATATGTTATGAGAGACATATTGCTTTATATTATATAAATAATGAATCGAATTACATCATTTACATACAGAAACATTATTTAAACACATGGATATAACAATATTAATATAAGAATTTGTTAAATAAATGTGTAATATATATTACATCTGATAAACATTTTAAATTTAAAAAACTTAAATATTATTTTTATAAAAATTTCATCGAAAATATAACAAAAAATAGGGAATTGTTTCAAAAATTGTATGCATAAATTCAGATAATATGTGAGATTTCAACAAAAGCAAAGCAAAAACAAATTTTGATCATTGCTGATTTTTTGGTTGACAATAAGTTAATGAATATTAATAGATACTTTTTATGAGGAGTAATTTTTACTCTCATATATATATATATATCGGCCTTATAAGATTCTTCAGCAGTCCCATATTTAATCAATATATGTGAAATGTTATCATGAAATAAAATACGAATCATCAATCATATTATGCAACCACAATTAAATTTTTTGCTGCAATACATGATGTTGAAATTACTGCATGATTTTCTGAAATAATATTGAAAAATTTTTACGTTTTAAATATAATTATTTTCAGAATTTTGGAATTTTTATTTGTATTTTCTTTGATTTTAATCACATAATCTTGTGAAGTTTCATATTTTCCTGTTTATATATATATAAATATATATTTAAAGTTATAAGTTTAAAGATAATTTAAATTTTCTTCAAAAATATATGAATTATCTTTCATGGAAATGTTTAATTGTAATAACATTAACTCATAAATGAAATAAAAGTAATTCAGTATTAACAATTCTGTAACTTTACTGAGATAAAATTAAAGCGCTTATAAATGTCACTAGCAAAATTATTAAATTTAATTAAAATTATTTTTATAAAAAATACAATAGAAAAAAACAGTATAATAATATTGCAATCCACAAAAGAAAACGTAATACAATTAGTAAAAAACGGAATATTAATATTGTAATCCACAAAGAAACTGCTGATTAATATTATCACATAAAAGTGTGTGCATGGTATATTATACGCAATATGACAATACATATCGTCAAAATTACGCATTTATTTTCTTGATTTATTTTCCTTCGTACATTTCAAGTAATTTATTATTTTTTATCATCTAAACGTTTTAAATACTTTCTTGTTTAAAGTACGTTGAAATTTTACCTCGTTACGCATTCCAAAATAGTATATTTATAAATGGATCGAAGTATTTTCCAGCTTAAATGTAGTTTCATGTATGTGCTTAATGGCAGGGAAAAAATCGTGATTAATGCAAAACCATTTTTACGAGCTACCCTTGAATTTGGGGCAACAGGGAAAGCCTTATTTATATGCTGATCCTGCTGTAACATTTATGGCATAAATTTATGTCATAAAGCGTAATCGAGCTATACCTTCACCGGTGACAACGGATTAGATAATCATGTTATATAGATGCTCCATGCACTTCACTAGCTATTTTATGAAAACAATCTCACTTTCTCTACAAAGTTATTAGATTTTCTCAAAGAAGAAAAACAAATTTATTCAATGAATAAGCATTATCCATATTTATATGGATTGATGTAAAATTAAAACTTACATTGTATTTCTTGCATTCTTTATTTATTTACCTATACAGAATGTTAATATAATTTTATACCTTTCACATTCAGTATCTGAACTTACGATTTGGTAAGATTGGAAAGAAATAAAGAAGAATAATAAGTGTGTGTAGGAGTTGAAGATTAAAATCAAAAATGTTACATACTTAATCTGAAATTAATTTTATATTTAAGTCCAAATTTTTCAGTTTGTTGACATTCAACACAATTAGCTGATTTAGTTTTTATTCTCTCAATTCTAGCACAAAATCAGTTATTAGGTATGGTTGCTGGAATTCAGAAACTAAAATCTGAAGTGAAGATATTGGTACATTCATAGAATAAAAATATTATTTACGCACGCATTATAACATAGAAATTTATGCTGTTTAGAAGGACAGGGAACTATTATATTTATAATAATTGGTTTTTTCATCAATTATAGATGAAAGAGATAGAACATAATATTATGTTTTCTCTGCTTTTCCATAATATTATCAGTCACACAACAGCACGAATATATCTATCTATCTATCTATATCTATATCTATCTATATATATATATATATATATATATATATAGATATATATATATATATATATATATATATATATATATATATATATATATATATATATATATATATATATATATATATATATATATATATATATATATATATATATATATTATATATATATATATATATATATAATATTCGTATAAATTATTACGAAAAGATAAAGATTAAAAAATACTACCCCAGATTAACAAAAGCTAAAAAAATTATCATTAATGTCAAAAGTTTTGAAGTTTTATTCATTGCAATGGAAACTTCAAAATATATTGAAGATTCATTAAGATTAAAAGTTCATATTTTTTGTGCTAAATGACTTTATGTATGAAAAATATATCAAGAATGTTTAGGTCTGTGTTATAGATATTTCACTCAAGATTCAATAATAAATAAATAGATTGTTTTCTTATATGTTGATTTTAATAAAAATATACCAACATAGAAAAGTATTTAAAATACTGTTCACTATTTTCAAGCAAATTTATAGCATCACAGATGAATGGGAATATTTGGCTGATCTTGCACTCTATAGAAATTATTTGTAAATGTATATTAGATACACAAGAGATTTTTTTTAAAAAGGGAGAAAAAATTAAGCCAAAAATTAAAAATTTATGAGTAGCAAAATAATACATTTCATGAATCAATATTGAGAAATTCCAGCTAAAACTAAACTGGATATCTTAAAAACTAAAAAAGTAAAAAGATATCTTGAAACTAAAAAAAGGATAACTTAAAATAATATTTCGATGCAACATTGATTCATATTTTAATAGCATGCAAAGGATGTCGAATGTTAAAATAATTCAGTTAAATGCTTAGATTATGCGTAATTGTTTCCTCTTATAACCACCTTATTTGTATTTAACTGAAAAAGATGTGTTCACTTTAAAATGTTGTTTTGAAATTCAAGAGTAAAAATGAAACATATTTTCTAGGGTTGCATCATTTCATATATCTCATACTTCACTCATTTCCATAAAAAATTGTAAGACTAAAGAAACAAATTTCTATGTAGCAAGAAAGCTGTTCTTAAAATAGTTAGACTTAATATGTAGAGTAGAATCTAAAAATTTCAAGATTAGAATACAAACTGTATCGACAAGATAATATTTAATGAAGAGCAATTTCAGGATTGTAAATTTCATAAATGATATAAAAACTAAATATCATATTAGCACATACTTTCTTTATTCAAGCTTTACATTACCACAATAACAAATCCTTCGTAAAGTTCATGAATTTTTAGAACTATTCCCATATATTAATGACCCTTATATTTGAAGTGAACAAGAGTAAAAGTTTGGTTTAAATTGAATAAATTACATTGAATAAACGCATCTTTGAATACTCGTATTCCTATTTTTAACATTTTATTCTGATAAATTTAGGGAAACGGGAAAGAGAAATATCCTGGAAAGAGACTGAAAACGTCTCGCACTTCTACTTAATTATACATGATTACACAGTAAGTTTTAATTATTCCTCTCTTAATTTTTACGCAGTTCAGTAATTTTCCTAGTCGATGAAGTCACATATGCACCAGGACTTATGCAGTTTTAATTATATTATTCAAAAATGTTTTATCAATAATGATTACTCATCTATCGAATTAAAGGAAAGGAGTGAAGTCTTTGAAATGAATGTAAATGCCTTCGCGTTATTAATCTACTTATCGAATTCTTATGTTCCTTAAATTAATTTCTGGGAATGTCATTCATCCATTATGAAAATTTCATCTTTGAGATTCTAATGAGTTCTCACGCAGTACTTCATCTTAATTTCTGTTCCTTTTCATGTAAGCTAGGAAGGTTTGCACAGAGAACACATATATATTGTATGGACGTGTATACATATATATATATATATATATATATATATATATATATATATATATATATATATATATATATATATATATATATATATATATATATATATATATATATATATATATGTCTGGAAGTTTGCTTATTTTGTTAAAATAACACAATAGTAATTCTTAGTATAGTAATGAATTATGAATTATACATGTTTTATAAATATTTGCATAAAAATTTATTTACAATATTATAAATGGCTTATTCTGTAAAGAACATTTTGTGTGAAATTATGAGTACGCAAAATTTTTTTAACTTGCTTTTCCAATAGAGCAGTTGAACTAATGTTTAAACTGGTTAAATATTTTGACAACAAAGAATATTCATGTATTTCTATAAGTCATTACACTCAAATTTCGTGCTGTAAGTATTATTGTAACGAAAAATGTGAAATTTTAAGGACGAAGATTAAACCACTGGACACACTCGGTTCAGTTCTAAAAAATGATTGTCTCTTCAAAAACAGTAAAAAATTTTAAATACTTTTCTATTCTTCACACATAAACTACTGAAAAAAATAGAATAAGAAGATAAGAATAAAATTTGCTCATTTGAATTGCACAAAATGTAGAAATGCCAATGGATATTATAAACTTGTTAATTGCTCAAATAAACACATTCGTGTTACTCATTACTACCTAACCGTGGTTATGGAACCTGTGTATATCTCTACATTAACAATTGTGTTTTGTTGAAACAATTATGCCATTGTTCACAACGGATTCTGCTGTTATTTGATAAGTTTTAATTTTATGTGTATGACATTTTATAAATTTAGAATATTCTTCTCAGAAAGAGATACTGCAAAGTACTTTCTCTAAGAGTTAATCCTATTGTTAATCGCTATCTTTTGAATTCATATATGCCCACATAACCTTAGACATCGTTCCAATTCAAATACAGTACAGACACTCTTATCGATAGAAGAGCATTCAATATATATATATATACATATACATATATATAATATATATGTATATATATATATATATATATATATATATATATATATATATATATATATATATATATATATATATATATATATATACATATATATATATATATATATATATATATATATATATATATATATATATATATATATATATATATATATATATATATATATATATATATATATATATATATATATATATATATATATATATATATATATATATATATATATATATATATATATATATATATATATATATATATATATAATTGACGCTGAAGAACCATCATTATATCACAGATGATTAAATTTTAAAACTCCAAATATATTAATTATTTAACAAGCTTTATATGCATACATTCCTTAAGAAATCTCTGAATAATATTTTTTTTAATATCAATTTGTATTGTTAACTTCTAAATAATAATATTATTATTATTACAACTCGTTATCTTATTATTTGTAAATAAAATACATTTTTGTTGTGAAATTTATAAATATATTATTCCAACAAATATTGCAATTCTTTTTAATCAAAAAATATTTCCATAATTTCATTATTTGCAAAGCTCAAACACTGAAATTAAAATATATGAATTGACGACTATGTTATGAAATACTTTTTAAGCCTAAAAACAATTTCCTATGTTGGTTTGCAGTTATTTTTAAATTACTTTAACTTAAATTCCCCAGGTTTTATGTACGTGCCAAATTAAACAAGGAAAACTTTATATTCATTCGCTAAATTTAAAATTTTAAAAATTTATATCATAATATATAGATGTTTTTATCACTTACTTTTTAAAGCAAACAAATTAATAATCAAGCAAATCATATAATATTGGAAAATAAATATCCAGTGTACTAGAATAAATTTTTTAATTTTTTATCATTTCTGTATTTGGAATCTAAAAGAGAACAATAAAAATTATCTTTTGCTCTTCTAAATTTTTAGTGAGATGCAGAGGTAGCATATTTATCCCTAAATTTGAACTTGTATCAATTTTTCATATTTTTACAAGTATGGAAATTAAATTAAACAATAAGCGTGTATAATTAGGTTTATAGGAAGTAAATATATTAATATGAAATGTGTAAGACTTAAATAGATATAAGTTCAGATTTATAGCACACTATTTTATTAATAGTACAGTTTATCACTTAATATTCCGGAACTGAGAAAAATCCGTCTTTCATTTTTCCTTGTGCTACTTCCACGAAGCAATTCTGTTACCTATAAAACACTGTTACATTCAACTACTTCTTCAGCAATCGAAGAGCTTCTAGATAGAGTTCATTGGAGGAGACATCTAGCATTATCTGCGTCATAGAACAATCAATAGGCATTAGGAACTGATTGATAAAAAAAGACATTGGATGGTAAAAAGCACATAACAACAACCAACCTATAAAAGGAATATCTAACAGCTACTAAGATACTGCTTTATAAGAGCCTATCTCTTCTGCACTATATTAACCAAAACTGTCAAATGGAAATCACAAGTCGATATTATCTATATGATATTAATTATTTCAAACTCATTAATAACAACTTATTGGGATTTGGAAAGATGATACTGAATCTGAGAATACTTTCACTTACACTATAGTAGTGAGTGTATATTGTTTGTTCTGAAACTTTAGTTGCAAACATAGAATCATAGCATAAACATATTGAAAGTTAATTGCAAAAATGATACGCAGTCTTTGATAGTTTAATCAGTGATACTTAGCAAGGTTCAAGGTAATTTGAAGTATTTGGGAAACCGAACGAAACATTACTGCAAGCTATTCTCACATTTCTATCTCGCGTATATTGTTATTTCATTGTTTGCCAAACGGAATGTACTTCTTATAAGTACTGTACTTAATTCTAACAGCTCAGATTTCTATGATCAGGAAAATAAAGTATGTGTTTCGAACAGTATTTGTCAGCCATCTGATCTCATTACAATGAGGTATATATGTAGTAATATTAAAACATTATTTTTTCTTGATTTTTTGTACAATGTGTGGGTTGTTTCAACTCCAGTAAAATATTATAAGACATTGTTAATTCTTGAATTTCTCTTTTTAAAATCTATATCTATCAATACAACTTCAAATATAAACTATAATTCAGGTGTAATTAGCCAACAAAATTACAAATATTCAAATTTTTTTGTATTCTTAAAAATCATGTAAGTCTTCAAAAATAGTTTTATTAAATATCTTTCTGCCATTATAAAAAATAATTTTTATTTAATGGTTATATCAAAAATCATTTTCTTGATAATCATAAAAAGGTATAAAATGTTTCTTAGTTTCGTTACCTAAAAATGCGGAAATGAAAGTTTTGATATTCTCAAGAGGATTTTATTGAGATTACAGAATGGGTGATGGTTGTATTTTAATTTACAAGATGAAATATAAATTTATTTAATGGCAAATATTTCACACAGTAAAAATGATAAGCTTAAAATATTATTGCAACGATTATTGGGAACAAATTATTATGTATACCTGGTTAACTTCCATTAGATAGAGTAAAAGAAATTTTCAATAGTTCAAATACAAAAAGAAAGTCAAAAATACAATTCATAGTTATTAATCTAGCTTTCAATAGTGTCTGAAAGATGAATGCTTAACAGTGTTAATTATTTTTCTGAAACAAATGTTATAATAAAATTACTTTTCTGTCAAAAATGTCTCTATTTTTATCCTGTCATATCTAACTTCAATTAAAACAAATGAGCTATTTTATTGTTTTATTCAATGAATTACAGTCACAATTTCGTAATATGAAGACTTAAATCATCAAAGTGGAAGCCTCTTTAAAGTTATGGAGCATAAAAAGACGAAGTGCTACTGTTCAACTCATATCACTATTAGTTTCCGACCCTTTCTTCCCTCACGTCTTTCGTGATAAAGATTAAAGAAGATTTATGGACCTAAAGGAGACTCCATCCCATTAATTGTGAAACGAATAAGCTTTTGACTGAAAATGGCTTGAAGTTAAAAGAATTGATTGGTTACTAAGAGTTAACAAAGAAAAGTGAAAAATTGTAGGGTTAAATTTTAAAGCTAACTTCTGCTACAATTTGCTTCAAATGTAATTCCTTCACCAAACTAAAAATGCCTAAAAATACTCAGATGAGAAGTCATTGATGGATTTGTAAAATAAACAAGTATAAATGTTAAAAATATTTATATTTATTAAATATAATATCTGACTTCAACATAATTTTCCAGTATATATATATATGTATATATATATAATATATATATATATATATATATATATATATATATATATATATATATATATATATATATATATATAATATATATATATATATATATACTATATATATATATATATATATATATATATATATATATATATATATATATATATATATATATATATATATATATATATATATATATATATATAAATGCAAAGTTACATATAGAACTAAAAGCACAAGAATATATAAAAATGTTTAAGTTTAGCAATACATTTAGCGCAAAAGCAGCTAGAATAGTATTACTAAGATATAGTTAATAGTATATTTTATAAAATGCAATGGATATAATGAAACAAAATACAATGAAAAATGCCAAATGGAGAATAGTAAGTACATTGAAAATATTAAATGCCAAATGTAGAATATTAAATGGAAAACAATATATTGAACAAGTATTTTCAATGTAATTCTTTTCAATGTATTATTTTCCATTTCAAATTTTCAATATGCATACAAGAATTTTTTAATAGCTTTTTTTAAAATATGGTTTATAATATCTATTTTACCTGCACTAATAATGCTGTTTGGTAGGATCAAAGAAATAGTCTCAAAATTTGTTCTACATCAGACCATTGTGTGAATGTTTTTAAAAGTTTAATTTAAGACTATGGGTTAAACGCTTGATTTTTAAAATTACTTTTTTAAAAATAAAATGTTGCTGTTTTATACAATTTACTATAAAAGATGACGATGAAACATCATGGTATTATAAGCACCAAACTAATATGAATATTGAAGTCATGTAAATATAAATGTATGCTTTTGCATAAAAAATGTCACTATAGTAAATTAAAGTCAAACTTACAATTTTATTGAATCATTGTTGTCTTCACAGAAAATGAGATATATTAACTGTTATAGTTCGCATAAGATTATAATACACTAATTTAAATTGCAAATAAATGAAAGATATGTCAAGCATATAATTCAACCTTACTTATCAGCTGAATTTGTTAACATATAGTTGGTAGCTTATTCATTGAACTATTTACGATAATTATGAATAGGTTATCTTTATGAACAACTTTCTGTAACTTTAATTAATTCACTTATGTTCAATTTTTGTATAAGAATAGAAATCAATTTGTATCGCAGACAAGAATACATTCTTTTTTGTATTTGTAATTTAAATTGATTTGAAGAATTCAATTAAACTTTTAAAAAATCGATATATAGGCTTCAGCAATTTTTGAAAATTATTATCAATTGAAGTGGTAGCTAATGAACATATAACCATATTTAATTAAAAAATACTTGGTACGTCTTAATTAAATATGGTTGTATGTTATACGCTGTAACTTATAAAATTTTTATTGGCTTTATTCATTAGTGTTTTGAATTACAAGTGCTAACAGAAAATTTTCAAAAATACATTTTCTCGATCATATGAATAAAAAAATTTACCTTTCCACAATTAAAAAATGTTTACTAATTTGTTTTAGAAACCAAATTAGTAAATTCCATGTGTAAAAATAAGATTATTTGTCTAATTAAACCTGGAATATATTGGTAATGCAGCTAATTCCTTATTATCAAAATGAATTTTAATGCAAGAGAATTGGTTACTTCAAAAATATTAAAGTATATGTCTGAATATTGATTAAAATGCAAAAAGTGTAATGTTAATCAACATTTAATATAGAAACAATTACTTATTAGCACAAATAACTGATTATAAATTTGTAAGCTATTTAATAAGTATTTTTTAATTAAGAATGTTTGTATCATAATAAATGAAAATGGTATAAATGAAGCGAAATTGTTGAGTTCCATAAAACTATTGTCTTCATAAAATACTTAGAAAAATTTTATATGAATTAAAACGAAAAAATTATGGCAATTTGCACAAAATAAATATTTTTAAGGAATTCATTGTTATCATTTGTCTCAGCAAAAATATCACATTTTATGAAGTAGAAGAGAATATTTTTCTAGTAATAATACAATGATTCATTTTAATTTATTCTATAAAATAAAAGGCTCATATTATTATTCAAAGGAGAATTCGCAATCAAATATATTTATTTAAAATAAATGGATGAAGTTTTTTAAGCAGTTTTCCTTTTTGAAACAAATAAATAATTATAACCGAGTAAGTAAAAACAATTTGATTGTATCGTAAAAAATAACTTTTGATGTTTCTTGATACATATTAGAATGTAAATAATACATAAACTATTTATTTCAAAGTTTATAGTTGGAATAAAATATAAATTAAATTAAAATGTTAAAAAATTTATTTTTCAAATTTTCATGTACAAAAAAGCGCATACAAATTGTCTCTTAATATATCGTGTGTATAGAATTGAGAAACTCTTGATATATAGAATTGTGTGTTTTTTCTCTTTTCTTATTCTGATTGTTATATTATTCTTTTTAATACCTTCTCTCTCTTTTGTACTTATATTTTAAACTAATTCTTATTATAAGTATCCCAACAATGTATAATAAAAATATATAATTATATACATGATCATAAATATCTGAATTTAAAATATTTGAATGCATTACCATAAATCTTTAGGAATTTCAGAGAACAATTCTGCATCTATCCAAAAGACACACTGCGTTTTTAAAATATACTTATAAATATCAAATATTAATTACTTGTGATTCTTTGGACAGATATCAAACGTTTATGCGTTATAAACCAAATAATCTCTTGATCCCGTTTCCCTCGAATTCCTCCAGTTGTCTCTTAACTGTCATTTGTTTGCACACGACATAGTTTGCTAATTACACTCGGACATACAGTTTAAAGTAGATTCCAACCCACTACAAACATCTAAACCCGAAGTAGAAATTAAATACATGAACTGAAGGCCAAAGCAACTAAACTTAAGTCTGCCACCTTGGATTTAAGTTCTTCTGAAAGTATTATAAGATTTCTTGTCCTATGCTTTCTAATTAATATCTTAAATAGAAAATAAATCTGTTTTACAATTTCAATGCCATTCTTTAAAAAAAGTATTAAGTGTTTTCTTTTGCTATTACTGAATACATAAAAAGTACAAAATGCACTTCAAACATGAACATTTTTCAACTTATTCCCTTAAATCCTGGTTAGTTTCGAAATGGCCATTTGTTCATTATCCTTTTTGCGACAAGGCAATGCTGTCTAATATAAACACAGAGGAAGGAGTACATAATGGATATTATGAAAACAAAATATTTGCTTATCCATGTTCATTAAAACTGTTTTCAATTAATTGCTGTTTCTCATTGCAGATAATATATTACAACGGTCACAGAAAAATGACTTTGCGAAGAGACGACAGATTCAGTTTTATTTTCAATAATTATTGATTTGTTTCATAAGATTTGAGGCATTTTTTAGTGTACTAAAACTATATGTTTCAATAACATCTCGAAATACAATTCATGTTTGTAATTCTTTGTTTAACTTTTATTTTTTTATTTTTAAAAATTTTGTCTTCTTTTTTGTGCAAAAAAGAGAGAAAACAAGGAAATTAAGTCAAATGATACGTTATAAGACGTTATAGTTAAGTTTAAATTTAAGGTGAATTTTAAAATATCCAACACTGAAAGATTAAGAAATATCAAATTCTAAATATATCTAATTATTTCGCAGTTGCTTTTAACACTAATAACCGTCAATATCTGCATACTGATGATAGTCAAATAGAGCTCGAAACAGTCTTTCAAGATAATTACTGAAAACTAACAGAAACGAAAGATAATCATGAAAATTTCTTAGATTCGGAAGATCACAAAACAAAAAATGAGAATCATAAGGAAATCTCAGGTAGGTTGATACCAAAGTGGCAATTTCAGTGATATTCAGTGTTTCGAACTGATTTTATTGCCCTCTTTCGATGTGATAAAGAAAAAGGTCTACGGCCTAGTATGTTTACAGGGAATCAATCAAGCGAATAAGACAGGTTCTTTTCGGAAGCTGCAGTTGCGCAAGCTTCTTTTTTTATCGATTCTCTGAATCTTACTTCGACTCTTCGCTTTCTGAGAGTAGAGAATGTATAAACAAACCCTATCTCACTAAGCCCGTCAGGCACTGATTGGTCATGCCAAGCCACTCAGTTAGAAGGATGTCAGTGTGTTTCTTTTATTATTGCTTTTCTTTCTTAACCTTGTTACGTTCCTAGGTTAAGCACCCCCTAGAATGACACTTAGGGGGGAAATAGTTTCTCTTGGTTTCCGGAGAACAAGCCTACATTGCTCAAGGGATGCGAAGTTAACTCTTCCTAAGCCAAGAAAAATATGATAATAGTGTGTCGAGGGATAAAAGAAAATATCTCTCCAATACCCTCCTGATTCAGCCATTGGAGCTTTTATTGTGCACCTGTAACTTTATTGATAACAAGGTAGTTCTTTAAATGCCTTACACGATAAAAATGTTTAAATCTAAAGAAATGTTACAAATTTAACTTAAAACTTTCACAATACTACACTATATAGGTAAAAAAATAAGGAAAATATAGTATATTTAGTGTTATATCTGTAAACAACTTTTGAGTAAAAAGCTTTATATATTGTAAGTATTGATTCTTAAAACTGTAAGTACAAGGAAAAATAGTATATTAAAATATCAAACATTGTCTGCTTGACAAACTACGAAAGATATTTCACAATTTCTTAAAAAAATAGAGCAATCTGTACTGTTTCATTGAAAAAAATTCTAATTAAATATGTTTTAAACTATTCAGAACTTTTTCTTAAATATCGCAATGTATAAAGAAACAATAAAAAATTAAGATTAAGCTATATATATATATTTATATATATATATATATATATATATATATATATATATATATATATATATATATATATATATATATATATATATATATATATATATATATATATATATATATATATATATATATATATATATATATATATATATATATATATATATATATATATATATATATATATATATACATAACTTCATTAATCTTAATTGGCAAAAAAATACCACTATAAAGTAAATAATATTCTTGTTGTTCAAATTGCAACACCATAAAATAAAGCAAGTAAAAAATATAACGTTTTCTATTTGCAGTATGGTTTGCCTAAAAAATGATTAAATTTAGAAGCAATATGAGTGCTTACGAAGATTTGAAATCCATTGAAACAGTTGCCGTTTCATACAGATAAAGCGGCCGTTACCTGAATACATATCGAGTTGAATTGAGCTTGAATGACAAAAATGGTAACTCAGAAACAGCCATTTAGTTCATGTCGCTTCAAGTCTATGCACCCATGGAGAAGGGTAGGGGATCAGTCTTTCGGCAACTCATGAGCTGGTATTTTAGTTGATGAGATGTTTGGAGGTAATGCCAGCTAGCAGGATTATTGAATTCCATAAATATTGAAGAAGGTCAAAACATGAGTTATAACATGATAATTTTACATTATTTTGTCGAAGATGACGTTACGCAAGACTTGGAGACAGATCATAGCCATTGGCCTTAAAATGTCTGAAATGTACCAGAAGTCGTTCCCGTCGATATGAACTGAAGATATGTATGTCAAATACACAATGGCTAACCATAATAAACAGCTACGCAAAGAGATCTTGGACTATACCATAAGGTTAACGGGCATCATATTAAGCGCAGGGCCTCTATGATGATATCGAATATAACTGAGCAACAAGTGTTTTCCTTGGAGCCTCCAGATATGAATACGACCGAGAAACCGAAGTAATGATCGTCATGCTGCGAGTCCATGTTTCGATAGTCATCACCCTAGGGCTCACCTTGACATAAAGATAGGACAGTGCTCTTCGGAAAATAAGGTCCTGGGTTCAATCTCTGCTATTGTTGATTGTTTGTTTGCCTCTCAACGGTCACTTTTAACACATAGGGGCTGAGTAAACTAGGATCATTTTTTTAAAGAGGATTCGGAACCACATGCTCAAGGTGAGACTTTAACCTACAAACACAATTACTGTTGAACAACTATAGTGGGATTGTGCTCTTTTGACTTCTATTTGCACATCTTTCGGGTTAACTGCTTCGGAATTTCCAATTTCCTCCCTTGAGTTTTATAAATACAGCGTATTATCTATGAAAAGTAATACCTGAAATCAATTTACGTGGTGGTTATTAAAATCATTTACAATGACCTTTGGTTAAAAGGTTGTCAAAACGTTGTCTCAATGACCTGTTGTGTATTTTTTCTTTCTGCATATTAAAAAACCAGATTACACTAAACTCTATCCTCTAGAAAAATATCTGCTTTTATTTGATGATAATGGTATTTTCTTTGCCAAGATGAATTATTCTAATCATGTTAACATTTAATAATTCTGAAATCTTTCAAACATTAATTATTAATAACAAATAATAACGAGGTGCTGAAAATAAGGAAATCCACTGGTATAAAATTGAAGAAAAATCGCAAAAATAATAATAAAGAATTAAAATATAGACCAAATATCATAGTTGCATAAGAATTTTAAGATTACTAATCAACAATGATGGCCTCATGGCAACCTTTCCTCTAAAAACTGTAATCGAAATGTATTGAGAGAGTTGAGGCAAGATAATGTGCGCTAGAAAAGATTAGAGTGTTAAACGGAGCTTTTTTGTGGCTCAAAGACTTTTCGTTCACATAAATTACATAAATATTAATCCGGACAGTTCATCCAAATAAGGTCAACCATTATAACAAATATTAGCTATTATGAGTAAGAAGAAAATAAACAGTCATTCCAAATAAATCTGTCGCAGACATTGAAAAGTTTATTTAAACTCATACCTCGAGCTGAAGATTTGTCAGTGCTCTTCATAGAAGGTGATCCTTAAGAGATTTTATTAGATATTTCAGATTAAATGAAAAATCTTAATGAAGATGAGTTTTGCGCAACCGGATACGATATTTTAGACAGAAAATTTCACGAAAGCTGTCTTTATGCGATTGAATCACATATTTCTCAATTGGACAAGACATTCGTTTCTATCATAATATCAGCATAATGAATAGAGCTTGCTGCAGGATATTACCTATCAAATATCAATGAAAAAAATAAATACGGAAGTAATATCTTTATTTAGAGAAATATCTCTATGTAGAGTTACTACTTCTTCCATAATACCTATGTTTGGAAACAGAAGATAAAATCTTTGCGTGTTGACGTTGAGTCATGAATGATCATTCCTTCATGTATGAGCTAGTTATCATGGAGAATCATAATATTCATTTCATATTATTTCAGAATTAAGTAATTCACAATGGTAGCTTGATATGTGAGATTTGATCCCATTGAGAATATTTGAGGTATTATAAAAAAATGAGCGCAGAGTTGTATATAGATATAATAAATCACCTTCCTTTCACTATTAATATTACTGCATCTAATTTATAAAAATAAAGTTTCTCACCTTCAATGGAAAGGATAAATGGCATAATTGATAACATTGTACATTGTTATGTGTACTACCTTGTCTTTAGAGTTTCACAAAGTCATATTGAAAATACTTTTCCAGTATAAAAAACAATACTTCTGATTCGTTAATTGTGTACGTATTCTTTAATTTCCAACATATATATATATATATATACATGTATATATTTCTCGTTTTTTTCGTTTTAGCATTATTTCGAGCAACTATTTAAAAATGTTATTATGATCAGATAAAATATATTTAAACTATTTATACTACAGTAGCTTTGTTTTACGGAATTCTACTTCTAAGCATTTTAAATCATCATTTCTTTTGTAATTAGTTTGTAACTTCAGAAAATCATTGTAAGAAATTTATTATTTAAAGATACAGTATAATTGGTAACTAAGGATTAATAATGATTTAAATAGAAATTGAAAGATTCCATTAAATAGATAAAATATTGTGCTTATACGCTTTAATTTAGAATGTTATACATTAACACATTTTATACTAATACTTTTAATATTATTCGATGAGACACGAAGAAAAATTTATAATGTATTTTGTACGGGATTTTTGGAAGAAGAAAAAAGTTAAGTTTTGAATTTCTGCAATACTACTGCTATTTTTGGAATAAATTTGTGTCCCAGATAAAGTCTCATATGGTTCAATAACACTTTCTTGAAAAAATATATAAATTTCCAACTATAGAAAAATTTTTTACTTAGGGGAAATTTAAATTTTTAACTAAGTTTATATAGCAAAATGTATTTTTTTATATGAACATCGAGACTTTTTGTCTTTTTCTATAACAACTCACAGGCAATTGTTATTTTTTAAATTTTTAATTAATTATTAGTTATTTTTAAACTTATTTGAGGTTTGAGGTAGAAAAATTTTGGGCTGTGCATTACTTTGTGTGTGACTCAATAATCATAATTTTACTATTTTATTTTAATTATAATAATTAAATTTTGTAGAAACTACCTATACAAACTGAATGGCATAAATCTTAGAACTGAAATTAAGCAATATGCAATAAAGTTTAGATAATCAACAAAAAATAATTAAAAAATGATTTTGTAAGTAAATAATATTAAAATATAAATTAAATTTTTTAGAAAAAGTTCTTTGAGCTCAACTTTATTTAAATCTGGAACCCAATGTCTAAATTACACCATTTAAATTGATGACTTGTGGATTAAAAACAATATCTGTCAACTGTGAGTTTTCAAATGCAGAAATACATCTGTTTCTTGATCTCGATGCTAAAAATATTAAATAATATTTGCATTTAATCACTATGTAAAAGAGCTTAAATATTTGCCCAAAAATATTTTAAAACTACTTTTCAATTTGGAATATAATGACTAAGTTTAAAATATTTTTCTAGTTACAAATATGGAAAAAGTATGAATTAATAAAATTAAGCATTTCAAGATTTCAGCCAATTTATAGTATTACTCAGAATAATATTGTTTGATCTAAAGAACTTGACATTTATGATTTTTTCTGAAAGTAAGTAATAAGAGTTTAGCAATCAAAATAATTTTATAGGTAAAAGCAGACTATTTTCCATTAAAGAGGAAATATAAACTTCTCTACTGAACTAAATTAACTTTGAGAAGTAGACTTTAGAATAAATTTTACAGAATTTTATAAATTTCCTGGAGCAACTAATTTAATTTTTGGAAGAATTTCCAAACTTATGTTGCAAGAAATTGAATATAAACTTTAGAATAGAAGCACTTTCAAGTGACAGGAAATTAATTACACTAAAGTCAGTTAAAGATTAAATGATTTCACTGTGTTCATTTTAAAATCACTTATACTTTTGTACGCATTTTAGCACATTAATAATTTCACTAAGAAGTAATGCAGATATTAATAGATAACATAATAATAACTAGATAAAAATTCCGTTCTTAAAAATATCCTTTCATGTCTAGCACTTACGATCTTCAAGATTATTTAAAACTAAAATATTGTGCTTGTATCTTTGATAAAAGTTAATACCTTGAACAAAACAATATTTTGTAATTGTATTATTTTTTTATGGATAAAAATGTCTTAACAGAGTAAAAAATTTTTTAATGGAATTAAACACGTTATTAGCTTATTTAAGCAGAAAACCTACTCAGTAATAAAGCATTTATGGTATGATTTAGTATTGAAGCAACAACACATAAAAATTAAAACACTAGTGCTTAGGAAAGTCACTATTAAAGCAATGGTTTTCTTAAAAAATATTTTGATAGCATATTGATTTCTTCCTTTAAGAAATCACGTGCTGATCCATGAAAAATGTTATCAGTCTGAAATAAAGAGAGCGTAGTTTTTGAAAACTGTGCACCTTGAAAATTTGCTTCAAATCTTCAAAGAAACTAAAACTATTGAGATGGATATCTGGAGAATTAAAACAGAATGTTTTTTCAGTTTTCATCCTTGGTCCAACCAATCTGAGTTAAAATACTGAGAGTTCAAAATTGATATGTGGTCTTTTGTTTTTTTGTAAGAAGGTGACTTATCTTCTTATCAACAGTTGACACTTGAATATCTTTCAAGCTTAACTTGGATAATTTCCAAGTGAATTTGAGCATAATGATTACTGAATTTCAGGTGGTTTTTGTAAGTAGTACTATCTTCATAAGATAATTGGTCATATGTAATACCTTTAACAACTTTAATGGGTGACTTCTAGACTCTAGTTACTCATCTTCACTTCAGTCTGTTGTCCAAATGGATACATTTATTGCTCACTGTAATGATATGATCAAAGAAATGACCGTTTGTGATCCCTGAAAAATGTATTAAAAGCATTCCTTCTGAATTATTTTTTGCAGATAATTAGTGAGGTACTTAGCTATTAAAATTAATATGTAGATTCAATTCGCATAGTGTCTCTGTGATGACTGATATTTGAACAACGTAGGTGCCTGGAAGTTATTGTCCTCTTATATGCAGATGACGTGTGAACGGGACTTACGATTATGTGATTCGCCACTGTGATTTGCAACTGATAAAATGCTTATGTGCATTAGCAGGTTTCAGTAGTACATTGAGCAGCTATTTTATTGTGCTTATTGTATGCAACATAATATGATAACACTGTGAAGAATCTTTCTAATATAGTACATAAATAGATAATAGCTTGACGAATATGTTCTCATTTTAGTTCTATTTGAAGCTAAAGCTTACTGCTTAAGATCACAAAAATACTATTTGCTTATTTTACACAGAAATTCAAAGGAATCGCTATTGAATGGCGTTATTTCGAGTTTATGTAAATTAGTAAATACTTCGGTTTGAGCATTAAATATTGGAGAAGCTTTCATAATACTTTAAGAGGACTTTAAAACAGAATCATTAAAACAAGCACTTAAAATTTGAAAAAATATGTAGTTTAAAAATAAGAATTGCATATGTTTTTAAAAAATCAGTAAGTTTGTATTGTTGACATACGTATCTATAATATTAATTTTTGTGCAATCTAGATTCATTGCATTAAGATAACTTTATGAAAGTCTAAGGTAAGCTCATTTAATATAAATAAAATTTTATTTATAGTTTCTGTTTAGTGCATATTCTTTCTAATTAGTCATAAATAGTATTTGCAAATAAGTTTTAGCAACATTATTTATTGATTAACTCTAAATATAGTATCATAAAGCTTTTAAATTAGAAATAAAGTAATCAAAAAATGATATTAATAAAACGAGATTAATAAAATTAATTTTTGTAATTGTGGTATAAATTAAGTTACATCTTTTGATTTTTCCAACAAATTAAAGTATATATTACTTTAATTTTCATTAATTTTTTTCATATATGTGCCAAATGTAAAATCTCATCAACATTTTCCAAAACTGTCTCATCATTATTTGGCTTTAACATAAATTAATATTTTTTTTAAAGATAAAGATAGCGAGGTGAATGAATAAGATATAACTGCTCAAAATATGAGTCTATCATCATTATTTTTAAAATAAGAAAATTTATAAAACATACAATTGTATTTATGAAAAGCATGACTCTTGCAGGGTTATTGATTTATTGCAAAGAAGGCACATAAAACCCTATCATTTCTGGGATACTCCAAAATAGCCAGGGAAATTGAGGGGGAAAGAAAGAATTTAAAGGGAATGAGCAGGATCATTTCGCAAATCTATCTGCCCCTGGTATTGCGCAAACAAAAATGATTTACTACAAAAAATGTACCGTTATTGTAGAGAAGAACTCGTAACGATCTCTTCTTCTCGAATATCCCCTCCAACATTGGAAAACTAGAGAAAGATTCTTTGTAACCAAATACTCACACACGCGAGCAGTTATATTTATATGATGCACCATATTTCCGATGAATATGAATTTTCATTATTTCTACTGTTATTGATGAGAATAGTGTTAAAAAGTACTATCGTTACCAGAAGAATTTCAACAGATGCTTAAACATTTTTTTAACACTGAAAGTACATAATAATAGAGTTTAACACATTCAGCTTATTTTTAATATTTTCGGCTGAAACATTTTCTCAAATTAAATATATTTTCTTTCCAATGAAAATACTATAATTTTACTTTGAATATTAGAAAGCACAAATAAAATTAATATCCGAAAAGACAATGAAAAATGTGAATAATTATCATGAATTTCAGACTGAAATTACTAATATACTTTTAAGAACATTGCAACAAAAGTAAAAATTTGCTATAAACAAAAATGTATCTTATTTCAAAATTCAAATCTATTACTTAATTTATGCATAGTTATTATTAGTCAAAATGGTTATTACAAGAAGAAATAATAAAAGAAAAATTACAATGAAATTGTAAAAATTGGTTATAAAAATTAACAACTAACAGCATAAAAATGGTAGATCGTTTTTATGTTCAGTCATTGTTGTATATCATCAATCATTGTTTTATATACTAATAAAGTAATAATTATTTTATAAAAAGTAGACCTAAATTCATACTGATAAGAGCTTCTGGGTTTTTGAAACGTAGGGATAAAAAAGATGGAAACATCTAAAATTTCAAATAAGATTTAAGCAGTATAGTATACTTTAAGTTTAAAAAGTTTGGTATATATGTATCTTAAATTTACATGACATATTTTTATTTTTAGAACTTTTCACTACTATATTATCAATTTTCGAATTTATTTTCTATCTTAGTTATTGGATACAAAAAAGAAGTATATTTTAAATGGAAATAAAATTATTTTAGTAAAATTATCAATGTACAGAAATTAAGAGAAAATATTGTTGAAAGAATATAGATAAAAAGCTCAGTTTATTTTATAGTTGCACTTATATCACGTGGAAGCACAAATAAATAAAAAATATAAGTTAAAAAAACAACATTAAAGTAATTTTCTCTGTCAAAGGAGTAATATATTAACAGAATATGATATATATCCCTTATTTACATTATGGAATATATGCATATATTATAACTTACAAAATGAATGTGGTAAATATCATTTATTGAGTATTCTTATCACTAAGAAATAATATAACATTGAGTATTCTTATCACTAAGAAAAGCTGAATATCTATTATTTTATATGAAAAATATTAATTGTGATTAAAAGCTAGTTTTTATGACTAGCAATATATTTGAAACAGTATTATAACTTATTTTTGGAATCAAATTTAATATAAATAGTATCTATCATTATAAATATTGTAAAAGCAAATAAAATAAATTTATTTTAAAAAATAAGTTCCTAAAGTCACGAATGATTTTTGTTAAAAAAATCAGATTTGACTGACCACATAAAAGATTTTATAATTCTGTTACAAAAGAATTGTCTAAACTCTAAACAAATTTGATTTTAGAAAGCTTTAAAAATTGTATTTTTTCATCATAGAATTTAAGTGGAAATGTTATTTACAATATATCTAAAATCATAAAAATAACTGAGACCCTGAATTACAAACACTTATTTTAATAAAAATTCCAAATGATTTTCAACAAGCTTAATAATTCCGAGAAGAGTATGTTAAAGAACGAACTGAATGAAAAAGCGTCATAAAAATACGAGGAAAGAGGGAAAGATAATAAGAAAATAAAAGGGGAAGATTACGCTTCTAAATCATGTGATCTCCCCTTTGGAGGCTAATATGAGGCATCACATTTTATTTCCCTCTTCACCGGACTCGTATTTTGCTCGCCTTCATTGTGGGAGAATGCACTCAACAGATCAACACAAACTAGATTAGAATTCTAGACAGCTTAGATAATTCTAGGCAGTGAGACTCTGCTATATTAATTAATGAGATAATTTCCACTTTGTTTGATGAAAATAAGTATGTAGATCAAATAATTTTATTTTATGATTAGAATTACAACTTATGCAAGAATATATATATATATATATATATATTGTATCTGGACACATTAGTTGAAATATATAATTAAAATATTTAAATTAATTCATAAGCAGGAAATATTACTTTTAAATCGACATCAGGGACAATAATAAACGAAAACTGGAAATGTAAACATAATATTGTGTAACTTTATTCCCATTAAATTAAATACTGCACCTTATATATTAAAAAGAAAATGTCTAAAAAATATTTTGTGTTATAAAAAACAAAAATAAGCCCCCGAGTTCGAAGACAATGTAGTAAGATAATTTATTTTGAAAGAAACACACACACACACAACATATTAACAAGATGGGTGGAAAAATCATATCACCTATCAAAAAATATTAGCATAAATTGCCTAAACTATTTTTCGATTAGCATTGATTTTATTCTTTCTCTAGGAAATACTTTATATTTTTAATTATTTACCATCCTTCAAAAAGATATTGGTAACATATTGATGAACTTGGCAAAACTTCAGCTCTATTGCTTGTATTTTAATGTGCCTTGCCCCATTTTGATTATAAGTTGAAATAATTATCTCAGAGAGTGTTATGAGGTAGATCTTGCACCTCACATACACTACATATGAATTAGGTCCTCCCAAGTAAGGTAATATAACAGCTGTCTTTATTTTTGAAGATTCCATAAATTCGGACGAAGGAATGATTTTATTTTCTTTACGAGAGAAGTTCTGTGAGAAGTAAAGTTAAAGTAGTCAAATATTTTGAATAAATTTTCTACGAGCAACTTTTCATGTTTCAAGATTTTATTTTTATTTATTACATTACATATATTCAGACTTGTATGCTTGATTCTTGAGATCCGCTTGTAAGTCTTCGTCGATATTAGGACAAATAGCACAATGACAGATGTACAACCACAGAAGAATAACGAAGAAAACACCCAGGGCCTCGGTGGGAATCGAACACAGACTCCTACGCTCTCAAGCGATTAGCAGTGATGCCTTTGACCACTCAGCCACGGAGCGCCCATGTTTCAAGATATTTGTTACCACATTTCAAAACATTCCTTTAAAAAACACTAGATTACATACCGAAATTAAGAAATAAGTTTATAATATTTGTCTGCATCTTTTACAGTTCTGCGTTTTCGCTCTGAGGAAATTAGAAACATGATTGCCAATAATTTCTTTTCAACGCTGTTGTATTAACAAAAGTTCTTTCTACATTTACTTGTAAAATGTCGAAATAACACTTTCAATATGTCCATTTCTGGCTCGTTACTGATGAAAAGTTGTTTTCTCTTACTTGGAGAAGTTTGAAAACATTTTTTGCTTCTTTCTAAGCGATATTATTCTTGATTAGAGTGTGTAAGTAATTCTAGATTCTGAAATTGCAAAGCTCTTTGTCCATCACTGAAGCGTGTGATTATTTTCTTTTACTTAAATTCTGGGAATAATAAGGAAAATTTATCGTATAATTAAGCCATATGTATAAAAGATACTGAAGGCTGATTTATTTCAGAGAATTTGATTATAGCTTTATTTTCATTTCTGTACGATATCTTGATTTTTCACTGATTCTTATTTATTCCACTTCGGATATAAATAAAATATCTTTGGAATTAATAAAGCATGTGAAGCTTAATACTTTAATTTCATTCAATATTTTCACAAAGCCATATTAAAATAAAGAATAAAATATTATAATATCTCTAACTTCTTGCAAATGCATACTTAAATCAATAAAAATTTAAAAAATAAAAGCTTATAAATATTGACTTATTAAAGTACCAAGTTTTTATTTCGTGGTATCAAAAATACGCAGTGACTTTTTGTAATATAAATGAAATTTTTTCCATGTACTGTCATTGAAATTAATTTAAATTCTTTATCATATTTTCCATAAGCATATAAACGTGAGATCGGTGATAAATTATTTGCAGTTGTTTAAGCATATGTGGTTAGTTGGAAGTTGTTGGTAAATTACATTAAATGAACATACTGTTACTCACGAGTATAACACAATCACTAATGCAATATTAACTGAAGAGTTGAGATTTTGTGTTCCCTATATTTAAAAGACTTTTATTTTCCATTGAAGACTAAAAGATTAAAGCTATTTTTGAAATTTATTAGAATACTTTCCCTGCGGATAGGTACTTCCGACGAAATCATGTTACAAAGTTCTTTTTACTTGATTCACTTCATCCCCGAAATCTCTCTCACCTGGATCGATTTCCATCGATTCGTGACACTTTCATCTAGGGAATGGGGAAGAAAAAAGATGCAGAAAAATCTTTCAAGGAGGGAGAAAGGAGTTGAAAATCCTTTTTGTCGCAAAAAATAACTATGAAAGAGCCAAGCACCAAATTTTGAACCACATTTAGATAATGTCTGGCTAATCAATGGACTCTCGGCAGTCAGCCAAGAGATAATTTTCTTCTCAACACCTTCTAAATACCTTTTTCATCTGGCAATGACTTGTAGGAATCTGATTTTCATTTGTTGCATCGTAATCGAAACTCCTCACTAAGCTGGTTTGGTTAACAAAACAAAACAATTTAATTACATCTATGATCATTTTTACTGAGCTAAGACTTGTTAGTAAAATCAGATTAACTACTCCGTTTATTACTGGAATGCTAGTTTAATTCCTTCTTTTAAATGTTTCGCATAATACTTGAACAAATGGAATCGTTTTATGAGAAACAGGAACATCATATAAAAGGAAACATTTTCCATACGTTTATTTTTCCATTCAGTACTTAATGTATTAGAGAAGTATTGCATTACCTTAACTTGCTTTTTCTTTTATATTCTGATATTTCTTAATATTTTTTATAGAAATACTTGATCATTCTTTAATGTAGTTATTTTCTATCATCATTATAAATAAAGAAATGATGAAAATTAATAACTCTAGCTATTAGCATTACCAACATTCGTAACAATTTTAAATAATTAATTTCAAGGTATTATCGATTTTTAAAATAATATCCGTATTTCTTTTTGCATATTCTCTCTTAAATAATTAAATTTTTAGAGCAAAAGATCGAATATATTGAAAACCTTCATTATGATTGACTTCATATAAGACATATTTAGCTAATGCATTCTTTAATTTTATTGTTTTTCTAAATTTGTATTAATGTTGTATATATTTTTTGAAAATATGAATTTATTATTTAATATAAAAGGAGCAATGCTTTTGCCATAATTGATAACTTTAATCTTCTATAAACATTTCTTGTTAAGAACAGCTAAATTTTACATTTTTTTAATGTACCAGTTTTATATATACTGATACATTATATATATATATATATATATATATATATATTAGATCAGATTTATTTTATTTTACGATTAGATCCTATTTTATGAAAATTGTTTTTTGGCTATGATTATAATAATTATTTTTAGCTTATATCATTTTACTAAACAAAGTTTAATTTATGACTGTTACACCACTCATGATAATATACATAGGGAATAACGAATGTAAATTTATAAGCAAAATACATCAGCATTTTAACATTTTAAAAAATTAGTCATAAAATCCATTCAAAAATAACTTTAGAAATTCAATATAAAACTGAAATTCAAGAAAGTAAATTTATATAGGAAAGTAAATTACATTAAAAATTTCCATTATTTAAAACAACTGTATTATTTTAATATTAGTTCGTAAAAACATGGAATTCCTATTTTTTTAATTTTAATTATTTCCAAAGTATACTATTGCATTTAGAAATTTGAGCTTTGTAAATTGCAAGATTACTTATAAAGTTCTATAAACGAAATTAGAATTAATGTAGGTATGAAAACAGAAAACAAACTTATAGGGAACCCTATAAGAACAAACAGCTCTTATAGGGATTTTAATAAATGTGATAAAGTTATTTAAGATTTTTAATGCTTAAAATTGGTATTATTTCTGAATGTAGGAAAAATTTCTAAAATATCTATCACATCAGTTATTGCAGAATATTAAAACTTGTATGCACTTAAATGGATATTACCATGCAATGGGAAAATTCAAAAATTGCATTAAATAACAAAGACATTAGAATAGATAATATTATTTTATAAAAGGAAAAAAGTCCATCCACTAACAGATAGAGATACGTTATCCAGATTTACATAAATCAGCATTTTACTTAAGGATCTGGAAGTTAATGGATTTTCATTTGATGTCAGTAGAATTCTAACGTTGCCATATCACAAGTTGCTGCTACACTGCAAGAAACTTTAATAAGATTGGTGAATCAGCACGGAGTTAGTGTAAAACTATTTCAAAAATACAGGAGAATTTAATATCATCAAGAAAACATGTAATTGCTTGGAATTCTAAGAGTTATCTAAGACTTCAAAAATAATCGTAATTTAGAGATAATCAATTTTGAAAGAAACTATTATTTAAAGAGAGGTGAGTTAAAATAGTACAAACTGTCATGAAAAATATAGTCAAACAACATTAGTACAAATATTTCTGAAGCTGTGCTCATGTTGGATCAAGTTGCTCATCATCTGATTCATCTAGTCAGCATACCATTCGAAAGATATCATATAATTATATATCAATACAAACTAAAATCACCAAATTACTTTCTAATAGTAGATATTGCTGAAGGATACTCAGATGTCTTGTAGAATCAGCCAAAATAATGAAACGAGAATTTTAGTGGTTGCTTAATGTTTTTTCGGATAAATTAAATTCCTTTTTTAAAACTGAAGGACACGAATAATCAGAATACGTTCATATAAATGTCAGTGAATTCCAATATATAAGCAATCAAGTTAGTGGCATCCCTCACCTTCGGCAGGTTTCCTGTAGTTTGGTTTTTTTTTAAAGAGTCCTAAAGTACAGAATTGGCGAATGCTTTTAATTTGTTAAAATTATATCCCAAACTTTTGTATAAACACATTTTTGTCTGATTTCAGAAAAAGAATATATTAACTATAATGGTAATTATGGAAGGTAATTGGTGAAGTTAAAAAAGCAAATTTTAAACACCAGTAAATTGAAACAAAAGTTGTAGTTTGTATAAGGTTAAGAAAGTTAAAATGCATTCATATTTCTTATAATTAATGAAGTTTGTAAAGTTTTATAATTTATGGATCAACTCAAACATTTTTAAAACGATCATTTAGTCGAAATAACTTTGTTTTGCTAAATTTAGATATATAGCATTGAGATTATAAAGAGTTACTTGTTAATTGTATTTATAATAGCTCAGTGACAAAAAAAGAATTATGATTTTTCAGTACTATTTTAATGGCACTATATATATGTCATTAAATGTATGTGTATAGCTATATGTTTCATATATTTATTATACACCTAAGCATTCTTGATGTTCTTATGTGTATGTAGTTGCGTATTCATTTAGCAACAATAGCCTATATATGAATTTAAATAATAATTATATTATTCTAACTATAATATGAATATATAGCATTATATTTATAAATGACTGTGAAAGGTTTATATTTCTACGTATTATATACTACTTAAAAGACAATAAACAAATCCTGTTGAATGAATTTATAATTTTTAGTCTACAAAATAAGACAAAATGTAATTGAATTTATATTTAAGATAAAGGGATTTAAAATATAAGCATATATTTTTATATTATTATATTTAAACTTTGCAATTATATTCTTATTTCAGTGACTGTTAGTATATGTATTAATATTGTTTGCTTTTCGGTCGTTTTACGTATTCAAAGCTTTTCATTTGTCAGCAGTTATTTAATGTATTTAATGTTTCACAAACATAGAATTTTTACGTTATTAACGAAATATTTAATAGTTTTGAGTATTTATGACAACATTTTTAAGTATTTATGATAACAGTAAATTGGTTGCTAACATTGTATAACATATTATGATTTATATGTCATTGCTCTTATTAAAGACACAAATATAACTATTGTGTCGCATTCCATTAATATTGAATGTGTGCGCTAGATTTTATCTTCACTAGAAATATGGCAAATAAAACAATTACATTTTTGTGAAAACGTTTTTTAAAGTTTGCAATGGCAATTATAATTGATTCAACACTTATATAATATTCATAAGATGTGTATAACCAAGCTATACATTAAATTCTTCAGTAATAATTATATAAAAGAACATACAGAGAAACTTGGACTAATATATACATGCAGCATTTGTATATGTAAAACTCATAAGAAAATTATATTTTTATTTTAAATAAGTTCCTATAAAATAAATGTTAATGTAAAAAATAATTTAAGAGTAAAAAAAACCAAAAAAATTATTTTTAAGCAAAACATTATATTAAATTAACAAATTTTACGCTTTATATAAAAAACAAAATAACAAATTGAGTTTTTATCCAATAAAATCTGTTAGATTAACCGTTAGATAAGCTTAAGTAACTATTTAAGTAAAAAAAAAAGTTTTTAGGGAGAATGTCTTTATGAATAATTTTATAACAATACTATAATAATTTCGTACACCTAAGTAAATTTAATTCACGCAAACAAAATTGAATAATATGTTTAGTTTAATTAGATGCTTTATTCATAAGTAAATTACCTCTCAATTGTGATTAAAACATAAAGATTAAATTATTAAGTTAAAAATGTTAAAACATAAAAGAAAATTTCAGAAATTCAACATTTTGTGACAGCTTGAAGGAGTACAAATTAAGAATATTTTCCTAAAAGAAGTTTTTTATTGTGAATAAAATTTTATCTCGAAATGCTACAACGATCTCTTAATTGAAAAATCGTAATCATTGTGTTGTAAATTTTATTTAAATCTCTATGATCTCTTATCAGAATTCTTATCAATAAAAAAAGTTCTAATGATTGTCTTTAGTAACAATACATAAATTGCTTTGACTATTTATTCAAATCAAAAATCAACTCGTGTAAATTTAAATTGCATTATAAAGAGTTATACCATTTTCAAGATGATTAATAGCTTTTGACAAACATTGGTTGAAAAATGCAGCTCGTAACGATTTTGATGTGTACCAGCTTAATGTTTTGTGAAATATTTCTATATAATTTTTATTGCAAGATTTTCTACGCGTGAAAGGAATTTATTTGAACATAAATCCATTTGAAATTATTTTCCATTTATAACTCTCAATTTCTTTAATATTCATTAGTTTTCTTCTTTTTTATTTAATTATTCTATCACAATTTATTTGCTTATATGCTTTTTCTTTTCAATTAGTATTTGAGAAAAACATTTTTGAATTTTTTTCCAGATTTTCAGCTACGTAATTATGTTATGATTTTAAACACATTATATAAATGCCGTTATACAAAGGTTTTAAATGTTTTCCTTTGGTACATATTTATTATAATAACTAATGTCTTTAATATTATTATTTATGTACATATTATTCCTTTATAACAGTACATAAATAGTAGAAATTTTATTAATATAATATATTACTTTTCATTTGAAAAATACAGCTGTATTTAGCATGTTAATTCTTTAAGTTTTCTTACTTAAAAATTTGTTATTATTAATTAAAGATTATTATTTCATTCAAAATAAAATGTAATGAATTAAAGAATTAAAATTTTAAATACTTTTTTACATATTTTTTTAACTGCTATATTTTTATTTGATAATTTCTGACTTTTTTAATATTTTAGTTTTGTCGTAAAGTTTTTGTTTTTTATTTTAAATAATGATTTTTTTATTTTGGATTTATTTACTAAATTTTATTTTATTTAAAACTTTATAACCCGTTTAATTCTCTAGGGGTGTATGCGTAATGTATTACTTTTATTCTTAATTTCTCAGGATTTTACATTCATAAATATTTTTATTTTATAACCTACACATTTTTCATACAGCATCGGAAGCTACTGTTACAAACGTACTTTTCTTTTTTTTCTTTTTCAAGAAATATCTATCCTAATTGTTCTGTTAGTAAAAATATATTAAGCTGCTTTAAAATCCATTATTGTAAAAATTTTTAAATATACTTCAATTTTTGAGAAAATTTCAATCTGAAAATGCTTGCACTTAATATACGAATATTTTCCAGCTATTGATATCACAGCATGTTACAATTGCTTATAAAATTCATAATGCTACGTGTTACATGTTCAAACAAAACTGCTAACTTATTTAATAAAAATTTTGTGTCTTATTTAATTTTTTTATATAATCCAATAAAACACATAATTTTCTATAAGATTTTTTAAAATATATTTTTATATACTTGGTACACATTTAAAAATAATCATTTTAATCTGTAGTACACTTTTAATGCATTGAAATGCTTATTAGTAAGGACTTAAATTATAAATATTATGCATTTTTATTAGTTCATAATGGTTGCAAAAGATAAAATTAAAGTTAAAGCAATAGAAAATTTTAATAAACTTTAAACTTCTGAAAACATCTTTTAAAAAAACTCTTTTAACTATACATATTTTAGTGGGAAAAAATTCAAGCAATGTTAAACATTATTTCGAATATCATTTTTGCTTATAAGCATTTATTTGTAATGCATTATTTAAAACGAAATTACTTATGTTGCTTATTTTATACTTTGTTTAAAATTTATAAAAATTTCCAACAAAAGATAATAACCGGGTCACTCTTTTTCTCCCTAACATATACAAATATAATATCATAGTTATTTACTCAACACTTAAATATCATCAAACGTCCAAGTATAAACATGAAAAAAATGAAAGAAAAATATGATAATTTTAAATATAAGCTTTACCGAAAATGATTAATAAATGAATTTGTTTTAATAATTGCAATGAAAGCAAAGCGATTAAAACAATTTGAATTGTTGAAAAACTATTTTGTACTCTTATGTATATAATAGACTCAAACGTAATATTAAACAAAAAATTAGATGGGCCTGGTTATTCTTGATTAAATGGAATTACATATCGTTGATTCATTTCATATTTTTTCTCGCAATTAATAAAATGGATAATGTTTGCAGTTTTTCAATAATATAAAATATTTTTTGAATATATATTTTATTTTAAATTTATATTTAAATAAATAACTTCTGTGGCATTTTTGAAGACATCTGCAAAGCAATAATTGTCACATCAAAAATCTTGCCGAATTTCCAAAAATACATCTGATGCAAATAAAATTTGAGAGTCGATAAGCATGCACTGATAAACATGGGGGACCGCGGTAGCCTGGTTGGTTTGCGCGTCCTTCTCATTATCGGAAGGTAGTGAGCTGGAATCCCGGCTTAACAGAAGATCCGTCGTGTTTACTAATGGCGGCTGGGACAAGTTAAAACTGGGCGTGGTCGCAATATCCTCCAAGTGAAATGATATCTCTGGGGGTGGCAGGCCAAGCATTGGGGGTCTTCTGAATAGTGCCTGATTTAAAATCACGAAGACTCCACCCAGCTGCTACACGAAGACTCCACACAACAACTGATTAACATGGCATGAATGCTAAAATAATTACCAGAATATATATTTTATAAGCAAAAATAAAATTATTACTGATCAATTACTTTTAATTTTAATAAGAAATTCATATCATTAAATCATTCAATTATTTTTTAAATGTAAAAAAACTCTCGTTTTTCTTTCTTCCAAATAAGAATTATAGGACTTATGTTCATCTAACTTTGAGTGAACGTGTAAAAATGAAATAGTATTTTAATTAATCTTAAGTTCATTCACAAATAACCGGTATCCCTTTGCACTGCTTAGAAGCAGTCGTTATTGGAAAACACAGACGATAAATAAATATAAAACAAGGTGTTCAATAAAATTTTATCTCACCCACTTAACTTTGGATCGTCCACAGTTATGGAGATGTATGATGTTTGTATATGCAATTATGTGCTTCTTGAATCTGTGTTAATGCAATATAATTTCTTATTTATACTAGATTTAAAAAAATATTTTGTTCCTATTGGCTACATTTCATTACCGATCATAAAACTTTCTATTAACTAAAATATTTAAACATTTTTCAGAATCTGTTTCTCTTAAGATCTTTTGCCAAATATCTTGTAATTTTAAAAATATTTAATACGAATAAACTATCATTTACTCATATATTTCAGTAATACAGATAAATAATAAATAAAATAATAAATAATTTATAGGTTTTAATATTAATTTAGATACACAACTATATTATATAATTGTGTTTTATAACACACACATATGTATGCATGTATATATATATATATATATATATATATATATATATATATATATATTTATTTATTTATATATATATATATATATATATATATATATATATATATTAAGAATATATATATATATATATATATATATATATAAAATATATATATATATATATATATATATATATATATATATATATATATATATATATATATATATAATTTCTATTCCATTCAATTTTGAATGTATTAAGGTAAACTTAATGAGTATCACGTGAAATAAATTATATAAACTCCGCTTTACTGCTTTCAATTTAATAAAAAAAGTATATTAAATTCAGTTTGGATGAGACGGAAATCATTGGCTCTTTCTTCACATTCTACATAATTCTCTTTTCAAAAATTAAATCGTCAAAAACGGAAGTGAAAACTTCGATAAGAGGATTAAATGACTGCGGCATTGTCTGGTTTTGCTGATTTGCTGAAAACTTTCCTGGAAGTCATACAGCTTTTACAGGCAATTATTATTGCTAGAATTGCATAAAATGAAAAAAATGATTATTTCCTTACTCAATAGAAAAACAAAATTGATTTAAAGATATAGTAAAATTAAGCTTTTCATATAAAAATTAATATAATGTTTTATATAACATAAGTCTAAAGAGGTTTGTATGAAAACAACTATCAAAAATTCTGAAAAGTTGTTATACTAGTATTGAAATGATTTTCATAAAATTTCAATACATTATTTATTGAAGAGGAAAACACGAAATACATTAAATTTTAAAAATGTTTAGAATGAAAAAGTGCTAAAATTAGTTCCGTGAAAAGAGTTTCTTGAGCTAAAATACATATAAATAAGATTAATTAATAAATGCATGCAAATTTTATCTTTTAGTGTGAATAGTTTAATAATAAGGGAGGATGGTGTTAAAATATTAGTGTAAATATTCCCAGTTAATGCATTTAAGAGATGATTATATTTTTACATTTCAAGATAGAATCACATTTGCTTCTTAGAGGGCAAAAAACTTCCTTATTCATTAAATTTTATTTCGATAAGAAATGGAGTTACTTAGAATAAAATCTAAGTCTAAGGAATTATGGTAGATTTAATAAAAGAAGAACTAAACTGTAGAATAGCAGCAAAATTATATATTTGTGCTTTGCTTTAGAGCACAATATATTACCATCAATTATTTAATCATATCAAATACAGAAAATAATTAAAAGATAGAAATGCAAGAAATAATTTTCTGTATAACAAATCGTGAAATCTTTATAAGCAAAAGTAAAAAAAAAGTTGATTAGATTATGAAAAATGCATATATTTTGAAAATTACATTGATTTTTCAATCAGAATAGTTCCAATTAATTAAGTATACGCATGTACTATTTTGAAAAATCAAATAAATTAATTTAATTTATGGCTTATAAGTAGTAAATCCATTTAATGAATTTTCAATACGTAAATATTTTTGATTGGCTACTAGAAATTCACCATCCATTTCTTCCTTATTCGAAAATAGTTTTTAAAAAATATAGTTTGAAAATAATTGAATACCATTCATTTTTCATTTTGAAAAATAATAAATGATTCCTGTGAATGAAGTTTTAACTTATAATCTTATCATCAAACATAATTAACTGTCAAATCATTTTGTGAATAGCTTAAAGGTGAACAATATTGGATCTTTGTGAACCCACACACTTCAGTTATTGAATTTTAGATTGATTTTGATTGTTTTCAAATAGTTTGGAAATACCAGTGAAAACAGTTTTTTCTAAATACCACTTTTAATTAATCTATATCAAATACTTTCATGCACGCAATACTTTCGCGCAAAGGGAATACACTAATATCATTTAGTATTGGTGAATTAATTTCTTTAATCAGAGAAAAACTACTTTAATTATTGTAGAATTCTATCATTGTCCAATTAATGAAATGAATAGTTATGTAACAACAAAGGCATACTGTGATTCAGTAAACCTTTTGCATTTGTAGAAATATACCAACAACATTGGCATAAAAGTATTTTAGATATTCGTGTTCACGCTCCCAGGGATTTCTGTTCTGAAGACCATAAATAACGTACATGAGGCAAAGACTTCATACAACGCTGTCGAAAGCGGAAATTACATTTTTTCGGCATATGAAGAAATGACATTGATCGAAACATATTTTGTGTTGCAGAAATTTCTTATCCATAGGAAAATAGTCTATATTTCTTCTATGGGCAGTAGATTTTCAGCATAAAATATTTGTGAAACCACCCACCTTGTCAGAATTTGAAGAGTTATTGCAAAGTATATGTATTTTTAGAATTGCTGAGACAGTTGTATGATTTTTTGCCTATTCACACTCTTTAATTCTATAGCTGCTATGGAATCTGTCATTGGTCTTATCTTCCATAATAACATTTCTACCATAAATATTTTAACAGTATAAGTTGTCATATTGTTGATATTTTTAAGAGGCACATAGAAGAATAAGTATCTTTGAGAAAAAAAGGATATTTTGGGATATTTTTTAGCGAAAAAAGAAAGAAAAATCTTTATTTACTCAATTTTCTTGAAATACTTCCGCTGTAGAAAAAAATTCCCTGTATCATGAGGGATCAAAAAATATAGACTCCACATAATATTATTTGTAAATTAAGGAAATGAAAATTAAATTTGAGTTTTCAACTGAAATCGAAAAATACCGTTTATTTATTTATTTTTTATGAGATCAAAAAATAGAGAAGGAATATCCAATTTATTCTTCAACACACACACATAATTTTATACTCATTTTCAATTTATAACTAACAAACTTATTTGATTTATGAAAAAGATTTTTCAGATAATTAATTATGCTTGATATGAGATAGAAATCAAATCACATTTTGAATAATTAGTAAGTATAAATAGAAAAACTATAATTGAAATAGAAATTGTCCTAAATATTCGCTAGTTTCTTCTATGCAAAAATTCATCTACAATTAATTGCATATTATAATCACACTTTGCTTCAACCAGCATTAATTTACTTGCATACTTTAAAGAATATTGAATACTTTAAGTAGTGTTACATGCTCAGCTCACTTCTGTTAATAACTTTGAGAAATATGGAAATGTAAGTGTCTGCAGCGTAATTCTCAGTTTATTTTTCAATCACGATTACAAAAGTTAAATTTGTGTTTGGTCCACCAACATGCAGAAACGCCAACAAGTAGAATTCAACAAGTGTCGTGTATGCATTGGACATCTGCCAGAAAAATTCCTTGCTTCCGAAAATAAATAAGAACACGCGCTTTCATTTTTAAATCATTTCTCGCCAAAAGGAAAGTGATTTATTCTAATGCCTTCTTTTATCACTTTGCTATGAAATCACTGTAATTTGAAAAACTCATAAATATGAAAGAATAATTTGATTAGTCAAAATAAAAGGTATTTAATAATAGAAATTTAGGACATAAATGGATAAAATATCTGAATCTCTTTGAATGATGCAATTTAAATATTAGAATTTGAAATTTCAGAATTAATATTAGCTTTCCCTTTTTATTTTGCACGTTTACCCCACTGCACACTGTTTAAATTTACTTTAACTGCGTACGGTATACCTTTACACTATCATATATGCATTCAATAACAGAGCTATGCTTCTAATGAAAATCTGCTAACGTAGGATCTTCTCAAGTTTTATGATCTGCGATTGAGCTCTTGACGGGGAATATAATCTTTATTTGAGTCTTTCAATGAAATATTTAGATCACAGTACAACCATTTGTATTTCGTTGAGTGCAAGACAAAGATAGCCGGATGGCTACAGAAACGTGACTCGATCTTAAATTTCTTATTGAATACGAATTTTTAACACATTGATAAATTTGTTAAAAATGCTTTGTACAGTGGTTTGTTGTTTATCAAGTTGTTTTATAAAAACTTTTTTGACAAGAATTTTCATTAATCAAATGTAAGCATTAGTTGAAAAAAATTATTATTAAAGACTTATTAATGTCCTGAATAAATGTAAAAATTTCCTGTGACTTAGCAAAAAATTTTTTTCTAAGTAATTAGCTGCTTCGTTCTGCATTTCAATGAATTTATTTGCATGAAATAACTCAGATCAATTTCTTTCCATAAAAAATTCCAATACCATCAGTTCATTTGTTTTTATTTAAATATGTAATATATTAGAATAAGAGCTCTAAGAAATAGGAAAAATACTTGGGTTAAAAATATTAATCACAGTAATTATAAGATATTGAAATAGCTTTCTTATGTTTAATAAAATAGAATATATACAAAACAACCAAAACACAAAGTAGAAAGGGTTACCTATGATCATAAAAAAAGTTAAATATATAATATTATTTTTATGATATAATTTTGCCGACCAATGGCTGAGTGGTTAGCGTTCCTGACTCTTGAGCTGTGGGTCCCGGATTCGGGCATGAATGTTACTATCTCTCTGTGTTTCTCTGTCTTATCTTGGGTTGATGTATGAATGTGGCCCGCCCTATAAACGGGTCTGTGGTGGTATGACGCGGGTAATGCTACTCGCCTCCGTGACTTGGTTCACAGGTGCCCGCTGGGTAACGACAAATGAGTAGCAGTTTCCGGCCTTGTTGTGGCGAAGGGTTAGTCACCCAAGTGCCCGCCGTTATAAAAAAAAATGATATAATTTTACTATATGAAAGTTATACTTGCAATGTAAAAGAAGTTATAAATATTTATCTGAATTTATTTTTTGAAAGCTTTTTTGAATGAATTTCTTGGATAGATTTTGAAAATTACTTTTCCTGAAGTGACTGTTTATTAATAAAATACAATAAGGAGACTTTCGACCACAATTTTTTCCAGCCACACATTTAGTCATTGTTAAAGAAGAAGTTAAAGTATTTTATATTCATAATTATATATACAATCATATATTAATTTTATAGGCTATATATCTACATAAGTTTAATGCGTTAATTTTAAAAGGTAAAGCTTATATAATTGGTAGGAATTGATATATAATCTTTCAAATACTTGTATGCATGAAAAATTTAATAAAAAATCACAGGTTGCATAGTAAAACTCGTTAGCCTTTTATTGTAGAACCTTAAGTCACTCAGCTAAATGCTGCTAGTTTTCGCTCGACAAGACGATAACTAAACGAAGAAGATAGAACCACCAAATTTAGAATTATATTAAAGTTAGCATAAAGTAAGTCTTGCCGCTCTCTTAAAAGTAAAGTTTTTTATGACACAATTAAGTTAAGATTGATTATGACACAATTATATTAAAATAAGAAAGCCAGTGTTCTTTATATTGAAAACTAAACGATATGTGGAAATGATATCATATACAAAGTGGTAAAATTGTAACTTTTTACAACCGAACGATGCTTTTAACAGGGAAATGAAATGAAAATAACGCGCACAACGTACACTGTTATGTTCTCGACTTCCATAATGCCATTTATCATGTCAGTACAAAAACAAATTCTACAAAAAAGTAGGATTAATGTAATTAAGAGATGAAAAAAAAAATCAGTTTTTGATATTTTGAAATTACTAATAGCTATCTTCTTTTTATTATTAGCAAAATACTTAAATAATACTAATTTGTAAATAAATAGTTGCTCCTATAAATTACAATTCTTTGAGAAAACATTCTTAGATTTTCGACATAAATGAAAAGAATTTATTTGCTAACATTTGTGCCAATAATTAATAACCTATCTTATGAATATCAAAATTTAGCAATTAGTTTGATTGTAATTATTTTTTTCAAACTCAAAAACATTTCCTAAAATTTGAAAACGAAACAGAAATTTCGCTTTCATAAAATTCTAAGATTTAAAGTTACAAAAGTTATTGCAAAATGTAACTTAAGAATAAATGAAAGTATCTGATTATTTTTATCTTCTCCAGCTGTGGTAGTTCTTAATCAATAATGCTCGCACAATTTTATCTTATGATAATCATTATTGACTAAATTTCTTCGGCGGAAGTTGGTTAAGTGGCTATGAATTGACAAAACTCAGTTGCATAATGCATATTAAATTCTAGATTTTTAATACTCCTAGTTACATATTAAACATATCAGCTACTGCTACCTTCTAGTATGTCTTAATTTATGGACTGAATCTCTGGCGTCTTCCATTCTTGTAATCAAAAGCACTCCAGAGATATTTAATGTGAGAAATATTCATGAGTTTACTAAATTGCCTTCCAACGTCAGAACTCATCAGGCTTACATTAGTGACCTAGCCTTGCATATTCAAAGTAATATTTATACATAAAATATCCTTATATTATTTGCATATATGCGCAATAGTTGATTTGTTAACTAATCAATATTAAAACCACATCTTTGTATCAAGTTACTTTGAAAAATTAAAGCTTAATAGCCACATTAAATTAACTTTAAAGTTTTCCTAAAAAATAAACTTACCCTCAATATATATATATATATATATATATATATATATATATATATATATATATATATATATATATATATATATATATATATATATATATATATATATATATACGCATATATTGACATTTTCGAAATATATATAATAAAATAAAGTATATCAGATTAAATAACTTTATGAAACAATTTTGATTTTTTCTATATTTGTATTTCATGACTGCCAATGACAAACGTCTTTAAATAAGAGGTAAAAATTGTAAATTAATTTAATCTGTATTCATTATTTTATACTTGAAATTGTTATTTTAAAAATGGAAAATTCATTCAGAATTTTAGGCTTATATAGATCTTTACGGTGCATTTGTATTATTTTGAAATTCGTAACATGTAGTATATTTAATATAAATAATTCAAATACTTCAGCAAAACATGATTACACACACACACATAGAGGGATAAATCCTAATATATTAATAACATTCAAATAAAATATTAATTTCATAGCTAACAATTCATTTCAGTCAGAACTGTAAACTTGTGCTTTGATACTGATGTGATTGAATGAGATGTGTAAATAATTAATAGTTGAACGCGTATGATTTATGAGGAAACACAGTTATATTCTCTAGTAAACAATATTGAATGAATTTATGTATACTAAAAATTGTGAGCACTAAAATGATACCATTTTATGGTGCTGTGGATAGTTATTCAATTTTAAGAGAATTATTCTATTAGAAGCTGGTCAGGAGAGCAGATATATTATGTTGGTCGAAGTGATTTGTTAACTGCTTGATCCAGTCAGCAATTGACCCGCGTAAATGCTGTGAGCTACCACTGCGATTTCGGACGTTTTCGAATCCTAAATACATGAATTGATTGAGCGGTTTTGACTCTTCACATTTATATCAAAACTGTCATTATGATCAGTCATGTTTACCTTAAAATTGTTACTATGCTAATACATACCAAGTCATTTTCCAATTTACATAGCTTGAGTAGCCATTTGCTTACTTGACATCTGTTACCTATGTGTTTGGTGATTCTGGACTTAAATTTCGATTTCTAGAAATACAACTGTCATTAATCTTACCACATAGATAAATCTGTCTAAATTATTGCCTATCTTAAGTATGCTAGATTATATCTAATAGCGTAAATGTTATATTCAGCTATTAACCTCGCTTATTTTTACTATGTTGATTGCCACCACATGTGTGCGTGGAAATAAAGAAGTGAGCCGTATAATTTTGCAGTGGTTATTAATGCTCAGATTGAGGAGATATCTTGTGATACTGCCAATTACATTAAGCCTTACTGAATGCTACTTTAAGAGCTTGTTGATACGATAGTGACATTTTTATAGATTGTGGCATTTTCTTTATGCATTTCGAAGTGTCATTTATAGGCAAAACACAAGGCTCTAATTCATACTATAAAATTGCAAGCCATTATGTCGTTTTATGACTTGCCTCATATTATTCCAAGACAGCTTGTTTGGGGCATGATTGGAAGTATGATTTCTGCCTTCTTGGAATAGCACTGTATTAATTGAGGTTAGTTGCTTCATTTGTGGCAAAATCGATCATATAGGGAAATAGATAACTTTCATTATAATACACTAGTGAGATCATCTTGCATACTTGATATGGATGGTTTTACAACCTGCTGAAACACATATTATTTTATATTAAATTTAATAAAAAATTTAATAATAAAAAATGAATGGTATATTTCATTGCCTAATTTATTTTGAATTAAATTTTGGAAGAAATTCATTCATATCGAAAAATACATTTTTATGATAATCTATAACTGGAAAAAATCATTTAAAAAGAGGTTTGTATGACATTTTGTGATAGCTGACTAAAGAACTCTCTAATGATGATTTGGGACTTTTTAATGTTCACTGTAAACAGCTTCTTTTAAACTCAAATTATTACATAATTTCTGAAAAACTCAAAGTCGTCTGATGGTATGAACACGAACTATTGATTATTTTATTTTATTTCTCTAAACAAGGAATGTAGATGTTATCCATGTGTTTGGGAACCCTTTTGTTAAGTTATGAGACTTGCCATGATGGAATTTTTTGATTATCTATCTTTTTGTGAATTGAGTCATCCTCCCCGTTGCGCTTTTAAGAAGAGCAACATATTTTCTTTCTTTAGAATACTTGATAAAATCGTTGAGTGTACATAAAAATACAATGAAGACAAACAAAGTTTTGTAACAATGAAAGAAGGAAGATTTTTTGTGCTATTCCAATATAAGTTTGAGAAGACAAACTTCTTCTGTGAGATGTTTTTCAGAGGTAGAAAAGTGGTGTACAGAATATTTTCTTATATAGTATTTTTTATGTTTCACTATATCTAGTTATCTTGCATTATTTATTTATTTTTTATGATAACCCTTCATATGTCACAATGCTTAATTGACTTGATTAAAATATTTTATAAATGTTTGTAAAATTAATTATAACTACAGAAAAAGTAAAACATTTTCAAAACAATTTTACTATTTATTTATATAAAATAATTGGAATTCGTAAATGAATATTTTATACAGTAATTTTTATCTTTGTTTAAAATTATGTGAAGATTTTTTATGCATTCTTCGCATTAATGTTTTCTGTAAAACTTTTGGAATGTAACATATTTTTATCATGATGGGAAGTCACTAGAATAGCAATTTCATTTTACTTTGTTTATTAACTTGCTGTTGCGAAAGCCTTTCTCAGCTCTTTTCCTTCTTTCATGAGTTACTTTCTCATTTAATATTAAACCTTGTGAAGAAATGGCCCAATGGATAAAAGGGAGATAAGTGTAAAGGAAAGTAGCTCAATGGCCAATTCGATATTTCGATGCACTACTCAATCGAATCGATTAATATCATCTAGGTCAAAGGTGACAGCTGCCTTTCAATGTTGCTTTAGGATTAAACATGCTATCAAACTAATTCGATAAGAGGAGATGGATGCCAATCGCCTTTTAAATACTAAAATATCGACATTATTCTCATGTCTTCTACTGCCAATATTTGACTGAGGATTTATTTCGGTGAATAATCATTATTTTGATGTAATAAATACTTTATATATTATGTTACTAAAGGAAAGAAAAGAGAAAATACATAGAAAACTTTAACGGCATTCTGCATTATTTATATTTAATTTTTATGTTTTTTATGAAAACATAAACCAATTGAAATAGCATTTTTTCTAATCATATTCCGGCTTTACAATTAAAAATATGTCCATTTATATTTATTAAAATTGCGAGTATATTATTGTAACTAATTATTTATGTTAAATTCTTTGAATCATTATGATAACTTGAACATTTGATAAGAGAAACCACAGGGAATGGAATAGTATTTATTCCTAACTAAAGCAATATTAAAAAGCAACTTGTTCAATTAAAAATAATTTTTGAATTTTTTGACTTATTCATTAATCTAATCAGTGGTCTTTTAATTATCAGAAAGAAAGCAAACCTGTAGTGTCATAATAATGTGACTATGAAAGTTCGTTTCAATAAATGCAGCATGTAAAATTCTATATTAAGTGTTCAAATAGTGTATCACGCATTTTGCAGAGTTCGTATTAGTAATTTTATAGTTATTTTACCTTAGGAGTAAAGTAACTAGTTGTATTTATTAAAAATAGTATATTTGAGAAAAACATATTAAGATACTTGAAATACTTTTTGTTAATATTTATTTGAGTAGAATCTATTTACAATTATCTTTATTGAATGGTATTTGATTGCTTACAAAATTTGCTTTTCATTGTAAATATTTTTATCTCCTTAAAAGTACTACAAACAAGAAGTAACAAAAGTAAATTGAATATTAAACATGAGACACCATATTTTTTGAAACCTGGAGCAATTTTAAAATTATGGCCTCCTTTTAATGTAATTTTTTATACGAAATATGCATCATTAATACACTGAATGTATCAAACTACAATTATAAAACTGGCAATCCTCTTTTTAACTTCTCAGAATTTAAAAAATAAATTAACTCAAAAGTAAATCAAAATTATAGTTTAATTTTAATGAGTAATATCTAAAATTTTATTGATATTAAAATTTACTAATTTTAATACTGTGAGGGTGAGCAGTTAATAAAATTTAACGTATTTTTATAAAAATTAAAAAAAAGTACATATCATCTTCTGAATATCTAATTGAATATATTTTAATAATATTAATTAGTATATATGTGTTCAACAGTTTACGACATGAAAAAATGAGATTCAATATTAATATAAAGCAAATAAGAACAGAATTTTGAGAGACATAATTTACAAACATTGAATAATCTCACAATTAGAGACCCTGTCATTCTTATTCAATTAAGGACGAATTTGATTTATGGAAATGATAAGAATGCTGACAGAGCTTTAAGATGATGAATGATCTAAGCCGAAAAAGTTATTCGGTGCATCGTTAATACCAATTAGCTGCGACTCGTATCTGTTTCGCCTTCGCTACAAGAAATTTATGGCTAACGAAGTCCGTCCTGCATTTACGATCCGCAATTTTATTAATGGGCATTTATCCAGTTTAATATTTGACAGGAAGACATCGCTTTTCATTCCTTTGCATACTGGTCATTAGTAGACGATTTTCGTTAACAGTGAATTATCTTGAATGCTAGATAGTTGTTTTTCATGGCCACTCATTGGAAATATTCGACTCAGAACTACGGCAACTGCGTAACATTGAAATGTATCTAAAGGGATGCAAGGAAGAAACATAGACGCTTATCTTCCTTCGAAATATTGCACATTTTGATAAGAATTCCTAACTCTTTTGAAGAGAAAGGTACCGGAAGAAAAGATTAGTTTGAGTGAAACAGGCTTGTCAGATTTTGTGCCTCAGAATAAGGAGTTAATGAAATTGTTGACTTGAGCAATTGTGCCATTTTGAAATTTCCGGATAAAGAATATGGTTTCTAAGCTAATGATTTTGAGCGAAACAATTGGAAAATGTGCTTATGGTTTAGGTTTTATTAAAAGAAAGTCCTAAATATAATAATCAGACTAATAAAAAATGACAGAAATTAAACAAATATTAAAATTATGTCAGAAAATTTAATTTAAATGAATTGAAAATAAGATTAAATGCAGTATAATGCTTACAACGATACAAAAGTTAAGAAGCAACCAATGTGTGCAGGTGTTAACAGAAAATATTTTCCTAAATCCATTATTTGTTAAGAGAAACTAAGCAACATAAAATACATTTCTTAAAATTATTATTCATTGTGTATTACTGTTTGAACTAAATTCGTAACTAATTATGCTATTTTATAATATAACTTTTAATTTTTATAGAGTATTATTTTTTGGAACTTCTTTGGAGCATTTACATATTTTTATCATATATTTCTTTTTACTTCCATCTGTAACAAGAGATCATAAATGAAATTTTCCCTAGTTTTGCTAAATTTTATATTATAATGAGTTCATTATTAATATAGAAATTTTAAATATATTCAATTAATTCTCAATAGCATATATTTTTTTATTTCAAATTAATTCCTTTCTAAAAAAAGGAAGTTTAATTTGCGTAACCATTTAATATTACCAAAATTCATATATATATATGTGTGTGTGTGTGCGTGTTGACAAACAGACAGCAATACAGAGTAATGTACACAAAGTATCTCTTCTAAAGTTAAAAATGATTTTTACATTTACTAAATGCATTGAGACTCCATTTAGGGACCTCTTAACGCATATTAACGATACGTGTCTATGAAACTGTTATTCCCATCATATTTTCAGTCTGTTCTTCTGGATAAGTTCAATACATATGAAATCTGTTGTTCAATTGGAGTAAATGAGCTATCTTTATTTTATAATGCTCAAAATGCTTTTTACGGTAGGAAAAGCAGTTTCTGCAGTAGAAAAAGACTTTAAAATGTTGAATTATAAATAAGTATTAATAAATGATGTTTAGAATTCACATTATCTTCCTTTCAGGGAGCAAAACTTTTCGCAGCACTCTCACTCGAGGTATTAATGATTTCAGTTTTGATAAATTATTTTAACTTTTAATTAATATATGATCGAAAAAAACTGACTTTTTTTAGTCAGCTAAAAGCTACAAAATAAATAACGTTTACTTATGTAAAAGCTCAATGTGTTCTTTATAGCAAAATTTTAATAAAAATATACAAAAATTATCAAAGAGTAGATGAGTTAATAATGCCAAAATGTAAATGAGCTCTTTTTAACCAACTTCATAATAATTAATTTCATTCCTTTATGCGAAAGATAACCGTAAATTTTTTCCGTTAGTAAAAAAAAAAAAAAAAAGATATTTTTTCATCAGTGGTTGCTCCAGAAATTTTATTGCACGTTCGATCATAGCTATAAATTATAAGATATCCGTTTTACACGCTAAGCAAAAAGGAACAAGTATCGATTTCTTTTATCTAAATATTTAAACAAAAACATTGTGAGCGCGGAAAATGCAGCGTCACTAGCAAAAGGCCATTAATAATGTGACTTCTTGAATGTGCTCGGATATATTACATTTTTAAAGCGAATATTACTTTTTCTTCAATTTTATATAAAGCAGGATAAATAATTTTTGAAAAAAATTTTTTTTTCAAAAATGTGCACACACAAATATACTCACATATGTAATAATTGACTTAGTTATCATGCTATTATTTTAAAAATACTTGACGTATTCCCTTTTTTTAAAAAAAATTGTTATTTATTTTAAAATAAATAATAAAATATATTAAACATTAAAATATTTTGTATATTTTTAAATAAAAACAAAATATTATTCTTATCTTTAGATATAACTTCTTTTATAAATACATTTTGTGTCACCAAACTTTTTAGGTATATTCTCTCTAGTTAATTACTTTCATTTTATTTCGATTTGCTTAATATTAAAGAAATTAACTATTTTTAGTAAACTCTTAATTTAATTTCATTACCGTAAAGAGATTATTTTATAATCTTCTTGAATTACTAGACATCCTTGGGTAATCTTTAAAATTCTTGTCCCATATAATATAAAGCAAAAAATGATACTATTAAGCTTTGCTTGATTATTAATCAAGTAAAATTAAAGCTTAAATAATGATCTTATAAATAAAAATTCTGCATGTAATAATTTAATGTAAAAAAAATAAAAATGGTTTTAAATATACGTTCATCTAAAACAATAAATTAAAAAAAATATTTTAGAAGGACTTCTAAAAGGATAAATTTAAAAATGCTGCTGCTCCTTTATAAATTTAGCAGGACATGAATTATAGTGCAATCAATATTTTTAAAAAAGGGAAAAATATTTTTCCTTAAGATACAGACTTTAAATAAATGTTAACTAATAAATATTTGAGTATAAAGGGAAATACTTTTTTCAGTGACGGACAGTATTGCATCACCCGTCACTTAATTTTGACTGACTGTAGACTAGAAAATATCTATGTATCTAATTCATATTATTGAAAATACAGAGGGTATTAACACATTTTTAGAACGATTTTGATTAAGAATTTTAAAAAGTAAATGTTTTAGAACAAAAAAGTTTTTCAACAGCTTATTATTTGAAATGAGAAATATCGTCTGCTACTTTTAAATTTATTCTTCTTTCAAAATGTCGCATGTAAACAAGCTGTGGATTGAAGGATATGCTTTTGCGCTTTCCGAAGAGAAATATTCTTATTCCAGGATTCAAAAACGTTGTGAGATGCATGGTATTAAAATTTCTAATGGCAAATTAAGCAACATTATTAATCAGACAAGTAAAAACCGTCACTCATTATTTCTACTTGGGAAGAAGACTCCAAATGAATATCCGAAAAAAAGTACGTACTGTTTCAAATGTTTCTAGAGTGTTGGTAACAAGAGAAAATCCTGGCAACAAGAGAAAATCCTCCAACACAGAAATCAATTGCAAAGTCTTTAGATACATCTGTTGCAACAATAAATAAAATAATAAATCAAGATTTACAACTTAAAAAAGCTAAAAAAAATAATGTTCACCAGCTTTTGCCGAGGCATGTGGCTCAACGCAACACATTTTGTAGAATCCTGTATGAAAACCATTTAGCAGGAGATAAATGGAAATACATTGTGACCCTTGATGAAGCATGGGTTTACCTAAATGAGTGCAACAAAAAAGTTCCATTTACTATAGAAAACGAGAAGAAAAAATTTACAAACCTGGTTCCGTCAATGTAAAGAAAGTTTCAGTAAGGGGTTTATGATAGTCGCAGGTTTCTCTTACAATGGGAAATTAAAAATAAAAAGAGTAAAAAAAATGTTAAAATCAACTTATCATACTATCAGGAGAAGATTTTACGTCCAATATTTACAGAAAAAATTCCACTTCTTTATCCCAAAGACTTTCAAAGAGTGAAACTTCATCAAGACAAAGCTACAAGTCATACTTTGAAAACTACCACTGCATTCCTTGAAAAAATGAAGACTAATAGAGGTATTGCATATATACCTTTTCAACATATTCCTGTGAAGTCCCCCGACGTTTCAACTATGGACTATTGTGTCTTTGGTCTGTTAAAAAGAGCTCTTTCGAAACGCAAGCCCACCACGATAGATGGACTCTGGAAAGTAGCAGAAGAGGAATGGAAAGCAATACCCCTGGAAATTTTACGAAAAGCTCTTTTATTATGGAAACCACGATGCATACCCAGTTGTCCAGAAAAAAGGCTATCAGATTGAATATTAAAAAAAATAGTCTTTAAATTTTAAATATTAATTAAACGGCCTCGAAATCGTTCTAAAAATGTGTTAATACCCTCTGTATTTCGAATCAATTTTTAATCTTAGATTTTTGTATAATATTTCTGTGATAAGAACATTCACTGAAAAAAATTATATCCGTGACAGATAACGTACTAGCTAAGTAACATGATGTGCAGGGCAATATCGAGTAACTAAATTGTCATCTTTTAAATAATGTATTATTTAATATGTAACAAGCAAGTAAGTAAGCAAGCACAAGCACGACCTAACACGCACACACACACATAGTGATGAAATTTATTTAAATGTTTTATTGCATTGGGAATTATTTAAAAAAATAGTTTTAGATAAGAGTTCTGTAAATTTTTGCTCTAAATATGTATATAATTTATAACAGTATAATTGTATAAGAAATATAATTATTTATTGAAATGTTTTCCTAAAATATTTAATAAATTTTTAAAATAATTCTCTTTTTCATAGAATTTTACAAATTTAAATGTTACTAAGCATATGTACTTTAATTTTATTTCAGAACTTTCAACTCAGAAACTGAAAATTATGATCTGTTGAAGAATTGTTTTTCTGCTAGAACACACTGAATTATCAGAGCAGTAAGTAAAAGTTTATGTACAGTTGATTGGAAATTTTAATGAATTGATGACAGTGATTTTTCTTCTCTGTTAATTTTTTGCTATATATTATTAAAATTTGTAGGGAAAATAAGTTCATCTGGATATTTTAATCATACAAAAAGTATTTTCAGTGCAAACATGGGCATATAAGGGAAGACAAATATATACACAAATAATAATACTATAATTATTAAATTATACTACAATTGCCGTTATGTTATGTTCCCTTTATATAGAAAACAAGTATTCTTTTTTGGATTTATTTCTTTTTGATTCAAAATAATTTTTTTACAAATTTTAAAACTTTATTTAGTCAGAAATATTTTTATTTATTATAATAAGAGAATTGAACTTGAAATTAAGTTTTCTAAAGAAATACAGTATAATTCTGTACAATTTCAATTGCTTTAAATACTCTTCAATTAAAGAGAATTCAATGAATTTACAAGAAATAGAAAAGTTAATCAATTAAATCACACATATTGTCATCAATATGTAGCAATCTAATTTTTCATTAAATTCTGAAGTTCATGTATGAATGTCGAATTGATTAAAAAGTGGCTATTTGGAACTCTTGATACCAAAAGTAATTCATTTGTAATCATATGCAACTTCACAGACTTTAACTGAAAGACATATATGCAATCGATAGATAATAGTGTACAATAAAGTAAGATAAAATTAGATAATATAAGGTGTAATGCTAAATTGCTTGGAATATTAATCAAAATTACCATTTATTTTGGAGGAAATCACATTTTTGTTAAACCCATAAAGATGTACTTATTTAAATTTAAATAATAATTTTCTATAAGTTTCGTGGAATAATTAGTTTTGAATTGCTTGCAAAGATATCTCACACCCTGAATTAAAATTTACACTAAATGTATTACTTTTAGAATTGCTAAATTATTAATAAGTACTATATTGCATTATAATATTTTGTGACATTAAATTTTTCTTTATTTACATCTAAACTTTAAAATCAATATTATTTGAAATTTATTAATTCGTGGATTTTTCTTAGTGATAAAAATAAGACATTTTGCAATTTTAAGAGTAATATCTGTTACAGTATAAAAAACAAATGATATAAGACAATATTTAGTTTGAACTGTTTACAAACATTTAATTTGTTGATTTTATGTAGTTATAACATAATTGAACATTTGCGATGTACTTTAGGGGAAGTTTTAAGATAGAGAGACACATTCTTTTGTAAAATTTGATAATTCTGTATGGTGTAAGCATATTACGCAATTTTTCTCAATTCAATGAGCCATAATTTCTTATTGTTTCAAGCAAAATTTTTTTTCTTTTCTTCCAAATATTTACCAATATTTGTAAGAAAATGTAAAAATTTTGTTAAGATTTATTTATTTTGCATCAATAAAACTATTTCCTATAAACATTATAAGTTAAAACTCGATTTTAATGTTACTTAGTCTGTAAGGTAATCAAATATACTAATAAAATATTTTACACTTCATAATTATAAATGTAAAATTATTTAAATATAAATATTTCATAAACCTTGCAATGAAACTTAGTTTTATAACAACTTTAACAAAATAATTGAATAAAAAAAGTTCTTGAATTCAAATTGCTTATGAACTAGAAGCAAATAATCTTTGATTATAATATATAGCTTTCAAAATTTAGATATACATTTTAATAAATATCATATAATTTAATGAAGAAGTTATAGTTTTAATCTGCACACTCAAATAAATTGCAACTAATCCTTTGAATTTATAATGAGTGCAATTTAACTAGAAATGGGCAATGAAATCAATAGTGCACTGACGCAAATGTCATATATTTCAAGAATATAAGGCAATCATGGTTACATTATGGTTCTATGAACTTAAATTTTATAAATATAAGGAATATTTATACAAATAACACACTATGTAAACATAAAATATACGCTAAAGTTACAGAAAGTAAACTAGGTTTGTTTTCCGTAATAAATAATATTTTTTGTTAAATTAAGGTTAAAAAATAATAATACTTACAAGATATATTTTGAAACTCGGTAATATTAAGTAAGTATCTATATTTCACTTAAAGTAGTATTATATTATAATAATTGATATACAAGCATGTATTTACACACACACACGCATGCACAAACACATATGTATATATATATATATTTATATACGCGTGTATGTGCATTATGTGCATGCAAACGTTCACTAAATAAGTTAAGAAGCTTTCTTAAAATCACTTTATAGAGAACAAATTATTCTGAAGCAGGCGTTTTCCGCAAATTTACTTACCACGTATCACCATATTTAATTACTGAATATCTGCCGAAAACTTACCAAGACGTAATTAAATTTGCTGGGCATTCTTTCACAAATTAATACTAAAACATCCATTTTTTAGCACTTCTTCCGTTAAGAAAAATGAGAGTGGTGGAGGAAAAAAATCCATGAAATGCATAACAATCAAGATAGAATGTGTTATCACGTTTATTTTAAAATCATTAAAGATAGTTTTTTTAGTGAAATATGCTTCAAGGAAAGTTTACTATTTTGAAATTCTCTTTCGTAATGACAAGAAAAAAAGTATTTCCAGTTTATTCATTGTCTTTAAAATGGAAAGTCTACACTAGTTTAGTATCTCAATGATGAGTTCTAATTAATATTGAAAGAGAAAATTGGATCTAATATTAAATTGCCAAATTCATTTCTCTTAAAATGTACCATATATATTTTTAATGTTTAACAAAATAGATTTTCCAGCATTAATGAAACCAAAAGAATAGTTAGATTGATCACAAACTGTTAAATAATTTGTTCAGGTTTCATCCGAAAAAATTTGTGAAGGTTACTTAAACTGAAATTTCATGTTTCCGATCAAAACATTAATTAGAGCTTCAAACATAATAACATTTAAATAAATCATTCAAAGTCCGAGGATTTTTGTACTTTAATTCTCTGTTAGAAAATAATACATTTTGAATATTCCTCTTTTTCTTTTATTTATTCAGATTTCAAAAATGTTTGTTTAGAGTTTATAACATAAAGTTAATTATATATATGCTAGGCAAACGTCACCTGGGACGTTTTGTTTCTAACATTTTCATGCGCGTGATCTTTCTACTGAATTGCGTATTAATTGTACTGAACGCAAAACTCTTTTTCTGCAATTTCTTGGTTATTTACTTAAAATTTGCAGAGTTTCTTACGTTTTGCAAGCCAATGGACTCAGATAAGATATATTACAATATTATAGAACAAAAAAGGATAAATCAACTTACATAGCATTTCTAAATGAAATATGTGTGCGTATAAAAACATTGATTAAAAGATAAGAATATCACTCTTAAATTTCATTAGAGTAATAAATTGCAATTCAATATATTAAAATAGCTGAAAATTTTGAAAAATATTACACACACTCTCTCTCTCTCTCACACACACATATTATATATCATACTTTTATGACATCGTTATAATTTTAAATTATATACTGAATTTCTTAGCCTTTACAAAACAGAAATAATTTAAAAAAGTAAAAGTTCCCTTTTTAACTTGAAGAGTTTACTTAAATATAATGTAAAAGTGTCTAACAAAATACAGTAACCTTTCAATTTTCCATGAAATAATCTTTAAATCCTCGAAATGAGTTAAGCTAGTGTCAAATTGTCACAAAAAGTTGAGACTTGAAATGAACTTATCTTAGTAGGCAAGGTTGACAGTTTGAAAGTTAAATGAAAAAATTTCCCTCACTTTTGAAAAGAAGTGAAAATATATGTTACTTAAGAGAGAGAAGAAGTAATATTTATTCTCTAACTTCGTACAGAATCCTAAAGTTTCTCAACATAAATGACTCCATGTCATTTAACTAAAACATTTTAAGCATAATTAAAGTTACTTTAAGAAAAGGAAGTAATGAAAAATAGAAAAACCCCCGTGATGCAAATACTTATATATTGTTAAGAATGCCCTTAATTGAGATAGCTGATCTTTTATGAAGTTTCACATTTCCAGTAAGTTGTTTAAAATATGAATTTTCAATTTTCTTTTAGTTAAAATTAATGCTAATTTTATTCAATCAAAAATGTAGAGGATGGTAAGTAATTGCAGGTATTGCGAAATGTTTCCAGTGTCAAATTTGCTGAAATGCTTCTAATTAATTTGAAATCTTAACAGTACTTTCCTAGATAAAATATTTGTTTGAAGCCTTGCTAACAATTTGTAAAAGAAAGTGAATATCACTTACACTAAAACAGCTTTCACTAATTATTTATAAAGAAAATGAAACGAAAGATTTTGCTTTTATATTGAGAACAACAACAACTTTATAGAAGTACAACTGATGCTAACAATTAATTTAATTAGTAGAGTTGAATAGCTGCATTAATAAATTAAAATAATTCTTGAAGTTTCCAAAAATAATGAATACTAATGTTTACAAAAATAACAGTCAGGAATATTTTTAAGATCACTTTCTCAGCTAAAATAATTTTAAATAATCCCTTCTAAAGAACAAATGCTTTTCATGTCTTAACATGTGATGAACTAGAATGTGTGTGAGCTGGAATTCAAATCTACAAAAATATTCCCATGAATCAAAATTACATATCGAAAAGTTTGAGAACTCAATTGATTGTTCCGGCACCACGTCTTCCTTTTGGATCCAGGAGCGATGGGAAAATCTCCAGATGCAGCATTTTTTTTATATGTTGCATCTAGGAAATGAAAAGAACAATTCAGATGTAGGAGGGAAGAAGTATTTATGCGTAAATACAAGTTTTCTTTCCTAACATTTTGGAAGAATGGAATTTTCTTCAGTAAAGAAAATAGGATCGGGTCTTGATTTACCCCAAGTAAAGTAAGCATTTTCTTCGGACATTTGGGTAGGGGGAGTGGAAGTATCCTACAAAATAGTTTCAGTGTCATATTTTTGTTTTGGTTTGCATAGGATAATGTAGCGTAGTTAATAGAAAATGAAATAGAATTTTAAAAAAGCTTTGGTTAATTGCAAGTTCTGTAATCTTTGAAAAATGCTTATAAATAATTTATTCTCCCTTTTAATGGTTTTGTAATTTCCTATTCTTTACATTTTCTGGAGTTACATTAAATAGAAAATGAAAATTTTTGGAATTTAAAGTGATATAAAGTGACTGAAAGAATATAATCGATGTTATCTTATTTAATTTTTTGCATTTTGCATTGATTTGTAACAAAATTTTGCATAACAATAGATCAAGCAAAAGTTACAAAATTTTAACTGCAATTAAAATTTTAACTGTTATTACTCTCACAAAACTAAACAATCATATGCATATAGTCACATACTGAACATAGATACGCAAGCGTATATGCATTAATTAATGTGTTTATGAATATATTAGTTTCAAACAGTGTGAAACATTAATTTAACAAAAGCAATTATTGAAAGTAGGTACATTAAACTTCCCTTTACTGTACTGACATTGAGGGAATTCAGAGTAAAAACCGTGATTTAAAATGATTACTTTTCCTCATAAATATCTATTTAATAAGCGTCATTGTACCTACATTGCTAATACAACATATTTAGGTTTCTTGCTAATATGTATAAACACAAACTATTATTTAAAGCTAAAGAAGCTTAAATGTAATTATTCTCTGAAAAAAATTACATTAAAATTTTAATTAAAAGGAAATTTGAAATTGTTAAAATTTTATCCATGAAATTTTTCAGTATTATATCACATTATTCTTGAAATTCTGTTTTTTTTTTTTAATATATCACTACATTATTTTACTAAAATAATTCCACTCTTCCTTGTTTTCGAAATACTTGCTAAAGAAATTATATTTCTACGTAACTAATGATTCTTCACTTTCTAATAAAATAGTTAAGAGTATTAAATGTAATATTTATAAAAATAAGAAAATAAGTAATTCTTATAATCATATAACAGAAGAAAAGAAATAGTTATATTATTATCATTTAAGCAATGTAGTTTCATTGTACAAAAAAAATATCTAAGTAAATTTTTACTAAAGCAAATGTAGTCAACACTTTTAAAATTTTTGTGTGTATAATCTCAGACAAATAATGCTTTTTATTTTTAAATATTATCATTAAAAACAAGAAAATTACGTATTTTGTAAAGAAGAAAATCTGATTAAAACGTTTGAATGAACATTTAATAGAAAATGCATAATTTTTTTATCAAATTTTGCAAAATAATAGAGCATTTTGGATTTTTTAACTTCTGTTAATTTTATAAAATTAATACTATAAAGTTATTTTTTCTTAAGAAAGGGGTTATTAGTTGACAGTAAGTTAAATTAATTTATTATGACTTTTTATTAAAATATGAAAGCTAATAGCTCATGATAAGAGCTACCCATGTAATTAAATAAATAAGCCTGAAAATTATTTAATTTACAGAAAAATTATCACGTATATATTTAAGTCTAAACTCTTAAAAGTAGAAAATTAGGTAACTATTAATAATTTAGAGGAAGTTGAGTACTTGTTATTTTATTTTAAATAGTGTCGTATTTTATATACGGGAAAAGTATATATGTGTGAAATATTTATTAGTTTATGAACTCATAAAAAATTTCAAAAGTATTGTATTATATAAACTTCAAAATCAAGATGTTTTCTGACAATTATATAATTTCTTTAAAAAGCATCCCCAGTAATTAATCTACTAAGGAGTTTCTAAAGAACAAGATTTTATGATATTATTATAACCAAGAAAAAGCAATGAATAAGATAATTTGATTGAGCTCTGCTCTATTCAAAGAAGTTAAAAAGTAATTATCTGTTACAAATTGTAGTCACAGAATTTATTGGACTCATAATCAAATAAAAGTATTAACCACATACTTTAAATATGACAAAATATTAAAATTGTTCCACGAAGCTTTTTATAAGTTTATCCATTTGAAAATAAATAACTGACAGTAAAAAATTATTTTTTGCTTGAAAATAAACAAAAATACCAGTTTAATTTATTCTGACATTTTACTAAAAATATTGAAAACCAATAATTTAAGAAACACAAAATCCTCTTCAATGGGTTATTTTTAGAACATATAAGGAAATCTCTTTCTCTTAATATACATGAAAATCCATATCTCTAGTGTGGTTTTTAAATTTTCTTTTGTATTTACATTAACTCTGTGTGAAAAAGATTTTCCGGATTAAAAATGTATTTTCTACTGACAGCATTCGAAACATTTATTATTTCAGTTATCATGTTAAATGTTACGCTTTTTAGCAAATTTTAAACATAACTAATTTTAAATGTATAATGTTTTAATAATTTGTCGAGGGATGGTTTGTAAAATGTAGAATACAGCATATTTAGTTCCTCGGTTAATGAATAAGAGCTGGGTTATCAAACTCAATAGTTTCAATCTAATATATAATTCCACTGTCTTTTTTCTAGATTATTATCCTTTATAAAAACCAGATATACATTTAAAAAAATTTCAAACCAATGTAAATTGAAAATTTAACGTACAAAAATATTATTATAAAACTTTTTACGTTTTGTTGAGAAGGGAAAATATACTTCTTTAACAGTAAAATCCTGTTAAAAAAAGCATATTTAAATAAAGATATGTACAATTAAGGTAAAAAGAAAAAGACTAAAAATTTGAAATAATTTACTATGTAAAGTAGGTTTTTAAATTTTTACTTATCTTGCATTCAAATGATCGTTATATTAAATTACTCTCAAAAGAAAGTGAAAAAGTTATTGAAAACTTATTAGTAGTTAAAAAGCTATCCACAGATTTACTAAATATTTTAAATAACCACTATAAATATTTCCCAAGAAGTCATAAGAGAGCAAGAAATATGACTTTTTATTCCAAAAATCTCTTTTGAAGAGCATTTTTAAAATTTTGACGTTGAAAAATAAAGCACACTTATTAATAAAATTAGCCGGAAATGTATACTCAAAATAGAAATATAAAATCACTTACAAAGATATATTCGAATTAGTAATAATAGTTCTACTGGGAAATTAAAATACACCTATCGGTTAATTATTTCATAAATAACTAATTGTTAGACTCTTGATGTTATAATAGTTGAAATGTCATTTAGTTTATTTTTAGCTACTCCCATTCTTTTTCACACATCGCTTACTGCTAACACAGCTTAGTATATAGCTTGGTAGCTAAAAGCCACTGCAGAGAATTTATTGAATATAGATTTTCACGTTTCAAGATAAATTTTTAATTTATGCCTATTTCGGTGGGCAATTATTCGGGTGTCACAAAGGAGTAAATCCTGAAAACTTCCAAATAACCACAACTACAAATGTGCATGCTGAAAAAGCAACAACTACTTTCTATCATTCGGAAGGGGCTGCATTTGAATCTGAAAAATTCTGTTATTTAAAACAAAGTTCTATAACTCAGCCTTAGTATGTACTTTAAAATTCTTATTGACAAAGAGTTTCACCTATTCATTTGTAGTCTAAATAAGATGTTTCAATGATAGATTTTCCAAAACCAAGTTTATTCGTCAAATTTTATTTTAATAAATACCTATAATATGCATGTTGAATTTGACATGATGATATTCAACAAGAGAATACAAAGCTCTGTAACATGTTATGAATTGAAGAGATATTTGGATTAAGAATCTAGAGAGAGCTGTGGAACACTGCAGCATAAATATCTTGATATATATCTTCCCAAAGAAAAACCTCATTCAATTTGACTAAAATCGAGTTTACTTAAGGCTGAACAGCTTTTTTAATTTTTATCTATTTGAAAATGATGATAAATTTGTTTCTAACTATATAAAGGGAATACTTTACCATCACAAATAATTTTAATCCTGAACTGATAAGTAATACTAAGAATATCATGAGAAACCGAAGAGCTGAAAGTCTGACAAAATCATACAAGTCAAATTCAATAAAACAATTCGATAAACTTTTTAGTTACTGACTTGAAAATTCTAATCAGTGCATATATTTTATTTGTCATTTCATTCATTAGTTGTTAGTTTGATACATACGTATAAACGAAATTCTTTAAAATATCCCAAATTAATCAACTTGTTGAGTCCAATCATTATCATATGGTTCTTAATTTTAAACCGTGATCAAATTTAATTTCAAGCAAACTGGAATGAGAGCTTGTGATTTCTACTCCACATGGAATAAATGGAGATATCTTGTATCGAATGCTCAATTTATGTAGATTCTCTCAGTATAAAAATTTCTGATTGGTTCAAAGCATAATCAATATCAATGTTTTCACTGCAAAAGATACGAATAGTTGTAGGTGTATTTGGTCATCTTTCCTGATACTGACCACAAGCAATCATTCTGACAAACACCAAAAACATCAAACCATTGTGCTACTCGTAGCTTGGCTTATAGAGTAAGATGATAGCTGTTGAATTTCCATTTAATCAACTTCAATTTGGCATTTGTGTGTTTATGTATCAATAAAATGACTCAAAAATTAATTTCAAGTGAGAAGTTAAGATTCATTTTCATACACATCATTGCTTACATAAATTTACCAAAATTTAAGATTCCAATTTTGAATTGTACTTTTATTTTAAATGTGCTCTCATTTATTTATTATTTGTTTATCTGCTATAAAATGTTCTTAATTGTAACCAATAACTACTCATCATCAATAAAATCAAACAGTGTACAATCGTGACAATACAGTACTAAGTAATATCTAATATTGGTTTCGGTTTTTTCTCTGTCCTATGTATATTATAGATCTTGAATTTGATGATATTTATTTCATGAATATTAATTATTTTGCCTAAATTTTGAAATACTATTAATGTATTAATACTCTTTTTGCTTCAAGTCACCATAACTTACTTGAAAAATGAGCAAAATGTGAAAATACAAGTATATTTGTTATAATTTATTTTTAGCAATCATAATAAATAATTTTATATAACTAAATATTTGATTTTGTAATTATCAAATTTGTTTATATTTTGAAAATTTCACTTGTTCTTCGTATCTTTCAAAACTAATTTGAGGATTCTTTTTGCATTCTATAATTTTACTCTCAGTACAGCAACAAGAATAATAATTGCATGTTACGACTGCACTTCAAAATATGTTCAGTTTATTCTTCAATACTCTTAATTTAACAAATTATAAAATTAAACAAGCATAATAGTTAAAGAAATTATAAAAGTTAATTTTTAATACATTCAGGATAAAAATTTAATTATTAATTTAATTTTCACATAAAATGAGTCTCTTAAATACACATTATTTCGCAGTTTAAATTAGTATTTTCGGTTTCATATTAAAACTCATATATTTTTTCATTTTTTCAATTTTATGTCCAACCAAATCATTTGAATAAAAAGTACTAGCAATTATTCACTACATACGCATTATCTGAGGAACGGAAGATTTGTTATTGTAGTATTTACACTGTTATGCTTTAATGATCGATATTCAGTTTGTATAAAAAACTTACCGAAAAATACTGGTTCTGTTGAAGCTTTTATATATAAGGAACATAATTGTTTTAAATTAATAATATGCATATGTATTCATCTAAAAATAATTATATATATATATATATATATATATATTAAATTGTTATTAAGTTTCATAAGTTAATGATCAAAAAAGGTAACGATTACAGTTTTCTTATATAACATATGAAATTATATACTGATTGTGCTCAAGTTAAAATGAGATTTTACTCAAGATGCACGTTTGCTTTTATATCTAGAAAATAATAAAATAATCATAACTTAAAATGAATGAAAAATCAAAAAGTATTTTTACAAAAATTACGTGCATGGCTTATCTGATCATGAGTCAATGAATCTTAACAAAAAGATTTTCTTTCAATCAAAGCTTCTTTTTTACAAAAGCATACTTGTCTTCAGATGTTCCATTCGATGAAAACAGCAAATAATTTTAAATTTAGTGCTTCAATCCTTAAGTAGTTGGAAAAAATATATTCTTTAAAGAAAAAATAGTAAATACTATTTAAATTCAGTTGCTTAAACAAGCGGACATTTGAGGCTAATTATTCAGCATATTTGAGTATTTCTACCTACATTACTGAATCATTTACCTTAAGGCATTTACCGTATTTTTGACTAATAGCAATTTATCGAACTCTGAGAACGGCTCGATCAATTTAGTTGTTATTCATGATTTACATTGGTTTTTTTGAAACTATATTATATACTGCTTACTCTATTTTTATTCTATTTGTTTCTTTATGTTTTTATGTTATTCTATATGTTTTTATTCTATATTCTATTTTTATTCTGTCTTGTTTCTGCAAGTTACTTATTCTTATACTGTATTGTTTAGTATTTCTTTGAATCTGTGAATAATGGAAATTTAAATGAAAATGCATAAGGTAAAATAATATTTATTTTAAATTTGCAGCATATGGATGAAAAACACGTTTACAGGGAAAAAATCATGTTTATATGAAATGTAACGAAATGTCTATTATATGTGTATTTATATTAGAATAAAAAGAAACAATAAATGCTTAAAGCACTAGCAAATTTCACAAATTTGACAATATTTTCCATTCCTAAAAATGACTGGATATATATTATTAAAAAAAATTCTATCCAATTTCTTTTTTTATATTACGTAAATTTCATAACAAGAGCTTATGCTATCTTTTATATAAATTTAAAATTCGATATTTACTTCAAAATAATGGACTTCTTTAAGAAGAGATACCCACTTTTCAAATTTTAAGAAACATATATGAAAAAAGTAACACGGAAAAATATATATTTCTCAAGATTTTTCTACATTTATGAACTTAGATGAAAACCTAGAACATAAGTAGTGGCTTCGAAATATATAATTTTTCGAATGAAGAATCCACATTATTTGTACAAAATATTACTTGTGTTGTAATTATTTAATGATTTATGCCTGATTTGCATATCAAATCATATTTTTCAGCTTTATGAATGGGAATGATAGAAATTCATAATGATCATGTGATACATGAGGAATATGTGAGATCAGTTAAAAGTTTGTAAATAGATTTTTTTGTTGACTATGTTATTATTTTTTTATAATGATTAAGAGCATTTTGAATAAAAAATGTTAGTTTCACTTAAGAAACATCTTGAACTTGATAAATCTAACAGTTTGAAAAGTAAATTCCTCGTTTTTTCTCAGTGACTATTTAAGAATGTGAAGTGAAACAGTGGATTTAGGGGAATGAGTGTATATAAAAATTTAACATAAACTGTATATAAACATTTTAGATACCTGGATATCATATTACTTGATTGTATGTTAAAAGCATTTCATAACAAAGCAGTGGGATTAAATTTTTTCTTATCCTTAAATTCTTTTGGGAAGTTTTAAGCTTAACCACAAACATTGGTTATTTTGAAAAGCTGATGAATATTATCGTATTTAAAATCATTATTTTAAAATTATTTTTCAAAATGCTCCAAAAACCAAAAGCTGAAACTTCATGAGCTTAGTAAAAACGATGATTTTCGAAAGCAAAATACATCGAAATTATTAAATAGATTCAGTTTTTCATCTTCAAATTGAACACATAATCATATCAATTGATTTTTGGGTTACATAGTGTCAAACACAAAATAAATTAACCTATGTAATCAGTATTTCTCTGAAATTAGGGGTTCGTGAGGGGATTTATAAAAAGGAATTCTTTTTTTTTTCTCATTTCGTTAAAGCATTTCAATCAATAAACAAACATCAATTATCTAAATGTTTTCCTATATTGACTAGGGAGGGAATTTATTAGAGTGTTCTAAGTTCGTTGACATGCCTGCAAGTATCTATTTTCGGAAATGTATGCTTGTAATCAAGTTACTTTGAATTATGCATTTAAAAAGTTCATCAAGGAAATTACTCAAAATCAATAAAATTAAAAAATTGATTAACCGATGTTAAAAAAAGGAAATAAAAATATTTGCAGGTTTTTCCCAGTTTACTCTAACCATATTAAAAATTAAGTTGTTTCTAACGATATATAAACTAAAAAAGCAGCTTTATTATCTTCAATCATTTTTTGCTTTCTTTTAAATAAGAGAAAAAATATCTTTTTATGAATAAACTTCTGATATTTCACTAAGCGTTTGTATTTTTTGTACGCTTTTTACGTATTTGGCTAAACTACAAAAATATTAGACTCTTTAAAAGTGTGATGTATTTATAATCATTTTAAGTGTAGCCAACGTGAATGATAATAGTAAAATCGCAATGTTTAAAATATCAATGACACAATTGATTGAAATTTTCAAAATATATGAATTACAAATTTATTTTATTTTTAAGTAGTGTTTAAATTTGTTTTATTGAAATACCTTTTTCCTAAATTTTTTCATTAAAAAAATCTATAATTATTATTTCAAGACAAATTTTATCCAGAAAATATTTCCTAGTAAATCCTGCTTTCAAACTTTAATTCTTCAGGAAAGTAAGCTGATCCGAAAATATTCAACATATTTTCGTTCTGGAAATATTAAGTTTCATAGTAGCAGTGACAGAATTAGAGATTTTAAGTTTAGAACTCGCTTGGACACAATCTAAGATTCAGAAATGAAGAAAATGTTTTTCAACAGCTGAATATATTTCCTTCTACATTATACTTTAATTCTATACATGTAACAAGTAACCGTATATTTTCATTCTGTTGTGTAAAATAGATATTTCATTATTTTGAACTCTTAAGTATTTGCTTATGATTGAAAATAATTTCGTAACTCTAAAGTTTCTTACAGTCTTTCCTGTGTTAGAATCATATAATATCAACATCAATTAGAAACGTTCAATGCAGATTTTAAAATTTCCAGAAGATCAAAAAATTAATTAAATCCTTCAGCTGCAAGCAGCATAACTGGAGTTTAGAATCAGTTGTTTTGAGGGATTACTACAAATAAAGGAAAACATGATTGAATATATCTAATTACGTGACAGGTTAGTGGGTCATATTTTAAGGTAAATTAAATTAAGTGCACATATAAATTGAAATTTTTTTTATATATAAATAGAGAGAGAGAGAGAGAAATGTTATAAGCTAGAAATCATGCTATTTGTCTGTAACCAATATAAAGTAATCACGAAAAAAATGCGTTTTATTTGTTGTATACGTAAATATACTACCTTATACATAAGCCAAATTTAATTTTAAAGAGACTTTAAACGAAAACATACAATTTATTTTTAGAGAACCTATTGACTTAAAGGTTTAATAGCACTTAAAATGATAAGAAACGCAAAAAGCAAATATTTTATTCGATTAAATTGTAATGTATGAAACAATTACACGTTTATTTTAAAAGTTATGAAATCAAAAATAACTTGGCTATTTCACTTTTTTATGCTTTAAATATGTTATTTTATTCTACATTGTTCTTTTACTCAAATTTAATTTAGTTACAAGAATAAATGAAACCTTTTACAGGATTAAAGTTATAATAGACAACATAACTATTTATTACTATTCAATTGTATTTGTGGTAGCAATGCAGAGTTATTTATGCAGTTTTGAAAACTGTATATTTATTTTGAAAATAGGCACATTATATTAGTAATAATACCTCATATATTATGTGGGCTGCACGTATTTCTCAATTGTACTGTTTTTTTATGCAAAATAAAACTTTAAATGATAAGTCATAAATCAATATTTCATTATGATCAGTTCTTATTATCATTATAATTTCCACATACTTTACTTTACATGCCAACTGCCTTAATGAGAAAAAATTATGGTGTTTATAGAAATGAATAATACACTCTACACTGACAGCTCAATGCGTAATTATCCTATTCATGAAAAGAAGTTATTCCCTTATATAATTTTTTTCTTTTTAATTAATGGCATTTGGCATGATTACGAAATTTGTTTTCACTCTGTATTACCTAAAAATTGAAAAACGAATTAAGAAATATAATGTAGAAAAAAATCGATGATTTCAGGACAATTTTTCAATACCACCTCTCACCGTTATTCAATTATGTGCCTTTATATTGAAATAAAAATCTTTACAAATTTGATAAAAAAAGGATTCTGAAAACAATATATAATTTAGAAAATGTTACTGATTTTTATAATTAATTATTAATGTATAATTAACTTTAACCTTCTGCAGTAATATACTATTTGCAGATTCCCAAAATGCGCTGGGAATAATTTTAAAATAGCTGTGTTTCCTTCTCAAGAAATATATATTCCTAACTCTACAATTATATGTGTAATTTGATTTGCTTATAATAATATGCAGTGAAGTTTGTGTTAAATTTAACGTGTAAAATTTGAATGATCATCTTTTACGCATATGCATTTTTGCAAACTCTAACTTCAAACGTTGCTGCAGAATCACTTTAAATTCAAATTACATTTGTTTCTATGATGTTTAATATGAATGAAGGTGCTTTTACTGATGAGCAATAGAGAACTTGTTTATTCAAATCGTTGCTTACTTAGTGCTTTAAAATTTAAATTAGGAATTCTAAGAGAAACTTCTAAAATTATTACTATTTTTTTAATTTTTCTCAATTTTCAAAAATTTTATTAAAGTTACTTTTCTGATCATATAAAATCATAAAAGTTTGATTTTTTGAATCATGGAAGTAATTTGTATTATTTAAACTTTCTCTGAAAGACAGAGAGAGAGAGTTTGTTCTTTTTTGTGTTACGATAGTATTAGTTTTATTCATATTGCACATACACACACCACACTTGCATATACAGAGGGTATTAACACATTTTTAGAACGATTTCGATTAAGAATTTTAAAAAAGTAAATGTTTTAGAACAAAAATGTTTTTCAACAGCTTATTATTTGAAATGAGAAATATCGTCTGCTACTTTTAAATTTATTCTTCTTTAAAAATGTCGCATGTAAACAAGATGTGGATTGAAGGATATGTTTTTGCGCTTTCCGAAGAGAAATATTCTTATTCCAGGATTCAAAAACCTTGTGAAATGCATGGTATTAAAATTTCTAAGTGCAAAATAAGCAACATTATTAATTAGTCGGGTAAAAACCATCAATCATTATTTCTACATGGAAAGGAGACTCTAAACGAATATCCGAAAAAAGTACGTACTGTTTCAAATGTTTCTAAAGTGAAATCCCTGGTAGCAAGAGAAAATCCGCCAACACAGAAATCAATTGCAAAGTCTTTAGATACATCTGTAGCAGCAATAAATAAAATAATAAATCAAGATTTACAACTTAAAAAGGTAAAAAACATGTTCACCATCTTTAGCCGAGGCATGTGGATCAACGCAAAACATTTTGTAGAATCCTGTATGAAAACCACTTAGCAGGAGATAAATGGAAATACACTATGACCCTTAATGAAGCATGGTTTTACCTAAATGAGTGCAACAAAAAAGGTCTATTTACTATAAAAAACGAGGAGAAAAAATGTACAAACATGGTTCCGTCAATGTAAAGAAAGTTTCAGTAAGGGGTTTATGATAGTCGCAGGTTTCTCCTACAATGGGAAATTAAAAATAAAAAGAGTAGAAAAAAATGTTAAAATCAACTCATCATACTATCAGGAGAAGATTTTAAGTCCAATATTTACAGAAGAAATTCCACTTCTTTATCCCAAAGACTTTCAAAGAGTGAAACTTCATCAAGACAAAGCTACAAGTCATACTTTGAAAACTACCACTGCATTCCTTGAAAAAATGAAGACTAATACAGGTATTGCATATATACCTTTTCAACATATTCCTGTGAAGTCCCCTGACTTTTCAACTATGGACTATTGTGCCTTTGGTCTGTTAAAAAGAGTTCTTTCAAAACGCAAACCCACCACGATAGATGGACTCTGGAAAGTAGTGGAAGAGGAATGGAAAGCAATACCCCTGGAAATTTTACGAAAACTCTTCTATCATGGAAATCACGATGCCAGAAAAAAGTTCAGAAAAAAGGCTATCAGATCGAACATTTAAAAAAATAGTCTTTAAATTTTAAATATTAATTAAACGGCCCAGAAATCGTTTTAAAAATGTGTTAATACCCTCTGTAATATTAATATGTAAACACACTGGTCTACCTAATATTATTTATTAAAAACAGAAGAAATTCCACTTCTTTATCCCAAAGACTTTCAAAGAGTGAAACTTCATCAAGACAAAGCTACAAGTCATACTTTGAAAACTACCACTGCATTCCTTGAAAAAATGAAGACTAATACAGGTATTGCATATATACCTTTTCAACATATTCCTGTGAAGTCCCCTGACTTTTCAACTATGGACTATTGTGCCTTTGGTCTGTTAAAAAGAGTTCTTTCAAAACGCAAACCCACCACGATAGATGGACTCTGGAAAGTAGTGGAAGAGGAATGGAAAGCAATACCCCTGGAAATTTTACGAAAACTCTTCTATCATGGAAATCACGATGCAGACTTATAGTCCAGAAAAAGGCCATCAGATCGAACATTTAAAAAATAGTCTAAATTTTAAATATTAATTAAACAGCCCCGAAATTGTTCTAAAAATGTGTTAATACCATCTGTATATATGCATTAACAAATCGAAATGCAAATGGCATTTATGTTATGTTCATATTAGGAATTGAGTCCAAAGAAAAACTTATCAGCAGAAATGAAGAAGCTAGAAATAACATAAAAAATAATATAATATGAACTAATAATTATAATTTTTATAAATTTCTGAAATATTTTGCATGCCAACTTGAGAATCATTTCTTTTATTTAGAAAAGTAAACGTAATGATAATTTTATTACATTTAGTTGCAAATAAATTACATCATTTTGAAAATGTATCAATGCTGATATTGTGTGTGTAAAATATCAGCAAAAGTTTTTTACGAATGAGATAAAATATTTTCTCTGCTATTGAGGTAAAGCTATATGTATATATAAGGTTAAAATAATTTTCAAAACATCACATTATAATTAAAGTCAGTTTTAATGAGAGTTTGAATTTATTTCATTTGTGGAAAAAGATAATTTTCAATTTCACATTTATTCAATTCCAAATTCATCTACCATTGTTTAATTCATTACAATTTCATAATAGTTTAATTTTTGTATCTAAGATATGATACCATTTTGTGAATGCAAAAATGAATAAATTGCTTTTACTTTTTAAAAAGATTGTAATGTAAAGAAGTGTAATGAGTAAAGTTGTTGATAATAATTGATTACAGTTCCTTCCTTGCTTTATATTACTTAATTTTCTCAAAATTTCTTAGCATGTCAGAACTAGAAATAGAGGGAATTTAAAATAAAAATATTTTTATAAATTTTATTTTCATGAACTATAAAAAATACTTAATTAATAATCATGAGAATTTATGACGTGTGAGATATCTGTTACTATATATAAAACAAATAATAGATTTAAATAATTATAACAGAATAATTTGTGAATTTTACGAATTTATATAACAGCTCGTTTAGTTCACAATATTTCAAATCTGAGAAATGTTACACAAATTAATTATTGACTCTAATGTATAGAATTCCATAAGGCATAAAATAATTTATGACTAAAATAAATTACAAATATTATAATTTTATTATATGCAATGTAATTTTATTTTATTCTCATCATGGTTATTTGAATATACTTAGGGAGTGTTTGTTAACTGACATATGAAATAAATTGTATGCACATAAATGTTACAAATATTTAATAAAATTCTTTTAAATGTAGCTGTTAATTATAAGCAAAAAAATCTGAGAAAGTTATGTCGCAGCTTATTTTTTCTGAAAAAAATGATCCTCTGACCACCTAAAAATTAAATCTAAAAGCGTTAAAATTAGATTAGGAAATATTCGTCATAAACCAATTATAGTATTTACTTTTAAAATCAAATGATTTTTGTTATCAATATTGTGTTTGTTTAGCTGAAAAACAATTAATTTTCACTTTAGTTTGATGATTTCAATGCTTAGATAAACATATGTGAAAGACCCATTTGTAAAAGAAATCAAGAACGTACTTAGAAACTTACAAACATGGCACATGACAATATGATAAATATTTGAAGTTGAGAATACATTTTACTTAAAGGTTCACACGCAGCCGATAACACGTAAAATATACACTTGTATTCATCAACTATCAATTTAATCTACTGTTTTTAAGAAATCAGTTCAATCTAATATATTAAATATAATAAACTAAGTTGACGTTTCCAAAACTCATTCAATTTTGAAGAAAACCTAAATTAAAAAAAAGAAAAAGGTTTCAAAAAAAAAGATAAAATATAGAATCTCTTAAAATATATACTCCATTTGAAAAGCTCAATTTAATTTCTGAAATGAATTATCATAATTTTTCATATATTTCACTGAATTTCAACATATTGAAAGTAATTTATATAGAAAATATTTAATAAGTATATATTGTTTTGAAATTATCATTATATTTTTAAGCATTTATATATTTGAACTTTTAGTTAAGAATATGTTCGAAAATACAAGTTAGAATATTAAACTAATCAATTTGGTAAAAATATAAAATACATGAACATAAAATAGCTCACTCTCTGAAGTGAAAATATAAATGTTCCTTTACTTTTTTTAGCAGTTTCTTTATATTTCAATATAATTATTAACATTGAGATGCGTTAGAGCTTTAATATTAATTACTATTAAACCTATATAATTTCAGAAAAATGTATTCAAGTTTGTCTTAATCCTATTGAATTTATATTCTTATCGCTTATACCCCAATGTAAAAGATATCATTTAAAAATTTTTGGAGGAGCAAAAAGCTGTTATAAAAAAATTAATATAAAGAATTATTGAGAAAATTAAGACTAAATTTCAAGTATTTGTTGGAATTAAATTTGTGAGAGAAAAGTATCCGATGCCAAACAATGGAGCATAGAATTAACAAAATGACAAACAAAAATAAATGTACTAAACTAAATATATGAATTGTTTCTATGGTTAATTCTATTTCCCTTTATATTGCACTTTATTTGTATATTTGCTAAAAAATTCCGCGTTCATAATGTAAACTAAAATATAAAAGATTCAATGCATTGTATTTTTTTAATTTTTAAAACGAAGATTTATTTACTTCTTATTTATAAACTCACACATGTCCTTAGACTTTAATTTTAAAGTCTATGCATTTAAAATACAACTATAAATTAATTATATTATAAAACAGATTTAACATTAGTTATAAAACTGAATAAGAATACATAACATTATATATATAGCTTTAGACTATTAATTCAAATTCGGAAGCAGTTGAACAAATAAAAAGAAAATAAAGGGAGTAGAAAAGAGGCTTAGCAAGATTTGGAGTCAAAGGAAAAGGTCGAAATACTTTCTCTAACGAAAAAGCGATAAAAAATTTAGAAAAATTCGCTCTATTTTTCCTTAAAATAAAAGGGAAGAGTGATGAAAGAAAACTCCATTCATGTAATAATCTCCGTTAAGGGAACTATTTACAATCATTAAGAGCAAATATGATGACAGAGTCTACGTACCTGAAGAGTACCGATGTTTCAACAGTTCTATTTCTACTTTATGTTGTTGACTGGAGGGCTAAGCATTAATAATAAATATAAAAAGACATTATGTCTCTAAATGGGAATGAGCTTAGACTGGTGTCGGAAGACATTTGATAGTGGACAGAAGCTTGCCAAGGTAAGAATATCAGGGTGAGTTGTCCTCTCCGGAGCTATTATAAGAGTTTAGGAATTGTTTTCTTACATTTTTTTCCTTGGCTGCAGATGTCATTCCTTGTGATATTGTACTCTTGTCCATAAAAAGAAGTCATGTAAAACATGTATATATCTACTTAGCTCTTGGGTGTGATTTCCTTTCTACTGAGGGAAAAGATAAGAGTGAGATATGTCATTACTTCGGTACAAAATAGAATACTAGAGTTTACATCTCACAAAAATAGTTACCCAGAACACGTTCGTGGTACACCTCTTTGTCACGAATATGTAGATGTTAGAATCTGAGGATAATGTATTTGTTAGAATCTTGATTCCGAATGGGTTATTTAAAATAGACACAAAGGAGAAGTAATTCTTCTCAGAACAAAGTAAAATCAGTGATAAAGAAGCTTTTAGTACCATACTTTTTACAATGTGATGTGCATACCTTAATGTTTCCCTATCTGGAAACTACCTTAAGAAACAGAACTTTTCATTTAACATATATATCTAAGCAACTCAACAGTATTCTTTACACACGTGTATAGCAATAATAGATTTTAATCATTTAAATAAAGCAAATTCATTCATAAATTAAAATATAATTATCCTTAATAGCGTAGTAAATGATGTGTAAAAGAATTAAGGAAAACACTGAGCCACATGACTGACTTAAAAACCCTTTTGATTTGAATATTATTACGATAAGATCTTTCTACAAATGTATGATAAAATGCTTCTATATTACATTTTATATATATAAATTAGAGTCCCTAGTTTTTTTTATTATATAGGCTGAAATAAAAGAACATAAAATTTGAATACATCCATAGAGAAAACAGTATAAAAAATTTATTTTGATATTGTTCAAATTACCTTACTTCTATGAAAACTATGAGAATATTTACATTAAAATAATGCCTATATATTTTACATTGGGATTTTTATTGTTTTATAGTATTATTACGTATTTTGATTATAATTAGAGTAAAACTAGGATAAATTTTAAGACCTGTATTATTATTTTTTTCTTGCTCACAGAAATATGGAAATTATTTAAGATCATGAATGTATCACAGAAAAAGTAAACCGAAAGGTTTTAGATAAAAAGAAAACAAAGGGCGTAGATAATCATAAATATTAAGTGTAAACATACATAACGATAACAAAATAACTTTAATCATAAATTTTAAGTGTTTATTTTCAGTTGAGATGAAATAATTTTTAAAAATTTCAGATACTGATTTGTGTGAAATACGAAATTCTCACTTAAGCATAAATATCTAATGGTTAGAAATTGGATTTTAATATCAAATAATAAACATTTTCTTTTCTAAAGCATGCCAAGAAATTATTTTATATGATTTTCTTATTGAATAAACATTTTTATTCTTCTTTCTATTTTTCTCATGGTACTTATATTTTTCAAATAAACTTCCAGAATTCTTTTACTTATTTTTTCATTTTTGCTTTTTGGTTGTAAAAATATCCTGGTGAAATCATTTCCTAGCACTAAGAAATTGAATTAAAACTAAAATTTTAAGGGAGGTTCATTTGGAAAGCATAAAAATATATATCAAATGCCAGCGTTTCTAAATTTAAATTTATTTGTTTGCGAGTTCTTTTCAGATTTTAGCATAAATATCTAATAATAATAACAAATAACAATTATTAATGTATTTATATTAGTATCAAATTTTTTTTTAACGCAGCCAAAGAAATTCTCTTATATGATCTTCCTATTGAATATATTTTAATTTTTCTTTGTTATTTTTTCTCACTGTATTTATATTTTTGAAATAAACTTCCAGAATTCTTTTACTTAATTTTTAATATTGCTTTCTGGTTGTAAAAATATTCTGGCTAAATCATTTCCTTACTTCATGTATTAACACTAAAATTTTAAGGAGAGAAATAATTAAGAAAGCTTATATAAATATATGTACCAAATGCATGTGTTTCATAAATTTAAATTTATTTGCTTACGAGCTCTCTTCCGTTTCTAGCATTTTTTAATTGGAAGACTTTTCAGATACACTAAAATGTATCCAATACATCTCGCCAATATATTTTCAACTCGCTCTTGTCTTTGAAAACAGATAATATTTACAGCTTAACTGAGATGATGCACTTAATTTAGAATACTTTGTTCTAAAACACACTACAACTTCTTTCCTTACTTAAGTCTTATACAAAAACTTTCATTAGCCCAAATTTAATTTGGAATGATAAAACATCTTAAGAATTCATCGAAATGATTCGTGCAAAACATTTTCTCCTCTAGTAATGAATTCCTAATAAAACGAATTAAAGGCATAAAAGGAATTAATTTATTGTGAATGTTCTATTCATACACAACACATGTGCAATATTTTATGAAAACAAGACCTTAATTATTAGTTTTTATCTCAGAATGTATACTATTTTTAGCTCGTTTGTAATGGATTACGCACAAGAAACTTTGAATTTATTTATTAAAGTCTATTATGCACAAAGAATGAATATCGAGAACCTAATCTCATATACATTGCCATTTAAAAATAGTGGTTACAGTTAATAATTTTGTTGATTCAGTAAATCTATGCCAAACTGATATGTTTTTAACTTTTCATGATGATATTAATAATTTATTATTTCACAAACAATGGAATATGCGAAAACATTTATGTTTGGAAATTAAATAAATTATGAAAGCTCTGCGGGAAAGGGGATTTTTTTTAAATTTTATTCAAGATTTTAACATTTATTTAACATAAGAATTCTAAATATGATGAATATTTCTTTCTAAAATATATTTTAAAGAAATATTTAAAAATATCTATAACCATTCATTTTTTAAAATTTAATCAACATTATCAAAATTGCTTCTAGATATATGATATCATATTTGAAAAAATTCAATATAAGTTGAAGAAAAACGAAAACAAAACGAGCTTCATATGAAATAAGTAAATAATGTTCTTTATTCTTAAGTAAATAATGTTCTTTATTCTTTTTTCTTTATTCTTATTGCAAAGAAATTAAATAAAAAAACATAAAAACTGTATAGATCTTATTTAATAGTATTATTTTCTAAGCATAGTTTATTTTCAATTATAAATTAATTATGATAAAAATTAACTTTTAAAAATTCTAATTTGTGGCCCATTTTTCACTATTTAATATAAGTCTTAACTTTAAGCCAAATAGATGCTTTAAATTTTCAGAATATCTCAAAACAAATAAAAAGAAACATTATATGTTTTAAAAAATTAATTTAAAAAATTTCAACATTAATTTTCGTTATATAGAAGGTTGTTCTAACTATGACAAAAGTGTTTCATTTAAAATTTATGTTTTATTAAATGACAACAAAATTAACATATCTTGAATATAAATCATCAGTTTTATAACAGAAATACTAAAAATCATAAAATTTTTGAATATATGACAAAGAAACTGAATTTATTTTTGAACTCTCTAGAAATTATGAAAATTTTAAATTTAATGAATTCTTATTGTCTAAGAAAATAATCGGCATTTCTAAAAAGTAATATTTTGAAATCTACATTTTAGCATGTATGAAAAAATTAATAATGAAACATAGTATTGTTATTTATTTTTTATGTAAGTAAATACTATAATAACTTCTCGTTAAATCACTTGAAAGTTATTAACATTAAAATGATTCTGTGTAGTATTTTGAATTCGAATTACTTTATAAAGCTCATTTCAATGAAATGCTTAATTACAAGAGGTTTAGCAATTGAAAATATGAAATTCATTTCGTCATATTGTCGTATGTAACTTTATTTTACAAACAAATCATGTTTTTTTAAACATTTCCTCCCATATTTTCACATTTATTGAACTTTGAATGTGTAATTTAAATTCCAACAATAGTTAGTGTTATATGAATACTTTTTATGTTCTTAATATATATATTTTAAAAGTTAACATTAATAATTGAAAAAAAAATTTGAATTAATCACTGTAACAACAAAATCGCTTGAGATTGCTGTTTATAAAAACTAAGTAATTGTGTAATATCTAATATAGAGTATTTTACACATTTCTAACAATAACAAGTAAAATCTTTTACGTTTTACTTCAGCAAATCTTCCTGTATCTGGATAAACTCTACCAATTTATAGAGTTCACATGAAAATTTATTTACCACAATTAAGCCATATATGAAGGGACTTTTTAGTCCAATGTAGCTATATGAATAGAAATAGAAAATAAATACAGATGCAAAGACATGAACCCCAACCATCTTTCTAAAATAATTTCTACCTCAACCTGTAAAATGACATGTTAATAAAGTAAATGTGGGATTATACAGTGCAACGGTCACCATATCTTTTAACCTAACAAACCAGTAAATTCATAATTTAAATCCCGCGTGGACAACTAATAATTAATAGGAATTTTTAAGTGTTAAATGTGTTTATAAGAAACTGTTATCTAAAAACATGTAAAATGTATCTAGTTAACAAAATGGAACTATAAATTGTAAGCAAATTATAAAAGCTTAACAAATCATGATAAAATAAACAAAAACTATGAAAACAAAATAATTAAAAAGTGGTTTAAGTATATCAAACTTTTAGCATTATTTATCTTTAGTGTGATGGACGCTCCTGCTCACTTGAAATAAGATCCAAATAGATATCATAAAATCCCAATAAATTTATAAATATTTTCCCAATAAATAATAAGTAAAAAAAATATGTATATGGTTAAGGTTTAGGGTCATGCCAGTATTAAAAAACAACAATTTAGGAAACAAAATAAAATAAAAATACACAAAAACTTCTTTAACAACAGAAATAATATATTGCATATATTTTATATTGAACTCAATACGTCGGAGCGATTCATAGTGAGCTTAAATAGGAAAGCCCACCTTTAAATGCATGAACTGATTTACATACGTGACATACTGGAGAGGGAAACATTAGAAGAGTGCAAAACGCGAGACGAGACAAAACATGTAGATAAAACAATGGAGCTACACAAGTACAGATTATTTATGAAGCGTTATTCTATCAAGTAGCATTTTTAAAGCTTTTCACGTATTATTATAAATTGAATTATGTTTCAATAGATCTTAAAACATAACATGTTGAGTAAGTAAATTCTCTATTTTACTGGGGACCGGCGAAATTTTCTAGTAGACTAAGCTTATAAAGAATAACAAAATATATGATGTTTGGAGAGTAATTTAATTTAACAAAATCAAATTTTTATTCAAAATGAGGAAGTTAACAAATTTGATTATCTTGTCTCTAAAAGAATTTGTTATCGATAATTCTTTGCAGCCTGAGGGTTTTTCACTACTCGGATGGTAGCACAATTTGCTATGACAAAGTAAGTAGATTCTCTATGGCGGCAGATAGGTATGCTATTTCCTCCATGTGACAACTGCTATCATCTAGAAGCCAAATTCGATGTAGGTAATTAAGGGATTCGAGTGATTCATTGGTGTAAGTTAGAAGGATTTGTGTGCAGTACATCATCCATTTCCTTTTTTTCCATACTGTCTGCTACTGCTTAATGACTTAATTCCTGAAATGAGTCCACAGATGCTTCCATGGAAATAGTTAACACTCACGATCAGCTTCTACTTTCCCTAAAAAGCCAGCCTCTTCAGTTCTTTAAACTGAAGAAACTGTCATCTTAGTGAAGTCTTAGTTCAGTGTGAGGTTTGACACAGCTAGATGCATGTGCCTGTTACTTTGAAGAATATCTTTAAAAAACTGAAGAGCTTCCGATTTCGTGGTTTCTGAGTCCTTTTAATCTAGTCTGAATATCCATCTAAATATTCGTGAATATATCTATTCTAGGAGACCGTTCTACAGCTTGTTTAATGCTGTCAGTTTTGCCTGATAGATAGAGCTATCGCTTTCTAATTTACATTACTGCTTGTGAACAATGAGAAACTTTTCTAAGCAACGAAAGCAGCGAAGCTATTTATCAGTTTAAAATCATTACTGTAGACACTACTATACTGAGAATTGCTGGTAGAAAAATCATTGTTGTCATTAAGGTCGATACTTGCATCAATACTGAAGATTCCTGGATGCACGGTGTTTTCGTTTTTCTTCAACGAGACTTCCATAGCTCTCCTCTTATGCTAGCAACAAATTTAGCTTAGGCTTGAATAGAGACTTGTAATGTCAGAATTCCAGTGATGATCTGCAAATGTATTCCTTAATGCCTCGGTACTGTTAAGAAGGAATCCTCTCTGGATGTTATTCAATAACAATTTGTTAATTGCTCTGGAATTGTTACCCCAGATAGCAGTTCAATTGTCAATCATGCCTTCAATAACTGTTTTGTAAATAACAGTTCTGTTGTGGTGAGAGCTATCTCATTATTAGCTTGCAATCTTGAGCAGAGTTTGATATTTCCCTGAAACTCTGCCTCTTTGGTGATTTATGTGAGGAGACTAATAGAGATTTTGATTAACGTAAACTCTTAACAGACTTATTAGAATACTGCACTTAGTTTATACTAAATCCCAGTATATTTATAAGCATCACCGCAGTTTTGTTAGGAGGAATTATTTGGATTGGTTGGTAGAAATTGCAAAGTGGTGCTTATTAGACCAGGTTTTAAATACTTTTAGTGTAGTTGTAACTATCTCTACAAATGAAATGAATTAGAGTTTACTGTGATACATGTAAATAATCATAGAATTTTGTATAGTAATATAAAATATTGTTTGAAATTATAGTAATGCACTTTGCATGGAATTCATGAAACGAATAATTATGGCATTGGCTGAAATTCATACAAATGAGAAAAGTACAACAATTAAGAAAAGAAAAAATTGAAATGTTTGTAATTTTGCATAGTTTAGAATCATTGAAATTTTCGTCGGATGATTAGTGTAAATATTAACAGCTAAACTAATTAAATCAATAGAAATAAACCATTAAATATTTTAATAATTAATCACTGTTGTAAAAAATGAAATATATACATTAAACAAGGAAAATACACTTATTTTTAAACTTATAGAAAGCAATGCTGAAACTAAACTTTGTTGTATTCATTCTATATTCGTATTCAATACTTTCTTATGTATAGAACACAAAATCGTAACACAGCCTCAAGAAATAAATTCGTATCTAGAATAAAATTTATTCTTGGAAAGAACAAAAAGTACTTATCTCGCCATAGATAATATTGTTGCAAACTGACAAATACATGATGTTATATCGCTTGTTCAAAGTCACATTACTCAGAAACATTACAGAAAAATATCTGACTTCTTTGAGATTGTTATAAGAAATTGATTCTAAAAGGATATTTGAATATCCTTAAAAGACATTTTGTCAATGGCAATCTACATTTCTTCGTTCTATTTTCTTCCTAGAATGGAAATTTTAAATAAGAAACTGGAAGCACAGCTTATATAAAAGAAAATGTAATTTATTTAAAGTTTCTTTTCAACATGATTTCAAACAAAGTGTATAGAATGATCTTCAGATTTCTAATGGGAATGTTGACGATTCTTCTAAAGACTATTAAATATTTATTTCTGGTCACCATATATAATCCATTTTATCTTGCTATAGGTTGTAAAATTACCTCATTACCAAATAAACCTTTAATTTTATAATATAAATCCTTTCAAATACTTAATCCATTCGAAAACAAAAACATTTTTTGTTAAATTAAGAACTATTTTTTTTAAATAACTACAACTTTAGATTAATAAAACAGCACTAAATAGCTTTTCTAACTTTTGTAAGAGATATAGTGAATTTAAATGATTACTGTGAAGCATTACTTCAATGAAAGTACATAGTTATTATGCTAATTTTGATATCTATTATGAAAATATAACTCATTTAAATAGGAACAAACAGAAGTGAAGATGAATATAATTAAAATTATTCCACATAGTTTGCTGAATATAAAACTGCTAACATTTTAAACACTGTATAAGGCTTTCTATAAGAAATTATCACAATCTATTTTATAAAAATTTCTGAAAAAATAAAATATATAAGATAATTATCAAAAACAAAACCTAAATTTAACAAAAATCTAACTAAAGAAAATGATCATTATAAGTTTTAGTACTTGCAACGTTAGCATGTGAATTAAAATTCTAACCACAAAACATTCAGTTTGCAAGTAACTAAATTGTAAATGGTCTACATGGAAAGGACTTTTGTTGTGTGGGAAATATGTTTACTAGAAAGAAAATAGTACCTTTTCCAGTTAAAAAATTAAATTTTCATTCAAACGGGAACAAATTAACTTCACACAATTAATTAAATATCTAATTTAAACAGAAATTATGATTCTTGAAATTTACATTAAGGAGAAAAATTAAACTGTAGAGCTTGAATTCCATTTGTATTAATTTAATTTTTAAGAAAATCAGCAGCGATATCTAACGAAATACATTCTTTAAACTATTTTGTCTCTGATAGTATTTATTTATAATTTGTTAGTGGAATATGTGATTTCAATAACACCTGAACTGACCTTCTTAAGAGGTTTTAAACTATTTCGTTTCATTTTTCAGTTTTTTCTCAATCATGGCTTCAAAGCAAAACAATGTGCTTTGAGGCAATGGAAATAATTTAGTGTAATTAAATTACCTTTATATATAATTAAAAAATTGTTAGAAAATGTATCAAGCAGTTCTGCTATTTCCATTATGTAATGATAATTATCATGAGATTAATTTCGCTAAATTTACGTTCAATAATAATTTGAAAATTGAAAATTAACTTATTACTACTTACTAAGAGAAAATAACCTTTAATATGCCATTTGATATTAAGATTAATATTTTATAATTAAAGTTTGTGTGAATATTAAATCAATCATTGTTTGCTATTGTTACTATTTATATGTTAAGAAGAAAGGCCCTAAATAATTAATATACAACAGTGGAAATTATTATTTAGTTTCTCCATGAATTTATGACTTTTTAGAAATTTCCTAAAATTCTAAGTATATATTAAAAGATAAAAACGAGTCTAATCCAAAGAAAAGCTTTTGAAAATATTTTTACAGACATTCTAGAGTCTTGTCATTGAATAATAAGGATTTGTGAAGATTCAGTTATCAATAACTGTGAAATATAAGTCTTTAAGTAGCTTTATTACATCTGCTTTCGATCTTCAACTTGAGTTTAATGTAATCCCCTTTTTGATTTGTCAAAGAAACTTGCAAAAGTTTCTCATAAAATTAACAAGTTTCTTTGACAAGTCAAATAGAATTACCACTTGAAGAAAGCTGGCACCATTTTATTGTGATTATAAACTTAGATTCATGACATTTATCCTACTAAATCTATGGTACATGTAATTTTCACGAGAGACGTATTTTCTCTTCTAGTTTTCTAGCATAAAATTTATAATAATTAATAAAATTTTTTTAATTACTACAATTTTAGTCATAAATTTCTTACTTCATTTTATTGTTTTCATTTCCAGTCATTATTAAGGGTTTTTAAATTAACATTAATCATTATGACACTAATTGAAGCTAATCGATTAACTTCGTTAAAAATCGGGAAGTGTATTTTAACTGATTGAAGCAAAGAAGTTGGAAATTATTAATTGTTTTCGTTTGAATAAATCTAAGACTAATATAGTAGATCAAGATAATGCATCAAACTCTTTCATTTTTGGTATAAAAACAATTTAAATTAAGCAAAATCGATAATTTTATATGAGAATTATGAAGGAATTCATGACAGAATATTTTCGATTTTCTTTTGAAGAAATATTTCTATCTTCATAAAAAATTTATTTTCAGAGTGTCGGTTTTAATTGCCAAATTTTTGATACGGGTAATATGCTGTTATTAAATAGTGAATGAACGAACATATTTTAAACTGGAATATGTTGAATGAGTATGCTTAGAACATAGAGATTTAAAATAAAAATTGTTCAAACATAATTTTTATTGTTGCTCAAAATTTCTACAAATGTATCAAAATATTTAAGTACTGTTTCGAAATTTCAGATAACTGTTGTACTTGTAGAATTTACGGTTTTTTAACTCTGTACAAGAAACACACCCCTTAGGCTGTTTGTACACATTTATCTTAGAGAAGGAAAATAAAAAAAAATAAATATCCACACATATAAAAGACATTGCAAATTATTTCTTAAAATTAAAATATATGAAATGCAAAGTAATATAAATAAATTTGAAACAGCTGAGAGTTGTAACTTTTTCTTGTTAGTTCATGAAATATTCCCATTTTACATAGTAACTCCTTCTTAACATGAAGTGGTCCTTGTCATCTGGATCGAGCCTCTCTTATTTAATAAAAATTATTTTTGAGAAGCAATTATACGTAGAAAACGTGAAATATGAATAATCTATTTAAATTCGTTATTTATGAGGTATTTCCTGCAAATATTAAAAAAATATTTTAAAATCATATACGTTGTGGTCCTTACAAATATGTTTGTCATTTTTTTCGCAAAGTGTCATTTTCATTAACGAGCCTTATTTTCTTCAGTGTCAATTTCAACATCACTATTAATCTAAATTTTTTTTATCATTCTTTCAAAAATACAAGCAGATTAAAAATCTGTTCTGGGTTTTCTCAAAATATGGATATTATATTTTTAAAATTATTTATGAATAAAAATTAAATTATTCCCATGTTGATATCGCTCCAATACATACATCATGATATATTTAATTTTTTTAAATATATATACATATTTCAAAATGGCCTTAAAGGAATCCGATTCTAAACCAGTTACAAATGTTTCGAAAATTTGACCCGAGAGAAATATAAATCAACGCATTATATTTTATAATTTAATAATTCACATACTATCGTAAGATATTTTTAATCTGATTAAAATCATGTGGAAGATTATTAAATATTAATCATTTCAATGAATATTATATATATATATATATATATATATATATATATATATGTATCATATATATAACTATAACTATAAAGATATAATGTATTTAATTTATTTAAATTACATCAGAAAAATAAAGATCCAAAAAATATTAAAATATAATGATCGGAATATTATTTCCTTGTTTGAAATTGAAATAATTTTAGCAAACCTATGTGAGAGGATTTAATATAAATATTATTTTGATTTATAAATGACATGTAATTTCTCTTATTATTATATCAATCTTTTATTTTGAGTAGTTTAAAATAATTTAGAAAGTAAATTTTATATTTTATGCTGATATCTTTAATCAACCACATGTTTTAGAAACTTTCTATCAAAAGTTGGAATAACCTGTATGTTTGAAATTCTTTTCGTAGGAATAAATATTACGATAAACAAAAAAGTTTTCTATTTATTTATGATTCAACATTCTCATTCATAATTTTAAATTATTTTTACTAGATAAATATTGCTTTTATTTATCTTGAATAAAAGTTTTGTGATGCATTTTTTATTTATAGCACTTTTATCCTGTATACAAATCTTTAACACAGTTAACATTTTAAATTTATAAAAATCTGTCGCCTTTTCTGTAAGTAAAACTCATTTCCTCCATTGAAATAACTCGTCCATTTTCATTATTATTACACCAAAACAGATTTCATTTAGGAGACAATTTTCAAAATAGTATCAAAAAATTCTGCAAAATAAAATACATACTGCATTAAGCAAATCGATGAAAAAATTTCATAAATGCGAAAGCGCCATTCAAGAATCAAGACCTTCAACCTGGAAAGAAAACGTTAATTAAATAGCTGAGAACAAGTCATAATTATTCAAAATAAAATTGCAATCAAGATTTGCGCTCTGATCTATGGTGAATCTCAAAGTGGATCGAGAAAGAAATAGCAAAGAAGCTCATTAATTTTTTTTCAAGCTTTCAGAATAATTTAAATTACCTTTGATAATTGTGATTTCGCAAGAAGAATTTAAATGTAGTTTCCTTTATAAATGTATTTACATGTCTTCATCCCTTTTTTATTTAATTATATAAAAATTCTAAAAATATTTGATATAAATTGGGCTGGTTAATTATAATAATTGACAGTGATTTCTGCTTAAATCAAAATCAAGTTTTTATGAATAATTTTAAATATCTTTATTTATTATGAAGTTAAAACTTTTATTGTGGCTATTTATTATTTTTCTCTCTGTATAAAAGAAAGTAAATATAAATTTTTTAAAACAATGGAGAAATTGTTGGATTCAAAATTCATACAATAACAAATTGAATTTTAATGTTGATTTGGAGACTCGCATTTTTTTCACAATGTTTAGTAATCATTTTTATCTGCAGAGTTCTTTTGTTTGAATTGTAGAAATTATTTTGCCTTTAAAAATTAAAGTCAAGACTACTGAATGTGAAGATTATTTCACTAGATAATTTGAATTATTTTGTTCAAAGAATATTTGAAATTGCTAAAGCGGAAACAAATTATCATTTTCAAAGTTTTGATGAAATATATGAATAGTAAACATTCATTCAACAGCTGTTGATAATATCCTTTTTCAGAAAAATCGGTCAAAACCGCTTTTTCAGTTTTTCGAATTTCATCTTCATATTAGCATTACTACATATCATTTTAGGAATAAATAAGCGCATATTAATAAATCTAAATATATATTTATTTTATCTCAATATATATTAATATTCCTTAACTTGTTTTTAATGTTTATGAATTAAAGTAATTCTTAAAAATATTCTTGCTTATACCCCCAAAAGCAGTTTCACCTCATTTCAAAACCACTCGTTTTGTGTAGTTAAACATATATGAATTGTTTTTATATCATATCATCAAAATCCTGATTATGAATACTGACTGTCCTTCCATATTCCCAAAATGAGCGTTCATATAAATTAATTTAGTATTGATATATATATATAATTCCAGTGAGTTGGTACTTGAAAGGTTACCATACTGGCCTCCTGCTTAACAGCTCGTATGTTATCTATGGATCTTGTTCCAATTTTCCTTCGAGTGTGAAAAATGACCACAGCTTCATAAACTAACCAAATAACCGTCATATCGCGTATCTCTGCAGCTCAACTCTAATTGTATTAAGCAGCTAACAATTGCGGTAGTACAATCCTTTCTTCAAATCTTAAACACAAAACAAATAATGCAATAACAATGCTTCAGAGGACTTTATAGCCAATTGAATGAATTTGAATATAATCGCGTAGTATGAATTCATGAAGCTAGATGAACAAACCAAACAACAGACCATCACTTGTTGTGGGAAAGTAATGGTAGATTATGGTAAAATGGTAGGCAAGAGGTAAATTGAAAAAAATGAAAACTTTTGAAGGCCAAGGTGGGGAAATGCATGGTAAGACTGGATGATTGCTCTAAAATTGCAAACTGCTGTTATGTTATCATCGTTTTTAATCAAATGAACTATAGCCTATTCTATATCTCTCGTGGTTTCTGCCACTATCTCTGGTTTCTTAGTAACAGCGTGGTAAATATCACAACGATATTTAAAATGACTGCTTTTAACTCCACAACATTGACGAATACACAGCTGATCATCATGGCGCTTTAGTAGCATGTAGTGTTCTACAATCTACACTACGTGCCACCAAACGACTATCACATTAGAGCACGGAGGGCATGGGTACATGTGTCGCAATCACTCTATATTTTACAAAGGCATACAGCCATTACCCCTGAGATGTGGAGTACTATCTCATACGCAGCAGCTGTAATATTCTTCCTCATGATACTTCATTCTGCTGGCAATTTTCAAAATAACGTAAAGCTTTACACGAACCGCATATCTATTTATTAACTCATGGAGGTTAATATCATTTTTTGTCATCAAATTCTTCAGATCTATCGTCGATGAAAGATATCTGTGTCACTACATTTGCACAATCTTAAATCTTTTATATCTGGATTAATGATTAATGGATGGATTTATTGAAATAGGACTTTGAGGTTTTTTATTACTCCTTACCTAAGCGCTTTGAAGAATACATTACTAGTACGAGTACATTACTCGTATATAATGTTTTATCAACTACTGATTTGAATATTCAATGTGCAATAGTTTTCTGTTGAGTTAATCATTTTATCATTTTGGCAAATGAGCTGTAATAAAATTTTATTCTTAGAAAAATGGACATTTTTTCAAGACATATTTTTCTTTTCCTTTCTTGCAGAAAAGTTTGTATGCATATTGCTCTCCAATTTTATTCCATTCTAGGAAGGTTTCCTTTATCTATTTTACAATTTTAAGTATTTTATGAAGATTAATATAAGTTTTTCTTATAAAATATAAATTTTAAAGAATACGAAAAGCGATATTGTAGTATTATACATTTTCTAATAAATTAAATCAAATATTCTAACGTTATTGGAATTTCAAAAAAAAAAATGCAAGCAGAGTTAGTTTATGCATTTATGTAAAGCATGACTCAAAATCTGTTAATTTTCTTAAAAATGTGATCATGTTAGGAAACATATTGAACATAATATTGTTAACCGAGTTAGTTACTCAATAACCCCAACTCTCTGATTCTATACAATATATTGTTATTTTCACTGTTACCTCAAGCTGATTGATTATGGTGATTCAAGACCCACTTTAATACATAGATTTCGGTTGAATTAACACTCAAGTATAGAAAGCGATTTTAGTGATATACAAAATCAATAAACCAAAGTAATAAGTGCGCTAGACAAGCTAATTCTGGTTTCGTTTTAATCTGAAATTAAAGTTGCATTCATCACAACAGATATATTTCAAATAAAGAATATCATAACTTTATACTTCTCAAATTAATCATATCGAATTAATTTAGAAATTTTAGTTCAAAATTAATAGTGGTCTAGATTTGAGTGTTTTATCAATATAACTTGCAGACATAATTTATTGGATCAATGATTTTAGTCGCTTTCACATTGTAAATATAAATCTGTCAAAATGAGTCAGAAAACATTATCAAGTATGTCTATTGTTGCAATGATTTATTAGATCTTTTATTATGGTAGATGAGTCTTTTGATATTCAGAAAATGAAATAAATTGAGTTTTATTTCATTTACTAAGTATCAAAATAATTAGTATAAATTTTGTGTGTTTTAAACTGTGTCAAATTAGTGTATTTTAAAAAGTCAACAGTTTCTGAGAATATAAATTTCATTAGAAAGTATAAGAACATCAAATTTAATAAAGTTAGATTTTATCAGTGTATGTTAATCAATCATTTTTAAATAGCACCCTTCTGAGTGCACAAGAGATTCTTAAAGAATTTTTATGTGAATATACCTAATGATTTATATTTAATTTTTTACATAAGAAATGCTCAGTTAAAGCATTTTCGCAATACAAAATGCATAGTTTTTAGAATAATTACATATACAAATATGCCTTTTCCAGGAATCTTAGCTTTGCCTTACTTTTTCTAGAAATTTTGCATATATGTATAGAAAATTTTATACCGAGTAAATCTGACAGTTTTTGAATAAAAATACATCCATAAATATTAATAAAATATTATCTTTGTTATCTGGGACATATATATTCACATTCTTTTCCTATCACTGATAACTAAGATAAAACCAAATGACAGATATTCAGTGCTAATGAATTATACGGTAATACAAGGGCAGAAGTAGAAACAAATAAACACTGTTACTTCAAGTGATCCTATTAATGAGAAAAAGTAATTTGCTAATTAAATGAATAAACTTTCATAAAACGGATGCAAATAAATAGTGAAAGTTTTTGATGTGTGGAATCACAATGTATGCGTTTGTCTAAAAAATGAGAGAAGTCAATAACTGTTTTTATAATTTCTAATTTATTTCTTATATTAAAGCTACAAATGATTACTCAAATTTTTGTTTTTCAACAAATTGTTTGCCATTGATATTATTTCATGCATTAAAATCATAGCTTCTGATAATAAATAAATTTATAAAGTTAAATAAGTTTTATTTGTTGACTTCCTCAAAAGTCTAATTATTGCATGTAGATTACTGTTAAATGATTTCAGTGTCTTCAAAATGCCAATATCAATTTATATAATTTTATATTTTAAGAAAGTTGCACGAACAAGGATTAGCATATTTACATTTATTTCAAGCAATCTTGAGATATATGCTAGTTAATCATCCTTATTTTAATACAGAAAGTTATTTTTCTATTGAGTTCTACATTCCTAACACATTTTTGTATTATTGACTCATAACAGTTAATGTTAAAAACTCAATATGTTATTCACTGTCATGTGTACAAAATATGAATTGAGAGATAGATTGGAAATTTAATGATTAATTTACATTTTATTAATAACACCATGTATTTTTATTCTCCATAAAATAATTAATACTTTTATAAATAAAAAGGAGAGAATTCTCAGAGTTTTGTTAAAAGGTAGTTTATACAGTTCAAAATAAAATTTTAACACATGTATAATGTAAATATAGATTAGAAAAAATCATAATTTTAATGAAAACTAATCTCACTTGAAGATTATGTTAATTTATTTTCTTGCTAATTTTTTAGTAATATTTATTTAAAGAATATAATTATGTTTTTGAATTTCTTATAAAATAAATTTAAAGATATATAAAAAATATGTAAACAACAGTAATGTTTTGTTTAAATTTTATAACTAATTGTTTGATTATTATTGTTCGTATAAGTTTTCAGAAGAGAAAATTCTTCTGAAATTAAGATAAATGATGTGAATAGTATAATTCTTTTTATAATTATTTAAATGCTAATAGTTATATTTCATTTAATAATTTATTCAAATAAAATAGAATATTTAAGATACATTTTAAAAAATTTTCTCTAAAGCAGAGAAAGTTGAAGAAATTAAAATTAAGCTAACTATTAAGTACATAATTAACTAATTTTCGGGAATTTAATATAAATTTCAGTACTATAAATCACAGTTCCACAGTGACACGATGTCTTTTTTAATTATTTGGAATATTCTGCAGACCTTATTTTCCTTACTTTCTTCATTCAGCTATCTCAGCTTTTTTATATTTTGGCCTTATCTCGTCTTTATAAGACTCTAATTTGAATTGATTTTTTGTTGATTCATTAATCCATTCTGGGCAAAGAAATCCCAGTTGGTGAAAGTAGAGCTAATTAACTGTATCGTTTCTCTACTAATTCTGAGCTTTTCCTATTTTGTTGGCATTGTTTAAATTAATGAACAGAATAGATTGATATTAGTATGACTGGTATATAAAATTTTATTTCACATTAAGTTTCCATTTAATGACATAAAACTTGTATAAAAGTTAAATTATTTTCAAATAAAAGCATGGATTATATTCAAATTTCAGAAAATTGAGTCAGACAGTAATCAGGAAAATATTGTGAATTTTTTTAAAAAAAATAATTATGAAAGTTTGACTAAAATGTAAATAAAAACACGTATTTTAAATATTTTTGTCAATGGTTATAGCAATTAATATTAATTATGGACAGATTTCCTTTAACGTTAAATATTAATATTTAATAATATTGAAAAAATTGTTTTATAAAATAAATTTTAAAATATGAAATTGTTTTTGTGGAAATAAGAAAAAATTTGGTTATTTTGAACTATGAATAAAAATTTAAATGTATTGTACTTTTCTACAGGATTTTAATATACTGCATCTGATAAAAATGCTTTTATATAGTATAGCAACGTTTTACAAATATTTACGAACAGAAAGTATCACAATTTACACGTTTATCTTTTAAGGAAGATTTGAAAATAAACTGTAAGTTCAAGTATACTTAAATTTGAAACTTGGAAACTTAAATTACTCTTCTTTTGAAATATCAAATATAAAACAATGCTGTCATGATTCCTTAGATACACTTTCTTCAGTCATCGAAAGCTAATGATTTTTCATATTGTTATAGTAATATATTGCACCGATAAAATTTTTTCTGAACTGTATATGCTGATTCACACTTTCTTTGTGTAAAAACCTACCTGAAATTGAAAAAAAATTAAATCATAATATAGTTTTTTGAGTTTAATCATATGACATATATAATTTTAAATTTTAGTTTAATTATGAATACATTATTAAACATGTATTTTACTTCATTATTTCTGTATTTTTTAATACTATACATATATTTTAATTTGTTACTTTTTGTTTTTGTCCAACTTCAGAAACTTATTATTAGTTGCACCTCATTTAGTAAAAATAATCTTTACATTTAAATATGTGTCTTTATTATATTGTAAACCAAATTTTTCTGTCATATTATGATTTTTGTAAATTCATTTATTACAAAAAGAAGTTCTGTAAATTTTTAATATACGAGTTTGCTATATATTACAAACTAATACATTAAAATTTTACTTCTTTTTTCTGATATACTAGGTCATCTGTTAGTGAATCGACATTTTTTGTTATGCTAAGTTTTTTTTAATTCATTTAATACAAATAGTTTCATTTACATGAATGTTAAATTAAGCCTAATTAAAATATACAATTAAAATACATGTTTAAAGACGCACTATGAACTGTAATGTTAAAATAAGTTAAGAATATTGTTATGAAAAGACGTCAAGTTATGTTAAAAGAAGTTAAATTTTTAATTATACGATTAACAATTTAACTTCTTTTAACAAAAGATTAAAGGTATATTATAAAAAAGAACACATTATTTAGATTATAAATGAAGTTTTCATTTAGCATGAATGGTTGATAACTTTATAATAAACTGTTACATTTGGACATAAGCATCAACTATGTTAAAATGTTGTGTAGGTAATGGTGGTTAAAAGATTGTAAGATTTAAAATAATCATATTAAGAAATTATTATATCGTAAGATTTGTGTGATTACTTGTTTTTTAGCATTTTTTTTATCAAGCAATGGAAATCACACAAAGAGTTAAGCAACGTTACATTTCAGAGATAGACAAAAGTAATCAAATATTTTTAATGTCTTTCTAAGATTGCCTCTCTGGAAACTAACTATCTCTAACGGTTGATTAAATGATGTTCAATTGGCAAAATATCCTAAAGCCTTTTCTAAAAGTTTGTGTAGATGTAGAATCAAAAGGATGTCATGGAAAATGCTGTTATATAATCATTAAAATTCAAATAAAAATTTTTTACTTTAAGAAAGTCTTGCAAACATTTGATACGTTTTAAAAAATTGATGAATTCAGAAATATAAAAAACGCTTTTGGAAAAAAATTTTTGTATTTGGCATCTGAAAAGAGAAATACATTTTAGCGAATCTTGAGGACCATATTTTTTCGTATAATTCTATAAACTACAATTAGTACTAAGCAGAATTTAGTGAGATAAGCGCTAAATATGTTTACACTTTCAATATGTAATGAAACGTATTAAAATATTTATTTTATACCACATATTTCCTAAACAGCAATTACAGTTTTTCTTAAAGTAGTAAAATACGAATAAATAAAGCAAAGGGTATCTTTTTAAATCATCGAAAACTTTACAGAATCAGCTTATTTATTTACTTTATATTCCAAATACACATAGATGTATTATAATTTTTTTACAGACTATTAGAAGAAATGCTCATATTACTTTTTATCCTAAAAGATTAAATAATGTTGAATTTTATAATTAATGTATTCTAAATATAAAGAAATAATATCAGTATAAATATAAAGTAATAATATAAAGAAATAATATCTTCTGAGATATTATCAACTTTTTTATTGATTGTACATTTAATGACTAACAAAGCTTAACATAAATGGAAAAAAAAAGTTATTAATGCTTCCATACATGTCATATTTGTGAAAAATTGGTGTAAAGCATAGAACAAGAAATTTCATATCGCTTATTTGTTTCTTTGTACAAATAAAAGTATTTTGAGCTCAGAATATAAATTAGTAATGACATCACATAATTATTTCCTGGAATAAGTGCATGTTTACTTGAATATTGTTATTCTTGATATTTATCTGATGGATTAAACAGTAGAAATTTGATCCTATTGAAAATACTAGATAAGTAATTTTCTCTTGTAATCTACTAAAATCTTTAATCTTGTGGCTCTAACCGAAGCTAAAGATTTGTCTTATTTTCTTCATTAAGATTAGAAATCTCTCCCTTTTTATTGATAAGCATTATATTATTTTTAATTTGAAATGTGTGATAATATCAAACACGATTAGAAAATGAGAAAATATAATACGCAACAAATCAGAAATATATGAAAGAAAAAGTATTAAATATAACACAAATCAGGAGGAAAATGCAATAACTATTACATTTTCTTGCATTTAATGTGAAATGCTGAATGGTAATATAAAGGATCATAAAATACTGAAGGATCGAAATTGCAGCTAATTTCAAATTAGTAACATTTTCACGTGGTTGTCGCAAATAACACATTTTAGATCATGTTTTAGATTTTGATTAGTATGCAAATTTGTTAAATAAAAAAATAATAAATGCATTAACATAAGTGCTGTGTATCAAATCATGTACTGAAAGTGTATCATAAACTTTTCAATGATTGTCAGAGAGTTATTAATCTACATAATTTTAAAGAAGATGAGCTAAATGTCTTTGATAAAAGTATATCGATTTAAAAAAGAAACTCATTCCTAATTAAGTAGTAAACTTTAAGTTGAGGATCAACCAATGAAAAATAGCTATATTTTGAAAATATTTTTCATAAAGCACACATTGCATTTTTATCTTTTCATCGATCCAAACATCGATGATTACAGTATCTTTAGTTTTCAAAGTTATAGAATCTTAATGCGTAAGCGTTTTTTTTATAATTTTTTTTTCATTTAGAAAAAGGAAAACGCATCATTAAGTTAAAAGAGCGTGAAAGAAAGTTCATTGAAGAAAATTCAGTCCTCACACATGTTTTATGAGGTGAACTCATCATTTTGTGAAAATTTTCTTTTAAAAAAAGAGCTATTTGTGTCTGATATATACAGATTAAAGTCGGTATCTGGATCATTATACTCCCCGTTGGTATTAATCGTTGCTTGTTCCCTAACTCCCCTGGTTTTCATCAGAGCGTGACGTTCATCTTGGTGAACATCTGTTTCTCCTGCATCGCACAAACTGGTCTTAGAATAACTTTCGTCAAATCCATCTCCTGGTTGCTATTTGGGCACTAAGTTTTCATACATTAATCATTGAAGTTTCATCGTTCCCTCTTTTCTGTAATTCACACTTTTTATGGAAGAAGTGAAACATTATCGTTCACAAGCAAATATTATTCATATTTCACTTTCTGGACATTCCTACAAATAATTTCTTTTAATGATAACAATAAATGTTTGTTTTAAAAAGTGTTTTTACATTTCGCAACAATCATATTTTGATTATAATATAAAGTCTTCATAATAATATATGTGAACAAAACGTTGAATAATAGCTAATTTTAAAGTACACTTTTGTGTTTATTAATTCAATAATACATTACTCATAGCATTATACAACACAACAATCTATCCCCATCTAATTCAAATAAAATATTCAGCGAAGAAATGTTATTCCGTTTATTCTTTAAAACTGCAACAACTATTTTATTTTTGTGGAGAAAGAGAAAGCATTCTCTTTTTAAATGCACAGTGTGTATAATATTATCACTTTTCACACAGTAACAAAAAACTCAATGTCCATGAAAGAAATTAACATGTTCGATTCCTTTTATAAAAACTGATTTTTCCATAGCATTATTTACTTTTAACTAAGCTTGGGAAATGGAGAAATAAATTTTACAAATTGCAAATGTTATCATTTTATCTTGTTCAAATATCTTAAATAATTGTTTTAACACGGAACGCAATATTCACTTGATCCCTACTTAGCAGATACCTATAGATGGCAGAACACAAACACTGGGCGCCATTGTTTGCTAAATTTCACACAGAGCAGAGAGTACGTTTCTATTGATTAGCGTCTAGCAGATTATGATTTATGTTGCATGCCAGAGTGTACAATTAGATGTGGATCGGTCTTGTGATTGTAAAAGAACGTTCAAACTAATTCAAAGAGCCTTCGACGTTATGTTGTCATTAGCATTTGTTTATATTTTCGTGGTAATAAAGGGATTATTTATTACATTAACCTCTGAATGTTTGCTGTTTCATGTTCAAGCTTTACATATATTATTCACTATTTTTCGGAAATGTAACTAAACACAGTTTGAATATCAATTACACATGTTCGCAACTATATTTCTATGAAAACTTTTTATAAAGTTTACCTGAGCATTCTTATCATTTCTTTATTATTCTAGCTTTCATTGTTTCAGATATTTGATCTAAATATTGAATCTGACATTGAGATATATTCAATGCATATAATTTAGATCTATTTAAAAAATAGAAATAAAAAGTATAATATATAAAAAAACATATGTAACATAGAATGCACAGTTTCACAATGAACTTTACATTAATATGTCCTGACTATGAATACGAATATATATATATCTATATATATATATATATATATATATATATATATATATATATATATATATATATATATATATATACCGGGTGATCCAAAAGTCAGGACGAACTTTAAAAATGAATAATTCGAAAACGAATCACGATACAAAGATGCGGTTTGCACCAAACGAATGAAAAATAAACCGGGTTTTGTGTGGCAATGAAAAAAATAGTTCTGTTGGCGACCAACAGATGGTGCTATAGTGTTTTATTGCAACAAAGATGATTTACAAATGAAACAATGATTAATGAAGTCAGATTAATTACAGTTAATTAGTACTTACTACAGTAAATGTTCAATGTGATGTCCATCATTCAGAAGTAAAGCTGTTATACGATTCACTACACCATTCACACCATTTAGTAGCATTTCTTGCGTTATTGCAGACACATTTTGGCGGAGGGCATCTTTCAGTGCCGCTAGTGATGCCGGTTGGTCGCTGTACACTTTTGACTTCAAGAAGCCCCACAGCCAAAAGTCACAGGGTGTGAGATCGGGAGATCTTGGAGGCCATGCGTGATTAAAGTAGCGACTGATAATACGATCCTCCCCAAATGTTGAGCGTAGCAGGCGTTGCACAGGCAGAGCAATATGAGGTGGTGCTCCATCTTGCATAAAGGTGACTGTTTGGAGTGCCTGTCGGGCTTGCAGTTCAGGAATAATGCTGTTCTGTAACAGTGCTAGATATCGCTTACCGGTGACAGAAACTGTTTGGAAACCTGTGTGACTTCCTCGAAAAAAATGGACCAATTATGAAATCAGCAGTGAAGCCACACGAGACTGTCACTTTAGGCTGTTGCATGGGTACATCAACAAATGCATGTGGATTTTCTGTGGTCCACACTCGACAATTGTGGTTGTTAACAGCGCCAGAGAGTGTGAAATGTGCTTCATCTGTCCAAAGCACAGTGTGAAGCCAGTCGTGCTGATCTTCCATCTTATTGAAGACCAAATTCGCAAAATGTCGGCGAGAGTCGAAGTCAGGAGGTTTCAGTTCTTGGTTATGTTGCAACTTGTAGGGATACCGTTGCAAAGTTACTCGCAGCGCTCTCCAGACACTTCCATACGACACTCCTGTCTGCCTCGAAACTTCTCAAGTACTGCACTTCCCATGTGCAGCAACCGCCGACATGGCTTGCACCGTCTGCTCCACTGTCGTGGCAACAGCAGCTGCAGTTGAGGGACATCCACTTCTTTTACGTGACGCCAAAGAACCTGTAGCTTCAAATTTTTTCACAATTTTGTTCAATGCAGAAGACGTTATTGGTCCTTTGCTATCTCGCATACCCTTCATGTAGCGATATGCTCGCAATGGCACTTTCCGAATTCTTATAAAACAGTTTAACTAAGAGGGCTTTCTCAACTATGGACAGCATTTTGATGCATACCAGCTTCGACTACCATTACCTGCAGTAGTTGCTTCTTTTTATATCGTTTGTTGCATTGCATAATCCTACATCAGGAATCCGACAGCGCCATCGGTTGGTCGCCAACAGAACTATTTTTTTTCATTGCCACACAAAACCCGGTTTCTTTTCTATCCGTTTGGTGCAAACCGCATCTTTGTATCGTGATTCGTTTTCGAATTATTCATTTTTAAAGTTCGTCCTGACTTTTGGATCACCCTGTATATATATATATATATATATATATATATATATATATATATATATATATATATATATATATATATATATATATATATATATATATATATATATATATATATATATATATATATATTCCTTCGAAAATATTATAATTTTATTATGTAATTATAAGAAAGAATTATATTTTGTAGTAATTTTAATGTTTGGAAAAAATGTATTCTTCTGAAATGTTACTCCTCATCAATAAGAGCCAGATTATTATTGTTATTACTAACAAACTTACGCATTATATTGTTATTACTAACAATAAATATTTTGTCAAATAATAAATATTTTCAAATGAATATGAAATTTCTTGAATAAAAAAATTCCATTTTCCATAAAAGATTTTATGTGAACTCATGTAATTTATAAAATAAGCTTTTATAAATGCATTTCATTTTAAATTAAAATTGTATTGTTTTAATTTAAATAATTAACTTTTGAATTTATAAAAAATTAATGATTCAAATTTTAAGAAATCTGCACTATTTTTAATTGAAAAAATATATTTATTTACGTGCGTGGAAATTTTTTTAAAGAAAATGGTGATTGCATCAGTGCCTTTTGTCGCTCATAAATGCTTCTTGATTTGATTCAGATATTTCGACTTCCTCACTTTTTCTTACTTACAAAAGCAAAGCAATGCGATTAAAAAACGCAGTAAAAATGAATATTATAAAAAATAAGATTCAAAAATAATTTTCCGGTCTTACTAAAATTCATCTTATTACTTAAAAAAATGTAAACAAAAAGTCAAATATAATTAAATTTTTTATAAAAATATAAATGTTTCGTAATTAATCCCCCAAATAAATGTGAAGATTAAAATTTCGGGAGTAAAATGAATCTCATTTAATTGAAATTAATTCAGAAGTCTCTACTCATATCGCGGTCTTTTGAAAATTATTTTTGTTATTTCTGTAAAGGTTTCTATGCAAATAATATTAAATTTGTATAATCTTAAGAGGAATGCATATTTCACTCCAAAAAGTATATCTTATAATTTTATTAATTTAACACTGTTGATAAATTCTGCATTTGGTAATTATAAATAAACTGGTAGCATTAAGAACAAAGATGTTTTTTTGCTATCTCTCTAACTTAAACGCATAATTATTCATTTATGATTTAATTGTTATTATTCTTTTTGGAATTATATATATATATATATATATATATATATATATATATATATATATATATATATATATATATATATATATATATATATATATATATATATATATATGAAACCCGGTGGCTTAGTGGCAGCGTTTCACGCTCCCATGCCACAGGTCCGAGGTTCGATCCTCGGACTGGGCAAGGTTAACTCAGCCTTTCATCCCTTCAGTGGGTCGATTAACTGAGTACCAAGCATGCTTGGGAACTAAACACTGGGGGTCTTACGTTAAGCTGGCCACCTAACTGGGACATATGCTTCGCACCCCAGGGCCCTCGGTCATGAAAACAGTTATGGGCACTGTAGGCCATGGCCCACATGGGCTGTCGTGTCATGGAGTTTAGTTTATATATATATGACATGAATAAAGCATTCGTATTCAAAGTATTATATGTCATGGCAAATAATTATGTAAACCAAACTTTTTAAACAATGACAACTCATTTCATTTAGTTAAATTTATATATATAGAAATTTAAAAAAATTATATATTGTACTTAAGAGTAGTAATATAATCAAGCATTTTATAAACTTATAATTTTTAGAAATGAGAATAATTTAAAGTCAAACATGCACAAATATTGCTTCACTAATTAACCTTTTCTTTTGATTTTTACAAAGTTCTTATGTTTTCCTGTATTAGGAAGTTTTATCATTTTTCACTTTTCTTTTAATGATAGACTCAGTCTACTTGCTTCTCAGGGGCCAAAATACTTCCAGAGAGTAGCAAAGAAACTAACAATCAGGGCTCACTATACCTAGTGGTAGGCAGCTCTTTTCAAATAGGAGTGTTTTGGACTCAATCTTAGTCATTATTGAGTAACGGGAGATAGATAGATTTGCTGCCTTTTATATATGGACATCTGTAGAGAAAAATGTTAGGAAGTTTTCTGTATTTTTTCCTTCACGACTAATAAATACACTTCTGTATTATGAAAGTTCTTCCCGGAAAGCAATTTTAGCGGTGGATATTACAAGGTTTAAAGTAGTCTTAGGCCGTTGGTTTGCTTGTCCCCTACAAGGTGTCAAAACCAAGTAATCATTCAGAACTTATAATTAGGATAGAAAAGAAAAACCTAGAAATTTCCTCCAATTATAACCATTTTCATTGATTGTAGAAACTAATATCATTTAAATTAAAAACATATATTTAAATATTTTTTATAATTAGGAAATATTTTGCATATAGAAATGCCGCTATTTTATCCCCAAATCTTTTCCAGTATAAAAAACGTGATCGTAGAATGGTAAATAAACTCAAACTTTCTTTAATTGTTAAAAGCATTTCTTCTTTCTTACCTCTTCCTACAGCATACTTGGTAGCTGAATAGTCTGTGCTCTGGCCTTCAGTTCAATAATTCGTGTATTTTATTTTCATCTCAGGTTTAAAGTAGGTTTGCAGTAGTTAGAACACACATTAATTTGTAAATTCCTAATGCAAATTAGTTTTTGCGTGTAAGCAATAAATCTGGAACACACATCAAACAAAATTTATGACTCTTTAAAAGCAGAAACAGTTTCTGAATCTCATCATAGAGATTCTTGCCATTAGTTACCACACAATTCATTAACGAAGCCAAAGTTTTGTTATACCACTTTTTGTATGTTATCCTTTAATACAATCCTTTGACTAATTCGCAATACAATTCACCATGGACCCTACTCCATTCATTTTTAGAGTGACAAAAAACTCAATTGTACCTTTTGGAAAAGTTAACTTTGGTCTCAACTGCCTACCTAATTTCATCCTTAAGATATTTTAAAGGTCTGTAATTCAGACAAATTCAGTTTTTCAGCAATTATTCTTTAAATTAGTACATATTAAAGACATCTTACTGTATAGCATAAGAATCTTCTGTAATAAGATAAATATTGGCTTATACTGAAATGCTTCATTAAAAGAGAAAGCAGTTGAAAAACTATTTTGCATACTTGACATTCATGGTTTGAAAAAAATTAGGCAAACTAAGAAAACATATTCGAAAAGAGAGGTTAAAAAACTTTAATCTCATTTTTACCAAATATTACTAGAGTTACAACACACTAGAGTAAATATTTTTAAATACATTGTTACCATTTTTGTTACCTGGATTTGTTCCATTAACTCATTAGTATTGGCTAAACTGGCATGCACCTTTAGAAAGAGAGAGAGAGAGAAAACATTAAAACTATATAATTCTTCACTCTATAAGATACTTCACATAATTGGAATAATTTACTTTTGAATTCTTATTTGAAAATGAAAATTCAAGTTTTAGAATATGCTGATAAATAGCTTTTCAATATGCTAACAACTTCCCTCACTGAAAGAAGTTAACTAAAATTCATTTGATATTATTGTTTCTAATGAAAAGAGATTTGTGGCTTAGCTTCATCACAAATTTCAAATATCGAACTTCTTGATTTGTTGATTTAATTGTTTTGTTAAATATGAATTGCCATATTTTAACCACTCTTTCATTTCAAAATAATATAACTTATTATAGAACTAACGATTTGTAATGGATCAGAAATATTAGGGATTAAATTTCAACATTTATAGACTCTACAAATTATCTGCTTAAAATGTAAACTTAATTTGTTTCTTTATATTCGCTGAAGTAGCTGTTACGAATATAAACTTCCACACAATGAAAACAGGAAAATAACATAAATTGATATTTAATAATTATACAGTGTCTAACTTCCATAAGTTAAATAAATATAAACTTAAAGTAAAAACTTGTACACATCTTGAATATCTCAAAATTACAAAGAATGAAATTAAAGTTTGTATTGTTTTATATTTTTTAAAAGTAGTTTAATTTTTGCGGATTTACGATAGCATTTTATTTCCTAGTGTTACACATCTTAAATGAAATTTCATTAATGCTCCAAAATACATGATAAGTGAAATATATTTTGAGCTTAACTATAAATAATTCTAATTCTTCTAAATAGTTTTAATTTCTAAGTAGTTATAAACAATACATATGTCAATCATAAATAGAATCTCTCTTGATGCAGATTCTTTGATCGACAATATCTGATTCCAAATCTAAATTTCAAATGTTTTGCTTCAAAAAATTAAGTTCTGATTTTAAAATTTTTAGCAATCAATCTGCGATAGAAGAACTCAATAGATCATCAAGTTGAAATAGATCATTAAACATATCTTTCAAACAACAAATTAGAAAATTCCTAATCTAGAATGTATCACGGAATTATCTGTTCGAACTGTCGTACTTTTTAAAATTCATAACAGATATGCATTTATTGTATTATAAAAAAATACCATTCAGACAGGCATTGTTTTTAGTATTTATACTTATAAAATATTAAATTTGCTTCATTGAATTATGATTAAAATATTATTGTGATTATTTAATGCATAATACATCAAAAAATAAATACATTCGTATATATGCAAATTCAAATAAATTGAGAATATGAAAATTCTATATCATCTTAGACATTTCTTTACTCAATATACCCTTTACCAAATATATTGCCAACATTTTAATCAATGTTTATACAATTTTTAAGTTTTTATATTGGAAACGGTTTTATAAAATTGTTACGATGAAAAATTAAAAAAAATAAAAGATTATCATTCCCTAACAATTCTGAAACGTCTCATATTTACTTAATGGACAAAATCTGCTTATAGGCAATTTTCTACTGTGTGTGATTTGAGTAAAGGCAGTTTATATATATATATATATATATATATATATATATATATATATATATATATATATATATATATATATATATATATATATATATATATATATATATATATATATATATTATAGTTATGAGGAAATATATTATCATGACTTCATCGTTATACCAGAGAACTCTTTGTATGAATTATTATTTTTATAATTATATTTACATTGTTTTTATAAATAGAGAAATGAAGATTACTAAGGTAGAGTATCATGAAAGGGAATAAATTAGTGACAATTGTTTATCAATCCACATTATTCCTTAATATTTAAATGAATATATCACTTTTCACATTTAAATATTAGGATGCATTAAAAATAAAAGTTCCTTATATGTAAATCTATTTTAATCAAGAAACAATTACATTCAAATTATTGTTTTTATGTTTTCTTTTGTACAGTTAGACGAAACATACTTTGTATGATATTAAAAAGGAAACGAATCAAGCAACTGAGGTGTTTTATTGAGTCATAAAAATACACGCGCGAGGAATATAAACAAAGTAATCGAGCCTTGTGTATGATTTATTTTGACTTCAATTTTATATAATTCTTCAGAGAATATTCTTGAATAAATTATTTCAAATTTTATCGCATTGAAGGAAGCGATAAGAAAAAATATTCTTTCTCTTCTAGTTATTTAATCTTCACTGCAAAATAATATTTTTGAAGCGTGTTTACTCGATAAAAGATATATATTAACGTGAAAAATTCTTTTAATATTTATTCAAAATTAAGTAAGGATATAAATAAATCCACTAAGTTTGAAAAATAAGTGTTAGGAAATAATTTCGTTTGAAGAATCAATTTTTATTAATGAATAATTAAAAAACTGAAAAATGTGAATCCAGTATTTCACTACTATTTAGGAATATGTTTCTAATACATATATATACACGTGATAGTTCATTAATATTCTTTTAAACTGCTAATTTTTAGGTGAAAAAATAAAACAAAATTTATAAGTGATTTTATAAAAATATACTTCAATAAATATGAGAGAGTAATCCAGTTTTTGAACGCATTTTAAAGTATATAATGTGTAAAGCATATTATAAAAATTAAACATTTATTAAAATCATTACTTAATGTTTTTAATCAAACACGTAAAAATACTTTATTTGATTATAGCTTTGTATTATTTGAGTATATGCATAGAGATTCAAATAACCGTACTGACAATACAAGTGAGATTAATTGTTTTCCAATTTCATTACCTTTGACTTTTGAAAATATGTGTTTTTTAATATGGCGAAAGTATATTTTGTACAGGATTATTCTTGGTATAAATTTTTAATGCATTTATTTTTAAAGACAGCTGAACACTTTTAAATAATAAAGCATCTTATAAAATTATAAAGGTTTTGCACATGTTTTAATTATTATCAAATTAAATAAAGGTACTATATATATATATATATATATATATATATATATATATATATATATATATATATATATATATATATATATATATATATATATATATATATATATATATTAGTGACTTCGGAATTCATACAATTTCAAAATATCATTCCTTTGAGTCATTCGTAGCCACGTGTTTTAATAAGCATACAGAATTATGTGAAAGAGCTTAGGTTAAATGAATGCAAGAATAGTTTCTGGAAAAGCTTTTAAATGCAAATTAAATTTCTATCAACAGAAACCTTTTGTTCTCTGACTTAACCCACACTATATGAATGCAGAATAATTTAAGCATAGCAAAATTTGAGAAAATGCTAATAAAAACTAATCTTAATTTATATTCTCTTAATGAATTTTAATGATAATTGAATGCAAAAGTTTGCTGTAAGTTGCAAACAAATATAAATCTCAATTTGTGTCGTTAAAAACTACTTAGGAGTTCCAGAAATATACTTAGTTAGATTAAACTATATATGCTTTAATCAACGTTTAGCAGTTTCCGTGTTAATTAGTGCAATCCCAGATTTAAAATTGAATCATTAAACCATAGCAAGAAAAAATGTTATATAAAAAGAATTTAATAAGAAAAAAATAATGTTTAAATGCGTTTTACATGGAATAAGTGAACTGTATATTGTTCATTAAAATTTATTTAACTAAAAAATAATAAATTATTGATTAATCCCTAAATAAAATACAAAACCCTATTTCTGTTTCTTAGGAGATTAAAGTACACGTAAACAATAAAAACATTTTAACTGCAGCATTTAATAGTTTACTCTTTAAGAGTCTTTTTTTTAATATCTCTTATTTTCCAACTATAAAATTTATATACTTTTTAATTTCAAAATATATTAAAAAGTTATTTAAAAAGGCAATTAAATTCAAATCTTATAGGGAAATTCATATATCTATCTATCTATCTATCTATATATATATATTATATATATATATATATATATATATATATATATATATATATATATATATAAATATATATATATATATATATATATATATATATATATATATATATATATATATTGTATTTTACCACTGCAAATAGTCCCGGAAACTTTTGTTGCAAAAGTTTTAATTTATGAAGAGAATGGTAAAACTAAAGTAATATATTTTTTACAATTAAAATCAATTCGTTAATCATATGCAATTTTTGACAAGTATGGTAAAAATGGCTGATCTCATTATTAAAATGGTACAAAAGAAGAAAAGTCACGAGATTAAGAGGTAAATAAATACATATTATTACTTTAAAAAATGCAATCATAAAACCTAAAACAAAACAACAAAACCTAAAATACTAACTATATGAAACTAATTTGGTAATGCTGTGTTACTCCTCTGTATTCTAATATAAATTTCGATGTACTTCAGTCATTTCATTCAATGTATTCTTCGTACTTATTTTGCTAGAATATATTCGTGTTTGCAATGACAAATGGATTTCCGAAATTCAAAATTTTATATTAGATATTCAAATAGTTTTGCAGACAATGCTTCAACTAAATAGTTTATTTGACTTATTGCTGTAGAAATTTTCCGGTTTTAACGTTTAATTAATCTCTTTGTCAATGACAAACTGAGGAATGTATAATGGAATATATAATGATTATTTTCAAGCGCTTAATTATGCAAATTAGTTTGAATTAATTAACGGAAATCATTTACCTGAATGTGTCGATCAAAACATCATTTCTTTGAATTTTATGTTGATTCAACACGATTCATTTGCATTTATTCATTTGTAATTAGCGTTCGGTAAAGTCTCCATTCTTACAATTTACAAGGAACGTAATTTATCATTAAAAAAGTGATGATGATGGGTTTCTGGAAGAAATGAGTGTAATATTTAAAAGCAAAAATAAAATTTTTTTGTAATTTTCAATATATTATATGGTATTATTGCATTTACAGTATCAGTAAGCATGCTTTTTAAATGAGAAGGTATTTTAAAAATATAATTCATAGACGATTCTTTAAAGAAATATTACACAGAGAATATGCATTCAATTTTTTCATATATTCATTATTATTTGAATGTTCCTGTTAAATTGAAGATGACCGATTTAAAAACACTAGAAAATAATTTTTGCTCTCAATTAAGAAAAAATATTGTATTTATTGTTGTGCTTCCAATGACCGGCTTAGAAATGATAGTACCTTTGTATTGTTGGGAACCCAGGGGGCGTGTCATCGGGACCCCAAAAAAGGTGGGTCTTCGTAATTTAGAAGCATGGATGGACCTAGTATAAGACTTTCAGAAGTATCATTGTACATGGAGGAAGACTCAGTTTACGTGCCCCAGCTGTCATTAGTGAACATGCTGGATCTTCGGTTGGGTTGGGGTTGGAGCTCAATACCTTCAGATGAAGAGAACGGCACTTTAATTAATTAGGACACCGTGGTATCAGTATACTTATTAGACACTCTTATAATATGCATGCATTCTGATTTAGCTCATGATTTTTGAGGTGATATAAAAAAAGAGATATATGTACGTTAATTTAATTTTTCATTATTTTAAAAGGTATAGCTTGATTTCCTTAAGTAATCAGTTTCAATATTTATTATGAAAATATGTGGTATGATTATACTTCCATTTCATTGATTTATAGGGAAAAAAGCAAATTTTTGAATTAAACTATAATAAAAATATCGATTATACATTCTTAAATAATTAGGATAAATTTTCCCAATCATTTCTTAGAAAAGCGTACTCTACTTTAAAATTTACTTTCTTAAAAATATGTAAGTAATTAGTTCCATTATTATCATAATTTTCAACAATAATATCAAATAAATGTTCAATTTTTAAATGTAAAATTATTAAAGAAATATTAAAAATGTATCTTATTTCTAAGCACTTAAATAGTCAGATTGATAGTATATTTTTTGTAACTGATATTCAGGCATAATTTAAAAGATCTAGCTACATTGTTTTTCTTAGATTGGAAACAACGAAGTAAAAATTAATAAACGTGGAATATATTTTTAGAAACATGTAACGTTACTATCAATGCTATTGAAAATACCTTTACTAATTTGTAAATAATTATAGAAATTATAGATTAATAAAATACCTATCAACTACTGAATTGCAAACATCGATCTGTATATATGATGATGCTTGTAAATCTCTACTGATTTGATCGGCAATTCTAAATATAAAAATTTGTAGAAGAGAAAATATTTATATTGAAGTAAATATTTTATTTTATATTTCGATTTTAAACTTAAACTTTAATTTTTTTTCCTTTTTTAATAAATTTGTTTCCAGTGCAGGAAGAGTTTTATATTTTTGAACTTTATGATATAAAATATGGCTGAAGTTTTTTTAATGGATGCAAAATAAATTTTGCAGCAAGAATACCTTCAAAATATTCAAATCATTTCAGGAAGATATTATAAAATGGAACACTTTTTGATAATAATTCCATATTCATGCAATTATATATTGAACTTTTGAGATAGATATGTGTTATGCATGTGTTGATCGTATATAAAAAATAAAGTAATATAAAAAGCAACAATTATTAACAGATATTTATTCATATAAATGTTTCCAAAGTTCTCCAAAATTTGCTTATTGTAATTGATAATTTTCAATGAGTAAAACAGTTGTAAATTAATTGTAATGAAAAAGATTACCTTTGTTTCTAATACTTTTACAATAGTCAGAACAAATAATCTAAATTAATGCATAACAAATTAATTTTCTCATTTTAGAAAGTGTTATAAAATATCAACTTTTAACTTATTCTGAATAAGGATAAATTAATAAATCAATTACAACGCTAAAACTCTAATCATTAAATTATAACTACAGAATTTTTTTTGCTGTATTTTCTACTTAAAAATTTTATTTGATAATGAGTTGCATCATATTTTATTTGGCTAAATAATAACTGATAACAAGCGAGGAATAACAATTGATGATGAATGCCCTTATTATTCAAAAAGTATTTATTTCTTAAAAAATTTAATAACTGGAATCACATTGTCGAAATAGGAAAAGATATTTTCTTGTCCAAATCCTTTTCTCAATAAAAGATATTTGCATATCTGGGACAAAATGATCTACAATCACTTAGAAGCAAGCTTTCTTTTTTAAATGAATCAATTAATAAGAAAAAATATTTGAAGTCATTTCTCAGATTTTATAGATGGAGAATTATGATGAAATTCAAGAAATAAATATAAAATAATTTATAATTGAAAAAATAATGTTTCAGAATTAATAATGAGAAAATCAAGACGGGTAAAAGCATAGGATACATATATTTCATCAATAAACTGAATACTTTCTTCGGACAATTCTTCAGAATGTCATTTATTAGCGCAGTAGAACTCTTCTATTTCATTATCGAGTTAAGTACTAATGCCATGCTAGGTATGTCAACGGTGGTATCATTGCAATGCTACAGTGAGTGTGACCATGGTTACGCGGAAGAGGTTACAATTAAAATTCTTCTTCACTTGGTTGATGTGTGTAACCACAGATAGATTTAGGCATTTTTGAGATATTTTCTTAAAGATGAAGGAATTTTCCGCATCATTACGTTACATCTGGCTTTATTCAAATCAATCTTCATTAAACAAAAGAGAAAAAAATATTTTTATGAATTTTAAAAAAGTCCAAACCACAAATTTATCTATAGTTCTTTATGTAATGGTTCGAAAATATTTATTAAATTTTGCAATATATTATAAAAGAAAGAACATTTTAAATAAATAGACTATGAATATTTCAGAATTTTAATATTTAACAAAAGCATTAAGTTGTGCTTCCTTCTTTCTTTTATTTATAAGTTAAATGATAAAACACACACGTGATTCTAAGAATGTTGTATATTTTATTACTTTTAACTTCATGATAAAAGTATAAGCATACTTTCTACATAAGTCTCTGTTGAAAGAAAATATGAATTGAAAATCCCTGTATTAAATGCTCAAATTTAAATAAAAACTTTATATTAAATGTAATGGATTTTTTGATAGATTTTAGTGACAAAGGAAAAAAGTTTTCTTAAGCACTTTTAGCTTTGCCATAAATACGAGTATTTTGATTATTTAGTAAGGAAAATAAGATTAAATAAAAGCTTATCAATATACAAGTTTTGGCAAACATTAATTGCGTGTTTGTAGTTGAGAATCTAGTTGTCAGTGTAGTTCATCCGCAGAGGACACCAAAATGATTTACGTTCGTTTCGTGAGTAATTTGTTAACTAACATCGCAAAAAAATTTTACAACTGCATTTTGAATTGTTCGTGACGTATATCCTATTTAACATATGAAAAATATAACTCAACTTGTACTTTAAGAGAAATTTGCTAAGCCGTGAATGTCTCATTTTAGCTTCTTTTTTAACACTAATGTTTGTCATTTAAGTTATTTAAGCTGAATTCATATGAAGTGAAATATATCTTGATAAGAGATTTTCTGTAAGTTCCACTTTGTGTATTTACGGGTTTACTTTGAAATTTATGAATTTCTTTTTCTCAACTAATTGTTATTCATCATAAGTATATGGAATTAAGTAATTTTTAAGTCATGGAATCTTCCCATTTATTTACAATATTTATTTTATGTCTAAAAAGAGTAAGATGGTGAAAATGTAGGGATTAGAAATTGTAATGTAGGATATGCAATGCCAACTGAAAGATAAAGATAATAAGTTAATCCTAAAAAAATATCGGTTAATATTAACATAAAACAGGGGTTACAGAGAAGTAATTTAAACAGAGGACTGATGCAGATGAATAAAAGTCAAGAACTATTTAAGAGTGAATGTAATTTTAGAGTTAAAAGAATTCTTTATATTGTGGTAGATTCAAACTTTTATGCAAGATTATTTGAGCCACTTATCTTCATAAGCATATCCATTTTAATTTTGCAATCATATTTTTGTTAAAAAAATATTAAAATAACTTAGTAAAATTAAGTATCAGAAAATAAAATATAATTAAAACTAATTTGACATTTCTTTCTCAAATAAATGAAACAGACTAGTTTTAAGATTACCAATATAAATGTTATAAATTATGTAGTTAATTTTATAAATTCAGAACAATTAAAGGCACGTTATATTATATCAATTTGCATAATAGAAAACAAAAAATAACTCGTTAATAAAAGTTAAACAATCGAAAAATTAGGGAATATTTTATTAAGTATCTAAGTAAAAATTAATTAAGGTAAAATGAAAATATTTTAAAGCAGAAACATTTCAAGAATCAGAAAATAGAGTTTTATATTTAATTTCACAATCAAGCAAAAGATTTGAAATATATATATATATATATATATATATATATATATATATATATATATATATATATATATATATATATATAATATATATATATTAATATAAAGAAAATACATATATGAATATAAAGTAATAAATACAATGCTAAAAATATAATGTTGTAACTACAATGCATAATAGGAAATCTAGCCAGCGCAAAAGCAGCTAAAGAAAGATTTGCCTAGATAAATAAGATAAAACATGAAGAAAAGTAAAATCAGAAATATAAAATTGGAAAGATACTAAAGTATATGAAGCAAAAGACAAGAAGGCATAGGGACCATGTCTTCATCACTACAATGCATAATAGGAAATCTAGCCAGCGCAAAAGCAGCTAAAGAAAGATTTGCCTAGATAAATAAGATAAAACATGAAGAAAAGTAAAATCAGAAATATAAAATTGGAAAGATACTAAAGTATATGAAGCAAAAGACAAGAAGGCATGGGGACCATGTCTCTTCGGGGGAATTGCTCGAAGATTTTTAGACATTTGTCCTTCGAGCATGTCAGAAAAGAGTGTTCATTTTTGCATAGCTGACCATCTCCCTCCTGATGAAGACATGGTCCCTATGCCTTCTTGTCTTTTGCTTCATATACTTTAGTATCTTTCCAATTTTATATTTCTGATTTTACTTTCTTCATGTTTTATCTTATATATATATATATATATATATATATATATATATATATATATATATATATATATATATATATATATATATATATATATATATATATATATATATATATATGTTAATATAATTTAAATACGCTTACTGTGTTAGTAATACAGTTTTACATCAAATCTTGCCTGTGAAAATATCGATTTAATTCCCAAATTATCTCAAGTTTTACCTAGAACTTTAAAATATTTTTTAACACATTGTCTTATATAATCGTTATAACTTAAATGTCTAAAGTAGTTTTTAAAAGTTTCGTATTTCACTGTTAAAGTATTACAATGATTTTTTTATGTCTGATATTTGATCATTTTAACATTTTAATTGTGATATTAGCTATCTGAGTTATAATAACTGATAATAGTTTATAAAAGTATAATTGGTCCTTCAGAGAATAGCAATTTATATTGATATACGTCAACCAATTGAAGAAATGATCTTGTACTCTGAAATTGCAGCATTATCTGAAATACAACTAGGTGGAAATAAAAAAATAAAGAAAATCTTAAATATGAAGTAAGCAAACAGAAGATTAACGTTTTTACCACGACAATCATCAATTTGCTTACTTTCGAAAAATCTGTGACAATCATTGCTTGCTGAAAAGCTTGGAGGCATTTCTATAAAGCATATGTTTAAGGCGTGAGCATGCTTGCAATAGTCATCAAGAAGTGCATGACATTGCAAAGGGCAGTGATTGTAGACGCCGGAAGTTAGTAGAAATCAATCACACATATGTTAGTGACATTCCTGTTTTCCTGACCGGTAAGAGATGCTGGCATAAATCAAAGGATAAAATGAATCTCCTGGTTGCTAGGCGACTACGGAATGATGAATAGTACCAAAAGGGAAAATTATATAATACATTGTACCAGGCTCCGAACATGATCTCAGTTCGAGTCACGTACGCGTTTTCTTTAACGAAGAAAAATATTCTTTGAATAGTTGTATTCTAAAAGTAGAACTTCTTCTCAAAATTTTGGATAAAAAATTAAAGAAAAATGAAACGATTTAAAAAAAATTCTGAATTCAAATTAGAGAGTTCAGAGTTTTTAATACTTTCATAATATAATTTTTAAAATGAAAGATAAGTAAAAGGGAATATTCAATTTCGATGCATAAATCCATTTTATGTTCTTTATACTTAATTTAATTATTGCTTTTTTTTAAATATGATTTGCAAAATGGTCATTGAGACGTATTTATGATTTGATTTTTCAGAAAAATGAAAATTCAACTATTATTATAAAGATATATATAAAGAAAGTAAAGCTAAATTTTCTGATAAATTGCAGATGGGTTTAAATTTTGACAAACTGGAAATATTTTATTTATTTTAATAAAATATTAACGTGAAACCATTTAAAAAATCAATTAATGTTAGTAGAGTGATGAAAATCATCCAGGGTAAATATGGTTTGTAAAGATAATTTGTATATTAAAAGTCCTAACGCGTTTCTGAATGTTGATGCCAATCGCAATATTTTAAATCACTTAGATCACTTATTTCTTTACTTCCTACAAATTTAATATGCCTATATTCTTAATCCTCAGAGTAAATGAAAGGGGATTTCTAAAGGGGATTTCTATTATACTGATTCAAAAGTATGATCTGAACTTCAGCCCGAGAAGTTAGTGTTCTGATCTTTGGTTCCACAGTTCGTGGTTCGAATCCTATCTAGAGTTTGGATCATATTCGTGGTTCTGAGGCTGATTATTCCTAGAGTTCAAAATATAATAGTTGAAAAATTAACAAAGTTTTTAATTTACAAAATTCTTGTGAGGCCTGTGTTGACATATACTTCTAAGACCTGGACTATGACTAAATTGGAGGAAAATTTTGTGTCTGTATTTGAAAGGAACATATTGTGGGGTATTCTTGGTGGTGTAAAGGAGAACAATAACTCAAGAATGAGATTTAACTCAGAATTATAAAGGATATATAAACAACCTGGTATTGTTAAATATATAAAATTAAATAGAATGAACTGGAAGGCCCATGTACTTCGAATGCATGATGGTAACACTATAACAAAAGGTTCTGCAATTCAAACCTAGTGGAACTAGAAAGCGGGAAAGACCACGGTTAAAATGGACTGATTCGGTGGAGTCTGATTTTCTTACAATTAAAGAGAAGAAGGTCAAAGATTTTTCAGAGGTCATCATGGACGAATCTTCAAAAGAAAGCATTGGCAAATTATGACGATGATGACGAACAAATCAAATCAATTGAAAAAATATAAGTTGAAAAATCATTGAGTAAAAAAGCCTCTTGTTGTGAAATGTGCAAAACTGCTGCACTTCAAGAAGTAAAATCAGTGCTTTTTAAGTTAACGTCTTTTAGATTCTATAATTAGTGAAATAGAATCATAGCAAGCTAAAATTACATTGTTTTTCTTCCAAGATTATTTTATTTAATTTTTAGATACGATTCATGTAATGTACTAATGACACGAAGTTGATTTTACACTTTTCAAAGCACTAATATGATTGATGTTCAATAACATATTTTTTTTAAAATATTAAATTTATAAAGACTATATTTCTCTAATTAAAATATTGTGTAAGAAGATTTTTACCAGCTATGGTGTAGTCTTAAAAAAAGAAAATATATTACACGAAAGACTACAGAGAAAGGCACTTAAAATATCTGATCACAATGTGAAAAAGCATCCACTTCTTTTATAAAAAATGGCATAATATATTTTTTGCGACATTTCCTTATTAGGAGACCAAATGTCGATTCAGTTTTCTTTTCACCCCTCCATTTTCTTTATCCGCTCCTCAAGCGAGTTAGTTTCTATCTTAATAGAGCCACAGTTATTTATCTTCTGGCATTCTTTCACCCAGAAAATCTGGAAAAATAAGAAAAACTGCACCAGGGAGTAAAAATCTTGATTTTTCTGTCCTGCTATACCGTCTTATTTCATCGATGAATATGAAGGTTGAAACTGTTTATCGATTTCAAGTTCGCCCTTCATAATACTCAACCGGACATAGTCACACGGAGTCCCATTAAAGTTAGCTTGTCGTTTCGAAACTTTTCCCTTGAGATTGTCTTGAAAAATGGAATAATATCTTAAGAGAGAAAAACAATGAAATCAGTTTTTTGTTGAATTCATCGTTACTTGGTTCATTGTTCCTTTTTTGTATGTCTTAAATGCATCATAATTTCAGTACAAATATCTATGAATTCACTTTCTATCTTTAAAAAGAATGAATGACAGAGTTTATTATTAAAATATTTAGGGAGACGAGCAAACTAAATTCGGTAATTTATCGTGCATTGTTAAAAATCAGCACTATTTTGTCTGATTAAAAATAACTTTTACATTTTTTTCAAGTGTAAATATTTTAATGGCAGCATGCCATTTCTTTTTAGTTCTTAGAAGAAGATTTGCATTAAAGATTTTACGCAAAATAACAATGTTTCTCTAAAATTAATGATTCTTTTTCAATCATTCTTTAAGAGGATTTTTAAAAAAACATAATGACCCCAGGCTGCAATGTATTTTTTACATTTTTTTCTTCATCGTGTCATTTGGAATTCCTTATCGATAATGATGCATTTATTTTTAAAAATAATGAAAACTAGATTGAGTATCATATTTTTTTTATGGAAAGAATTTTCACATCAAAATATCATAACTCGTATTTTCAAACAATTGCTTTTAAACATAATTTTCTAATAATTTCTATTTTTCCTTCCGATTGTTTATACAAATGACCATCTACATGTATTTTTAATCAAAACTCATGTATATTTCATGCTTTTCTATCAAGATAATGAAGAAAAATTACTAGATCATTAAACCACGACAGTGTATTCTTTCAATTTGTTTTCTGTATATTACATAACTTTCAATTTCTTTAGGAAATTATTTTTCTTCCCACTGAATTGCAGAATATGCTTATAAGGGATTCATTTTTTATTAATTCGCGAGTGATTATTATTGATAATGCTAATTAATGGATAATAATTATAACTTTAAAAGTTTATGTGGCTTTGCAAAAATAATTTTTACATATTACGTTTCAAATTGAAATACATGAAAGAGATAAAACGTTATTTATCAATATTTCCTTGTCATAGTTAATTAAAGTTTTTTTCTGTATATATTTTCTTAAATATCAAATTCATAACTCGTTTGCAAAAGAGGGGATTTTTTAAATTAACTTCAGTTTTAACTATTTGACGTTAACATTCTGAATATACATTAAATAAGACTTACTTAATATTTTACCTGCAAATATATTATAAAATTATTTCCAGATGCAAGAATTTTGAATTTTGATTTTAGACTTATTTTTGTCAATAATATTAGTTTCAAACAGCTGTCTTCATATACTGGTATAATTTAACATTAGCTTACAGTGAAATCATTTTTTTAAAATTTTTGTCAAAGTAGTTGCTTTAATTGATAAAATTTATTTTTAAACATAAAGATTCATCCTTCTTTATCATTAACCATAAGAGCTAATTCCTGAAAATATTCAAAAACTCGGAAAATGTGTTTTTCATTTATTTGTTATTTAAAAAGTGTAGACAAATTAAAAAAATTAACAGCCACGCACTTAAATTTTCATTTGAAAATAAATTTAAAGGATCAGTTTACGTATGTAATCTTAGTTGTGATATATGTGATATCAAAGATTAACGGAATTTGAACAATAGTTTTTTTCAACAAATGTCAATAATTTCTGTATATATTTACGAGCAATATTAAAATTTTTATTTCCTTTATTTATTTTATTGTTTACAAGCACAGAGATATTAAAGGAATATTCAAAGAAATTTAATTACAAAAATTTTTTTTCAGTAGATTTTCGTTACTTGTATGTAACATAATACAGTTGCACTCATTATAAGGTAATAAGTTTTTTTTTGATTATAAAACATTTACCAATATACATTAACCAATTAAGAAAAATTAACCAAAGTCACTTTCAGCTGTTAAAAATGCATATTAACTTTCATAATGGTTTCAGGCACTTAATTGAGACATGTTTCATAAAATTTTATGTTAGCTCAGCTATATTATTCAAAACTTTAAAATATTTTTAGTAGAAAATAATAATGATTTTTTCTTCATGTTTGATGTATAAAAATACTTTTAAAAGTTATATTTAGAAATGCAATTCAATACAAATAATTGTAAAGGTACAAAAACAAATTCAATGAACTTATTAATTCCAAAAATGTTTAAACTGTATTTTGTATTCTTAAATGTCTCAAATTTTGATTTCATATTAAAATTATCATACACTTTAATTTAGAATTGAATTGTTAATATTAGTTATTATTTTTATTCCCTGCTGTATTCATAGCTTTATGTTTTATATTTTGTTTGCATTTTTATTCAACCTAAATTATTTGATGAATCTCACATTTCAAATTTTTGTTTCAACGAAAATTTAATTTATTATAATTAAAAATATTGTTTTAATTCTTGTTGAATGTTTTTCATAAATACAGAGTTTATGAATTCGTTAATATTATCTTAGAATGGTAAAAATATGTTTTGTTTAATCAGAAAGTTTTTAATTTAACTAATAAGAAAACATTCAATATAATTTAAAATAATATTCTACAAAAGAAAATACTTTAACAGTATATTAAATAAAAGGAAAATTTATTAAAATTAGTGTAATTAACGACCATATTCATTTTGTAAAAATATGCATCATTTTTAAATTTGATGAAATGTTAATAACTACATACTTCATACGAGATATTACATATTTATCAATTAGAAAATTAATTTATTGTAAGGAGTAAATTTTCATTTAAATTTAAGATATTTTAATTCAGTTTTTTAAGTTAAGGATTATTTTGTATTCTTGCATTTATATCGATTTGATATAGAATATACTATAAATATAATCCTATAAAAGGAAAATAACGAATGATAAACCAAGAATTCTTTTTAAATTATTGGAGAATTCTTACAAAACATTTTTACACTCTCAAAGATAAGTTTTTCAAATTTACTTCAAATTTACAATTGTTTGAAAAATAGTACTGTCTTCAGTCACCTTTATGTTTTTCAATGGGTAATGATTTATGACATGTTGATGGATAGGAACCACATTTTTTTTCTATTGATTTATTTAGTATAAAAAATTTCACTTTTTATTTTTTATGCTGTTAGGAGCACAGCTGTGTTTTTAAATTTTATTTATTATAAAGAAACAAAAAACTAAGGACACTCATTTTTTCTCTTTCAAAACCTCATTTGAACAAAAATAATATTAAAATGATATGTGAATTAGTTGAGTATATCTGTTTACTTTAAGCAAATTTATTTCATAATGTAAATATTATTCCGATAATACATATATTTATAATACAATAAGATTTTCGTATGATAACTAAGTCTTAGTTTTAAAATTTACTTATTCAGTTTTATGCTATAAAATATACTTATTTCCCGATTTACTTTCAGATTTTTATTAATGATTGCGTCGCGTTACATCTTGTGAGTATTTTTGCCTTAAAACAGTTTGATTCCCTTCTTTTTTTACTGTAAATAAAACGAATGCAATTTAGCAAACGAACATTGCATTATACAGAATTGATACCTCTAAGAGAATTACCTAATATTTTCATTGTCATTCTGATCCTTTTACATTAATGAATAAAATATTATAATTTCTTAATTTTTCAAAAAGAGTTTACCAACATTTTACGAATAAATAAAATAAACATGTTCTTAATTTTATGTGTAGTTCTTAAAAGTAAGCATGTTTTTTAAAGAATCATAAGCATATGTTTTTGATCAAAATTGAAAAATAACAATATATATTAATAATATGTAAATTATAGGGCATAAATATAAAACAAAATGAGATAAACATAAAATATGTTATTTCCTAATTATAACGACACAATATTTTGTGAACGATAGATAAACCGCAAGTAATAATCTATTATGTATCCACGTTTTTGTATATACTATGTTATTTTGATTGAATTTATTTTTAAACCTTTAAACAGTCTTAATTTTAATTTAATTAATTTGCGATATGCACCATAAAGCTAGTTTGATCAAGCTTTGAGGATACTGGTTTTTCCTGTGTCATTAACTTTTCCAACCTATACGCACTTTCAATGAAACAATTTTAAAGACAAATCCGTTGTAATAATATTTAATTTCTTATCTGAAATCATTCTTTTGAACACCTTAATATGTAGATTCTATACAATTGGAAAGTAAAGTTTAAATACCAATGGAATTTCTACAAGTTGAAAGCAGGTTTTTGGAAACTTTTACTTACATGTCAGAAACTTTGTTTGTTTTCATGAGACTCTTCCACCAGTTGAAGTACTGCCTCGAAATATGAAGTATTTCCTTGAATTTTTTGAAACAGTGATTCCAACTTATGTACCTTTTTCCCCTTAAATCATCTCAATAGTATTTGACAGTATTAGATTTTTCTCATACTGAGGCTGTGTTTTCTTTAGAAAATATCGCACTTTCCCAATTTATTACCTTTCCTCCATATAATAATTTCTGAGTAGGGTAAGGGTTGATGTTTTGTGTAAGTTGGTATTTTATTGACTTTTGCAAATTTTAAGCTGTCATAGTTTTTAAAATATCTTAGAATCTTATATTATGAAATATTTATGATATTCTCGTTGATCAAAATGTTTTATTTTTGTGACAGTCTTGTCAATATTGCTTGCAACCATTTTTTTCAAAAAGAAAATAGAGCTCTTGTATACATTCTGTTCTATGAAATTATATTAGACTTAGTTCCTTATCTTTTTTACCTCTACTGTTAAATTTTAATATACATTTGTAATAGTACCTTTTGATTGCTTAATTTTTCTCGGATAAATTTCTAATCTATCAATTTGTTTTACAATATTTCATAACTTTATTACTTTTATTTTTATAATTGAAAAAAAGATGAAGAAAATACGTTTTCAGAATACGTTAAAGAACCATGTTTTAAATAAATGAAATATGTGAAATTAAAGGAAAATAGAAGAAAGGTAAATATAAAGGCTACAATATTTAGAATTTTATAAAAAAAATTTCATGTTGTTTATTTCTAAATATAGGGCCTACCTTGCATAAATTGCTGTTGTGCTAGCCTACTTCCCTGTACATTGGCGGCAGTTTCTTCTTGACATGCTTTTTTCCTGAAAAATTTACACATAGTTCAAAACTCATAATTAAACCAACATGAATATTAAAAGGAAAATCCTATTACGTTCAAACATGTCATCAAAAACAAAAAAGAATTTGGCAACAAATGTGGAATACTTTCATATCGCTGTGAAATAAAATGTCAAATACTAACCAAAATAGCTTCTTTTCTGTTAAGCTTAGCAGCTTAAGATGGAAAACTCATTCATTTGCCATCTTACAGTTCCTGGACCCTATTCCCTGTGTCATTTTATTTAAAAGATGCGCGAAAATGAATGAAACACATATAAGGCACATATCTAACTGCAAGTGATAAAATTTGAGGGAAATTTTAACAACAGCATAACTGATCACCAAATCTAAGTGAATGAAAAGGCTATTAACGGGGAATAATCTAGAAATAGTGGATCTGCTAAAAAAAAGGCAACATATTGTGGTCAGGCTATGTTTCAGACTTTGATTGAAAAACTTGATTCATGTCCTGAACATCTATTATCTTATTACAATAAATGGAATCAAATGATAAATTTGTAATCAGCAATTTATCATTGTGTTCAATCTATTTACGCGGAGTGTAATAATTGTACTAATCTGTGTATCAATTTACCCAAACTAAAGATTAAGCTATTAATAACACAAAAATCAAATGGAAGTGTATTACATTTTTGTGAAATAAGCGATTACGTATATTTGCAGAGCCGTTATTAGCTTTAGAATAAACTTCAAGTATTATTCATTGTAATTATTTTCAAAAATATATGGTTATTAAAACAAATTTATTCCTGTAGCAAATCAAATTTATCTATACATGTTCATTAAGATTCTGATATAAAAATACAGAAAATGTAATGTTTTATAATATTTTTCATCAAATTTCTACAAACTAATGTCTTTTTTAAATAACTATTTCATCCCATTCTTTCGAAAGTATTTGTTAAAAACTGCATTTAAATGCTATGATATATTACTTCATACTTTATAAAATTGTCCACTGAAAAATTATATATAGGGCACTTAAATAAAGTAAATAACCAAATTTGCATACGTAGAATATTTTGATTATCACACCAAGCATATTAAAATATTTAAAAAAAATATAGGAATGCTTTTAATATTTAAATAATATGTTGTTTAAGATTTTTTTCCCAAATATGTTTACAATTTTAAGTACAGCGTAAAATATTATTTTTCATTTTATAAACCCTATGTTATGTAAAATATTTCTTTTTGTTACTAAGGAATATTTTCATAAAATAAGCTGATTTTTATCTAAATCAAATATTTTAACAAAATAGGCTTTTAAGAATATTTATGTAATAAAGAAATGTGGCATTTTCTCACCTAGAAATTAATATTATTTAGCTAGATAACTTTAATTACTTTAATTGTTTTTGTGTCGCAGTATAATTTATAGTTTTTTAAAAATCAAACACGAGAAATTTGAAACAGTTTCTTCATTTTCCTCATTAAATTTCAAACGTATTGAAAGATTTATTTCTATAGCATAAGATTTTGTAAAGTAATTACTTTACAAATTTTCTTATTAATAGTATTTGTACAAATCTGATCACAGAGCCATATACATAGATAAAGACTGTATCATGCACATTTAGTAATTGTTTCAAACCAAAAGCTTGGCAATATGAATTTTTAAAATGATAATTTGTTCATTTTTCATTCATTAGAAATTATTTTATGATTAGAAAAATACGAACCAGGGGTTTTCTAACTTTCTTGTTGTGATGTACCCATTAACTTCAAGAAATAAAAAGTTATAAAAATAAAATAACAAAACAAGTTCATAATTCATTATTTAGCAACAAAAGATGTTTGACAATCAACTACTAAGGTTCGAAAAATTTTAACTTTGTATGTTGTTAATAGTTAAATTTTATTACCATTTGAAGATATGAATACTACAATTTTTACTCACGTTTTACATGCATTTTCTACAACCGTACAATTTCGACTTATTTCGATAAATTAATATCAGCTTGCCTGAAATCTTCTTTGGCAAAATCATGAATTTTATTTTATCTTCTTAAAAGCAATATAAATGATGTTTTGTTCATTTAAAGGATATTTTTAATATTATAAATGTATTTAAAAACAAATAATTAACTTTCCTTGTATTTATTTTCTTAATATTGTAACAGTGATATTGTTAATATAAGCGAAAACTTATCTCAATATTTGTTGCAAGTAACCATTAGTAATAAAGTTTGTATTCACAAATATTTATCGGATAGTTCATACTTTATGAAACGTGATGTATTAGTATGGAAGATGTTAGTGTATTATGAAGGATTATTTTATGAATATTGTGCTTCTCTTGGTTGTTGAAGTATTAGATTATTGAGTCAAAACTACAAATAAAAATATTCAAGAGAGTTTATAATATTAGATACAAGATAATTTAATACTGGAATTAGATGAATAATTTAACCTTATTTTATCAAAACATTTTATGTGTGGAAATAATTGATTGAATGTTTTAAATTGACACATTTATCTTAATGCATGATTAATAAGTAATAAATGATAAATTATATAGCAAGTTAACAAAGGCAGATTTAAGTGAATATCAAATATTCACCTCTTTAAATTAAAAATTGAAGCAATTGCAAGTAAAAATAACTTTGAGTTTATATTATGTGCTTATATAAACTTTTTACCTGTCTTTTATATTTTACCAACCTCTTTATAATTAAAAAATATGTCTTTTTCAAATATCTTATTTCCAATACAAAAAATAAAAAATAATTCATATGAGTTCTTTACTCTCCGTTAATTTGAATTTACTTAAATAGGAAATATTAATTTTCCCTTCTCTCATATTTTATTCACCAGCATTTTCACATTTTTATTCATTTAATATTAAATATATATGTATCATTTATACTTGTTCTAACCCATGAAAATTATTTATGTTATTTGTAATCAACTTTATTTATCTAATTACAAATTCATTTCAATACTCTTGTTCTGAAAATTTGAAGTTATCTGATTGAATAAATTTTATTTATTTCAATACTTTATTATTTCGCTCGATATATTATCATTAGATTTATTGTATTTATCAAATAATAAAAGACGTATAATATAAAATAATTTTAAAATATAAAGAAATAATATGCAAAAACATAACAAAATTAATCAAAAATTGACTCTAACTTGAGGAAAGAAACTTATTAAAATACTACAAACTAGGATTAATTTTAATATGAATATAGTACGTAAACAAAAGCAAAATAAAAAAATCACACAATTTCAATGTAAAAATTAAAAATAGATGACTAAAAAACTGCACTGAATAACATTAATTTAAAAATAGTGTGTGCAAAAAAATTAAAGAAATTGAAAGTAATAAATAAACTTATCATGTTTTCTTTTTATTGATGATTATAATAATCAAGGTAAGGATTCAACTTTGCATTTTGAGAAATGAAAGAATATAATATAAGAAAATAATGAAATGAAAGAATATTACAATTTTAAAATGTGCTTTTCTTGGAAAATATAGAAGGGAAAAATGCATGATGGGCTTGAAAATTCATAGTTACTTTATAAATAAAAAGATTCAGATCCCAGGAACATTCAAAAATATATTACTGTACTCATATCAATGAAGTAATTATATTATGAAATTATAAAATACTTATTGTAATATTTGTTCATAACAACGTATTCTAACTAAAGATGATAGAAAAACATCTTTAATTTGTAACAATTTCAACAGTTAGGTTCGTGTTATGCTGTAGAATAAGAAACTGGAGTTTTCTTAACACGTCCCTTATATTTTTAAGATCTTTTGTTAAATATAAACATTTGTTATAAGCGAAACACTCATGATGAATGAAAAAACTAAAAGAACAAGTATATTTATGTAATTTAATGAAATTCAATAAATTATATGAATTTAAATTCTTTTGGTAAGCAAATTATGGTTGAGATTTGCCATTGTGTGTAAAATAAGGCCTGAGTCGAATCCAATGTTTGAACTACACTTTACTCTGGATGTAATTTTGTGATTATTTATGGCTGATAGATAGTTGTTTCATTTCTAATTTTAACGTGCGTATCTGTTGGGTTGAGTGTTTAGTATATTCCGAGTTCTTTTCTTAATACACGAGAATCTGACTTTTATTTATGAAAAATCCTTCTAGAAGGTAAATAATATTTCAAGCATCAACTTATTATAAATTGTTGTGTAGGTATTTATATATTACTGAAAAGACAACTTGAAATCAACAATTAATAAATAGTTTATACAAAAGAGAAATATCTATAATATATGTATTTATTTATATATACATACACACACACACACACACACATATATATATATATATATATATATGTGTGTGTGTGTGTGTGTGTGTGTGTGTGTGCGCGTGCGTCTGGGTGTGTGTAGAGTTTTCTTAAATTTAATTAAAAATAAATGGTTGGCAAATTTTCTATGCATTGCATAAAGAAATGAGCATATTGCCTTAAGATAAATTTGTAAATTATGTTTACAAAATGAATTATTAATTGACAATAAATTATCGTTGTTAATTTACATCTTACTCTTAAAATTGATATTAATTTACAAGAAAGTTTTGGTTAAAATATACTTTCTGAGCTCTATATATTAGATTATATATACCTGTGGCACATTATTTTATGCATATTTTTATTTGATAAAGGTGGAAAATAACTAAGTAAGTTATGAAATGTATTGCTTATTTCCTTTTTTTAATGATAAATATTTTATTGTAAGAATATTTACATTTATTCTCAAACGATGTTCGAGTAGAGAATATATTATTTTATGCAAATTCCAACACTGATTAGTTTATTCAAAATAAAAATTAATGAAACATTTTATTATAAATAAGCTAAAGTAACAAACGAAAGTAATTTTATATACACAATTCTATTATTTGTTATATTATTATTTAAGGAATTATTAACGTTTGTTAAGTTCCAAGAGGAAGTTTCTTTTCCTTAAACGTAGAAAACACAGTGACTTAATTAAATACTAAGCTAAGCAGTTTAAAAATATTATACTTTATAAAATTCATTTTAATTAATTTACAAGCAGGGGTTTTTTTTAGTGCTTTTAATGTTTTCATTATCTCTTGAATCTTAATGAAAAAGAACAATATTTTTTATATTTATTTTTCTTTATTCTGGACATTTTCTTTCTTTCATTATCATTCAGAATTTAATTTCATATATTTTAAATAAAATGTTTGAATGTAGGTATTTTTTTAATTTTTTGACGTTTTATTTCTCAATTTATTCATAAATCGAGTTACATGTTTGATTAGATTTTATACATACATATATACATACATATATATATATATATATATATATATATATATATATATATATATATATATATATATATATATATATATATATATATATATATATATATATATATATATATATATATATATATATATATATATATATATATATATATATGTGTGTGTGTGTGTGTGTGTGTGTGTGTGTGTGTGTGTGTGTGTGTGTGTGTGTGTGTGTGTGCGTGTGTATGTGTGTGTGTGTATGTGTGTGTGTGCTTTAGTTTGCCATATTTGAAATTTCAAAAAAACTTAGTTATTATTCAAATCCCTAGCAATTTTATCAGGGAATTTTAAATCTACATTCTTGCAGCAGAAACATAATAAGGTCATCATTTGATACTAAAGCAAGCATTGTTTTAATTTTGCTTACATGCCAATATTTAATTAATATCTATATTTAAATTCAATGAAATACATATCAGAAATAAAAACATCTTAAATAAAATGGTTTAAATGTATTTAGAGTAAACAAGAAAAATCGGATGTTCAAAATTCCTAAATGCTTAGAAATAATTTTCGATGAGTAAATTAATTAATTTCTTTTATATTTAATTTAATCAAAGCGTTTTAAATTATGTTTTTAAATAATATATTTGATTAATATCATTAATTTTTATTGATATATTTATTTTGAGTTAATTTAATTTTATTGTTTAATTGATAATAATGCGCAGAATTTGATGGGCAGACCGAGAATAAAAATATAAAATTTCATAGCAATCTTTATGAATGTATAAAAATATTATTTATATTTTTTATTTGTCAACACAGGTATCCCTGTTGTCCAGGGAGATAGAAAGCTTTTAAAGAACATCGTATTGAATTGCTTTACAATTCCATAATTATATTTATGTAAGATAAACACATTATCAAAATATATTAATTTTAGTCCATTCATTATATTGAATAAATAAAGACGTCTCTTACGTAAAGTAAATTGGATTAAGTTAATCGAATTTCCTGAAATTAAAATTTATTAAATTAAAAAAATTAATACTTTTTATAAATTCTTAATTTTCAATTTTCTATTTACTTTTTCAAATAAATAGTTGTGCATATATCAATGATATTTTCCAAAATATGTTCAATCTATTCTAAGTAATAATTCGTGCTAGTTGCTCTACTTTTATAGCAACTTTAAATAGACTACAGTTTCATTGCATTATCGCAATCTTAATCTAAAATAATAAGAAAATAAATATTTTACAATATTTCGCAAGTTGTGTAAAGATATGTGAGCTTTTTTTCGTGACCAAGCAAGAAAAATGATTCAGAAAAGAAACAAGATGAAAATATTCGATGAAAGGAATAAAATATGTACACACACCAGCTTGCCGGTGTATGAATTCGAAGCGAATTTATAAGAACATTTGCTTCACATTGTTTAACTTTCCAAGCTTTGTACAAGAACCTGTCGTGAAGGTAAACTTTCGCGTTTGAATAAAATGCAAATATTTCATTCATTTGAAATAAAACGTCAATTTCTTAGTACTTCCTTCTATTATAGATGTGATGTTTCTTGTGTTGAATAGTGTTTGGAAATATTCATTCCCTTTACTGAGAAAAATAATTCAATAACAAAAAATTTCTTCACCAAGGCATTCATTAATATATATATATATATATATATATATATATATATATATATATATATATATATATATATATATATATATATATATATTATGTAAATTTTTAAAATTATGCATTCATGTATTAGGTTGGTGCGTATGAAATGTCGGATTCTTAAGTGATTGTATAAAACTGCATATCTTTCTTCAAAAGCTGTTTATTCAATCAAAGTATGCTCCATTCACTTCAATACACTTCTCCCAACGAGATTTTAAAGCGTAGATGCCTGTCTTAAAAAAATTTTGGTCTTTAGAATTAATAAACTCTGATATCGAGTTTTTTAGACTGTCTTCATTTTCATAGTGTTTGCCCCTTAAAAACAGCTCTAAATGCTTGAAAAAATGAAAATCGGTCGGCGAGAGATCCGGTGAATATGGTGGATGCTGCAATGATGAGCATACGCTTAACCGATCCAGCTTATTTCGCTCTGTCAGTGCGTGCGGTACCCACTTGTCCATCTTCTTAACCTTGCCAATCTCAGAAAGGTGTCTCAATATCGTTGTATGGTCAACTTTCATCCTGATAGCAAGTTCCCTCGTGGATACGGCTGGATCCGCTTCCACTAGAGCCTTCAGGTCATCATTCTTCACAGACGTTTTGGGTCTTCCGCGCGGCTCATTTTGCAGTGAAAAATCGCCAGTCCGAAATTTTTCGAACCAATGCTGCACTTTCCGATCGTTAACCGTATTCTCCCCAAACGCTTGGTTTATGTTGCGTGCAGCTTTTGCAGCACTATTACCAAGTTTGTACTCATATAAGAAAATGACGCGAATGTCGGCAGAATTCATATCGGCAATAAACTCAAAAGAAATAAAAAAGGGAAGACCTTCGAGAAAACCTATTTTGCTGAAATGAGTCTCTGGCAATGGACAATACGAGTATGAATGAGGTTATGCCAAATACAAAAGTATAACGAAAACAGGGAGGAAAACGTCCGCATGTAAAGAGAATCCGGCATTTCATACGCACCAACCTAATATATAATGAACATAATAGCTAAAACATATAAAAAATTTGAGGATAAAACATTTATTGACAAAAATTAATAATTTTTGACTCTAAATTTCGAACAAATTAATTTGAAATCCCGTAAGTATACCCAAGATATCAAAAAATTAGAAAAATAGGTATAGCATATAATATTTAGTAGCTGATTAATATATTTATTAAATATATGATCAGTAATATATATATTTGAACGGAAGTGTGTGTGTGCTATCATTGAAACTTATATTAAATCATGAAACATTTTTGTAAATCATCAAAATCTTTGATTTATCAACAAAAATTCATTTGACATCTCTAATAAGCACATGGATTCTCACACATACCTACACGTGCTAAACATGTATATACTTAATTATATCAATTTGAAACAATTTATAAGAAACTAAATTCTATTATTAGTTGAATGAAGGAGGTATTGAGCATCTGTATATAAAGTGTAGTTTTTATTGTATATCTTGAAAAGATTACTTAAGAATATACGATTGGCACAAAAAGTCAGCCATTAATAAAACTAAGCTGTTAACAGATTTTCACACATTTTACTTTCCAGACCACTAATTCCTATTATGTACGGATTTAAATTACTTCTAGAGCGAGTAATCAAAGTAATTAAAAAGCGAATAAGTTTAAATGTCAAATAGAAATAAATATTTTATCATAACCGTTTTATATAAGTGCAGACTGTAGTATGAAATGCTGTTAAGTAAGTCAAACGGAATCATTATTGAATAGTTATTCAACTTGAAGTTACAGAGGGTGAACTTCCTCTGGATACAGCACTTGCTTCTCATATTCAGGGATTATGGTGCATTAAATATGAGTTTAGAAGAAAAAAATAAAATGTGTTAATGAATACGAAAATTCAGCAAACATTTACTTATCAAGCGGTAGAAAATTATCTTACTCCTAAATATATGTTGCCACTTGAATACTAATGTGACTAATGGGGAATTTTGAATACTCGCTCTAGAAGAAGTGACACATGTGCTCATGAGGGTCCCCTGATAGGACACACTCACCCGAGTGGATGGTCTAAGTTGAGTTGAATGCCATTGCAGAAAAACGAGAAAGATTTGCCACATTTTTGCTTTTTGCATAAATGCAGCATATTTTTTTGTGCTAGTTGGTGTGTGTGTTTTTGTTGAACTTTGCTCTTAGAAGTTTTCTCCCCAATGACATGAGAACATAGCACCCTATCTGTGAAAGCATTCTATGACGAGTTTTTGATGAAAAGTTTTGAAAAAAAAAAGATTAAAATAAACTTAAATTACTTAATTTTTTTGAAATAGTCTAAACATAAAATACGCAATTAAGATATAATCTGTTTTGTATTACAAAACATATATATTGAAACAAAAAAACAGACAATTTGGTTTTGGAGGAAAAGTGTTGATATCAAAAGTCTCTGAAAAATAAAAAAAAGCAATAAGAAGTTTCCAAATTCAGCTATTTATTCAAATAATCAAAATTTAAACATGCTTGATCATATTCCTTATAATTATAATTCAGATTGGCTCAGAAATTACAAATCAAAATTTAAATTACCTAAATAACCTAATTATTCATCTAAAATTAAACCAAAGGAGCATTTGCAAAAGTGAAAACTCAATTCAAAATTCTTAATTTTTAATATTCATTTTGAAAAAATTAAAAATTAGCATTTTAGAAGCATATTTTAATATTTATTCTTAATTAACTCAATAGCATGAAGTCCATTCCTAAAACTATGAATAAAATAATAATGTTTAATAAATTCAACATAATTAAAAAGCTTTTTGAATTTCAGTTTTATTTCTAATTGTTGATGTTCTAAATAGCTTTTTTATATTAGTGAATCACCGTTTTTTCAGATTAAATTTTTTTTCTTATATAAACATCAAACATATTGTTAATGTTTCAAATTATAAATTGTTAGTTTATATAAGATTTTATAAATCTCTTAAAACTTTCAAATGAAATCACAAATTTGTGGCATCTGACATTCATTTGTAATTTGTAATGAAATAAATATTTCATTACTTTTATATTTACAAATGATTTCTAATTTTTTTTAAAGAAATGCAAGTAGAAATTATTGTTTTGCGAACAGCTTCAATAGAAACAAAGAATGTTGGCTAAAATTATACATCAGATTTTTTACTAATTAAATAAATGCAATTTTTTTAAATGAGTCTCATTTTTTAACTACATTGTATCTAACTAAATGTTATCAATGAATATATTTCAACTTCATATTAATATGAGAGGAAATATCATTGTGTGTGTGTGTGCTCTCTGAGTAGAGAATCACTATTTATCAATAATGTATGTAACACTTATAGCAGTGAGTATACTCAAATTTCTCTATACTTTATTTATATCTTTTAGTTGGTTTTAACTTCATCTGCAATATAAATTTTTTGGAAAAATGTATTTCTCATCTGGTAAATATTCCTTTTTTCATGCTTCAGATATCGTTATCTTTCCATTTATAAAAATTTATCATCAGTTTCTGAAGCATTTTATCGATATGTATTTTAAGTTACTTGATTAATATTTCAATATAATTGAACCCTGAAATCTGAATTGAGCAACACATTTGTTTTGAATATTTTATTTTCCGTTTGTTAAGTCATTAAGAACTTTCAATTTTTTGAAGCTATGAATTAAAGATGAAAGCGTGTCATGCAATGCTTACCGTTTTGTTAAAATGCATGCATATATTTATTATAAATATATAATAAGAATTGGTTAACTTTAGCATTCGCTTAAATGTTCTCCATTGCATTTTATTGGAAGCAATAGCTTATTCTCTTGTCCACATTTAATATCTTCTTCAAATATTTTTCCAGGTGGTATTTTCAGAAATAAAATATATTTGAATAATATTGTTTCTTTCATCAAATGAAAACTAAAACAACAAAGTTCTTGTTGCCTCTGTTACCTTAACGAACGTTTTTAATCTCCTATTGAAGTATATCAAAGGCAAAGAAAATGAAACATCTGGTTTTCGGAGAGTTTTTATCATGGTCAGGTGACTTTATTTTGCCAGTATACTGTCTTGACATACGACTATCCAATCCCAGAATAATCTCACTTCGAGCCGTAAAGCGGTTCCTTCATTTTGTGGGATCGTAAAATGGTCCACTATACATCGAAACTAAAAAGTTTTACGTCATTGTAAACCCATCTACTAAAAAAGGAATAGTAGAGCTTTTTTGCTTGAAGTCTGGATAGAAAATAAATAGAATTGATTTCTTTTTTAACGATGAACAAATTGTTTAATAACCGATCAAAAGTGATAATTTGTTTCACATCACCAAGAAAGTATCAAAAATCAAAATTTATGTATACAATTTTTTCACACATATGACATTTATATGGTTAATTTCTCTAAAATAATAGTAGCAAATCTCTTCCAGTTTTAATTAAGTGATTAAGCACTTAATTAACCGGAAAAATAGAAATAATTCTAATTTCTGACTATACAGCTCAATGGATAGTAAATTTTGATGATATGAAATGAAAAATGAATCGAAGTATTATAATATGAAAAAGACTATTATATTTTAAAAATTTTATAGGTTTAATACTTTGGAGCCTATTATCCTATAAAATATTAATAATAATTAAATATTTTATAAGATAATAGGCTCCAAAAGTTAAAAAACAACCCATTTTTTACCCTAGTTTGAAAATAAATGAATCCAGAAACACACACACCATTTTGAATGATATGTGCACAAAACAGGTATGCCATGATTGTAACACAGAAATTTACATCAGAAATACTTCTAAATGATTATTAACAAAAAATATCTTCCTGAAAAAGCCCAGTTTTGGAAAAAAGAATAATTATAGTTTTATACGGTAAAATGTCATGAAAACATATAAAAAAGAAGTTTTAATAAGAGATATACCCACCTCCAAATTGAATGCATTGATTTTCCATGCTATCAATTAAGTTTTTGGTTAACGAAATGGGAAGCAAAGATCAGACATGGAGTAAGCTGCTTTCCAGCTCTCCACCATAGTTCTACAGATGCTTTATGGAATTCAAGGTCTGGTGATCAAGCTGGCCTTTCATTCTCTGCAAACCAAAACCCACAAGATGTTCCCCAACAACTAAAGCTCGATGAAGTCATGCGTTATGATTCATCAGAATGAAATCATTGTCAATTTCATTGGAATATAGGATAACATATGGATCAAAGATCTCATATAGATATCTCACACCGGTCACAGTTCCTCCCTGTAACACATGAGGGTTAGTGTGAACATCGAGTAAGATTTCTACTCAAACCATCATTCCACCACAGCGGTAACTGTCTTTCTACAGTGTTTAATTGATGGTATTTGGTGATTTGTTCCTTCCATATTAGCACAGGTCCTAAATGGCTCTCCAGCATCAATCTGAACTCGTCTGTAAAAAGTAGAAGCCCATCGCTATCTGATTCAGGAAACATGTTCACTCGCCCAAGATAGACTGGCTATTCTCTGTCGTCCGATGAAGGGGAAACGCGCACTACTGAGGGGTTTGCAGCAATCTTCCCCGTAAAAATTTTTCTTCTATTTTGGGCCAAAAGAGCTATAAAACGATCTTCTGCAGGTGCTACAGTTCGTGGTTGGTCTGGAAGATGTCTTCTGGACACAGAAACTTCGATTTGAGATTGGTTCCAGAGATGATGAACTCTGGGAGACATATTTAGGCTCCTAACAACTTCGGCCTATGATATCCCCATTTCCATCCATCCGACCGCCTGTTGCCTTAACGAACTAAGCAAACGAATTTTCTTAGACATTGCGGAACCCCACTGACAACTGTCAACAAATTTGCTAAAAATAGTTAAAAACCAACACAAATTACGTACGTAATTACGAAATACATAGTTTTCTCTCCTTCACAAATATGGCCGAGCTGGCAGCCGAATGGTTAGCGCTCTTGCCTTCGGTTCAACAGTTCGTGGGTTCGAATCCCACATTGGGCATGGATGTTTGTAGTGGTTCGGAATCCACTTTAAACCGTAGGTCCTGGTCTAATTAGCCCTCGTGTGCAAAAAATGACTGTTGAGTGACAAACAAACCAAACCAAACAAACCCTCACAAATATGCCTGTTCTTTATTATCGAAAAAACTGGTAGCTAGCTTTTTTGTATAAATTTACATAAGCCTATGTATATCATTTATGTAAACAGTAAATTTTATTATTAGTGTCCTTTTTTAGGGTGAGCTTCAAAAAAGATAATTGTTCTTTAGCTTTTGGAAACCAATGTACTTATTAAGTACTTTATTTATATTTTCTACAAATAAAACAAAAATTTATCTAAATACAGCATAAGAATGATAAATTATAAGATACACATTATGTAGTATGTATATATATATATATATATATATATATATATATATATATATATATATATATATATATATATATATATATATATATATATATATATATATATATATATATATATATAAATATATAAATATAAATATATATATATATATATATATATATATATATATATATATATATATATATATATATATATATATATATATATATATATATATATATATATATATATATATATATATATATATATATATATATATATATATATATATATATATATATATATATATATATATATATATATATATATATATAATATATATATATATATATATATATATATATATATATACATATATATATATATATATATATATATATATATATATATATATATATATATATATATATATATATATATATATATATATATATATATATATATATATATATAATTTTAATGATGATAATAGAATTGGAAGAAGTTTACCAAAGTAAATTTGTCTTTATAATGCATTTTAGTTCAATTTTCTTCTTAATAAAGTTAATTCTGATAGCATTAAACTCTTAAAATTTTCCCAACCGCTGAGAAAGGCTCAGCGAATTTCATAATTTTTATTTGCCTAATTTATTTTCAAGCAGTAGTCTTATTTTACTGCTTAATAAAATTTTAGGACAAGGATGGGAAGTGATCTTTGCCAAGAAACTGAAAAGAAATAGAAAGGGACTATCAATTTTGGCCCTTTATGTTAATTAAGTTCTTTTAGCTTACACTGATGAAAGAAGAAATTCTTACGTATTGTCATCCCATGAAAAATATTTGAAAATGATAGTATCTTCATAATTTAAAAACATGGACCAAGTAGAAGACCCCTCCTATTTGACCTACCAAGAGAAAATAATTCTTTCACTTGGTTGGAGTACATTATGATCATGTCCTATTTAACGAGCCCTAGCCTCTATTTGTGATTTTCAATGAAATTTAGAATCAAACTCATTATTAGCTATTGTTAATGAAAACGTGACCTTTCCAAACCAGGCTAAAGCGGACATGTGGTTATGAAAAGGTGTATGGTGATTTCTTTTGATTTAACAACACCTGTATTTCACTTATATTCTTTCGATAAATAGTGTCCCCGAATGGCATTTTTTTTTTTTAGCCAATTTGAATCTCAAGGGCTACATGTCAAACAAGTCATACATATGTAACTACTTTTACTACAACAAGGAATATTTTTTTTTATAAAAAAGAATAATTCAATACATTTTGATCATTTTAGCTACACAATAAAAAACCTAATAACCAAGTTTCCTTTTATATTTTTTGTAAAAATCAATTATTTAAAAACTTGAGACCAATTCATGATTCTTCAAAGACTGCAAAATAAGACAATTTGTTTTAATAATAACTGGATATAATTCAAAAACTTTAAGCTATATACAAGTATAAAATTTCTTATAAACTTTGCTATATAAAATATTATAGAAAAACTTTGCTATATAGTAATAAAAATGTTATAAACAGAATTTATTACATATTAATGCTATTTAGGATATATATAAAATATGGATGAAAAATAAAGTGTTCATTTAATGGAAACATTGTTATTTTAATTTATAAGTATACCGAATGTGTGAAAAATAATATTCATTATATTAAAAGCTATAAATTATATAAAATCTTCAGAAGCTGCATTTATCATTCAGTTACATTGATAGTTGCCTTTTGTTCTATTAATTATTTTTATTTTTACTAAAAGCAATTATTTTCTGATAAATCATTTTTCCTGCAACACGCAATACAAAATCATCACCAAAACAATAAGAAGAATTAATGATCTACAATGCAAGTCAACCTCCAACTTAATTATTTTTCAATAACAGAATATTCAGAAGGTCGATGATCATTATAAATATAAATGTTATTTCTCCTCTTATGAAAATATGATAGCCATCATCGACCTCAGCTATGGAAAATCCCTTGAAAAGGAACATTCTTCACCACTGAATGAGAGCTGTATGATAGCTTGTCAGTCGATTTGCAAATCATCGATCTTAATAGCAATTTCCGTTTGCAGTTTAATGACTTTTCCATATTGCTTAAAGCTCTGTGAAAAGAATCGTTGCTGATGCGATCCGTTAGGTGAACAGTAGGAATATCGTAATGTTATTCTAAGCTTGGAGCGACAAAACTTTTCTCTCAACAGTTAAGCTTTGCGATGCATATCTTTCTGAGCAGTCTCATTAAGCCATTGCAGACCACGTGGTGATATAATCTTTACTTTTGCAGAAGGAATATTGATATTTTGAGGAAAAAGAGTTCGCAAAATAAAAATGTGTATTTTATGATTATCAATTGATTTCTGATGGTTACGAAAGATTTTCTATTTTTCTGCCATGCGTCAGTACACATAATTATTTTCCATTTGGCGAAATTGACTTTTTTACATTTTTAAAATGACTTTCAAAAAAATCTATAGAAGGATTTCTTCTTAAAATATTTTTATTTTAATAGTAATTATAATTTAAATATATTTTACATAAAACTACATGTAAAAGTAACTAAAAATTAAATAAATTAATGGCAAAACATTTTAGGTTATTTATTGAGTTTTCATAGGTGTTTTACGTATGTTTTTTCAGTAAGCAATTGTTGTAAGTAATTTCGATTGTTTATGAGTTCCATGGTACATAAGCTCTGAGAATTAATAAATGCATAAACTTCATCTGTTTTACTTCTTATTTTTAAGCATTTGATGTTTTATGTAATTAAATATGTAACAGTATAAGAATTTGTAAATAGTTGAAAATAATATCATTATAAATCTCTTGTAAATTGAATGAAATTATGCTTTGTGTCCTGAAGAAGAAGCTTTTGTTGCTATTCATACAGTTGAAGCAAATGATAAATATTATTTGTTTTGTACAAAATTCTGATAAGATATACATTTTCGTAAATATATTTATCAATAAATATATAAAACGATAACTTCTATAGATTTTTTCACTGTTTCTATGATCTAACTTAAATAAAATGGTTTATATAATGATTTTTATGTATTACAGCAACGCTACACTGGAAAGGTTGGTAGCTTCACTTGAATGCCATGGAGAAATTAAAAAAGCAGTATTTATTTGCTTTGATATACTTAAAAAGAAAAATGCACAAACTTTCAAGAAAACAAACAAAAAATAAAAAATCTCATGAAATTATTAAATTTTTTATTTATATTTGTTTTTTACGTTCTATAAGAAATACACAAATGGCAATAAGCATTTCTTGAGTTGCATTTTAAGACAAATCTCAGGAAATCTGGGGGATCATTTTTGAATCATAAGATCGGGCCTGTTACCTCTTCAAATATATTAGGTCTACAGGAAAGTTTTGTCCGTTTATCGATGAGGATGTTTAAACCATATTAGAGCAAGATCTTTATCTGACAATATAGGAGATCGCTGAAATATAGGAGTCAATTCAGACCAGCATGCTATTTCAGTCCATATTCGGAAAATATGATTGGTGTGGAAATATTCAAAATATGTAACATATAAATTAAGTCAAAAGAATTTTCATGATCGATTGATCATATGCACATCTTTGCTTATTTAGAACAAAATAGAGCTCTTTATGAGCCTGATGATAACATGTGATGGAAAGTAGATTACTTGACTCTGAATAAGAGAATGTGTGTATATGGTGGTACATTTGAGGACCAATACATTATGAGCATGAAATATTGAACAAAAAGCTCAATTCGGAAAAGTATTATCAGCGACCGGATAATGTAAAGGGAGCAGTCCAATAAAGGGGCAAGAAAAGAGTTCGTCAAAAATTGCAGAACTAGGCTCGAAATTGTGTCCCCTCCACCATATATTCCCAGACACCCTCCAACTATCACTTGTTTTTGTCCTTTTTGAAGGGCAAAAAATTCACAAATGAAGAAGATTACAATCAAGTATTGTTTCCATATTTTGCATGAGAAAATGAAACATTTTTCAAAAATGGGATATACAAATTGCGCTCACGCTGACAAGAAATCATTAATATTAACGGCAATTATATTACTTAATAAAGTTTACTGGCGTTAAGAACAATTTGTATTCTGTTTTATTCCAAAAATGGACAGAACTTTCCGGTAGACGTAATATAAATCATACCAATTAAAAAATGCCTTGAAAATCTTACACAGTGTAAATTGACATTTTTAATGTTAAGATTAAACACATTATCACCTCTAAAAGTAAACGATACCTTTTTCTAGAGATTCAATGAAAGTCAAAGAATAATACATATTAAGGAAATATCATTAGCAAAGGGAGCTTTTAGAAATATTTTATTTTACTCTAACAACTAATTATATACTACTAGTAATATAATAATTCATTTCAATTTTTTTTACTTACTTATATGTAAATCAGCCTTTCATCTCTTCAGTGGGTCGATTAACTGAGTACCAAGCATGCTTGGGAACTAAACAGTAGGGGTCTTACGTTAGGCTGATCACCTAACTGGGACATATGCTTTGCACCCCAGGGCCCACGGTCAAGAAAACAGTTATGGGCACTGTAGGCCTTGGCCCACATGGGCTGTCGTGCCATGGAGTTCAGTTTAGTTTTTTTATGCAAAAACAATTTAGTAAAATATTTTCAAACAATTTCATTTATTAATTTCCATCATTACAAACACACCCACAAATATCAAAACAATGAATACTTAAAATATTGTTAAAAATTAAAGTTAGAAAAAGCTTTCGTTAAAATGAATATTTAATAATTAGTTTCTAAAGAAATATTATATAAGAAATAAGTGGTTAAGAAATAATTCAGAAATAATTCATTTTAATTCGAACCAAGCAACGAGACAAAATTTTGTAGACAACAATATACAACGAGTAATTTTGTGCAGAACAACATATATTTCAGTTTTCAAATACAGTAAGATTTCAATTTCGATCGAATTCATTAATTGTGTATACTCTTTTACCATGTTTAATGAGAAGCTCTTATCTTTTGTATGAATGCATGGAATTATTATTTATTTATATTATTAGGTATTATTTGAAAGCTATTTTTAAATTGATAGGATTATTATAAACATCATTTATTGCTAAAAAGATTAAATATTGGCTTCTTAGAAATAGTTTTCATAAAATATGCTATTTTACTATATGTTTTCAATCAAATAATTTTCAGGATAAAAAATGGGCTTGTTAAAAATTAATCTAAATTTTGATTAAATACATGAATTTCTGATAAAAGAATAGAGTAGTTATAGGCACCCATTGCAAACAGGATAAATATAATCTTATTGACCTCCACAAAATTGGAATAAACATTACGAATTACATATACTATAGGAATTGAGTACATAAATGAAATATACTATAAAAAATTTTCTATCATGTTTGTAACGTATTTTAATAGGTTCAATAGTAGCAAAATAAATTTCCTCATGTTATTGTATCACTTCAAACAAGTTTGAAAAGATACATTAGCATAGTTTTTTTCATGCTTGGTTTCAGTTTAGACAGTCCACGCGTTATTTTTATAAATGTAATTTTTTCAAGCCTGAATCCGATTGAGCATTACATAATCACAAATTTTAGGAAAAAAAAATTCAAATATCTTGAACTTTTTATAATATTATGAGCCTTTACTAGCTGAGCTTTATGAAACATCTTTAAAACGGAGTATATTTTTGCATCATTTTTCCTGATAATAGTAGTCTCCAAACAAGTTAGTTTATGTAAGACAAGAATGAAGTTTATAAATTTGAAGTAACGGTCAGTAAATAGGAATTCGCAAAGCATTTTTTAAAATTATCTACATCATTGCCATTTAAATAGGAAATAAAAAGAAAAAATTAGAGCAATAAATTCATATAATGCTATCAGAAATCAGAATTTCTCAACGCGCAAACTTATTTCTTAAAAGTAATTTAACTCCTGTTGTTTGCTCTTTAATTAAAATTTTTAAGATCTAAAACACACGATATGGGGAAATCTGAATAATCACAACTTCATTTAGCTTATTATTTGATTATAAGTCAAGTCCGTTATAGTCAATGTTAATTATGAACAGAAGAAGGCGAACGGAGTTAATGCGTTGAGGATGCTGTTTTTGCACCACATGGATGTTGAAATGATACCATGTTAAGAGGATATGAATGGCTGTCCCTACCAATGAATTTATTGTGCCATTGATAAAGGTAGAATTACACAAAATGGTTCTTATTGGATATTTGCTGAAGAATGTTAGAAAACATGCATAATTCGGTGAACTGGATTTTCTAAACAATTTTCAAATTATTCTATTTTTCTTGATAAAGCACTTTCATTAATACACTATATAGTACACCCTTACAAATATTTCATAATTTACAGTAAAAATATTACAAAGAATTATTTATAGAAATGCGTATAACATTCGAATGATGAGAGTCATTCCCATTATAAACATGATAAAAATATTATTACTTCTTGTATTTCTAATATTCTTGCTAGTAATGGAATATGTATTTTAAGGATAAATTGGATAATTTTTAATCATATTTTTCAATGATATAGTTTTTTGTAATGGTAATTAGCTTTAAAATGTTATAGAAAGAAAATTTAAGTAAACTCTTATAAAAATACGCTATTTAAACTCTTTTTTTTTAAAGAAAAAACTAGAATCCTTTTTTGCATGATAATTATTTTAAAAAGATAGTTGTAGGGAATGGATATGTTATATGATAACAATAAATATGAACATAATATACAGTGAATAATCAAATCATTATAAGCCCCTAATAATAAAACAATGAAAACTGCCACAATATTTAGTAAATTCATATTAAAGTTTCTTAGATTGTTTCCAGAAATAGCATTTTTAATTAAACAATGAATAGTGATTTTTTACCTCATAAATTAAAATCAGAGATGAAAATACTTATCTTTTAATTTCTGTTTCAGTTTTAATAAATTTGATGAAGCTTCTATTTTTCATGTTAAGAGAAATTTTTAGCAACTAATTTAAAGTAAAAATAATATTTGATAAGTTATTATAGGTTGATATATTAGGATTATGTTCAGTAATTGATAAATGAAGGGAGAAATTATAAATGGGAAGTCATATAAAAATGAATAATCAGTGACAGAGAATTTAATTTTCTGAGTAAAAAAAATTCAATCGTTTTTCATATCAAATTTCTTTAAATATGAATATATAAAGTAATATTGCGATTTGGAATTTTTTGAACAATCAAAATAATAATCCTGAAATATTTTAATGAAGTTCCTAGTTTAAAATTTATGTATTTACTGCTTTTTAAATGTCGAAGATCGTACATTTAATTTACGATTTTTGAAATACAAATTTTCTTCCTAAATGTTTTTGTCTCTTCCAAATTTTAATGAATGAATTAATTTTTACGAGAATAAAAATCAAACAAACGCTTGAAAAGAAAGTAAAGTGATTTTTTCTTCCTGTATACATGTTTGAGATCAGGTTCACCAAATCTTACAAATTTTTATATAAACGTAAATTCTATGTAATGATAAATATTTTATTATTAAACTATTCTAACTGAAAATATATTTGTCGCGGAACTATCTCTGTTTTCAGAGAACATAGTATAGTTGCGAAATAGATCAAAACAAATCGCATTTTGGATTAATCTATTAAAATTCTTTTTCTAATTGCTAAATCAAGTGATCAAAGACAATTGCAAATCTTATCCACTAAGTGATGAGACATTTTCAAAAATTATCATATTTGAAAACAGTATCAAAATCATAATAGAAAAGATTTTTCACGACTGAATTTACGACAATTGTTAAAAATATAATTCTAAAAAAATTAAGTAATTTTTTAGCATTTATCAACTATCAATTTAAATTTTCTATGAATGAGATTTACAAGAAACACCTATAATATTAATAGACAGTGAAGATGATTGCTACAAATTTATACGAATAGCAAACACCAATGATTTCAGTTGTTTCTCTGTTTTCAATGATACACCTAGAAATTAAATCTTTAAGCCCTTCAACATCATGAAATCGAAGGAATGTAAATAAAGGAGATTTCATGTAATAAGTTAATTGGAATTTTTGTGTAGGATAATTGGGGCTAAATTGAAACTACAAAATGAAATTTTTGAACCTACTTCAAAATTTAGGACAGTAAAAATATTCCTTCAAATTCAATAGAAAAAATACAGTTACAGTTAATTAATATAGAAAAACTCTATTCATTTAAAGAAAACTATCTGCAGAGCCATAAACAGTAACTTGATTGAAAAAGGTTTTTTTTCATGCTTTCAAGTTATAGGGTTTTGAAGTCAAATACCCGTCAAGCTAAGAATTCATTTTTACTTTAAATTCTCTTAGCATCTAGTTCTTAATTGATCTATGTAAATATTTCTCCTGAGAGTCCAAGAAGTTGGAAGCATAGGTTTAATTTTCATCATTCTTTCGTGTTTCCAAATTACGAGAAGTTTGTCGGTATTTAAAAGCTTCGATTCGCAAAACAAGTCAAAGGTAATTAATTTAATATAATTAAAAGCTGTGATGAGTAATATTTTTTATAATATTATTCTACAAGAGGATAGAGAGCGCTGATTAGAGATGAAACTGAATTTGTAAAAGTTTTTGTATAACATTGTTAAAAGTTTTGGGAGACTTGCCATTGCTGCTTCATTCTTAAAATGGTAATTAATCCTCAGATTATATTATTTATTGCCGATATGAAAGAATATTTCGAGACATTTCTAAATAAATTACCAGTTGTTTTTATTAAATTGTTGCAAAATCAGTTATTTTTGTAACGTAGTTTTCTGTTAGTTACGTATAGATATAGAACGATGAAGAGAATTTGTAAAAGTTCAAATTAATCATCATTATAGATCACCAAAGATAGCAAATATTATATGTGTGTGTCTCGTAGTTTTTTTAATGGAATTTCTCAGTATGTTTTGGCTCGTATAAAATCATTTAATTCAAGTGATCTTTCTTTTGTATTTTAAATACGTATTCCTAAATAAAAAGAATAACTATTCAAAATATTTGTGATTAGTTTTTCAAAGCGCGTATTTCAAGTTTATTTAAGATTTTGTAGCTTGTGTGTGTGTGATATACTAATATTTCAGTCTTTTAAATGTTGTTCTCAACTTCCTGATAAAATCCCTTAAAAGAAATTAAATTACAGGCCTATAAAATTTTTTTTAGTGAAATTCTATTTCATGGAGACTGGTTAGACATAAATGATCCCCAGTAGTAAAATAAAATGGTTTTACCTCTATTGATAAATAAAACATAATAACCAATACAAATTTATTAATTTTCTGTTATAATAAATAATCTGCATTGCTTTAATGCAGAATAACCATTAAAATGTATCATCGTAGTAAAATATTGAAAATTGTTATATTAATATCTAGTGTATTATTGTTAACTTATCGATGCAATACTAATTTCTGAGTGAAAAGTTAACCTTAAACTATTTTCAAATTATTTTACAAAGACTTTTGGAATCATCATTATAAATTTGTTTTTTTTATAACCCTTTCGAGATCATGCTCTCATAAGGGAAGAAAAAGACTTCCACATTTCAAATAATGTCTGGTTTGTTTTTAAATAATTGTTACTTGCAAATAATTCAACCAAAATATTTAAGATTTTGATAATGACACTTTTAAACAATTAGAATAATTATAGTTCATTAAAATAAATTAAAAATTGAAAAGGTATGTATATTTTTGAAAACCCCACATTATATAAATGAAGAAATAGTGAAAGAAAATTATCTATGTAACTGTTTTATTTTTAATTTTTTCACATGCTTAGCAGTTGACGCTTATGATTATTGAAATTAAATTTGTCAAAACATGTCACATTTTTATTTATACAAATGTTAATGTAATAGTAATTAATCTTTTTTATGCTAAAATTTCCTAACACTAGGAAAGAATAATTTTCCACATAAAGGAAAGCTTAATTTTGCATGCATGTTAGTACATATTATTCACTTTTAATGTTTTATTCAAAAATTGTTATATTCAAAAATAGATTAATCATTGTGATTTTGAGGGACAACCATACAATTGATTTTAATGAATGACAAACTATATTTAAATAAGGTTTGCCTATTAAAGTTGAATTTTTGATTGTAGAAAACGTTTTGCACTAATAGTTGAAAAAATCAACGAAATATTTATAACATTTTATATTATTATAAAACATTTTAAGCAATTTAAAACTTAGATTGATTTGTGCAACTTCATTTTGAATGATTAGCAAAATAAAATTACCGTTTGTAACAATCTTGAAATGTTTGCTTAAGGTCAAATAGCTATTTTAAATATTTAGTACTCCCATTAATACAGGCCTCAGATTTTCATTTCCTTTATCCAGGTTTATGTCGAGATTAATGAACTCTCACTTCTAAGCAAGGAATGCAAAGCATTTATTTATCATTCAGAAATCTCTTTGTGAAAGGAAAAGGTCTGAAAAGAAGAAAAACGGGGAAAAATTTCTTGAGAAGTGATTGCAGAGTTTTGCAATCGATTGCCAATACTTCGACTTTTACGTTCACTTCTTTTCAGCTGCATAGCAATCACTATAAATCATGTGTCACTAACTTAGTTTCGAAAGATTTTTAGTTGTAAAACTACTTAGAAACTGCAAATATATTTTAAGTAATTCTGGTAGAGAAATATGATTTTTCCCGTTTTATTTTATATTGAAGTGTGTATTAACAGATCAAATTTGAATAAGTCTAGCTCGTTTTAGAGGAAATATACTTAATTTATGACATTCATATAAGAGCGAAGAAATTATTCAAATGTTACCTTTCGAAAATATATACGCATTTTTAAGTTGCAGAGGCAAACGCAAAATTTTTATTGTTTACTAATGACACTTGGACAAGCCAAGCTCGCTATGCCTTGGCTATGCGAATTAAAGTCAATTGGGAGCGTCTTTCGTTTTAATCAGAGCACCATGAAGGTGAAAGTACGACTTTGCTCTACACTCATGCCATAGATACCCGTTTATAGGGTAGGCAACCATTCACACCTCATTCATACAAGGAAAGGACAAAGACAGGATAGATAGAGAGAGAAAGTATATCCATGCCCGAATCAGGATTCAAACCCAGGACCTCATTATCCGTAGTCAGGCACGCTGACTACTAGACAAGTTGGTCGGCACGCAAAATTTTTTTTAAATTTATTTTACCGAATTTAAGATAAAAACTCCAATAATCTAAAGCATATATAATGTTTATTTGTTGTAACCAAAAGTTGAGTTTAGCCCTTTTAGACTTATTTATTTTCTAAATTTTTGGGTATAACTTGGTTTAATTTGTAAGACACAGCAGAAATGCTAGCGTAAAATTTTTAAAGGAGATCACAACTATTGAATAAAAGAATAAAAATAGCAACTTTTACCTTATCTATGGCAAGCATAAGGACGTCCTTGCTACATATGAAAAAGGAAAGAAAATTATTTGACCAGTTGTGCAGTGACTACATACTTTTTCATTGGAAATGATAGTGAAAAGAGAACTTATATTTACCCTAGATTAAAACGCACTTAAAACTGTCGGTTCCGATCTAATTAGTCCTAGTGTGAGTAAAATTTAACAGTTGAGTGTCACAAACAAACCAAATCAACTATATTAAAACTCATCAATTCCATATAATTAAAAAAGACTTTTTTAAGCATTTTATTTTAAAATCTCTGGTTTTTTAATGGTATTGAAATGATAGTTTAAAACCTTTATTCACAAATGTTTCTTCATATCAAGAAGAAAGTTTTATTGTATTAATGAATAAATATGTTATAGAATCAGAATTTATTAATTTTTATTATTTAAGAAGTTTTTCATAACAATAGAAATAAATATGCAGAAAATATATTTGCTTTACCATAAAGTTGATGCCTATTATTTTCCCCAAAATTAAAAACTGTCATTCATTATAAAAATCAAAATCACCATGACTTTAGAATTATCCATGAATAGAAAGAAATTAGAGTTGATTCATATTGAAAGTCGTAAATAATGTTTAGACTGAAAGGAATTCTATAAGTATAAAGGTGATCAAATATGCATGTTATGATATATTTTACATACGATTCAGCAAAATTAATAGTTTTACAAAAAATTTATTAAAATTAATCGAGATATTTTTTATCAGGCAATTATTTTTCTTAGCAATTTCTATTTAAAATTTAATAATATTTAAAGTAAAAAATTTAACATTATATTTTAAAATGTTTTATTTTATAAGTTAAATATCTCGACGGAAACTATATTTTAGAAAATATTTTAGTGCTTTTATATTATATTATAAATGTATATTTAATTCTCAAAAACTACATTTTTAGGAACATGTTAAATAATGGTTCTAGAATCTCAAAACACTCTTTAATAACATAGATTTATAAGAAATTTAAGTTCTTAAATTATATTTATTAAACACTTATGAAAGTTATTTTTAATTTTTTCTGTCGTTCGTTTGTACAAAATTTTTATAATTCTTAGTGTTAAATTGATTTTAAAATTTGGATTGCATTTACTACATTTAAGAATAAGAAACATTTTATTATACTTTACTTGTAACAAACGTTCAAAATATATATATGTTTGTACATATATATTACTGAAGAATATAAATTTATTCAAGCATGATTCAATTAAAATGTTTCAAGAGAAAATTAAAAATTCTGTTTTTTCTGAAAAAAAATTCAAAAATAAAAAAAATTTACAAATTAAGCTACTTTTTCATTTGAAAGAAAAAATAAGCATATTTAATTTATCATTTTGACATAATTTGTATATTTAAAACATGCAATCAGTAAATAAGACGTTTACTCATTTATGACACAATCTTTATATTAATTTGTCACATTTTAAGCTAGTGTGAATAAAATGTGGAGTGTGTGTAAAAAAGGCTTTAAAATGATTCTTAATACATTGTACATAATTACTAGAAGTTTATGGTAAATAATCTCCCAGTTCGATTTTAATAATTACAATATGGGATGAAAAACAAGTTCAAAATTTTATTTGCTTAGCATTATAGAGGTATCAAATTTGACATGAAAATCTGATTTAATATCCATGTCAGTTTATAAATTTAAGCTTGGATATTGGTACATTTGATCTTGGATTAATAACAGAATGCGTTTTATAAATAAGGAATGAAAAACTATTTTTGAAGTTTTGAATCAGAAACATGTCAATGACTAAACTGAATTAATTTAAGCTAAAATTATGTTGTGAAATATTGGCAGAATTAGTTTGTAATCACTAAAATTGCTCATTATTCTTTGCATTGGCAAAGTATTCAACATTGATTCATGAATTGATAAATGTCAACGAAGTAAGATATTTAGAAGTCACATTGTGTGTATGCTTTACTATTCTAGGTATGACGTCTATCGTGAAAGAATTGTTATGTGACAAAAAAGAAAATTTTATAGAAATCGATGACTTTGCTCGATGATTAGGCAAAGCAGAATTTTCCTGAATATTTTTTCTTCTGTGGCAGTTCACAAAGGAAGTAACTTATTGCTCTTTTTTGTAAATTAGTCAAACTCTCATTGCATTAGGAAAAATTTTAATCATTAATAAATAAATACAAATAAAATTAATATTGAATGTGAAACAACCAGGTTTGTGTTAAACTTGCGGGCCATTTTATGACATATGATGAACTATTAAGTAATTCTTTCTTATTCTTCGTATGTTAATGCTTTTTCTCAATCAATTTCTCAAGTGTTTTGTTACTTTTCACTGAATTTTACTTGGTAAACGTTTTACACAAAGTACTGAGGATCACTATACAATTGATCATTTTTAAAGTGTAAAATAAAATATTTTTAAATTACGTAAGCAAATAGCAGCAATATTTTGATTCTAAATGAAATTTTCTCCTGTAAGTCACACAGTGTTCCCATTATATCTTAATAGTGAAATTTAAAAGACATTGTGTCAGTTATCACCGCTAAAAACAGATGGAAATTTTCAAAGCATTTCCTTCCCACACTCTGACTAAATATGCATAAGACATACTTTGCTTCATCTTCTCAAAAGAAGCAATACATAATTTTTTAATTCAGAACTATAGATAGAAATTGATAAATATAAATGTTAAAGTTTTAGCTTCAAAATCTAACATCAAAATATTTTTATCGCGATTTTCAATAGTCCCAACTGTTTTTGAAGATTTCTCCCCATTTTCATTGTAGACAACATTGTTTATTGCTAAAACGTCATGGATCATTTACTAAAATGAATAAGAATACTTATATCAAAATCGTACTATCCTGAAGATTGTTTTCTCTTTTATAATAATAAAATCTTAATTATTCTGCAAATTTTGGGCAAAGATGTTTTTCATAAAACATGGAGTGATGAACAAACCTGGGGTTCCCTTTAAATCTAAATCCAGTTGATAGTTTTCCACATTCAAATTTACTTATACTCAAGTGATAAAAATCGTCATGGCTTGTTTTGTTTACCTAATTTGTTTCGGATTTTCAAATTTGTGGAGAGAAATAAAGGTGTTTTACATGATAAATTTATACAACAAACTTCTGTTATTATTTTCTTGAAGAAATATTATCTTCATTTTTTAAGCAGTTTCGAAACTCATACACAAATTAATTTTATTTCAATTGCATTTATATTTCTTACCCAAATATTATACTGAAATTCAATTTTACATCTGAAGCAAAATAATTTTTTTTTATTTTTTAGCTAATAATTAGATAACTGGATTAAATACTATTTTTTTATAACTTTATGGGTGATACCATTTATATATAATTTATATAAATGATAATTGAAGGTTTAAATATTTTATACTTTAAAATTCTATTTAAGATTTTATATTTACTATGAGATAAATGAAAATATTTTTAGACTATTTTGAAGAAAAATATTTATCTTAATCAATATTTAATCTTGACTGTATTTTTCTCAGAAATTATTTTTATTCATTATTTATGTTAACTTTTAGTTTTACAAACTTTAACTTTTTCTTCATATTAATCAAGGCTACTTTCATTCATTAGTTTCAACAATATATTTATAAATTTCATGAATAGTGATTCTCATAAATGTGAGTTGAATATTTAAAAAAAATGTGTTAGTTGAAGATTTAAATGAAATCAAATCAGTAACTTTGATACCTAATAAAAAAAATATTTTTTTTATATATTGCACTGCTACTGAATTTTATAAATTGCTTTTGCCATTTTAAGCAACTTTACATTCCTTAAACATTATAAATATGTATGTCTATATGTATTGAATTATTTTAATTGATTATTTACTCTTGATAATGTCTGAAATACCAGTAAAAGCGTATTTTCTATTAAGATGCATAAATATTTGATTTAAATAAATAAATTAATTTAGCAACAAATGGATCTCACTTTAGAAATATCTACTAAATAATAGGATTAACGCTGATTGCGAAGTCTTATGATGGGAAAACAGCACATCTTTCCAAGCAGCTTATTATGATTTTGCCTTTTCTTTAGTGCTGACGCTAATTACCATGAGCGGTATAGCAGAATAATCTAGCCATGTTGTTTTATTAGCGCCATAAATATTCACGTTAAAAGTTTAATAGCTAAAATTAAGTCACATAAAGGGAAGAAAAGAGACAGAGAACTGCTGAATAAATTATTTTTATCCGTTTCAAAAGCCAATGCTAAACTGTTAAATAAAAGCTTTTGATACTGTAATTAGGGAATATTTCACTATGGGCAGTTATTATCAAAAAAACCTTTTTAGGTGTAAATTTATAAAAAAATTAAGTTCTGCCTGAAAATATTTATACTTTGTCACGTTAAGATAATTTTTCTTCGTCATGAAATTATTTGTTCTTTCAATGCTTGTTTATTCAGATTAAATGTTACATTCATTTGAATAATTAATTTTGCATTACTATAACTCATTAATTTTTTATAAAAGTAATTTTTGTTTGCTGTTTACATTTCTAAAATAAAAACAGAAGAGCAAACAGAAAATTATATCTATGACAGCGCTAAGGGTTGCGCTATCATAGATATAATTCTACAAAAATATGCAAATTTTTCATTATTTCAATCGATTTAATAAAAATAATATAGGTCTGTTATTTTTTAGAATAAATAATTGAATCAATTGGAGTATAAGAACACGTTGATGATTTAAAGAAGGAAATAAAAAAATTTCCAAAATAGCTTGCAAAGTTTATAATTAAATTATGTATTCCAAGAAATTATAATATCGGCAGTTAAAGTAGGAACTCAATAAACTCAAACGTTTTGAAATGAAAAGCAGTAATTTGCAAGTTTATATCATTATGACACATAATGTATTATACGTAAAAGTTCAACAGAAATAAAGAAGATTTTTTTCTTTTCTTTTTTATTTTAGCAAATTAAAAGTAGCTAATAGTACTTAAACTTTTCTACAAATTTATTTTAAGTTTTATTTTGAAACATTTATAGTAATTTTAAAAATAGATAATCCACCCATTTTGCAGAAAAAATACTTAATTCTCATATTCGAAATAAATATTTACACATTAATTTTATATACAAGATTAAAAAAGCATATATGATACTTTTCAGGGCAATTTTATCCTTATCTTTTACATTTTGAAGTAGATTTTGTGTTACGTTAGTCATTCTTTATATTAGTAAGGAATGAAACAAATATGTCCTCTTAAGAAGAGCGATATATATACTGAAAGTGAGATTTATATTTTGTGACAAAAGCTAATAGTTTAAACACACATGTCAATATTTTTATATAACTTCAAAATATTATAAAAAAGATTTTTAATTTGTTAAGCGTTAATTGTCAAATGTTCTGATAACTTGATATCATTGCAACATTACACTTTTATTCTTACTTTTAAATTAATTTTTCATTTATCTGTTATATTAAAAATATATTAATAATTAAACAAGGTTCATAAAAAACACTTTTACATAAAATAAAAGTATTGTTCATGGATTTTATAAGAGTTTATTAGTTTTAATGGGATAATTGTGTGCTTAAGTGATTGTACTATTTTTAAAATAACAAAAATACTCAAATTAAACTTTTTCATTTTTTTTCATCATATTAGAAAATAATTTGAAGTTTAAAGTTAAGTATCTTTTAATTTTTACAAGCCAAAAAATTATAATTTTATTTCACTTGTAAATGATTTAAATTTTTTTTCTTTATAATTTGTAGTTAACATCGATATATTTTGCTCATTATTATCAAACTTATGCAGACATTTGTTCTTATAAAATATATAAATCATTAGGAGGTACCTAATAAATTAGATGACACCTTTGAATATACTTCTATATTAAACAGAATCAAAATAGCTAATTCCCTTCGTTTTTCTATATTCACTCCTCTATTCTGATTACTTTCCATTATAAAATTGAAGCACTTATTTTTGTTTCATAAATTTATCATATTTATTAACGAATTATGTTAATAAGAATAATTAATAATAAATTATTAGAAGTACAAACAAACAGAGTATTTTAATAACAAACGAAATAGAAAAGAAACTAAATTATAATCGTATGAAATACACGAAAAGTGTTAATGTTAAATGTTTTAATTGTTCTTTTATATACATTTATTTTATGAATAATGACTTCGAATATATAAAGTAATGAAAAATATAGCTTTCAACTCAGTCGGTTTTATTACAATTTTTCTCAATTTAAATTTAGAAACATGAAACAAACATTTTGATTCACAGTTTCTAATTTATTGAGTATGAAAAATGCATTTGTTTGCTAAGCAACATTTAATTTCCATATTCATGAGAAAATTCCATTTTAAGGAAAAAGTATAAAAAATATCAAGCAGAATGAATATTATTTCACATTAAAAAATTGACTTTAAGTTAGAATAGTCTAGAAATAAACTAAAAAAATCTATAGTCAATATTAATGCCTAAACAATGTGTAAAAGAGTGTTGATTGGAAAATATGAAAATAAAATCTTCATAATTCATTAATTTCTAATAATAAGAATTACCAATATTGTTGCATAACTAGATCATCGCAATAAGCACTTGGCTAGCTGATTCATATCTATTCATTGGAGAAAGTCATATCAGCCAGTGAGAACGGATATTGGTTCTGGACAAACATTGCGCCTATTCCAAGATAATTACTAATGCGCGAAGTTTGTTCTAAGCTAACACATCTATAAGGTAATTCCAAAGTATATAGAGGAAATGGCATATTTATGTTATGAATGAATATTAAGGCTGGTCAAATAAGTGATGGTCATGAAATGTACTTCACATGAATCCACAAACTTAGTAAGAGCCGATCATCAATTTGGTGAAACTTTATTTTTTGTGGCATGGCACGAAATCATATGCCAATGAAATTGATGTGCCAAAGTTAGTATATAAGTACTAAAAACAGAAAAAAATGTAACATTGTTAATCATTTATAAAATCAGCAGCATTTATATCAAATCTTTTTATGAAGCAAAATCATCCTCTGCATAAAATTTTAAATATTTAATATCAAATTCTAATTTTTTAAAAATAATTTTAATTAAATTAGTCAACAAGTTATAAACTCCTGAAATAAAATTAAATTATAGGAATTAAATTTTCAATAAGTTTTGCTTAATAATTCTAAATAATTTGATACCAAATGATGAATCTACTTTAATTGTACTTTTTAAATGTTTACACACTTTTAGAAAATTTTAAGGAAAGCTCATCCTCAGATATAATAAAATTGCAAAAATCTCTGAATTAATTACCTTACTTTTTATAAAATGCAAATTTCTTTACTGAAAAATAACTATATATTATTTTTTTTAAAAAAGTATAGCTTTAATTTTATAAAGATAAACCTAAATATTATCTAAATGTGTTTCACATCTTTTTCTGAATATTCTTATCCTTACGTTTTATACTACTGAATTCTCAAGAAGTATTCTCTAAAAGAATATATTATTCGGTTAAGTGACAAAAAATCTGCCCCTGATCTAACAGTCTAATTGTCTAATTGAAAGAAAAACCTTTTGAGTTGTAACAAATTAATATGAAATATAATTTAAAAATATTTTCAAATTATATATGTATGAAAGGAACTATTTTTGTTTGAGTAATTTTAATAATATTATTTGTAATTTTCATAACACTTAATGATTACATCCATTCTCAAGAAAGAAGTTACAAATGAAAAATTGTATATCTATTGAAAATTTGGTAATTTCCAACATTTTTCATTCTGCAAGTACATTTTCTTTTACAAACTTACACATCAGAAAAATTTTACCTTAATTATTGCTGATAATTTTTAAAGAATTGGACATAGTCTCTTTTCTTTCAGTTGTATTAAAAAAACATAATCCTAAATAAATATTCGAAAGGGTTTAAAATATTATACTAATTACAGTAAAAATGATTTAGTATGAAATTATTTTTCCTGAAAATGGTTCTTTTCAATTAAATTTCCTTCGTGGCATGCACTTCGTGATGACGTAATCAATAGAGTATCGGTAAAGGAAATTAACCCTAATAATTTACTTTTTAAATGAAATCTGGGCAAACAATTTTACTGTTGCTAACGAATAATTATGGTTAGTTTGTTTATTACCCTGTGGTAATTTTTGCACAGGAGGATTCATTAGGCCCGGACCAACAGTTTAAAGCAGATTTAGAACCACTACATCAAAATCCAAGCATAATTGAATCCAACATAACGCAATTCAAAACTCAATTTTCTCCATTATTTCTTTTCTAAAAAATTAATTTTTTGAATGAATAAGAGTCATATTTAAAAAAATTAATCTATTGGAAATAATAATGGAAAAAGATGGATATAAAAATAAAAGTTTTCTTAGCTGTATTTTTGCAAAAATAAATCTCTGTTAACATTTAAAATTAAGAGAGAATTGATTTACTATATTTATTAACTTGAAATTTTAGAGCCATTGCTTTTGTAGCTAAAACATTATTAAATCTACAAGTCATCGGATTTAAAAAAATATTTTATATGGAATTCAATGGAGTATTGCTTTAACAAAATTAATTTTAAATTTATGTTACATAATTTATTAGGTATCATTCAGTTTTTAAATTCGTAATATAAAGCGAAAACAAGTTCATAAATATATACATGGCTGTTTCTCATTTATGTTGTTAAGACCATAAACGCTTTAATAATTATGTTTTTCTTTGAAAGAAATTATATATTGATTTTTTCCTGTGATTTGGTAAATTTTATGTAGAGATAATAGCATATCAATTTCATTTAGAAGAAATGAAATAATTTTACAATGAACAACTATAAGCAAGTGTTTGAAATTAAAAGAAAGAAAGAAATTGTCTTATGTCCCTAAAACTGGAGACGCTATTGGTTTATACACAAGTCTAACCAAGTTACTTTATTCCCTCCTCATCCTTTTTTTCCAAGGGAGGGAGAATGTCTCATAATTTCCTGTTTATTTGTAGATAAGAATAAAGAAAAAGACACGTTTAATTCAGTCAGTCGGTAGGAAATCCGTCGATTTAACGACATTTCCGCGTAGGGATAAAATGAAATCTAAATCTTAGCTTTACTAGCCACTTCGCAAGCCGTGGGGAAGAATTTAACGCATATAGACTGTAGATACAAACATGTGTAGTAAAAAAAATCAATCTTGTATCCCAAAGCTTAGTCTATCAAACAAATCTTATTTTCAGCCGTTGATTTTTGATTTTCTGTATTATATATAGAGCCGCTAATTGTTTTCTGTATGCAATTCTTTTTCTGGAAAATAGGAGAAGACTAAAGCAGAAAATATTTTAAATATAGCATTACTCGATTTAATAAGACAAATATTTTTTCAGCTTCGTTGCATTTTATTCATGGGATTATCATATTGTTATCTTAAATAATATGTAATGTAGTTGAAAAAGTAACTACTTTGTATATTATTCAAGTTTGTAATTTACTTATAATATACTGCTTTGTAATTATTAGTTTTAAAAATAAGACTAATGGTATATCGAGTAATGCTATATTTAAAATATTTTCTCTGCTTTAGTCTTCTCCTATTTTTTCAATTAACCAACTTACAAATTGTTTCTTAATCTAAAAACTAAATTTAGCAAATATGATTAAATTAAACATTCTTAGAAAGTGAAAAAGTATTATTTGAAATAGTATTTATAGTTTTCTTCTGAAAGAATGTAAAAAATTTGAATGCTTAAGCCACTCACAGAAATAAAATACTAATTTTGAATTTTAAGAATATATTTTTATGTTGATAGTTAAATTTTATGGCTTAAAATAATTTGAGGTGTTATCCCAACATTGATAGGTAATACATGTGTGTCTCATGTTTAAATCTATGTTTCTTCAATACATTTTTGTAAATTATACTATATTTTAAATTATATTAACTAAAAATTGTTTGATTACAGTACTGACTTTTGTAAAATATTCGTAATATTTTACAAATACTATACTACTACAGTTGGCTATACTGTCATTTTTCCTTTTTGGAAAAATTTTTTTTGCCATTTCTTACAGAAATCTCACCTGAAGATACAACTCTCATTTTAAAAATATGTTTCAAGTTTTCGACAAAAGTATTTTTTATTGAAAAAAAGAAAATTTTCTGCAAGATCCCAATGAAATACAAAAGATCTATACCCGAAAAAAAAAAAGGAAATATCAGAACAAAGAATAAGCGATCAATGGAACATGACAGTAAATATCAAGTTCGCCTCGAAGACTAGGACATATATTTTCTTGACAACCCGTTATCAGTATAAAAGAATTTTTTTTAATAATTTCCATTACCTTAAATTTCTACATAAGCCTTTTTAGGTTACATTCAGTTAGGAAAGTACTGCGCTGTATTACAGGATAATATTCTTTATTGAAAATATTTTAACATGGAGTTATTCTTAAAATATATTATCTTAAAATTAATCTTAAAAAATTGAACAGGTAAAATCTCAAGGGATTTCATAAGCTTCGAATAAACCAGAAAATTGAATTATTATGGAAGCTTTATTTGCTTATTTGCTCTTCAAAAGTAAGTGATGATTTCTATGGGATTTTCATAAAATCAGATTCCTATGTTGATCCTTAATATATGATGCAACAAAGATCAATAAGGAGTGAATAGAAAAATATGCGAATTTCCGGGTAGAGCACCTTACCGAGTTAATCAAATGATGCGAAATGTGCAGCTTTCCAGCGCTCGTACGATAAGATACAAGGTAAGGAACCAGCAGAGTGGGCAATATTCACGCCGTTATTGCTGTTGGAAAATAATCTTTGAAAGCTTTTTTCATGTCGCAAAGGACGCTTGTAATAGCAGAGAATCTCAGACCATTGTCGACCGAATCAGTTCCAGCAGACAGACGAGTTTACGAGGGGCATGGTGATCGGACTGAGAAGGGCAGGTTGGTCCTTACTGCAAATTGCAGCTGACAGACTCTTGGGCACGTCCACAGTGTACTGGCTGGGGCTAAGATGGTTGGAACAAGGAACTGGGGAACGTTTGCATCGTGCAGCCAGAGTTAATTCAGTACGTGTGGATCTACGCGTCCGATGGGAGGCGGTGGTGGCCCCGCAAAGCACATCTACCCAAATTTTGCAACATGTGCAAGATATCTTGAATGCTCCAATATCAAGAAGAACCATTTTCCTTCGATTGGTTGCTAGTGGCCTGCTCTCATGGCGTCTGTTATGAAGACAGTCATTAACACCACAGTACAGACACTTACGTAGGAATAGTGCCTGATTAAAACGATGTGGAAGTCGGTGTGGAACAGGATCGTCTTCTCAGATGAGTCATGTCCAAGCCTCCAGAAAGCTGTAGAATGTCCTACCATGGCACAACGCGGCATCATAGTTTGGAGCACCATTGCGTACGATTCCAGGTCACATCTAGTTCATATTCGTGGCATTATGACAGCCCAACATTACTTGGATGATGTGCTGCGGCCGGTAACACTCCCTTGCCTTCAGGGAGTGCCCAGTGCCTTTTATCACAGGATAACGCCCGACCGCAAATGGTTCGCATCAACCAACATACCTTGCAAAGTTTGCAGCTACTTCTATGGCCACCGTGATAGCCAAATCTCTCACCAATAAAACACGTTTGGGATATGATTGGATGTCATTTACAGACCCTACCACAGCCTCATTCAGAAGAGGCACTTTGGCAAATGGTTGGCTGAGAATGGAGAGCCATTCATCAGGACGTCATCCGCCATCTCATTGACTCTATGCCTAGACGTGTTGCTTCATGTATCACCGTCCATGAAGGTCCGACAGTCTACTGACCCGACCTTGTTCTCACTCTGTATTTTGCATATAATTTCGAAATACAGATCACTTATTGTTCGTTGCTGTCTCTCTCTGTATTTGCTGAGCTATGTTATTTTCTAGCAACTATTTCTTGGTGATGAGTTTTCAATTTCGGGCAGTGTATATATATATATATATATATATATATATATATATATATATATATATATATATATATATATATATATATATATATATATATATATATATATATACATGAATCTTTAATACCTATTTCTAATTTTTCCAAAATAATATAAATTGTATTAGTCAATGAGTTAGCATGTAGAATTATTTAAATTCTCAAAATAAAAGAAAATTATAGGAATTAAATTTGCAATAACTTTTGTATCGCAGTTCTAAGTAATTTGATGCCAAATTACAAATGTTATATTAATTAGAAAAAAATTTCTCTTAAATTGTTTACACACTCTATGAAATTTTTATGAACAGCTCATATTAAAATATAATGAAAATTCAAATATCTTTGTATTAATTTCACTTCTTCTTTAAACTTCAAATTTCCTTAATAAATATTATTCACATATTTTTAAAAAAATACAATTTAAAAAAATTAATTTTTTAAAAAAAATTGTTATTTTTAAATTTTAAAAAAGTACAGCATTTAATTTTTAATTTTTTTAAAAAAATACAGTATTTAAAATGATAAAGCTTTTAGTTCAAGATTATTTAAATATCTGTTCCATCTTATTTTTCCTTATTTTTTTCCTCCTATGTTTCTTGTTTTTTAAAAAGATCTTTTTTTTTAGAAAAGACCGATTTGTTTAGTTATTGATGTATGCATTTATTTTTTTACCCATTGTAAGATACTATAATATGAAAATTATTTCAAAAATATATTTGTATAGTTAAATTAATAATTTTTGAGGTTTTATTGAAATGTAGATAATTTAAAAAAATTGCAAATTAATTCGAAATTTGATAAATCCTTTATACATTAGCAAAATGCGTTTTTGCAGGAATGATGTTAAATGCCATTCGCTTTCCTACTAACTGTTAATATATTCTGAGTTTAATAAAGTAATCATTATCCAAGGGTACCGCCCTACTTCGCATTTGCTTGTAAATTTCTAGGAATGAGAAAATTTTCTATCAGAACCTTTGTTTTGTAATAAACCGACATTAATGGATTCTTAGAAATTCGAATATAAGCCTTCTATCGACAAGAAATACAAAATTGTTAAATATACTATTTTAGTAGCATATGTTCTATTATTTTAAATAATCTTCGAGAATCCTTGTTCTCATCATTTCTTAAAACTCAGCCTCTCTGACAATTTTAAAATTTATTTTTAACAATCCTTAGAATCATTAATTTTACATTATTATAACAATAGAATTTTTTACTTTTACAATATTCTTATTAAACTTTCCACTTCAGTGATTTCATAATGAATCTACATTACTGGCCATTAAAATTGCTACCCCAGGAAAGCGGCACATCACACACGTGAAATTTGCATGGCAGGTAGAACTTGCTGTGATATGCAAATGATTAGATTTTCAGCGCATTCATACAAAGCAGGTGACAGTAGCGACATCTACAATGTGTATAAAACCAGAGATTTGACAGCAGTTTTCACATACTCAATTTCCGTTTCAACGTTGTTTTCGGCAAAGAAAGTTGTTGTAATGCCTCGTGTAAGAAGAAGAAATGCCTATCAGCAAGTGTCTGACTTTGATCGAGGAAGGATTATAGCCTACCCGGATTGCGGTTTATCGTACCGCAATATTGCTGCTCGCGTCGGTCGAGACCCCATGAATGGTAGCAGAATATGGAATCGATGGGTTCAGGACAATCATACGGAACGTCATGCAGGATCTCAGCGAACCCCATCACTAACAGTAGAGAAGACAGACATCTTATCTGCATGGTCACAAGGGATCGTACAGCCACGTCACGAACACTGAGTCGAGAAATGGAGTCATTTGCAAAACAACAAGTTTCTGCCCGAACATTTCGACGACGTTTGTAGCAGCATGGATTGTCTGAACGGCAACCATGGCTTCGGCTACCATTGACGCTGCGTCACAGACAGGAGCGCCTTCAATGGTGTGATCAGCGACGAAACCTGGACGCGGGAATGGCATCACGTCATCTTTACAGATGAATCTCGATTCTGTATACAGGACCATGATGGCCGCATCCGTGTTTGGAGGCATCGTGGAGAACGCGCATTGCCAGCTTGCATTGGACATCGTCATACTGGCCCATCTTATGGAGTGATGGTATGGGGTGCCATTGGATACACGTCTCGATCACCTCTTGTTCGCATTACCGGCACTTTGAACAGCAACCGTTACATTTCCTATGTGCTAAGGCCCGTGGCTCTGCCCTATCTTTGAGGCCTCCCTAATGCTTTGTTTCAACAGGATAATGCATGACCGTACTGTTCTGAACTTCCTTGATACAGAACAGGTTCGACTGTTACCCTGGCCAGCACGTTCTCCTGATCTGTCACCAATTGAGAACGTGTGGTCAATGGTTGCCGAGCGATTGGCACGCCATCACTCATCATCCACTACTGTCGATGAACTGTGGCATAGTGTTGAAGCTGCATGGACTGAGATCCCCGTACATGCCATACTATCTCTGTTTGACTCCATGCCTAGGCGGATAAATGCTATTATTGCAGCCAGAGGTGGCTGCTCTGGGTACTGATTTCTCAAGATCTATACATCCTAATTTCATGTAAATCTAATCACTTGTTCTTTCCACTATAATGTATGTGTCCAATAAATACCGTACTGTTATTTGCATTCCTTCTTGGTGTAGCAATTTTAATGGCCAGTAGTGTATTTATTGCATGCTGTTAAGAGCTTTTTAGGTTAAGAAGAATTGAAGCAACTGCGTGGATTCAAATAATTAAATTTATTTAAGAATTTCTAGCTAATGCATTAAATATCACTGAATTTATGAATTAGTTTTCTTTGAAATTCTATTGAATCGTCTTTGAATTTTCCAAAATGCGCATTCTGTTGACAGAAGCTTTATAGAAAATTTGAAATACACTTCAGCTATTTTTTTTAGTGTAGAGACATTGTGAGTGTTCCGATGCGTGTTTTTCTTTTCAGAAATTTGCAAATATTTCAGCAAAAGCCATTATTTAAATTCATAAAGATTGTTTTATTTATTTTAGTTTTGGTAAATAATTTATCTAAATGAATATTTAATGAAATTTTTCTGAAACAGTACAGTAAAAAATTAACAGGATTAGTAAAAGTAATATAATTTTAATAATAATATTTATTAATAAGAACACACTGTCGTTATTTTGGAAAATTGTTTTTTTTAATTTAATCATGTGTGCTAATACTTAGGAAATTAACTTGTTTGTTATTAGGAAATTGAAGTATTTGAAATTAAAGGGAAATAATATGATTGTTACTTGGACGTATGCACTAATGTTGGATTCTGAACATTTTCAAAAATGAGGATGTATAAACACTCTCATCCCTTATTTTAAATAAAGAACTAAGATCCTTGGTTTTTTAAGCATTAATATAGATATAAGATTTAAATCTTGAATTCGCTCGCCTTCATTTAAATATTTCTATGAAAGATCTAATATAGAAGGAAATATAATATTAGAAGCCATTTAGAACTAAGTTAAAAGCATTCTTTTATTTTTATATTATAAATTCTCATGCATAGTATCCATTGAAATTAAAGTTTAAGGTTCATATTCTGTTAATGCATTATCTCAAAATTCCTGAAATCAACTGTTTAATTACTTTTAAATCTTGGTATGATTAAACAAAAATAATTACGGTATAAAAAGAAGTGACACACTTTCAAACCATTGACATTTGTTTTAAAAAATTATTTTATGAACTAAGAAAGCTTATCATTTCCAATTTCATAATCCTAAGCTTTCTAAAGTTTCATTTTTTAAATACACACAAAAAACTGCATGAAAGAATTGTATTTGTGTATTATTCAAATATATTCTTTGTTTTAAGCGTTCTTAGTCTTAACCTTAGTTGCTTAAAATCATTTTCATTGACTATAATGTTTTTAAATGGAATCGAAAAATCAAGGATTTGTCATTTCTTTAACTCTACAAAGTTAATAAATAATTTCGGCCCTTATTTATTGGCATATATACACTCGCGTCTATAAATTAATGATATTGCAAGTTCAGGCAAAGAAAGAGACAGAATACTGGCCGTACAACGCCTAGGCATGCTGAACATCGAATTATTGATCTGATCTTATGAAATATTTCACCACTGATTAAACAATGCTCTCCGAAGTTCCGGTAGACATGTGGGAGGGGGTTAACAGGCTGCAATTCGTCGGCCACGCATGTCCCACACATGCTCTATTGGATTCAAGTCCGGTGAGTATGCTGGCCAGTCCATACGGGTGATATCCTCCGATTGAAGGCATTCGTTTTCAATGTTCGCACGGAGAGGATGGGCGTTGTCATCCATAAACAGAAATTCTGCACCCATGACATCCCGAAACAAACGTACATGTTCCAGAATGACATCCTGATAGATGGGGCTTGTCATGGTTACATTCTGAACAAGAAGGTTCGTTCTGGAACCCAGAATAATTCCTCAAACGAGCAATCTTGCACCACCGTAACGGTGTCGTTCAATGGTGTTCTCTTGGTGTGCATGGATATCTGGCTCTCTTCATATGAAATTCCAAGAATCAGACTGAAAACTAAACCTGAACTCGTCGGTAAACATCACACCAGAACACTGTTGCGGTGTCCACAATGCATGCTCTCTTTTCCAAGCTAACTGCTGGTGACAGTGAGTTGCAGTAAGTGGAACACATCTGACAGGCCTACGAGCATATAGACCAATGTGCTCTAAGCATCTGTACATGGTCTGTCTTGAAACTGTTGTACCGGTAGCTGAAGAGAGCTGACGTCAGTTTCTTTTGGCAGTAATTACTCACATTACCATCATCTTGGAACCGTTACCAAAGCCTGGAGATGACACACTGGGCAATTCCAAGTTCCTCGGATACTTCCAGCTAGGTACATTCTAGACGGCCGATAATTCTACGACGTAAAAGATCATCCAAATGCTTCCTTTGTGCCAGAACTATGCTGTTATTGCATTGAAAGGCTTTTAAAGCACTTGTGAACAATTTTACTTCTTTGCAAGCATTCCTGATATACCCTTCTCTTACACTATGGTCATTGTGATGTACTATCAGCGCCATCTGGTGGTTTCTTGTAATTTGCATATTATTCTTCAAGATGTGTGTGATAATTCTACATGTGAAATTTTTAGTTTAGAGTTCAATTTCTATGTGATTCTGAATTATCCTTAATTTATGGACATGCGTGTATTTAAGCGAAATCCAAAATTAAGCTTGATTTGAAAGCAGTGTCATTGTACTTTTGCACTTCTAATGTTTTTTCTATTTCTAAGCACTGTCTTAGCATAAAATCAATGAATAAAATAATAAAACTTTTTATTAAAGGAAAATAATGAAAGTTGCTTTATAGCAACATACTTGTGTAGTTAAAAATAATACGAAAATAGTACGAAATTATTAAATTGAAAGCTGTAAATTATTCAATGTAGGAATAATAGTTTTTTCTATAGAATAATCATGAATTTGTTCATCATTCAGATATTCATTGGACATAAGGTTGTTGAAACAAATGAATTCTGCAATTAACTTGAGGCTCTGTACATGGATTAAGTTTTGAGACACCACCTGGAAAAAATTTTTGCACATTGTCACCAGTATTAAATGTAGACAACATTCCTTTTTTTTATCATGAGATGCAAATTAAGATTGACTGGAATAGAGAAAGAAATTCTATGTCAGTGCTACTAAGGAGCATGGATAATCCTACAAAATATTTTATTTCATACTGGAGAGGTCTTGTGTTGTTATACACATAAAATACTGTTTTATTTACTTAACAGGAATTTTTACTGTCAATCTCTATATGGATAATGTATTATACTGGGCACATGGAAAACATTTTATTCTGCAAATATCAATGCTAAAATTTTAGCTCCATTTGTATATCGTTTCTATACTTCTATAGAAAATAGCAATTTTAATTAACATTCAACATATTGAATTCATTCAGAATGATAAACGTACATTAAATTGCAAAATGAAATGAAATTTTCTAATAATTAATGTTATATATTTCGTAAAATGTATAACTTCAATAATTTTCCAATATCAATGAATGTTATTGTTTGGAAGGCATCGTATGCAACATTTAATTAAAGAAACATTTCTGAAGGTATAAAAAACTTACATTTTTATCTTTGAGAACATGTTTAGTTAAACGTATATTAGTTTTCTTAATATAGAGAAAATTTAAATAAATTTTGCTTTACTAATATTTTCTTCTACAATCTGTTACGTGTAAAACTACAACCATAGTAATGAATAAAAATTGTATAAAAGATATTTCATAATGCTTTAATTAAGCATGGTGATCTTAAAAATGTTATAGTGTAATTAAAGTGAATCTCATGAAACAGTCTTTGGTTATTATGTAAAACGTTTCCATACATACTTGATATTGTTTACATTTCAACCGACCAATAATTCTACCACGTAAAACAACATACAAATGCTTTTTTTGTGTCATAACTATATGGTTATTGCACTGAAAGGTATTTAAAGCGCTTGTGAACTATTTTACTTCTTTGCAACCATTTCCTATATACTCCTCTCTTACACTCTCGTCATTTTGACGTACTATCGGCGCGATCTGGTGGTTTCTTGTAATTTGCATATTATTCTTCAAGATGAGTGAGATAATTCTACATGTGAACTTTTTATTTTAGAGTTCAATTTCTGTGTGATTCTGAATTGTCCTTAATTTATGGACATGAGTGTACAATGATATATATTAAACCAATCAAAGAAATGTATAATTTATATGAATCCAATTATAAAGTAATTATTATTTATTAGTAAAACATAAATATATCCATTTTTTAACTTAAATGAAATATATATATATTTATCTGTATATTTTACAAACACATATTCTATATAAAATTATTTGAATTATAAAATTTCATTCATAAAATATATTTTTAATATCCTCAAAAGTTAATTTGAGATATTGTTGGATTTTTAATCTTTATGAAAATAATAATTTAACACATGCACAATAAAATGTCAAATAGTTTAAAAAATTTAAATTTTTTTTATTAATTGATATTTTATTGAAAAACATTCATTGTTCAAATTAAAGAAGAAAAAAAAATGAAATGACACAATATTATAAAAAGACATAAAAAATTATCTCATACATTACTCTTTGTCTATTCTATAACAATTGCTTCTTTTAAAAAAGAAGCTTGAATCTTTCATACGTAAAACTCATGTGTGTCCCCATCCCTTATAAAGTGTAAAATTCTTAAATGTTTATAAAAAGTAAAATTATTTAAATCAGTATGACTGCATTCATTAAATGTTCCTTGATAGTTGATTAATATTGAATTTTTTTTCAAATTTAACATGGCTCTTTATGCTTAATCCACAGTTGTATTACCTTCTCAATATTGAAATCTACTGAAGATATTTATTTTTGTTTAAATAGATTAAATGTGTGAATTCTGATATTAATGTGTGTATTAGTGATAGTGTAATTAATTCTTTTAAATTCTGCCTCAGATTTCCAAAAATCTACTTTTTCTCATTTGCTAATAATGAATGCTAAGCCAGTTGATTAACTCTCGAATATTTTTAAAAAAATCTTGAATAAAGTTATTATTGCTCTTACTACTTTTTTTTATCATGACTTTGAATTGTAATAAAACAATGTCCATTGGATTAAAATGTTCCAAGTTTCTATCTTGATTAATATTGAACAAATAAAAAAAAGTTTTTGTAGGCACGCTTCTTAGGTAGGTGATCAAGTTTCTCTCTTCTCAGGTAATTCATTATTATAGCTCATTACACATAAAATCATGTGCATAAAATATATCATTTTACATCAAATCCATAAGCTGAAGATCAAATAAGTATTAATAAGCACACATACTACTTTTATATTAATATAAATAACATGTGAAAGTATCGAACTTAGTGACAGGACAATGAGAGGACATGCATTTTTGCTTTCTGCTTGTACAATTTCCCAGATAAGTGATTAAACATTTTTCGGTTTCTTTGCTTGTGACACACGAATGTAACCCACCTTATCAATATCACGGAAAAAAGCTTTACATCATAATTAAGTTGTTTATTGCGTAATCTAAAATATAAATAAGATGTGTAGTGTATATAATACGATGTTTATAATACGTCTTTATATAATAAGGTGTTTAATGGTAAATAAAAAAACTTTTATTACTGATTTGCTATATAAATGATTGATTACAAATTTTCTTTTGCCTGTGCATCTTTTTGAAATACGTCAATATAAAACATTTCAAGTTTTTCAAATTTCTTTCAATTTCAGTTTGATTCAGTGAAAAAATTAAATATCTTGTTCTCAAAATTTATAAGTGAAAGAGCACAGAATGTAAAAATTTCAACTATGTAAAATAAATGTATCTTTATATTATATTAGCTTATAATTAAGCATCTTAAATTCTCAAATCTTTTATTTAATTGTACCTACAGTATATTTTAGTACGAGTATGTCTGCGTTTTAATACTTTTTTCCACTGACTTGTACAACAAAAAACTTATATAATACATTTCATGGATAGAAACACCGATGGCTGTTTGTTCCTATATTCCTCTAATTTTTGATTTCGGATAGGCTAATAAGACTTTTTTATGTAAAATTCCAAGAAAACATAATTTAACTACGCTTTCATAATGTCAACTAAGCAAGGGTTTGACATTTCTACGTTCATGTGCTTTGAAATATAAATCGGAATTATATTAAATATAAGCTCAGTTAATAACATATTGTTGATTTTATTATTTACCTCAGTCCTATTAATCATTTCCTTAAATTTTTCTTTAAGTAACAATTGGAAAATTTGTTTATGCTAATCATAAGCATCATTTTCCGTTTACAAAGTACGGCAATTTCTCAGGTAATGGAAAAAAATATGTCTAATGATCTTTATTCTACCCATCTTTTTTATCTTCATAATAGACGATACTTTGCGATGGTACTTTCATCGATGTGGATGGATAATAATAAAAGCTTTGCAATCTTTCTAGAAAGGATGTTGAAATTTCCGTTCTGAAAGGGGACGCTCAGTCGGCTTATTACTTTTTTCGATATAAAAGAAGGTTTTACCTTTATACAACATTTTTTTTTCTTTATGACAGATGATTTCGCAGGTCAACTTAATCAAGTTTTTTGAACTAGCTTAGTTTCTGCCTATATATCATGTACAAATACAAGGATTAAATTAATTTAATGAATATCTAATCTACTTACTATAGAAATAAATGATAATAGAATTGATTAAAGCTATTAAAGATACTTCAGCTACATATAAAACAATTTATTAAATACCATGAACTCACAATGTTAACAGAAAAAAAAATCATTTGTTATTATTTCCTACATCAATAATTATGTAATAATAAGATCCTGTTTATTTCCATATTCGACTTGTAAAATTTTTTTTTACCTAATATTAAATATCAGTAAAGAAATTATGAATGCATTATCTTAAGTATTGTTAATATGAAAAATGAGGAATGAGACAATATTTAAAGGTATATATCAGAGTAGTTTTGACATTTTACATTTTTTGTATTCGAAAGTTAAATTTTGCACCACAGAGAAAGTCTTGTACAGCAATAATAATCAACTTATAATTTTTATCATGTATTTTTGAGAGTCAGTTTAATTATTTTATTCTTGAGAGAATAGATAAAATTATCATTGTACTATTTTGCATGCAAAATTTATTTTCTTTATTTATGTTTCAAACTTAAATTACAGAAATACTTTGTGCAAAACTTGAACGCAATGTAATTTTACTTTATTTTAGGAAAGAAATATAAAAATTTTCTTTGATATTATATGATTTATAATGAAAAATTTCCTTAAAAATGTTTCTCTATAACTTCCAAGCTACAATAGTATTACATTCAAATAAGCAACGTACACAATGAAACTAAAGAAAAGTATGTAACTGAGGAATCCTTATAAAAACAAATTATTAGTGATAACATTGAAATGGACAGATATGTCTGATTTTATTAGATTAACATTTTTGAAGAAAGAAAAAATACTACATGTGAATATAATATAATGTACATCAATAAATCAAACAAAGTATAAAGAAAGTATGCTTCAGATGCTGTCGATTGATGTTTTTTTATTATTTTGTATATGGTTATTGATGACATCACTCACATATCAGTACAATAACTGTTGACAGATATGGAAAAAGTGCTTTAAATTACAAAATTTAATATTTTTTATTGCTTTCAAGTGTGCAAATACAAGGAAAATTGGTTCATAATGTTTAAGTATAATTTTATTTTATAAAAGTCAATTTATTCATTAAAAATAATTTAATATATAATTAAATAAATGAGAAAACAGATATACATACACTGAAGTGCCACTGAATTAGAAATACAACGAGGCATAGATTCAACAAGTTTTTGTAAACGTTCCACGGAAATGGTTTGCCAAACATTGACTAAAACTCTCCATAATTCAATAAGGTCCATTGGTGCTGTGTGCTGGCCTTCACTCCTTGTTCCAAAATATCCTAAATATGCTCAATAGAATTTACGTCTGGGCTTCTAGGTGGCCAATTCATGACAGAAAAGTCAGAGAAATGCTCATACAACCAGCCAGTAGCCAACCGAGACTTGTGAGAGGTACAGTTGTCTTGTTGGAAAACTCCATTACCATGTGGATAACAGAACAGCATAAACGGATGGAGGTGATCACCCACGAATTGCATTGAAGGAGGTTGGTACACGGACCAAAAATCCCAAACAGTGCCACGAAAAAACATCCCAGACCATGATTGAGTCACGATGTCCTTGCACAGTTCCATTGGTCCGCGATCGAAAGTGTCTAAACCAGGCAGTTTACCCATACTGGCAGTTTCAACAACTAAATCAGAACAACCACAGTACGCACTATATATGTAGCAATTTGCATAGCCCTTGCTATCCCTAATTCAGTGGCACTTCAGTGTGTGTGTATACGTATATATATATATATATATATATATATATATATATATATATATATATATATATATATATATATATATATATATATATATATATATATATATATATATATATATATATATATATATATAATTTTCTTACAAACTATTTCTTTTAAACTAATGTAGTTAGATTTCTTATATTTAAAATTCTATTTTTATGTATCCACAAAGTTTAAATGAATATTGTTGTAATCGTACCGCTAATAAAATTTGATTTTCTTTTCTCTGTAAAATACTTGTATAAAACTTGATATAATTATTTTCAAAGTACACAATATTTTAAATATATATAATTTATAAGACTATAAAGCAAAGTATGTGTTTTTAACTATCTCAGGTTTAATACATCATACCTAAGTAATTTTTGAGAGGTAGTGACATTGTTTTATACCAACTTGTCATTTTTAATTTATTTAAACCACGATGGCGGATAGTGTTTGTAACATACGTTTTTATTAGAAGATATATGCCTGAAAATCATATATTTGGCTATACTGCATAAGGATTTTCTTCCCCATCTCACTGGAATTTTCATTTAAAATTAAAATATATTTTAATTAAATGCGGCTTATTATATGGTTTATAAGGCTTACGTTATTCTACCAATTATATATTATATTTTTTACATTATTGTAATATGTCTTGGTTAATTAATAACTTATATAATTAAAAAGATATTTCCTCTGTGGTTTTATCCAAATGTGATATAAAATGATGAATATTTTGGAAAACAGTCAGAAGGAAATATAAATAGCTTTATAACTTCTCTCATCTCTGAATGGGTATATAAATACACACACACACATGTAACTTTTAAATTGACTCTATTAATTTCCAAATATTAACAAAAAGCATTCAAATATAAAATTTCAATATTTATAAAATGTTTACATTTAAATTAAATTAGTAAATATACTGTAAATTTAAATAATTAGCAACAATAATTTTAATTTTCCCTTTCATATTTTCAAATTTATATATTATTTATGAATGCATTCCCAGTTATTTGTGTTTCATTTGACAAAATTTTCCAATTCTAATTCAATTAAATGCGTTAAAGCAAAAGCAACAGTGTTTCTCTTTCATTTTTGTTACCAGAAAATAAAAAAAAATCGAGAGATTTTAAAATAGATAAGTATATAATCACATAAAATACACGATAGACATATTTTGTGCTGAATAAAAAAGTTGTACTTATTCTTATGAGGATCGGTGGAAATGCAAACCTTAACTATACCTATAAACTCCTCTCTCTCTTTTACTTTGTGTTTTCTTTCTTACCTAACTCATACATTTGAACAATCCGAGGGTCCAACAGGCGAAGAGTATCGTAGCCCTACGGTTTTCTCTACCAGTTCTCTTTAGTGAGCAACAAGAATGTTTTCTTTACGTTTTTTTTGTCCTTTTTTGTTGCATCTATCCATAGTGGCGATTGTGTAGCTCTTTATCGAGGAAGTTTCTTTATCAGATTGGAGTCCTCCTACTTCCTTTAGGTCCTTAATGGTCTCTCCTCTACAAAGAACTTGTTGCGAGATCTGTCAGATTGAGGGGCTTATTCCTCTCTTCAGACTAAAAATTCGTAGCCTTCAGTTGTTTTTTATTCCAGAATTCTTGTTTAAGAAGGAATATCTTTCTAGGTTTACATTACTTGTATTTATAAGTTTTATAGAGCTAAGGACTATACAAAACACTACTTTTAAGCTGAATTGAGCTTAAATAATTAATTAGATTATTAATATGGTCTAGAATTTAAGATCATTCTGATTCAATGTATGATTTCAACGTAGGCTTTTTAATGATTCAATACGGATACATATGTAGTAATATGTAAGCTCTCATAAATTATTGATCGAAAGAGACGTTATATACATTACATATAAATATATCAAACTCACTTATGTAATCTCTTAAGCATAACAGTAGGCTTTTAATCTTTACCAAAAACATATTTTAAAATAAAAACTATATATATTGAAATTATAAATTTTTAGCCAATTATATTCCTTTAGAATTTGATGTTTATATTTGGCAGAAATACATGAATTAATTCTGAATTTAATAAAAATTGAAACATTTAAAACTTTGTTCGTAATTCCTGAGTTTTTTAATCAAGATTGTATTGAAAATTTACAATCTGATTACGGGGCCACAATGGCCTGGTTGGTTAGAGCGTCGTTCTCATTATCGGAAGGTAGTGAGTTCGAATTCCGTCTTAACGAAAATCTGTCATAATCACTAGTGGCGACTAAGGCACGTTAAAACTGGGCATCGTCGCAATGTCCTCCAAGTGAAATGATACCTCTGAATTGGCAGACGAAGTATTGGGAGACTTTTGCTTGGTGACTGCTTCGAAATCATGAAGGATCACCCGGCTCCATCTATTTAACTGGAATGTACAGGGTAACATTATTCCAATTGTTTTAATGAATAACTGAAAATAATTATCAATAGTTTTGAAAGTATTTTCCATTTTGATTTCGCTTAGATAGAAATTCAAAAAGTATCTACAACATGAAAAATATCTACTTCGCTGAACAAATGATTTTGAATTACAAGAAAATTTCACATTTAAAAAATTCTTCATTTATGCTTCTCGAATTAATTATTTTTCCGCAATTAATACACCAAAAGAAATCATTAAATAAATAATTGCTAAGTGTTGTTTAATTTCTTGACTTATGTTCATGCCAATTGAAACTAAATGATTTCTAAGTAATGCTCAACGTAATGAATTTTCCACTCTTTTACTCTTTAAAAAATGTTAAGCCTTTCTGAATAAATATTAAACTGTGACAGTTTGTAAAATATTTTTTTTGTTCAAAGATTTCTCTTACTTTTCATAATTCGCTGTCTTTACCCGAAGAGAATTACTTAAAAAAGTTACACATTGCCCATCCTTTTATATTTTCTTCTATTGGCATATGTCATAGAATGAAGTTATTTTAAATTTTGCTTCTTCAGTTTTCATACTTAATCATTTTATAATATTTTAAGAAACTAGTTTCCTTTATTTAAATGTTTTCTCTTTCTTAAATAGTTAATTATGTATAAGTCATAAATGCTGCTCCACAGTCTTTATTTTCTTCCAAAAAATCTAATTTTTCACCATTCAACGTTGTAGATTTGGTTTTAGAAGTACATTTTGACGATTTCCGAAGTCATCAATAAAATCAAAGTTGAATTTTCTTGTTTTTAAAAACGTTCAGAATTCTTTAGCTACTTTTTATTGTTTTTAAATGCATCGAATTAAAATCAAGAAGTTCAAGAAATGAATTCTTCATTTAAATTTTTTTCTTCTAATAAAAATTTTAAAAACCAGGTTTGAAGTTTTCATATACATTATGATTGTTAAAGATTTTTGAATATATATTTGTTTTCCTTGATTATCTTATATCTTATCTTTGCATACTATTAGCCAAGAAGTTCCAGATTTAATGTATTTTTTTAAAATTTATTGTGGATTAAAATTATACTATATAACTTCAAAACCTTAATTATCCGCTTACATATAATTTGAATGCTGAATATAATCTATAAAGAAACAGAGGATTAGTGTGTAATTCAGGAGATTGGTAGAAAATAAATCAGAAGAAATTTAAACAAAAAATTACTTTAAGAAGCTAAAGAAGGAAAAGAAATTATGTATATAATTTCTACTAAAATAAGATTAAGTTACCATAGTTTTAATTCCAATTTTTTTGACATAATAATACATTTTAAAAATTAACTCCTAAACTCTCGTAAGAATTTTTATTGACAAAATTATTCAAACATGTATTTGCCCTCCATGAAGTAAGTAACTTTCATCTTTACATATAATCTGTCCAATATTTTGAAGATTGATGTGCCTTAGAAAGTTCATTGGTTAAACGGCAATCGTTAATTTTTCGTTAGAACATAATAAAAATATGACTTATAATTTGCTTGAAATCAAAGGATATGCTTGACAAAGTAAACCTAAATAAATTTTTTTAATTTAACAATTAAAATTAAAATTCAGAATGAAATATTTTTAAAAAAGAATTTTTATTGAAGAGAGCTAAAATCACTTTTGAAAAAACGCCAAAGAAATCGTATATTTAATTTCTATTGAACAAATAAAAGCTATAATGAAATAATTAGTTGTTAGAAAAGTATTAGGATATATAATAGAATCACCAATAATAGACTATGAACTTTGTTATGAATTTGAATTTATTGTGTCTTTTAAATAGCTTAAATTATATTAAGGAAAAAGATTGTTTTAATAGTGGAAAATGACCTCATATTATTTTATTTTAAGAACTTAGTAAAGATGATGAACGACAAAATATTATCAAAAAAATGTCTACATTTTAGTTTGTGAAAAAGGTTCATTCACATTTTGTTTGGAGTATTCATTCATTAATAACAAATTGCAATATTCATTTATTATGAAGCAGCTACTTCATGCCTTAGAACTTCAAAATAAATTGAACCCCGTATTTCACTAGAATGTAAAATTACAAAATGTTGATAAGACTTGATATAATTGCCTGATATATATATATATATTAAGACATTTTGATTTTGTTGATATTATAATATCTCTTATTAAATTACATCTCTAAAATTTTAAATCTTGTAAAAAGAGCTTAAAAAAATTAAAAATGACACTTTTTCTTCAAATACCATTCAGATTCATGTACATTAGGAAATATTCATATTGTATTGTTTTTATTGGTATAAATTATCTTCATTCTTATAAATATAAATTGTCTCTATTATTTGAGTTTGTATCTAATAATGTATTCTTGATCATTTTACTATGAATTGTGTAATGCAACAGAGAAGTTGTATACATTTTTATACTTATCATTAATCTAAAAAGATCAAGAAATGTGCATTTGGAGAGTAAAAAAGTAAATATTTTACTTTTTTTCTAAGAATCAATGAACTATCAAAAATGTTTGTGAAGAAATTCATTCATTCATTTAAGGCTGTATTTCTAATTTATGTTATTTATTTCTTTTTAAATATTTCTGGGACATATATAAGAAAACTCTTTAAGTTGTTATATTAAATACGAAATGAATTTTAAAATTATGATGTATATTTCTCATTAATATGTGTTTGCCTAGACTTTTGTTTTTAATATTAATTTGGAAATGAACGAAAAATTTCAACGGCAGTAAAAAAATAATTTTTTCAAACTCTAATCATCAAAAAAAATTTTCATGAAAGAAGCAAATGAAACTTCGTTAATGCAAAATCAACTAACTTGATGGCATTCCAATCACAGTACAATCAAACAAAATAAAATTTTAATTTAAACGAAAAAAAAATCGAATTTACTTGCTTTTTTACGCTTTTAATTATTTTTCTTTTTTTATTACTATAAGAGAGAGAGAGAGAGAGAAATATTTGGCTTACATACGGATGAGCAAGAAAAATATTATTCAAGTATGTGATGAAATGTTAGTTCAAATTTGGTGAGTCTAAATCGGCAGGAATCATTATTTTTTACTCACAATGGCATTAACTTATATTTGTGGCTCAATTTCTGTTGCGCCATCTAGTGTTCAATACAGGCAAATAGTTTTGGTAAGAAAATGGGCTCAAACGAGCATACGAATCTTTCAATTCAGAGTTAGGAAAAATAATGTATTTATAAGTATGACATAATATCAAGAAATTCTCAGTATTTAAAGGAAAATTTGGTAAATAAAATAAACTTGGTATAAAAAAATTAAATTAATAAATCTGATTTTTATCAGTTTTCAAAATTATACTTATTTCTCAAAGCTTTTAATAATTAATCTTAACCCGTTGTTTGTTATTTGGATGGAAAATTACTCATTATTCATCATGAATTTTTTGTATAAAAAGTTATAAATAAAGTATTTCTTAAAATGAAATTATCGTTTTTATTTAACGAAGAATATTTATTTATAACGAATAACTGAATAAATTTAACAATAATAAGTAATGAAAAAGCACCTTATAATTAAATTATTGGTAGATATTAAATGCATTTAAGATATTAAACAAATGGGTATACCTATTTCATACACTAAATTTTTTTTTAAAATCAGTGCAATGCAATCCTTTTATGCCTTAAATAAAACATCGTTGTTTCAAAAATATTATTTATCGATACATAAATTACCAAAGAACACATACTTCATATAGTCTTTAGAATACCACAAGTTAGCTCATGAATTCTTTTAAGTTATTTGAACTGAATACATTTGCTATTTAATCTCCTTAAAGCATGTTCGATTTTATAATCCTCTTAACAGTTTGCCCTCATCCATGGAACTGATGCTTGGTTCCAGTGATTAACGGCTAAATAATAATCTCGATAATAAGGCTAAATTCACCCTTAAACGTGCATTTATATTCTCGAACGATGAATTCTTCCAGAATTTAAGGTTATAGTTTAAATAAATCTATGTTAATAATATAGGATTCGATTGCAGGTGTATTAGAGAAGTACGTAATTCAATAAATGTCTTTATGCAATGGAATTAAATGTATATAATCTATGAAATGTAGAATTCTAATTTTAACACATAGAGGAATTATAGTTATTATATGTCAGAGTATTCAAAACATTTTATCAACATACTTAATTTTGCATAGAATGAATTCATTTTTCAATATGAAATATTTCCAAGTGTGCTGTTATTTGAAAATTTATTTATTTAATTGAGAATTTATTTATTATTTTATTTATTTATTACTTATTTAAAATTTGTAATAAATATTAATATCAGTTGCCTTTTTCTGTAAATTGTGTAAAATAACTTCTATTTAATATAACTTTTAAGTCTTATTTTTAGAATGCATATGTAAATAGTTTCATGTAATACAGAAAATATAAATTATACCTTAAATGTTCAAGGAGCTATTTTAATAATGTTTAATGTATTAATCATTCAAGCTTTGTGATTTGTTTTCATTAATCATTTTAATATTCGTTGATTATTTTTATTCTTTAATTACTTTAAATTATTTATGTTTGAAACCCTTCTTTCACTTGTTTTTGATAATGATTTCTTTATTACACAAGATATTATCGAAATCCTTCTTCAACAAAGAATATATGCGATGGAGTAAGAGAAAAATTAAAGCTGAAATAACAATATATTTGAAAACAACAAAAACCAAAATTTCACAATAAAGTTTTTAATTAATTTTGAAATGGTTTATGCGAATTCTTATGTAAAGTAGCAAGGGAGCTACTACTGAATTTTAAAAAAAATCTAAATTTTTGAACCGCAGAAATTTTCCAACATAATCAAAACATTTTCGAGATTAGATCTGAAAAGACACCTGATATTGTTTGGAAAATAAGTAATATTGATGAAAATTAGAAATCAAGTCGAATAGTAATCTGTATTTAGAGAAAAGAAAATCTTGTTATTCCAAATAATTCTCTTAATATATATGTACTTCTCATGCATACACTTCTAAAACTCCCTGATAAATGAGCTTTTAGGCAGGGTTGAGAAGGGTATTATTCTCAATATCAGAAATTAGTGACTTCTATTCCCAATCTGTCGTGTTCATTAATGGTGATTGGGGCATGTAAAATAGGAGCATAATTGCAATATCCTCCATATTGATGACTCTAAGGCTCACAGGTGACAGCTGAAGTCCCTCAGGGTTTTGCTTGGTCTCTGCTTTTAAATTACAAAAACTCAACCCCCTTCAGGATGACTGTAGCACATCCCCTGGCTACCCCATTACATAAATTCTCTAGTGACCACTGAAATCCCCTAATGGTCTGCATTAGAAAGAAAAAAAAGAAACAAGCTGTAACATTTCATTTTCCATGACGAAGAAAACTGTTTTGCTGTGAACTCTCACATGACATTATACTGTTAAATACGCTACAGTACGTAACACCCTCTTCTGTTGCAATATAAATAATACTATCTTCTTTTCTTTATACATATCTTACATGGACAGGTACGAGTACGTATCAGCGTGAATGCTAAGTAAGTTAATATAAACATACTGCAAAAGAAATGGATTTAAAACGTTCGTTAAAGTGGCTTAAGTAAAATTTGAACAGATTATCTGCTTAAAATGTCCTTCATTAATTTAAGTTAATTTTTTTTCATTCACAAAACATTATGTGAATATCGAAACAGTGTTGATTTTCTTCTTGAATTTAATTCCTAAATTCCATAAAGTTATCTACTTTAAGAATGTGTTAGCTTCAACACCTCTGAATTACTAACTTTTTATATATTTAAGTTACTATAATATGCTATCTTTCCAGTAACTATCTTTTGAATTTCATCAAATTTATAAACCTATTTATGAGTGGAATATAAAAACTAAAAGATGCCCATCACATCACACACATTATTATATATATATATATATATATATATATATATATATATATATATATATATATATATATATATATATATATATATATATATATATATATATATATATATATATATATATATATATATATATATATATATATATATATATATATATATATATATATATATATATATATATATAATTGAAAAAGTCATTCGAAAGTAATTTTGAAAAAAATAATTTCAGTTGGTAAGAATACAGCGCATTTTCAAAAAAATTTATCTTTATTTTGAATATGTGCTTAACAATTTGGATGAAGTTTTATACTTTGCTAACACTCGTTACACAATGTTGCAAACTTGAGGTTCCGAAGGAATGAATAAAATATTCGACAAATATTACAAATATTAGTGCGTCATGTCATCGTTTTTGTAAAAAAAGTATATATATATATATATATATATATATATATATATATATATATATATATATATATATATATATATATATATATATATATATATATATATATATATATATATATATATATATATATATATATATATATATATATATAGATAGATAGATAGATAGATAGATATTCTTGTTATTATCTTATCATATTCAAACGGTTTTCTATCCCTGATATTATACATCTCTTAAGTACTTCTATATGTCTCCTTGATACATATTAAAGATTAGATTTCTTCAGGATAATAAAGTTTCATGCATACCCTTAAATCTTTACATCAGAATTTATTGTAAGGAAAGATTCGAAAATATTGAGATGCTCTATCCGTTGTAAGGATTTGATCGTCAAAAATAGTTGTGCGATGAATTTGAGTAACGATTACGAATAAAATTTTCCTATCGACATTCTTTCAAATTTTGACATCCCATTCAATAGGCGAGATGAAATTCATTTTTTGAAATCGATAGAAAAGTATTTAGAGAGTCATATTTCGTGAAATGATATCATTAAATATGAAGAATTACAAGTGTGTGTTTGCGTATCATTTAATAATTTAATTTAAATATTGCTTTATTTTCACTCATTACTTTATCCTCATAATTTTATTTTCAAAATTATTTATTTTTCGTTAATGTGATATTAATTACTATAATATATATATATATATATATATATATATATATATATATATATATATATATATATATATATATATATATATATATATATATATATATATATATATATATATATATATATATATATATATATATATATATATATATATATATATAATCAAAAGCAAAAATTTTGAATCCTAGAAATTTAATCATTGAAAATTTATTTACAAGAGTAAACATTTAATTGTACTCTCAGATAATTATTGAATAAATTATGCTATATTTAAATTTCAAAACATCAATCATCAATCTTTCAATTGATGATTGATGTTTAGAAAATTATTCCTTAGTCATGTAACAATAGTGTACTAAATAAAGCTATTTAATTCATCATTAATAGCTAAACCTTATAATAGTGAATTTGAATAACTATTTCGTGTAAGGACGTACTCTTTGTATTTGTGAATTAGCTTAACAATGGTATTTTTGTAAAAAAATATGCGAAATATACGCAAAAGTGTGTCAGTATGTTTTGGTTTCTAAAGTTTTTCCTTTTTATGTTAATTTTTTTTCTCAGAGATAGTATAAAATATAGTAGTTTTAGTTTTTATTTTATCAACCAGATTTTTGTTTTTTATTTTTCTTCAAAAAGGAAGATATGACAATCACAATGACATGCCAACGTTATTGTTACTCTGTTAAAAAGCTCAAAGAACCACATTGTCTTAATGGAAAAGCTTGAATTACTACATCGATTACTTTTATTAAATAAAACATCTATAAATTGAAGAGCAGATGGAAAAAACTTCAAATGCAAGTCTGTGTTTATGACATCATTTATGTAGCTAGTAGTTACTACCAGGTTTATATGGACTGAATTCATGATTTCAAAGAAGTGTCTTTTACTTACTGTCATTTGAAAATAGTTACCTGAGAATGTTTCTGCAAAATTATTTATCAGAAATAAATTTTTATGTATAATTTTGGAGACATGTATCGTGGTAAGCATTAAATAAGTTATATAAAAAATAATTTGGATATGGCTTAAGTGATAAGGAATGTCAGTCTAAGACTTTGAAATTGTATTGAGACAGAGAATATTTGATGACAACCAGGACAAGGTCATCCATAGACACATGAGAACCTGATAATTAATTGTAAGCAACTCGTCTGGTTATAATAGGCGATGCTACTTTGATGCTTAGAAAACATTTATTCTGTAATTGTACAGAGCCTGAACTTAAGCAATCTGCAATAGGCTTTATCAGGATGGTACTGATACGCGTAGGACAGAGATGTTCCTTTGACATCAAGAAATTTTGAGATTGGAATCAAAGTGATTGGTGTTGAATGATGTTTACAAACGTCTCTTGAACATTAGACTATGACATCAGCCATGCACTGGTATCGATAGACAAGTAAGTCCAATTTGAACTGGAGTAACTCCAAATATGTTCGACAAAAATGACACTACAGAAGAAATAAACTCATCATATGGATAAATATCTGCTTAAATGCTTAGATGGAGAAATCATTCAGAGGACAACTAGTTGTTCAATAAAGGTGCAATCATCGTAATTAATGCCACAGCCAATGTTCATTCCTTACTTTCAATGTTTCATAATGTAAGACTTTTTATAGATCATCCTGTTAAAAATATGTATAAAATTTAAACATTATTTTACATAAAAAAACCACCAGAGAAGCACCCATGTAAGTATCTTAAGTCAAGTAAAAATTTATCATTGCTTTAAAAAAACCAGTGCAAAGTTGTTCCAGTAAACTCAAACCAATAAAAACCAGCTGTAGTAGAAAATTGTAAAATAATTAATACTTTTTATTCTTTGCCTGCCTTGTTGATTTAAGATAATTTGAGCCTATCTTTAAATTGAATTTTTATTGAAATACAGATTATCTTTCTATAGCAGTTAAATTTAAATTCTCTCGATAGGTCAAACATAATTTACAATATTTTGAAAATGTTTGCAAAATATTTTTCAGATTTCTTCTCACTTCATACACGAAATACTAATTCAATAGTAAGTGACCAGATGAGCAAGCTATTTTTTAAATGAAAATACTTTTAAATGTTTGAAGCATAACAATATTAAAATCAAGATGAATTAAGTAATTAGTTTAATAAGATCAGAAAAAACTATTTACGATATGAAGTTATTAAATACCAAATTCAAGAGAAAAATTTGAATGTTCTAACTGAGGTTATATTTAATTCACATAACTAATATTCACAATGAATTAATTTCCATGTGTAAATAAAGTGAGACAGTTGAAGCATTCTAATTTATTAAAAAGTAGATATTTCCAAAAAATTTTAAGATTAATCAAGTATAGCATTTAGTTATGAATTGAATAATTTTTTAAAATTATTTTGTTGTCATAAAATATTTAAATAAATCTTCACTTTTGCTACATTTATTAATATAATTAATTTCATTAGTTTTGAAAAAATAAATTATGAAAGACGAATAAAACTAGAGTCCACAACAAGAGAATAACGGTTTCCATGAACTGGTATTTGATAAAAATAAGAGTTAAAACAGTTGAAATGAGATTTTAATTTAGTCTTGTAAATTGAATAAGATAAAAATATTTTCAAGAATAAACTGCTTATTCTTAAAAACAATGCTGTCAAAATTTTAATCAATGAAATTCAGTTGTATTACTCTTAATAATTTTCAGTTTTCATAGTATGCATCATCAAATTATGAATTACAGCAAAAATTGAGTTCTTAAAAAAAATACAGTAAAAAAAGTGTTTCCATTCGAAACACTTCTCTAAGTGATAAAACATAAGATTATGTATATCTTAATTTAATTTAGATTATTATAGTTGGTGACTGATAAATTAAAATCCCTCATAATTATTATGAGTATTAATGATAATTATTATAAACAACTTTCTAATGAAGAAAAAAGCTTCTTTAAAGTATTTTGAAGCTTAAAATAAAGTATATTTTAAATGTTAAGATAAATTTTACAAAAACATAAATTTATGCATTAGAAATTAAATGGCACATAGTTTCATTGGAATCATTTAAAAAACATAATACTTCGAACTAACTTTTCTTAATAATTCATATGTATAAAACAGCTCTAAATAATTTATAGCACATTCTTTAATTTTATATCAGGATACTCAAAAGTAGTATCTGAATGAATTTTAATTAATTTTTCTTAAATTTATCTACCAAATTACTGTTTAAAATAAAAAATTAATGAAGTAGCAAAAAAGTGCTTGAATAAAAATATATGAAGAATACACATTGTATTTTGTATCTCATTCTCGATTGCATTACAAATATAATGACAAAATTTAACGAACATTTTTTTAAAAAATATCTGGAAGACACTTTGCGTTCAATAACTAGTATTTTTGACGCAACAAAATTGAATTTTTAAAAAATACTTTACTCTGTATTTCATAAAAGTCTTAATATCATTCATTAAATATTGATAAATTTTAAGATTTTTATTGAAAATCACTATGAAGATATTCTACAAAAATTTATGAACTCCTATTACCCCTTTTATGATTTAATGTAATTACTTATGCAAATACTTCACAGTTGTTTTCAAAGTTATCGTTCCACTTATAAACACATCTAAATCAAAAATTATTTTTTAATATTCACTCAGAATCCCTCATATTATTCTAATATTCTAATATAAATGAGAAAACTTGAATTAATTTTGTTAGGTAAGCAATTGTAGTACATATTTCAAAATGAGAATATTGTTTTATGTTTTATCTTAATTTAGTAAAAATCTGTAAATATATTTCTTTTCATAGATTAAAAAATAATCTCCTAAAGGTCTCTTAAATAGTGAAAATACTAAGGTCTTCAAAAATTTCTTTGAAAATTCAGAATAACTCCTTTAAAATTAATTTTTAAAGTAAAAACACGTTCTAAAAATATTTACTATAAGAAACTTTCAAAATATAGAAAATCATTGTCAAAATGTCTTGGAAGTCTTGAATTAAAAGTAATTCTTTCCCTGATTAAATATAATGAATAAAATATGTCTTTAACTGAAATTACATTTAACGAAGCATTTGCTTCTTTAAGAAGAAAATAATGAAATGTTAATTTCTAAATAGTTTTCAGTGTTTAAGCAAAACTTTTTTTAAAAAAATAATTTCGAAATAGAAAAAATACGAGTTTATCCAACTGCATATAAAATTGTATCTTATAACCATGATACTTTCTTCTTGAGCTATTTCCCCATTTATTCAGTTTCCAAAATATTTCTTACTTCAGAGATAATTCCTACCTGAACGAATTTCTGAATTTTCTTTGTCACCCCAGGCGTTTCCTTCCTTTCTCTCTTACATTAATTAATCATTTATAAAAAAATAGTTATTTTTCTTACTTACGTGTCTTCTTTTCTCAATTTATATTTAAAATTTTTCTTTATGTGTTTAAAACTTTTTGTTTAAGTTTTAAAAAGATGAATTCCTATATTTAACTTGTTTTATCTTACTTAAGCTTAGTATTTCACATCTTATACTGAGATACTGATAAACATATTAACAAATCTAGTTATGCTTAATAATTACGTAATTCTGTACTCCCACATTTTATTTTTTTAAAATGTCATACTGCAAAAAAAGAATTTATTTTACTAATTTGAAATAATTTTGGTCTTATTATCTCTATTACAAACACTTAAAATTCAAAGGAAAAGATTTTGGGTTTAAAATTGTATGTTTTCCAATATCATTGCAGTAAACAGTGGAAATAGCTCTGTTAGATATTTCGTTTTGCATGATTAATTTTGTCATAAGACAGGCTATGTTATCTTCGTTTTCTATGTTTCATGAATATTTATAATATTTTATACGTTCTACAATTAAAATAGTTACAAATTTTGTGCTTTTTCATAAACAAAAATTATTTAACTCTTTTGAAATTTTAAGTGAATATTTTATTTTATTTCCTTTAAAGTTCATCATATAATCTATTCATGTAATTTAATTGAAAATGATATTTCCTTATCTATGAATTAAATCAGTGTATTATTGCTGTTGTGTTGTTGTTGTTGTTCTCATGTCCATGAAAATAGTGTAGATAACAGATAATAAGGAAAGTCTCTAAATTCCATTGAAAGTCTTGACCACTGCCTCTGCAATTAGGGGTGCATGGAAAAAGATGCCATTGCCTTCAGAAGGTTGGACTTCTACCTGTTGGTCCGCGGGAGCTATTTTATTTCACTCCTACCACCCAATGGTAAACCAATGGAGGCATTCCCCTATCCGCCACCTATTGTGTGTGTGTATTATTGTTTAAGCGTATTACTACAGCAATAAAAATACATTTTTAAAAAGTTGTTCATTATAAAATTTAAAATAAATTAAAATTTCAGTTCAGAAATATATTGTAATAAATTTAGGTTAAAAGTACTATTTGAATATGTTGGTAAAATAAATTGTAGATAAGCTTAAAAAATTATTTTATCCAAACTTACGAAAGTCATTCTTCAAGTTATTCTGTAATTAATGCTATTTATTTTTAATTGTAATTATCATAAAAATCATTTATTATCTTTATAAGCAGTGATATATACTTAGATATGTGATGTTACCTTCTACCATGATAATATCTCTTATGTAAACTTCATAAATTAGTGGGAAAGATTAAGAAATATAGTAATTCCTTACTTCATTTAAGTTTCATGCTACAAATAAACTCTTTTTCTTTTTGTAGTAGTTGTAAAGATTAATTAGTATCTGAATATTTTGCTATGTGCTGGCCTTTAGCGTTCTTGCAATTCATGATATCAATGTAACATCTTTTGAATGCTATTTCATTTATTCGGAGATAATGCTATTGCATACTATTCTGTTAAAAGATTAAGATTCTTCGACCTTTCTTAGTAATACATAGTTATCAAACATTTTCTTTTATTAAATCCTATGTTATAAAAGGACATAAACAAGTGGGATGAAAGACCAATATTCAGATCAGTTAAACTAGTATACCACAATTCAACTTGAAATGTATCATGTTGGAAATCAGTAATTTTTTCATATTTCTCCATAGTATGTTGCATCATATATTGATTTATTGTATCATTTATTGAAGGTTATTAGATATACTTTCTTAAATGTATATCTATCATACACTTACAGAAGCAGATGTTTCTGAATCGAGATCAATACAGGTATAGTAATACCTATTATAAAAGTTTGATTGTTTTTCTGTCTCGTTATATGTTTATCAGCTGCTATCTTGCAAAATAACACGTTGTTGTTAATAGCATTTGTATTGGAAAGAATTCTATTACTTCTATCACAAGACTCGTGATAGCATTGCAAGTAAATTACTTATATATCGAAGCTCAATAATTTTCACAGGATCAAATGTACTGTCATCATCTTTCAAGCACCTCAAAATGAATAATTCATTTATGTAAACATGCATCAAACATCTATCATTATTTAATATTGAAACTTTTATTATTATCAAGTATCATCATAAGAGAAAAAATTGGAAAGTAATTTTATTTGCATGTATTTTTAAGATTTAAGTATCCTGTTCAAAATAAATTATAAATCTACTACAAATTCATATTACCCTGTTACCTGTTTTAAAAAAGAATTGCTTAGTTCCACTGATAAGATAAGAATAAATGATTTTAGTGAGCAAGCACGATACAGTCTGGAAAAGATATGGCCGTTTCATATCTCCCCATAGAATTTAATAGACTGCACTTGATACTTTTGATGACTGGGAAGGTGAGTGTAAGTCGTACTGAAGATAGTGACTTTTTTAGAATTACAAGGGAATGTCTGGAATACACATGAGAGAGGGAAGATCTTGATATAAAAACAGTTTTCGCCATTTCACTTTCAGGCGGTTATTTCAATTATAATCCTAAGCATCTCTTCTTCATACTCAAACTTTTCCATTTCTTTTCTTTTTTTACTCTGTATAGTGGATGACCTAATGACTGAGGAATGCTTTAAGGCATTTTAATATCCATCACATTAATTGCCTTAGGGGAGGATTTTTTAACGATAGTGGGTCGTATTCTTGTGCCATAAAATTCCCAAAGCTCCCATCGCATCCCCAACATACATGCATACAGAAGGCAGGAGTGTGTATTAGTCAGCCCTAAACTGGGTACCTTACTGTTGTGAAATTTCCATGACTCCGCTCGGCAATAAATATCATTTCAGCTGGTGTAAATCTGTAACATTCTCTCTACTTCCATTGATATTCGGGCTATGTAGATTTTTTAATCATTTTCATTCGTTAAAAAAAGCAATTTGAAGTTAATCTTAAGCACAGTATAAAAATTTTCATTCCTTTTGTTAACGATCTGGGAAAAATTGAGAACACGGTATTTACATTAATAACTTACATTTACGTGTCATTTCCTTTCTAAATACGAAAATATGTATAGGAGAGGAAGGTTAGTCTTTCCTTAATCTTACAGTATTTTCAGAATAAATTTTAGCATGAATATCATTTGATAGCTAATCGGCATGGCCACCAGAAAAATATATATTTGGTAGTACTACCGAAATCTCTCTCGCTCTCATTCCAGATATTCTTTCCACAATTCTATTTCCTAACATCAATATTGGCTTTGAACATTTTATTTTTCCTTCTGTGTAAAAAGGAGTTAAATTTAGAACTAAGCTAGATTTGATAACTCACACACTTTATACAATCATTATTGATGACTCTTATACCAATATGATTGTTTTACCCTACCATATATAGAACGAATTTTTCCTATTACCACATTCACAAATAAAATTCACATAGATCAAGTATCAGATAACATATAAGACAGAGAGAATTCACTTATCTGCAATTTCAATGTGTATATTTTAAAACAATTTAGCTATTTTTATGTTTAATATGCAGTATAAATAATAAAAGATAAATTTAAAATATAGTAATAATTAACATATAAACAGATTTTAAATAAAAATGTTTGAGAATTATTTTAACTGCACGTCACACTTCCTTTCCTAAAATTATTTTTACCAAAGCCCCTATTAGAAACTGCCAATAATAAGACTAAATTAATTATTAAAAGTTAGCTAAAAAGAAATATTTTCATGCAAAATATCGAATTTCTAGCTGAATACGTTTCCAAATTACACCTCATATTTCCCTGTCATATCGATTTCCCCTATACAAGGGTTAAAAATTCTAAAGCATTGTTAATTTCCAAAGCTCTGAAGAACAAGTGTCAAAAGGGTTTCTTAAAAATATTTCGAAAGAAAAGATGCGAAATTAAATTGAATTCACATAAATTGATAGACTTTCATTTTCATACGCATAGACTGTCAACAGGAGTTGATTTATAAGTTTTATTTAGATATATATATTTTCAAAACATTATAGAGAATATTTTAATTAATTAAATAAGAATATGTGTGAATTTAAATTTACGAAATGTAATCACTGAAAGAAACTCAACTTAAAGAATCATCAAAGTTTAGATCTTTTTTAGAAAATTTTCTCGTATTTAAGAAAGGACAAAAGAACATTTAATTTTTATAATTAGAATATATATTAATAATTAATTATAATATCTAGAATTAGTATAATTAAATATAATATTTCGAATTGTTACTAAAATTATAAATATTTAGTTGAATATATATATATATATATATATATATATATATATATATATATATATATATATATATATATATTTATATGCATATACATATATGTCTTATAATGAAAGCCGATATTAAATTAGAAATATTAAATGATATGTATGATTAATTATTCCACTATACAAAGAATTAGTCTTTCATATAGTTTTTCTTACAGTTTTTACAGATACCGTGTAAATGAAAAAACTGCATAATATATACATTCACATATATTTATATGGATATTAATGAAAACAATAATCATTATAATTTATTCACAACATTTGCAATTTTTATGAATCATAAATGCAAATTTAAAAGTTTAAAAAAGAAGCTACAGAATATAGACATGCATTTTGCCCTGAAGTAGCTGCAGTGAAATATGTAACATGTTAGGGTATTTTAGCATTTTTGAGGTAAATATTTTCCTTTATATAAATAAAATTTTTTTGCAGTTTATCTTCTCATATATTGTTAACAAGCTCTTTCCATAATTATCCATCTATTTTAGAAATATTTACAATTTATAAAGACTGAGAGAGAGAAACTATTCTAAAATTAACAAAACTAGCATTACTCTGAGTTCTAAAATTAATCTTACAAATGTGCAATCCACTAGTGGTTTTGTTACAGATAAAACTAAAGTAATTATTTGCGTACCCTTTCAATTACTACTAACTATATAATTAATAAAATTGATACCAAAAATTGGACAGGAAAAGAGATCTGTGAAAAAGTTTATAATTCCATCAGTATTAAAATTTATAAACACGCCAAAGCGGTCATAATCTGAATTGAAACATAATTTGTGACTCTTCGAGGTCTTTAAATTATGTCTGTCACTAAGGATACAGTCCCCATCTTCGTACTTGACAGAATAAACATGAAAGAATTGAATCCCGCACAAAAGAACTTTACCAGCATTGTTCTCCTCTGCTCTTTTACTCCTCTCACCACAAAAGAGACGCAGGACTATCATTATTGCTCTTTTACGACCAACTTAAAGATGAGCTTGTTTTTCTTTGCTTTCACAAAGATCAAAAATATATTTACCACCCCTATTTTTAAAGAATAATATATATCATTGTTATTAAAAAATCCAGTCCAGTACCCCCATAACATTAAATTTTGGAAATTATTTGAGTAACTTGTAATAAATATAATTTGTTTCTTCTTTTAACTATTTCATTCTGTTGGAAAGAGAAAATAATTCTTGATTTTTCAATTGTAGATGAAAGAGTTTAAAAGTTGTTTTAATATATTGGGAGTATTCTATTGAATATTCAATTACTAAGAATAGTTATATAGGAATAATATACAAATAATGGAGTGCAGATTTGAATTTTTCTTCAATACCATTTTCAGAATTTTATTTTATATTTCAATTTCCTAAATATGCTATAGAATGAGAATTAATCAGTGAAAACGAAAGAAATGGCTTGTTAAAAATTCTTGTATATTTAAATGTAGGTTAATCTTTTATAATTTTTAAAGTAATATAGTAATTATTACCTATGTATTAATTAAATTAATTCAAAATTATGTAGAAAGGAAATTTCGAAAAATATTCCGCAGTTTTTCCAGCTATTAAGTTGCTATGTTTTCAAAATGCATGATTCTTAGCTATTTAGGCAGGCAACACATTTTGTTTAAATAATATTCAATTATAATTTACTATTTATTCTGGCAATACACAGCTCATTTAAATAACATTTTCATATAAATATGCATTAATAGAATATTAAATATATTTCATCATTTTCGGGAAAAGAAAACACAGTTTTTTGCATTTTAAGTTCTTACTAAAGAGATGTAACTCATAAGCTAATTATTTTACTCAGAGCTAAAATTAAATTTTCATTTGAAAGTTTTCATATTAATTATATCAAACTGAACTAGAATAAAGAATTTATCATTTCTTTAAATGCTAAATGAACAAAAAGACTTTTTCCAACAGTTCATAAAAGATTAAAACCACTTTTATATACATTATTCAAATTACCTGAACATTCAATTGGACATGTTATTTTTAAAGATTGTTTATTTCATTTCCATTTGTCTAACAATGATATTTGTAAATATGTATCTGATTTTGAAAGTTCTGTGTATTTGCTGTTTGACTGTCGAAACAATTTTTCTGAAAGGGAAATTATTCGAATAGAACTAGGCAAAAACCCCTACCATGTTCTCCAATTTTTTCAAATTTGATTAAATCAAAAGATTCCTTGTTCTCTCTAAAATTGTGTTCATAAGATGCTTCCAAATACTTATTATTTATATTCTCTTGTTATTTATTCCTTTTTTAAGACTTTTTATTGGCTTCTTAACTTTTCAGAACTTGTGGGGTACTTAGTGTTGCACAGGCAGATATATTTTGCTCTTTCTATTAAAATAAGCTCCTTTTTTAGTAAAACAAAATATCGCAATGATTTTTCGCAAACGCAAAAGAAACTTCCCGATTTTAGGATACATTTTATACATTTCGAATAGCAAAATATAGATAAATTAATAAACTTTGGATTAACTCTAAATCTAGTTAGGATTACTTTAAAGATCTGCATTTCAAAAGAAGGTTATCTTTCATCAGCATGTAATCATTGCAAGGAAAATCCCAAAAATTTTTTAAAAATATATAGTCTATTAAATTGTTTAGACAGTAAATCCTTACTTTTGTGAATAAAACCATTTAAATTTGAAAACTGATATCATTTGATGTTTTGGATACATCAGTTCATATTTTTCTTTAAAATTCATTTGAAATTTTGAATAGCATTTTGATGTGGTCATTTTGATTTATCTCTCAATAAAAAATATTGCCTTTGAAAGATCAGAAAATGGATTATGCACACGTAATATTTTCTATATATTTTATTTTATTAATAAATAATGCTTGTAAAAAAACTTCATTTTCATAGAATACCTTTAATAAAAATGATCATAAGAGACTGTTTGATTTGTTAATTTGATATGAAATCACTTCACATATGGACCAAAATCTATGAATAGAGTGCTTATTAATCAATCATTTTTAAAATATTGTGTTATGTTTAACATTACTCTCAATCTTTCATTTTATTAGCTATATATGAGTTTGAAATGATTTTTTTAAAATTGGTTTCTTTCCATTTTTAATTTATTTATTGGTAGACAGGAAACAGCTTTAACAATCCAAAATGTTATAAATTGGAATAATCATGTTATATGATGATAATAGGTTCGTTTTACAGTTTAGAACTCTTTCTTTATTCTAAAAATACTTTCTGAAATAAGAGTAAACCATTAAAATATATATTAACTATCATTTTACATCGTATTATTCTTAAATATAAGTAGTAAAATGCCACGGTATCAAACAATTTATTTTGCGATGATTGCTCAAATTTTATGAACTTATAATTTTTTTTACATGTTTGTGTGTTTTAAACCAAGAGTTATTTAAAAACATAATAACATATATACTTTGATGCCGCTTGAGATAATAATACAATGAAATAATAGTAAAAGTAACTCTATTTATGTTATCATATCTATATTAACATTAGTAAATCCAAAATAATTTAAAATCACATCTTCCTACTATTATGAATATATTTTAATTGCTATTAATCATAACTGATTTTCTTTATTGTTACAAACTTATTTTAGAGGATATAGTTAAACGTCATACATCAAAACATTTAAATATATCTTACACATTCATTAAATTTTAGTATAATGGCTGGTTGGCTGGGTTTTATGGCGCAAGGTCCTAGAATGGATATGCTGCGCCAAAATTTGCCTATAAGAAATAAGTAATGGTGGATTAAAACTGCTTATATTTTTCCAATTCTTATCAAACACACTAAAGTTACTATTCTCAGACACTGATTTTGAAATAGAGTAGTTTATTCATAGTTAATAATATTATTTTATTTACCTTGGTAATAAATACTTTAGATAATTAAATAAAATTTTTTCGCTATTTTCTTCAAAAACTTTCTTACTGAAAATGGAGTGAATATATGCCTTTTCATATTTTTTACCTCATATGATTAAAAATTCGTATCTGTAATGAATTAATCTTTCCAAGCAAATTATCTTTTGTTAAAAATCTATCTGATTTTAAAAAGACAGTATACTTTGTTTTAACCTGACATTATATATACTTCGCTGATACTTTCCTTAGCAACCATTAAATTTTTCATAACATGATAAAAAGTATTAAATAATCAGAAGAATGATATTATTGAATATTTATTATTTATTATCTTGATCATACGAAGTTATTCAATAGTTAAGTCTGAATAAAAAGTTAAATAAAGTCATGTATTTGAAATGAAAGCATACAGTACCTGTAATTTTAAATGTATCTCAGATTTTAAAGTAAATATTGTTTTACTATACAATAGACATTTTCATGTAAATTTTTAAATTCAAATTCATTGAAACATTTTTCACTCTTAAAATGAATAAAGTTCTCAAGCATAAATGAAATGAAAGAATTACTTTTTATAATGTGTTACGTACATGTTATAAGATATAAAGAATGCATGAACTTCAACTACCCTAAAAATGTGATGATAAAATGTCAAAAATAAGCAATTGTCAATGAGTTTACAAGAAAATCAATATAAGTATTCTATCATAGATATGTCAATTTATTTGAGGCAGAAATATTATAAATTTTGTTTATATAATTAGTTTTGAAAATTGCTTCTTATACATAACAATTTCAAGAAAATTGATTTTTGAACTCTTAGGAATGTAAAATCTGGATCCTTTATGCTAAGATATTTACAAATAGCTATAAATTATGTACAAAGAGGTAATATTTATTTTCAAGATTTATTTATTTTCCAGAAAATTGTCTTTTATCTCTATGAATTATTTCGTCACATAAGGCAATCTAATATATAAAAGAGTTCTAAAAATGTGTTGTTTTTTTTTAAAGAACAGCTAAATAAATCAAAACCAATTGCGCTTTTAAATTAAGGAATCACCTATATAAATTTGAGAAAATAACATTCAAAATAAGGACTATGGTAATGGGCTTCCACAACTGTAATGTAATACTAAAGCAACTACAAAGATATGAATAAGTATTTTATAATTGCTTTTATAGTTCTAATACATAATGTAATCTCAAAAATGGCTCTCTGTTATTAATGTCTTATAAAAAATAATAGAATTCAGTTTATTAATTACTAAAAATAAAGAATAATAACATTTAGCTACATAATATTATCCATTAAAATTATTCTGATAATACTGAAATAAGCAAGTCAAATTAATAAGTAAATGGTATAAAAATTGAGAATCTCATAAGATAATTTTGGTATAAGGAACAAAATAATATTTTTTTCTTTGTCATAAATTTAATAAGATGCAAAACTACTAAAGAAAACTACAATGTGTTACTATACAATTATATTTACTATTTATTTAGAAAAATGATCAATGTATCCATGTAAATATTTTTCAAGAGCATCTATATTAAAAAGTGCAGTAATTTAATGAGGAAGGTATTTTTACTTAGTTTTTAGATGTAAAGTAATGTTGGAAAGAGGTTTGGAGTATTATTTACAAAATTATTATCTTCAGAAGATGAAAATGGAGGAAATTTCCCTAATGGGATTCATTATACAAGTGATTGTCATTCCTGTTCCATCAAATTTAAATAATGACAAATCACTGGCTACATTACGCATTCTATTTGTTTGTTTCACAAAGTATGCGACAAACTAAATCTAACAAATCACTTAAAATATTTAAAATTTTTGTTAAAATAATATATTTGTAATTTTATTAAAAGTCTATGTTTAGAAGTCCTTGAAGTGAAGAAATGATTCATTTATAAAAAGTGCAAAAAGAAGAAAGAAATTACCATATTATTATAAATTAGCTATACGTCACAAGTTTTCTATTTATTCAAAATAAGCTATCGTCACAAATTTCAGATACTATCTGAAGAAATAGAATAAAAATATTAATATTTTTATTATTATATTTCTCCGTTTTTTATGTAATTTAAAGAAATTTTTAAACAATCCACAAAATAATTCATTAGGTTTTAAGCTCCTAAATTATTTCATTGTTAATAATTAACTTTTCTAAGTGGCTGCAAATAAGGGGCAGTATCAATAGTTAAGGCTGTTACAATGTCCCTTCAAATAGCATCGATAAGTGATTTTTAATGGCTCTTATCGAATAAGAAACAATGGAATGAAAAACTATTCCGTTGTCATGGCAACAAAACTCAGCCAGGTGGTTAGACTACTCTTCCTCATCAAAGCAAGCAACACTTGAAAGCAGGGAAGTTTGGTATAAGCGATATTCTTCTAAAAAATCAATAAACCAGGGTCAGTCTTGTTCGTTTTAAGGGAAGCACAAAGGAAGGGTCATACGAACATGCTACATTACGTTCTTAAAGTATTTCTCTTGTTAAAACCAAAAGAACACTAGTCATTATGAGTGAAAAATAACAACATTTTATAAGTCTTTCAAGTTGTTAAGTAAATGAAACTAAACAAATTAAATTTTTAAAAATATTACTAAAAATATCTCTTAAAATTTAATGTAATATCTTGTATTACATTAAATTTTATATGAATTCACGTAATTCAAGTAACTACTTTATAATATATGTATATAATCAGTAAATACGTTGTCATATTGCAATGATTGAAGCAAATGTAGTGTTAAATAAGACCTCATTTACTTTTATTAAAGTACTGAATAACCATACTTTGTTTTGATAGATTTAATACTACTTTAAAGTTAACTTAATTAAATTCAGAAAAAATTCTTCGAATACAAATGCAAATTCCACTTATTACATTTTTTCAGACATTCAAATTCTTATGAGAAATTTAAGAAAAAGATTTTATTTTGAAACAAATCTATATCAAGTGTTTTTTCAGTTTTATTCCACTGAGTAGAATATTTTCACAAGGAACTCTTTTGTCATCTTATATGAAATATTTGGCAAATTTTTATAGAATAAAGTATTTTTGTATATGCTTTCTCACTAAAATATAAAAACATAAATTTTACGGATTTTCATGAGTGAAGCTTCTTATAAATTAATATTCTTATTTAAATTTTTGTTTGACAAACGTAAGAAAGTTTAACATGTTCGATAAACATAAGTCTTGAAAAATGTTTTTTTTTCAAACAACCACAGCTACATCAATTTTTTAAACAATTCGATATGTCGTATTAAGTGTGAAGTTATAAGCACATTCTCTTATTACAATCTGAAAAATAATAATAAAAATTAGAAAATTTATGTTTTTCAGATAATAAATACTTAATCCAATTACAGTTTCCTATCTGGTATCAATATTTTAGGACTGAAATTATTCAACTTTAATTTTTCAAAACTTAAAAATAAATTCTGTTGAAATTAATATTTCATTTATAATTTAAATTGAAATTAAAAATGAACTAATGTTAAAATTAGAAACATTTAAATGTAAACAATGATATTTGAATTATTGTTAAAAAAAGCTTCTATTATATAAAAGACTGAGTTTATCAATATACTTGTATATAGTGATCTCAACACGTTTTCAAACACTTTTTTAGCTAATTGTTTTTAATTTTAAGTAAAATGAACAATACCAAACAAATAATATTCTTTATAACAATGAAATAATATTCATTAAAAATGAAAAAAAATATAATTTATAATTTGTGTATAAAATAATATTGTACGTCTTTTAATACAAAATAAGTATCACAATATAATTACCACAAAAGAAAACAAAACATTAAATTCATTATAAAAAGAAACTAATGTTGTCTAAAAATCTTTTTCATAAAATTTATCAAATGTTGCAAATAAATTTTAAACTTTGATGGTGGAAATTATAAAGGAAGTTTAAAAAAGAAATAAACACATTACCAAGAAAGAAACTGACAATGTAAGAGAATACATGCTAATAGTGTGTATTTTGCATGCACATCTGAAATATATATTTTTTTTGTTAACTTTTCGACTACGAATTAATGTCAAGCAACCAACTGATAACATTAAATTATTTAATAATTTTATACCCAGAGAAAAAAGTAATAACGAGCATTTTCTTTATATTTGAATTCTATACTTTCCAAAAGAGATTTAGTATAATAATAACATAAACTGAAAATTTTCTGATCGGCATTATTGTTGGTGCTATTCTTATTCTTAAACTGACAATTCTATATTATTATTTATGCACCCACCTTAATTCTATGTAATTATCAACTTTGAAAAACATTAATAATTTTTATTCTAGGAATTCACTAGCAACAAATACCGTTTCGATTCTGTTCTAACAATTTTTATTCGATAAATTTTATAGCTTTATAAATAATGGTTTGACATACCAGGAATATCTGAATGTAAATAAAATTTCCTATTTTAACAATAAATAAAAGAAAAATTGTATATCAATTTTCCATAATAAATGAAAAATTGGTATACTATGAAAAATTACAATGAATGATTGATTTTATTAAATAAATAAAAAGCTGTACATCAATTTTTCATTTATTTAATGTTAAAATAGGAAAACACAAGAATCAAAAGAATGCCCCAGTATTATATAAAGAAACAATTTTTTTTAAGTTGAGCTAAATATTGACATTTTTCATCTATCATAATGTAATAAATGTTTTTAACTATCGCAAAAAAGGAAAAAAAGTTTCGTATGTATTTTTAAATACTTCCCGATAAAATAAATTAAACTCCAATAATATAATTTATAATAAATTGTATATATATATATATATATATATATATATATATATATATATATATATATATATATATATAACAAAACTTTACACAATTTTATTATTATAAAATATAATTTTATCACATTATCATGAAATCATCAAAATGTTCACCATTAAAACATCAATTATTGTTGTAAGTCAATTTAAGTTAAGAAATTATTGTTTCATATAAAAATTTTCTGACAAGATTGTTTCCTTTTATATCCTTTATCTATTAATAAGTCTGTTTTAATAAAAGATAGCTTTATTCTGTTCTCTATGCATTACTTTGCTAATGTGTAGAATGAATAAACAAAATTTTAAAATGCTTGTAATAAATGACTAATAGGATAATAATAACATAACAGTAAACCTTATCATTTTAATGTTTTTATTTCAAATTAAATAGCAACGCATAATATATTTGCTGTAAAGTATTATACCTAAATGAAACAACTATAAATGAAATTATATACTAAAACTTAAACACTACATTTTATTTTTGCAAGATTATACCAACATTTTACGGTATCTTTACTCTTAAGCAAATTTCATGCTATCTGAGTTTTGAGAGATGTGAAATAATTAAAATTATTTTTTTTTATTATTTGGCGTCCTCCTGAAGTGTGTCTGAGTCTGAAGTGCGTCTGGAAATATCTGCTAAATCATGTGTTAATACAATCATTGAATACCATTTCTCATATCAATATCGGTTAATATCTCCTTTATAATGTAAATTAATTAAAAAATAAATTACGTGACAAAAACATTATGAGGAAGATACAGACAAACCACAGTTAGAGAGACCTTTGTTTGCTTTTTCTAAGAAACATCTGTCTTTGGCGAATATATTTCCCAGACTCTATAACTGAAATAGCTGCGGCAATGTTTATGATAATGGTCTGAAAAATTTGAATGCATTCAGTTTACACTTTGGCGGGGAAGAAAATTTGTTTCGCCGAAAAGAGAATAGGGTGTGATGTGCGGCACATCAAAGTAGTAAATCAATGCAGGCGCAGAAGCGGGAAAAGAAGGAGATCAGAAATTGAAAACTTGCATTCATCTGAAGACGTGAAAGCAGTTGTCGTCTACAGATGCCGGAGCATTTCTTCTTTGCTCTGTGTCGCCCAAGAAGCGGTTCAACTCTTGTCACCTTCCACAATTCGCTTCTTCCTTTCCTAGACATCGGAATGCACCAATAAGAGGAACATTGTTCAAACAATCATTTTTTGTATTTTTTGTCACGAAATATTTGTCAATTTTTCTACGGTTTTTTTATGACTCCCTTTTTATTTCGACCCGCGCTTTTTCACCAAATCTGGTGACTTATCGATCGTATTTCTTGCGGATTGGATGAAAAGCTAATGTGCATAGTTTATATATATATATATATATATATATATATATATATATATATATATATATATATATATATATATATATATATATATATATATATATATATATATATATACCGGATTTTTTCTAATAAAAGAAACTGTTTAAATAGGTCTAAAAAGAACTATTTAAATAGTTTCTTTCAGTTCAGTTCAGAAAAATAATCTAAAAGGATAAATTTTTCTTAAAATTTAATTCTTGTAAGAAGGAAGTATAAAATCACATAAAAACTGCAAATAGGTTCAATTGATCATTCTGTTTAGTTATCTTATATAATTAAATATAGTTTTTGTTTGCTTTGGCAGGTATAGAAATTATTTTTATAAATGATTTTTATTATGGTTTAATTCACATTTTCATCATTGCATACTCCATAATAAGAAAAATATTATAAATAATGAAAGTTTTAAATTTAACGTTGATATGTGACACAACTGAATCAAAAATAAATGAAATACAAACAGAATTAGTAGCTTATTGCTTTTAAATTTTATCATAACAAATGAATTTATATAATTTGCATTAATAGTACATCTAACAAACATGCAATCAGAGAGTAAAAAAGATTATTTGGTACGTTCTGTTGTCGAAATATTTTGATTTCCAACAAAGATAAATCAAAATTAAATAAAGTTTAAACCTAATACTTTGTTTATTATTTTTTATTTTTTACCATAACGAAAGAATTTTAACAATATGTATTGATAGTGCATTTAATAAAAAAACATATTAAGATAACCAATGTTATTTAATACATTTCACTGGCAAATATTTTCAAGAATTAGCTACAGGAATTATCTTTATAATATAAAAGAGTTATAAAGTAATGAATTATGATTAATAATTTAATCTAAATTTATTATACATTTAAAGTAAACACATTATTTTACAGAAGAGTACAAATGTTTTAATAAATCATTTATATAGTATTTGAAGTAAGTAATATGACACTATTATTTTTAGTGTAAAATGATTTTTTTAAATGTATAGATACAGTAGTTGACATTTATTTATATTTTATATCCTATTAATCTTACTTCTAAAAGGTACATTTTGATACACATTTATAGATTTTTAACAATACAAATTCGATAAATAATTATATCATAGAGAACGTATTTAAATTGCGAAAGCAAATAACAATAACATTTTCAAACAGCAACGCTTATGGGAAAAAAAAAACTTGTCCTAAAAACATTGCTTCTCCTCAAGACAATATAAGAACCATGCTATGAAATGTGGTATTTTCGAAAAATGACGACTATTTCCTATTTTTTTATTCTAAACGTACCACTTAGTACAAAAAATATAACTGAAATAAAGGCAAAATATTTTTAATTTCCCCTGAGACTTGACGCTGCGATACGTCACTTTTCAAGTAGAGAAATCCCTTAAATGCGCTCTTAGTACGCAGATCACGTATTTTTCTAAATTTTCTGGAGCAGTAGTAGCGAGTCAACTAAGAGTCCACATTCATTTTGAGTCGTTCAATTAGTTTGTGCCTTTGAATACGCTGGGATATGTTTTTATTAGCAAGAAGAACACTTGATTTTTAGTACATCGAGTATCATATCACAAGTTAAATTTTTTTAAGCTTTCAATTTTAATGTGTGCAATTTTCTTAAAAAATTTTTAGATGAAGTTGTGATTGTAATTCTTACTTTGAAAGGGAAAGAAGTGTTTTAGTGTTTTTTTTTAAATATAAATCCACTGTTGATGGCATTTGTTTGAGTTTTGTTGATGTATTTTTCATGACAAAATTTTATTTATTATATATATATATATATAACTTTCCAATATTTCTTGTCGAAATGTTTCATCGTTTTATTGTTAATATTGTTGCCGTTTTACCATTAATATCGCATTTTAACAATATTTCTGCCAGTTAGTAATATAAAAAATATTTCAGCAGTTTTATTTAAACCTTTCTTTATGTTGATTTCTTACAATCTGTTAATTCATATTTTACAATCCGCATTATTTAACTGTATCATAAATATTTAGAAATGTGAAATTATCTCTCTACTAATTTTAAAAGAAAAAGTATCATATTTATACAATTTCGAGCATAAATATTAAAATGGGCTTTTATTTGAGACGTAAAAAGCTTCAATCAATAATATATAAGAATATATTTTAGTGATGCAAGAATCTCTTTTAATATTTAAAGTAGATCCTAACTTCACATACTTCTAACATCAGGATAAAAAACAAATGCGTAAAATGTAAGCTTCTTACCTAGAGAAAAAAGTTGTGACAAATTGGCATACGGAAAATAAGAGTAACATCTTCCTTCCTCGTATTTTAACCTCGATTTGGTGAGGAAGAGAAAAAGGATGCTTCTTTCCTTCCGTTTTCCAATAAGAACACTGAAATACAACTGACAAATCTACTTATCCAATCCTTTGGAATACCGGCAGTAATAGCTTGCTCTTTTATAAAATATTTTATTCAATGTAACACTTAACGTTCGAAATAAATGTTTTTTTCTATATTGTCCATCATTAAATTTTATTAAATTTAATCATTAATAAGACAGTATAAAAAGTTAAAATTAAAATATGACATCAAATTTTTCAAACTTTTTAAACTTCAAATTTTCCGTAAATATGTCATAAGTATTTTTAAAATTTTTCCTTGTTTTTTGAAAAAGTATTTTCTATTTAGATATTATTAAAAATATTTTTTTTTGTTTCTGCACTCTTTAAAAAATTCAAGTGATTTTCAGTACTCGATGAGTATCTGATTTGTCTCATCTACTTACTATCTTAAATAAGTTCTTCGGCATTTAACTGAGTGAAAAATATTGATTCTGATTAAATTGGATTTAACACGATATTTTTTAAATGTATATTTATATGTACTATGTATATATAAATGCTATAAAAACAGAAAACTGTTATCCTGATACATACTATAAATTAAGAACAAAAATTTTTCAAATTCTTCAATTGATTCTAATAATTTATTACTTTTACAAACAATGTTTCTAAAAATGATTTATGTTTTTGTTATTACAATTTGCTTGCAATGTATGCATTTAAACATGAAAAAGTCCTGAATGTGCGAAAACTTTTGTCAAAGTAGAATATAAAATTTTATAATTTATAACTTCATTGCTGGCAAAACATCTGAGATGCAAACATAATTACTACAGTGAAATCATTTGAAAACATCATTGAAGACTATTCTCTGTGAGGTTAATAATTAATCATTACATAATACATGTTTTCATTTTTATTCATTGATTTTAATATAATTAGTAATGTAAATACAATTCTAAAGTATAGCAAAACATGAACAAATTTAGCTTACAAATATATTTCTAAAAATTTTCGTTGTAAGGTAACAAGCATTATTACAATATCATTTGAATATAACCATTCTCTTCCTAATCTGAAATAATGAAAAATTGGAAATAAAAAATGAAGTCAATAATTGCTAAATAAAAGTTGCTAGCTAATGCTGATTCAAATTCATTTTTTTCTTGTAAATTTGATTCATTGACAAAAGAAAATATATTAAATTATTAAAAGTAAATAAAATTTAAATAAAATGATTACATTTAATTAAAAATGTATTCCAGTTTACAGTATCTATTGGCTTTTAAAAGAAAAACAGTTCCCTAAATTTTATTTGTCTGAAAATATATTTCAAGTAAATATGTAGAACTACAAATGTTATAGTATGCGGCGTTGAATTTGTAAATATAAATAGCATGCGCCATAAAGTTTGGAGATAAAAAGATAATAATTTTATCTTTAAAAATACAATAAATATTTCAAAATAAACTTTACTAGATTTAATACTATTTTGTTTTTGCTTTTACATAGTTTGACAGTCAAATAGAATTTAAAAATAATTATTTTTTTTCAAAGTGCCATTGTGGAAGAATAGTAAAATTTTATGAAAGTACTTATAACTGGAATACCTACATGACGTTGCATTCTCATGACAGTAGTTTTTATTTAACTAATTCAATTATTAGACAACTGAATGAGAAATCTTACACGGTATAAGTCTTGTTATAACTGAACTAAATGCAATTTAACAGTTTAAAAGTACAATTTAACTCATGGATAAATAACAGCATCTTATTTTTTTAACACCCATTAGACTTTTCATGCGGTCCATTCATTTGTTCTTGTTTGAAAGTATCCATTTCAATGCATAACAACATTATTTTAAAAAAACATCTTTCTTTTGATGTCGTTTTATGTCTAAAACAAAAATCCTTAAAACGGCATTCATCTACAAACTTGATAGCAAGTATAATCAGAGATTTTTAATATTGATATTAGAACTATTTTAGTCGGGAAAATTATATGATTATTTCTAAGCTGTCTTTCAAAGCCTTGAATATTATTACAGAAATTTTTTAGGTTTTATTTCTGCCTCATCATTATGATGAAATATAAATCAGTAAGACTACATTATAAGTCTAATAATTTCAAATTATATTTGTTTAATGTCATCATTTTACAAAAATAAGAAACTAAAAATAAATGATGCAATACAATAAAACCTCAAGTGTATATAAAAAACTAAATTTTTTCTTTGAAATTTTTCATTTACTATGAAAATAATATACTTCTTGAATATTAGAAAATTTCCGTTTTAAATATTTAAAGCATATGTGAACTGGAATAATTTCGAATTGTGTTACCTGTGTAACAGTTCGAATTGACTATGCAAGTAAACAAAAACTATTACCAGTGCAATGAAGCAAAGATAATTTTGCCACGTTGAAATATACTGGATATTTCCTTTTTTAAAAGTAATAAATCAACAAATAGTCAATTATTTCCAAAGTTTTAACGTAAAATTTATTTTAATATTATTCTCATTATTATGAGCTTGTGATTGTGTACCTAGATACTTAAGATTCTCCAGGTTAATTTCATAAAAATTAATAAAAATAAACAGCAACCGATAAAAAACTCTGATAACAAAAATATATTATTTACTAATATTTAAGACACCTAAATGATGCTAATTTATTTTTAGGAAAGTCAATGTTTTAAGTAAACTTATAAGATGTCTGAAAATAAAGCACTAATTAAAACAATTTTCTGTAAACACAGAAATTCTTCTAATGAAATTGTTTCTAATTTCATTTACCTTTCTGAAATAAGTGTAATGTGTCAGTTTCACAGTAAATTATTAGTTTCAACGACATTTTGCAAAGAAAGATATAGTATATCATACTACCCATTCAAATTAATGCTAGGTATAAGAGAATCACCCGTTTCAGATTAATGTAATGTCTAAGTGAATTGTCTGGTATTTCAAATTAATATCTGAGCTTAAGCTCTCTGATCTTTCAGGGTAAATACCCGGTTTATTCACAAATATCCAGTATTTAATTTAAAGGGCAATTATATCTATACAGATATGTGTTTCAAAACCATTCCAATATTATATTCATATATATAAATATCCGATAACCAAAAATTTATTGAAGATATGGTACTTAATCATAAAATATAAAATTTTTCCAATTTTTGTCCACATAAAATTATTATTTCTTTTAATGCAATGTTGTGGAAAGTATTATTTAGATTGTAAAATTATCCATTGCTTACATTTAGCTGTTGAACACCCAACTGGTTTATATTTAAATTACACACAAATCTGGAACTGGAATATATCTTTACATAATATATATATATATACATATATATATATATATATATATATATATATATATATATATATATATATATATATATATATATATATATATATATATATATATATATATATAAAATCTCTACTACGTTACTATAATTTCTATTTCTTAAAGGAATTACAAAAATTACAAAAGTTGAAAATTAATTTATCTAAACTTAGTTAAAAAAAAATCAATTAAAGTGTGTAAGAATATAAGTGAAGCAATTACCTATTATATTAATATGCTATTTTTACAGCTCTAAACATTATTCAACGTTACCAAGATGTTTTCTAAGCATTTAAGTAACAATAAAATAATCTTCTAGAGAAGGATTGAAACAATACTTTAAAATTTTTATCATGCAACAAAGTCAAACAGAAATAGGCACGTATTTTCACTTTAAATTAAAGATGTTAAAATATACTAGTTAGCTACACAGCATTATTTTTATACAATTATTACACTGAAAACTGTTATTTGCATTCACAGTTTGAAGAGAAAATTGTAATGTTACTAAGAGTTGTTTGCACTCTTTGAAACATAGCTTAATCAGTGTTAAAAATATTATTTAAAGTATATATTAATCATATATTGATCATAATTTCAATTTGAATTTTCATTTTTCTTTTAAAAAATAAAAAGTACTTTGTACGATTGGTGTATGTATACAGTAGAAAGTCAGATTTAACACCCCATGAAATATCCTTTTATTTATCCAATGAATGCTGAAAATCTTTTTCGAAATAAAGATGAAATAAATATTTTTATCACTGAAGTAACATATTCACTTCTTTATATTTTAAGTAAACATTTACAGAAAGATTGAAAGAATTTAATAGATAACAAGGTAAAAATTTTAAGAGTACTCTTGCAATCAAACACAAACATGTTGACGGGTGGTTTTTCTATTTGTTCCGAATCGATTTAGAGGAAAACAGTTTCCTAGTAATAATCATTAGAACGGTTCCTTATTTTTTTTTATTTTTTCATTTGCATTATACTTTTAAGTAAATATTTACAACACGCAATACGTGTTCCCCATTATTTTCGATTATTTATAGATAAGCAACACGTGAAAACGCTATTACTGCACAACTAAATTTAATTTACATGATGAATACTTTGCCAGTGGGGCAATTTTAATTCATCGGAAAGAGTACAAAGTAAACATCAATGTTTATTTCTGTGTCTCTTTCGACATAATGTAATTCAACTTCTGAAATAGTTCAATTAATGGAGCACTTCCAAATGTAAACTATACTCGGCTTGTATTAGCTGCCTAGTACATGCACCAGAGTGGTTAAGTCAAGACCTGGTGTGTGCTTGGCCATTTTCTGGATAATTAATTACGTGAGAGCCTTGCACGATTCAAACATATCTAAGAGCCAGAGGAGTGGCATTTGGAAACTTAAGGTGCCTGGTGGGAAATTTAACACCGACAGTCTTAACAAACGAATTGATATCATCCGCTAATGAATAATGTTCTACTTCAGATAATTTATACTATTTACTTATGTAGTATCGAAAATTAGCTCATTTTAATCAATAAAATAATTTTACCTTTGCAAGATTATGTAATTCTTGTAATCACTTAAAGAGTTTACTGTTATAGGTAAATCAATGCACTTTCATCTGAGCAGAGTATTTCAAAATTTTATCAAATTGGTAAAGACACAAAATAAATTGTGAGATATACTACAAAATAAGGAGATGTTGATTAAGGTACTTAAGATTTTATGTTGCTTTGATTAAAAAGATTATTAAAAAATTCAACAAAAATGTGTAAATATTCAACCACCACGAGTGTATTTTGAACTACATTAAAATTTATATGACAAAAATATAATGAAAGCGGTTAAATTCGTAAGGCACACACATATATATATATAATTTTATTTATTTTCAGAATTTAAAAATGAATAAAAATATTTTTAAACTCACATGAAAAACGTGAAAAAGAAATAATGAATAAGTTTAACATAATTTTTAAACATTATTATTAATTGTTTAGTTAATGTAATGAATATTTCCATCCTAATCACATTTATTATACTGTAAACATAAATAAAACATAAATAAACTACAGACAGAAAGATTTCTTACTATAAAATTTTATATAATTTTTCGCTTCTAAGCCCTAAGTTTAAAAGTGTATAATTTAGTTTTATAAAATACAAAAGAATTCATATACACTTTTAAATTATATATATATATAACTAGTAATAGTTTTTTTTTATTTCTTCCTTTACAATATATTTAATATAGTTCACTGAAATAATGTAAATTATCTATATTACGTTTTTTAGAAAAAATACAATTCCTTAATAAGATTTAAATGGAATTTGAATTTTACAAAGAGAGTCAAAAAGCCCAGACATTTGAAAGGTCTTAATTACTCGAGCTGTAAAATGACAAAATAATTACTTTAATACGAGTTACAAAAGTATAACTTAAGCACTTGGAGATTAGTTCAAATTAGCTTTATTTAAACATATATGAGTCCAGATAGTGAGAAAATTTTTGAATGCCTATTTCGGTCAACCGAAACCGTTAAACAAAGCCATTTTGTATTCTTTTATTAATATGAAGTGAAGTGATCAACATCTTTCTTCTGGCACCTCACACTTCACGTTTCACTGGCGAATGGTCATTGAAACTTAAAGTTCTTTAAAGGTTTTTTCAGCAAGAAAGCTTTTGTGTGTGTGAAGTATCAATTCTACCACCATCCGAATACTAGAGGCTTACATTCTTTCTAAATTGTTATGATTTCTGAAAGTATATAAGTATATTGTAAGAATTCACTGTAGCATAATGAATGAACCGTGCTACTCGGAGTGGGAGATTCCGAGTTCAGCCAGTGTTGGTCACTTCTGTTTTACGCATGATCGTCTATCAGAGAGGTGCTTGGAAATTTTACAATTCTTCGTTTACGACGCGTGAATATTGGTCACTATTTATCAAACTTCTTTTTGGAAGACCAAATCTCGAAGGCTGCTCAGTTGGTTTCCAATTTCAGCTGTTATGTTGTTCGCTATGAGGTGTTAAAAACGATGCCATAAGTGGTGGTTATAAATGTCTTCTTCTGTTCCTTTTTATTCTAATATATTATGAATAGATTTAAATAAATAATAGAATTTGTTTGAGCATTTATGAAGGTACGCTTTTGTACAGAATATGCTAAACATTAAAGGATCATTACACAAAATTTGAGTTCATACGCTATGTAATACCGCGTTTGTATATTTTTGAGTTATATGTAACTTTCATTTTAACAACTACTACTGAAAGTTTTACCAATAAAATTAATACGAATACATATTCCCTTAAGTTTACGTATTTCAAGAGGAAATCCAAGAAAATACATTGATCATATTAGTTCCAAAACATCCTCTGAAATACACTAACATACCACTCGGGGGTGGAAAAAAATAGAATCCTTTACTCTCGATGGATTTTTTTGTAAAAGTTATTTTTAAATCATCACATACAAAATACTACATTCATAGTTTATAAGAAAAAATATAATTTTAAATAAAAATGCATTTTTTTTATAATTCTGTACTAAAATATTATATACTTTTTACAAATTAAATTTGAGAAGGCATGATCAGATTTGGATAATTATTTGTAATAAAATGATAAGAATTTTCTTTGAGATATTTGTATACACATACGTAAGAAATGTATAACCAAATAGTATTTGTTCCGGATACGAACTGAAAACTCCAATCGCTAAACAGCATTACTAGATTATTTCTTAACTTAATGATGTTTATGGTACTTAGATAAACTCTTTCAAATTTTCTTATAATTCTGATTTAAGTAGAAGTTAAATTGTCAAATTGCATTGAAGGATATTTTTAGCTCATATTTATTAAGTCAAAAACTAAGTTTCAAAGCATATTACTCTTAATAAGAAAAATTAATCAGTGATTTTATTAAATAAAACTTTATAAACTCACTGATTAATTCAATTTAATTATATTTAGGATAGTAAAATAAAAGTATAATTGCGATTATTAAAATTGTGTAATATATATATATATATATATATATATATATATATATATATATATATATATATATATTATATATATATATATATATATATATATATATATATATATATATATATATATATATATATATATATATAAATATATATATATATATATATATATATATATATATATAAACTAATAAAAATATCTTTCAATTTTCAGATTTGATCCAAAGAAGTTAATACAAGAGCTCTTTGAGTAAGAATATTTTATTTTAATATTTATATTTATTGTATTTTATATTTTAACCTATTCATATCAGTAGTTTTCAATCTAAACTCTCTCTCTAGTGACTAAAAAATTAACATCTCTAAAAGGACATTTAATGCTTATCTGTAAACTAAAAAAACAGAATTTTAGAAAACAACAAAAATTTCATGTAGTTTAAATACGAAATTATTATTACAAAAAAGTATTATAAATTTAAATACATTATCAAAGAGAACTCATCTTAAATATATATATATATATATATATATATATATATATATATATATATATATATATATATATATATATATATATATATATATATATATATATATATATATATATATATATATATATATATATATATATATATATATATATATATATATATATATATATATATATATATATATATATATATATATATATATATATATATATATATATATATATATATATATATATATATATATATCATAAGTTCTCAAAAGTCAATGATACTCTAATAATATAATAACGTAAATATACTCTTAATGAATTTATATGTATATAAAATTTATTTTATGTAAACAATTTTTATAATTTTCAGGAACACAATATTTTCCTTTTTGTTGGTTATTATTGATGTCTGAAATGAATGAATGCATTTATTTGAAACATGGTTACTATAAAAAAAATTGTGATAAGTGTTTTTAATATACATATTGCATGAAATTTTGTCATGATAGTAAAAAATGAGAAAAATATCAATAGATATTGTAGTCAATTGTTTTCAGAATAAAAAGGAGCTTATTTTACAATCTTAAAGAAATTTTATAATGTGTAAGCATTTACTACGGTTAATAATGCATTTAAGCCATCACATTACATTTTTTAAGATAAAATTATGCTCTACTTATAGACAAAATTATATATGCAAAACTTAGAGTTTTTACCAACAGATGCAAAATAATGTTTTTTTTTCCTCAAAATAACTTATTGCAATATAAATGCAAATATGTTATGCAAACTTATAATCAAAATACGAGTTTTTCAAAAACCAAAAACAAATTTCATAACAAAAGTAAAAAAAAAAATCAAAGTAAAAGTTTTAAATTATATTAATAAACTTTCTTTAGTTCTACTGGAAAAATATTGATTGTTTCATGAATATAGTTAAAAATGGTACACATGTGCTACGAAAATTAATATTAGAAACAAAATTCCACTCTGTCATATTAATTAATAAATAATGCATGTGCTTAGCTCACATGAGCATTATGTAAATTAAAGTAGCATATAACAAACATGAAAAAAGTACCTCTCAGTTCTTTTGAAAATGCTTAAATATGTATACTTAATTATACATATCCAAAAATATTTGTAAGTACACTGCCCAGCATAGAAAATACAACACTAAGAAGGAGTTACCAGAAAGGGATGAAACTTGGCAAACAGAGAGAGAGAGAGAGACAGCCACGAACAATAAGTGATCTGTGTTTCAAGCCTGTTTCTAATAGAATCAGAGGCACTAATAAAAATCCCTTTACCAAATTGAACAACAGGTCGAGTATAACACTTATAGGCTGTAAATAAAACATCTTTTGTTGAACCTTATGTGACACCAACTAGACGCTTTAGCAACTAAGATTTCTATCAACTGGTGTATCTATATGTTTCTTCCATGTTAATTTAAGGTCTTAGTGAATTCCCAAGTAAACAGAGCCAAAAACCCGAGATAGAAGTTTTTTATTTGAATGAAGTTGACTGTCATGATATTTAGTAATGAGAGAAAACAATTGGAAGGTGGTGTCTTAGTATTAACAGACATACTCTGTCTGTTAGTACTGATATGTATTAACAGACGGGTGAACGATATGATTGATAAGATGAAACCAATATTTTATTAGAAAACAATAAAGTATTTACACTAGGAATAGAATTAGAAATAAGATATATCAAATCAGTAATCACTAGATCAAAAAGAATTAGACTCAATACCGTTCCTTGAGGCAAAACTTGTTTAGTTTGTTTAAAGGCAGACAAAGAATAGCCGTATCTAATACTAATAAATCTTTGAGCAAGTAAACTTTATTATGTATATCATTAAACTATACAAGTTGCCAGAAATACAACAGGAAACAATCTTTTTAAGTTTTTCAATTCTCCAAATTTTGTCGCTTTTTAAAGTTTACTAACACAGAAAGGGTAATTTTCTTTCTTTGAAAGCCTTCCTTTATCTCTTGAGATAAGTGGACAATTTGTTCAGAAGTGCAACTATGTCTCTGAAAACCAGCTTGTCTTTTAGAAATTATTTTAATTTTGTCTATCCTATATTGTAATCTGCTGTCAATCATTCTTTCAGTTAACTTACACGTTGTATTAGTTAAAGATATTTGAGGGTAGCAGTCATATTTAAGCGGGTATGTTAGGCTTAGGTATTGGTACAATTATAGCATTTCTCCAATCACTTGGGCAGCCATTTTTTCACGTCTGGTTAATAAATGCTAACAGTCATTTTAGCGGAGTTTCTCATATTTTTCTGAAATGCCGGTAAGATTCCATCAGGTCCTGCTCTTTTATCCTACACCAAAGTTCTAATACTATTCTCTAACTCCTCCATATTGAAGTCATCATTAAAAGTTGTTCAAACTCTGATGAATTATTTCAAATAACTTTTTTATTTTAATATAGATCTGAAGTCGCTTAATTTTAGTATGTGTAAAATATCCGTAAAAGATATTTGAGATTTCATTAGCAGTAGTAAGTTACTTAGAATCTTTCTTTATAATCTCATTTCTCCTAATTCTTGTATTGTTCATCTGGGACACAAATATGTAAGCCTTTATACCATCTCTTCTAAAGTCTAATTTTCTTCAGGAAATTTTTATATGAAGAACGCTTAGCTTCAATAGTTGATTTTTTAAAACACCCTGTGCTTTACGCAAAGCTATACTTTCCTAATTAAGCCCGATGTTACGAGCCTTCGCCTACACCTTATTTCTGTTTAATTTTTAGAAAATTTTCATTCAAAAAAGAATATCTCTTTTGCTGACCTCTTGGGACACAATAAGACATATATCAATACAGCAGCCGCAAAGAGTATAGAAGTATAATTATGATTTTTTATAACCAGAAAATAGGTCAAACTTTATTTAAGTTTTTTTAATTTTACAAATTTGCTTTCTTGAGGTTGATGCAGCGAAAGGGATCTGAGGATCTCATCTTTATCAGCGACTTTATTGACTATCGGTAAAAGCTCCATTTTGAAGGATATGAACGCATGTATCTCCATCTGTTCTTCAATGGAGATGCCAATATAGACTATCAATTCCCCTCCACCAAATCTGAAATTTTCGTGTACAATACCAGAAGCGTTTGTAGTGCCACGTTCCCTCCAAATGAAAATACACTTATTATCAGGATGAAGAAAGAACTGGACTCGCGTTAAAGATAATAATATTGCATTTTTAATTTCTCCTGCTGTTTATATGCTTTATTGGCCACTCCATACAGGCCCAGAAATGTCTTGCTGTTAAACCGTGGATTGAGGACGTGTTCACATTAATATTTGAAGTCCAAAGTCCTTCCGTTGGTGTGGCATGGATGTGGAGAGTATGATGCCAGATCAAGTATGAACTCGTCACCTGAGCGTAATTTAAAATTACGAGACACTTGGTGATGCGCGAGTATTCCAAACCCATTAATCTAAAGGTACAGTCCGGGTTTCACCTGAACCGCTATGCATGTATGTATGTTAAACGTAATACACAACATGAGTGGATGAGCATACAGGCCTACAGTGTGAAAACAGTTTTGAATAGTTTGTGTCGAAACACCGATACCAATAGTTTAGGGAAGATGTTGTTGAAGAAGAGTGACATTCATATTTCGGTGTCTCCAAGTCATTAGCGTTACATAATGGTTTTCATTAGGCATTATTGCACATATAAATCTTGCACTGATCTTCCTCCTACATTTAAGTCTCCAGAAAATGGTTCCAGATAATAGTAATCACATTTAGTGAAACTCCAACGGCTTCTGCTATTTTGGATTGTGTTTGGCTAATCTCTAACCAGCTTTAATCTTCTTATTCTGTTAAATGATATTGTTGAGATATCGCACTCATCGAAACAACGAACTTATTGAATGTCGATCATTCTTTTCCATTTTATCTGACGTTAAGTTCAAAGCCAAATTTCATTCACCGTTACTAAAGGCACGTTATCGACGTCAGACTCAAAATTTGCATACTGTGAAGTTTGAAAGTGAGAAAAATTTGAATTTGTGGCTATCTGATTCCAATTTATGCCATAAAAATGCTTATACAGTTATTTTATAAAATACTTACAGTATCTTTTAATTGTTTTGAGCAGTGGATATTAATTTACGTAATACACTGTAAAATAAGCAATTTTATTAATTTGTATACAATATATTTAAAATTAATAATGCATAATTATTCATTTATATTAATAAGTTCTAATATTTCATTTCTGTTTATATTACTTCAGTTACGCATCCATAAATGTATAAGCATAATTTTTTCTTTCTAAAATTGAATTTATTTACCAAAATTGTTTTATAAAGTTGATGGAGCAAATAAATTGAAAATTAGTTGCACAATTAATGATGATTAGGCTAGATGACATTTTATGATATTCTTGGGGAGTAAACTCGTAGCTAATCCGAAGGCAATGGGTGCAGTATCTCATCTAGCCAAAACACATGTGCAGAAATACCTATATATAAATATTCAAGGATCCAACATCCCATTATAGAGGAAATAAAAAGGAAAAACTGCTGATAAAATACTGACCTTCTCATAAGATTATAAACGTTTTGCAGTTTTAGATGGCAGAAAACGTATTTCCATGCAAAAATACTTTGCAGTAATTATCTCCAATGAAAATATGAATTTATTATATATTAAGCTGCGTGCTTTTATATACAACAAAATTAGTATGAAAATATAAAATGTTTTACTTCTAAAATGCTTTAAGTAGCATTTTAGTAACTGTAAATTCGATCTTATTTTGAATGCTTGCCTGTTTCATTGACTGCATGAATTTAACTAAACATAATAACCATGAAAGGGAATAAAATGATCTATTTAAAAATTTTCAAATGACTTTCCAATAGCGATTGTAGCAAGATAAAAATAATAATACAGCATATTTTCTTTTATAGTAATGATTGAAAATGCGATTGGCGATTATCCAGCGCAATTCTAAAACAACGCTATTACCTAGAACTTTAGAGATCACGCATTTCTGCCAGGTGCACCTGTTACTTAAGAATTATTCAAAAACTTGAGAGGAAACCTCATTGCTGGAAACAATTCAATTAATTATCTTTAAACTTTCCTCACTATTCCAATGTTTAAAAACTGAAGAACTGATTGTGATAAGTATTGTAATTTGAGATTGCCGATAACCAAGAATTTTTAATAATGTAATCAAACTTAAGTGCTTATTTATAAACACTTAAACTTCAGAAAACCTGATTATACATAGTGTTTTAAAAGTTATACTTTAAAACAGGGAATTTTTCTCAATTATTAATTAATTGATACTGTAATATTATTTTAATAACTCCTTAAAAATATTTTGAAGAAACATTTTCAAATCTTCGTTGATCTCCAGTTAATGCTAAAAAGCTTAAATAATCTGGAAAAAAATTTAAATAGTATTCTGGCCTAAGATACACATTTTAAAGCTATCTTTTAATGAAAAAAATAATGCTTTCGATTTAAAAAATGTTGTAAAGATTAAAAGAATGTCTACAATATATTGATATAAATTGATGTTTCATTGTGTTATATGAATGTGAAATCTCCCATTTTTAAATGAATATATTATTTTCATATATAAATTATTTTTATATAAAATAATTCATGTTTTAATGAAATTTTTATAAAATTCTTAACATTTTTCTCAAAAATATTTTTATTGAATTGTTTGGTAAAGCTTATTAAAATTAATTTTTTATTCAAAACTTATTATTTAATCAAAATAAATTAAATATTATAGTTTAAATGAAATAAATGAATCACTTTAGATTTGTATATTTTAAAGAATTACATATAAAACAATATTAATTGAGTTTTAAAAAATAATTTTAATTTTTGCAGCAGACACAACTTTAGTTAATCAACTAATTCTAATAAAGGCTTGTTTGAGGATAAAATAATTTAATTAAATCTCCATAAATTCTAAATGCTTTCTTTTATAATAGAAAGAAAGAGGAAATCAACTAACATAAGCTATAACAATGATAGAACACTAATTATTAGTGTCATTTAAAATGAAAGAGTCTGAAAGTAATTTGTGTTTCATTCAATCGACGCAATGAGTTAATAAATACGCAAATGTGTTTTCTTTCCTGTATCAAATATTTATATAAAGTGTATTTCATTATATTTAAAAGTTTTAATAAAACTATAATTTTTTTAAAAAACTCCAATAAAGCTTTAATTTTGGAAGTTAGTAAATGAAACTCGAAGCTTTTAACGGCCTGAATGGCCAAATTAGTTTTTTTTTTCAATTTCAGTTAAAATAATTTTAACTCTATTAGGTACTTTGAAATATTGTATATTCATAGAAAAATAAAAATCCTCAAATATAAAGTAAGTGAGATGAAATAAATATGAAAAATAGTTAAATAATATTTTTTAAAAATTTTCCAGTTGATTTGTACACTTTATAAGTGTAACAAATGCTTAATTCACATATTGTGTTGGTTCTTAAAATTTATCAGCATGCATCTCCATTTCTGTCATTTAAAAAATGTAATAAGTCTTTTATTAATGTACTTTTTTAAAAATGTTGTTATATATGTTCCAGTTTGTTAAGACAGTTTTGTAACAAGCGTCTATAATAATTCTTTTCCTTTTTTAAATTGAGCAAGACTATATTATTGACATATTTCTTATGTGTGAAGCTATATTGAATTTTACTTTTTTAATAAATTTGGTAAATTTGATGGTAAATAACATTTTTTCATCCCATGACGTTCTTAAAAATTTACAATTTGCTATTAAAATTCATAAAAACATAATAGTATCAAAATAAAGACAATTTTGAGTAATATTTATGTAATATTACTTTCTGGTCTGCAATCAGCATCACCGTTTCTGTATTTAAATGTCATTAAAAACTCTCTTTTAATGTTTCAGGTTCTAATTACTTATTCAAATTTAGAAAGACCTTCATTTTTTACTAAATATTAAATACTTGAAAAAAATGTTTTCAATGGACTTCAGAAATACAAGTTTATTCTTCATACTGTTATGTATTTTAATGGATTACTGCAAAAAGTCTCTCATCTTAACAAAATCTTTTTACGCCCTTTTTTCAAAAGAAAGAAGAACGTCTTAAGGAATTGATTATACTTGTAGCATTTAAAGTAAAATAAAGTATTTAAATTAAAGACCAAAGTAAAGATGTATTTGACCAGGTTCTTAAACATCTATTTTCCCATTAACTTTAACAGGTATTATTTATGTGATACATAAGACCCACTCAATTATGTGTACCTTCTTCGTAAGAGGAATCGGATTTTATACTTAATTCTTTTTTTTCTGTACTAGAAAACCCCAGTAAAAAAGAAAAATATCATTACTAAAAAGTAAATTATTATGCAGGTAACAAGTTTGTAATAGTCTTTATTTTGAAATTTTAAAGTTATTTTCTACTTGTAGTTTGGAATACATAATATTTTCCATTTACCCTACCAAAATTATAGGTTAATAATATTTCTTGCTTACACATTTTGAAAGATATTTTCTTATCCCACACTTTAGTTTTAAGATATTTTTTTAATATTTCCTAAACGCCCTCAAATCATAACATGGAAAAATATTAATTTATTATTCATATTAATATTAATTTATTATTCAAACATTGGGAAAAGCAATAAATGAAGAAACATTTATATTAAATGACTTTATTAAAATTAGCCTCAATGGTTGCACATTTGAAATAAAATGAAATAGTGCTGCATAAGCAATCAAATCGAAATATAAAATTAAGATTTCTCAATTTGCAGCAAAGGCAACGCAAAAATTTGGAATCGAAACATAGTTTGGAGGAATTAAAACATCGCACAAATTTAGAGGAATTTGGATAACATATCATATTCTTCTTTAAAATGGAAAAGTGTAAATGATGAATTTTGCAATATGTGCATAAAATGAAAAATGTTTGCAGAAAAAATCGCATTTGTTCAAAATAAGTTTTTATACCAATAAAAATATATATATCTTATTCTGTTATTTACTTAGCAGTTGCTTAGTTTTAGTAAATATTATTAACGTAAAACTTTATTATGATAAGATAAAGACTGCAGCATTTTTACTGCATATTAAATACAAATTTTTAATTAGTTCTTCCATCTATCTTTAAATTTGACTCATAAATTTGCTTTCACATATTGAATCTTGCGAAAATAAAACTTGATGAATAATATGATTGTAAAAAATGTTACTTGAATTCATTCGTGATGATTCTTTTATTGTTATATTCTTATAAATATTTATAATTCATATTTTGAATAATTAACAGGTGTAATTGAGTTAAAATATTGTGTTGTTATAATGCGAGTTCCTTAAATCCATAATATGAATTCAATTTTAAATTCCATATTAGCAAAGTATACGATATAAAAAATGTACTTTTTGGTTAGACTGGTAACACACTATAAAGCAGTTGAATTAAATTAAACAAAGCAATAAATTAAAAACAAAAACTACTAAATTGTTATGAACCTTTAAATAGTAATCTTAGTATAAGAGAAATGGTTTATTGTGTAAAGATAAATAAATGTAGTAATAGGCTAATTGTGACAAATGAGCTAATTTTAAGCAAAAACTTTTTGTTTTAACTTCTATAGTTTTTTGTTCCTTTCTTTTAGTTAAAACACATTCAAAAGCAATAAAAGCATGATCTGGGCTTTCAACGATGGAAAGCTCTTTACGAAATGTTCATTCAAGAGAAAAAAATAAGCCCTAATGTTCCTTTTCACAGAATGACCCATTCTCTTAAGAATAAGATTTGGTGAAGTATTTACAGGCGACCAACATTTATGCCACTTCTCTCAAGCGTCTCATTATCCAATTTCTTCTTATGCATTTCTATCCCGAGCATCTTATGGGGAAATTGAAGAAGTAATTTTTTAAGAACAACTGAAGCAGAACGTTTTCTGGAGTAATTGGTGAAGTACTTTTCTGTTTCAAAACACATTTAGGGCCCAAAAACATATCTTAATTACAATGGCTTCTCAAAATAAGTGAAATAAGAATAGCAAATATATATTTTTATAACTTACTTTTCAAATCCGAGCCGGTAACAGAAATCAAGCAGTTTTAATGGTGAGTATAATTTAAATTACAAAATTATAAAAACACACAGAGAAATAATAGTAAATTTTATAATAAATAAAAAAATAATAAAAGCACTGGAATAAATCAAATTGAAAGGATATGTTTTTTTCAAACACTTCCATTAGTTAATTCTTAAAACTTAGCCAGATATATTGATGTTTAAAAAGTGAGGGTAATCAAATATTTTAATCTTATCATATGTTAAGTGTGATTATAGTATACACAAAATGATTTACTAAAAATAAAAGTAATTTATAGTAACTAAAATTTATTATTATTTTAAATGATTCATGCTTATATACGTAGTTTTTATTTATCATTTATAAAAAAATACGTATCATCAATTATTTGGTTTTGTGTTAACTTCAAAGACTTCTGTTTGATTATCTGCTACTCTGAAAATTGAATGCAACAAAAGCATGTAAAAAATGGCAAGAAAACTATTAAAATTCTAATTATTTCCAAAATTCTTACTATTTATTTTAAATTATTATCTTAAAAATACAGAAATTTAGTCCACTTTATTTATTATTCGAATACTTGTATTTATAATAACCATTAATTGTAAAATAACTTATAACACTAATTTTATTTGTTGCTGAAATATTTGCTATCTTGACAATTTCTTTAGAATTAATAAAAAATTGCAAATGATATATTTTAACATAGTTTGTTTCTATAACTATTTAAATATTATAAACATTGTTTCCCGAATTTGTATTTCAATATTCTTTTCACGATATATATATTCATATCAAACAATTCCTAGTAAAATATTTTCGTAATTATGTTTCTAATTGAAATACTTTGTGCTTAAAAATAATTGAGAAATAAATGTACAAATCAAAAATAGCAATTGTTGGTACATAAACGAATAAAATGAATAAATTAAATAAAACATAGGTAAATTGTGATAAACAGATAACAACTTTACAAAATTTTAATGATTTTGTATATAATAAACGGAAATAAACACAATTACGATTGTAAGTTGTGTGTGTGTTGAGTTAAAAACATTTCAACGCTAGTATCAGTGGGTCTGTACTTATTCAAAAGCTACTTATAAATATTTTTGAATATTTTTCATGTAAAAGATACATTTCATATAACAAATGGGCTGATGATATAAAATCATTTTTTGAAAATTAGATTATTTTCAAAGAATTAAAAATTTTAGTTAATTTATCTGAAGTGTCAAATATTCATCGTAAATTTATAAGTAATCTTTTAAGAAATAAGCATTTAATCAAGGCTTTTCAATTAATAGGATGTCAATCCTACAGAATATTTCAAAACATGCGTTGTGATTGCTATTATAATTTTATTATTTTGTCAAAACAAAAATAAAATGTAAAAAACTAACAAGTCTGTTATAATACCATATAAGTATTGCTAAATAAGAATGTGTATTCAAATCTTAAACATAAATCCTATTTTGAATATGTAAGTTAAAGGGATTTACACTCATAAAAATGAATAAAATAAAATTGAATAAAAATTTTCATTTTTCACAAATTGAGATATAAATAAAAAATTGATACGATGACAAGAAAATATTACTATAATGGTATTTAAATTTTTTACAAACTTCATATTAAATTATTATGATATCTGACTTCTGACATTAATAAATATTATCCCCAAATTTCTTAGATAGTAAAATATTTTATTGACAAATATTTTATTATAAATAAAAAATAAAATTACTTCATCAAATTATTGGTTAGTTTAAATAAAAAAATCATATTTAGTTTAGTGGTACCCATTTTGACTTCCTATATGAATGACAAAGAAAAAATATTTCAACATGAGAACAAAAACATATACATTAGGAATATGATTAAAATAAGTCCATTATATCACGCAAATTTTATGAAAATAAATTTATTAGATATATAGTAAAATATCAATAATTATTATACGTTAAGATGGATTAAAATAGGTCTGTAGAAGCAAAAAATGCTGTATTTACAGAAAAAAATTTAATTAAATTTTGGGCATAGTTATATGTATGCTTAAGGAAATTGAATATTTGTTAGCGAAAAGATGCCTTATTTTGTAATTTTTAAATATTGATATTTTTGCTTCTAAAATTTACTGTTTATGCAATTTTTTCATTTTGATGGATCTTAAATTTAATTTTTATTTTTGGATTTTGTGCATATAAAGAATAATATTTATATTATAATTAAAAGCAATTAAAAATACAATTATGTTTTAAATTTTTCTCGATTTTTTATATTTAATTAGCAAAATATTTCGTTTTTCTAAATATCTTTATATTTTGTGAAATATAATGTGTGTACATTATATTAGTTGAAATTTTTGATTTTTTTAAAAATTACAACATTTATTCACTAAAATATAAAAATTAATTTTACATAAGCCAGATTTCTTTGTGTATGAAGTGGGTTTAATAATAATCTTTAAGGAAATAGTCATATAAAAAAGGAATTGCGTTATCAACCTATCAAACTTAACAAGTAAAATTTGCCTTTCATGGAAACCATACAAGATGATATATATATATAAGGATGCAAAAGGTTGTCGGATATATGTCAATTAATTCGCTTATTTTAATCATGTAACGGCTTATATATTCTGAGTAATTATAAGCCATCTTCAGTATAGAACATGAATTTATGCAAATAATCTACTGATCTATAAAGATTCATTAAAGCTTAGTAATACATTATCGCGAAAATTTCTCATAATTTAATAATCCTATTACTTGTAAACGTGATTAAGAATGTTTCTATCTTGGAATTTGTAGTACCAGAAAAACTACATTTGTGCTTAATTAAAATAAGATTAATAAATAACTATTAGATTATATTTCAATTTGAGCTATCAGAGATTATACTCAAGTGCAAGTTAATTATTAAATAAAAATAGATAAAGTATAAAGATTTATTATTCTTATAGCTGGAACTGAAAATTTTTGATCGTACAAGAATGAAGTATAAGCCTTTTTCTGCATTTTGAAGCTTCATATTAGGAATTATTTCATGGGAATAACTTAATTTACCGATGTACTTGTTTCTAGAAATGTATTTTATCTTTGAATATATTTCACTCTAATTTTATATTCTAGAAAAATGTCATCTGAATGTTTTTAATTTCTAAATATTCTACAAAAGTTTCCTTTTAGACTAAATTTTCCTTTTAAACATTACACCAAACAGTTTTGTAAATTAATGCACAATTAGTTTCAAATTTGTATACTGTCCCAGATACCACAAATTTCCTCATATTTAGATAAATATGTAGTTATTGTATTTAGTTAGACACCAATCTCTAATCCTTTTTTTACCATTTTATATATTAGAAAAGCACTTTAAATCAAGACAGACAGCATTATGATGCTCATTTTATATTAATACATGTTTGAAGGCTCAAAATATACTTCATGTTTTGGTTTTAACTTTTCATTTGTATCTGTAACCAATCAAATTCTCATGTATCTTAAAGTAGAAACTGAATTTCCTTTAATTGTTATTATAACCACTGCAGTATATTACTGGAATTTAAAGTCTAAAAGAAATCAATTAAATAGATATTGAAGGATATTTAATTTAATTCTGAATGTCCAAAGAACAGTTTTGCTATTTTTATTTTCCTCTCGCAAATTGAATTACTGATAACTTCCTATTTTTCAACTTTATATTTAAAAAATTATTATGAAATTGGATCTATATGATTTTTCAGCCATTAGTATACCAAATGGACCAAATTATCGATTATTATGTCAAATATATTTGTTTTCAAACGTTAGAAGCAAGTAAAAAACTGAAAATATATCCAAAAAATATATAAAATATTTTGATAAAATAAGAGTATAAAAATAATTGTACTATTTGAAATTTAAAAACAGAATAGAAGTTTACACATAGTATTTAATTTTGTATATCAACAGAAGCATGAACGTTCCTTATATTTGTCATGGAATTTCAGAGCAAAAACTGTACATGGTTGTGAAATTAAACGTACCAAGACGCAACACAAGCTTCATGGTAATGCCTCATGATGTTTCTGATGAAAAAGTGGAAAGAAAGAACAAATTATGAAGAAATTGAATTGCTTCTATTTACATGGTAACTCAAGTTACGATTTACCAATGTCAATTTAGCAAAGAATGACGTATTGAGGTAACGGACATTTTACATAGATCAGAAGAAATGAATAACAAAACAGAATATAAATGGTGTTTATGAGCTGTGCCCTGCAAATTACATAATGCTGCAGTTAATCAGTTTCATACTGGTAAAACGTGTTTATTATGCTGTCTTTTAAGGCTACCATATGAAAGACTTAAAATTATATTTAGAAAAGATGCAAACACGGAATGATACAAAATACCATGTTCACAATGTGTTGCCTCAATTGATGCAATGAACTCACATTAATTAATTTTGAAAACAATTTCTTGCTCATTAAATCCCCATTAAATCATTATGTTTCTTCTGTAGGGTTTTTATATCAGGTTTATATAAATATAAAACATGCTTATTATTGAGTTTCAATAACACTAAATATATTATGCTGTACTAAGAAATGTAGCATTGTGTTATTGTAAGATTTTATTATTGGAAATTTGAGACCAAAGTGAACAAATAACCAAATCCATCACTAACAATTGCCAAATGTAAAAAGATATTCATCTTTTTTAAAAATAATATAAGAATGCATAGCAAATTTGTTTTATGCAGTTTATATGTAAAATCCTAAGTTTATTTCATGTTGTTTAAAAATTCAATTTTGAGAAAAGTATAAAATTTCTGTACCTAAAAAGAACTATTTTAAATACTCGTGGATATAAAGTATTAAAAATAGTAACTTTATTATTTTGGTTGAAAAAGTTTAAGAAAAGGGAATAAAAAATTTTTCAGCGGGATTTAGTTTCAATTATTTTGACGCGATGACGAAATACCTCGCTTCAATGCTTAGTATATCCACAAAAAGCTCGAAAAATCTGACTTTAGTTTTCATACACTGTAAGAGCTTCATTTAAATATACCAAGCAGCTTCAAGAAAATGTGCTTTATATTCTTCTTTAAAACGATATTTTATGTTTATCGTTAGCAGGCGGAAGTAATCGGAAGTTTGAAACAAGGGGATGAAGTATTCTACTTTAAAAATGTGATTGGATGAAAAATAAATCCCACTAATAATCAATACTTAGACTCAGTGAGATGTAAAGCATATGGAATTTCTAAGCTATCGATATTTTAATGGTATGCCATTAAATAACATGTCGTGAGTAAAATTTTAACTTTATTTGTGAAACAAAAAGGGGATTAAAGATTTGAAAAAAGTGATCATAAACATTAATGATTATATCATACATGAATTGTGTGATAATCAAAACAAAAATAAGTTTTATGATAATAATATATCAACATATTAATTTACATTAATATGTTGATAAATTTATGAAATTTCCTAACATTATAATTTATCAAAATAAATTTTATTTAAATTGTATGTTTAATATTATGCAAAATATTCCCATATGCAGTAAACTCAATGTTTATAAAGTAAGTAATATTAATTATATTAAACTTCATTAATTGTTTGAACTAGAATAATAGTGTAACCTATTAATATCAACTTCTTACATTCGTTCCAAACCATTGTTAAAATTGCTGAGATTGTTATTAACAATGTCATTGTTAAAATTGTAAGTGCATTTGTTAATGAGAAAAAATCAAATATTTATTAAATATTATTATAGAAAATAAAGTACGCTTTTCATCTAGTTAAACATGAAACGCGCTTTTTTATTTCAGAATACAGCGTCTTTTCTTATTTAAAAGTGCAAATGCAAACGTAAAAGTTATTTATTGTCCTTTTTATCAGTGAATTATTGAAATAAAAATTATTTAAATTATGAATAAACATTTAATCTCTTTTTTAATTCATAAAATTTCAAATTTAACAATTAATTAAAATTTTATATACGTTAAGTACATTAGAATAAACGTGTATATTTATATGTTTATATTCATTATATTTAATCTTCTAAAATCAGATTTGTTTATTAAATTATCAAAACTTTATTAAATGAAAAAACAATATAAAACTTTTTATTCTCATAGTTTTTGGTACAGTCATTCCATGCTTAAGCAAAAATTTCACTCATCTTTAACTACTTATATATATATATATATATATATATATATATATATATATATATATATATATATATATATATATATATATATATATATATATATATATATATATATATATATATATATTAAATAAAAAATGATATATAGTTCATAAAACGTGCATTTGAACACAGCTCAGATTCATTTATTTCATAATAAATTTAATTCAAAAATATACACTTTGTGATTTGTATTGCAGGAAAACCAAACTTACTTTATATTATACATACAGCTTAAATATAAGACAAGGAAATCTATCAATAAAAATATATTAATAAGAAATAAAATTATTTCTCTCCAATGACTGTTGGTGGTACTTTAATGAAATCATAATGTACAATCTTTCATGAGATTTTGAAATTTGAGTACGGGCGTCTTGATCTGTCGGTATAATCCATACCAACAAAAATCATTCGCTAAAATTTCAAGTAATAGCTTTCAAATCCGATAAAATTCCCAGCCTATATTATATTTCATTATAAAATTTATTATAAAACTTACGTGAAAACTTAGAAATCAAGCAGTATATTTAGTAATATTGCTATAAGGTTTATGAAATATTTGACATTTTAACTGAGTACTAGAATTTCAGAAGCAGTTATTTCGTGTGATTCAGGAGAAAATCTTCATTTATGACTTAATTTTTGCCGGATTGAAGAATGAAATCCAGTTAATATCCAAATATATTTTCAAGGAGCAGAATAAAATGCAGTTTACTAGAAATGGAATGCTAATCACAATACAGTATTTCAGATTTTTAGTTAATGTGATATTTGTTTTCATCGAAAGAAAAAAAAAAGATTTTTAGCAAAAACTAATTCATGCGTCATTTTTCATGATACAAATTATATGATAAAGAAAAGTAATTTAGAAATTTACAAAATAACAATAGCATCTGGAAATCTTTTAAAAACCCAGCTATGTTCAACAGTTAAAATGAATTCTAATCCATAAAGTTGTAATCTGTTCAGGTATAGAGATAAATAAACGATAACTGTGGTTTATAAATACACTATTAAGAAATTTCCTAAGTTTTTTGACTCAAAATCATGTTATTCACACCTCGAACTTTCTTGAGATTTATTCTGAATAGAGTTAAAAGGTAAAAGATGAGTAAATAAATAAGGACATACTAAAAAACGCGCGGCTATTGAAAAATTCTTTTGGACCAAGTATAGTGGTATATATAAATGATAATCTTTTGTAAATAAATGCTTACATTAATTTTTGTTGATATTTTATGTCACACTCTATTTTAAAGTATGTAACTGTTAACTTTTCACTCGGCCTAAATTTTTTAAAAATGAATTAAATTATATTTAGTTTTGTTGGAAATTTATTTCAAAATTTTAATATCACTAAACCACACTCGCACATTAATAAATATTAATGAAAAAATTATTGAATATAATATTTGCTAGCAATTGAACTGACAAAAAAAATGCCCATCAATAACATTTAGCAATTCTAGTTATAGAAATTATGACAATATATTAAATTAATAACTATTTTTTAAATTTATGAAAAATTTTACATAGAACAAAGTTCTTTTTTATTTTTTTATTTTACAGATTTTTTATTAAGTATCGTACTTATATATTAAGTACTCACAAATATTTTCGAAAATTGTTTTCTCTTTGGTTCCTGTATATTTGTTTTTACTGAAAAGCTTACTTTTTTCCAAAATTACTGATTTTTACAGCGTTTGACTGTAACCATACTTTAAATCATTTTGGATTAAATAAATAAGGATATTTTATTTTAAAAAAGCTTACCACCGCGTGCACTCTGGTAGTCATAGCTCATTTGGGAGCGTATTTGTTTATAAAAATATTAAGTAGCAGACGATAATTTGATATTCATTGTAATAACTGCTAAAAAAAGCAAGACATTTTTTTGCAAAACATGTTTTTTTCCTTAGCTCATTAAAATCTCAAAATATTTTTTCCCGGATTCTAAAACAATGTTTATGGAGCAAAGTTAATAGTTTTTACTGGTTGTTAATGCAATTAATTTTTGTCAACTTAATCACAATGGAACTCTTTTGACATTTTTAATAACAATGATAAAAAATCAAATGCTTTTTTTGATTTTCTAACATGTATCAATTGTTCAAATGTACACACATACAATTAGGCAATAAAATATATCATTTTTATTTATTAACTGTATATGTAGTTCACACTTAACTAAATATTAAATTTTTCTCATGTTATTTTTAACTTCTTTTTGATAACGCTCTATAATTATTTGTAGTATTTTACTTTCATATTCAATTATGAACTGTAGTCATATAAAGTACTTTTGAATCAAACAAGCTTCTCTCTCTTATCTCTATCTCTCTCTATCTTTATCTCTGCCAGCAGAACATTTGCAATAATATGCACCAATTTTTTGACACGTTTTCGTTCCCTTAAAATTCTATTGTGAGAAATCTTTTTGAGATTTTTTTTTGTCTCGCAAACCCTTTCTTTTTATATCCATCAAAATATCTCGCTATTCCCCACGAAACAAGATAAAACAGACTTGGAAAAAAAGATTTTTCTAAGGTTATCAATCAAATAATCTTACTATATCTTTGATAGCACATGAAATATTGACTTCTTTCAATTCCCTTTTCGATCGCTTTTTTCAGAAAGAAAAAAAGAAGAGAGACTATAGAAATTATTTTCTAAATAGAATTTCCCCAAATGGAGACTTCCTATTTTTATCTTATTTTAATATGGTTCAAGCTTTTTTCTACCGAACATAATTTTATTTATATTTGCATAGATTTTAAATGTTTGCAATTTTAATGTCATTTCTTTGATTGCTTTTATAATTTATTTAAAGATAAAGTATGAAAACTTCAGTTAAATAATTTTGATTTTACAAATTTAAATTTCTGAATAATTTTAATCCGTAATTTATTTTTTGTACTAGTTATATTATATATATATATATATATATATATATATATATATATATATATATATATATATATATATATATATATATATATATATATATATATATACATGAAAATGAGCATTCATCATTGCACTCTTTATACAGTGATGAAAGAATTTTAAGAATATCTTCTTAATTTTAATTATATTCTGATTTTTTTCATAAATTACCATAAAACATATTTTTTAAGTTGATAAATGTCCAATAGTAATCATCACATTAGTGTATAAATAATTAAAAAAGATTGAAGATGAATTATATATTATTGTTGGTTGCATACATTTTATTTAATAAATATGTGCTTTTAAACAGAATAGATTTTTGAAAATGTCATGGAAATGATATTATGTTAAACGGAATTTAAAAAAAATCATGGACAAAAAAATTGAATGATTATTGAGCAATGGATAAAACGCAATTCTTAAAACAGTAAAGCCCTCGCTTAAAAAGCTTTTAAATTAAAAACTTGCAGGAAAATAATAATGTAATTTTAAAGCAAGAAGTAATAAATGCCGCTTATAATAATATGCAACTTTTTTTATTCAAACACGAATTTGATGCTTTTCAATATACAAGTTTACAACCTTGATATTTTCATTCAGGAAAAAATCCAAAATGAAACGGTAGTTTAATAATCCATAAAGAAATTCTCTTGGTACGTTCTCAAGCCTGGCAGCAGAATCGCCAGTGCTCTAGTTTTTCACTGAACATATCACGGATTCGATTCCAACCTTGGAAGTGGATGTTTCTAGTGGCTCAGAGAAATCTTGAAAATTTAAATTATAGCATTTTACTATTTACCCATCGTGTTCAACAAAGCCTTAGCGTGATAAAATATCAAATATGTCACATTTTTTTTATCAGCATTAAAGTCTTAAATTTATAACAATGCATTAAAATTTTCAAAAATGGCATAAACAAAGATTAATTTGTCTTTCTGCTGAATATTCATTTCATATCCTATGTCTCGGTATTTTGACACTAGTGTGAGTGACGTAATGTACAGAATCTATTTTAAGGCTTGATGTATCTTTACAAAAACCAGAGAGAGAGAGAGAGAGGGAATTTCTGAATTTTTTTTACCAAGTCAAACTAAGAAAGAGAAACACCTCGTACTTTGAACTGATAGTACTCCTGAAAACGTAAATTTTTTAAACTATTTGTTTAAAATGTTATATTTGTTACGTTAAATAAGTGACTTTGAGCCCTTATTATAAATAATTATTCTATTTAAACTTCAGTTTCTTTTAAGTTATTATAAAATATTTCTTTGCTTCCGTTAAACTTACCATTCGAATAAAGTCATAAAAGAAAATAAACTAATTCTTTTGAGTTTATTTTCAATGAGGAATAATACATTTGAGTATTATTCCTCATTGAAAATAAACATGCTGTACTTTTTTCTAAATAATGGAGCTGTCTTTCATATTACCATTATTTTACCAAAATTATTTTGCATAATGATACTAATTGAAAAATTAGATAATTCTAATATGGCCTAGCATACTGATTCTTACATAAATAAAACAGAATTTCTCTTATAAAATCTTCACTATTGCTTTCTCTAATTAATATTATCCTTTTATCTATTTAAAGTGGAAGTGATTAGAGACATCGAATAACAAAGAGATATTATATTTAAACTTAGTCATAAAATCCCAGTTGAAAAATTATTTAAAATTACATTAGTTTTATTTGAAATTCATATCAAGTAAATATTATTCCTTAAAAATAGATTACACAGGTATTAAAAGAATATATTTTCATAATGTATCCAAATCATTAATTAGGTTTTTATATAATCTTTCCTCTAAGATTAATATATATTATTAAAATTCAATTCCTGCATCATTAGTTTACTTATTAATTGCAGTACGATAAAGACTATAAAGAATATATAAACTATGAGTAGATAATTTAATATTAAAATTAATCTTAATACAATGTTAAGTTGTCATACGTAATAAATATTAGATACATAATGTATAAGGTAAAATCATTATACAAATATATTTATCATGTCTATCAATAATTTATTAAATTTTCATAAATAAAACAGTGACCCTAAAATTGTGCTACATTATCTCTAACATAAAGGAAAGAGTCAATATGCGCTTTAGCAAGAGTTTGTATTATATATCAAAATCACAAAGCGTTTTTGAATGAATTAGGATTAAGAGTTTCCTAATAAGCCATTTGAATAAGCAAATTATGAATCAGTTACATCGAAAATGTACTGTTGATAGCCACAAATATATTTATAAATAAACCGTAAGAGAAATTCATCCCGAATAATTGATAATTTCGAAACACATTCTTGACTGAGGAGGAAGATGCTAATTAATACACATACCAGTTACTTCAGTCTCATAGTTAGTTAAAATTTGCTTTGAAAATTATGTTTAACAGCTTTTAATTTTAATTTTAGGAATAGATAACTTTTTCCTTCCTTGATTGTGTACATCATTTCGTTTGATATAATTCTTCAAATTGAAGTCTAATAATCAAGTATAAATCCTTAGTTTTAATATTTTTCTAGAAAACATATTATTGCCAATTTTAAAATTATAATTGCAACTGAATATTTATATTTAGGATTTACCCTTTCTAAAAATAGAGTATATCTTAAGCAAAACAATATTAATGGGATTTATCAATGTAGTTTCATCTACGTAGATCAAATGGTGCACATTTTATTTACTTCGTGTCTCATCGAGTGAAGTAAATAAATGGTCTATTGATCGTTGGAATTGGTTGCAGATAGCGTAAAGTCAAATTATTTTTACTGAACAAGAGATGATGGCATTTGCAGTACATACTCAGATGTATTTTGGCACAGAAGAAAAGGGTTATCAGAAGTATGCTTATATTATAGTAAGGAAAAAATCGCATTACAGATGAGGTTGATCAATGGCATGGGCAAGAATTAGCACATTTGGAACTTGACGTATATTTTGACTCCTTAAAATTTTACAGACAAGGCACTTGGATATTACATCACACCTTACACTCTAGCCATTGGTAATTATTTTTAAATGTGTGATAAAATGACAAATGTCAGGCAATTCACCTTGAGAGGTTTTTCAAAATTAAACTACAATGCAGCGCATGAAGTGGCCAGCATATTCTTAATATGACGCTTTGCTGGAATATTTAATCTTTTTGACAGTTCGAGACTTGAAGATTACGCATCTTTAGAAACACGAAATCTTATGAAGATGGAGTTTTCTGTAATAGTCATCTATTCTCGTCGATAATATCATCACTCTCATACAAAACAGGTAAACAGTTGATTAACTATTCAAGGGGCTTGCACGAAATATTAAACATATTACGTTATTAATGAACATTACGTTTTTTATTATTTACATGTAACTAAATTGTTTTTTGAAGCATCCTTTTGTGTTCTTTTAAATATTGTAAGACATAAAATTCTCATACAACTTTAAATATTTCTGTATTGCGCTTACTTTTCTGTATTACACATAAGTATCCCCTTACATTGCGGTGGTTTGAAATTTTCTTACAATTTTTGCAAGTTCTCGTAATTTTTAAGCAGTGTGAAATACCCTAGTTGAATTATATAAAGTAACTTTCAAATAAACATATGTACTGCAAGTATACTCTACTTTTAATAAAAAAGAAGTTATACAGGAGAAACTGTATGAATTTGAAATAGTTTTAGCTTCATTTTTTAAACGAAATATATTATGAGTTCTACTTCAATATTAGTGTGTAATATTATAATAAGAAGTAGCTCTTATACTTAAACATAAATTATTTACAATTGAAAAGTTGATATTGATTTATTTCTAACAGTACGTTGATATTCTTAATTTTATAGGTCAGTTTTTGCTTCAGATATATGGTTTAGTTTATGAATTTAACTAAATATTTCAATTTACAATATCCTAACATCAAAAGAAAATAAGTTCCTGTTTTAAGATATATCGATTTATTGTTATGAAAATGAATAAAAAAATTAATTTCAATAAACAACTCTGAATCACTATATCCAAATAAAGTTTATGTGTTACAGTGAAGAAAATAATTAAATCTACGTCAGCTATTTTATAACAATTTTTTTATATTTAGTTTTATTGGTATTTATTATTTTTCATACATTTAAAAAATTTTAATGGTTTTTCACTGAATTTGTTTTTAAAATCGACTTTTTTCATAAATAATAATTCTTATTTAAGAATCAATGTGTTTGTTAAGTTTTTGCTTAGTATTAAAAGTTTAAGTTATTTTCTGATCTTATCAAAAAAAAATAGTAAATAAAAATATAGATCTCTCTCTCTCTTTAAAGAAATTTTCTTTATTATTTAAAATATACATTTTATTTGAAATATTGATCATCAAATATGTAATATGATTTTAAGTTTTAGGATAACATATTCTAAGTAATATATACTTCAATATTAGTGTGTAAAGTAATATATAATTAATTTTAATAGAAAATATGTTGATAGCAGTGTAATAAAATATAACATGATCACTTATTTAAGAATAAAAATATACACTCTTTAAATATCTTTCAAGTGAGTACCATCCATGTAATTAAATATTTCTTCTATGAATACAATGGGGTTCTACAAATATAATTCTATGGTTAAACTTAAGTAAAGTATTTTTAATAATATTTCCTTTTGCTAAAGAAATTGTGCATTCTTTATACCAATAAAAATACAAAAAGTAATGCCCTATGTTAAATTTCATTTTTTAATAAAGAATATTTAATGAATCATTTGAAATGTAATTTAACATAATTTATTTGAAAAAAAGCGTTTAATATTTTAATATTGCAAGAATAATGCTAAAAACTATTTATCACGTATTTTTTATTTTATTACAAATGGAAAAGAGAAGTTGTTTAACAACACAAGATTTTTATCATAATATATATATATATATATATATATATATATATATATATATATATATATATATATATAACATCCCCAGCTTCTTTCTAGAAAAACTAGGAAGTCAAAATCAACGTTTCTTTATCCTCTAACCGTTGCCAAGATCCAAAGTCAAAGACAAAGCGTCGACATGTGGCAGAAGTTTTTTTAACTCAACTTCTCTCCATTCGATCATTCTCAGCTTAGAAGATAACAGCTTTCTTCCTAATGGAAGTTCTGCTTCTTTGTCCTAAGCTAGATAACAAATTTAGATAATGGTTTTGATTCGCAGTATAATAAATTGTTTGACGATATCTTTTTCTTAAAATCGAATTTGTTTTTTTTAAGTGAAATTGAATATATAATCACATTTGTATGCATAAATACGATTAGATTTATTTTTGTGATAATTTTGAATCGATTAGATCAAACAAATCTGCATATAGTTGGTGATATTTTATATGGTTTATAAAATAATAGCGTAACACAAATGACGTTGAAATTTGAGTTTTATAATGTGTTACTTAATCGATAAAAGAATTTTCTAGGGAAAATAGTTATATAGTTTAAATTATTCATAAAAGTTTAAAGTTTAAATCATTATAAATAAGTAATTCGATATAGTAATCGAAAGATTCTACACATGAAATAAAAACTCCAAATAGAATATATTTTTTATATTAAACTATTATGATCTTGCTATTCAAGTTTCAGATTTTTTTTGATTACTGTTTTTATTAATCATCAAAATAAACTTATTATTTGATATTAAGTTCATTTATATATATTTCTTAATAACATTCCTACATACTCATATACTGCCTGGAATATATTTATGCATGTATTAGAAATATTAATGAAGGATCTTTTGTTTATTTTAACATGACAACATATCAAATTATTTGATAGATAATTTATTGCATGAATATATATTTTTATAGTCAATTTTAAAGCTGTAAGTTAAAATTCTTTGTGCTTAAGATATTAATATACAGCTCAGACAGAAACTTCTTAAATAAGAGGATCGAAAACTAATAGGTAAATTAAGGAACTTTTTATTAACTCACAAGAGTTTTATGACATCAATTTTTTATGACGGGTTACATTTTTTCCTATATTTGGTTTGAAACTATGAAAAATATCACGTTTTATAACTGTGTTATATTTTGTTCTTAAGAATTGGTAGAAATGTTCAAAAAATAATTAAACCGTTTCTTTGGGTTTATGTTCAAACTGTTGAAAAGGACCATTTATGCATCTCATTTGGGATGTTTAAGTTCAAAACATATGCACAATCACTCGGTCGCTTAAACCTTTACAATCTGTAACTTTATTTGATATCTAAACTAAACTAATCTAATGTTAGTCGCACGACAGCCTCGTACGTCCAAGGCCTACGTTGACCATATCTGTTTTCGTGACTCAATGCCCTGGGGAAGCATATGTCCGAGTTAGGTGCTCAGGCTAACGTGAAACCCCTAGTGTTTAGCTCCCAAACATGCTGGGTACACGTTTTATCGACCCACTGAAGGGATGAAAGGCTGCGTTGACCTTTCCCAGAACGAAGAATATTTTATACCTACAGTCCCTAATTATAAGCACATAATGTTTATATTTTTGATATAAGAAGTTAAAACACAGAGCTATATTACAAAGAGCACCTTTGAAAAACGAAAACTACTAGTATCAAATCAAAATAGTAGAAAATGAATGAAATATTTGTAATCTTTGATAATATAAACTGGAATAGTTTTATGTTTTAAGCCTTAAATTGATTCCATGAACGCATATAGTAATATAAAACAATAATTACTCAGAAAAAAACTTTCTTTGTAGATGTCTTCGATTTTATTTAACGTTTTGGGATACTTTATAAAATATGCTTTATGTTTCTTTTATTGAATGATATGCATTTTAAAACTTAGATTATTTTGAAAAATAAATGTGCATTTTCAGTGTGCTTTTGATTTTTTTGATATTTAAGATACATGTAAAGAATGCATAGAAAGTCACTTATAGATAACATTAAGTATCAAATATATGCATCATAACAAAAAGCATAAATTTTGTTAAGACAATAATATCTCCTCTAAAGAGTGCACTTTTTAATAATATTTATGCTACCGAAGTACCTATGTAATTTAGAATTGCAGCACTCAAAAAATTTTCAAAATTGCTAACATTTTTAAACTTATCCCTAAATACATAAAAGTAATATATATTTACGGATCAGTTAAAAAAAGTTACGTTTAAAAGGAAATAAGAAACATTCAAATAATTTTGAATGTTTCTTATTTCCTTTTTGGATGAAAAATACCGAGCATTTTTTTGGAAAGTTTCAGCAAATAATTTGGAATGTTACTAACATAATTGATAGTGTTAAAGGCTATAAATCAGTTTACGAGAAAAAGAAAAATGTGGATACGATTTTGCCACAGAATTTACCCAATATTTTAAAAATATTTGTAATTCAAGCACAACTGAACAGGATATAATCCAAATACAAATTAATAGAGCAGATTAAGAAAGAATGCATTAATAAAACATTAAAAAAATTACAATATGTGAGTTGCAGTTTTTGGAAGAACACAGTGTTTTAAGCTTAGAAAAAAAAAACCTTAGAATGATAGCGAAATAAAAAAAGAGTAATTCCTGTAGGTATTCTGCATTTTTGGATTCTTCGAAATTGAAACAAAATTCGTCCATCCAGTGCGCTGGTTTGAAAGCGAGCGCGCAGAATACTGAGTTGTTTTCACCTGCAATGCAATCGATGTCCAAAAATGAGCTTCCCTCGCTTCAACAGGAAAAGCAGGGGAGCTAGAAAGAAAACAGCTCCCCCACGAGTCTTCGTTAACACTTGATTAGTGGTAATTGGGTGCGGAACATTTTCACACAAGAGTGGCTCTACTTTCCGCTTGCAAAGCCTCCTGAGACTCAACTGCTCCTCTATCAGTTACTATTCCCTTCATCTTCCTTAGTTAGGGGCATCTTAGTGGGAGAGAAAAATTCAGAAATGATGCTATAAGATTCCGTATTTTAATTAAACATTTCTACACTTCTTACACTTCGGGGAGAGATAGAAAAATCTGTGAGCAGATCTCACAGTCGGGAAAACATTTTTTTAACAGGATACTTAATTGCAAAAAAGAAAATAAAAAAATTGCAAAATATGGAAAACATTATATCGAAAGCATAGAAATAATTGCATAAATTTATCACAAATATATTTATTATAAATAGATAAATTATGTACACTGATCTGGGAATAATTAAAATATTATACTAAATACCAGAAAGAGTAAGTTCTAAATGTTTTATAACCGTAAATGAAATATTGAAAATAAAACTTACATTTTTTCGGATTATTTGAATTTTTTATTCAAGAACAGTAAGTAGAAGAAAATAGGCACACTGTTTTTTCGCAGTATTATAGGTGGAAAAATATATAACTAAATTTTTAAAATTAAAGTAAAAAATGAAAATGATTTTTAAGGAAGCATTATGACAACTTAAAGTAAGATCGAAGATCATATATAAATTGAATTATAATTTATAACTTGTGTGTTTCCCTTAAAGAATAAATTTTTTTAAGCAAAAAAATTTGAAGTAAATTTTATAAGTTGGGTGCTTTTTTGTATTATTTTGATATTTTTATTTGTCCATGAAACACTGAATTTGTAAAGGAATTTGTTAGATTTCTTTGTAACAACATGATTTCTATTTACTATAAACATTAAATCCCAGAAACTTTGATTCATTCTCAATATGTGAATTAAAGGGAATATTGACAATTTATCATTCACATCCATTCTTAATTTTTAAAACTGTAATTTAGACACAAATATTTCAAAATATTTGAAGAATTAGGTTTTCTTTCCACAATTTAAATAATTTGAGAAGTTAAGCAGATTTCCATTTTTAAAACTAAATTTATATTAAAATATCAACTTCAAAATTTTATCATTTTTGTCAACCTATAAAATTATTTATTTAAACAGAAATTTGTAATCTTATTTTCACTTTAAAGTAATTTGCATTTATTAGTTTATGATTGGAATCAAAAAAGCAAAATATTAGTCAATAATTTAAAATGCAAATTTACGAAGTTTGAAAAATGTAAGTTTTATTTTCAAATAATTCGTTCTTTCAAAACATTAAATACTCCTTTTGAGAAGTAACAAATAAGTACATATTTTCATATCATACTCAATGCTTTTTCTCGGAGGGATTTATTTCATTTTATTCGTATGATAAAAAAGAAATAACTACTCAATAAAAGATTCACAAAGAGAGAGAGAGAGAGAATTTGACTTCCAGTAAACGGATTAATAAATATATAAAATTTAAGTTAAGTTGTTGAACGTAATATGATTTGTTTCCCATTTTTCAAATCAATGCTTTTCGTTTTTTTAATTCAATAAAATGGAAGAATTTTATTGCTATAACTTATGTCAAAAATGAGTTTAGTCATTCTTTACTAGCAGGAATCTTACAGGAAAACTGTATCTCTTCCTTTGAGATTTCATGAATTTACATTAATAATATTTTAATGTGCAAAATATAAATATAAAAAATAATTTTTACCAGTTATATATTTCAATTAAAAAATGCTTTAATGATTCAAAAAATATTAATGTAGTAATTTCATGGCATATTTAAATATTTTCTATTCTTTTTATTCTTTTGAAATAAATGAGAAGAAAAATGTCTTTTGAAAACTTATTTCTAGCAGTTAGTAATAATGCTTACTTTATTATTAAAAGTGATTGCAAATATCGCAGTGAATTAATTTTAAAACATTTATTCATAACGCATCTCTTGATAAGATTTGCTTAATATTATGCTTAAAATAATCTTAAATTAACAATTCGTGCAGTTAAAAAATAAATTAATAATATGATTGCGCACACACACAAATGTATATTAAAGAGTAATTAATAGTAATATACTATTAATGCCACACTTTATTAATAGTGTATTTTGATTAATGAAATAATATCAGAAATTGAACACTCCTATACATTTATTTTCATAAAATTAAACATTTAGTGGCATCTGAATAAATTTTGCTTAAATAGCTTAAAAATAACTTGTCATACCGAAGATTTAATATTTCGTCACCCAGCTCAATAATATGGTCCATTTTTACACAAAATAATATTTTTACTGATAATTTTTATCAATAGAAAGTTTATCTTATCTTTGATATTGCTTATTGATTTATATATTTCATATTTATGCATGAAGTTATCCCACATTTTAAGTAAATGAACATGTTAAAAATAACTTTACTTTTCTTTGATCTTTCTTTAATGCCTTGCTCATATTCATGAAAAATGTTTGTGTAGATTCATAATATAACATAAAATATTTTCTGCTCAGCATTTTTAAGAATTTTACATTTAAACATACTCTACAGTATAGTTAGATTAAAATGCATTAAGTTAAATACCTTTATAAAACTGATTCATATGTTCATATTCATTTGAAAAAAATTATGCTATAATTTCATTCTTACTTCTTATTATTTCAACAACGATTGTTTTACAAGATTTTTTTAGTCTCCCACAAATCGAAGTAATTTATATTATCACTAAGAACATAAAGTGAAGGGAAAATATATGTATAAATCATTGACAATTTTAATGGGTCTGAAGCAAGGAATTGCATTAACAAAAATCGTAATCTATTTTCATCACAGGCAACTATTGTATCTTAACTATTGCTTTATTTCTATTATATTAATTATAAAGCTTTTTTATGAAATCTCTCAGTATGATGAAAAAGTTGAAATTTATAATTGATCCTTTATTTAATCAAATCAGTATAAAATACTTATACCACAAATATATAGATCCATTCTAACATGTGAAGAAACAATATCTATACAGAGAAACGAGTTTTTACTGATAGGAATAAAATGTATTTTTTAATTTGTTTTATAGAATAATTAAAATTTACACGTAAAGTAGTTAATGAAGTTTAAATTTTGCATATTTTTATCAAAATTAAATCAAAGTGTTGAAATACAATAAATTAATCGATTATTATAAAATGGGAAGAATTGTTTATTTTCTATAAATTTCTCTTCTCTTATAAATATTTAAGTAATTTTTCTTATTCCGCGATAAAATGATATCTCGGCATATTGCAATTATTTTACGAGAATGTGTATCTGGTAATCACTTTAAACTTTATTTCCAATTAAATGTATGTATTTGTTAAAACATTGCTTGAAAGAATGACACGCCTGTTAAACAATTAATATATGTATTTTAAATTATTTTCGAGAGCTCTCAAACTCTTTACTAAGCTCTGAAAAAAGTTGAGTAATTTTCAGTCTATATAAATATATTGAGTGAAATTGCTTTTATTTCATAAGATACCATGTATATATAAAAATTTAGGAATTCTAAAATACTATAGAAAAATTAACTTTATACGCACAAAATTACTATTGGCTTAAAGTACGTATCTTTATAAAATAATGCTATATTCTGCAGTTAATAATTACAAATAAGAAGTGATTGACTTAAAATGACATTTTTGTTCTTAATTATATACGTGAAATTTTTAGACATTTGATAGTAGATGTTCATATAATTTATGTACCAGCAACACTTTTCATATAGTCATTTACACTTCATTTGTGTTAGTTAATTGTAAAATAATGCAAATGATACGGATTAAGTAATGCAAAGGTATATATATATATATATATATATATATATATATATATATATATATATATATATATATATATATATATATATATATATATATATATATATATATATATATATATATATATATATATATATATATATATATATATATATATATATATATATATTATTATTTGTGTAAAATATATACAATATCACTATTGATCTGCCACTTTGCCACTTAGAAAAAGTAAGAGATTAAGCATTTCCAAAAATATATTTTTGAAATAGTTATTCAATTCCCTGTTTTAGCAAATAAACTCTCAATTTTGTTTTATATAAAGCTCTTTTGTTGAGAATAAATACCATGGGCAAGTTTTTGAATTGAAGCCTTAAAATCCGTTATTCCGTGACATATTCTTCATAAAACTATTTGTAATCTTCAATCAAAAAATGGTTTCTATCGTATTCTCGAAACGATTGATACGAAATGTTGTATTGGATATACCGCTGAAATTTACTGAGCTTTTATAAAAGCCGTCAATGTGCATTTTCTAAATCCAAGTCATAATCTGGGCAATCTCTGGTTATCTTTAAGAGTTTTCACCGTGATTGAAAGGAATAAATAGGAAGTGCTCTCATTCTTTCTGCTTCACAGCTGCTATTGGAAAAGAGATTTAATATCATCCACCAACCAAACATCAAGTTTAAACATGTTGAGTGGAAACAGCTTAAAGTAATAACATCTCAAGTGAGTGAAAGTGAAAGGAGAAAAATAGCTATTTTTTAACACTTAGTGAGCAAATCCCTATTTTCTCTTTTTGGAAACTGAAAAATGTGTACTTATAGACTAGAAAGACACAATAACGGACACGCTTTCAATAGTTAAAGAAATGGTGAGGCTTTCTTTAGTTTTCATTTCGTTGCACCTATAAATGAGACGAATAGCAAGATTGTGTACCTATTTGTCAAATAATTTACGCCAGGAAACTGTTATATGAGGTAAATACATGTATAGCATAAATTTCTAATAATTTACATAGTAATTGTACTCTAATTTTCTCTCATTCAATAATGTGACAAATTTAGGTTTTTCCACTGCAACAAATGAAAAAATACTTCAATTAATTTTCAATAAATTATCAATATTTAAAGTACATGAAACAATTTAATCTTTATAAAATTTAATAAATAATTAATCCCATTATGAAAAATTATTTTATAAAAATATAAAGTTATTTGGAATCTATGATATGGATATTCAAATCTTCCTTTCTCATAAATTGAATTTTTAGACCACCCCTAATGTTAAAAAATTGTAAATATTAATTACAATTTTTTTTACACATATTATTATTAAAAAATATTGTAAGATATTTAGATACCTTCCTACCCCTACGTTTAATGAGTTTTGCAGATCTTTATATAGATTAATGGGAAAAGAAATTGAGCTTTTTATAACTTACATATAAATGATAGTGTTAGTATAATAAATTAAGAATTAAATTTTCGTTTGTGAGAAAATATTTTTACAATACTTTAATTTGTTTTCCTGATATTAAATATGTTTACATTTTATAAAATGTAATTTTTTAAAAAAATAGTTTAATTTATCTACAAGAATGATTTTAAGAATTTTACCAGGGAGAAAATGAAGTTAAATATACATAATATATTTTGCAAAATAATCTTACTATCATTGAGAAAAAATGTTACATAATATCAGCGTTGATAGTTAGAAGGTAATAATTCAAATTTTCAAACATTAATGTAATTAACAATAACATAAATACCTCTTTGATTTTACTGTAATATTTTGATTTAGAGTATTATATTGTAAGTTATTTACATCAAATTTATTTATTTTAAATTTATAAACATAAATACCTATTTATCAAGGAATAATAATAAGTATAATTTCATTCAAGAAACCTAATTATAAAATGTATTTTAACTTTTATGATGAATTGGGAAACACTTCAGAAGTTATTGATAAAAAAAAGCTTTATCAAAAAAAAAACACAAAATAGTTCTACAAAAATTGTTATACACATTCTTGAAACAGAGTAGTTTCATTATCGATGGAAACATTTGCAAAATTGAGCGTACAAGAAAAAAAGGACGCTTATCTTTTCTTCGCTTAACAAACTCAATTTCTTTTAACTTCTTTAAGAAACAATGTCTCTTTTCTGCAAAAATGCAATTTAAAACTCGTAAGAAAATAATTTCTGGGCTTTTATAATTTTTTTATATTATAAAAAACGATTCATAATTTAAAAGTTTATAGAAATGCTGAAAATTATAAAAGTTCCAAAATAATTGCTTCCTATTTTATGATTTTTTAAAATTCTGTTATTAATTTCTCTTATCAACAAAATACTTATTGGAATTTGTAACATTTATTATGATCCTTAATTAGATGTAAAATTAAACAATTATTAAAAAGAAAACATTTATAATATTATTCATTTACAATTAAATTTATGATAACATTAACTTCCTAGAAACGTTATAAACTCTTAATTTCTCTTTTATGGAATAATAAAATAAATTACAGTTGCAATTTATTGAATATTTTATAGATCAACAAGAAGCTTGTGTTTGTGCTTGTATGATCAATATAACCATTTTATTCATTAACATAAATAAGCACATAAATAAAATGCATTAGTTAATAAATTCTTGTTATGAATGATATTTATTCCATTAATGCACTTTTACGTTAAGACAAAATACATAAATTTTTGTTATTATTGAAATTATAAAAAAAATATTTATTTTCAAGTTGATTTCTTACTTACACTATTGTTGATAAAGCGAATAATTTATAAGAACAATTTCCTTGATTTTATTTTAAGAATTGCTTAAAAAGAAATTTTAAAAAGAAGAATGCAAATTCCCACAAAATTCTATAATGATTGTCGTCTTATTATCATTATTTTGTCTCTAATAATTATTACTAATTCTGTACATCCAAGTAATTTAAGATCAGTAATATCTAGGGACAAATTTTGGATAAATAATCAAAAAGCATCGCAATTATATTTCCGATGGAAAGGGCCCATATACATATATGTCCTTATAAAATTAAAATCTAAGATAAAATGAGAGTAAAAACATCATGAAAATGAGAAGTATCAGAAATATTTGACCCCTATCTTATGATACATAATATATCATTTCAAGAAAACTGTACAAAAGGAAAACATGATTCAAAAATTAATCAGAGATAAAAAAAAAATGTGACAATATGCTTATATTTATGAAAAATCTCACTAAAAGATCATGTGTGAAATATTTATGTTATTTTATAAAAAATACCGGAAGGATAAGGCGTTATATTGAATAATAATATTTTGCCTTTTTCTAACACACATAAATATAACAAACTAAAAAAACTAATCTTAAAAATCTGATTCTTCACTATTCAAATTTAAAAATTTAATAAATTCTGATTTAAATAAGAATTCGGATAGTTCAAGTGATCCAGATCGTCAGATTCATTTTTTTGCTAGGTAATTTCTATAACTAGGAATATAACTTCCATTTCTTTGAAGCCTGATATTATTAAAGACAGTTTATAACCGATTTTCTTTAAAAGTCCTACTCATTTGAGAGCCTTAATATAATATTTTCATTTTTTGAGTAATGTATGCTCAGTATTTTTAGAAACATCACAAAGCTGAAGATTTAATTTTTTAGTTTAGATTAACATTATGAAATACAATATAAAACTGAAAGCTTTATTCTTATAGAGTTTTTTTGTAATTATTTAAAATTTTAACTTAACCAGTGAAATAATTTATTGTTTTATAAGAAAGTTTATAAGACTTACGCAAGTTATTTACATATTATAATTTTACTTTTTCATTTAAGTCCCATTTGAATAAATTTACATGATGTGATACTTAAAAATGGTTGTAACCAAGATGACTATAAAATTTTTTTTCAATTAATAAATTTACCTGCATATAATGCCGTCAGATGCTTGAAAAAAATGGTATAATAAGTTTTGGATGGCATGCAAAGCATATACATAAAAATACAAGACCAATTAATTTTAAAAAATAAGAAAGTACATTGAAGAAAGACACGTTGTAGAAATTATGAAACATTTTGAGTTTCCTAATTATTTTTAAGCATTTGAAGGATGGGAAAAAATTTCCGCTTATCTTTCTCCTAGTCTAACAATAAAGTTAATTCACAAATTAAATTTTGAAATGAGAAAAAATTTATTCGAATATTGCTATGTTATGAATTAAATGTTAAAATTAAGTACACTTGGATTCTGGTAATACAAAAAGATTGGATCAAAACAATTATAAAATAAAGCCAATAAAAAAGTATAACCTTAGAGTATCACAAAGAAGTTAAATTGTTATTGAGAGTGAAAAATCAGCAGTATATTTAATAATGTGTGAAATAGTTAAAACTGAATAAATCAACTGAATGGAATCCATGAAAAAAAATTTAAAAAATATTTAAAGCATATAGATCAATGTACATGATTGTAATCTAAGGAAAGTATGAATATGTTAGTTTTTCAGAACTTAAGAAATATGCTTTTGTGTTTCTAAAATATAACTAAATATAAGTTTAAAAGTAATACTTATAACAGCAGAGTCATTTGGAAATTAAACTTTTTCACACTTCTTCGCATCAAAGTTATGGTGAGCAGTCTTAAAAATATGTTTTATTAAACCATATTTCATGCAATATGAACTTCAAACATAATTGTAAAAATATGCTTGTAGAAGATCATAAAATTATATACAATAGTTTCTTCTTAGTGAATCAAACAGTCAACATAAATGATTTAATTCTTTTTAAAGAATGATGAACCCAAATTTCGCTTTGAAACATTTTGCTATTCTTGTAATTACTTTCACATAAAAAGAAGCGTATTTTTTAATTATTTTAAGTTTGTAACTTTTTTGTATTAAAAACAAACTATTTTGGACACACATGTAAGTCTTCCATATTGATCAACATCCTTATTTGTCCCTTAACACACGAAATACTCTAATCATATACTAAGTCATAGTATTTATAGTCGATTTCACAAGATTTTGTTCAATGCTGTCGGCCCGCTAAAAGCATTTTAGTCAATTATTAAGTAATTAAAATTCAATATACATTCTCAAATAGATTAATGAATTGAAACTCATTGCTAAAAAGATTTTATTGAAACTTATTCTTCTAGTATATTTGCTTATGAAAATCTACCTTAGAAAGTATTATTTGGTGAATGTTATTAAAAACCTTAAGGTATCCTTTATATGTTGTGTGCTACTTACTGTATGGTTATACGCACAAAACACACAAATAAAGTAAGTTTGATAAAGAATCAGTGCAAAATACTTATATCTAATGAAATAAAATTAGTTTCTATTCAATATAATTTATGAAATTTCTTATTACTAAGACAGTTTGCTTATAATTATTTTTATAAAATTCTTGAGTTATGAAATGGAAATTATAGATTTATCAAATTAATAACAGAAATATGGGATTATTTTTATAATTTTTTTAATCTAAATGCTTTATTTATCAGTTGCTTAAGGTTTATTGTAATTAAAATCTGCAGAAAGGTAATGAGCAATAAGAAAGATTCAAAATGCAGTCAAATAAATATCAAGTTTACAATATTTACTTTTAAAAATTATATTGTTCTGATAACAACTTTTAGACTTCAAAGTGGTGTAGGAAATCAAAATAGAAAGCTTCTTAAGCAAGCAATTTTTATTGTTGTTTATTATATTTTTATTGAGCTATTTGTATAGCAACAATAGAGAAAACAAATAAATTGAAATAGGAGTAGGAACATTCCAAATAGAAAATACATGCAAGCTTTATAACTATCAAATAAAAAATACATTTCACATTAAAAAACAATTTATACATGAAATATATGTAATTTTATAATTTATATTTAAATTATAAAAGTTTATCTCGAAGTGCCATTGCTATCTTTTAAGAGAATACACTAAATTAACTTTACCATAGAATTTATTTTCTGGCTTTTTCTGCAGAAAGATAGGGGGAGAAAATAAATTCAATAAAAGCTGAAGGTAAGAAAATAAATAAAGACTGTAACTATTATAGCCAAAATTGTAGTTGTCATTTTCAGGTCCTACGATCAATACTCAGACTGCCTTGATATAATTGTATTTCTTTCAATTTTACTTAGAAATTAGTGAAATTTAATGAAATTTTGCCCTAGATACAAGGACATACTTAAGTAAAAAACTGCCTTGGGAAATTAAATTCATCTAGTTATCGCACAGCATTTAAAACTATTTCTATGTTTTAACAAATTTCTCTAACTGGTATTTCTAAATGATTACAAATCAGCGCGAATGGATTCTGTGGTATGAAGAAATAAATTAACTTTCTGGAGAAATGCTTTGAGAAATTAATTCTCACTTTTAAGAAAATTTAAAGATTTCTCTAGTCAGTCTTGAAAAATAATATTCTTTAACTGAGTGTTTAATATCAGGTTTAAAATATAATTTTATATTCGAATCACTTTTTATTTAATATAACTGAAGAAGAATTATTAAGTAAAATGAAGGTATATAAGAGAAGCTGAGGTCACCTGGTTGGTTTTGGAAGTCGTTCTCTTATCAGAAAATAATTCGCATTCCATCTCAATTGAAAAGCCATCGTGTAAACAAATGACAGCTGGGGCAAGTAAAATATGTCATGGTCGCAATGTCCTCCAAGTGAAATGCTACCTCTAGTTGTAGCAAGCGACATGTCTAGAAGTCTTCTGCGTGGTTCCAGCTTCTTATATAACCACATTATATAAGATTGGAAAAAGAGAGTTTTATAAATTTCTTATAAACTATACATTGATATTTTCTAAAGTCTCATAAGTTGGAATTATCAATATGTACCTAATTTAATTGATGAATATTTACAAATACATATTTAATTGATATTAATGAAAATAAACAGTACGATATTTAATATAAGTATGCAAAGAAAGTATTTGATTTGAAATTTTGAATAAAATTAACTTTGGTAATTAGAATTAAAAAATACGATTAAAATCAAAAAGTTACAATTTAATATTAAGACAATCGTATGTTTAATTATTAAATAAATATCATCTATAATGATCTACGGATAAATTCCTAATTTTCTTATTGTAAAAATTTACTTAAAACAATCGCTTCCTGAACATTTACCTAAAATCAGTTTTGAAGCTTGAATGACATTTTAATCAGGTGATGCTTTTTAAATTTCGAGTTTATGAAAAATTGCAATTTCTGAATATCATTTTATATATAATTAAGATTCTATACTTCCTTCAATAATAATAATAATATAATTCACTATAAGTCTAAGAAAAATTATATATATGTATATAATTGGTTTTTATCCTTCAAAATCATCTTTAAATGACTGGAAAATAATACTTGATTTTAAAAAAAATATAAAGGCAAAGTGCATAAACCTTACTTCTTTAAATTTGCAAAATAAATAACAAATTTATTATTAAAAAATCATAAAAAATGTAAATACTCAGATATAATTTAACAAAAGCGCTATTATTGTCTACAACAGTTATAGAATTGCGTTGTTTCTTTACGGCAATAACTAATTTTACAAGATTAAAACAGTTTTTTTAGCTTTGCATTCATGAAAGTTATAATATTTGGGGAGAAAGATTCTATCTGAGCATGCTCGATGGCATGGATGATGAATTAGAAATGGATACTGCATTTGAATTTAGAATGAATATTGCAATACTTATGATATTTTGGTTTGATGACTATGTATACAGATATAATGTTAAATCTAATTATTTGATAAGCCTTTTACATTTTATGAAGCATATTATTACTAATCACTTGATCATAAAATAAAATTAAGTTTAAATTATATTCAAATTGTTTAAAAACTGATTTCTTTTTTCTTTTTTTTTTGCATTTGTATATTGAAAATGATAGATAGTGACTGTTAAATAAATATTAAACGCTTGTCATGGGACTAAATTACGCTTACAAAAACATTATTGATTTTTACTTTGGAAAATCATACAACAGCTCAACTCAACATTATGGTTTTCAAAAAGAGGCGTCAAATGCTTAGGTCATTGGATTTAATGACGCTCGAAACGACATGAAAGTATAGATGTTTTTCAAAAGGGTTTTAAAAATATTTATTTTCTAGAGAGAGAAATATTTTTCACTATTGAATTCAGCTTTCAACATTATAGTTTCACGTTGTGTGAGTGAAGAACTGTAAAAATAAACCGATTTCTATTTTTAGAACATAAAAATAGTGGTTTGACAAAAGAATTCCTTCAGACATAAATGGCATTCTACATAATGGCCTGTAAATTCAGAAAAAAATTTCTGACTTCAACAACTGAGAATCTTTTAAAAGAATGTCTCCCACTTTTAGTGCAAAAAGAAATGTCTCTATTTTGAAAACTGCATTGAATATTGTGACCCGCAATATCGTGTTCTAAAGTTATGATTTATCGCTCAGTAATTAAATTTTTCACAGCTGTCTCATAAAAAGTCGGGAGAATTCCCTTTATTAGAATGCCTTCCAACTTGAAATACCTGAAATTCCCATCTTTTTCTGGAATTTGTCCTGCCGAGAGATGTTTTCCTGTTTAGCAAGTATGTATCAATAGACAATCCCCCTTTGTTGTTATTACAATATTGACAACATTACAGTGAGATATTGCTTTCCCTCCTCCTCATATTAGGACTCATAACATTGCATACATTCTCAGGGGTAATAAAATGGTGACTAACTTTGAGTTGGGACGCTAGTCGAACTCTTTTTAGCTGATGCCTTAAAATTGAGGTATACATTTTCTGATATATAAGAATCATATGAATACATTAAGTTTACAAATTTTCTTTTTTCTTGCATATTAAGTGATTTTTTGTCCATTACTTGTTGAGCTAGCTACTACTTTTCGCTTTTGATAGTAATTTGAATGATATGTATTGTCTTACTCATGCACATAAGGAGAATAAGAAATAATATTAAACGAGGAAATAATTCTTGAGGGCTCGATTGTTGATTTTTTTTTACTCTATGATTATTTTTTGCCCATAAGGTCTGATCAGACTGGAATCTATGTTTTAAAAAACATTCCGAACCGCAACAAGCATTCATAGCCAAGTTATCAAACGGTATAGAACTGATCATAATATTTAATAACATATTTATTCAACTGACAATTTAGCTTCAAATTAACATGACAAACACAAAATTAAATCGTTAATTAAGAAATATCTTTTACATTTTAAGTAAAAACTTTTATTTATTTATTGTGTTCTAAATGAAATTATATTGCACAATGGTACACATGAAAATTGATATTAATCAATACTAAAAGGTGTGAAATCTGAGCATTTATTTATAAGGAAATACTTTCGCTAATAGTGTGTATTAATTCTAGATTTGACGTGTTAATAAAGTCGCAGATTTCCAGGAATAATTTGTGTTATTCTACAGTTGTATTCCAAATTAAATTTAATTGAAATCATTAAATAAATGAATTAGTTGAGCAACTTTATATTGAGGGAAGTAAAATATGCAATGCAATTAAAAGTTGGGGAACTATTTGGAATTTAAAAACAAATTATAAGTTTTTTTCTTGATTAAGTATTTATCTTTAAATTATAATAAAGATAAATACTTAATCAAGAAAGATATAATAACTTTTGCTAAAATTATATCTCTTGATTAAGATATAATATATCTTAATCAAGAAGATATAATACATAATATTATTGCTAAAATTAATATTTTGCTCAGCAATTTAGTTTTCAGTAAGGTTCATAAAAAAGTGTTACTTAAAAACATCAAAATGTACTTTTAACGAATTAATGCTTATATTAATATACAATTATTCTTATCAAGAGTATCCAATCATATTTTAATCAAAAAAAGCCATTTCAACCTATTAGTGTCCCTTCATTAATTTATTTTTAACTATAAATATATAAATTATTTGTACAACGAGATGATAACAAACGATAGAATATATTAAATACAAATTGTTAAACATTCACGTTTTACTCATTTGCAAATACTTTTATGATATTCATATCATATTTTAAGTTTGATGGGTAATGTTAAGCATAATGTTTCTGAATTGGTCCTAAATTGATATTTAATCTAAACATTAATTTCTTTACTTGTACTTCGAAGTAGTCTTAGATTAGTACTTGAAAAAGTTAAAATAGAATATTTTTATAATGGAATTATATAGTTTAATAAAAGAGTGTTTATAAATTTCAACAACTTTTAATTGTAAAAAAATCAATTCACTGATAAACGATACCTACATTTTTAGAGTATTCTACTTCATTAAATTGTACATTTATTAAAATTACCCACTATCTCGGAAAATTATTATACACTCGTGTCCATAAATTAAGGATAATGCAAGTTCAGGCAAAGAAAGAGACAGAAGAAAAACATATGTGACTTATTTGTAAAGTCTATTTATTAAACAAAAGGTAAAGAGCAAAAAAATCCTATATGTTTGATATCATTAATAAAAATTTACGATTTTTACTCCCTGGAGCGAATTTCAAAAAGAAACCTATTTACAAAAACCAATATAACATGCTTGGTACCAAGGTTAATATATAGTATGCCCCCCCCAGACGAAGCAATACAGGCCGTACAACACCTAGGCATGCTGAGTATCCAATTATTGATCTGATCTTAGAGAATATTACACCAGTCATCAAATAAAGTTGTCCATAGTTCCAGTAAATATGTGGCAGGAGGTTAACAGGCTGCAATTCATCGGCCAATCATGTCCCACACAGGCTCTATGGGATTCATGTCCGGTGAGTATACTGACCAGTCCATACGGGTAATATCCTCCGATTGAAGGCATTCGTCTACAATGTTTGCACGTTGATTACGGACGTTGTCATCCATAAACAGAAATTCTGCACCCATACTGCCCCGAAACAAACGTACATGTTGTTCCAGAATGACATCCCGATAGATGTGGCCTGTCATGGTTACATTCTGAACATGCAGGTTAGTTCTGGAACCCAGAATAATTCCTCCCCAAACGAGCAATCCTGCACCACCGTAACGGTGTTGTTCAATGGTGGTGGTAACGGGTATCTGGCCCTCTCCATATGAAAGTTCGGCGAGAATCAGACTGAAATCTAAACATGGACACGTCTGAAAACATCACACCAGACCACTGTTGCGGTGTCCACAATGCATGCTCTCTACTCCATGCTAACCATAGGCGACAGTGAGTAGCTGTAAGCGGAACAACATCTGACAGGCGTACGAGCATATAGACCAATGTGCCCTAAGCGGCTGTACACGGTCTGCCTTGAAACTGTCGTACCAGTAGATGAACTGAGCTTACGAGACAGGTCTGATGTTGTGCTTCATCTGTTTCTTTTGGCAGTGACTGCCAAATACCAGTCCTCATTCGGCGTTTTAACTCGGGGGTGACCTGTGCTGTAACATCTACTCACATTACCTTCATCTTGGAACCATTGCCAAAGCCTGGAGTTGACATTCTGGGCGATTCCAAGTTCCTCGGATACTTTCAGCTGGATACATCCACATTCCAGTTGACCGATAATTCTACCACGTAAAACATCATCCAAAAGCTTCCTTTGTGCCACAACTATGCGGTTATTGCACTGAAAGGCTTTAAAGCGCTTGTGAACAATTTTACTTCTTTGCAACTATTTCTTATATACCCCTCTCTTACACTCTCATCATTGTGACATTCTGTCGGCACCATCTGGTGGTTTTTTTGTAATTTGCATATTATTCTTCAAGATGTGTGTGATAATTCTATGTGTAAAATTTTTATCTTAGAATTCAATTTCTGTGTGATTCTTAATTTGTGGACATGAGTGTGTATAAATAGATTTCTTTTTTTCTGTAATTTTAAATAAGAATCGAGCAGTCTATTTTATTTTGCAATATTTGTTTTTATGTTCATTATTCAAGATAACTAAAAACACTAATTTAACAATGAAGTGATATTTTGAGATGAAATATCACACAAATACGTGGCAAAAATTTTAACGATATATTAAAGATCGATATACTAAAAACATGCAGAGAAATAATTATAACAGTGCATTACAAATCATAACATTCAGTGAGACAAAATCAAATTAATATAACTGATATTAATTTTTTTTATTCATTTTTTGATATCTTTGATTTTATTTGTTAAACATTTATTAATTTATGTACATGTTATTATGACTCTGATAGTATATAGACTAAATTTATATTTTTTAGATGTGTAGAATCAATACACAATAATAAATAAGAGTGGTGAGTTATATAAGATGGAAATTATATCCTTTGTGTAAGTTAGCCCATAGAAATGACATAAATTATAGTAAAAAACAAACTATATGTGTGTATTAAGGAAACTAATTCACAAACTACTGTAAGTAAAATATATGATAATTATTTTATATGACACGCAATTATTTAAAATGAAGAAGCTACTTTAAAAATTAAACAATAGATTAATATCATCAATGTTATGAAAACGTTTTATGATGACGATAAATTTACAAGAGGGTTTATTTTATGAAAAACAAATAAAGATAAATATAGCTGTTTTTTAGATACATTATATGAAGACTAAAATAAATAATATAATTCTATATATCCTATTATATTATTCTATTCACGTTCACCTGTTGTACACGAATGTTTAAATTTCAAAGAAAAATATATTTTGGTCTTTGATATAAGTCAGATTAAAAAAAAATATTATATACGATTACAAAATCATTTTTAAGACATTGAGAATAAATTGAAGTTACTTAGATGGAATGGAAACAGAGAAAGAAAATAAATAACTGATGAATAAGAAACTGCAATTCAGTGTAAAATAAATTCAACTCATACGATTGCAACAATGTCTTCCAATTGTTTGGCTTGTCTGTAAAGTATTTTTAAAACTAGCCTCAATGCATTTATCTTCAATGCATCTTTCTTTTTATTCATAATCAAGACTATTTTAATATTATTAAAATAATTCAATAATATTGATATTGTGTGCCTAAGAACTCCATAATATGAAGTTTTAACTAGATATTGAAAATATGAAAACGATCATCATTGATTTCTTTTACATTGTGTCATATTTTATAATAAAATATATTGCATATTTTATAAAAGTCACTGTATTAAATAATAAAATTGGAATTTGTTGATACTTACAAATCATAGATAAAGTTATAAATCAATAGAAACATATTATGAAATATCTTAAGTGATTTGTAGTAGGATATTTTTTAAAAGAGCACTCTCGTAGTTTAAATTTTGCAGATACTCTTTTTAAGTTTTATTTTTGTCATATATTCTCAAACCACAAGGGGTATTATTTTAATTCCTATTTATTAAAAAATGAAATCAAAAAGTCAATATAATCCGTTTTTATTTTCCTTGCAAAGTATTTTAGAAAATGAAAAGGATAAGTATTTTATATGTAATGTACAAGAAGGAATTTTATGTCTTTCGAAATTCATTTAAATTTTTATATAAAATTTAACTGCTTCACCAAATATATTGTAATTGTTTACCAAATTATAAAATATTTCATTTCATAAATACAACATAATCAAAAGCAAAAAATTTTATTGGATGGAATAAAATAAGATATGCATACTTAAAACAGAAATTACTTAAATAATTTGAAATTTCCTTTAATTATAAAAAAACGTGCAATTTAGAACCAATATTAAATAAATTGATATTTTACTTCTATAACCAGTGCTGTTACTAGTTGAATAATTCCAGTTTTTTAGTTATAAATTAGTTAATTAAAAAAATTTAACATATTTTTCACTAATTTTACAGTTTGTATTTACTGTGTTATTACATTGATGATTATTTTAATATGTTTAAATTGTTACTTCAATTTTAATTGCCTATACCAATGTCTTTAAAAGTTCTTCACACGTTAAATCTAAGAACTAGTAATGCGAATCTGTAGGAATTCTACATCGATTATTTTTAGTTATTTCTCTATTAGATTGTGAGTATATTTTGCACCAAAATAGTTTTTGAAACTAAAACTGGTTTGCAGATTCAGTTTACAAGCATAGAAGTTGGTATTCTGGTTGTGGATTGTTTTCTTTATTTAAAACCAATTTCAATGTACCTGCCAAACCATGCATTTCTACAATTAGTATGCTTTCTTCAACAACTTTAGATTTAAAAAAAATATTTTGATTATAATGTACATCATCCATTTTTCAAATGACTTTCCATAGCAATTGTATTTGAAAACTTTATTTTTTCTTCTAAACCACATAAATTTATTCCAGTCATACACAGTCCCTTATTAATGAAAGCTTTCAAAACTGTACTTTATTTACTTTAAGCCAATACGATTTCTTGTTTAGATTTTACATCATAAATATTGTTAGTCATGAGACTAAATAACATTTTTATCATTTAATTATAGAGAATTTCAAGCACTATTTACTCATTTCTTAATATTAATGCTGAAAACCAACATTTTTCTTTAATTTATCTCATTTTTCTTCTTTATTTTTCTTTTGGTTTTAAATCCTCATTTCTTATACATCCAATTAATTTTTGCTACTTCATATCAATAATTTTGACCACACTATTGTGCTTGGTGACGATTAGTTTTTTATATCTCTATCTATTTTCCCACTATCTCATAAATATTGTTTTTAAATCTTGACTTAATATTTACTTAGAATTTTGTATACTTATTACATCGGTAACATGAAGTATAAATCTAACATGTGAAAGATAGGTGAAATTAGAACGAATGTTATACAAAACGCAATACAGCTATCTTCTTGAAAGTATAAAATATTTTATAAATGATTTGTATTTTGTTCGAATGATTTCTTTTATAATAGGTTTTATGTTAGTGAAAAATGGACTAAGCAAATTATTTTTCATTTACAACTGCATTAAAAGAGTTTGTATATTTTTGTTAAGAAGTCAATCGAGTACATGAGCTTTTTAGCATTGTATTTTTTATCAAATACAATACTCAATGCTCCATGGTTGAAACTAAATATTCAAATTTCTTAACAGAATCATATTTTTATATCTGCAAGGGATATAACATTATAAAACACCTTAGCAAAAAATAAGGATAAAACTTCTAAATAATCATATGATTTTACTTTAGCAGGTCAAATAAAAAGTTTCCCTAAATTACTGGAATACGCTTATCAAAAAATGTTAAATTAGTTTCGTAGCTCAAATATATTTTCTTATTAATTTTACTTAGAATGGTTATAAATAAAAATTTTAGCTATGGAAGAAAAGTATTATGTACTGAGCTAAAGATCCCTTTGTTTAATTTACATTATAAGCAGTGTTTGCGTCAGAAGTACTTTATTATTATTTATCTTTTTATATTATATTATTGTTGTTGTTGTTGTTTTCCTATGACACTTGGACAAGCCAAGCTCGCTTTTGCCTTTGGCAGTGCGAATTAAGTCAAAGAGAGCATCTTTCGATATTATATTATAATTAAAGTTAATATTTATTATAGATTTATTTAAGAATAAAAACAATTGTATTTGGAGATAAATTCGCTGAAGTAACTCTTTGAACTTCAAAAATAGTTCAGAAAATTTATAAAATAATTTAATAGCATTGATAGTTTTCCTTTTAATAAATCATAAAAATGAGAAACAATTTAACAAAAAGAGAAAATTTAGAAAATATTTTGTATGATTATCGTTAGCATAAATTTATGAATTGATAAAAAAAAGTAAACATGTCATAAATTTTATATTTCAGTTGCAAAAGTTTTTTTTTAATCAAAAAGTTTAATCTTTTCTTTTAAGCAATAAAAATGTGTTAAGGAAAAGTTGAAAAACTTTTGAGAAAAGATTAAACGCTTTTACTCAAAAAGCACCTCATTAAAATGGCGTAAAGATTTCGCCTTGAATAAACAACTGTGAGTCAATTTTTAAATTAAAATTCTCTCTTTGTAAACACATTTTATTATTCCGCAAAAATAATATAAATATATTCATATAAGTTGATAAATTTCATTCAGTTTTTAAAGAAATAATGGTGCCCAATGAAAATTAGAAATTTAGTTAATTTAGTCAGTCGTGTTTTTTAACTTTTAATACATTATTTATGTTTGATATAATGAAAATTAAATTTAAAGCTTAGTAACTCGTTAAATATTTTACAGTTATTATTTTTACAAGTGAATATTTAAAGCAAAACTCATTAATTCTTATGAATATAATTAGCATTTTTAAAACATGGTGGTTTTTTTAAGCATTAAGATAAAATATACAATTTTGTTACTCATTGACTATCAATTTTGTCTACACATCGAAAATTAATATTTTATAGCATGTAAATTTATTTACATAAAAAAAGAGATGCAGTTTTTGCAATCTAATTATAAAGTAAATTCTTCCAGCTTTTTATCTAATTATTATACTACATTATTTTTTTAATAGCAATGTAATCATAATAATGATAGCAAATATTTTAATAAAATATATTGAAATATCTAATAAAATATTATTATTTTATACAAACAACAAATGTTCTTTGCTTCATTACTAACAACAATGCTTCATTATTAAATTACAATTATATTACCTGTTAATTAAAAATTTAATATCATGTCTAAGAGATTTAAATTCAGTATTTTTTAGTTTTTTATTTCGTTACTTAGCGTTTACTTAGCATTATAAATAATACTTTCAGAATTTATATTGTTATTAAAACTGATTGTATTTATATATAAAACTAAAACTTATCAAAAGTTAAAATTGTGAATTTTTGAAAGAACAAATTTATAAAATGTTCATTGTTTCCAGCATTAGTGAAACAGAAAGTGAATTAATGTACTATAAGAAATAAATTTGGTACTATGTACGATGACTCCAATTGTTGACATTTGGTACATTAAAATGTTGTGATGCAATGTATAAGATATGAATTTCTTCGCATTTTTCTCTAAATGATTAATCAATACCTTAACAATTTGAATTTAAAATAAATTCACTGATTAAAAATGATTTGAATAATACAATAAATTCAAACAATAATTTTAAACCTCTCATAATCTCCTTGTTCTGTTAGAAGAGAATTATTGCTGTGTTATAATGCATATTAACTTTTTACTTAGTGAATTTTTCATAGAAAATTTGGGCATTACATTATGAATATAACTGCCAAGGATATTATAATTAAATTTTTTATAACTATGAATAAAATATTTCACTTTTCTTTATTTCAATTAAGACTGTTTTAAAACTACTTCCAATTTGTTACTTCATCAAGAAATTTATTTTAAAATGTAGCTTTTAATTCACAATAAGCAATAAAGTAACGGAAATAAAATATAACGTTTTGAGCAGATCTCTTACAATAATATACTAAGTACTTTATTTCACTACATGAGATAGGCTCTACATGAATATGAAATAGAACATCTAAAACCTATATTCTACGGGGTACGATAAGAGTCAAAGGTATGATGACAATAATATGGTATAAAGCTCCATACTTTAAATCTTAAAACTATGAAAACTTAATACCTTAAAATATGAAAACTGTTGCTTATCCATTTAATCTGCAAAAATGTATAATGCATGCATATAAAATTTATTATCTTGTTAAAAATGCAAATAAGTTTTAAATATAAGATTTTGTTTCATAGTTTTCATCAACAAACGAAAGTTGTTTGATATTTCCCCCATAGTTTTTTTCAATGTTTGTCTCATTCTTATTTTTCCAGTGTTCAAAGATAAATTCTAAGCAACATTTTTTTAAGAATTCCTTCTCTTTCACAAATCAATTTGCAGTTAGTGTCAGAGATTTCTTGACAAGGAAGTTCAAGTCTTCATTGGAGTTGTAGTGAAATCAAGAAATATATTTTGCTTGCTAAAAAATAATCATACATCAGAAAAAGCTTAAATTAATTCCCTAAATGTTAATAAAAGCAATAATTAATATTAATAAAATCAAATTAATTATTATATGTTTCTTTATGTATGCTATAATATAGTAATATTTGACTAGTTACGTGTTGTCTAATTGAGTCTTGAAATACTTAAATTCATGTAAAATTTATTAATTTTCCTCGAGACGTTTCCACCGAATTATATATTTTTCAATTACGAACACACACGTTAGAGATATAATTAATAATAACCAATCAAAACTCTTAAACCTTGTCTTCAGGTGCGCATACTTTAGGAAACTATACATTTTTTATGATAAAAGTCTATTTTTATGTAATAAGTTTCCTATTGGAGTTACTTAATCTTCAATCTTATTCTTTTTATTTTATTTTTTATGCGATATATTTTTCGAAAATATAGAATACCAAGTTCACATTTTATTTTCATTCGAAATCTGAATTAACTTTAAATGTTTCAAGTTTTAAATTAAACTGGAAAGACTTCGTAATTTTACTTTTTTATAATCACATCAAAGTAAAATATAAATCTAAACAATGCTAAAATAAATGATGTCCTTAAGCAATGCCAACTTAAATACGAATTCGTTAAATGAATTAAAAAAATTTATCAAATTATATTATTGTATAACATTGTCAATTTATTTATATGAATCATTCACTTAAATAAAATAAGTTATATCTTGTGTTCAATTTATCTGTGGCCTTTAACTATTTATAAACAGAATTATAGTACTATTCTAGTAAGGAACTTAAAATATTAGGAAAATATATTAAATTCATATTATCTAAAATATTAATTAATATTTATTTAGAATTTGTAATTAAAAACATTATTTATAAATAAAAATCTCATTATTTTTTTAAAAGACATTCAACATTCCCTTCGCAAATGTATAATGTATGTAATTGATTTCCTTTCATTAATTAAATTTTCATGAAATAAAAAAGATATGTCTTTAAGATGTGAGTATTATATATTATCTCTTGTAATAGATTTTCTTTAAATTTATAACATTTTTGACGATAATTAATTAATTAATATTGTACGGTTATATATATATATATATATATATATATATATATATATATATATATATATATATATATATATATATATATATATATATATATATATATATATATATATATATATATATATATATATATATTAATCTTTTAAAATTAGACTTTGCTAACTTACTAAATTTATTATTTGTAACAAAATATATGTAATATAGAAATTTTACTTTAAAAATGATTCATAAGCAATGGTAACATAATTAATAAGCATGGGCTTCATATTATTCCATTACTTTGAAATATTTCCCTTTGTTTAAGACTATTCAATTGTGTTTTGAAAATAAATTTCGAATTTCGTTTGTTTTAGTCTTCAAAGAAACAGATTTAATATTCTAAACTTCAACCAAAATAATAAATTACGCGTATACTTCCATACATAAATTTTATTGCATTATATTGAACTTGGTTTATAATACAGATTGTGAGAACGGTGATGCTTAGCAATTCTGCAGATTCTAACAATACTTATCAGGCTGTTAAAATTATTTAACTCAGTTAATCAAGTATATCGAAGTATTTTCAAGCATTCAAAAGTAAATCGTATGCAGATAAATGTAAGCAGTTTGCATTATAAATTAATATCTTACCACATTTACCACCGTATTCCTTTTTTAAAATAATTTTTATAACTATTTTTCTCCAGTTTTTGCAAAGGAAACAACACTTTAAAATTTTAATATATGTATTTATTTTTCTGGTTAGAAAACACTATTTACTATAAAAATTGTTTGAAGAGTTTTTAAAATTGAATATCTCCCCTCTGAGAGATAAACATTCGGTATTACATTTTAACAAAATGAACTATTCGAACAATTTAAAAATATAGCACAATTTTAAATACCAATATATATATATATATATATATATATATATATATATATATATATATATATATATATATATATATATATATATATATATATATATATATATATATATATATATATATATATATATATATATATATATATATATGTATATATATATATATATATATATATATGTATCATATTTTATATTACCATTGTCTCTCTATGATAGTCATTTACTTTGAATAGATTATTCATAGCAAATATAAATCTACTTGACTAATTTTTATATATTCAAAGAAAATAATATAACACTTGACGCAATTTCTCTTTCTTAAATAACCAAAATTGTTGAATCGATTTAGTTAGTTAGCATTGTAACTTAAAAAATGCTCAGTTTTAAGAAAACGCGTACTTTTGGCATGGCTTTGCTTGTGCTTTTATTTTTTGTATTATTGTATTGCTTAGCTCTACTTAGGTGTAAATCATTTAGGATAGAAAATTTATATTGGGTTCATAGTAGCTTTATATAGGTTATTTAAAAATAACTGTTAAAAAAAAAGAATTCAATTTTTTCAATTGTTTTAACAAAAAATAATGGATAATTATCAGGAATATTGCAAATGAAGTTAAATTATATTTATAAAACATTTTCTCAAATCTACTTCATTATAAAATGAATTCTTTTAACTTGTTATGATTAGAATGGGATAAAACTAAATTAATATCAAACATTTCTAACTTTCCAATGTTGTGATGAATTTTTAGAAGAAGCGTAGAAATGTAAGCATTTTCATGAAAATATGCAATCATTTGAAACTCTTTCATTTATATTTTTAGATACATCACATTTAAAACCTAGAACTTAACGTGAAAGCTTCACAGTATCAGATCACAAGCATGACTAACTTGTAAGAATAGTTCACTAATTTACCATCTCTGATATCAATCGATGTCATTATATGTAACGATTTCTCATTCTAATATGTCTCTACACTTCAATGTGGTCAAACATCTGGCTTTAATGTATACAGGTTGATGATAATACAGAGTAACGAATTCTAATATTGATGCACTATTTCTGTGATTAAATGAAAAGATCTGCATTCTTTGAAAAACACAAAATATATGTATATAAACAAAGCAAGATTTTCCATTGTAAAAGAATGTCATCACATACGCGAGGTATTAAAGTAAATTTATGCGGAAATATTAAAATTCGCGAATACACTATTATTCACTAAAATTATTACCTCCAAGAAGTGAAAGTGATACTTATTGTCTGTATGTGAATGGATAAATAAATTTTTTTAGAAATATCAACTAATTCAATTTTCAAAAGATTTGAAACATAGATCTTGAGAAACCAGTACACAGAATAATCTCACCTATGACCGTAATAGCAGCACTTATGCACATGAACATTGAGTAAAATATTGGATTGTTCGGAAAGTCATTCCGTTTTTCCCACTTGGATCAGCTTTTTGCTAGTAAAAACCAACCACTTTATGAGTGTGAAATCGTGCTACTACCAGAAAGATGGTAAAAGCTATTAGACTAGAATTGACAATATGCAATGCAAAAATTCGTTATACGTTTTCCATTTTCACGGAAAACGAAATTACTTTCCGAACAACCCAATAGAGATTGGCATACATGCAGATGTACAGTTGTTTTTGCAGTCTTTGAAACCATTAGCTAAATATTTAATATTCATGTGAGATCAGGAGAAGATACTGCTCAGGTTAGTAGTCAAACATTTTCTGAGTTTTGGAAAGTCCGAACAGTATCATCAATATGCGGCAATAAGCGAAATATGCGGCTGTGGAAATTTAGCTTTTCGCAAGTCTCTAACTAAAAGTAAAGCCAAAAGCTTTTACACAATAAAATATAACGTCCCCAATTCATAATGCTTTAAATGCAACTAACAGGCCACCATGATTTGTATTCACTGGAGTTGAATAAAATCATTGTATTCCGTGGCAAAGTAGGTTGATGTCAAATACATACTCTCAATGACACAACCAAACACGTATGCTAATATCGTGATTCTGTTAATATAATCACAACTCGTCTAAACATGACCTTTGTCATTCCGTTATTGAGCTCCAAAATTGATCAGGTCTTTGGAAACATACATTGTGATGTATCATCAGTGACAGTTGAGGATATGGTAGCCGAGCTAACTGTCCATATTGCTGTTAACGTCATCTATCTCAGGTGGTTCTTTATTAAAGAAATGCGAGTAACACGTTTATTTTCTCGTCTGTTATTGATAGCTGGCTGCTGAACAATAGTGATAGTAGATACTTGGTTTCGTAAGACAGTCCTGTCTCGTCGCTTCTATATTATGCATACAGTATACGATCTCAACCAATATCAACAGCAATACTGAAATACAATAAGCGGAATCCCGATAATCCTTATTTCAACTATTATCAAAGCCAGAAACGTTCTATTAAGTATTTATACTTCTTATATGACACATCACAACAATTTATCACTTGAAAACAACGCTCGTTTGTGTTTCAGATATTGTACAATTTATTTACTTTTTCATATGTTGGACGTGGTCACTCCAGATATTTTACATAAATGTATAGAAAATCTATTGATTTATGTATCGCATCATGTATTTTTTGGGTCATACGAATTTCATATGTGTAGTGGGTCACCTTCTTGGTGTAGCTATTCAGTGTCCATTCATGATTTAAAGACGCATGTGTTAATGTACGAATTTTATTTACAAATTCCTTGTATTTGGAATAAAGGACTCGTTTCACAATATTCATATTAAAATGATTTAAAAATACATTTCATAGTTATTTGCATGAAAATTAAATAGCTTGAAGTTTATTTGATTCGTTGAGGAAATCCACGCGTTTCTTCCCATTTTTAATGATTAAACCTCCGTTAAACCCCTAACATTCATAATTTGCGTATGGGTTTATAAAATTAAATTGAAATATATGGGCTTATAGAATTAAATTGAAATATACTCTGCTGTGAATACTTTCAGTATTTTTCTCACTTTTGCTCGTAAAAATATATTTTTTGCCTTTCATATGGTCTTGTTTGCAAATGGGTGATTTTCTACACTTCTAACTTTTCAAATTTTACCAAAAAAATCTTTGACTATGACAACCATATTTGAAACTTCTTAGATGAAAATTTATCGATAGAAAAGTATGATTTACGCTTAAAAAGTCTGAAAAATATATAAAATATCTCATTAATTAAAACCATTATTATATTTATAATATAACCGTTACACTTATAATTTAACAGGTATAATATAACTGGTCTTTTTCATAGCATAATATCAAACTTAGACAGATGTATCACAGCTTTGTATGCTATACATGAATTTATTTAACATGTATGTATATACGTATCTCTGTGTAGTTAGCAAGTTAAATTACGTTTATTGTTGATATAATCAAACCAATAAAATCTAAAATAATTATAATCTAAAGTATAATAACAAAAAAATATTTTAGATATTGTCATCATAGTAAACTGTTTAATGGGAAGATTCATTAAATTTCCCTCGCGTATGAAAGTTGTCAGTTAAATTTGAAAAAGTTTATTTAACTGAAGTTATTCAGCTTATGAATATTTATTAAAAACTTTAAAATGTGAGACATTCAAAGGAATAAATATGTCCTGTCACTTTATACTCTCTTTTAATTCACATTTTATCTCTCTTTTTTATAAGGAAACTACCATCTCTTTGAAATTTCTAAGATAAAAATTCATCAATAGAAAAGTATGATTTATTTAAATCTTTCACTCTGTATTTTTTTTAATGGAAAATCTTTCATTTGTGATTCAAATCATTTCCGATATATTTGAAACTCAACTTAAGAACTGCGCAGAAAAATTTAATTATTTTTTGAGACAGTTACTGAAATTATGGTCAAAACACATGTACATAAGTATTATATAGCTACACTTTGATGGAATACTTTGAATATGTCAATTCTTTCTTAGTTTTTTTGAATATATTTTAATTATTCAAAAATTTAAGATATTAACATGAATTATTTTTTCTATAGTGATAAATCAAAAACAAAAATAATTATATTGATATAAAGTACATAATATTCTTATATAAGTTATTGATAAAGCATATAATATACTAGTTACAATACAAAACAAGTTCAATGTTTTTTGTATGCATTCGATTTTTTTCTCATTAAGAATAGAAAATAATGAGTTCTGTTTGCTACTATTGGTTTCATTCTTAAAATATTGACTTTCAGTTAGCATTTATACTTCCTCAATCTGTGTTTTTAATGTACTCTGGTTAAAATATTTATCTTTGAATCTAATAAATTGATAAATCATAAATCATTATGGAAATCTCCATGATTATTTTTATATACAACTACAAAATCAGTGCGAATAATTTATGAGTAAAGTAATAAAACTCTTCCCTGCAATAAAGAAGATGTAAAACTCACAGATATATATATATTATTACAATAAAATTAAAATAATTTTAAATTTGTGCTTATATCTTATGTAAAAAACATGATTTTGCTGACCTGTTCTTCAAAAGCAATCATATTTTATTTAAATTGAAAATAAAAAAATTAACATAACACAATCAAATAACTTCAACAATTCCTTGTTGAAGTTATTTGATTAGCGATAGTTAGTACCTAAAGACAGTCGCTTATTGAGGGGAAAATTATTGCACATAGGTCTAGAGAATCCTACATAGTTCTATTTACGCATCTATTGTCATGAACAAATGTCCTTACTGTCCGAGAACTTGTTTTAATAAATCACAATTAGTTTAGTTGAATATCTTTTCCCCGTATTACAATAAAAAAAATTAGTCGAATTATATGTGTTTCTCTCCAAATGGGTCTCCATTATCAAATAAAACTCTTGATATACATCCTTTTATATAAATTAATCTATTAATAAATATTATTTTCAAACAAATAACCCTTATTTTCAACCAAAGAATCAACTCAATTATCAATATTGTATATAAATATTTCAAAACATTCATATTTTGCTAAAATATTCATTTATAAAAGGAAAGACACTTAGAAAAATCAAATAAATATGTACTTCTTCTGTGCTTCATTTTTCTTCATATGATTTTCCCAAAATTTGCCTCATTTCTCAATGATCCTTATTCAGAGAAATGCTCTCATATGAAGTTCCAGATTATATTTTGTTGAAAACATGAAGAAATAATTTTGCGTTATGATGAATTAGATCTTTTGTACAGAAGTGGAGAACACAGTTTTATTTACTTTCCTTTTCAGAATCGGTGGAATACTATCAAAGAATTAAATTTTTTTTATTATTTGTAGCCAAAATTCAACAGTATGCATCCAATTTCTAAGTTGGTTTTATACTTTTTCATATGAAAACTCATTTTCTGCTTATTTCTAACATATTGACTTAGGGAATTAATTCTTGAACTTCAAAGGAAGAGATTAAGTAAATTTCATAGAATTCTCTTTGATGCATACATTCGTAAATATTAAATAGAAAAATTAAACGAATTCTGTAATTTATAAGTTAAATATGGAATAAATAATTAGAATACCAGAAATTTTTTCTTAAGTCAATGTATGTTATGATAGAAAAAATGGACCTAAATTTGAAGAACTCGAAGTTAACTTCATATATTCAACATTTTGTTAATATGCAGACTCTTTGCTATTTCATTAACTACGAAAATTTGCAAATTTTATTGATTTTACATACAATTCATATTTTTAAAGCATGAATTTCTGATAAAATTGTCTTATGGAAATAATAACAAGAATTTGGACTTGCAAATTTAAATTAAAAATGCAATCATCAAGTTTAATAATTTATAGTAACTGGAAAACTGTGGCACTCTTAATGATTTAATATTTCAGTCTGAATTCTTCTAACTAGGTGATTCAATAATTTTGTGGCATGTGTAATTTAAAATTATATTATTTATGCTACTATATAAATATTTCGTTTTTCCTATTTCTGCGACAATACTTGTTTTTATCATTTTAATATTATTAAAGGAAACACACAACACGCTTAAGAGAGTTTTAGATATCAAAAATAAAAATCAATCCTCTTTGATTTATGCAATAATTTTGATATGGGTGTGATGAAAATCATATTAAACAATGGTTTCACACAAATTATGCTAATTAAAACTTTCAATTATATTAATTACTTCAGTTTAACGGGCGGAAGGAACATTTTTCTGCTAATTCCGTAAATAAGGTTCATTTTTAACGTAGTTAAGTGTTAAATTAAAGATGAGTAAATTGTCTTTAAGGAGAAAACTGTCCAGAGTAATTTTTCGTGTTTCGTTCCTTATGGGATTGAGCTCTCTCAGTCCTCTTTTCATTACCGAAATAGAATGATGGTCACGTGCTTCACTACGTCATCGAATTCTGTGTGGAGAATTAATTAAATATAAATTAATTTCGTAATTCATATAAGAGGACAGAGAAAGATCATAAGCAATGTCGTTTCTCTGAATAAATTTCTCCATCATATACAATTTCATCAGTTTGAAATTTGTAATGAACTGCAGCGCTTTGAAAGCACTAATACGAAAGAATTAGATTACTGAGTTGCCATTCAGAGGCGTTAGTTTGATTGATATTATTTTGACAGTTCTCGGAACACTTCTGCTTTGCACAGACTACATCATGACATGCAATGATACTGTATATAAACGAATTTATGCTTAAAGAAAAACTTAACTGAGAATTTCGGATATAAATAAATTTATAAAAGTTGTAAATTTTAAAGTCTTTAGAATTTATAAGATAAAATAGAAATACGATTATTAAAAGGCAAAGGAGAAAATTAATATAAGTGCAAATTGAAATTCAAATTTAGTTATAAAATAGAAAGCATGTGAACATAATTACTAAAAATATATTTCATAAAACTTTATCGTAATTATCCATCAACTGCAAATTAAAAAGGAGCATAATGTTCATTGGTTTTTGTTTGTTTCATTATTAATAATTTATAATTCAAATTATACAAGAAATACAATAAGCAACAGAAATTTTCTTTACCATGGAAAATGAATTATAAAAAAAGAATGGACTAATATAAATGTTAAAAATTAATTATTCAATTTAAAGTCATCTGATTCGTACATTTCAAACTTTATGCCAATAAGACAGAGCATTAAATAATTTAGGCTTTATACAAAGCAAAAATATTCTCTTCTGGCAATAAGTTTAGATTATTATGTAATGCTTACAGTAGAAATAATCAAAACTTTGACTTACCCGCATAATCGTCTGTAAAGAAACTATCATAAAAATGTTAACGGTTTCTGTCTAGTGAAGTTTAAATATTGCAAGCTACCTTGTAATTTTGTAAACTCTCTCAAATGACATGGTCCAAACCTGAGATATATTTTTTCCTCTGTACACTGTACACCACAATAGTCAAAGGAACTTAAATTCAAAGGATATATATATATATATATATATATATATATATATATATATATATATATATATATATATATATATATATATATATATATATATATATATATATATATATATATATATATACACATATATATATATATTTATTGAACACGCTGTCTTCAGAACGTGAAAAACAATGAACTTCCCCTACAGGTCTCCATATTTCCATACAATTTTCTTTAATTGTAAGTTATAAAAAGAAGTTGGCACATAAAAAATATATTTTAAAAAAGGACAATTGTTTCTTCCAAAGTTATGTTTTTCGGATATTTTATATTCTATTTGAAATTAAATTAAAATTTATATAAATCTCTAAGCTGAAACTTACTGGTAATACTCATTGTTCTAAGTTTCAATATTATGGCATACCATTGTGGTAAGACACCATTCAGTAGATATAAGTTGTGTGAACAATCCCATCCATTGTTAAACAGAAGCGCAATACCAAAGCGATGGACATTGCATTTGTACTTTCTGCGTGTATGTGCGTCGGTGTCGGTGCATGGGACTTTCCCGAGTTTTCTCCATTGCGACACGTGGATTCCGACTAATGTCTACGATATGCCCTAAAGGAATGCAATTTATCTTGAGGATATTCAAACGCTTAACAAAATTCTTAGACATGTATGCTCTCCACTATAAGATGTACATGTGTTATTAACTTTGATACAGTTTAGTTTCAGGATATTTACTACCTATATTTTCATTTTAATTACAAACTTCAACAGATTATATTTAAAATTTAGCTAAAATAAATTTCATTACACGCGATACTAATTCCTATAGATTTTAGTTAGACATTATTAAATTACTGACCATCTAAAATTTAACAGCCAGATATATCTAAGCAAAATTTATTTAACATATAACACAAAGAATAAAATTCAAATTTTAACTACAGCTCTTCCTGATTTATAGAACTGAAACATTTGACTCACGTGATTTGGCTGACAGTAATTCGTGTAATGTAACTAAATGTTGAAAGAAAAACACATTTGATATGTTCTTAATTGAAAATGGTTGTGAATATCTTTGCTTCTTGTTGCAAAAGTAAAGTATCAGCGAATAGCATATTTTGTGTCAACAGTGTTCTAAAATTATCGATTAAACATGTCCACTAGATTAATGATAGAAAGAGAGAAAGCTTTGATTAAGTCATCATTGCTGTCTGCTAAGAAAAGGAAGAATTTTTGAACACTATGTAACATATTATACCGCATTCTTCATCTAAATCACTGGATTCAATAGTAGATTTTTACTTTCTTTTCTAACACCTCGATTCAGAAGGCTGAAGTTTTATATTTGTGTTCTAAAGAGAAAATCTAGTATCATCTACTAACCGTAATTTTAGGAAAAGTGCTGATTTTTGCATGAATTACGTTCCTGATGTGGACAATGATGTCGTCTTTCTGAGCAAAATTGTTGTCAAATAAGAGGAAAATTGTTCATCGATTAAAAAGTCTTGCTATTTATTTGTCCACGTCACGTCCGCAGTACATCACACCATTCGACCAAACATGAGGTTAGATTTAAAGTTCATTGTGGGGGCCATGGTAGCCTAGTGGTTAGGGTATCACCCTTCCATTCGGTAGGGTGGGGTTCGATTCCCAATGCCGCCAAAGACCCACCGAGTACATGCGATATACGTGTTCGTTAAATCTGTGGAATCGAAAGTCCTATGGTCGGTCGTTGAGCAGTTACCATGGGTGCAATGGTCTGGAGAAATTTACTCCCCCTTCAGATCACTGCCAAAATTGAGGAAGTAGATACTCTGGTGCTGCCATCTATCGGAGGATTTGAAGAGCAAAAAGTCGTACTTTCACCTTTATGGTGCTCTAATTAAAAGGAAAGACGCCTCCAATTGACTTAAATTTGCATAGCCGAGGCATAGCGAACTTGGCTTGTCCAAATGTCATTAGTAACAATAACAGCACACCTCACTAACACTGCAGTTCATATAGCGTACTTCATCATTGAATATTATGATGTTGGTAAGCACATGATGAAATAGAATTTAAACTTAATACCGGTGTTAAATTATTAATGCTGTACTTAGATTGACTTATGAAGAATATAACTGTTCTCCGGAGTAGATGTACTATGAAATAAGTGTTATCTTTCCAAATTCTCTGCTTTTATACCACTGTGACTTGATTAAGTTTGACACAAAATATGTAGAAATGATAATTAGCAATTTCTTTAAACTGTCATTCTACTATGGAACATGATAAAATGTTGGAATGAGTTTTGTAAAATTTCTTATGTCTTAAGCAAAAAGTTCAAGTGAAATCACCTCCAATGCTGAAAAATAGCTTTTTTTTCTTCCTTTTTCTGTATATCATTCATAATCTAAATTTCAGAAGCTCATCTAAATTGAACAATTTATCACTTTACGAGCAGAGAAAGATATATGCATGGAGAAAATGTTTATCATTTTTAGTGATTTTTCCTTAATGCTTATACCTTCTTTTGTGATTTTGCTTTCTAATTTCCAAGTAGAAAGATCCTAAATTATTGAGAAGTATACTAAATATATTTGGCGAATAAAATTGAAATATTTTTACAATGATTTTTGAAGTTCTTTATTAATTCAATTACATAAACTTTTATCCTATTTTAACTATCTAAACTTGAAACAAAAATTATTGATAAAATTCCTGCTGTAAAGAATTAATGTATATGTTAAAGAATTAAGATTTCAATTACTTTTTTCTTAGAATTTTTCCTTAATTTGTTAATTTAAATAAGGTTAAATTGGCATGTATGTATTGTATTCGAGAAAGAATCAAAGAAGAGGAAATATAAATCACTTTTATTTTAATTATTCCACATAATTAGAGTTACAATCATTATTTGAATTTAAAATCTTGATTAATTATATAAATTAAGATTTAAATGATTCCTAAGAATAGTTCAATAAAAAGGTATGAGATATTTTAAAATGCTAGCATTAATAATACTACTTGAAATAATTCAGAGTAACTTATAAAATTTGTTTTAAACAAACAAGTTACAGAACTTATCTAAGACCATTTATTGATGGAAATGATATATTTACTTCGAATGCCTCATTAATTAGCTTCATGCAAATTTAATTGCGATATATGAGTTGAAACTGCAATTTCTGATTTTTGTTGGGCCTTTAATCATTTTGCTTAATCAAAACTTATTTTCAATCAATTTTAGTTTGAATCAAATTAGTAACTTTTAGAAACAATACTTAGGATAACATCGAAATATTTTCTGAGGTATTAATGAATTAAAAGGTTGGAATGTATTATTGCAAATGGAGTTTAAATTGACTTTGCATTATTAAATAGTTACAAAATAGGAAATGCATATTTATGTAAAATGCATTAATGTCTGTTTACAATTAAATACTTGTTTATCAAAAATAATCCTAATAATAATTTGGAAAAATAATACTAATACAAATCATGAAATATCAACATTCTTTAATTCTTGTTTAAACTTTTTACATTTTTACAAAACGTAGAATTTCTCCATTTTTTGATATAGTTTTGTATTTAAACTCGATACGTGAAGAGATAAAAGTGCTGAATTCCTTTTTCCAGCTAATTAAATTATGTAAATAAAATTTATATGCTATATTTGTGTTGATCTCATTTTAACAATAACCCTTGCATATATAGTCATTTTTAATAATTAATTAATTAATTTAATTTAATATGCAATCTTAAAATTGTTTCCCAGTATATAGCAGTTACAGTTGAAGTTAAAAAAATATGAAAATATAATAACTCTCGTAAAAGACATTAAGATTTAAAGCATTCATTTAATTCTCTTTCAATAATCTTTTTTACTATGGTATATTTATTTTTCTTATTTAGTTATATTTTAAAATTTTGATGCTTAACAATACATGCAATAATAATTATTTTCCTAAAAATATGCATACTTCGCTAAATTAAGTTGATTAAATTTTGTTATGGTATGCATTATTTTATACAGTATACTTTATATTTTATTACAATGCAGATTATTTTATTACAGTACAAATAGACTTAGCAAAAGCTGTTATTTCAATATTGAAAAATTCTCTTATATATAATTTTGAATGTATTAAAATACTTATACATAGGTATTTTGGTAATTACTTTATAAAACGTGTCGTTTATTACCAATAAGGACTCAACATCTGATACAGGTGTTTAAAAGAACATGATTATGTCAGGCATATTTTTTCAAACTCTCAGCTATATCTTCTGGTATAGTTTCATATATGCAATATGAGAGCATCATATTTCACTATGAGGTTTAAAAATATACTACTCTGATGTTTTTATTTTGGTGTAAACACCTATACAGTTGCAATACTTTAAGAGATGTGTTTGGAACTAGACTTATTTTATAATACATAGTATTTTACTTGTATAATAATTTAATAAAGAGATTTTATCATTTGTAACTCTAAAATTCAATATCACATTTGTACCTGTGATTTCTTAACTATAACAACATTTTTGTACCAGAGACGCAAACATACAGTTATTATAAGCACTTTAATACTTTATTAAAGATGTTTTTTTTCAAATGCGAAAATTTTAGTTTTCTCTGATCCAAAAAATAATCAGTAATTTGTTTCATGCAATTGTTATTGATATTTTTGCCTTCTATCATTAAAAGTTAATGCATTTTTCAAATTTTCACAATCTGTGTGTATGTGAAGACTACAATTTTAAAATATCAAATTTATCTAATATTTTTTGCTTTCGTAATGTATTCCGATATTTTAAATTCCAACTCCAAATTTAAACATACTTAAAGATGTGAATACGCATATTTAAGTAACATCCTATTCCCGATTTATATCAAGTAACATCCTATTCACGTATTATACTAAGCATTGTAAATTTGATTTAAAATACAGCCTTTTGCAGCTTATTAACCTAAGCGCATTTTATATCTATAAATTATAACCTTGTCAGTAAAGACTGCTCATCTTCCATGGGTTTCTTGAGAAAATATTGCAACCAGTTCCTGAAACAACCACTTAATCTCACATTTTCTTCGGCTTCAAAATATAAAGAACATTCTCAGAAATACGAAGCTTACACCAAAGAAACGAAAACGATATCGAATATGTAAATGCCGTGTTATTCCAAAGCCTGGGAAACAATATTCTATTCTAAAGAATTATATGCACTGATCCTTTTCCTTTGAAAAACAATTCTTTTTGTCTTTTTGGTGGAAAGGCAAAATGGTTTCTTGGATAAATCTGCTGTTTCGCCTTTCTGAGTCCAATGCGGTTGGTTTTGCATTAAACTGAAATATTTTTTTGAAATTTCTAAGAACTAGTAATACTTGACAGCCATTTCTATCGCTCCACATTATAGTAAAAAATGACTTTTAAATCTGAATGAATTAGATCTGTCAAACCATAGAAAAAATATTTATCTTTAACTATAATATTCTCATGAATATTATTTTATAAATTTACGAAATAAAACTCATATTTTTTTGTTTATCTTTATGTTCTTGATTATTAAAATTTTAGGGATAATTCTAAACTAATTTATCATAATAAACTTCCACAGGTTAAAATCAGAATTTTTAACAGTAGTACTGAGTTTTTAGATTTTTTAATCAATATTAAAAATTCCGTTATTTATGCTGATATTTCAGATAAAACTTGTCAATTTAATTTTAACTTTAACAAATTAATATAATGGAACTGTAATATTTCTTTAAAAATCTATAAGAATGTTATATATTTATAATGAATTGAATCCCTTTTATAATTATTAAAACAATATTAGTTATGTTTCACTAATATAAGTTATATTTGTTATTGCTTCCTTCTACTACGGATTTCCGTATACCTCTTTGATATACTGTTTACTTTTATTTTTGATACAAATATTTTTGTGCTTCTTCACTTTATTTTAAGAACTCTTCTGGGGAATTGTGCAAAGGCGTTTAGACATATTTCTTTCATGCGTATCAGAAATGAGCATAGTTGACCGTCTCCCTCTTGGCGAAGACGAGGTCCTTACGTCTTTTTTCAATTCTTTGTATTGCATAGTTTTAAGTTATATTCTTGTCAGTGATTTTTCAAATTTTGTCTAACTTGTTTTATTGTTCTTCATGATGTATTGCATTTTATCAATGTTGGCATTTCTCTCTTTAGCTGCTTTTGCGCTGGTTAGATTGTCAAAAATATATATTAGTTGGTGTTGTGTCTTATTGATCCCATGCAATTTCATGTGATGTATATTTTATTTTGCATACTGTATTAATTGATTTATATATATATATATATATATATATATATATATATATATATATATATATATATATATATATATATATATATATATATATATATATATATATATATATATATATATATATATATATATATATATATATATATATATATATATATATATATATATATATATATATATATATATATATATATATATATATATATATATATATATATATATATATATATATATATATATATATATATATATATATATATATATATATATATATATGCAAAAATATTACAAGTAGTACACTTGCTAATCCAGGTGGTCCAAAACTTAATCCATGTACAGAGCCTCAAGTTAATTTCAGAATTCATTTGTTTCAATAACCTCATGTTCAATGAATATCTGAATGATGAACAAATTGATGATTATTTTATAGAAAAGACTATTATTCCCCTATTGAATAATTTACTGCTTTTAATTTAATAATTTCGTATTATCTTCATATTATTTTTAACTACACAAGTATGTTGCTATAAAGCAAATTTCATCATTTTCCTTTAATAAAAAGTTTTATTATTTTATTCATCGATTTTATGCTAAGATAGTGCTTAGATATACAAAAAACATTAAAGTGCAAAAGTACATTGACACTGCTTTCAAATCAAGCTTAATTTTCTATTTCGCTTAAATACACTCATGTCCATAAATTAAGGATAATTCAAAATTACACAGAAATTGAATTATAAATAAAAATTTCACATGTAGAATTATTGCACACATCTTGAAGAATAATATGCAAATTACAAGAAACCACCAGATGGACCGATACTACATAACAATGACGAGACTGTAAGAGAGGGGTATGTAAGGAATGGTTGCAAAGAAGTAAAGTTGTTCACAAGCGCTTTAAATGCCTTTCAGCACAATAACCGCGTAGTTATGGCACAAAGTAAGCATTTGGATGATGTTTTACATGATAAAATTATCGGCCGTCTGGAATGTGGACGTATCCAGCTGGAAGTATCCGAGGAACGGATATTCGAACACAGTCTCATCTTCAGACCTTGACAACAGTTCCAAGATGATGGGGTAATGTGAGGAGACGTTACAGCACAGGTCACACCCGAGTTACAACGCCGAATGAGGGCCGGTATTTGGCAGTTACTGCCAATAGAAACAGACGGAGCACAGCATCAGACCTGCCTCATCAGCTCTCTTCAGCTACAGGTACGACAGTTTCAAGGCAGACCGTGTACAGATGCTTAGAGCATATTGGTCAATATGCTGGTAGGCCTGTCAGATGTTGTTCCGCTTACAGCTACTCATTTTCGCCTACGGTTAGCATGGAGTAGAGAGCATGCATTGTGGGAACCGCAACAGTGGTCTGCGGTGATGTTTTCAGACGTGTCCATGTTTAGATTTCAGTCTGATTCTCGCTGGAATTTCATATGGTGAGGGCCAGGTACCCGTTACCACCAAGAGAACACCATTGAACAACACTGTTACGGCGGTGCAGGATTGCTCGTTTGCGAAGGAAGTATTCTGGGTTCCAGAATTAACCTATATGTTCAGAATGTAACCATGACAGGCCACATCTATCGGTATGTCATTCTGGAACAACATGTACGTTTGTTTCAGTGCACCATGTGTGCAGAATCTCTGTTTATAGATGACAACGTCCGTCCTCACCGTGCAAACATTGTAGACAAAAATACCTTCAATCGGACGATATCACCCGTATAGACTGGCCAGCATACTCTCCGGATTTGAATCCAATAGAGCATGTGTGGGACTTGCTTGGCTAACGAATTGCAGTCCATCAATTCCCTCCCACATGTCTACTGAAACTTCGGAGAGCATTGCCTGATGTGAGTGGTGTAATATTCCCCAAGATCAGTTCGATAATTTGATACTCAGCATGCCTAGACGATGTATGGCCTGTATTGCATCGTCTGAGGCGCATACTATGTATCAACCATCATACCAACCATTTTATATTGGTTTTTGTAAATAGGTTCTTTTTTTTAAATTTGCTCCAGGGAGTAAAAATCGCAATTTTTATTAATGATGTCAAACATATAGCATCTTTTTTGCTCTTAACCTTTTGTTTGATAAATAAAATTCTAAAATTTACAAATAAATCACATTTGTTTTGCTTCTGTCTCTTTTTGTTTGCCTGAACTTGCATTATCCTTAATTTATGAACACCAGTGTATCTTGAGTTTTATGCTGCTTGTTTTAAGGAAATAAAATCTTCTTTTCAGGTATGAAGATAAATTGTAAAGATTAAATTTTTAAGCATTGTTATCTTCAATTATTTTTTATTAATAATAAATTGTTGCACATATTTTAAATGTTAATCCATTATTATAATTAAGTCATTAAATTACTTTCAAAAATATTAAATTATATATATTTTTTATAAAGTAACACACCAAACATAAGATAATGAAAATTGAGACAAAACTAAAACATTCCACACTTAACTAGTATTTTGTTTCTGTCCATATTTAATATAGTGTCCATATTTAATATCATTCTATATTTTTCATGATAATTCTCCATCAAAATATTATGTAAATATTAAAGAACTACTTAAAAACAATTTAAGGATTCCTTCAAGGAAATTCGCTTGCAAACTTTAAAATTATATTGTCTATATCAAAATATATTTTACTAAGCTCTTAAGAGTAGAATCTTGTCATTTCTATAGCATTTGAATTCCATTTACTAAATTCTCAATAATAAAAGTTCTAACGAAGGTCAAACTGTGTTGTTTGACATCAATTTATAGATTATTTTGCATTTTGTGGATTCCCTACACATTATTTATATTTAATAGTTATTTTACAATTTAGAAATAAAATTGTATATTGCTAAAATCTGTATGCTTCAGAAAATACATAGCTTTGTGGTACAAACAATTAAAGAGCACATAATAATTTAAAATTTTAACTCATACCACACAATTAAAATTAAAAAATATTTCATAAGAACTAAAATACTCGTATTTTTAAGAAGTTACGAAAGCCCTTGAAAAAACACAAAATATAGCTGATTAGTTTGAAATTTACGCGTTATTTGAGCCGCTTAAAATTTTAATAAGATAAACTTCATGAGAAGAAAGTAGGTTAACAGTTGAGACTATTAATGAACCAAACTTCTTCGAGAGTAGTTAAAGCTAATGGTCTATTAAGTGCTACGCTTTAACCAATCATTATACAGTAAACTGAGCTAGTTTGGCTTGATATATTATTAGGAAGAAAGTGTAATGATTGATTACAATAGACTTAACAGGCCATTAGAAATAGTCATAAACTAGGAGATACAGTCTGTAAGTATGTCTGTACACATTATTTCCATTTAATGTAATGAAAGTAAGATTGTAATATTTTCCTTTTTAAATTGTAAAACGTAAGAGATATACTTATCTTTGTAGTTAATCAGTTCACAATAATAGAATTAAATTCAAAATTTCTTAGAATACAATAGCGCGATAAAGCGTAAAATAAAACCTCCTTTTAGGAAAAATTGCAGTAATTAAATGTATTTATTAATTTAAAAGTTTCCTTCTATTTATTAATTGAAAAAAGTGCTTAAAATTATTTGGAATTTTTAGTTTCCCTGCAGATTATTAGGCCCTATATAAAATTAGTTTACATATTCAGTAACTGATTTTACATGTTCAGGTTTATCGATCGATTGTGCAGAGAAGTGGCATAAGTTGAATTATAACATATTTGTATGTATGTGTAAAGTTTATGCAGATAGAGATTGCTTGGAAAAAATTAACTTTTCATTTCAGTTCGTGACGAAGTGATCCACACCGAATTAGTGGCTAGCTAAAATTATCTATTGACTAAAATTAGATAATTGATATATTTATTTGAACACATGTAAATGAACATTAAGTAAGTTAAACATGCTCTCTACATTTATGAAATATATGCTAATTTTTTGAGTATCATGCTAAGCATTTTTTAATAATCAAGCTAAGAACACTGAAGCAATGCGTATTAGGCAGAAGCTAATTTTTCCAAAAGCTGAGAGTTGAAATGTGTGTAGTTATATGTCAAATGAGTAATTTATTTGAAAGTACGCTTCTTATAATTACATTTATCCCTGTTTTGATTTGGAATGCATTGAAACAGATAAAATTTCCAGTACAAACATCATAGTCAAGTTCCTAGTAATTCTATTATTGGAGGCTTGCGCTGTGTCTTGAACAGAGTTATTTATCTTTCAATGAGAAATTTTCTTCTCACAAAATACTACACTGCTGGCGACCCAAATTGCAACCCCAAGAAAGAAAAGAGATATCACAGCAAAATTTATTTCGTAGAAAACATGTTAACCAAGTATCAAATGATTAAATTTATAGACTTCTGTGAAATGTGGTTCCTGCCAAAATCAGTAACCAGAGTGGCCGCCATTGCTGGAGACCACCACTGCCACATGTCTTGGCATTGATTCAAAGATACTTTGAATGTATTATTGGGGTACAGCAGACCAAGTAGCTTCCACGCATTGCCATAGTTGATCTGGTGTGGCAGCTGAGGACATAATCTTGGTCAAACATTGAGCAAACATGGACCACATATTTTCTATCGGCGAAAGATTTGGAGAACGAGCCAGCCAGGGAAATAATTTATTTTGGCGATTGACGAAGAACCCTTGGATAATGCGTGCCTTGGATGGTCGTGCATTATTTTGCTGAAATATGGCTGTGGGTAAGCCCTGAAGTTAAGGAAGAATAACTGCCCCCGACACCTCAGAGATATAGTGCTGGCTGTTAAAAAGACCGGTAATGCGTACCAAGGGAGTCCGAGAGTAATATCCAATATCGCCCCTTACCATAATACCCGGTGCAGGTCCAGTGTGACGGGGCATATCGCCCTTGTTCAGCATCCTCTTTCCATGAATGCGTCCATTGTGGTGTGGCAGACAGAAGAGTTAAGACAATTTCATTCCATTCTGCCGTCCACATGCTTCTTTCATTGTGGCATTGACAGCGGAGACGTCTGTGGCTCTGCGTCGAGGGTAGACGTAGCAATGGACGTTTTGCGGACAGTAACACTAAAAAAGACAAGCAACCTTTTCACTTAGAATAGCATATATCATAAAAATATAAGTGATAGCTCTTTTAAACAGGAAATAGATTTTTATCCATAATCGCAAATTATTTCATAAGTTGAAATTACTAGTTAAAAAATTTAAGAAAAATGAAACTCTTCTCACAAATTAAGCTTTGTGCAATTTGATTACTTTTTCATTATGAACATACAGTTAATTAAAGTATTTTGAAAATGTGAATGAAATCTTTATAAAATTATTTTGCATAGAAATTTAAGCAAAATCTTGCCATGTTAATGAGATATTTAATTTAAAAACGAATCTTCAGACATAAAAAGTGAATGTTCTTAGTGAAAATGGAAAATTTATTTCAACAGGAAACTATTCAGAAGTGGTTTCCAATCTAAAGGACACACTGTTATATTTTTCAACATTTTAATATGACATTTCCTGAAGAACAAATGATGCATTTAAGAAAAACATGGATATTTGGTTTTTCCCTGTAAAAACTTTCGTAAGATAATAAGTTAAGAGACTAAACTTAGAAATCCCAGACACTAAACTTTAATGTCAAAGAAAAAATGTTTTTAACGTCTGGGAGAGTTTGGCAAAAGAGAAAATAGTACCGTACTATAGAACAAAATGGATACTGTAATTTTACAAGAAACAATCAGAGGAAGTTTAAAATAACTTTTGTTTGCTACTAAGTTCTTCAAATGATAAAAAGATCTTGAGTTTATGTTTAAGCTATTTTAAAGTAAATTATTTATTTATTTATTTTTTTTTTGCTTTTTTAAACAAAGAAGCAGATTAAAACTTGCTGTGGTGGTGAAGAAATTCATTTTAAAATAAGTTTATTTATACTATCGGAAGTGAATGGTCTCTAAGTACAATGCTTTCTGTTTTTAAAAATTTTTAATTAACTTTTAAGAAATTTTATGATATATATATATATATATATATATATATATATATATATATATATATATATATATATATATATATATATATATATATATATATATATATATATATATATATATATATATATATATATATATATATATATTAAATTAGAAGTTATGAGTTATCGTTATGCAAAATATTCACTTCAAACTTTAAAATTGTTAATTTTTAACTAAATATTCTTAATTTGACCCTGCACAGTAAATAGGCTAATATTCAAATGCCATTGCAAGAGATTTTAGCTACTACTTTCCAAGTGGTATTTTCATTAGTAATGAATTCTCTCTCTCTCTCTCTCTACTCATGATTCGCAGGGGAGAAAACAGATAATATTCTAGCATATATTTCGACAAACATTATACTGAAAAGCAACGTAAGTCTTTTATTGTGAAAGATTGGCTAGCATTCAAGCCAGGATACAAAATTTTTTTAATATTCACCATATTACTATTAATTTAAGAATGAATACAATTGAAAATGTGTATATTATTAAATAAAAAACAAATTATTTAAGTTACTAACAATATGAATGTGTTTATTTATTATTAGTATAAAAAATGATTGATACTGTTCAATAAATAAAAAAACTATTCATACAAACTAGTAAATATTTAAAAGTAGTTATTTAAAAAATCAATGGCTTAAAAGGTGTCACTCAGATCTTTGTTTTTAAAGAAAAATTAAGCTACCGCAAACTTTATCAGAATATATTTATCGCCTCAAATAAATTATTTTAGCAGGAAAAAAATTTAAAGTAATTTATGAACTTAAAATCAAAAATCAGTATATTTTTAAAGAAAAGTACTCTTTAGTATAGTAAATGAAGGAAAGGAGTAAATATATGGAAAGTATAATTTTGAAATTATGTTCCACAAGCTTAGTACTGTATGAAGCACACTAAGATTTATTTCATACTCTATACATTTACTGAAGAAACCAGGAGATATGACAAATTCTGGATTTAATTGTAATATAAATTTTTCGTATAATTTTGCAATCTGAGCTTTGAATCTTTTGATGGAAATTCTTTCATCCCAAGATACTTCGTCAGAAATAAAATCAAGTGCAAGTCTTATAAATAAACACGATTGAATGGAGGAAATCATTAAGTTTCCACTGGGGTGAGCAAAAAAGCAATGATATCACGTCATTTAATTCATAGTCTATTTCGAGTTTTTAAGCAATATTTGTCGTTGTAAACATGAAGTATCAGGAGAAAAAATTAACAAATATATATACTGTGTTCAGAAGAAAGAAAATTAACTATGCATTTACATAACCATCCTGTATTATGTTTGAAAAAAGTAAATAATATATATTAGAAAATAGCGTAAAATAGCAGTCTAAAATAAGAAAATGTGGATATAAATAATGAATGTTTACAGTTAAGGGCTAAATCATTTGGGATGATATAGTTATTTGAATCCTCATATCTGTAACATATAATAGTGAAAAATCAATAAAACAAGAAATAAACAAAAATAAAATACGGAAAATAAATAAAAGAAGTAAGAACAGGCTTGATCTTCATTCGTAAAAAGGTTTTAAAATGTGAAAATAACTAAATATAATATTTTAACTTTCATTCTTGCTCGTATAAAATATTTGTGGACTTAAAAATAATACTTTGCAAAAATTAAATATAAAAAATAAATTTTAATTAATTTTAATACAATCACACTTGTAATATGAACATATATCTTCGATATATTCTAATTTTATCTGTATATATTTCTCTATATACACATACTGATATATGTTTAGTATATATATTATTTAAATTTAGAGGGAATATTTTTCCCTCTAAGAGAATATAAATAAGTCCTCTTTTCATTTCTACTTAGCAACAAATAAAAATTAAATGCTGTTGGGGAATGAAAAGGGATATTACAGTTCTTCCTGAAAACCTATACTCTACCGCCGTTTCCTACTCTCTATAAATCATTTCCAAAAAAAAAAAATCAAATGACGAATCTTGACTCTTTATTTTGATTCAAATTGACGCAAAGTACTTCAGAAAGACATGAAGAAGATCACTTATTGACTTTAAGAGAAAAAGTTGATATTTGAATGGCTTAAATTAGAAGTTTGAAGTACTCGGGTAAAAAAATTTATGAAATAAACTGTATGAAGAGCTATTTGGGAAAAATAAATGAATAGATTTAATATTTTAGGTTATTTTATGTTTGGTTGTAGTTATTCTAATTACACTTTTACCTTTTTAAATAATTACAGTATCGGTTTAATTATTAATGTATTCAAAATTTTAGTTTTAAAAATGAATGTGTGCACAAATATTATAACTGTATAGAATATAATTTTTAGTATTGAGTTGTGATGTATACCATGTAAAATGTTGTGTAGATGAGTAAGCAATTATATTCAATTTTAAGTTAAGAATTGCGTGCTTTCGTTTATATAGAGAATAATTGACATTTGTGTGTGTGGCACATAAATAAATTAATATTATCTTTAAATAATATTCTTTTGAAATGATATGTTTGATATTTAGATTTAAAATTTTATATGTTGAAACTTAGGTTGAATGTGCATTCAAAAATGTATTCGCATTTCTGACATTTAATAATAATTAAACAATTTAACACTTTCAATGCTGTATATTTTGTGTATAAAATCTATTTTAATAACAATCAAGCCAAGGTGTATGCATAATAAACTATAGTTTATTATTTCATAACTATCTATGTTTGTAAATATAATTCTAAAATACATCCTCCACACTCATTTTTAATAATATAAAGAAGCAATGAATGAAAATCCCAAATTTCTCAATGCCAAATTTGTGTTACAAGCACTGGTTTCATAATCTAATGAAAGTATATGAACAAGCAAGTACATAATTTAATGCAGATATAAACATGAAATATGTTTTTTTATGTTAAAACTTTCAAGTAAGTCTTTCATGATTAAATTTTGGAGTATAAATAATTTTATAATATTACAATTCTTATAAAAGCAAAATAACTCAAAAGTTTCTAAATGTTAGTTACATAAATAGCTTCAAAACTTTTCTGTTTTTATATTATATATTTTAAATAATTTTTATTAATAAATATTGAATAACTACTTTAATCTCAATTCCTATAATATAATTATTATTGTTATAAATATTTAAATTTCTTTTTCAGTAGTATATTTGAAATCTATTCTCTTAATTTTATATTAAAAATATCTTTCAGGTTTTGGAAAGTTAAACTTTAATTAAAATTCGCGAATTTTTTAAATGTTTGCAATTTGAGTGTGTCACATGCAAAACAAACTTTTCGTGCTGATAATTTAATAAAATTTCCTTATTTTTGACTTTTAATTGTCAAATATAATGAAATAAAAAGTAAACATTATTTAAGGCTTCATTTGTATTAAGAAAAGTATCTTGGGCATAAAGTATGTTATTAAAGAATAGAAGATCTGTATACTATATACTGAAATTTTATACTAATTTGCAGCTTCATGTAATCGGTATTTGCTAGGGTAAAATATTGGTATTTTCAGTTTTAGCTATACTCATTTCTTTTGTTAATGAGTTTTATTTAACTCATTGACGGTTTACTATTGTGCGCTATTAGCAAGTAAATTATAGATTATGCAATTAACTGAATCCATTTATTACCAAAATACAACATTTCAATTTTTAAAAACATTTTATAAGTAAAAATTAATTTTCTTAACAAAATAACTAATTTTTTTAATAATTTACGCAACATAGAGAAAATTATTTGACTTTAGAATTTTTTTTTTTTTTTACAGAAAATATTGCTATATTATAAAACAAATAAATAATAACATGTTAGCAGAATTTTTGCAGTATACACTATAGAATATTGATATATGTGTACACTGAAATGATTAATCATATCTCTTGTGAATTCGCTTCAAGAAAAAAATGAATCATTCGGATGGATAACACTTTCAAAGCTATAACTCTACTTTTTTTGGCAAACTTTTGATCATGTTGAGATCAAAGTTTCTCACAGTTTAATCAAACAAAGCTACTTCATTTTAAGTGAATGCATTGTAACTAAGAAATCGCATTTTTTAAACAGTCATCTTCATCAAAGGAGCATCATCTGAGTGGAGGGAATTAACACTAAGCTACACATCAATGATTGAGGTGTCAATGATAAAATATGATGATCTGAGTCTCAACTTGATAAAAGAGAATTACATTATGATAGGCGTGCCACTGAAAATCACTTAGTAAAACAATCAGGAAAATCAATACCGTTTCTCAAGAATATTGATCTAACTAGAAATAAGAATTTGATGTTTTATCACTTCCAAAAATAACTCATAGCATTTCTATTTCCTGCTTAGGAAAAAAAAATCCAATACTTCTACTGCTAATTTTTCGTTCTTTAGTGGTAAAAACCAACGTGCATTGTATCAAAATTTACAATCATATCCGTGTATGCTTGTACACAATCACAATAGTTTAGCTTGCGCAGTTGTCAGTGAATAAATTTATTACTATGCGCAAGACTGCGACTGTTACGTTCTTATTCTGTTCTTATTCTGTTACGTTCTTATTACGTTCTTATTAAGGGGATTATGCCTTATAAGATGCTTGGTTTTGTTACCATTTCTTGATATCCTAAAGTATAACTCATTTTGAGATGTAAATTTTAGACACTACGCCTCCTACAAAATGATTACATAAATTATGACCTTAAAGAAGCCCAAAAAAAGGTAACTCTAATCCACGAAATACTTTCCAGCAAGAACTAAGAAACATATTTTTGGAATATAATTAGCATTTTATTAAATTATTTTCTTACCATTACCATTTAATAACATTTCCTGTTAACCTTTTGACGAATTCATTATACGTATTTAAAATTTTCTTGAATGATAAAATATTGTTGTCTATATTGTGTCTAAAAAATCTGACGAGAGAAAAAGAAATAAAAAAAATGCTGAGAACTTTTAAAAATGATTGAAAATTCAATTGAAGAGATTTTTTGTTATTTTATACAACAGCTGAAAGCGCAAATAAATAAAGAAAAAAAGCATTTCCCTGTGAGGAAATTTTTGAAACGTAAAGAAGTTTGTTAGAAAACTTGTGAAATTGAATTAAGAAAACAGACCATTTGACTTTCAATCAGGTACGTGCGTAGCATCGTCAGTTGTGCATCGTTAGAAAACTAGGAAGTTACAGAATTTCTTTCGTAAGCATTTCTTTCATATTTGTTCAAATTTATAAAATCTACATAGTTTTGGACAAAACTTGTGTATTTTTGTTGTTTTATGAGCAATATACACATAAATATACATTAATTGAAATTTGTGTAGTATATACATATATATATGTATATATATATAATTTTTTTATATTTGTTACATATATTGTTTATTTCTCAAAATATTTGCTGTAGATTTCGAGCTCTCTTTGATTCCTTGTATTGAATAAAAGATGCAATTTTGAATGATATGTTTCAAGTTATGTGCATAGAAAAATAAAAATTGAATACAGAGAAATCCCACAAAAATATAAAAACTCTCAAAACCTAAATAGTTGATTTATATAAAAACAGTTTTATAATAAAACTGCTTCGAGTGATTATATTTTGAAGATTAGAAGTAGTCCAAAAATCAATCATCAATCACAAATAAATTTATTTCAAAAAAGGGATTTGCTGCCTAGTCTATATATGCACGAAGAGTTGCTTTTGATTTTCCATTTGAACGTTAGTACACATTATTTAATTTGATATTAAACATGGGGCCTGCTTCACACGGGAAAATTGTAGGAACATGACTCAACATACCTGGATTTTTGAGTGATTTAATTCTGAATTTCTAATGTGGAGATATTTGGCAAATATTTTATATACATTTGATTATACACATATGAAATAGAAATGATACACATGATAAAATATAATTAAAATTCCATTATTTGTTATAGGTTAATTGTGTCAAGTGAAAGGAAAAGGTGGGCCTTATCGAAGTAGTGTGAACATCGATGTTGAGGAAAAGGTGACTGCTTGATCACAATGTTTTCCAAACTAAAAACGACTCCTCAAACCCCTCAAGAAGCCAATCCCATTACTCAATATTTTGAGATTGGGAAACATGTTGCTAGTGCTGGACCAGAGCTGGTCTGGAAAATACATGAAGCTGTTCGCAAATCTGATAAACGGGTAAGCAATAGTTTGCTCTTGTATTAATAGTGATTTGAGTAAATATTTTAATTTATAAAAATGTAGAAAATTGAGTAATCTTTCTTGATTCTTTTTATATACTAACACAGAACATTTTCCTAGTCTAAAATAATTAATTCAGTTAATCATATTTATATTTAATTGAATAATATGATTGAAATTTAATTATGAAAAATTTAAATAATAACATTTAAGTACAGTTAAATAAATTTTTTAAATAAAAATAATATTAAAAGAGTTTTTGAGAAAAATTTTCTTGATGAAATTGTTTTTTAAACAGTAATAAATGTGTGATATGGGCCATCCCAAATAAATTTATTTTGCATTGTGTGCCTTTTTTCACAGAAAGCAAAAATTATTTTAACAAACATAACATTTTCATAATTTTGAAATTGATAAATGCCAAAACTAACTGGAAAATGGGAGAAAATGAACATTTTTATAAACTACATAAAAGTAATGAAAATTGATTTTAAATAACACAAACGCATTTTTACTAGTATTTTGAACATAATAATATGAGGTTTTGAATAAGATAATTTTGTGCATAAGAAATAAAAATCCTATTTTTTAAAAGGAAAAGAAATTATTAAAGTTATCCAATCTGCAAATTATAGAAATCAGAAATTTAAATATGTAACTGTATTATTAATATGCTAATTTTTTCATCCAATATTTTTGTCATATATTTTTGTAATGAATGCATGATCTTCAAATTTTATTCTTATCTTACTCACACAAAAATTTATGATATTGAAAGTTTTTCGAGCGTTTTATTTCCAACTATATTATGGGTGTATTTTATTGTGCTTAAAATTTTAGAAAGTGAATTAAAGTATTGGAGAATATAAATAAGAATTAAAAGTTAAAATATTCGAATATACAAAGACCAAATTCATAGTAACAGGTATATCTGAGATTGTAAATTGCAATGTGAGGCTTACTAAAAGGAGATTCTGGTGAGTATTTTTTTATTTACACTATGAGAAAACAAATTCACTGAATTCAGATATTAATCATATAAAATATTAATTAACTAAAATGCCGAATTTATTGAATAACATAAGAAAAATCTAGATTTTGCTTTTAATTTAGGTTCCTTTAAAAACTCTTTATGTCATGAAATGCTCGAGACCAGATATGGTCGTTTTAAATGATAAATAAAATAATTATGATTCCTTAGGAATGCAGATGTTCTCATGCTATAAATATTAGATACTTTGAAAAGATAAAAGCAAAAACATAAATATAGCATTTAGTAATTATTTAGGCCATTGAAAAATTCCAGCTGAATTCCAGTGGTACCATAATCATTTATTTTATGAAATAATATCAAGAAAATCTAATAATCTTGATGTAAAAGTATTTCCAAATATTTATAAGGATTTATTAATAAATAAATATATAAAAAGCCATGTATGTGAAAAAGATGATGAGAGTGGAAAATTATGGATAATTATTAGTAGAAAGAGAACGTATATATATTTGGTTATTATTTGGAATGTTTCGAATTAGTGATATAAAATATACTGGATGTTACCAAACTCTAGGCGAATAGTGAAAAACATTCTCATTCATTTCTATCAAACAGTCTCAAGATCTCGTGAGCAATTTTATTTCCACCGTCTATTGAATTAATGATACCACAGCAAAAAACATATTTTATGAAATAACTAAAAAATGAGACATTTCCTAAATAGTTTGAGATAAAAATGTCATTTTATTTGCACAAATAATTCTTCTAAGTGTTCTTCCTACTTTATGGTAACCTAAATATTAAGCTACAAAGAACATTTAAATAGATTACTAAAATATATATCTAAAATAATAAATATTATACAATTTAAAATAGGATTCCAGTAGTGGAAGCTAATCTGGCAGCCCAAGAGTTCGCAATCCAGGCTTCGATTCTATGGTTCGTTTGTTCGATTCCCACCTCGGGTATCATTGTTTCTTGTGATTTGCAATCTCTTTTAAATTGAAGATCTTAGTCTATCTATATACATCATATTGGAAATGTAATACTTTATTATTTGTAAATATTGCTTACACTAACGAAGATCCTTTTTCATTGATTACCTTTTTAAAAAGACTTGCAACATCTTTCCCTGGTTTCCTCTCAATAAATTTGGATTGTTTAGCACTCATTAGTCTTTCTTTGCAGTCGCGAGCAGTTAAACGAGGGACTACACTTTTCTCTCAATATAAATTACTCACGAATGCTTTCTAAATACATGTATTTAGTAGTTGTAATGTAGATTCCATCATAATTTAAAGATAGTAATTGTTTGGTTAAAACAAATTTAACATCAATTTATAATTAATTATGAATTTGAAATATATTCTGATTTCCAAATTTCGAGTGAGAGGTTTATGTTAAGAGTAGCGAGACTTTGCTAATTGAAGAAAATTTGCTACATCATTTTGATTTACTTTTGTGTTCTTCAATTGTTTTTATACAACAATAAATTTTCTCAGGGCCATAATTTGTGGTCTTTATATCCTCTCTTGGAACATATCGCTTTGATAAAAACATTCATATCAGTTCTATAAAATTCACGTATTTCTTTCATTACTAGTCTGTCTTTCTTAAAAACTTTACTTTCATTATTTTTAGGCTTTGTTAACATTTTAAACTATATACACTTGAATTCATGTTAAATGCATTTTTATTTAAATATAGATTTACTGATGCAAGTTTAATGTCTTACGGAACAGAAAAATTAAAAAATTTTCTAAATCTTTTCTAAAATTAAAGTAAAAATAATTTAATAAATCATGTAGATAACTATTCACTAATTTTAACAGATGTTTTTGATGGTATAAGGAAGAGAAATAAAAAACCTTCAAATTTAAATGCTAAATTTCTGCATTCTTCTAACAAGAGATAATGATGAGATAAATGCACCATTTTACTGAAAATAGGTATTAATAATTTTGAAATCAAAGAAATACAATTGCTAGAATTCTTATTTTAAATAAAGTTGTTACAACAAAAAGATACATGGCGTCTTTGAATACTGCTGTGAAACCAATAGAGAAGGGTATGTTGTTTTTACTATGGAAGAAAATATGTAGTTACATTTTCTAAATTTCCGATTTCAAAACTGTTATAAATATTTTAGTTTGAGCATTTCAATTACATTAGATTTGGAAATGTTGTTATTATGTTCTACTCATTCAAAAATTTACATTTGTAATAGGAACTGATTTGCTTATTCGAAATTCATCAGAATAATTAGTCATTGACAGTTAAATAATACTAACAAAACTGATTATGAACTACAAATATCTAACTTGTTTCGTTAATAGTAAAGTAAAGTTAGGTTATATATATATATATATATATATATATATATATATATATATATATATATATATATATATATATATATATATATGTATATGTATATATGTATATATGTATATGATATATATATATATATATATAGATGGTTTATTCAACAACTTAAACATTATTTATTTATATGAAAAACTAAAAGAAAATTAAGAAAATTGTTCAATATTATATTATGAAAGATAAAATTTTGGAGTATTAATATGCATCTATATCAGAAACTGTACGTTATTAAAATTATTTTAACATTTGTTTGTTTTATTTTATGCATTTAAAAAAATTAAATCGCTTAATTTAATGATTTTTAGCTTTTTCAAGATGTTCTTATACTATAATAAATGATAAAGAAAGCAGCTTCATGTAAATAAAAAAATGAGGTTGATAGAATGCAATGACAAAATAAATAGTATATTTAAATTATAAATGTTGCATATGAATTAAAATTTGGGAGGATCAGTCTCCCCTTTTTGTGTATTATCTTATACAAACATTCTCTTATACAAAACAATTTTCTTTTAATAAATTCTACATTTTTTCTCATATAACTAGTCACATTTTAGAAGATGTGAGAAATATATTCTTAAATGTATACAGATTGGCCTGCACCTATTGACACGTATTTTAGTGTAAAAATACACTAGAAAGCACTTGTTAAAGCAATGGATATTTTCTTAAATTAATCACGTAAATACTTTTTTCATATCTAAATACTAATTCCTCAACGTTTTTGGGATTTTATTATGTGTAATCAAAATTTTTCTTTTTTGGAAACCAAAGTTTAATATGAAGGCCATTATTTGTTTTTGAATATTTATTTACATTATAAATGTATGCTTAGCAAAATTATAATGATTTTTGTTATACAAACTTTTGACATGATTTAAGCGATTAGTAGCAAACATAATTAATCAAACCATTCAACCGTTAACAATCGATCCCATGTACTTCACATAATCATTGCGATGAAATAATTAATTATGCCATTAATTTTTCAAAATTTAATTCTGCATTTTCCTCGCTCACCGGATTATACTTTCTCTTTCTCTGTTGTGTTGTTTAAAAAATACCTATAACTCACAAATTTAACGCTTGATGCATGAACTATTACCAACAATACATCTGAATATTAATGAGATTATAAATCCTCTTCCACACTGCTGAAAGAAAATAAACAGAAGGATGGATTTTTGATTTATATCTTATAAACGTACACGCAGAAATTTATGTTACTACTAACCTAAGTGAAAAAGAACTCTCTTGTGAATCTTTGTTTATTTTTGAAAATCTTTTCAATATTGCGTATTAGTTCACATTACTTGATGTAGAGTATTTTATACCGAGTTTTTTTAGCCAATTTCATTAGACAATGCAGTGATATGGCAATGTGTTACAGTTGGTTATGAAAAGAATGTTGTAATATCATTGCAAAATTTGTTACAATAATTTTTCAGGAAAGTAAGAAGTTTTATTTTTACTTTTATGACAGAGTTCTTTGTTTATGTTATAAAATATGTACACATTTTCGTTCTTAAACTCAATTTAAATTACGAACTCCAAAAAGCAATTTCCGTTTTTATCGTTTTCTCTAATAAAAGGAAGTTCTTTATTATACTTATCTTTTAAACCATATAAAATATGTCACATATTTGAATGAATGAATTATTTTAGCGTCTTTCTCATCGAAAGATAATTGTAATTGCCTTGATAAAAAAAAGATATGTGATTTCCAAGGAAATTTATGAATGAAGATTGTGATTCATTTTAAATAAGACAATTTTGTTTTAAACTCATTGAATTTAGGAAATAAGAATATTTTCTTCAATTTAACTTCCAGGGAAGCAGGAAATACCATAATCAATCATTTTCTTATTACATTTTCCGTAAACTAGATACCTATTGTTCATGTGTTCAATCTTTCTTAATAAGAGTCCACAGTTTTCTGTCGATCAGAAAAATGACTCAAAACGACAAGACTTATGAGTAATAAAAACATTTTGTCATATTTCTAGACGAGAGTACTCACAAAAACTTAGGACATCTCAATTAGATTGAAAAAAATCGCCTGTCAAGTTATTTTCTTAAACCTTTTCCTCATAATCTTTTTTGTTTCTCAGAAATTTCTTACGGAGGCTTCCAAAAATCTCATTAGATTAAAGTTCGCCAGAAAAAATTTAAATAAATTTGAGACGAAACATTTTCGGTAAGTTGTGACAAGTCTTATCATTTTACTGAATGAGCGTAAAAATATCAGGAAAAAATTAAACTAAACTTGATATTGCTTTTCTTTGAACGACATGAGAAAGATGATGTCATCAATATATCATGTATTTCATAGTTGTTTGATATAAAAAATATAAGCTGATGTACCTTTCAGATAAAAAATAGTATATATAATATGAAATTATATATGAAAAATAACATTCTTTTTTTCTATTTTCACCAATGAAATAGTTATGATTACAACTAGATAGTTGTTACTTGTCCACATATCCAATAAATCAAACCTTTAAAATCATCAAATCATTTAAGATGTTTTCGTGTAATTTTTTATGAATTTTCTATTGTTCCATCAATGAAAATTAATTTATCTGTTACTAAATGTTCAAAAACAGTTCATTTGTCTTATGTTAATAAGAACTTAGGGGTAAAAATTTAAAACATTAAAGGGATGGTTTTTCTACCTACCAAATATTTTATCTCATTATAATTACAAGTAAAAATTATTGAAGTATGATATTTTGAAATTTGGCAGTGACAGCGAAAATTTTGTAAATACCATTTAAAATGATAATTTCAGAAAGTTTAAAATTTTCATTAAATAAAACAGCATCAATGTCTACAAAATTTGTAAAATCTTTGCATCACATACTTTAAATAAAAATACTTCATAGGAAAATATACTGCAACATATTTCTAATAAAATCATTGCAATTTTGAAATGCCTTTTTATTTCAGTCATTAGAAGAAATATTTTTAGCTGAGCAGAAACTATTAAACTTCTAAACACTGAGAAAAATAATTTTGTAAAGCAACATTTACATATAATTTTAAAGAATATTAAAGTAATTAATAAATATTTTGAAAATTTCTAAAATATTACCTGAGTGTACTACATACAAAAATTATTTTATTTAAAAAAATAGCCCCAATATTAGGGAAATAAAAAAACATTACTATTGGGTTAGTGTAATAATCAGAAGGTGACATAATTATTTTTTTTTATTTTGGGAAATATGATCACAATACACCTCTTTAAAATTAATTTTTGTTTGCTGTAATAAATACAACAAAAATTTATCATATTGCGGCATCTTGTAAAATGAAATCCAAATAGAATATTTTCTTTTCATTTTGGAACCTTATTTTACATGTGTTTATAATACGGATATTAAAAAACAATATATAAATGGATCGTGATTATAAATATTATTTTTTATGATTATAATAAGTTAGCTATCACAGAGAAAATTTTTATTTTGTAAGACAAAACGTGCACTTATTTTTCAATGTAACTCTGGTTCACAGTATTCGCTTGCTTTATTTAGTCTTTTTATTGGTATGAAAAATAGTACAATGGTGTGATTTTATCTCTCTCTCTCTCTCATATATATATATATATATATATATATATATATATATATATATATATATATATATATATATATATATATATATGTGTGTGTGTGTGTGTGTGTGTGTGTGTGTGTGTGTGTGTGTGTGTGTGTATATATATATATATATATATATATATATATATATATATATATATATATATATATATATATATATATATATATATATATATATATATATATATATATATATATATATATATATATATATATATATAAATATATATACTCCTATTTCTGAATTATATTTGTGTAATTCTACTCTATATCTAGTTTTATTCTATTACTCCATTACTGTCATTATATTATAGAAAAATTGAGCTTGCATCATAAGGACTTATTTAAAGATAATTTTTATGCAACGTTTTTACTAATTAATATATTAGTGAAGTAATGCAAAATGCATTTGTAATTTTATGTGATATACTAGATGAAGAATGTTAAATTGACTTCCATCAAAACTATTCTGGAATTTTGAAAATGTAATTTGTTGTGAAATGATGATTGATAGCATTTTTTGTGTATGTTTTTATTTTTAATTATTTTTATCCTACAAACAATCATTATGTTTCAATGGATTAGCCTAAGTGTATTTAAAAGAGCATTTAGTTTAAATAAGAGACGCCCCACATTCTATTCTTGTGAGTTATTTTTTTACTTGCCTTTGCGTAACATCAAAAGTGTAATCTTTTGTAAAATAAAGTATGACAGAGTTTCCCTTTGGACAGGCAATGGAAAAATCTACTTCATGGGAACAATAAAATCCCTCGCTTCATCTATATACATATATATGTATGTGTATATGTATTAAACTATATTTTATACGATTCACATACATTCTCATACATACTTCATAGATTCATACAGAAATGAACATTTTTGGAAAAAAATTATAGTGTCTTTCTGCATTGAAATAAAATATTATACTTTCATAGATTTATAAATAGAAACTGTTTTAATGAACATATATCCAAAATCATAGCAATATTTCTCAAAGAAAGAGATAATTTACAAATTATTTATATAGTTTCTGATCATTTTATAGAAAAACAAATTAATGTTGACTTCAATAAATAAAAATACTTCTAATATAAAGCTTTTTATGAGGCTTGTCAAGATATTCTTCAAATACATAATTACATATTTCAAAACGAAACAAATTACAAGACAACTTAAGTAGGAAGACATTTTGATTCATGAAAATATTACATTACTGAAGAGTTATATTTTAGACATTAGTCCTTGCAATGAAAAGCAAACTAAAATGTGAAATAAATTAGTACACCGGATTAAAATGAAAAATGAAGAGTTGAAGTGAAGAAAAGTACAGAAAAGAATTTGAAGACATACACTTTAGGATTTAAGAACTGTGAATACATTCTTAATTTACCGGCACACTGAATTTCCATTTCAAACTAAAATTGTTTGCCCCATAAAAGTTAAATCAAAGTGGTAAGCAGTAGGAAAATTCAGAAACAGAATCTCAATTTTCTTACCTTTGTTTTATTCAAAATCATTAATAAAATGAGCACTCATTTTATATTAAAGTAAAACATAAGTATCATCAGTATTAAGGGATTAGGATTTATGTACATGAAACATGACTATAGCATTAAAATTCGAAATTTAGTTCAGAATCACTTTTCTTCATTCCTTGTTTAACTAAATAGTCATGTTTTTAGCAAGTAGTATTGACTTTAATTTTAAAAAAGTTATTTGGAAAAAGATATAAGTCTATGCTCTATGGTAATTAGTTTCTTTCACTGACAATGAAAATGATTTTTTTGTAATTGAATACTACATTATAAATACTGTAATCATAACTCGTGAGATGTATTACTGTCTTTGATTTAGCAACTATTTATTGTGTGATACTTATTTGTGTATACTTGACTAAAAAAGAACATTATAGAGTTATAAGTCAGTTGCATATTAACAACTATCATTTAGTATACTTTTAATTTTAGAATGTATTCTTGATGTGTTTTTGGGTATTAAAATGAATTTAACTATGGATTATTAATTAGATCACAGTTTACAGTAATTGATATTCAGTATATTTTTTAAAAAAATACTAATTCATAAAATGTGTTATCTTACTTTACCTGTCTTATTATCTTCTTTGACATGTAAAATTCCAAAATATTATCTAAATTAAAAAATATTACTAAAGTTAAATTGTTTTTATCATAGTTATTGTTTCAACTAGTATGTTGTGAAAATAACAATGAAAAAAATTATTTTCACAGCTGATTCAAGAAAATAAAGTTCAAAAAATAATAATTTCAGTCAACATTTTTTGATGATAAGCAACATCATTATAAAAGACCAAAAAAATTTCTTTGAGTAACATCATATATATCAACAATAAATTAGTCTTAATAAATCCCGAAACAGTTAATTGCTTCATTTTTTGAAAATATATTTTTATTCAGTTCAGTTATTTATACCTATTTTTCATATATCATTTGTGTTACAGTAACTGTTATAGTTGTAATAATGTAGAAAGGAAAAAACTTTCCCAGCATTGTTTTTTTCCCTTTAGTTCAATTGGGGGTGGATAAAAGAAAAAATTTACAGTCTCAGTTCAGCATTTTGAGCAATTTCCCCCACTGAATGAAAGAAGATGCCGGAAGAGATTTCAATTTCATTCTCATGCCGATTTCGAATGAACATTTTGAATCCTTTAGCTTTACTTTGAATGAGATGTGATGTTCAGTCCACGCACCCTCTTTCTATCCATGGCTCGGAAGAAGTTTACTCACATACAAAGAAAAAGCTACTTTTCCTCTGTGGATATCTCTTAAAAACTTTTTCTTCGGCCCAAAAAGTAAAAAAAAAATATTATATTAAGAAAAGAGAGGGGGTAGTTCTCTATCTATTTTTCAGTTTAGAATGAGATGAGGACTTAGGGAAGATAGTTTACTTTTTTGCAATCTATTTTACTTATTTGGATGTGGGTATACGAGAAAATCTCTTTTTCCTTACGAAATTACGCATAATCTTTGGAAGAATCTTTTCTTCACCTAATTTATGTTAAGCGAAAGACGTTCAGATGTAAAATTCAAGATTCTTTTTTTATAAATTGAATCTTTTTCTTTAAATTTCTATTCTCAACAAACTTTAGCTTATTTAAATATTGTACGACTAAAATAATAAACACCAGCTTCAAATTCAATTGTCTCAAAATTCTGATTTTAAAATACATATTTAATTAACATTTGCGTGTAATAGATAAGTACATTATTGAAAATAAAACATTTACTTTTTGCAATTTTGGTCCATTAACCTTAAATATCTGGTAATAATTGAAATAATATATGTTAACATAATTAATTTGAAATAATAAAACTTATATTATTTCAAGTTTTGAAATATTAGAGAAACCAAATTCAAAACTCTAAATGAGTTGAAAAATATTTTGCTGAAATAAACATCTCATTTTAATATGATAAAAATTAACATAGGATTATAGCCAATAAATAGTGTTTGATTGCGTAAAATACTAGGTAAAATTTAATCTTACAATAAATACTCTTTTCTCTCATCATTTTTTTTTAATTTTACATATATGATAAAATAACTGAATTCAGCTCAATATTAATCCCAGTCAATAAATAAATAATGGAAAGTTATTAAATTCAAAAATATATCATTTATAGCATTCAAAAATTTACTTCTTACTTACCTATTTTGAATTAGCTTTTATATTTTTTATTTTTTAATTTTATTGATTTTCTATTGATTATATAGTTACAACTGTAATAATGTAAATATCAATAGTATATAATATTATGTAAATTCATATTATATAGTATTGATATTTATATATTATAAACTCTTAAGCGTTATAGTATTTAAAAAAACTAAAAAGCTCAAGATTTTAATTTTTATTTTTGGGATTTCATAAAATTTATGACTGTTAAATTTTTCACACATCCAAGAAAAAAAGTATTTAAGTTGGTCCTTAATTTTAATAGCTATGAACAAAAATAAATATTAAAATCAGAGCATTTAATAGAACATTAATTTAAAGGGGACTTTTAACTTCTGAAGGACAGAATTAATTCTTTTATAATAATTATCTTTAAGTGTAAAATATGATTTAAAATAGAATTTAAATTTTCAAACATTCAAGTTGCTGCTTAAGACTTGTCATAAAGATTCAAAAAATGTCAAAATAAAAGATTATTACTGTAATATCCCCTAAAAAATCTTTTTATTGATTCCTGAGACTTTAAAAGTGAAAAACTTGAAAATAAAAGATAAATGTTAATCTCTATGGTATGGGAAATTGGGACTCCTAATGCATATATATATATATATATATATATATATATATATATATATATATATATATATATATATATATATATATATATATATATATATATATATAATTCACAACACAATCACAAATAATAATTAAAATAAAAGATAAAATTTCTATTAGAACATCTGCATGTTAAAGTAAATTGACATCAATACTGACTTCTAAAAATATTATCATTAAACGAAAACAGTTTTTCCATTTAACTATAACAGAAAGTGTATTGATAGTTTTAATATGCATCAAATTGATTGGGAATGTCTCATATTTCACAAGAATTACCCAGTTATTTAGAAAATTCATCATACACTTGAAATAACCAATATATTTGAACTGAATGCCCATCGATTCTCGCATATTTGGTTTGGTATCTCCTCAAATATTTGGCGAGGGTTGTAATGCTATTGGTCTTTTAATAACCTCTCCTCAACTTTTTGGTGGGTCATACTTAGGGATTTTCTCCAAATCGAATTAATGATCAATCTAAAGAATAATATTAATATTCTCAAAAACGAGGAAAACATTATTATCATATGCCTTATGAAATGAATGTCTATAGCTTCATAAATATTTTATCAATAAATAGAAATGAAAGTAATTTTTTTTAAAAAAACCAGGAAGTTTAGTTGTGGGGCTTCTCGCTTTCAACTGTTTTTTATTTTACAATTGTGAAGATTGATTATACGTTTTCAACATTCAAAATCAATTTTATAATAAATTTTATAAAATAACTAGTTAGTATTTGATTCAAGAAACAAAGATAAAGGCAACAATGAATATGAATGCTCTTTTATAATTCGCTGAATTTTAAATCATTTAAAATTAATTTTTGAATGTAAATAATAACCACATTTTTCGTAATATAAAACAAATTTAAATAACATTTGATAATTTTAATGTAAAATATTCTTCCTTGTATTTTATTTGCAAATGTGTAAATCATACAAAATTATCAGAAAATATATTTTATCTAAATATTCAGAAATTCATTAAGGGTTTTTAATTTTTAATATAAGAAGTTAAATAACATTAAAATTCTAATCACTTGATGCAAAACTTTTAAAAAAAGTTCATTTTGAATCAATTGAAATTCAACTACATAAACATTTTAACAAAAACTACATTAGAAGTTATGTGTAATTAATTTTTTGCACTTGTATTTCAATCAATATATAATTTCGTGGGTAGTCCTACTAGCACGAGTTTAAAATGAATTTTTAATCAACAATTTCCAAAACAAAAATAATTATACATATGCTCAATCGAACATATTATATAATTAATCAAAAATATTACATATTTGAATACATACATAATTTATTTTATGCATAAATACGTTTACCACATAATTTACATAATTTATTTTATAAATAATTTTTGTATAAATGAATAAGTACATCACAAACTAATTATAATAAAACTTTAAATTTAAATAAATGATTTAAAACAATTGATTTGATTACTAATAAGTGATTAATTTGATAAATAACAGATATTTAAAAAATTACAATAAAAATTTTGTTCTTAATATCTAATATTCTACAGTAATAAATATAATGAAATTTAACATAAATACTAATATTGAGATGTGTTAATTTCTTTCTAAAATACGTATTCTTTAACTGTTATTTGAATTTTTTGTTGTTTTAGTAGTAAACAATAACTCTTCAATAAATTTATATTTTAACTATGATAAATGTATCTTAAATTTAAAATTAATCTTTTAGATAATAGGAATTAAAAACTAATGTTCAAAAGTTTCCTTACATTAACCATCGTTCTATGTTTTAGAGGAAATTAGAGGAAAAAATAAAATTATAAATTCAGCTAGAGAAAGCAATGCAATAATCAAATTTAAAATTATGCGGTTCTTTTTATCCTTTTCAGAGCAAAATACATGTATAAATTAATATGAAAACTACTGTAAATGTGGAAGCTAAAATTATTTTTAAGCCAAAATTCTGGTTATTATTATTTATGAAAAAATATGTAAATATACACATATTATAAAATTGGGGAAAGATAACCTTAAGCTTAATAAGTCCATTGAAAAAATAATTTTGACTTTACTTTTTTTTAATAATCAGGTCTGTTTCATTTTTAATACAAGAACATTAATAAAAAATATTATTTAATACAGAACATTTTCATAAATGTTTAAAGATTCAATATAGAATTGTAAAACAAAATTAATTACATTTGCGTAGTCTCGATGAGAATAATAAATGTTTATAATATATATTTATACAGTTTACATGAACATACCATTTTAAATTTTCCTCAACTGAAATGTGGACCGCTTTCCATTTGAAGTGTCAAACTTTCTTTTAAAAAAGATAAAATATGAATTAAGGTATTGCAACAAAATTTAGCATGAAATTAATATGTTAATTGAAACAAGCTTATAGAAAACGAAAGGCTTGTATTTTATTTCATATGCCAGATAAATGAAATTTTATCTCTTGGAGACAAAAATCTTTTATTGGACTCTTTAAATAGATTAAACAAGTGAGAAATGAACCATTCTCTTTAATTCAAGCCCAGATTTCTTTTCTTTAAAAATAAATTTTCTATCCTCGAAGTTGAAACTCTTGTACCTATTCAGTGAGTAAACACGATCTCCCTAGATCATTCTTCTCTCAACCTTTATGTACTGAGAACACCCATTTCTAAAGTTTTCTTCTTTTTTTTTTCAACAAACATCCATGCCATTAGTTTGAATCTTCCACTCGATGTTTTACAAAGAAATGAAAAGGAAGAAACAGAAATCTCTTCCAGATTTTCGCTCGATAAAGATTTGATGGTTTTCAGTGAATGATAGGCAAATATAAGAATTGAACTTTCATTATTCGTGAATTCAAATTATGTTTACTTACTCACGATAAATAATAGCTATGTCCTAACTGATCGTTGGGGTTGCAATATTTGCACTGCTCAAATACAGTAGTATATAAGAAAGAGCTTAGTCAAGTTTATCATTTTTTGTTAATAATGATGTCTACTTGGATTAGGAAAATTCAGTGAAAGGGCATGAAAGTTTATTCTTTTAGAAATTCCCGTTCAAAGATTAGCTACACATCGGTTAAACTGATGCAGATAATTTTCAGTGATTTGAGCTATTTGATGATTTTTTCTTTTCACTGAAAAAACAATTTTTGATTGCCCCTTGTGTCTAATTTCAATTGGTTAATTTTGCTTGAGAAACTGAAAAGAAAGGAAATATGGCAATTCTGAAAATTATTTGGTTTTCGGAGTTAAACCATGAAAATTTATCCTTTTCTAACACTTGGAGGTTTTTAATTAAACACAACTATATCTAAACATTTGCGAAAACTATATGCAAATGAAGCTTAAAATAAAATCAATATAATCAAAAATAAATGCCTTTAATCTTTAACTGTTTACAAATAAATTTAATTGCTTAAAAATTCATTTTAAGACTAGGATTATGAAGTATTCAAATTATAAAATTACTTTCATTTGATTGTTGAATAATAATTTTATTTCAATGATTTATATAATTCAAAAACCCCTAGTTTTTGTGACAAATTATTAGGACATTAGAATTATTTGAATGCTTGCACTTTTTAAAAAATTATTTGTATAATAAAAATTAATACATATATATGATTTCATATAATATAAAATTAGAATTGTGTGCAGCTATCAATACCCCAGTAAGGCATTGATAAAACTCTGAAATAAAACCTAAAAAAAATTTTATTATTTTTATACACGTCAGAAAAGATTGCAATACTAATCGATAATCGTTTTCTCTCATGTAGAACATAAAACTTCATCCACACCTAACAAAAAAAATCGCAGGCAACTATGTTGGAAGAGCAGCATCTTAATCGCACTGAATTTTTAATCTTCATTAATTTCTACAAAACATTGCTGATTTCAATATGTCAGAAAAGTGAATAATACTTTTTTACTTTATAAAAAATCAAAAATCATATTTTCCTGCTACTGAATGTATACTGGGTGCTATGTTATATATGAATCACTGCGTAAAAAACAGCACTAAAAATAAATATGATTCTTAGCCAGTCTTACCTAGATCTGATTATCAATAATGATTAACTAATCTTTATTTTATATGGTTATTGAAAATGCATTTAATCTGTCATTCACTGGATTTATTACGATCATAAAAAATAACAAAAAGTTAATAATTTAGAATATGCCACTTTTACATTATCACTTAGAAACAAACTCAAATTTTATCTGAATAATTCTCATTTGTACGAATAGTTTTAAGATCGTATAAAACAACACAATCATTCATGTTGCAGTGTGGTCGTCAAAGTCACCTACATGAAGTCATCTCAATATAAATAGAGTATTTTTTTTATTTCAGCTACTCCCTGTATAGTCAAGACTCGAAGGAAAGCGAAAAATTCCTAGCTATGAATAGGAATAAAAGTAGCTTCCTGCTTTCGACTAAACTTTAATATTCTCCTTTCTTTATCAACTCTATATTAATTTGCATGCATATTTTTTAATACTCATTTTAATATTTGAAGTGAATGAATAAATACATGAATCGGTATGTATCATTTACATTAACGTACATGCGAATCCATATCATGGTTCAGATCACTGCTCTTTGATACTACGACTATAGTAATTAGTTATCTATAACTAATAATTAGTTTTAACAACTATATATTGCATATTATACGTTAAACACGCAATTAAATATTACAGTTATATTTTTCAGTGTTTTTCAGTATTTTACAATGTAAATAGGAAAGGAAAATGCATACAAATGCCATTACCATGTAATTTACTACCCAAAACAAGCATATGATCATATATTAGACAAATTCATTGATTCTTTTCTCTTTTCAATGTTGAATAGGTATATTCAATATTTATACGTCTCACAATGGTAACAGATTAAAGAAAGTCTATGAAATATGATGGCAATCAACATAATAGTTAAATAATTCATTTTAATAAGACATCTGAAATATAAGCTAATATAAAATTTACATTAATAAAAAAAATTTCATTGGCATTTATTAGCAATGACTTTTAATTTTTACAATTGAATTTCATGATTTAATAATTTTTAGATCACGCGAAAGTTAGTTTAGTTTCACACAGATGTGGAGGTAATTGTAAACAAGAAAAAAACTATCTCAATTATAAACAAGATTATCACAAATTGTTTCTTTTTATGTATTATAAAAGGGGCTACAATTTTTCAAAATTTAAAACGTAAATGGAGAAAAGTGCTAAACTTCGAATGTTTTTACGCTATTAAAAGATGTTTTCAGTACACAAAATACTTTATACTATTAATTTAAAAATGAGTGCCAATTTATGAATAAAAGCATTTAAAAAATTAATATTCAATCCAACAAAATAGTAAAGTCACTTGCAGGTACTACAAAATTAATATTGATAATTTTTTTGTGATAAAAATGGTAAGAAGCCACTGATTAAATAAACAACGTTTTCCATTAATAAAAATTATTTTAAATATAGTATATAGTTAATATTTCCCTTCAGATACTGTAATTAAGGAAATATCTCATAAATCAATCAAATATTATTTTCCAAGAATTCTCTAAAAGTAATTTTAAGGTAAACGGGCTTTATGCTTCGGAGAGTTTTTCATTGTTTGAACAAAAATGTTACAAATCATTTAAAATTAACTTTTTAAGATGATTTCAGCTACTTAGTAAATGAGTTTCGTTTTACTTCTGAGAATAACTGAATAAATAAAAATGAATGTATAAGAAATAATATATATACGTACATATATATGGCATTAATATTTGAGTTTTAAGTGGTTAATAATTTTAATTGAATAAAGTTCTTAAGAGGACCCGAAAAAGGATCTTTTCTTTAAAGATAAGATATAATATATTCTATATTAATCACAACATTTTCTTTGTCGCATATGGGATTTTTTTCATAAACAAAGATAACTTTTGTAAAGACTGTTACCCTTAGTCATTACCGAACAAAACTGAGTGGCCCAAGTAAACATTACTTTTTTCAGCCACTCATGCAGTCAGAAATGTTTTGCCCTGCGGGGTACCTGATAGACGGTTTCAATATTTCCTGCGAAACTGGCATATTACTCGCTACAGTGTAAGCAGGTGATTTCGTCCGCGTATCGAGTTTATTGATTGCTTGTCAGCTAATGTAGCTTGTTGGGTGCTCTTGATAACGTCTGTTATTGAGAAATGGGAAGTTTTTAAGCTAGCAATTTATAACAATAATAATATTTTGAAATAAATAATTCTAAGATTTCTTCCACCAATACTTTTTTTCTTTATGTAATTGTTCATTACATAGCTTCTAAAACTAATAGTTTGTGTCTAAAATGATCTTTATTTTTAGAAATTATTTCTCCGTATTTTGATTTTATTGTAATTCAAAAAAACTAAGTTAAAACTTTTCAAAGTCATTTAAGTAAGAAATAAAAAGTATTCCATACACACACACACAATTTGTTATAAACTTAGAATAGAATCAACTTAATAATTTGTTACTATAAGTACCACGTGCTTAATTATAATTTATATTTACTAACTAATCTAAATATTAGACAATTAACTCAGTAAATATTTTTCTTATAACTATGATATGAATAAGTACATGAATTACTTGATTTTTTTATTATATATTTTAAAAGTAAAATTGCTGTGTAAATATTTATTATAGTTTTGAGCTATAAATCAATTATAGTAAGTTAAATTTTTATATATATATATATATATATATATATATATATATATATATATATATATATATATATATATATATATATATATATATATATATATATATATATATATATATATATATATATATATATATATATACATATATATATATATATATATATATATATATATATATATATATATATATATATATATATATATATATATATATATATATATATATATATATATATATATATATATATATATATATATATATAACTCATAGAGATTTTTACTACATATGTTATTTTTAAATGGAATTGCCAGTGGTAGATTATGGTAACGATAACTGTATTGCTCATTTTACCACAATCTCAACTAATTGTTATGTTATACTACCTAAAAATGCTTCATTAATGGTACAAAGTCGTGTCCTAATATAAAAATGCTGCATTTATCTCTACTATTTTTCACTTAGTTAGAGTCAATTGAATCTGTAAAAAGTATTTTGGTGTAACTTTTAAACATATAGGCTAAGGTAATCATCACTCTTCTAAAATACAACATTTTCGTTAATGGAGTAAACAACACAGTATTTAAATAAAATTACTTGATTCTCATTTCAAAATAATGCTACAAGAAGTTTAAAATATTATGTTAATGTTTAAAATATTGTGATGTTAATTTTTAGACAGTAAAATTCTGTATAATTTCATTTCATATTACTTTTAAATTGTTATTCTTAACACTAAGCTCAATTTGCCTCGTTAAATAATTACAGCATTAAAATGTGTGAAATGACGAAATCCAAGGTTTCTTTCCACATGGAAGGAACGATAAACATGAATACTTTCTAGTGTACAAATAGATTTTAACAAATTAAGGTTGGATTTCATAGCAAGTGGAAATAACATCTTTCATGCACCAAGCTTTTAAGATTATTTAAAATGTTTCCTACGAAAGAAAAATTAGCTGAAATATTATTTTCAGTAATTCATCACCCTTCTTAATTACTTTTCAAGTGAACTACGCAAGACAAGATAATTATGACTTCAATTTCATGAAACTCAAACTAAAAATTTCATTTTGTGTTGGAGAATAAAATTTTGCTTAATCTTATCAATATTTATTGTTAATAACTAAAATGCAATTTAGGGTTTTCACGTTGTTCTCATGGTATTACATTCTTTCGATTAAAAATAGGCAGCTTATTTTCCTAGAGTATAATTATCGATCTCTTAAAATTTCGACAATTGAACGTCATATGTATTATTTATTTAAAGCATTGTTCTATGAAGATTGAAGGGAAAAGTTTTAAAATTTTCCAGTGAAGATTTTATTTTTGCTAGTTTGGTTTTTAATTAGATTTTAACTTCTTGGACAATCAACAATTTACTGATAAAAGAAAAATGGTATAAATATAAATTTCTGTTGTGATTAGACATATTTTTCTTCTGAAAGTGATTATAAACGTAGAATAAAATGTTTGATTTATATCAATTTATTCTGCACATTCAATTGTCTACTGAAATCTAATGAGTTAAATGACCTGAACTTTATGACAGTCAATAATAATAAAGATACATTAATTGACATTCCAAATCTGGAAGAAGTTCAATTATGCTATTAGTAAGCTGAAATGTAATAAAGTGGCAGAAACAGATAATACCTCAGCTGAATTTCTGAAATATGGTGGAAAAGCTTCTTGATAACAACATCTGACAAATTAATCCATCTATTTCAGCGAAGGAAATATAACCTACTGAAAGAAACTTGAATATTTTATGCCTGATACACAAAAACGATGGCGTACTGTGCTGCCAAAATCATACAGGAATAATTCTATTATATACGTTGCTTATAAAATCTTTTCAAATATATTTGATCTTTTATCTCCCAATGTAGAGAACGTTATATTAGGGAGAATCAGTGTGACTTCCACAAAGGAAGATCCACAGTTGACTAAATCTTCAACTTGAGACAAGCTTCAGAGAAAAGCAAAGAATTTGGTATAAAAATCCATCTTCTGAATTTAGCTTTTAAAGTAGCTTATGTTAGTATTAATGGGACTGAGTTTTTTAAGATCCTATCTAATTTTATTGTTCATTCAAAATTAATCAAACTTGAAATCATCACACTCACTAAAACCATATCAAAGGTGTGAATTGAAGGAGAATTATCCACATATTTTGAAATGCATAATGGATTTATACTGGAGGAAATTCATTGGCATGTCTTCTGTTTAGTATAGTTCTAGAGAGCGCGATCAGAGATGCTAACATAGATACTGCATCCACTATATTAAGTAAATCAGTGCATATTTTGGCATGCTTCGATGATGTGTACATTACTGCAAGATCTACGGCTGCACTGGTTGAAACCTTTTTGGCACTAGAGAAATTAGCTAGAAAATGAACATAAGAATGAATGAGAAGATAACAAAATATATGAATTGTAGGAATGTAGAAACCATTCCTAAATTGTTTGGAATAGATTCTTTTAAATTTGAATCTATAAAAAATTTTATCTATTCATAATCAGAAATAAACTACCAAAATGACATAAATCGAAAAAAGAGTTATCACATTTAATTTCTGCTTCTTTGATTTAAAATCACGACTGAAATCTCACTTAATGAAAAGAAAGAAAAAGATTTTAATAAATCTATATAAGGTCAGTTTATCAAGTCAGTTTTAACTTATGCTCAACAAAAAAAGAAGCGATCTTAGGGACTTTTGAAAGGAATGTCATTGAATTATCTATGGCGATGTTCTCGATAGTAAAAACTGCAAGAAAAGATATAGTTTTGAAGTATATAAGATATTTAATAACGAGGATATTATCAAATCCACAAAACTAAACAGAATGAGATGGGCAGGGCATGTAGTAAAACTGAATCCAGAACGAAAAGTGTTAAGAGATATTCTTTAACTTCTTTTAATAATAGAGTCAACTTCAACTTCCTTTAATAATAGAGCAAAAAGAAGACTCAATAAAGAAAGAAGGACTCTGTGAATGAGGATTTTTGTCATCCTAAAAGTCCTAAAAATAAAGAACTGGGAATCAGTTGCTCTTAAAACGGCAGAAGGGCAAAGTCTGCTGAGGAAAACTCAGGTCCACGAAGGGATATCATGCCACTGTTGCTGATGATGATTCTCCATATAATATTAACTTCATGAGTTGAAATATGCAAGCATGTATTTCTGAATATAAATTCCTAGATTTTTAAAAATTAATATAAACACATTAGAGTTTGACCTTAATTTATTTCTTTAGGAGAAAAGTATATTCATATATCTATAAATCAAGGGTATGTCAAAAATAAAATATAAACTAAGGAATAAAAATAAGATTGCATACCCTTCATTTTTCCTTCTTATATAAGCTAACCACCTATTCTCGATTAAAAATTTTTCCAAAAAGTATTCCTCTACACTTTATCTACTGTTTCATTCCAATGCCTTCTTCATAATTTTTCCCATCTTGCAAAATTATTAACAATTAAGCTATCAAACGTTTTCTAACGGTTATAAGTTTTATTACATTTTTCCTTGTACTTTAATATTCAAGAAAAATCATTTTACTATTTTTAAAAGCTGGCTGGTGCTTTTAAAAACTTTTTTTTTCTATATTTCCCTATCTTTTAAATCCTTAATTCAATCTTAAGAGTTTTGAATGCTTGTTTTGAAACATATTCTTCTGTAAAAAATAACTGTAAATAATTTCAAAATTACCTCCAGCAGACTCAATGAAATCAGAACAATCGAATAAATTTACCATCTTATTTTATCATCTTCTCTTAATATTTAAAGGCACGAATACCTTAAATTCTAGTTAACCAGCAATTTTCACTTTAAGTTCATTCAGTTAATAAATATTTGTCACACACTTTTTTATCATTAATGGAGAAAATAATAGTAAAACAAAATTTTGTACATTTTGATAAGTTCCCCATGTTCCCATTTTTTTAGCAATTTTCAAATTTAATTAATTTTGTTTGAGAACATCATCTTGCTTTGAAAAATTTTTTATAAATATGATTTTGAATACTACTATAAACATATAACACTAAAACTAAGATGACAAAATCAATTTAAAGAAATTATAACTTTTCTTAATTATTAATGTTTTTACAACAAAGGAAATAATATTTTTAAAAACCATATTTTTATTTCATAGAGAGTTACAATAATTTTTAATGACTGCTATTTCCATAAATCTATGTCATCCATGAGTGTGTTTTCTTATAAAGTATAAAACAAAAACAGGGCTGTTATTTGATAAGAATCCTAAAAATATAACCTCGGTTACTGGGATTAGTCATCCCCAAGGATTTCGAATAATGCACCACTTGACTGAAGGGAAAGGAACAATACAGCTAGAGAGAGAGTAAAACCGAAGACCCAATTCTTTTGTCTCTACTCAGTTACTTTGTAAGCCCTTTTATCGCAATTTCTGACTTTTTTTAAGAAAATTCGATTTTTCCATATAGAAATAGAAATATAAAACATTTTCCATATTTTCTGTTTGACATTTGTGTGTGGCATTATCATAAAGTGACATTTAATACTAAATTATTTAATATTAAATATCTAAAAAATTATATGAGAGGAATGTGAAAATTGATGATATGCAGAGAAATCCTTAAATAAGGAAAATGTTAATTTAAAGTTTCATGTCTTTCATATTATGGTATTATAATGAAGACAGATAAAATGTAGTTTTAAGTAGATTTTTCTTATATTTTCCAATTTTTATTGCATTCAAAATCGAAAGCAAAATTTTGTAACCTACAATCATTAATATGGTTGTCCCTGACTTCTGTTTTCCTTATAGTTTCTTTATAACAGAACACATATAATTTTACAAATGTAAAAAATTTTGAAATATCAACATCAATTTATTAAATTTCGATTCTAGTTTCTTAAAGTCAAGGCTGGTCTCTTCAAATTAAAAAGTACCATCGTTTAGTATACATTTATACACACTATAGCATGCGCATACAAAACACACAAGCAAATATTTTACATTCAAAATGTTCACTCAATAGAGATATTTACTTAATTGCATACTTATTCACAATAGTTATAAGCATTATTTTTCAACATAATACATATTTATTTTAAAATTTTCCCATTACGTTTTATTCCTTTTCTTAAAATTATACAATTATTATTGCACTGGAAGAGTATTTTGATGTTTTTAGATAGTAAACTTCTTTTCATTAAAAAACTGAGGTTGGTTGATAGCAGTGTTTTAGAATTTATTATCAAATAAGCAACGAAAGTAAAAAAAATATTTAATGGTTTTTTGGTGAAAGAAAATAATTCATTAATATAAGTGTAAATTAAAATATTTTAATTAGTTTATTTATATTAGTTAAAAAGAAATTTGAAAGGCATTTGTTTAAATGTTATATAAAATTATTTATTTAGTGTAGAAAACGCCTATCTATATAATACTTCTAAGGATTTGAGTGATATAATTTTGTTTTAAATAAGGAGCTAAAAAACATTCAGTTTTAAGTATTCAATGCATTGATAAAAGATGTCAATTTATTATCAAAACGATTGCACCAAGCTAATTTAGATTATACCGTTTAAAATCCACGCTGTTCTTGTTCTTCTTTTTGCTGATTTATTATTGCTGTTGAGGTATTGAGAATATTTTGTGTTAATTATTTTTTTTAATTTTTGTAAAGTGTTGAACCTATGAATATGAACCTATGATTAACTTTGTCATTTTTTAGATGCTATAGCATGACATTGTGCTCAGAATCGATATATATTTATACATATATTAAGATTGAATTTCACACATTTTAAGATGTTTTCTATTTGATGTGAAATATGTTTGCCGAATTGTGATATGAAAAGGCTTCACTTATGAAGGAAATTCTTTTGCAGCAAAATTATTTTTCTCATATGCTTCACAATATTTTGGTTTTTCAAAAAATAGATATTTCATTATATTTTACTCTGATAGCTACACAAAATGCTTGCGTACCGAAATCTAGATAATGAATTATGCATTTTGTGGAATACTGTCTTTCAATAATACCTGAATAGTCTGTTTGCTTGCTTTATAAGTTTGATGAAAAGAAACAGCTGTTTTTGACTATTAAAATGGGATTTGATTTGCTCAAATGAATTATTAATATTTCAAAATCTCATTCTAATAGATCTTTTAAAGGAAATCTTCTGTATGCTTTACAAACATGAAAAATTCTCAAAATATATGGCAAAAGTATGATGTGAAGGATGAAAGGAAATTTACTTTTCAGAAGTATTAAGATTCTTAACAGATTATAAAATTTCATCATCTTGATCAAATATTTGTATTTCAAATTATTACAAAGTATGCAAAGAAAACCAACATTTCATTATAATTTTCAAATAAATTATAAATGCAGATTTCCAATACATGAAGATGAAAATAGCTACGTAAAAATCAGATAATAAAAATGATTTAACTTCATAATTGCTTAATTTAATTATTTACACAACCACAAAATATTATTAATTGACAAAAATTTAGTGTTTATATGAGAGAAACAAAGTATTGAAATGTCATTAAAATTTCAATTAACTTTTATAAATCCCAAATAAATAAAAAATTTTTATAACATCCATTTCAAATTAAAACTGACAACTTTTACCAAAAATATAAAAAATTTTATTTCGAGAATTTTTTTTTGTTCTACAACCATTTTATTTTTTAAATGAATCCTAATAACTCAACTAAACTATTTAAAATAAAATTTAAAAATTTAAATTAACTAACTTTACTGAAGTTAATTTTGATGATGTTAATCATTTTGCTAATAAGCTTTTTTATTATAGATTTATACAAAAATATCAGTCTGACTAACATAGATGTCTTTGTATGTGTGAATCATGTCAACACAAATGAGTAATTCCTTAAATTTAAAGTTTCTCAGTGAAGGTTATGATTCAAGTAAAACGAAGTAAGATCGAGTATTTGAATTAAGAAACTCAAATGAAGCGGATAGCATCACTGGTAGCGTCTACTTTTTCAGCGTTGTTACAAATCACATTTCTGAAGCTTATGAGAAAATTTGTCTCACTTTCATCATTTGAATGCAGGAATATTTTTAAATGTGTTAAAACGATCGCTTATGATAAAAGCGTTTAAAAATAAAAAATTATGGGACATTTTTTAATAAAAAGGGCCTAAAGAGAGTGGATCAGTAAAATACACACCAGGCCTTTGAAAACACAATTGGCTGATTAAAACATTTCTAAATTCCAGTGAGGATTTTCTCTAACACAAGCTGTAATTAACACAGCAGCTACCTGAAATATAGATCTAGTGAATCCACAAGATTATTAATCCGCATTGTTTTATACTAGATGAAACGTTCATTCCAGTGATGTGGCTAAAGATATGACAGTCCAAAACCACTATTATTGTAAGCGTTTGGTCTTAATGTTGATACAAATAAGTTTGTTTTAGTGACTGCTACGTACTTCCATATAAAATGTCAATTTTTCTCAAAATTACACGAGTCACTTCATTAGGGAGTTTCTGAAATCCATGTCTGAAAGCTCCTCGTCGGTTTTGGGTGTGACTTCAAGCAAAAATCATAGAATTAAACGAACTCCCTATTTCTGCTCGTACTCATGTTTTGTTATTGTTATTATCATAGTTAACAATCAATGAAACGATACTGTGCTTTTTATATTTCTAACAACCTGCATTGAGAAATAATCACGCGAATCCGCACTTAGGGATTGATTTTCCAATGACACAATGCGCATTATTTTTTAATCGAAAACACAGATAATAATCTTTTCATCCAGCACATAATGCATTAAAAATTTATTGGCAATTATTTTTAGTACTCACAATAAAGTACCATTTAATTTTTCTCTACATTTTAACATGTCATAAGTAAATCAGTAGGAAAATATTTGTGTATCGGTGACGGTGATTAATATATTTACTTAAGTAGTTACAAGGCTTTGGCACTTAGCATTTTCAATACGTGATAAATTTACTTTCATGGGACAGAACAGAAAGCAGCTGGAAATCCTTTTATTGAACACAAAAGAAATAGTACAATAATATGAACAAACATGAAGACATTATCATGAGTAAAGATTCAACATTTGAAACTTATGCACTCTTTGCATCAAACTCACTGCATCACCATATCATTAATAGTGATCATTTACTACATCATATGCAAAATGAATACTTATGTATTCAATATTAGTTACTCTATACATATTGTATATTGGCGACACTCAGTCAAAAGTTTTAATAAAGAACCCACAAATGTCACCTTAAGTGCTCTTAAATAATATCGTCTCTCTGTTTCTGATTATCTTTTAAATGGTATTCTTATTTTTATCGATATTTTCTTCCTCCATTTCGCGTTTTTTCCTATAAAGCCCTGTGTGGAAATAATGGAATAATTTTGATGGGGAACTTGCTGCTATAGCTCATACAATTGACAAATTTAGAGGCATTCATGATCAAAAAATTGTTTTTCTTGTTGACTCACTTGTTACTATTATTTCGCTTACCTATCTAAATTATAATAATAAAGCACTAGTCCACTCTTGCAAAATCGAGCTGCACGAACTCATTGAAATCAAGGACAGCGTTGCTCTTCAATGGATTCCAAGCCATTGCGATGTTTTTTTAAATGAGCCGGCAGACAGACTTGCGAAAACTGGTTCCCTTATGATCCAGTCAAATCCCCCTTTGTTTTTGCGTAACATCAAAAGTGTAATCCTCAATAAAATAAAGGATGGCAGAGTTTCCCTTTATGTTGATGCGGCTAAGGACAAGCAGTGGAAAACTCTACTTGATAGGAACAATACAATCCCTGGCACCTTACCATGAGCTGTTGGTTTCGCTTGTTTCCACGTAAAAACTGGACATGACTACCTGCAAAAGCATCCGCATCGAATAGGTGTAATGGACACTGCTCGTTTTTCATTGTGCAATCATGGAGATATGGATGCCGCTCACCTCAAGAACTGTCCTGAAGTTTTAAAGTTAACTCGTTTGAGGCTACTAAAGGAGTTTACTCATGTTTTTATACTTGTTCATCTTTTTATTGGGCTGCTCGTCGATTAATGGCAAAGATGTCGAGGACGGGCTTAGGATAGAAAAAAGTTTTTCCTTTGAAAAATCAGAAATTCTTTACAGTATACACAAGAACTTTTTTAATAATCATCTAATTATAAAAGTGAAATTTCCACCAATCTTGTTATTGCGACTTTTAAAAAAGTAAAAAATAAAAGCAAATTATGAAAAATAATAGAAAATAATTCTAATTAAGTAAACAAATTTTTGTTAAATAACATCTATATAGAATTGTTTAAAAATTTTATATACATCATTATAGAATTATTTAAAATGCTAAAACTCACATACCTGGATATATTCCAATGATTTTGTTTAAAGCCAATTGTGCAGTTCTGTAGAAACTTTAATATAATAATAAGAAAAAATGAAAACAATTCATGATTGAGCATATCAAAATGCAATTAGTAACTGCATCAAAAATTACCATACAAAGCTAATCAAAAACAGTATTTTTTATTATGCATCAAATGTATAAAATGTACAAATGCATTGAATATTCAAAATGCAACATTAATTTTTTTCAAAATACAATACTGTCTTTGCTGAGACTTTTGTACAGAAAATTTTTAATCAAAAACTAGATTTATTAACACTTTAATAGATTTATAAGTTACTATATGCATTATAAATTACTATGGAGTGAACTATAAAAGCTTTAATTATTGACAGAATAAAAAATTATACATATATATTTTTATCTCTTCTTTAAGCTGTAAAATAAATAACGGTAACCATAGTGCCTCTTCTTTGACATTAGATTGGAGTATTTATTACAGATAATCGATTAGGATATGAAGTTAGCTATCGATTTTTTTGCTCCTCAACTAAAGAACAAAGAGCAACGGGAAGAACTATAGAAAACAGAAAAATATTAATAATGACATAAACCTATTGTTCTTTAGCATTTTAATAAAATCGTAAAATGAAGAAGTGTCATAACTTTTATGGCTTAAAATTGTAGGCAATAATGTGTGTAATTTAAAATTTATATGTTTAAATATAATATAATGTTATCCTGATAATGAATAATTAATTCTATTTAAAACATGATGAAGTGGTTATATTTTATAATTTAAGTTTATATTAGAAGTGACTTATATATAATTCATATATTTTACACCAAAAATTAATCTTTATTTTCATACACAATAAGTACTTAAATTAGAACATTTCAAACGCAATTTATAAAATGAGAAAATAATACAAAAAAGTATATATATTTTTACATTGTAAGATATAAGCCTTTTTACTTACATTTTGCAAAGAAAATTAAAAATCAAAAAGCGTTTGTAGAATATCTCTTACAAAAAATACATTAATACTGAATATTTAAATCCAAAAAATAAATTTTCTTAAAACCTCGTTTTTTTTTTTTTTTACTTAGATTTATACCATTTGTAAGCTACTAAAAAGAGCTCCATAACTTCATTGGAAGATAAACATCTATTATTTTTTTTTTATTTTTGACAAACGTAGTGCAATTTTCTTAAAATCTTTTCTTCTAAAAATGCATAAACCAATTTTTTTTTTTTGGTTTTATGATTGCCTTTATAAAAATAACAGTTTTCTACAGATATTATAGCATATAGTCAACCACTGAACACCTAGCTAATACCTGAAAGTGATTTATAAGCTAATGGTTTCATGTGCATTTGTATTTCAACGAAAAGTTCTCATTTTTAGAACTTTATTTAAATTATCAATTCATGTTTCTAAAGTGCTAAAAAAATCCAAAAGAATAGGATTCAAAAGCATAAAAAAGAAAATAAAAATAAAAATTTTTTTGCATTTTATATTTCGCTAAAACTAATAAAATGAAAAAAAGGAATGAAATGAAAATATATCATGATATTATAATGGTCTTTAAAAACTGCGATTGACTACTTAAACAGATTTTTCATAGTGAAACAATTTGGTCTCTAAAACTCATTAATCAACGGATGATATAGGTGTGATAAGGAAAATGGGTAAATGCAAATGAAAATCTATAGAATAGAGTTAATAATAAATACTGAATAGGAAAACAATAGCATAAATGTTAAATCTATACCATAATTGGTTTGACATACAAAAGTTTCTTTTTGACCTTGTCAACTAATTCAACCATGATCTACAACTTAAATGTGATTTCCAAGGCAATGGTAACCCCTTTATGACAAGTGCAATAGTTAATCCATCTCTGTCAAATCGACCCTCTTCAACATCGACCCCAACTGGCACCCTTTATGCGGAAAAAGCTGAAAATGTGGCCTGGTCAGTGCTCCATGCCTTTGGTCCCCTATGACTTGTCTTTACCTTTTCTTTTTTTTTTTTGCACTTGTCACACGACAACAACAACAAGCTACTAAAATCTTTCATATCCATGAGGGCAGTCAAATTTACAAACTGTTGAATAAAAGACAAATGTCCATACTATTCAATTATCTACTCAGCTGGCGAACTGCAGAAGGAATTTGAACACATGCAAATATCTGTTAGAATTTACACACGTTAAAACGTTTAGAAAACATCCCTGAAAAATTAAATTATTTTTGTTAGAAATTGATATTTTTAAAAGAATCAATTTCATAAAATATTCGACACCATTTAGTGGACAACCTTATAGCTGAAGGGTGTTATCAGTCGTTTAAATATCCACTACATCTGAAGATTTTATAGAAAATTTTTGTAAATTGAAAGCTGTATTCAAGACGTGTTGCAAGGAAGAAAACCCGGAAGTCTCCACAGTACTCACTCCTACCGAAATGTATCTAGAAAACTTAAATACAACATCCATATACAGTAATTCAAAAATGATTGAAATTGAACCGAGTACATTCAACTCCGAAAAGCGTGGTTTTATGCCTAAACACTTTGAGTTCATTACAGTATAAACTGGCAAAATTATGTTACAGTAAAAATTGTATTAATTAGATATAGAACAATAACTATATCTAATTGTATTTCAATTAGGTATTGCGTTTGAATTTTGTAAGTTAAAATAAAATGAATATTTATTTCAGGCACCATAGTTTGGAATTTTTTGAAAAATAGCTAATAATTTTTAATTTCTTAAACTGCTGTTTGTCACTTTGGATTCATTATGGTCCTATTATTATTTTATTATATTAACTGCAAGGTTAACATTTTTCTCTAATTATTTCATGATTGAAGACTTTTTTGCAGACTCGTATATTTTTATCAAGGTCACTGAACTGATTTTTTTGTTAATTACATTTACAATTTTCTGTTTTTAAGATATGTCATGCCACTTATTTAGATATACTTTTATAAATTTTTACACCAAATAATCAGAAATTTCAAATTTAAAGTATGTATTTATATCAAAATTCAAATTAAAACTTGAAACTTTTAAACATATATAATTGTTGATTATTATTATTATTCTATTTTTCGAATAAATATTCCACGTTAACAATAACATACTAAATATTTAAATCTTCAAATCACTTTTTATAAAAAGATTTTGCAAAACTCTTAAGTTTCAGAAAAGAAATTTATTACAAAGAAGATGGAATTCATTTGGAATTTTTATAAATCCTAGAAAAATACGGTTGTAATATAATTTTACGTAAAAGTTTCTTTTCATACATAAAGTTCAAGAATCGTACGTGAAAAATATTCTATTTTCAAGAAAACTAAGCTTAGAAAGAGAGTTAGTAAATCTTTACAAAAATATAGCTAAGTGCATTTTTTCAGTGTTTCCAATTTATGCTCTCAAAAGACCTATTCTTTCAATCCTTAGCTGTTATTTTTATTCTGCATTTTCTTACCCTTCAAAAATACTTTTCCGAAGTATCGGAATAAAGAATCGCTGCAGAAATCATTCTTTATGCAACTCTTCATGCTTTACAAAAAGTAAATAAGTACGGCTTAAAATATAAGAGAGAAAATATTTTCTGTTAGGAAGGAAAACATGTTTCTTTGTTTTCTTATATGTCAAGCGAGGTAAGCGAAAATTTAGGAAACATTTCTTTTTTTCCAAGAATATGTCGCAAATATGCTTTAAAAGTATAACAGAAATTGGAGAATTATATAAGACTGAAATTCAAAGAACAATAGATTTTGACTAAATAAAAGCTATTAAAATGTTTATTTATTTTATTTTATTTAATGATAATACTGTTATTTTTATTCAGTGTTATTGTTATTTTTATCTTTTATAACTCGTGCATAAATGCAAAGGTTATAAATGTTTATCATTGAAATAAGCAAATATTTCAAATTTCGTCATATATAAAATGTACAAATGCTTTTTTGATCCCATTTTTCATATATAATAACGTTTTAGGAAAATTTTACTTTTTATTAAAACTTTAAAAAACTTTTTGCTTTTTATTAAAATTTTAAAAAATTATAAAATTAAACAATTTTTACGAAAAGAATGAAATTTTACTAATCACAATAATTATGGAGGAAGTTACTTACTGTGGAGATTTCATTAAAGAAAAGAAAATTCAGTTTGTAAAATTCATATTGCGCTAATTACATTTTATTTTATCCAAAGCCCTTTATATATTGTTTTGAAGGTAGATCAGTTTAATGTGAATGAACTAAATAATCATTAAATGCGATACTATCGGAAAAGAAATTCACATAGAAATACATTATCTCTTTTACTTGATTGTTTCCTAAATTTACATTTGCGTACTTTGCGATAAAAATTTAATTCAGCATTTTTCTTATGCAAACTCTGCACACATCATTAAAAAATGCATAGTTAAAATATTTCCCAGGCAGCTCTGTGATAATTGTCAAATTTAGTATATTTCGCGAAATTATATTTTCCAGATATATTGAATTTTATCTAACCAATAATTTTTAATCACATCTTATTATTATGACAATTTATTTTAAACTATATGTATTTTTATAGCTGATCATTGAATTTAAATCTAAATAATTTCATTCTAAATTTTAGCATTTTAATATTAATTACAATTTTGAAAATTACAAAATATAATTTTTAGTAATCTTTTAAATAAAATTCACTTTAGAATGCTATTATTTCAATATTTGCTGACTCTGATATAGTTTACCCCAAGTAGTAATTAGCCACAAAGCTGAAAGCAATTGTAAAGCTTTTTGAACATTCATATTGCATTTATTTCTAAGATGACTTTTATGGAGTGTGTCGTATTCTCGTCTCGTTAAAAAGAATAATAAAAAGGACTCCCAAATACGAACCCTAACAAATGTACTAATATAAATTTTATATGTAAAATATTTTATTTATTTGTTTAATCTATGTTGATACTAATTTCAGTTTCTTTGTAAGTAAAAACCTTATTCAGAACATTAATTTCACTTTTCAATTTCAAATAAATATTACAAATGAATACTTTAAGCCAAATCTGTAAGTTTAGGAAACTAAGAATTTTTTAAAAATATTGACAGTTAAGAAGTATAATGAATGAACTTTGTCAACAGTGTTGCTTAATATAATTTCTTTGTTAGTTCTGCTGATGACTGAAGTCATTTTTCTACCATAATTTCCAACTGAATATTTTTGATTATGTAACTGAATATAACAAACACTTTATTAATAGCAAATTTTACATGGAGCTTATTTTTAATGTTTGAAGTTTTGAAGTTTGATCAGCTTCATACTTCTAAAAAATATCGGATGTTACCTTGTTTTTTAAAAGCATCTATCATATTTTCTATAGAAAAATTAATTCGAAATTGCAAGTGCATTTTTATATATTAAAGCTTGAAAGATTTTTTATCGAAATACTTTTAAGAAAGTCTCGTCAATCATTTTTTACTTAATATCCATTTTTCTAGGAAAATTCGAACCAAAACCAAAATTTATAAACATGTATTAGTAAGATCACTAATTAGATTAGAAATATTTAGGCAGAGAATGTAGAATTGATCTAATAATGGTAAGTTAATATTGTAACAGAGATACAATCAAATTTATACGCTTAGAAACTTACATAGTGGATATTACTAGTGATGTTTGGCAAAGAATGCTTCAAGAAAAACTTGTAAGATGGTGATTATTTTTGTGATTTCTGCTGACAGGTTAACGCATATGTCAGTTGACATCATTTTGACAGTAAATGACGTTGATATTCATAGTTTCAGAATTCATTTTATAGACTATAGATTCCATTTTAAACTATAGAATAAGCTCTTTGTTCGAAAAACAAATTTAACAAAATAAACCAAATTTTATTATGGTCATATATGCATTATGAGTGCTTACTTCAAGATTACGTCACATTCAAAGAAGTATTATTTTTTATACTCTACTTTTACTTTCTTGAATTATTTTCAATTTTATATTTAATTTTAAATCAAGGAAATGTAAAACATTTTATGCTATCGCAATTCAAAAAAATTCAAAAAGAAATCTGATAATTTCTTTTAATGGAAGATCTTTGTGCATTTATAAATGTGATACATCTGAAAGAGGCACGCCAAAAATTCATATATTTGGTTTCTGCTTCTAAACTGGGAGGACCTATACATTTTCCGTGCTATGATGGCACACCTACTTTGTGCCCCATTATATAAGATACCATCAATTCTGTCCCTTGTTGTGCCAAATTGTGAAATAATCCTTGAAGTTGTCATTGGAAGTTTTTTTAAAAAAAATTCTTTCACTTATTAAAAGTTAATAAAGAGAACATTTTACCTTTTTATTTTAAAGCCATTTTATTAGAGAACTTTTAATGCTATACTGTTGAATAAATATAAAGATAACTAAACTATAAAAATAACTTTGCTTTTTTCTTTTCATCAAATATACTTGAAAAATTTTACTATAAAATATCTGAATACTTTAAAAAACGTAACTGAGTATAAATATGTATACTTTTCTTTAAAGTCATGTAATGTTTCGAAATTATAAAGAAGTTTTCTTTTCTACAACAAAATTATTCATTCATGCAACGTATGTAAGTTTTTAACCCTTTAATTAAAGGGGCATTTCTAGGATTTCTTCTCTTCTCTTCATCTAACATTCTAAAATTCTCAAAGAAAAGTAACTATAAATTATTTAACAGGAAGATTAATTGAAACAAAATTTCTGAACAAATTTAATTTAAAATGATGTTATATAAAGTAATTGGATTATATCCAAAATAGAATCTTAATCCCCAATTATTTTGGATTTATATGTTTTGCATTCCTTATATATTTTTGTTTGTTTTCATGGCACATTTTTATTCAAAACAACGTTGATTACATAACAAAATTATCAATAAAAACATTGAATTCTATTCCTACAGTAATAAACCAAGGGGAAAAAATTTGTGACAGTTTCTTTCAGATACAGATTCCTTCTTTTAACTAAAGATAATTCAAAATAATTGAAAAAATGAGCTAACTTTACTATAGTACTTAAATTCTAAAAATTATAGATCACTTTCAGCCTTTCCTTCATCTTAACGTTCACTAATTAATGCACTATTTATTTTTGTAAGTGTTTTCTCATAAAAATTGACATTAAAAAAACAAATTAATGTAAAATAATTATGGAGGAACTAAACATGTATTCAGATCATAAAAATGCATATAAAATATAAAGTATGAACGACAAGTATTATATCTATGAATAATGTTGTAATTATTGTGTTTTTTATCTTACAAAATGTTTCAACAGATGTTTCTGAAAAATTATGTCAAAGAACTCTAGTGAAGAAGTTTGTCCATAAATATTCTGAATTGCCTTTCTCAAAAAAGTATTCTCAAGAATACTTTACAAAAAGGATTAATACTAAAGAATTGTAGAGCATCACAACTTATATCTCAAAGATATACATTAAAAAATTTTTCTTTTATTTACTTTACAAATACTCTCAAATAGGTAGAGTGCTATAGTTATTTTCCCTATTTGGTAAAAGAAATCAGACCTAATAATAAGGAAAGGTGAATGACGTTTCTGCTAAATAATGTTAACCTTAGATGTTTCTCAGGTATCCAAACTACTAAACCATGCAGACACGGACTTGTATCTTTGTTGTAACGTATTAGCATCAACTCTCCTCATACCAATGATATCCTTATAGTAATATTTATATTCATTGACATGTAAAACAATCAATAGACATAAGAGATATTTATTCATATGTTCTTTCATAAGAAACATTTTCTCAATTTGACAACTTTTTACATTAAAACATGACACATTTGTATTTTTTGTAATGTAATTCCGAATTCTTATCACATGTCAAATTAATGCCTAATTCTTGTTTCTAAATTTACTACTTAATGATCATTTGTAGATAACACCATGCTGTGTTAAAAATCCTTTCTGAATATGTTGAAATTGAAATAATTTCAGTAGTTCCATGTAATTTGTAGTTTCTCAAATAACGTTATACTACTAAATATTTAAAACTCATTTGAGGATTGATTTTTTAAAAAGTTGGAATAAAGATAATGTTGTTGTTGTTCCTTATTCGGCTTGATCTAGTACAATTTAGACTAAGTCCAGTAGATCGTTCGCCCAGAGAAAGTCTCGAACCATCGCAGGGTTTTCAAAAGATCTCTCTTCTCCAAACCCAGACAGGAGAGCAGATGGTCCGGAGAAGCTTGGTGGAAATTACACCTGAGGCACACAAGGAACACCTTCTGTCCCTGAACGAATGTAAGGGTGCGAGTATGTCCAGTAATGAGCCTGGTAATGGTGGTTTGCAATTTCCTATTGCCCTTCAGCTCCAGAGCAGCCCCAGGATGGTTTTGTTCGTACCAGTCATGTGTAGGTGGGATCCTCCAAGTCTTGCTGTTTTCGGCTTTGACCTTTGAGAAAATTTCACTAAACGTAAGTAGTCCACCATTTTCAGTTGTTTCAGCAGAGCCCTCTTTAGCCAATTCATCGGCCAAGTCATTGAAGTAGAGGTCCACATGTGAGGGAATCCACTATAGATGAATGTCATTATGTGAAGAGTAACTCTTAAGTTTGTTTACAATGTCCATGCCGAGCCTGTCATTAATGCATCTCCATCTGCTTAGGTATTGAATGGAGCTGTCTGAGTAAATCCAGATGTCGCAAGTACTGCTAATCGAGATCATAGATTTTATGGCCTCGTCAATGGCTATCAATTCCGATCTAAAGACAGAACAAAAGTTTAGGTTTCGCCTGTTCAGTTTTGTAACGCCGTCGGGAGTTACAATCACGACTCCACTGCCTGTGTTACCATTGTCTTGTTTACTTCCATCAGTGAATATCCGAACTGCCCCTAATGGGGAACTATGTATTGTTTCCAAAGCCAATTGCTTTAGATGTGCTGGATGCATATCTTTTTTACTACTGAAGGACAGTAGTTCTTCATGAAAGAAAACTCTAGAAAGGTCCTCTAGTGGACTTAGGTGGGGCCCCAAAAGGCAGGATTCAACCTCAGGAAATAAGAGATTCTGTTTGGCTGCCCTGCTAAAGGGGCTGTCACTTTTGAGTCTTTGATTGTTTTTCCAACCTTTTAAATATGAAGCAGTTCGATGTTGGTCTCCAAAGCTAAATAGTTTACTAAAATATCTTGATATATTGGAAGTCCATCTCAGACTCAGTGGTTGGAGATTAGCCTCATAAAGAACAATCTCGTTAGGGCAGCTATGACGTAACCCTGTAATGATTCGAGCAGCACTAAGCTGGATCCTTTCTAGTTTCTTTAAAATGGTATCAGATGCTGTTCGCAAGATCTGATACCCATATTCCAATAAAGGTCTAATGAGGGATGTGTAAGTCGTTCTGAGGGTAGACGTATCCGCCCCCAGTCCCTACCGGCAATGTATTTTAAGACGTTTAGTCTCTTTCTTGCTTTTTTCACTAGATGGTCAATGTGATTGTTGCTGGTTAGTCCAGGGTCAAGTGTAAATCCCAAATATTTCGGGTGTTTTTCATATACAAGCGGGTGGCCGTCAAGCACGATCCTAGGTTGATAGTTGTAAAGGCGTTTGTTAGTTGTAAAGAAACCTGCAACAGATTTCAATGGATTAAAGACAAGTTTGTGATTTTTAGCAAATTTCAGAATTCTCTCCAACGAGGTATTTAACTCATTTTCTATCAATTCTATATCTCTATCACAACGCCCGATCATAATGTCATCCGCAAAAATACCAATTTCACAACCCTGAGATACCTCCTCCTCAATCCCTGCAATAAAAAGAGCAAGGAGGAGTGAGCTCAGTACAGAACCCTGTGGTACGCCTTGACTTAGCTGAAAACTCCTGGAAAGTGTGTTCTTAAATTGCACTCTGAATTTCCTTCTACTTTAAGTCAGAATCCAAGGTAGAGCTCTACCAGATATAGCAAATTTATCAGAGTTTACCAATGAGTTTGTTGCACCAGACCGTATCAAATGCATTACACAGATCCAGGAAATCCGCGATGGTGTAGTTTGTAGGTTTTTTATTCTGTGCATCTTTAACATACTGGTAAAAATAAAGAATTTGGTCAATTGTTCCATGGCCCTTTCGAAAACCATATTGTTCCCTAGGGAACAGGTTTATTCTGTAAGATGAAAATTTAGTCTGTTCAAGATGATACTCTCCATAATTTTACACGGGATGCATGTGAGTGAGATGGGTCTGTAATTCTCTGGAGAATCAGCTCCCCTACCCGGTTTGAGAATAGGTACGACAATAGCCTTTTTCCAATCTTTAGGAAGTCTGCCCCTGCTCCAGGACTGATTAAACAGATCTAAAAGACGCTCTTTGGCAGCGTTGCTAAGATTGACAATCATCGGGCCAAAGATACCATCAGGACCGGGAGAAGTCGAGGTTTGGTTTGGTTGGTTTGTTTGTCACTCAACGGTCATTTTTTGCACACGAGGGCTAATTAGACCGGGACTTACGGCTTAAAGTGGATTCCGAACCACTACAAACATCCATGCCCAAAGTGGGATTCGAACCCACGAACTGTTGAACCGAAGGCAAGAGCACTAACCATTCGGCTGCCAGCTCGGCGGGAGAAGTCGAGGAGTCAAAGTCTGCGAGAGCATTATTTTACTCTGAAATAAGAAGTTTTTCTTTGAAGATGGGACCACCTGGCAGAGCGTTTCGACAACGATGAATCAGTTTTCTGGTCTTCCGGGCAGTGGCCTTGTCCTCCCTGCAGAACTTAATCTGGCTAGCCTTCTGGAAATGAGCACCAAGCAAATCAGCAGCATCACTTTCTTCCAAAGGGACACAGGACTCTGTATTTGCAATCGAGTTGGCTGCATCCAAAAGAGGACGATCTCTACAGAAATATCTTGCAAGTTTCCACAACATAGTATCTGGAGTCCGAGCGTCTAATTTTGAACAAAGTTCAGTCCATTTTTCTTGTTTGATAAGATTGTATGTTCTTTTAATCTCAGCATTAACTTTGTTCATTTCGGATGGAACCGAGGAACCAGTGAGTCTCGATAATTCCTCTTGAAGTTTGTTTCTTCTGTCAATTAGAGGTTGAATGAGCTGAGAATGATGGATGAAATCAGGTTTGAATTTTTTTCAGCTTACCTCTTGGAATAGACTTTTTAGCTGCATCAATCATTGTTCCTTTGAGAAAAAGCCAGTTTTCCTCAAGGTTGTCGTAGAAGGGTACTTGATTTGATTTTTTATCAATTATGTCTCTGTATTTATCCCAGTTAGCCCTTTTGAAATTCCAACAATTCTCTTTAGATTTATGCACCTTGAGTTGAACATCAACCTCTATCAGAATCGGGAGGTGATCACTTCCCACTCCCTGGAGAACACTCCAGTTGCAACGTGGGTAGATATCTGGACTAGCGATAGAAACGTCAAAGGCTTTTTTGGTATCATAACTAAAGGATGAATGAGTAGGAGTTCCATTATTGAGAAACAAAAGGGCTTTATCATCAACAATACTTAGAAGATCCAATCCACGTTGATTAATTTCCGAACAGCCCCAAAGGGTATGCTTAGCATTCAGATCTCCAAGAATGATAGTCGGTTCATCAGTAATGCCGCTAATATCATTGGATAAATGCTCTTGGCACCGAGGGTGGTACAAGTTAAGGATGTTAAGTGGTCTATTCCCCCAGTTAAGCGTTATGCCCTGAATTTCTAAGTCTGGGTTGTTAGATTGACAATGGATGTTTTTGTAATTAATGTCTCTAATGAGGAAGGCCAAGCCTTCTCCACCTCCTTCTGAACGGTCAGTCCTATAAACATCAAATCCGCTTATTTTTAACACAGAGTGAGGCTTCAGTTTTGTCTCTTGTAGTGCAATTATCTGGACCCCATGTTCATCTGCCAGATCTCTAATTTGATCAAGCTTGACCTGCATGGCCTTTGAGCATAATCCATTTATATTACACTGAATGATCCTGAGTTTTCTTTTCTTGAATGGAGACTGTAACTGATTTCTCGAACGAAGCCCTCTACCTAAACTCCGGACACGTCTCAGATTATCCTGCGCGACAGACGATGCAGTATTCAAAACTGTGGGTGAATGATTCATGGTAAATGGAGAAAAAAGTAGCTTCTGTTGGTGCAAGACCTTGGACGCCCGAGGGAAGAAGTCTGACTTTGTCCTTTGCCTTTATGCTTTAGCTGGGTATAATGGAATGGCCTTCACCCCTTGGGTGACCCTGCCAGGATAAAAAATCTCCAGACGTACTTCGCCCATTCCACCCAGTGTCACCACCCTCGCCACGATGAGGAAGCATAATAGGACTTGAGGGGGTATGTAATGAAATGTAATTAAAGATATGAAGATAATGTAATTAAATGAAGTAGTAATTTAAAGAGAATCATTTTTCTCTTTTTCGCTTGCACTTACAAACTATCAACATGTTAATATCAATATTTCTGTGTTTGCTTACATAGAATTATACATTGGCATATATTAACAAAATTTTACTATTATAACACAGAGTATTTCACAATAAATCAAAAATCAGGATTGCATAAATGTATTATAATTACCAGGACAAAATAATGAAATATTATTGTATTTCACATATCTGTATAAAGTTTTTAATTAGTAATTACCCAGTGGTTTTGCACTTACTCTTCAATTTAAATTTAATTTCAAAGAGTTTTCTCTTCTTTGAAATATTTTTTCCTCGATCAAATACAATAATTTAAAAAATTATAAAGTTTTATAGTGGGAAAATTATACAAATTCTTCTCACAAGAACTCGATACATAATATAAAATAACAAATAAATATTCAATAATATTAATGGTAAAGAAATGGTGTAAAAAATTCTATACGTTTTATTATTATTTCTTTCTTCCCTAAATTGCAAATGCATACTTATCTGCACCTAGCTTTGAAAAGGGTTCTATCAATTAGTTGGGAGTCTTCGTAAGTTAGAAACTCGGACCAATCAGAAGTCCCCCGATACTTGACCTGCATCTCAAGATATTACTTTACTTGGAGGACATTGCAACTAAAAAATATTTTACATGCCCCTTTCCTCTTTAATGGACATGATGAATCTTCTGTTAAGTTGGGATTCCAACTTACTATCTGTCGATAATGAGAATGACTCCCTTACCAACCAAGATACTGGGACTTAACATTCATCCTTGTTATAAAATACTCAATATTATGAAAATTATTTCCTAAAAAATTTTAATAACATATAAATTTAACGACAACATTAAAATTAATAAAATACAATCAAATGTAAATTGATCATTCTATTTCTCTTATAAATTAATAGAACTTTATATGGCATTTAATAGATTCCATAGATTTGAAATTGTACCAATCATTTTCTACTTTAAGTTGATATATTGCTCAATATATATAATTATTGTGAAGGAATGTCATACTCACAATATTTATCATGCAAAAAGCATATATTCATGCTTTTTGCAGTTTTTTGATATCCAAACATAAACTTAATTACGCGCATAATTTAGAATCACTTTTACATATTGCTTTAATATTGTACTCATATTCATTGTGTGTGACTTGATTTCATATTTTAATAATACATTTTCCCTAAAAATAGAAAATTTTACCATCATTATTCAATAAATTTCATAAATGAGAATTAGTATATTTATATACATTCTATGAAGTAATATTATTTTAATCTTATCTAAAAAGAAACTTTATTTGGTTAGGAATAAATTTTCCTGGATTGGTTTTCCTTCCTTGTAAAGATGATATTTTACTTAATGTTGGGAACACAGGAAAATAAACAATAAACATTGAATATATTTTTCTCAAAAGTGAAAAAAGTTTCCGTGGAAGAAACATTTACTTCATAAATATTTTAATCTCTAGAGAATGAGCTTTATTTTGAGGATTAGTTTTGCGTATGGGATTAGAACACGAGAAAGAGAAATTCCTTTCGTAAATTAATTATTAATGAAATCCCACCTTCCTTTTTCAGCTTCTTGTTTGTAACTTCATATTGCTTCATTTAAGATTTAAATCAAGTAAAACTGTTTTTTCTTAATTAATACCAGGACACCAGTGGAATAGATATATAAGCATATATATTGTATTGCAATATATTTGCAAGCAAATTCCGCATTCAGTCCAGAAAACAAATCAACTTGGATTATGATCTCTGCATTTAAAAGCAGTCTATAGTGAAATATTTTTGTTTTAGCATTTTTGAAAATCATCAGTTATTTTACAAAAAATTACTAATTTTATATATATATATATATATATATATATATATATATATATATATATATATATATATATATATATATATAAGAGAAAGAGAGAGACAGACAGACAGACAGAGAGAGAACCCGATTCAGATCCATTTAGAACCCTGTTCTGCCTATTTGATTTTCATGAAGCTTAACACACACGTTCTACAGACCATAAGAAAAATTTCTGCACTAAACAGCAATTCAAATTTTTACCACCAGGGGGAATGGTAGCGTATGAAGAATAAAATAAACCCCTGTGGAATTGAAATTTTTATTATAGAATTTATCCAAAATATGCTCCATTGACATCAATTACATATTGAAGGTAATCCTAGCGTATTCAGTGGTATCTTAGAGACATGGTATGTCATGCACGTTTTCAACTTAGGTAAAGTAATAATTTTTCTCTATTAATACAGTCTTTCAGGAATCTCTGCAATCAGGAAATCACAGGAACTTAAGTCAGCCAATTGTAAAGGCTTCGTGTTCGGAAATGTTCTGGATATTGCACGATTCTCACGAAAGTTATCACGAAGTAATTCTTTGAGTTGGCGTCAAAAGTGGTTTGTTGCTCGGTCTTGAATAAAGAAAGTGATCTGCGAACTTTTCCGTTCCTCCGAAGCAGGAATGTCGTGCTGTAGAAGAATTTTACTGTACTGTAAACTCATGTGTAGGTTGGCCCCGTATCTAGATAGACTTGGGCTCTGCCAATTAAGAGAAGGCTGCTTGGTGATAGTCGTCTTAATTTAGAAGCAAGTATCAAGAAGAAGACCCTCAATGTAGACTTAACATACCCAGAGGCATCATTTCTCTTGGAAGACATTACGACTGTAGCCTATTTAACTTTCCTCAGTGCTTTTTAGCGAGCACGACGTTTCTTCGGTTAAGTCGGAATTCAAGCTCACTACTTTACAATAATGAGAACGACATTCTAATTAATCAAGCTACGTCGGCCACATACAACTCATGACAGAACACGTTTTAGGACATGTTTTGGTTTTAAAGAACACTAGAAGGGAAATTTTTGGATTATTCACCGTTCCAACTGAAGAAAATGTTATTGATCTTACTATAAAATTTGCAAAGCCAAGGTGTAATTAACAAACATTGCCGCAAAATCAAAGCGTGTTTGGTAGACTTATTTTGTAGCATTTGCACCATGTGGATCTTATACGCATTCCATTTAAAATGTGTTATAATTTTTCATACAGTCGATGAAGTAATCTCTAAATCATGTGACATCGATAGAGCACTTGCTGAAGAATAGAAGAAATTGAATATATTCTTGACTACTGTAATAGCTATCTCTTTGACTGATTCATTCGTTACCACTTTCTGCTCTCTTCCAGGCAGCATACTAAAGTCTTCAGCTTCACTAAATTTCATTCTCATCTTGGCACTGGCCCTTTTCATAATGCTTTGAAATGACAATATTCATGCAGTGCAACTGCTGTCGTACTGATAAAACAGTTTTACTGGTAAAACTTGATATTTCTTCTGTAAAGGCACAATTAATGATGACAATTGCATGCAATATGATTTTCTGACTCTGATTGCGTGTCGTTTTACAGACTTGACCGACTGAGTAAAAAATATCTGAAAATTGCCATCTGGTGGTCAAAATGTAAACTATTTTGTTGTAAAAATTGCTTTCAATTAGTCATGAATTCAATAAAATTTTATCTTTTAATTTCTTTTATAAAATACTTATTTTTAATGCAGTACTCGATCTTTGTCTCTTACCTCTATATAACTATCATTTTAAGTAATTTTTCAAAGATTCATAAATAAAATGCGTTTTTTTATACAGTAAACAAAAAAAGCAAAATCATGTCAGTAATGTTACATTCATCTCAAATACATATTTGTATCACATGATACTATATTATTCAGTTGGTGTTCTACTAAACAGGTGTAAAAATTGATTCTTGAAATATTGAAAATTGCTACAAATATTTTTCTTCTTTACAATGAAAGGATGAAACAAAGTTTTGTTCAAACACTCGAATATATTTTTAGATTAATGTGTTATCTGCTATATAATATCACATTTTTTTGTCTTTTTGTTTACTTTATTATTTATGTATTTTATGTTATATATTATTATTCTCTTTCCTAAGCTTTTCTGTGTCATTAATTTCTCATTTATCTTCTCCTGTCATTTTTCTATGCTAATTAATATTTTTAAAAAATTCTCCTGAATACCATCCATTTTTAATAAAAAACATTTTCCCAATAATTTTAAGACATGTAATATAATTCTCAAGTCTTTATTTAAAATTTTAAATTTAACGTTGAGATACTTTTACTTAACATCAACATGTTTTGCCATTTTTAAATATTTTTTCTTACTAGTTAAATCAAATGTGAAAATATATTAAAAAATCAGTTATAAAATTCTTTTAAATAAATTCACATAAATGTAGATTAATTTTTCTATAAATTATGTGAATTAATTACTTAAGTAACTTAATTAAGAAAATTAAAATTACACTAATTTAAAAATCTAAAGTGACTGTTTTTGTTTGAAATTAGAACTGAATGTGTCTTTAAGAAAACTATTATATTTTAATTATTTCATGTGATTTACAGAAACCAACCATAATCAGATAAAAATAATTGTGACTTTTGTATTTCATCTCCGTAAAATGTCATTAAATATAATATCAAAAGTGTAATTGTAAAAAAAAATAAATAGTTTTAAAAAAATTAATTATACAATAGCATAATGTATTAAGATTTAATATGATAAAAAATAATTGATACCAATACTCACACACATTGAGCATTTTTAAGATAACTTCAACAAATTTTTTATTACTAATTAAAAAATGCTTATATTTTTAAAATCATATGTGAAAAGAGGTTAAATTTATTATTTTTATTTATTTAAGAATTCCTCTTTGGTCATGAAAAGATAGGTTTACTTTCATGAGTCTTGTATATTAAAATATTTTATAAACTTTGAGAGATTTCGATATTGATTTAGCACTATTTCATAATCTAAAATAACTCTTCTTGAAAATGATGTTTAACTCTTCTTTTTAGTGGGTATAGTTATTTTTCTATAGTGGAAATCAATTCACAAAACTGCAATTTTTTATGGTTACCATTTCTTGTTTCTATCATTTAATAAAAAAATAAATAAAACATTTGATGTGAGAAACTTTTTTGTCTCTTCTTTTAAAAAAGCGCTTAAGGGTTCAAATATCTGAACTTTTCAAAATAGATTTAATTTTGTAATCAAAATATTTGTGTCCTATTCAAAATAATAACTTGATCAATGCAATTATCTATTTAATTCATATAATTTATAGTTAGCTATTTTATTGAAATATGTCTTGCAAACTAACTTAAATAATACATCAAGGGGTAACATTTTTCATAAGGTTCTTTATGTTGTCCTTTATCGCAAATATTTCAACAGTTTACTGGAATCAACTTAAAATCAGGTACATTCTTGTTACTAAAGAAGAGATTTTAGCAAAAGAAAAGTTAGTTCATTTCTTCATCGGTATGGAAATATTCAAAAGATGGTGTTGAAATTGAGTTTCTGGTCTAAAGAAAATGATTCTAGGCTTCCCATCTTTTCAAATAGTGCAAAGAATTCATAGTAGTTACTGCTTTCTGACTGCCTTGATTTTAAAATTAGTTTTATGTTTTGAAGACATATATATACTTTGAAGTTGTCATGTCTACCGAATTTTGACATTTTTGGCTGTTGATAATTTAATTTAATGCAGAAGTAGTATTTATACATAAAATAATAAGTTTTGACTGTGTATTCATTTTTTTCTATTTTATTGATTAAATTACCTTGGCATTAAATTAGATAAGATTGTCACTAAATTAGATTGGCATTGAAATAGGTTTCAGAGTATACTGAAACCTATTTTAATGCCAATCAATTAATTTTATGTTTGATATCACAAAACTAACTTATTAACAAGGATGATTAATATATCATGTTTACTTAACATGCAATAGATGAAATTAAATAAATAAAATTTAAAATAAATATTACTTAATTTAGTTTCATTTATTGTGATTTTTATAATATGAAATAGAAGGATGGTAAATATGAGTAATGCTAAAGCTAAATGATCAATTCTGATTAGGGGATGAGCAGAAATCATCAAAAAACTGCCAGAGGCCAATTTTTAGAAAATATTGATGACGAGTACTCCTAATTAGAGGAGCTATTTTTGTCCCAAGAATAAAACCAAATTCACAGGATAAAGAGAAGAAAATCCCTTAACCACTAACTGTAGCAACACTTTAAAAATAACTTCGAAACTATTTCATTTGATCACATGTTACCAACTTGTTTACAGACGAATTTAAGGCGTACGTGAGAAATTTAGAAATGAGATGAACCCAATCAATGAAACTTCCTCAACTTTAATAGCATTTTTATTAAGTCACTTTATTATTTATGAACGCGTTAAGTGACAATCTACTTAAATTAAAGACTGTGTTGATTGTGTTGCAATTCTGATTGATTCAATAACATTTTATCGATAAATTATTCAATAATGCATCTATAAGGAAAACGTAAGAGGGGTCACATACATTAAATACAATAACCATTTATATTTTATGTAAAATAAAGCAGACTATGTTTGGATTCAAATATGAAAATAACAGAATTAAATGGAAAAATTATTTAGGGTTAAAAGTTATTTATTATTATTGTGTGTGTGGAGTTTATTGTAAGTAAAAAATTGTAATTAATCACAAAATAAGTATTGTGTTTGATATAAATTTATTTATATGAAACACTATAAATAACTTTACATGGCAAATCAAAATTTATAAAAGAAAATATTACTTATCTATTGTCAGCAATACAGCAAAATGTTTATTTATTGCAAATATATATAAACTTAGTGGTAGCAGTTCTGAACATTGATGTTCTGGAATAGTTATGTATACTCAGTATAGTATATGGATATACATGCTATTTACTAAAAAAGGAAGAAAATACTAGGAGATCCAATGATAAATGCTTGTCTAGATGATTTCCAGTATGGTCAGAGCAATACGAATTCCATTTAGATCATAACATTTCAAGAACATTCAAAATTCCACCTACATTTCAAAAATCATTATTTCATGTCATACAGATAACGTATATCTCTATAGGTGTGACAGATATTGCAAGTGTGGTATATGATTAGATTTTGTTTTTGAATATATATGCAACTACATCGTAGAAACGGCAAATGTATGTGCATTTTTCATTGTAATAACCATGAATAACGGATATGAATAATTTTTCATGGTTTGAAAATATTAAGCTTTTTAATATTCTCCAAGGAAATCTAAATTCTAAAATTCTCATTGGAAAATTTTTGATTTAAAAATTAATAATTTAACCTAAATGATTATTTATTCAAATTTTAAGAATAAATTCTGAGAGGAAATAATACAACAATGCAAATTTCAACTCATTCTAATATGATATAATTAGAATGTTTGAAAAAAATCAGACTATAGACTTCTAATTCTGTTTGCTTTAACAGCAAATTTTTATTTATGGTTCTATTTAACTATTTGCAACACTATCGTGCAAAATTTTGTTGAAACATTGAAGAAGGTGTCATGACGTGGGTGAAAACTTTAAATCCTTAACTAGTAGATAATGGACAAATTTTGATCTTAAATAATTTCTCTGCAAAATAGATTTGTAAGATTTATTGTAAAACAGATTTTTATTTAAGTCAATGAATTTTTGTTTCCCGAATTCATTTAATTATTTATATGAATGAAATAAGATTCGTCAGTGATTATGGAAATAGAATTTTTCTACGGTCTAGGAGAAATTTATTCATTTAATTAATCTTATTTGTCTCGACGATGGTATGTTCATAGGAAAATACGTATAGCAGGCTTCAACACATGCAAAACAACCTTTTTATACAACGAAACTCTTATTGCAGATATACTAGAGCTAAAATCAGATAATGGTGAAAGCAGTAGCATTTACTATCACTAAACCCTCATAAAAATTCTTCTAAGGTGCCATGATCCATTTAGGATCTGAAGCACTATTTCAACAGTTGTTCCTTTTTTTAAATCACACGATAGCATTCGCCAACACGTCCATTGCCATGGCAACTTAAAGCATATTGTGCTAGTAATGTAGCATAATGGTTGAAGGCATTCTAATACCAATACCAGTTATCAGAATCAGACATTATCAATACTATTTTCAAACAAAGAACGCATAATTTTTTTCTCAAACTCTGCTATTTTCACAAAGAATATAAATCCTGAATGTGCTGCATTTTATAGCGATAAACTCCTCTCTTCCAAGACACCCATATTGACGTAAGTTATTCTGTGAATGCCAATATTTCAGAAGCTATTGTCATAAGTTTTTATCACTATACCCTTTGAAATACTGGCATTCTATTTAGTTTTTATGAAAGATTTGAAGAAATATTATATTACAGTCTATGATTCAATGTAGAAAAATTAAATTACATTTTGAAATTCTTACAATTAAAAACATTTATTTTAAATTATAGCTACTCCAAAGAATATTAATTAAATTTCTGAAAAAGTTAAAGTATTTTGAAGTATTTATACAATTGAAAAATGACTCTAAATTGACAAAATATAATTTAAACATTTTCAGCACAGCAAAAATTTATAGCTGGTTTCATAAAAACAAATGTATTTTTAGACAGTGTTCCATCGCCCAATATTTCTACTACAATATATTTTGTTTGAATGTTAAGTTAAATTCAATTATTTAATCAGAAGAAGCATTTTTATTTAATTGGAATTTATTTACTTCAAACAAAATCAGTTGCATAGAAGGGAATAATTCTTTCCCGACTCTCAAACATACTTAAATAATCTAGTAATATTTTTAAAATATTAAGACATCTGCTAAGAAACATCCTTGAAGAATTTGTTTTTAAGAAAGATTGATATACTTTTTGGAAATTTGTATTTAGTGACTGATTAATAACAAGTTATAAAAGTTATTTATATCTAACTGCTTATGTATCATTTGTTTCATTGTGCACACAATTTGAATCCTCGATCATATTATTCTTTGAATTTTTTAATAAATAAATTAATAACTAATGTGTTGATTTTATGGAGATTTAATTCTTATAGATTTTATCTTTGATTTTATTATCATGGAAATTAAATATACAGACAGAAAAAATAAGGTTTGCTCACAGACAACAAAAACATTCTAAAAGTAGAAAGTAGGATTTTGTCAATAGAAATTTAAAGTTAGCAGTTTATTCAATTAAATCCATGGAACAATTTTATTTCATTATAGGCCTTTTTCAAACACATACGCTTCATCTGAAAAATATTGTTCATGCAGAAAATTTCTCGATTCACTTCTCAATTTCACACACACACACACACACACAAATCACACATTTTCAAAATGAAAATAATTTTCTCTGTACAACAATAGTAATATTGATTTTTTTGAGACAATAAATAATTTCTTTATTTTTATTCTCGCCTGCTTTAATTATTACTTCAAATATTTCAATTTAAAAATTTCCTATCAATTTTTCTGAATATACTTTTTAATGAACCATTCTTCTATAATGAAAGAATGTATTCTGAATAGAAAAATCATAAATTTTAAGAGTTGTACAAAAATGTTTTATTTCTTTCAAAGAAAAAGCTTTTATTTGAAAAATTCGTATTAACTATATTTAATTAATACTTTAAATTGGCACCTTTCATTTAATTATGACTTTAATTTAATTTAATAATTTAGCATTAACTTATAAATTTAATAATTAAGCATTTTATATCTTTATTTTATTAGAACAAATAATTAAAGTCATATGCACATGTCTTTTTTTATATATAAACTCAGAATAAAAAGTAACTATATTTAGTATTTATATAATATAAAGCATTAAAATCAATGAACTAAAATATGTAATTTGATATTACATAATCAGATATACGATATTTTACTTAAAATTTGCATAATATTCATATCATAAAATTTGCTTTAAAAATAATAGCATATTAAGTTAATAAAAATTCCAACATTTTAACAAGAATAATTTTTAATTGAAATTTTGATTGAAACACGAACTCATAAAAATGTACGAAATAAAAAGAATAAAGATTAGAAATTTAACACACAAATTTATTCTATATATATTCATCCCTGTAAGATGAATTTTAAAAATTAAACAACCGTTTTATTATAGTCATTTTTATCCCTAATAATTATAATAATTGTAAGTAAAAAAATACAAATATAAGTATATAAATATTAAAAGTAGTCCTGAGTGAAGCCACTCTATATGTTCCACAAAAGTAAGAAAATTTTGCGTACATTATGGAAACCTTGTTTACATTTTATACAAATGGAAGGATCTCGTCTTGCGCAACTTTGTCACAAAAGTTTTTTTTTTTTTAAACTTGTTTTCTAAGAATTCTTATACATGAAAACAGACATTGCATTATTTTTAACACCGTAGGAAAAAAGTAATCTTAGTACTTGTATACTTTTTGTTTGCAACAGATAATTGTGTAAAATGTTAAAACTGTATTTTGAACAATTAACAAAAAATATTAAATGCAAGAGCCTGAAATTAAAGTTAAATAACACAATCTCGAATGAAACCAATAGCTGGTTTTAGAAAGAAAGAAATATATACCTTTATGATCACAATTCTTATAATGTTGCTTACAATCTTATACGAAAATAAACTTTTTAAGCATGTTCATATTTCTAAAAATCCCATTTGCTTTCTTATTTATTCTATAAAGCAATATTTTGAGGTGTATTTCGGATGGAATTTAGGAAAATGATATCTCTGGTGTAGTAAACGACACTGAATTCAATGCTTAAAGAGCAAAATGCTTATGAATAAAATAAGCCACCATAATAGGGATGTTATGTTTAATGTTATAAGAGTACAAATGGCAATTACATACTGAAAACAAATCAGCTCAAATAACACATTCTAAAGCTTATAGATAGATGCAGTGGAGAAAACTTTTTAGTCATCAAAATTAAGAAATGATGGAGTTGAGATTCTATTCAAACTGAATGTAAGCATTTAGTAAGGAAGGATTTCCCTATCCTGAATGTCACGTTATTAATTATCATAACTAATTGTCCTATAAACTTATACTTTATAGGGTACAGTTTTATGAATAGATGTATTCAAATTATCAAATCATAGTGAATCATATGGTTAAAACTTTATATTTTATGATACATTTTTAACAATATGATTCACTTATTTACCACTTATTTAATTTAACAAGATAAAAAAATTGGCTTAAAACAATTTGTAAACTTTTGGAATATTTTCTAAATATTTGTTTAAATAATCATGCGTTTTGTTTTTTTGATTTTTAAGAAAACTTAAACTGTTTTAAATCATCTTAAAACTATCTAGTTATGAATTATGGTACTATTTTTTGAGTTATAACTAGAGTGCGAAGTTATATTCATTTGTTTAAAGTTTCTTCAAAATAATTAACAACTTTCTATAGTTTATTTATGCAAAATGTCTATAAATATATATAAATAAGCAATGTGATGCATTATTTTTTTAAAATTACTTTTAATAACAAATTTTTCTATTAATATATGTCAAAGATATGAATTAAATTAAAATGATTGCTCTCTTTAGACATCTTAAAAACTTTCCCTCAAATAAAAGCATTTTGTAACAAATTATACACGAGTCCTACGTTTATATATTTTTAAAAGTTTTTTGACAGCATGAGCGAAAATATTAGTTAATACGTTTTCATTCATGCTGTCAAAAACATTTACAGATTGCACTCAAAATAAATTATTTTAAAACTTTTAATAGCCTAGATCAGATTTAATATTTAAGAAAATAATTTATATTTGTACAGTTTTAAGTTAAATATTTGTAAATAATTTTTAAGTTTCTAAATTTTGAACAAAGTAAATTTCATATAAATATAATTCTTTATAAGGAAATAATTTAATTTTCAAACAACTAGCTTTAAAATTTAATATAAATTAATATTATTTTGTACTTAAGTTAAGCATGTTTAATATACGCTAATATTGATGACGTACAATCTTTAAGCATAAATGATTCAAAATTAATGCACATATGGATTTCAACTTATTTATAGCAAATTGTTTCATTATTATGGATTATATAATAAATTATTTTAATTTATATTTTAATAATTTATAATTAAATTAAAATAATTAAAATAGAATTTACACTTTGTTCAATTTAATTATTCACACACACACACAAGTAAATGCTTTATTATAGTTTAAAAACATTAACTTACAATTACAAATGAATATAATAGAATATGAATCTTCCATAAAATCTAACTAATTTGCATGAACTAATCTATATTTTCAAAAAGTTTTGTAACATTTTATAAGTTTATATTTTTATTTTTGTTTTTTTTTTGTTTTACCATTGAAACTGATAAAGGAAAGGTACTAAACTGATTTTGATCACAAATATTGTGTTAAAACTTTTATTTTTACTTGCGTTAAATGTATAAAATGTTTTTTATTATATGACGTATGCCTCGTTGTTATCCTAAACATTTTGTATTTGATCTCAGATTAGGGATTATATATGAGAAATATATCTTTGTTTTACATGCAAGATTCATGATTACATTGGAGAAGGAATTTTTAGACACATTGATTTCTTACATGAGCGTTGGTGAATAAGAACAAATCTGAAAAATATATCTGTGTGGCATGTCTCATATATCAGTGGAAATTACACAGAACTACACGGTGTATAATTTAATCACTCTAGAAATATTTAATACATACTGTTAATGATCACAAAATGAATTTAAAAGTTTATGTTAAAATTAGATGTTTAATTTTAACATAATTTTTACCAATTTACCTATTTTGGTTTCAGAAATTGTGTGTGTCTCACTTTAAGATTTATTTAAGAAAGGTTTCAAACAAACTCTCTACAAACATATGCATTATTTTTTATCTTAAACATGAAAGTCAAATAAAATATACGAAGCTAAGTTTACACACTTTTCCCCCAAAATGCTTAAGACTTCTAAAGCATCATATTATTAGCTTGATTAAAATATGCAGAAATTTAGCCATGCGAAGCTATCTTTGATGTTATTATTATTTTTTCTAGTGTTTGAAAGAAATTAATAAGTCAAAACATTTACAGTACATAAATATTCTAAAATAAATAATTAGTTTAGAGGAATATAAATAAATCTATATTTCTCTATTTTGCACAAATGGGAATTTAATAATAGGAGTAAATATATTGACTCTGAAGTATTTCCTTTTTATAGTTATTTGCATACAGCAAAAGAGTTCATTATTCTTTACTATGTAACATGCACACAATGTAAATATAATTGAATTCATTAAACCAAGCTTTATAAATGTTTGCTAATATTAAAACCTCATTGAAAGCTACAGAAAAAGTTCGTGTCGTTTTTTCGCTTCTTTCTCCTATATAATAATGACTAATTTAAAGATTTCTAATAATTTTCAACATATTTCATTTCGCTATACGAAAGCTTTGATTAATAAATTGTTTGGATTGAAAACATGTTTCTTTAGGCTTCCACGGATTCTTTTGTTCTTGTGGAAAACATATTTATCTGCTTGCAGCTTTCTAATTATCATTATCTCAAAGGAATTCAAAGCTACTTTTCCATTGAAACTGATTTCACACTCTGTATAATTAACTTAATTGAATAGACTGTCTTCAACTTTTTTTCAGTGATACATTGTCATTAACTTTAATAAATAAAAATGTAAAAAGGGAGAAGCATAATTGATATTAACAATCTCCCAGATGAATAAAATGTCATTCCTTTTGTAAAAGTTTGTTCAGTTAAAAGAAGTATAAAGTGTTATTTAAAAATAAATGACAGGCATAGAAATAATGGGAGAATCAGACAAACGCATCGAACTTTTCATTAGTCAACAAAAATCTGATTTAAATATTTCTTACATGTATTACATTTCAAAAGAAATACAAGTCTCGAAAATATGAAATCTAACACATATTTACTTCCAAAAGCATTCTTTGAATTGAGTATAAAGATTATTGTATAAGAAATGATCATGTGTTATGTACGAAAATAAAATACATTTTTGTTTTCTATAAAAAGTGCAGTTTCTGTACAGCAAAACAATCAGCTTTCTGCAACAATTAGAGTGAAATATGTTCTTGAAATCGTTTTTCTTAATTGTTACTTTTTCATTTTGGTTGAATTTTGCTTTATATTTATGCATTCAAATATTAGCTCATGCGTTCAAATTTGCAATAAACATGGAACTGTAAAATGTTATCAAATAAAAGCCAACCGTTCAGACAAAATGTAAAAAGCACATTTTAAAATTTTTTTCTGTAAAATCAAAATATTATCAGTTAAAATCCAAAAAATATCTAATTTATTATTCCAATTAAAAGTTATTTTCTTTCAAATTGGAAACAATAAAACACTTTAAGAGTACAAAGGCAAAATCTTTCTGAATAAGCAAACACTTTTCAGAAATTTCATTGTGAAATTAAAGCTCATGCTCAATAACTTATCTTAGAATTATGAAAATTTTACGAATTTTTATTATCTAAATGCAAAAATCAATGGTAATTCGAAAGCATGGAGAAATTCTAAAAATATTATTATTTATAGTAAATAAACAGGTTTGAAATGGGATAGAATATTTGATGAAGCTTAGACGCGATCTGTAAAACTTTTACAAAAGATTAAAATATTCATTTACAATTATCACAAAGCAACACTACTCTTTTGATTGATATAAAAACTGAACCAAGTTGGATGATTTTTTTAAAACTATGCAAAATCTGAAATATTAACATTTAATTCTATAATGATTATGCTAATGAAATTACTCAGACATTGTTATATATAGCAATAAATATTAAGACGTTCTATAGGTGCTCACCATGGCCTGGTTTTAGGCCAGCACTCTTCGGAGTATAAGATCCCGAGTTCAATTCCAGCCACTGTTGAAAAACACGAGAGGGGTATTATGATTCTGCATTCTGCATACACGTCTATTGGGGTGGGTGCTTGGAAGTTTACCAAGATTCCTGCCTTGTGTCCCGGCCGGCTATGTAGGAAAAGACCTTCCAGTAAACAATTTAGGCGTTAGATATTAAAATAAATTGCAATTGCAATGGTTGCTCACTGCGCAGTACTAAAGTTATACTGTTACGGAATGTTTGCAGCTGAACATTAAACCCAAGAGAGGTAGGAATAATATAAAGTTATATTATTGTTAATTGTGTGTGTGTGTGTGTGTGTGTGTGTGTGTGTGTGTGTGTGTGTGTGTGTGTGTGTGTGTGTGTGTGTGTGTGTGTGTGTGTGTGTGTGTGTGTACTTGACAACAGTGATAAGTAGGTAAATACATGTAACCTGAAGTAATACAATAGTTTTGTCAGAGAAATGTATTTAATTAAACAGCCTTAAGCAAGTTTTTATTAAAGTAGTATACATAGTTAACATATCAAATATTCAACAATAATAAATCATTGTTATTGAACTACTTACTATTGAATTTTTCACAAGCAAAATTACTAATTTTTTAAATGTATCAACTATGAGTAAATTGTGCTAAAATATAATAATACATCTAATTTGTGTGTATAGTATAATAAACGTTTAACGTTTATATTTCTCTTCTCAGAAATGAAAATACATTTTACGTTTGTTGAGGAAAAGTTCCATGTTACTGAATAATTAGCATGATAATAATATACACTCATGTCTATAAATTAAGGATAAGTCAGAATCACACAGAAATTGAATTCTAAAATAAAAATTTCACGTATAGAATTATCACACACATCTTGAAGAATAATATGCATATTACAAGCAACCACCAGATGGCGCTGATAGTACATCATAATGACAGTGTAAGAGAGGAGTTTATAAGCTGGTTGCAAAGAAGTAAAATTGTTCACAAGCGCTTTAAAAGCCTTTCATTGCAATAACCGCATAGTTATGGAAAAAGGAAGCATTTGGATGATGTTTCACGTGATAGAATCATCGGCCGCCTGGAATGTGGACGTGCCCAGCTGGAAGCATCCGAGGAACTTGGAATCGCCCAAAGTGTCATCTCCAGGCTTTGGTAACGGTTCCAAGATGATGATAATGTGAGATTATGATGACGTTAAAGCACAGGTCACCCCCGAGTTACAGTGCCGAATGAGGACCGGTATTTGGCAGTTACTTCCAAAAGAAACAGACAGAGCACAGCATCAGACATGTCTCGTCAGCTCACTTCATCTACCGGTACGATAGTTTCAAGGCAGACCGTGTACAGACGCTTAAAGCACATTGGTCTATTTGCTCATAGGCATGTCAGATGTGTTCCACTTACCGCAACTCATTGTCGCCTGCGGCTAGCCTGGAGTAAAGAGCATGCATTGTGGACACCGCAATAGTGGTCTTGTTTCCCGACGAGTCCAGGTTTAGCTTTGAGTCTGATTCTCGCCAGACTTTAATATCGAGAGGGTCTCAGGTACAGTTACCACCAACAAAACGCCATTGAACGACACCGTTACGGTGGTACAGGATTGCTCATTTGGGGAAGAAGTATTCTGTATTCCAGAACTAACCTGCATGTTCAGAATGTAACCATGACAGGCTTCATCTATCGGGATGTCATTCTAGAACGACATGTACGTATGTTTTGGGGCGCCATGTTTGCAGAATTTCTGTTTATGGATTACAACGCCTGCCCTCACCATGGAAACATTGTAGACGAATGCCTTGAGTCGGAGGATATAATCTGTATAGACTGGCCAGCATATTCACCGGACTTGAATCCAATCGAGCATGTATGGGACATGCTTGGCTGACGAATAGCAACTCATCAACCCCCTCTCACATGTCTATCGGAACTTCGGAGAGCATTGCTTGATGAGTGGTGTAATATTTCTCAAGATCAGATCGATAATTTGATACTCAGAATACCTAGGCATTGTACTGACTGTATTTCATCGTCTGGGGGGCATACCATGTATTAACCATTATACCAACCATGTTATATTAGTTTTTGTAAATAGGTTCTTTTTTGAAATTTGCTCCAAAATTGCATTTTTTATTAATGATGTCAAATATATAGCATCTTTTTTGCGCTTTACTTTTCGTTTAATAAATAGACTTTACAAATAAGTCACATTTGTTTTGCTTCGGTCTCTTTGTTTGCCTAAATTTGCTTTATCCTTAACTTATGGACACGAGTATAAAATAAGCATTCGTGGAATCAGTATAAATACACATATTACATACTCAGCTCATTAATCACCAAATAAAGACTTCAGTATTTTTTGCATTGGTTGTACTTACCCTGAATCATCAAAGTAATTAAAACTATTAGACAATAAAATACTCTAATAAAATGCTAATGGTAGAAGATCAATTTATTTTTTCTTTTTATTCTAAAATTGAATCCTAGATTTTTATTTCTGAAATTCCTTATAATTATCTCACAACAATAGTATAACTGTTTAAAAATGAGATCAGATCCTTAACGCACCCCACTTCATTCTATTCCAAAGATTCAGCTTCAAAAGCTCAAAATGATACTTTATTATTTTGCACAACAATAAATCATTTCCAATATTAAGTCGCAAGTTGATTTTGAAACAAAATCAATTTTAATTTTCAACCTATTTGCTGTAAGCAATGAAACAAAATAAATTGTTCTCTATAATGGAAAAAGATTTTCATTCTTTAATTTCGAATTTTAATTAAAGGAAAGAATATTTTTTGAAAATGATTCTATTTTTTATAGAAACATTGATTTAAAATGTTAGACACAGAAATTTTAAAGAATCTGAACTTATATATTTATAAAAAAAACTGAGGGAAGTTTTTTTACTATGTTCGTGGAAAAAACGAAAAAAATGCAGGCAACTTAAACTGAACTGAATAATTATTAACTGACAATTATTAGACTTCATAAAAATTTTCTTTCTAACTATTAATAATAGAATAAATTAATTAAAACTACAAAAAATGATTAAGCTGTGACAAAAATAAAGGATAGCAGCAATATTTTTATATTTAAAAACTTATAAATTAAAGACATAAAAAATGAAATTTTCTAAATGCTTTTCATTAAATAAAATTTTTCTAAGAAATTTACTTTCATTCCTTAAAAATCATAACGTTTAATAAACATAAATGCTTTCTAAATTCTATTGGTATAAATTAATTTCAGTGAAAAAATCCATTGTAAATAAAAACAATAGAAGTGAAATTTACTGGGAAAGTGGAATTAGATTTTTAATTCACTGTATAATGTATTCAATTAAACACACGTTCTATAAAATTTATTTAAAAATATTTGAGAATATATATATTTAAAAGAAAATGTTTTTCGAAAATTTAAATTTTAAATAGTTCTGAATTAAACAGCTAAGTTTTAGTGTTTTAAATAATTTATTTTTTATTGACAAAAATAATTCTAAAGTGTTTATAAAACGTATTACGTTAAAAATAAACAAACATTTAGGATTATACATTTTAAGATTTTGCATGAATAACCGTGAAATAATATTTAAATTGACTGTGAAAAATATAAAACGAAGAAAACATATGAGTATCATGTATACATTCCGCATTCTTATTTGGAGGCAATAAGCAAAAGTAAACGATATTTGATTTTAAGAAAGTTAAAATTAATGCAGAAAAGGAATTTGAAACTCGCTTTTAATTGATAAATGATAAAATATTTTGATGAGTGAAAAAATAACAAATATATACAGAAAACAAATTACATGAAGCATGATTATCAACACAAAATGTGAGTTACAAAATATAAAACAAAATAACCAAATAAATACAAAAAAGAAAATGTTATTGATTTAAAACTCATTTATTTAACAAGATAGAATTTCAGACTAGATGCATATTTTAATATCTTCAAAGGAATGAAGAGGAGTTTTTAAAAACCACAGGATTTTTTAAAGATTGCGCGCGCTAAGCGAATATTATTGGTTAATCAACATCACGCAGAGTAACGCAAACTCATTAAAGATACAGGATGTGTGTGTGTGCTACCTTATATTCTACGCAACAGCATGTACATTCACACATAGGAATGATTTTGAGTATCCTCAAAAGATGTCCTCTTAACCTTCTTTGTACTTGTCATTTTTAAATGTTTAAACGTTGATAGTTGCTGTGCATACAGAAATAAAGTTAAAGTCTGTATAAATAAATTCATATTATTTCTGTCCTTTAAAATTTTTCCGAGGTTGATTTGAAAACAATCGCACACACATTGAAAGGAATAAATCCTTATAGTAAAATAATTATATTAAAAAATGGGCTGTGTTTCGTTTCAAAATTTTGATTTCAACGTTTGTAATTAGTTTAAACAGTAATTAATAGTGATCTTAACTCGCTAGACTGATGTAATCAGTTTAAACTATTTAACATAACTCAGGAACTCGACTCATTTCCGGAATGGAAGCGGGTGATTCTATTTTTCTCCTTTTAAAACTGTTACCTGTACGTAACTATTAGAAATGGATAAAAATATATTCGATATTGGATCATCCTTTCTTTCTGCATTTCCAAAGAATACTTTTTTAAAATTAAAAAAAAATTCTGATATTTACTTTTATTTTTAAAAATATTGTTTACACCCACTTCAGCAAACATGTTTATCTTTTTTCAATTACAATACACTCAATCAGAAAATCACTGAAACGCTGTTGAAAAGTGTCTCGACTTCTATGCTTATTAGTTTTGTAACTAAAAAGAATTTCTCAAACATTCCATACGATTTGTTTTCAGATAATCAATATGTGTGATCTCATTTCACATTGCAAAACAACGTTTTGAGCAAAGCTATCGTTATTTTCCCAATAGTAATTTATTCATCTTATGCCCAGTCACGTTTTCCACTGGAGGTTATAGCGAGATTGGCAAACAACTTAATAGTATTTAATTTTTAAAATTGTACATGAAAAATCTAAAAAACTGAATTATTTAATTTACAAAATGTTAATTATACATTTTAAATATTTTAATATGAATGATGTACATTGATAATAATTAAATTTCGGTACAAATACTCTTAAGAGAATTTTGGACTTTTATGTGAAGGTTTTTTCAATAGAAATTTATTGAAACTTCTTTAATAATGGACATGTTAATGCTTGAGCATATTAAAACAAGGCATTCAAAAGATGATTACAGTTTTTGTGTTTTTATGTCACAGATGATTTGGAGGAAGAACAGTTAAATGACATTATACTGAGAGATTATGATAATCACTAACATTTCACAATGTATCCTAATTAAGTTCTTTAACATCCCTGAAAAAATATTTGTATAATTCATTGGAGATTGATACATCTATAACTTTTAAGTAGATATGGAAGTGGAATCAAGATTGTTAATCTGGAATGTATTTATATGCTGTATAGAAGTAGAAGACATTTAGAATTGCATTTTTTAAGTGTAGATATGCTTCTTTTTTAAAATGTAGCAGTTCAAAAAAAATTGGCCAAAGCACAAATTGAATGCAATGATCAAAGGAATCTTTGAGATTTAAGTATGTGTTTCGGATTAAAAACATATACTTCCATCATTACCATTAAACTGGTAAACGCTCCTTGGAGTTAAGTACAGGGGAGTTCACTGGTGTCAACTGTCAACATCTTTTACAATTACTTATTTACATATCAATATATCAATATAAAATTAATTAATCATGATTACTCCTTATTCTTCATTATTGATCTTCATGAATGTGGTAGAGTTTAAGATGTTTTTCACATATTGCACTTGATATTTCATTATATTGCACTTGATATTGATGTATGCTATTAAATAATAGCATATATCAATACAAAAATTTAATATACGTTCACATATACCTCGTTATTGTTAATTACATCCCCATATTTCTATAAAAGAAATTGTAAGGTAAATGAGCTCTAAAAAAACAGATGATCAGCATTGATATCTTGTAAAGATTTTTATTCATATTGGAATTATTTCATAAGCTTTGCAAGTAAATGTGTCTCATTATTACTAATATTATTTTAATATTTAATCTAATAAAATAATGTATGATATTTAAAAATTTTCATAGAAAATTCATACTTAGTAGTCGTAAAAAAGTGCTTGAAATCAACATGAATCAATGACGCAATTATAATTTTACTTAATTAATTTAATTTTATTTTTTGATACAAAATACAGTAAACTATATCAATTATGTTAAGTAAAACATCTGCATACCAAAAATTAAAAATAAAAAAGTGATCAAAATTAAGCTAGAATTTTTTTATTTGAAATAAGAAAATTCTAAAATTCTTCTAAATTTATAATTCTGTAAAACTTTTGAATTTTTTTAATAAAAAACATTTTGTAATATTTCACATTCCTGTACTGTTTCTATGTTGTTAAGAAAAGCAAATTCACATTTCATGTTATTCACTTTTTCCAGTTTATTCATTATAACTCTTCAAAGTTGGAAGGTGACATCATATAATCTCTTTTCGTAAAGGTATTTTTTGTTTTATAAAATTATTTCTTCAGCTGAAAAACCCATTTTTCTTTCCAAAATTCCTGCTTGGATAATCAAAACAGTAAATCTAATGACAAAGAACTCCTTTTCCTATAAGTCTCACTAAAGTTATTTTTAGAAAAGGCTCGAAAGTTTATTATTGGCCCTACATTCCATAAGCATTCTTTCGTTCTTGAATTACCTCAAAAAATATGCATTTCTGAATTTTAACTTTGTTTCTCCAAGGTTATGTCGAAAGAATAAAATTTCAATAAAGTTATTAAGTTAAAAAAATGTGTGTATAAACATTATTGTATATAGTTTATGCATAAAGCATGAATAACTTCTTAGAATGCTCCTTGCGTAGATATTTAGTTCCAGTTGCATTAATTCAATAAAATGAGTTCAATAAAATGAGCATAATTAACGCATTATCTCCAAATTTGTTGAACTCAGTATGTGTATTTCCTTGATTTAAACATTAATATTATAATTGCTCACAACGCTAAAAATTTGATAAAAATACAGCTTGTATAAAAAATAGAAGTAAAACGTCAAAATATAGAAAAATTATGCATTTCTTACATTTTAATGCAGCCCTTTAAATCGTTTTAAAGTACCTGTTGAAAGAAAATATTTTGAAGCTTCCGGATAATGATTTATGCTGAAATCATGGTTGACTTAATGTACTTCAGAAAATTTTTGACATAATTCATAGAATAACTGCATAAACCCTATTCAACTTTTGTTTCAGCTAACAAATTAACCTATCCCTTCTCTTTTACTTCACGCAAATTTAGAGAGCCATAAAAGTAAAAAAAGCAACCATATTTAAAATTAGGTTTTTAAATTTAACATTCGCTTAAAAATTTCCAAAAATATTCAATTATTCCCATCATTTGACAACAATTTTTGATATTAATTCAATCACTAGAAATAAACATGTATTCTATACTTAAAAAAACCTATATTTTTATTGGAGAAAGAAAGAATATATTAATTAAATTACGACCCTATTTTAGAATTTTCAAAGACGCGCATAATCCAAGTCACTAGCCGCAATTTTGAGATTTTTCTCCAAAAATTGATTTATTATAATAAAATGAACACACACCTTGAACACCTTTAGGGTATATTTTATACTAAAAGCAACTATCTCTTTTAATATAGATAAGGTAATTTTAAAGATATATATAGCCAAATGTTGAAATATTACATATTCCCGCAAATTTCTAAGTCTCCTCACATAAAACAAAATAGAAATAATGGCGTCTTTCTGCACACATTAATTTTTTATAGTAAAATGAATACTTTAAATACATTTAGAAGTGCATTTTATACTAAATAAAGTTTTAATGTTAAATGTAGTTTTATCTAAAATACTTAATGAAAGTTGAAAGAGCAACTATAATTTATTGGTAATTTAATGATAGAAAATTTATCCAAATTTAACTTTTCTAGTGAACATAAATTTCAAAAAAAGCTGAAGGGAAAATTTAATGTTTAAATTTACTGAAATCAATCCAAGAAATTGGTAGCTAGCATAGTACATTTCTCGAAACAAATTCAATCAGGAAATATTACTGAGGAACAAATTCAATTTTTCTTTCATGAGATTGATAAAAGGAAATTTGTGTCTTCTTCCACTCTTTCAGTAAAAAATTGAGTTAATCGCAACATAAAATTATAAACTGAATTTAAATATTAGATTATGACAAGAAGGAATATTTAAGCTTGCATTCATAGGTATTACTTTTTCTATTATCTATATTTTTATAATATTTTACAAAACACTAAGGCCAATTTAATTTATCCTAAATTTGATTTATTTTGCAAGAAGCTAAAATTCATAATTGAAAGCATTCAGATATGTTTAGTGAAATAAAATGCTTATCTTTCAATATTACTTTGCCCAATAAATGTCCAAATAAAAGTAGCTGCTACTATAATGTCTTCAAATATATTTATTACATTTAAATTCGAAAACCTTGTTTATTATATTAAATTTTAAATTGCAAATAAATTTTGGAATTAAAAATGCAAGATAAAATAGGTGTAGCTCTAAGGTTAATTAAAAAATAAATGTCTGATAAAACTGAAATGGTTATGAAATTACTATGAACTATAAAAAGTTACTTTAGCGAAGTAATTTTCCATCGTGTTCTGTTATATTTTTATTATAACCGTTATACCTATACATCTTAATCATACGTTCTGAAAATTGGTGCAGATAAGAAAAAGGAAAATACAACAAGCGACCTGTCAAATTGCCTTGATTTAAAGAAATTTCGGAATCGGAAATTAAATTCCTAAATTAAAACATATTTTTACTCTTCATTTAACATTTTAACACTGAAATCTTTATTTATCATAGTAATGTGGTTGAACTCTTTCATAATATTCAGTGGCATGAACGCTGAATTAAATCAAGATATATATATATATATATATATATATATATATATATATATATATATATATATATATATATATATATATATATATATATATATATACTACATTCTTATAAATTAATAATCAAATACTAAATGGAGAATAATACATTGAAAATACGAAATATAATAAGCAGATGGAAAAATGTTCAATATATATTTTAAAATTTCAAAGAAAATAGAGTAAAGGAAAATGGAACGAAAATGGAGCGAAGTACCAGCATGGCCAGCTTCATCAGGGAATGTTGAACACATTGGCACAAAGTATGGTTTTTCTGCACTGGTCCAAGACATAGTCTTAAAGAGGCCAGTACACCCTAAAGCTAAACTAAAAAGTTCAAACCAGAATAAATATCCATTTAAATTTTTAGAAAGACCTTAGTTCGTTTTGCATTTATAATAACTATACTTCTTATGGAGAAAAGATTTACTTAACAAGTTAATGGTATTTCTCAGGGCTCTAAATTCTCACGTTTACTAGCAAATCTAGCTCTCCATTTGGTGTTTTCAATGTATTATTCTCCATCTAGTATTTTATTATTATTCTACATTTAATATTTAATTATTAATTTTTTAAACACGTACTATATTAATTATATTTTAGTAATTGTATTTTAGCTGCTTTTGCGCTTACGTTCTTCTCATTTTCTCATCAAGATTATTTTTAAAAGATTTTACCCTTATAATTTGCTTCCAACTCATTAGATTTGTGTAAACGTGTGTCATGATGATGAAATAAATTTATAAATGTCTAATAAAATCAATTATATCTATTTTTATTTCAATTTTCTAATGTTTGTAATAAGTACCTTGTATAAATAAATGTTAATTTTGAAATTGTTGATTTAGTTGAAATTTAAAAAAGGAATTGATAAACTCACACACAACCAGTACATAGAAAAATACTAAACGATGAATCATTTTAAAATCAAAATGCTAATTGAAGTTAATAGAATTTAAATATTAAATGAAATCCATATCACGAAAACTCTTAAAATGGTAAAAAATAAAAAGTTAACAAATTTAAAATAAACCACCATCATTTTTTAATCTTCATAATGATAACATTGCTGAAATGATGAAATCTTTTACAGTACATTTTTAATCTTGAGTACTGGAGGGAGAAACGTTATTTCAAGATATCATATTTTCAATAAAGAAGAGAGATTTTCAAATAACTTAAAATAATATTTTACTCTAACTCAATAACCAGTGATCGTTAATATCTATAGAGTTCTGGAATGTTCTTTAGACTAAATGATATCAGAAATCTTAATTTTCATGCAATTTTTTATGTCAGTTATAGTGATATATACGTTCAAGACGAAAATTAAACATCTAAACCAGCAAGCTGAAGATTCATTCATATACCAACTCGTCTCAACTTTTAGGAAAGTTCAACTTATAAATAAATCTTTCAATTTATGACACCAAGCCGACCGATGGCTGAGTGGTTAGCGTTCCTGACTCCTGAGCGGTGGGTTCTTGGTTCGAATGCCAGTTCGGCCAAGGATTTTACTTTCTTTCTCTGTCCTCTGTGTGTTTCTGTCCTATCTTTGGTGATGATGTATGAATGTGGCCCACCCTATAAACGTGTTTATGGTGATATGGTGCGGGCAATACTACTCGCCTTCGTGATTTGGCTCACAGGTGCCCGCTGGGTAACGACAAATGAGTAGCAGTTTCTGGCCTTGTTGTGGCATAGGGTTCGTCACCCAGGGGCCCAGTTTGGGAAAAAAATTTATAACACAAATTTCGAGATTCATATATGTATTATTTTTAATTATTCTTACAGATTGTTGTGTGTGTTGATTATATAAGCTGTTACAGTAAAAAATATACTATTAAACTGCTGGATAAGCATAAACAGATGGTTATTTTATTTCTAACAACCATGTGTAAGCTTATTTTTCAGGCATCATTAATAATAGGCCATTAATGATGTCACTTAAAACTCATTGTGCTGTTGGAACAATGCATACTTGTACAATTACAGGAAGGAAATAACAAAAGTGTGAATATGATCTAATTAATTATGAAAATTCCCTTCAAAAACATATCTTGTAATGTTCCTTGGCAACGGTTAGCAAATAGCAAAAGAAAGAAAAAAATGTAAGCAAACAAAAAATAGATATTAATTTTGAAAACGTTGTAATTTTGAATCATTCAGATCCCAAATTCATAGCATAAGTTTTATTCAATAAATAAGAACAATGATTAACATACTAACACTTTTATATGCAAAATATATTATGTGAGCTATTGTGAATTAATTCTTAAGCAATTTTTAAGTATGTTAAAACGGAGTATTATAGTTTGATTCAAAGATTATCAGTTTTGAAAGATATGATATATTTCGAATTTCTTGTTCTAATTTTATGCCTAATTTTTGCTTTTTCAAATTCTTGATACGTGTCTAAGAGCAATGAATAACATGTGTTCTATATATCTATTTTAAAATATATTTAAGAAGATTCTGCACCATCAAAATTTTAAAATTTTCAGAAATTTTATGCATTAATCCATAATTCAATATTGAAATGTAAGACATTGAAAAAATTGTATTCAGAATTATAAGAAATATTCTGTTTTCAAATTTACTAAGAATTTTATTCAATGTAATATTATTCTTAGGTTGCTCTGTTTTTTGTTATGACAATCAAAATTTTACTGGCAGTGTTGTCTTCACTCATTTTTATCTCACAAAATACTTAGAATGAAATATGTTATTTGAGTAGTATTTCTCAATGTAATAATATTTTTCAATTTTAAATTTTATTTTTTACATTTTAAGCATACTATATATTATATTTATTTATATATTATAAGCAAAATACTTCAATTGTAAATGGAGTGGAATTTGATCTTCCAGCAAAAATTTGTTTCGCAAAAATGCAAAAAATTTATTTATTATTAAGTTATTTTATAGGGCCATATTTCAGTATTTGGAAAACTTTAATATTTCAATGACATAGTTCTCTCTTGCAATTATAATTAAAATAAATATATATATTGATGCTAAAACAAGCAAAATTATCATAGGGAATGTTACATTATTATTTGACACACAAAGTATTATTTGATATAAAAGAGAATTATGTCAATAATTATTTGACGCATTTTTCTTTCACACAAATGTTGCTCTAAATTTGCAGAATTTTCGTGAATGAAAAAGCACTTGATGGATTTTAATTATTTATTCATTGATATTAATTTTATAATTTTTTGTATAATATTGTGAAATTTTAAGACAATATTAAAATAAATTACACTAATTTTATTTTTATATAATTTTAAGTGCTATAATAATTTATGATTCTATATATTTTGAAAATCTAAACATTGTGTTTAGGCCAAATTTGTAATAAATGAAAAAACTTTTATTACCTTTTAAAATTTTTTCAAAACTTTCAAATGTTTAAATAATTTTTTATTTTACTTGTAAGAGATTTCAGTCATGATTTATTTGTTTTATTTTTTTAATGAAAGATCCAATTACTCATTTAATAGTAAACGTTTGGCAATTTTAAATTTAATACACTTATTAATAAGATCAATATTTTCGAGAAATCTGCGTGTAATTACATAAAAATGTTTTTGCTAGTCGTTAATTTAATATGTTGTAATCAGTTACAATTGTTAATGAATGCTTTCGTTGAATAATACTTAAGATTTCAATGACAGCTCATTATTTCAAGAGTTCATAGTTAGATTACTTTCCTTGTGGGCATGAGTCCACTTACTTAGTTTAAGGAGGAATTGTCTGAAATCCGTTCCTGAATTCAAATTTTACAGTAATGATATATCTAAGGATTGGAGTAGCATTTTCATATTACAAATGGATATAAATTTTGCTCCTCTTCATTCAATTTACGGAAATGTAAAACAAAGTAAACTAAAACATTTCACATACTTAAAGGTTTATTATCTTATTCTGATTAAAATTCATATATAAATAATTTTTTATACAAAAGTTTTATCTTATTAAGAGTATTAAAAAAGAATTTAATTAAAACAAAGTTGAAAACAGTTATTAATTTTTGATATATGTTTATATAAAGCAAGAAATTGTTTAGACCATCATTTTTCACTCTATCATTATTAAACCTTTTTATAAACTTTTTGAAATATTAAAACAATGTATGAATTTATTTCTGTTCTTACGATATAATATATTATCATATTAATTTGCCTTTTTATCGTTTATTTTAAATTGCATTTGAAAATTTTAAGTTTCTGAAAATTAGTTTCTTAACTGGCTAAAAATCTTTCCACGTAAGCCTCATGCTTTTTTCCGTTTATTTTAATGCCGGTGTTGTAATTTATTTTGTGATTTCATTAAAATAAAAATTAAATATTACATAAAAACAGAGCAAAAACATTTTTTTCTAATTAGAGTAAATACATTTTGCCCTTCACGGGGAAAAATATTTTAAGAAACAAACCTGAAGAATCTTCATATCATAAAACATTAAGAGGTTTATTATAAAGAAAACTGATACTGATTTTGAAGTGACAACTATTAGAGATTCTTTGTTACCATAAAAATCTTAAGATAATTTTGTTATAATTAACATTCAGTATAACATTGTCATTTAATTGACTTATATTTTTCACTATTGTATAATATATAAACATATACATAAAAAATTGTATATATTTTTATTACTTGTATGAAAACACAGAATTTTAAGTATTTTCATTCAGTTTAGGAACTTTTTTCTATCACTTGGGTACCTGAAAGAATATCAAATTTTACTAAAACTATGTTATGTGATAAGTATTTTTATTAGCATTCTATTGACCAATCCATGTATTGCATGGAACATCTGTAGTCAGAAAACAAATAAAATTGAAGAGTGGAATATTATAAAAGTATGGTGTCGGTTACAGTGTTTTCACTTTAATACGTCAAAATAGCTTACAAACATATTTCCTTTTTATGCAAAATATTTTACCTATTTTATGTATTTATCCAAAAGAAAGCCAAGTATATATTCACAGAAAATTTTAAATAATCAAGGTAATCATTGCACAATTTATCCATTTAACTAGTTTGGTTGACGTTTAGCTAAAAGGAAGTATGTAATAACTGTTTCTTTATATTTATAAAAATTGTGATATAAATTCTATGAAAATATATATTATGAAAATTTAGTTATAAAAGTTTAGAAATCAGTAAGCAATTCAAAAGAATAGAAAAACCAATAAAATATTATACTAAATGTACTCACAGTTACATTATAAATAAAACATAATACGATATAAAAGTTTATTTTTGAAAATTTATCGATCATTCTATATTTACTTTTAATTATTTTGATATTTTTAAGGATATACATTAAAAATAAAAGTTAAAGTTATATGATAATTTTGCATTCAATATTATTAAATTTTTACCAAAGTATTACGTAAAACTTGTGATAAGAAATTTTAATATATTTTTGAATATGTAGAAATTTTAAAAAGACTTAAAAATTGTCTATAAAAAATACTTTTTTATTTTTGTAAAAAGTAAACAACTAGTGTTCATATATTTAAATTGAAACAAACTAATATATAAAACAAACCTAGATAATATACGGAAATAGGGTGACTTATATACTAAGCAAATTGTAAATATTTAGATCATTTTCAATCAAAACCATTTTGTTTTACTTCTTTAGTGGAAATTTAGAGTATATTTTACAACATTGTTTTCACACACAATTATATGAATATCATATCTTCAAGAAAATTTGAATTCTACAAATTAAATACCTATTAGCATTTCAAATGAATAAAGTTGTATTTATGACAAAGAAATATTTCACACTGGAAAGACATTTTAAGAAATATAAAAAGAGAATTTATGTACCATTTTTTGTTATTTATTGCAATTTAATTTATGCTTGATTTTGCCACTTATAACTTTAAATGTAATTTTTTTAAGTTTTCATACCTTTTAATTTGAAAACCTTACTATTTACATAACCTAGCTTCAAAGATGTTATAAAACTGTACTTAGTATAATTTTCACTAATTTTTTCTGACAGTTTCATATAAATGTTTATGATACATAATATTTTCTCATTAAATTGAATTAAAATGCATTGTAACATTTCACAATTTTATGACTAATAATGTTCATAATTATTAAGAAAAATACAATGCATTTCTACATATCAGACAGATAAGAATAGTAGCAATTTTATAAATGGATTAATATATCATCTATACAGCAATTCTTATATATTTTCTAGATATTGAACACATTGAAGTACTTTTGTATTAAAAAGAAATGGAGAAAATCCTAAATTATGTTCTCTTTGAAAACTTTTTTATGCATTTCATCCGTTTACCACATGCATCTTCTTAAGTAAGATCTATTTCGAAGAGCACTTCAGGTATTTTTCTTCTGCCCTCTTGATTATTCAGTATGACCAAACATGAATAATTATCAGTCAAAAGAAACCAAAAATTCAAAACTTATAAAATTTTATCTTTGTAAGCCAACATCATTGGATATCAGTTTTCAAATATTCTACCTCTTTGTACATCATCAATGATAACTCTGACAGTGGAAAAGACAAACACGAATAAGAAATACATGTTTATTTCCCATTCTTTCGGATCTCTTGGATGAATGGAATTTATTTCCTCTCTTATTTATCTCATTGTATAAATTTAATACATTCGATACTCAAGACTTTTATTCCATTTCCTTTTAAATTCTATCTGGATTAAATATATATATATATATATATATATATATATATATATATATATATATATATATATATATATATATATATATATATATATATATATATATATATATATATATATATATATATATATATATATATATATATATAACCCAAATTTAAAAAATTAAACTAAAACATTTCCTTTTTTAGAGCTATTTTCTTGTATTTTTGACACTAAAAAATAATTTCAATTAAAATTTGTGTTGTATGTGGAATATAATTTTTTTAGTTATTTCATTAAAGAATATTGCATAATATAAGAGGAAATTGTTGTCCGCATTGGTTTTTTAATACTGAGTAATATAAATTTACATTGTCAATTTCAACAGTGCCCATTGATGCAAGTTAATTTACAAAAAAGGCAACATTTGTTTCATATTTTATAACGATAAATGCTTAATTTTTAAGAAAACTATATGTGTGTTAGTGACTCATTTTAAGTGTTTGTTTCAGAAGTAATTTTGGTGTACAACAAATATATTTGGTTTTCACGTGTTACCAAAGATCCCAATAGATTGCTTGATGTCTACTGTCATTTGCCTAAATCACATGATTTGTTTGTCTTTTCGATATTAGATGTATCGAATAGACAAATAATTTTATTTTGATTTATGGGCAAAGTTCATTAGATGAATTTGATTTGTCATTCAACTATCTCATTTCTCAATAAATTTTTAATATAAATAAAATAAACTTGCTTTAAGAATCATTTAACTCAATACATATTTGAAAATTTTCTACTGAACAAGCTTTAATGATTACCACGACTACAGACTCTCTGAACAAATAGTAACAATAATTTCCATGTTAATTCAAATATTCCACGTAAATTCGGATTATTTATTGATCTTCTAATATTGTTCAGCAATTTTTAGTTCTTTTCTTCGGTATTGTTCAGAAATTTCTGTTCTTCAATTAAAAACTGTAAAAAATATTCTCTGATCCTTGTTTATTAATAATATGGTTTCACTCGTCGATTTAAACTAGCCCCATAATTAGCTTTTAAAAAACATGATGGATCTGTAATAAATTATTCACTTCTTTTAATATGCTTTTGAAAATAAATTATTTCAAAAATACTACTATTTACCATACCTGTACCATAATATACATTTTACCATTACTACCCACATACAATTCAATTATTAAAATATGTCAACAATTAATTTCATTCAACTAATGTTTATCCAGTTTTATTGTAAGAAAAAGGACTAAACGAATCAATAAACGATCTACGTAATTGGAAAGAAGTTTAAAATTTCTATCTAAAAATTACGAAAATATTTCTCAAAATATTTGTATGCATACAATTATTTTTTGCGACAATTTTAGGCGTTGAATTTTCTCTTTGAAGACTTACTGTTAAACATATTTTGTCGATTAGATTTTAAAGTGGTTGAAAGCAAATCTCTCTCTTTTAAGACATTTTTGATAAAATCACCTCATTCAGATGCTGCTAGGTATAAAAAATAATAATTTTCGATATTTTTATTTATTACATTAAAAATTTGGAAACCGAATTCCATTAATCACACTGTAAGCTCAACAAATCGGGTTTTTTTTAACTCTTCATATACATATATATATATAACTCAATAGGAATATAGATCCAATTTTTGCATATGTGCAAATTAATGTGTACGGAATAAATGTTTCAATGCTTTCAAGTTTTATATATGACTTATAAACTTAGCAATTATTTTATTTTTTAATTATTTAAAGACGTTTTAGTGCTTTTAGACAATTATTGTCAAGAATACTAAAATATCTTTTAAAAGTATTTTGATTATTTTAAATAGTTGTGAATTAATCTACAAAGAATAGATGGATATTTGCAAATATTTTAAAAAAGTATGACAAAGAAAAAAAATTTATACTTACCCTATCCTTTCGAATTTGTGCAATATATCTATTTTGGCTTATTGAATTAAATTGTTGTATATTTTTTCTGATAAGATAAGTATAAGCAAACTACATTAGTAGAAGAACCATTAGCGAACTATTTTATAAAGTGATCATAATCCAAGTATTGTTTTAATAACTTTAAAAATAGTTACCAAAACCATCATTTAAAAATATGCCTTTCCCAACCACTCGTGTTGTGTTTACTCGTTTGGTACATTTGTTTTCAAACCACTGATCTCACACTACCTTTGGTACACGAAAGGCAGTTTTGGTAACAAGAAAACGTATAATGCGTATTTTTGTGGAATTAATTTCTATGGATATTCGAAAGAACAAAGAATAATACTGCATAGTCAAATGTAAATTGTGTAAATACAACTGCTTTCTTTTAGTTTTAGTATTAATACTATTAAATAAAGATGTAATAAATATTGCATCTTGTGTAAACATGAATTTGTCAGAAATTAATGTGATAAATTTAATTAGTCAGCTAAACTCTGAATACAATTCTTCGTTTTTAAATGAAGCATACTTTTTATCTTCCTATAGAATTCCCATAAAAAATTGTTTGAGCACTTTATATTTCTCTCTTGCAGAATTTTAATTATATTACACTGACTATTTGATTTGAACTTTGTTTTTCATCAATAATTGTCAAAGCCATAATAGGGTTGATTTTTAGAAACACAACATTACTTTCATAACTAATACGTTGCTTGTTTTGTAAAACTGTTACACAGATAATGTTTTAATGAGCTATTCAATAAATTTTTTGATGTTTTTAATAATGAAAATTTTATGTTTAATGTATTGTATTATAGTTTTCCTTTTATATATTTTTAAAATAAATTTTTATGTTATGAAGTTTCAAAAATAGATGAAAATTAAATCTATATACCAGATATAATTTTTCTAAAAATTATATCGGATATAAAAGTATTTAATATTTTCTTTTCAGTTACAAGTATTTGATTTTTTTAACAGTCAACCATGTACTAACCATTTGAATTTCAGCATTACCAATTGGGTCCAACTATTTATTTTGGGTGTGAAATAGATGGATTAAGCATATTAAAACAATAAAATTTTAAGACTTAAAATTTAAGTTGAAGATCTATATATATATATACTTGTCAGATGACATTATTTTTCATACATTTTTAATTTATGTTTGTTGATTCCAATGTTTTGCACTTCCTTTTTTTTTGTAGTCGGATCTTTGGAATTATTTATCTTATTATACATGAATATGACAAAATTTGACAAAGATAAATGTTTCTTGTTATGAAAAAAGTTTGTCACCCACTAACATATGATAAAATTTTCTTGTTATCCATTTATTGTAACTTTTAGTATTAGTTTGGCGTTTTCTCGAGCATTCACATTTTATTAAGCAAAACATGACATTCATTTATAGCGTTTTGAAAATTCAATTTCTTTCTAAGATTGCTCAAAAGTTAAGAACACTTACTTGCACAAATATGTGCATCCGTAATTATACGCATGTATATCTTATCTATACACACATACAGATATATATATATATATATATATATATATATATATATATATATATATATATATATATATATATATATATATATATATATATATATATATATATATATATATATATTATATATATATATACATATATGTATGTATATATATATATATATATATATATATATATATATATATATATATATATATATATATATATATATATATATATATATATATATATATATATATATATATATATATATATATATATATTCATTAAATATTAAAGTAAGTAAAAATTATTAACCTTATTTTAAATTAAACTACTAGCTAGTGTATGTTCATCTCAAGAAAAGCCAAATATTTCTATTTACTTAAAATAAGTTTGATTAAATTTATTCGAGGTAGAATATAAATATTTTGATGAAAATCATAAAATGACGTGTTTTTCCTCATGATACGGTTTTTGAGAAGGCAATCTATGCTCACACGACAGGAGATTCATCAGGACTTTGGATTAAGCGAAAATTTCAAACTAATGCCAACAAGACCATGGTGGGAATGTGACCCACGGACACACCTGAGCCAGGAAAGGAAAGTGTTTATCATTAAAGTAGCTGCTCAACACCTTCATAATTAAGGGCATAATCGATTAGTGCGAAAAATGGTTTACATGCTAAGAAATGATGCATGAATAGAAATATTCTCTCCTTAATTATTATTAACTGAAAACTTTTATACTTACAAGGGAAATTTTTATACCAAATTTATAATTTACTTACATATGCAATGCATATGAGGTGTTACAAATATTCAGCATTATTATCGTGAATTTAAAAGCATAACTTTTACTCTAATGAGAAATTAATATAATACACCACAAAATCTTCATTTTTTTCAATTTTGATTTAAATTGTATTAAAAAAGTCATAGTTTAAATTTTGCTTCATATTTTAACAGATTATATTAAATACTTCTTTATAGATTGTATATATATATATATATATATATATATATATATATATACATATAGATAGATGGATAGATAGATATACATATTTCGCGAAATTTTGATAAATTGTGCACTTTGAGAAAACACTAAAATTTCCTATAGAATTACTTTTAATTAGTGATGTCAACAAAAATATAAAATTTTCTAATTTTATATATGCAAATTAAAAATAATAACAATAGTAAAATAATATTAACAATAAATATGTAAGCAAAATTTTTTTATTATAAAGCATATTAGCAACTCGACAAGCAAGGTTTGATTTGCTTATCATTTCGCGATTACTTTTGACACGCAAATGCTAATTCAACAAAAACTCATGGTTTAAAGCAAATTCCAAACCACTGCAGACATCCACACCCAAGAATGGAGTCAAACTCACGAAACTTTAACCCAAATTTTTAATCATTTAGTTAACAGCTCAACTTAAGCTTCAAACGAATTTTTATGTAGTTGAATTATGATTTCGCGAATGAGTTGCTTTAGTAGCTGTGCCCTTTGATATCATAAAGCAGTTTTAAGTCGATAGGGTACTTAGGAAGGGGTGGGAAGTCAACTATATGTTAACTTTTCAATAAAAATGCAATATATCGATAAGATTAAATTCAGAGAAGTATTTACAAATGACATTTAAACTATAATTTCTTCTTTAATACATTAACTTGCAAAAGTAAGATATAACAATTGAATAGCATGTTGACGAAGAGTTGAATCTAGTTTATCATCTCTGTATCAAATGAGCATGTCTTAACACTAACATGACTATGATCTACCAACAGTTAATCCTATTATATAAGAACATTTCCTGCAATATACGTATAAGTTATTTGCATTTTAAATGAAAAGAATTGAATGTTAAATTTTCTCTATACAAAAGTAAGTTGTAAACAATTATGTAAGGCATACCATTACTCATTAGTAAATAGAAAAGTCTGTTATAACCTGAAGAATATTATGTGCTTCAAACAGCATACAGAGCGTAAAAATATGCGTAATAGCTAGGTTGATGTTGTTGCGATGTGCACTACTAAGTCGCGATTCACTAAATAGACCATGTGTTGTGCACTAAATAGGTCCTGTAACAGAGTAACATAGAAACAATAAACGTTTTATTTCATTGAGACATCCCACTTTCATTGGCATGCATCTTATTGGCCTATGACACTATAAATAAATTCTACTTAAGAAAATCATCCCGAATTCAATTTGTTCTTGGACTATTGAGAAATTAATATGCCATCGTTATTACATTATGAGTCCCCTATACAACTCTATATAACTGAGGAAATATCAAGCAACTTCAAGAAATATCATACTGCATCAAGCACAACACGTCTGGCTTAGTGATGGGACAACGGTCTTCAGAGCATAGGGTTCAGGTTCAATCCCAGTCACTGTTGAAGAATGGTAATTGGATATTGCGCTTTTTCCTTCTGCAGGCTCATCGGTCGGAATAGATGTTTAGAAGTTTATATGATTTCCTTACTTGTTTTACACGTGAATACTACCCACTATCAATGAAAAGTCATCGTTGATATATGTATCTAGAAAATATACCCTTAATTTTCAAAAATTTGTAAAATGCTAAATTTACATTTCGCAATAAATTATTTCTTTCATGTTTTAAAAATTAACTGTATTATATTCTCATGTGTAAACAGAGTAGTTACCTTTTTAGAACTTGCATAGTAAACTTTTGTGCCCCCTATGATAGGTTAGATCAATAACTGCAATTTTCACTTAAGGTTTCGACGCGTCAGAGTTCATTGATTATTAAGCTTTCCTTGGCGAGAAGATAATGGATTAAGTGTTAAAATTAAATAATAGTATTTCGCTATAGATTAGATAATCAAAAGTAATGCCAAAATCACATGGAAAGTGTGCTAATTATAATAAGTGAATTAAGCCTATTTTCGATTTCAATATATAATTGTATTTTGAATAATAATTCAAGGAAGCAGGAAGTAGTGAAATGGATTTAATCTATAGCTGAATGTTACACACAACACTTTAAAGTGCATTCAAGATCCTGTAAATTTATATTTAATGCACTTTAAGCCTCAATATGTAATGACTTTTCTTAAAGATATGATGTAATCTATTATAACGGTGTGTTCTTTTAAACTCCATAAAGTGAATTTTATATAACAGCCAAGAGACTAAAATTGTTTTTACAAGAAATATTAATTATGTAGGAAGTATATTATAATACTTTAACTTAGAAACATGTGTGATACTCTCTTTATGAGAGTTAATCTGTTCTACATTAAAATAAGTAAAATATCTAACGATTTCCTTTCAATAAAATAATTCATCCATTTTTTCTTATCTTGAAAATGGAAAAATGTTTACATTCTAGATTCTACTATTTTACATAATATTTTATTCTTACATTCCTATTTGATATTCATTCTCGCACTTTTATTGACTTTCATATCCAATTAGATTTTTATTTTGGGGAAAAATTGCTTCATAATAAAATACGCTAAAAATAATATTTATTTCTGAATTTTACCATCTCTTCCATAATATACACATGTCAGGAAAATATTATTTTAATTATCAATAAATTTTAGCTCTTATACATCTAAAAACATCTCATATAAATTATCATAAATAATTTTAATAGTCAAAGTGGTCGACTTTAATGGTCGAAATTTCCAACTAATCGGATGCTCAAACACATTAAAGCCTCTGCTTCTTGCAAGTCAAATTGATCTTGTAAAACCATTATTCGTACTCCAATAGTTATCTAAACTAACATTCCTCAACTGTTGACGCTTGATTAGGTTAAAGGAGGTAGATATACGTCTCTCTCTATATATATGTATACATAAGTATTATATATGTGTGAATACAATCTATCTTATTTTCAATCGCACTTACGCTTGACAAAAATTCTGGATTATTTGATACAGTAAGTCAGTTAAGTTGAATAATATGGAGGCCAATATTTTACTACCCCATAATACCAAAGATTTTGTCTAAAAATAAGAATGAACAAACGCATAAAGTAACAGAAGTTAAAAAGTATAGTAATTTTTATAATTTAATATCAAAAATATGAAGCTATGAAAAAATTTGCAAACATTCATATATTCTTTTAATTTGCTGGAACCTGTACGTATTCGAAAAAAAAACTATAGAACAAGAATGCATTAAATAAAACACTTATTTGGAAAAACATCATTTACCTAATAAGATATTAAAAATTACATGAAAAGTTTTCTCTATATCCCACTCTTTAAAAATAAAAAATAAAAGTTAGTTTTATCACAAAAGTATTCAAATTACATCATGCCTTTATGTCTGAATGCTACTTTTAATTTTTATTAAAAAAACAACTCTACATCTAAAGGACAATTTAACATTCTCAAATTGATCTTAAAATTCAATCTTACATTCCTAAATTGATTCAACAAATTTTAACTAGGCGTTAAATGGTTAAATGAACGATGTTCAATAATGATAACTATTTGAAAAAAATGCTTAAGGATTTTCGTCTAATATGTAAATAATCTTGCATATTCTTTTGAATGTTTGTCACTAACTATGAAAACAGAACATTATTTTTTGGTTTATTTCCAAACTTTTCAAACCATGTTGATTCTCATAGTATATTTTAATAATTATATTTTGTATAAAAATTGATTTTCTATTCTTAAGTCAGTGATGAAATTTTACAAATAAACATAAGTATTAAATAAACTATTAGTTATAAGAAGAGATTCTTAGTATAATAAAAATTAAATTCATTCCTATACATGAAACCTTCTGATGGTAATCGTAATTTATTGAGTACCGAATGTGTCACGAGAAGTATAAAAAAATTATAAAAATAATCTTTCATCTCACTTCATTAAAATTCTTAAAATTTTGAGAGTTTAAATCTTAATTTCTTTGTTTCTTTCTATTCTAACAGAACTACTAACTACTCGATTGCCTTCATTTGTTCATATTTATATAATGAATAATTATTGAAAATCCGTGGAAAATCGTAACAAAAATAATGTTTCTCATTATACAAATCCTTTCTTCGATATGAGCTCTGATTTTTAAGCATTCTTCACTTGTATGACTACTTTAAAATTGTGTTGTAGAATGGTAAAAATATACTTGTCAGCATAAGAAACTTAATAATTCTTGCATTTTAACATCTGTATTTCTGAAAAAAAATTATGCAACTTTGTATATATTTTAGGCTGAAAAAATAACTATTTCACCTTTAGAAAACTAAACCCCATTAATTATTTTTTCGGAGGTATATATATTATGACTGAGCAGATTACAAAGACACAACGGATAAAAAAACTGCTCAAAAAACTGCCATTTATTTAGTTATAAATTACTCTTGTCCTCGCATTTCATTGCAAACTTTAATGTGAATAAAGTTCTCTTCAAAACTCCGCACCTTTAAAAGTAGAAGATAAAAAAATCAGTTTTAAATGGCTTAATTAAGAAAAATGGGCGGGACACTGTAAAAAATATGAATTAAATAAAGTTTCAGAACAGCGGTAATTTCTCGACTAATTTATGGAATGCCAACAATGGGTAGGTGGCATCCCACGTGTAGCACTTCTCACGTGTGCAACATTTTCACGCGGGCGCAGCAGCCTCCGTCTCCTAGCAACCGATCTTAACCGGGGCGGTGCAGCAGGCCAGCAGGCAGAGGGAACATCGCTATTCCAAAACTCGGCTTCACGCGATATACCCGGCACCGAATTTCCTACTTCTGGAGAATAATTAATATCCCTCTTTCGCGGAGAGTAGCAAAAGATTCAAAAAGTAAAGGAAACGAGTCGTTTCAAGATCTTGTCCAGCTTAGAAAAATTGGCTAAAAGTTTTCCTCGTTCGCATAAAAAATATTCGTTGCCTGTTGCTCGCAAAAGTCCAACATTCAAACAGCTCACATGTTGTACGGACAATTCGGAAACTTTGACGCCTCGGAGACTGCGCAGAGGCGGGTACAACTAAGTCGTCATGTCAAGGTAATATAAAGTATTTTAACAAAATTCGCTGCCATTTTTCTGAATGCAGATTTATTTCAATAGGTCTTTAAATATTCGTTAATCTATATTAATTTTTATTGAATATATTGAAATAAAAAAGATTCAAATTATTTTTATCTGATTTGTTTTATTTTGATTGTCCCTGACATGTCCCTCGATAAATGTCAGCCATTTTTCTGTTATATAACAAAACAGTAAATTCATTTCTTGATTTTTATTAAATATAAATGTTTCTTCCATTTAACAATTATTCCTTTTATCATAACAAATCATTTTATTATTAGTAGTATGGTTTTATATTTGAGAGTTTAGACTGAATTGTATACTTATAATTATAAATAACGAAACTTTTGTGATTAGTGTCATTAATGTAAAGAATAATATGATATTATAAAAGACATGGTTAAAAATTTCTTTGTAAAATACGTTGCTTTTATTTATTAATAAACATTGATGTATTTGCAAAGTATATATAATTATCTTAAGTCTTATAAATTTTAAGCAGTAGAATACGCTCATCTATCTATTTTGTTAAGATATCTTTTAATTATATGAAAGTGTTGTTTAGACATTTATTGCATATTACTGATATTTATAGTATTTATATTACAATGTGTCGCGTTATTTTTACTTTTTCACTAGTTTAATTCAATTATTAAAAAATTATTAATTTTACAAATGTATGCAGTTATTTTTGTCTGGATTTTGCATTTTGGTATTGAGTTTTACCAGATGTTTTAAAATGTCATATTATAGAATTTTATTCACTTAAAATGTTGTTTAATTATTAGAATTAATTAACAATTGATTATTTTCAAACATGTATTAACTTCAAATATGTGTTGCTTAATCAAACAATATATTAAATAATCACAGGAAAATTAATCATAATAATTTTAACTGGCAATACATTTATTTAAATTTCAAAATTATATTTTATTGAATTCCAAATTGAATACACATCTTTTACACTTGCATAATTTTAAATTAAGCTTGTAAAAAACATATTTAATGTTCAAAATTTTATAGGATCTTTAATTAGAATATTATGGATGGAAATGTATCACGGAATATAATTATTTTGTGGAGATATTCAGATATGTGTTTTTCATATATGATATATGCTTTTCAAATTCTTCTATGATTAGTTTTTGAGAGTTGAATCATAAGAAACGAAGCCACTTAAATATCAAAACATTTTTTAAAACAAATGACATTATTTTTGTCTAAATTAAAATATTTTGTTCCGTGTTAAAGATATAAATATTAACATTCATTATACATGAGATACATTATTTATTTATGTAAATTAATAACTTAATGGAATAATATATATTATTCCATCTAGATTTATATATTATTCCATCTAGTTATTCATTTTTATTTAATAAAATTTATTTTTATTTAATGAAATAGATAATGTTGTTTACCATTTTTAATCAATAGGAAGTGATAGTTAATGTAAATATATTACAAAGACTGTAATAAAAGATATCAAAGTAAGGCTGAGTTAACACTGTAATTAATTTGTTTGAAGATTATATCAAATTAATTGAATTAGTGTGCTTGAGAAAACATGTAAAATTATACTCTTATATTAAGATACATTGAGATAGAGTAAGTTACTCATTTTAAGAGACTTTAAAAAAAATAAAAATTTTATTAATTAAATTTACGTAAGCAAACTGAAGAGAGAGAAATCATTTGGTCTTTTTGAAGTGAATTCTGCTGTATAATTGATGAGGGTTGCATAAAAGTTTCAAAAGTTAAATAAAATCACTGAAATAGAATTAAATAGGAACAATTTATGTATATATACCAGGAATGTACCACAGGATATATATATATATATATATATATATATATATATATATATATATATAAAATATATATATATATATATATATATATATATATATATATATATATATATATATATATATATATATATATATATATATATATATATATATATATATATATATATATATATATATATATATATATATATATATATATATATATATATATATATATATATATATATATATATATATATATATATATATATATATTCCTTACTTATATCTTTTCCTTTCAATGCATATTTGTACTTGTAAAATATCGAAGATGCTGAGAAGTATCTTCAAATTCTTTAGGAAAACTAGTTTAAAATTAAACTAAATTATTATAAAGCTTAAGTTGTAATTAAATATAATTAGGATGAATGTGAAAATAATTTAATTTCTGTGATAATTATTTTTCTTCCTGTATTTTTGAGATCCAAAATTAGAATTATTTTGAAATATACTTCTCATGAATAACTTTTAGCTTTAAAAATATCCATACATTTTGCAAATATCTGAATTTTCTCAAAAATTAAATCATTTGAGTATTTGAACCTTTGAAATAATTGCAGGAACTTTTAAAATCCTTCCATTCAACACATTTTAAAAATCACAAAAATTTTAAAATTGAAAAAAAAATTGCATTTCTTTTATTTTTGAGAAATGATTATGCAACTCTGCTAATAAAAGGAGCTCAATGGAATATTCTAAAATTTGTTACTACAGTATATTCATGCTAATAAAAAAATTAGAACTAATTCTAAGAGTTAATGTTATTAGTATTAGTCCTGTGATGATCTTAATTATTTCACATTCAAATCATTTACTTGAAATGTTTTACTCATAAAATCAACTTACTTTACAAACATTTTAATCACAAATGTGCATGTAATCTCATATTCTCAGAGTTTCGTAAATGAAAATGAATTTATTTTACTTTCCCGGATGGTTTTGAAATAATTAATTATTATTAACGCAACTGTAGGTAATTGTTGATAATCATAAATATCTGTAATATTACCACAAAATATGAGATTGAAATTTAGTTATTAGAGTCCATTTTTAATTTCTGATGAATAGAAAATTCTTTTAAAATCACAACCCACAATGCTAAAATAAAACATACTTATATAAAGTATTTGCATAAGTCTAAAGTATTTGTTGGTGGATATGATGAACTAATTAAACCAAAATGATGCAAGAGTTGAATCAAAATTAATAATTATAAAGTATTCTTAAAGTTTCTGATTGGCATAATTTATCAAGCCAATCAGTATTATTGGTGTGCATAGAAGCGTCACAAAGTGCCGATCATTAGTTTTTATTAGTTACGATTAAACGTTGTAAACTGCAAAATACGTTTTTCATTATTTACAATAATTGAAAAAAGTAAATAAGTAATTTAATGCTCATTAACCAATTAATACATTGATATTGTTTCTTTCAATTGAATGAAATAGAAAGAGACTAATAAATGTTTATAGTATCAAAAAACTCTATAAGTTATACTTTAATGACACATCATTAAGATTCCCATTTTCCGTTACTGTTTGTAAATAAGACAAAGATTTAATAAAAAATTTTGTAAAAGAAATTTTTTTTGTGTCTCAAAATCTCAAGTATAGAAGTTTTTTCCAATATTTCCCTTCATTCTTTAATCTTTTTAAAAATATTTGAACACTCAAATCATTGTTGGAGGGAAATATGTATTTAAACTTAATTGAAATATTAAAAAAGTGCTTTTCCAAAATACAAGTATCTTTGCGAACAGGAATTAATTGTGCTATAATAAAGATAATATTGTTGAGAGCTATACGTTAATTAAAATACATTTTATGTATTATTGGTAAACTAAGTTCATATCACCGAAATAGAAATATTACACTCTCTTGACATGAAAAATAGCACACACAAATTCCTACAGATTTATCTCCAAAACTCTAAAACGCATTTTATATTGTTTAAAAGAAGGCGTACAGCCTTTCCACACGTTGCTTTCTTTACATCACAAAGGATATATTGTCCTGGTTTAGCTCTTAATTATAAATCACAATGACTTTCTTCAGAATTCCCTAAAGCCTCTTTCGATATTGATCTTTTTGTATTATTGTAATGCCCCCTCTTTCTCTGTACCAAAGAGCAAGAAGTCTTATTACTTTCCTTGATGAAAGAAGTCTTAGGAATGGTGAATCACTTAACACTTTGTCTGATACGTAATGATAATGTTATTCTTGACTCATGGAGAACTATCCATTCTATATAAGACACAAACTGGGGTTTTCATTTATGGCAAAAGTATTCTATAAGAGTTACAATTTCTTTTGATTTGATTCTCTTGCTTCCATCTACAATCTGTTTACAGTTTTACACTGAAATTTCGGTAAATCTCAAAATATTGATGAAAATATTTAATAGGAAAATAGTACTAAATAATATATATATATATATATATATATATATATATATATATATATATATATATATATATATATATATATATATATATATATATATATATATATATATATATATGTATATATATATATGTATGTATGTATGTATATATATACATGCACACACATATATATATCAGAATAATTTTAAAGATTATATATTTCCTTAAATATAAGAGACTGAATTAGTCAACAATTTAAATCATATTTTTTTTAATTATATAATTTATTTGGCTCATATTGTTCAAAAATACTTTACATACACACTATATTAAAAAACTATTGTAAGGCAATAAAACTTTCTGTCTGGGTACACATTCTTGTTTATTAAGTATTGCAATTTAGTTGAGTACTGTTTACAAAACTGTGATTTCAATTTTTTCTAATTAAAATAATGTTTATTCCACATATAATAAACATGCACTTATCAGTTTAGAATATGGCTCGTAAGTAATAAATTGAATCTTCATACATATTTTAAATTATTATCCAAAGACTAAAAACGTAAATTAAAACTTTAAAAGTACAAACTAAATTCAAGTGTGCGTTTACCTAAGCCCTGGTTCACAATCTAAGCAAAACACTTTTAAGTAAAATATTTTAAATAGGACCTTCATTTCAAAATGTAAGATAAACACCTAAATAGTAAAATGAATAAATTTGAATTGCTTAGCAGTAGAAATTATATGAAATTTTAAATATAAATAGTAATGAGGGTATTTTTATTACATATTATAGCCAACGAAAGCGTATAATGCTTAATATATAATCAATATACTCTATTCAGATATTCATTACTAATTCAGAAATTCATTAGCTCACAAGTAATTTGAAATGATTGGTAAGGCTTGGTCTCAGTTTAGAAATAAATAAATTTAAGAAAATATTTAAGAAAAATACTCTAATGCACTAATATCATATGAACTCTTGTTATTTAAAACAATAATAATAATAATTTAGTTAAATCAAATATTTTGTTTCGAGATAAATTTATCAATTTTAGATATTTTTAGCATAAAACACAGTAAAACACTATTGAAAAATTGAAATAAATAAAATTATCTTTAGAAACATAATCATGCAGCAAAAAATACGAATTTGCTCCTATATTCAAAGCCTAAAATAATTTCATAAAAGAACATTAAAATTCATACAAAATTAGAAATTTATCACGACGTCAAATAATAACCGTATGTAAAAGTGTTTACTAAACTTCATAAAGTTATTTTTTACTCACACAAATCTCATTAACTAAAACCATTTTATTTTTAAAAATCTTGAAAAAAGTCCCTTTAAGTCAAAATTCATTATATTTTTTTAAGTACATAAAAGAAAAAAATTGTTCAACGTAGGGAGGATAAACTTTTATGATGTTATGAATGTCTTTTCTAATGAAATATTTTCCAGTCAGATCATTATATAATACTAGTTTGAGCAACTATTTAATATGCATTTAGAAATTCGTACAGAAACAAAATAATTAAAACTCATTGATTTAGTTCCCCATTTATTGATTTTTCTAATGACAACAAATTGCCCTCCATTTTATGTTTTAATTATCAACATACTTTATCCCACTTCTTAATTTCCTACTTTGATTAAAATATTACGATAAATAAATAAACACCAAAAATAATTGGAAAACTATTTTAACCCTCCAATAAATATGCATGGTAAAATGATTCTACTTAATTTTGAATTCCTCTTTAAATTCATATATGTTGTATCAATTACTTAAAAAATATATTTTTAAACTTTATAAATAAATCTTTACATACTTAAAATTTTTCTGTGTTTTTACAATAAATTTAAGTAAAGTGATAACTGTATTTAATATTCCAACCAATTAATCCTTTGCAGCTGTAAAATGATTTAAACTCTGCTCTCTTATTTTTCACTCTCAAAATATAGTGAAGATTATTTTATTTCGCAATAGAATTAAGTTACCCAATTTAAATGATTAGAAATTATATGATAGTTTAATTATTAACAAAAACAATAATATCCATCTTGATACAATTGTTGTTAAAAACAATTTACCATGTATTAAAAATATGACATTGCTTTATGAAATGGTAAATACTTTATTACAAGTATTTTACCAGTATTTATTTAAATATCGTTAGCTAAAAAATTCACACAATTAAAAATATATTCACACACACACACAAATAAAATTCTTATTTTAGTAAAACTTTCTCTGAATATACAGTGAATAAAATAAATCTTATTTTTTAATTGATTAATTAGAAAATAAAATGAAAAATACTGCATTTTTTGTGAAATGAAAATTTATTTATATTTATAAAACTGCAAATAAAGAACCAAATATTTTTATAAACTATACATTTAACGCATATTACGAACTGTTAAATATTAATGTTCAAATATGTCTAAGGATTACTTAGCTTTGAATATATTGTAAAAACTTTATAACTTACATTGATAAGTCAAATAAATAAGAAATAAATTTCTGAAGAATTTATTCATAAGCGATAGAAGCATTGCATTCAAAAATAAGAATAAAAAAACTCATTATGCCTGACTTTTGAATAGGTGTACAACAATCTTTCCCACTTATCAAAGTTGCATTTCTTTAACTATTCCAATATATCACTTCTGTCATCTATCTCAAGCCTGACAAACAACAATTTTAAGGATTTCAGGGCGTCGTAAAAAGATTTAAATTGAATGAAATTTTTCTTTTATGCCTGAATAAACATGTTTTCAGCGTGCAAAATAATTCACTTAATAAAGGTCGAGATTTTCAGAAGTTTCTCTAGTTACCCTATGCTACTTATTTTTTCTTTTTAAATGAATAACTTTTTTGAGTTATTTTGATGCATGATATAAAATAAAAATTTATTATTTTAAAAATGCAAATTTAGTTTAACTGTAATGCTTATCCTAAAGCACATACATTAAATGTATTTATTTATAAGCGTTATTCATTGTAACCTTATTTAAATAAAAATTTTATAATAACGCACAAACTATGAAGAATATTAAACTATGCAACTAAAATAAAACCAGTTTTTTTTTTCTAAATACCAAATAAACATGCTAATATTGCTTGTCTTTAAATGTCTTTTTGAAAATGTCTTTAACTTATTTGTTATAATTTTACCTTATTCCTTTAAAAATTATCACTAATTATGAAATTTAATTAAAATAAAATATATATTTTTTCTTATTAAATAAAAAATAATGACTTTAAGGAAAATGGCTCATTATTTGATTTGAAAGAAGCTGCATATTGGTAAAATTAAATAATAATTATTTTTTGTTGATATTTTTTTAATTATTCTGAAATATGATTTATAAATTAAAATATGATTTTTCAAAAATTATTCTGAAATTAATATTTTAGTTTTAAAATTCACTTTATTATTTTAGTATAATTTACTTTATTTAATTGAATTATCCTTATTATTTAAAATATAATTTAAACTCTGAGATATAATAGTCGAAATTTAAAAACATTTAATATACGACCGCATAAAATACACTTTAGGAATTTTACAAATTATTGTAAATTAATTTGTTACTCAGTTGTGAATAGATGCAATTAAAACCGCTAGACTAAAATGAGTATATTAAATACTATCTTTATTAAAAGTAAAGTAAAATATTTTATTTTTAATATAGAGAATACAAAGTAAAATTAGCTCGAAAAAATTTCTATAAAAAAACACTAAGAAGGTGAATAATTGATAAATGATTGAGTAAGCAAAAATAATTGAGTAAAGCATCACATTTTAAATTCGGAGATTTTGAGCTTTCCCTTTACTGTTAAATTCTTATTTTAATACTACATAATTAACAAACCTCATGACGATGCTGTTCATTCCATGATGTTGTAAAATTAGTAAACTCTTCTAAACTGTATCAAAATGACATGGAGCAAATAACTATTTTGACATTTTATAAGCTTAAATCTATTCACTGAGGAATTTGAGAATTCATGAGTAGAACTTTTACTTACATAGTTGCTAAACAGTCTTGATCGGTCACCAAATAACCAACTGAAGCTTGTTATTTCAAATACTTTGCACAGACTGCATTCTGATTGATCTGAGAGTTATTCGGAAAGACCAATGATATTCATTAACTTGAACTCAAAGGGAGACAAAGGTAAGAAGTTTGACATTGCAGTCGCCTAAATTTGCTGTTGAACCGTCATGTGGATAATTTAACAGGAAATTCAATTTGCTTGCATTGCAAATGTAGGAATTTCGAATTGTGAAATGGAGTGTAGCTCATTATGTAAGATTTCTCACGATTTAAAAATATCCTACAAAAATGTTCTTAATACTTATATTTAATTACACAATGTTAGAAATGCTATATTTTCATTTAGTTTGGAGCATTTGTTTTATTACATTATTCATATATTGCATGTCTATATTCATTGTATACTCTATTATTATGCTACAATATTTAGAAGCTAAAGTTATATTCAAGGACTATTCAATTTTCTATGCAGAATTGGAGGTAAATGTTTGGCTTGACGCAAATGAATTGAACAAAATGTATTTAAACCCAAGGAACATAAAATAATATATTATAAAGATGTTTCAAAATTTAAAAGAAAAAATTCTTAGGTAATTTATTGAAGTTTACTAATCAGTATGTCTAAACAAATTATGTATGAATATATAATACCTAATGATATATCACTCGGAAACAAAAGAAATATTTTGTTAAAAAAATAAAAATACAATATATTTTATTCTTTTTAAGTGAGATAAAATATAACATCGTACAATTGCTTAAACATTAGAAATTATATGAGTTATTTTAAGGCATTATAATTAAAATAGACTGGAAAAGAATTAATATTAAGAGGTCCTTTGTACACTTAAAAATAACCCAGTTTTATGATGTGATTTTGTGTATGCAATTAATTTTTATTATTACCAATATATAGCACATAAACATAATTAATAATATAATTTTAACACTATTTATAGAGTAAAACTTCAGAAATATCATTTTGTTTAGTCTATGTTGTAAAATTTAATGACCTACAAAAATTTAATTTAAAATTATCTATCAATATAATCATATAAAAACAATTCTAAAAGGAAATCATTTTTATTCCCTGTTTGCACTTAAGAAAAGATTTCTTAAATGTCTAATTATTATCAATGTTATTTGTAATATTTAAAAGATGTAAAAAAAAATTTATTTCCTCTTTCTAATAGATTGTTCTTTTTTTATTTAACCTCTTATTCACACTTAATTTGCTTTAAATTTTTATTCGAAGAATAATTATCGTGTGTTTGAATTTTCAAAAAGAAAAAAATTTCAATTATCTGATTTTTAATTTAGCTTACTTACATAAAAAAATATCTTTTTTCTAAAACACTTAGTTGTTGCAACTCAAATTTTCATTTAATTGACTTCAGGTGTTTATTAAAGTATGCTGAATGCATAAAAAATAAATGAGTGAATTTATTAGCAGAGCATTTTTATTCAAATTTGTTCTCAATACAGTTCGAATTAATTGTCAGTTTAGGAAAAGAATATATATGAATATTAATATATATATTCTTGATTTTTTATCTAATTATATATTAAATGTCTCATTAATCATTAATCAATCATTTAATTTTAATAATTTGTCGTTGAGAAAGAAATTATCTTATGAGAAATTTAAGATACATATAAATACAAATTATAAAAACTAAACCAACATTAATAAATAAAGCTTTTACGACTAATGTCTTTTCGCTCTCCTTAGACAGTAATTGGAGAAGAATTAACTGAACAGAAATCGAATCATTCAGTTGAAAATAAATGTAATGATTTTCTGTGAACTGTTATACGTTTTCAATAGAACATTAATTAAAAGATCATTCAGACTGATAAATGTTACGATCTCTGTAGATTTCATGGGGTTTTAACTTAATAAAGTGAAATCAATAATGCTGGAAAAATCTCATGTAAGAGGAAAAAGAAGTTAAGTATGTTTCAATCTAGATAGAGGATACAAATGAACGATTGAAATACTATTTTTCATAACTCATATTTTAAATATTTACCATATTCCATTTGTTATGAAATATCATTAAATTTTCCATTAAGATACGTTTTGCTCACTAAACTTACGCATAACATCTCAAAGTTTTAAAGAAATAAAAGATAGATACTAAATATAACCACTATTAACCTCATTAAGGTTACAAAATTTTTTTACCGTTAATTTTGCCCTAAATATGAAACTATATTTTTGAGAATAAAGTTTCTTATAATAATATTATAATATAATATTATTATAAAAAACCTTCCATAATATAATATTCTTATTATAATATCATATTATTATTATAAGAAATATATAATTTTCCATCAAGTTTTCAAAATATTTGAAATTAAAAATTAAAGTTAGTAATTTTTTAATTGATAATTTTTAACATACGTGTATAAATACTAAATTAATTGTATACATAAAAATTTATAATTTTCTAGACAAAGAATTGTTTCCATTATTTTTATTTCTTTAAATTATATGTTCCTATTGCTGTGAGAGAATAAAAGAAAAAGGTGGAAATGTCCAAAATATATTACTGAATGATTTATTTATATTTTCTTTCTTACAAAAGAAGACTTTTTGTACAATCTTGTTATAGACTTCGAAATAACAGCATCCAAATGTGTATAATCACAGCTGGTGCTTTTATTATATACAATTATCGTTCGCACAGATCAAAGGAAAAGAGTCGAGAAATTTTTCTCGGTAAAAAGGCAAAGAACTATCTTGGTAAAAGAGCAGCTAGTTTTTGTCTTTACTTCTTCGTGAACGAAGTTACAAGAAATTCTAACGAACTTTGTATTTATTGTTTATATTAGACACTTCAATTTCACTTTTTAAACTCTCTTGTGTTCTCAGTTGTGTATATTTTGAAAACGGTTATCTTATTATTTTTATGCTGCATCATCATTAACAATTAAATATCTTTTAAATTGGGTTAATAAAATGATACCATATATATAGCATTTTAGTACACAGTAGTATGGTAATATATATATATATACATATATATATATATATATATATATATATATATATATATATATATATATATATATATATATATATATATATATATATATATATATATATATATATATATATATATATATATATATATATATATATATATATATATATATATATATATATATATATATATATAAGGTTACCAAATTTAATTACGCCTACTCAAAAAGCCCTAGAGGCCATTCTGTTAATCAGAACAAAAAAAATATTAAAACAATTGTGGCATTTCCGAAAAAGTGCTTGAAATTTTGAAATAAAAAAATAGTTCAATTATCTCCTCGTTACTAAACAGCGATGCGAGTTATAGTAGGAAGGAAGGACAAGCTAAGGTCCTCAAACACTAGAGGAGTAATCTTACACAAAGGAAAGCAATAAGGACAAAACACAATTACACAATATTACACTCGCAATATATTTAAAAAAATAGACTCGTTAAATTACATTACTAAACATCAAATTAGTGATATTTAGAATTTTCATTTGCTTAGCAACTCACTCCATTCGGAAAATCTTACTTTCCGTTCTGAATATGGCGGCTAATACTATTCTTTGAACCAGACATAAATTTTTTAAAGATTCCTAGTAAACGTTGTCCTTCAAAAATCCCCAAACAAGAAGTCGCAAGTGAGATCAGATGATCGTGGAGCTGTTGAAATGCTTCGACTGATCACTACCGCGTCCGTAAATGTATGCTTCGACAATTATTGCACTTGTGTTTTGATTTGAGATGTGGATCTGTCTTGCATGAATATGGTTTATTGAAGGCTGGAGAGCAGGAATTACGTGGGTCTCTATCATGTCTATTAAGGTAAAAGAGGGTCTCGTCCACCCTTCGCCCGAAATTTCCATAGCCAACAATCATCAACTGCTATTCTAGAAATTATAGCGCAAATGTTTTGTGAATCTCCGGGCCTTTCAAATTGATGAACCACTTGAACCTTATAAGGTTGAAGTTAGTTTTTTTTATAAACGAACTTTTTTAAGTAAAGTAAATATATTTTCTTATGGGAAGTTGAAAAACACAAATTAATTATAATTTAAAATATACTCATGAGATTATAGGGAAGAAATTTACAGAACTATTTCTTTCCAAATCTAAAAATACAAGGTATAAAATTTAAAAACTGATTTTTCCTTGAGGTTTTAAATATTTTGACAAACAAATGTTTTAAAACATCAAATATATCATCCATCTTAAAAAGAATATGAAATTATTTTGATTACGAGGCTTAAAAAGAAGTTCAGGAAAACAATGATTTTTCATATACCTAAGGAGTTTTCTTGCTTTCTGAGTAAAAGCAAGAAAGCTCATTTTTGATGCTAGTAATTTTTATTTTTTATTTCTCATATGTTTCAAATTTTGATTTTAGTAATTATATGTGTAAGTAATTTAAATAATCAGAAATCTTAAGTATTTAGGGCTGATTTAATTTACATTTTTATCTCTAACTAATACTTTCCAATTTTTATTTTTGGCAAGCTAAAATATTCTAAGTTTTTGTTGTCAAGTCAGTTTTCAGCTTAAAATGAAATTATCATTTCCTTAATATTTATATTTTTATATTTATAAACATTATCCAAATAACAATATTAATGAAATGAAAATTTTATTTGAATAAAGGGCTAGCTGCGTGCATTTAAAAATAATTAAATTAGATTCAAGACCAAAATATTCATTAACAAAATGTTTGCATAAGAAGTTTCAGTCTTAAATTCAGAATCATATGGATTTAAATTAAAGTAAAATTTTATAGAGTTTCATTGGTATTGTCTTTTAAAATATAAACCCATTTGGAATTTGTTGTCGTGAGACTTAATTATCGTTTCTTTAGAAATATCAAATCTTATCCATAATCACATCTATTAATATATAAAATCTTATTGTTTGAGAAAAATAAGATTTCATTTTTTACTGAAAACTGAAGAAAAAATTCCAAAAGAAGTTGCACAGGGAGAAAAATTGAGTATCCTATGTTTATAGACTCTTCAAAAAACTGTCTTAAGAATTCTGGAAAAATATACTTAGTTATCTAGAAGCTTTGAGGACATTTTTTCTTTAATTCCTGGTAATCTGCAATGTAAAGTTGTGGGACTTTTAAAAATTAATTTTTTCATGCGATATGTATTGGACGAGTAATTAGTTCTGTATAAATAAGTCTTCTGATTGGAAAATCTTTTTTTTCTAATGCCCGACTGACCTCAGAATATAACTCTTCAGGGCTGCAAGGGACGAAGCTGATAGCATCTTATACAGTGGAGCACCCAGTGGGTATGTCATCTGCTCCCCGAAAGTGAAGGCATAAATAAGACAGAGGAACATTCATACCTAAACCAGGATTCGAACACGGGACATACTGTTTCGAATTTAGGAACGCTAACTTCTCCACCATTGGTCGACCCTTGTTGAAAAATATGTCTGTCGAAGTTCTTTTTTTGCAGAGAAATCTATATGATGCAGTCACGCTTTACAAGACAAAACTTCAAATACTGGTATCAGACATATGTTAACATATTTTGAGAATCCTAAATTCACTATAAAAGTTTTCTCAAAAGTGCTTGATAAGAGAAGACTGAAAATGAAAAAAATAGATGAAGTAAATTACACTTACCAAAGGTAAAAAGAGACAATTTTAAAATTTGAATTACTACAAGAATATGTTTTACAACATAGATTCAAAAAATTTTCTTACAGACTTCTTTTAAAAGATTGAAAGTTTTCATAGACCTCTTCTTATCTTTTTTGTAATTTGTATAATACAAAATAACCATAATATAATATTAATTGCATATTAAATTATTAAAAGTAATTATTTTATATAAATATGAACAAATATATTAAAAAAGTGGTATTGTTTTTATCTTTTGATTTTTGTACAATGTAACTGTATCATCGTCACCTAACAGACCCTAATTATAGAATTTGGAATATTATAGGTATTTTTAAACTTTCATCTTACAAAGAATTTATTTGGATCTCTTTATTAATTCTTACTTTAGAAAATTTTATGGAAAATACAGTAGACTATGTTATGCAGTTTTTAAGAAAATACATATGAATTTAATTTAACAAATTAAATTTTCAGTTTAGTTATTCATTTTAATGCTTATACTCTTAACGGTATTTTCATACCGTTAAGAGTATAAGACTTCAGGTATCTTTTATGCATATATATATATATATATATATATATATATATATATATATATATATATATATATATATATATATATATATATATATATATATATATATGTATGTATACTTGATTTCAATGTGTATTTCTTTAATGTACCCTTAGTCCTGTTTACTGTTTTTGCAATTATTAAAAATAAAGAAAAGATATCTGTGGAAATAGTGAAGAACATGGAATACCAAAGAAATTGCTGTGAATGTATATTAAATTGCTAGTTTGGGAAAGACAGTACAAATCACAAAAATTCCCTTTCGTATTCTTATGGGAATATTGATCAATATATTAAACATTAATCCCATCAAAATTGGTTTCCAAGCATTTCCCTTAATTATTCTACATATTTCCTAAGGGTAAATAAAAATAAAATTATAGTGGATGACTTTCCTCCTTTTAAGCATGTGATTTGCTTTAAGATGCTCTCCACATCCGTTAAACTGAGGGAGAGCAAAATACCTTTCCGTCTTTAATGAATTCTCTTATCGTGATTGAACATGATATTAATCGTTATTGCTTTCAATACCTTTGGGGCCAAAAAAATCCATTGTAAGATACATTATCTGCAATCAATTTCTTTTAACTTCTTTTTAAATATAAGAAATATATCTATGTATATATAAGAGCAGCTTAAAAAACATTTTATTGATTTACAAAAAATTTGTTCTTAGTTATAGTGCTGCACAGATCAATCTGATATAAATTTTAAAATTTTATTTTATAATATATTTCATCAAATTAGAGTATTATTTTTGTGAAATAATAAAAATTGTTAAAATATTTTGAATGGGAATGGAAGAAATAAGTTTTCGCAATTAAATGAAAAGACGTAAATATGCCTAAAAGGAATTACTTTTAGATTTTTGAAAAACACCGTTTTATACAGAATAATAGTGATTTTAGTGTGTTGATTATCTTTATTTTATGTTTGTATTTTGAAAACTTTCCGGGTATATATATATATATATATATATATATATATATATATATATATATATATATATATATATATATATATATATATATATATATATATATATATATATATATATATATATATATATATATATATATATATATATATATATATATATATATATATATATATATATATATATATATATAATATGCATATATATAAAAACTTTGTAATTTCTAAAACAATATTAAATATTTAATTTATTTTATTAGCATTCTACTCTGTATTATTCATAAAAATAATAATCTATGTGCTAGTAATTACTACTGACACTTTACAGAAAGAATGTTTTATAAAATAATACAGCAGATGAGAAATTTTGCATAGGTTGTGTGTGAAAAAAGTATGTTTCAGAAACTATATCTTAAACATTTTACAGCATATTTTAATTTATAAAATTTAAATATTTTCTTTTGATGCTAGTGTCATAAATAATAGATATAAAAAATATCAATGCATATTTTAAAATATATTCATTATTATAAAAATGAAGTTTTGAGAATTTTTAGTATATTATAAATTATTTTTTTCAAGTTTTCAGTGAAAAATAACTTAACATTTTTCATTGGAGATTTAACAAATCAAAATTAATTCACAAGGGCAAAAAAATGTTAATTAAAATGAATTAAAGATAAAATATTCACGAAATACAGTTTATTTTCTCATTTATGAATTTAAAAAATGTTTTTCAGTAAAGTCTTGTTTTTCGCAAGATTAAACGAAAAATTACCATAAAAGAGAAAACATTATATCATTTGCAAATTTTTAATACTATTTTTTGACAAGAATTGTAGTTTAAAAATAACTTCTAAAAGCAGTTTTAATGAAATAATGACAAAGCAAATCCTTTACTATATAACACTCGTTTTTCTCTGTCACATCATTTCCCTTTGCGAATTTCATTTTTTATTTTATGCTGCAGGGCTATAGGCTTTTGATATTTATGCTTCTTTCTACACTATATATAAGAAGGTCCTCTTGTTATTTAAAAGATACCTCATTAGTACAGTATTCTTATTAAAATTATGCAAACAAAATAAATGTCTTAATAACAAATGAAGTTTTATTGCTCAAAGCATAAGTATTTTGGGATTATTTAGAAAGTTATTTAAAGCGTTTCATTATTTTTAATCAATAAAAATATTGTATGTTATTTTTATTCTTCAAATTTACAGTAAGAACTTATGTGGAATTTACTGCTGTGTTAAGTATAACATGCTAATCTGAAATTAAAAATTTGCTTGAAAATAATGTATACTTAATCTTATTTTGTATTAAAACCATAAAAAATACTATAAATTTACTTAATTATATTTGTAAAGAAACTAAATATTTCGATGAATTAGGAAAACTTACATGCATGATGCATGATAGAAATAACGCAATACACATAAAATAATTTTATTTCATGATTATAAATGAAGAAAGTAGAAGAGAAAGAACTGTTAGTTGTCTGCAAAGAAATTTGAAGAAATTGGAAATTCAATCCGTAAATGAATAGTAAAGATAGTAAAAAGAAAACATTCTCAATAGTAATGTTTTTTTTAATTATACGTTAAAAAAATTGAAAGAGATTATGTTGTTGATGTTTTGATTAACTTTTTTAAGCAGTTGTATTTTACTTCTCTAAATTATTGACATATATAAAAACAAGTTTTTGAAAATATTCATTTCTTAAGTCAAAAAGTATTTAAGCAACTAAAACCATGTTGTTTCTCCCAAGCATTTAAAAAATAATATTTTTTTATAACTAGAATGAAACTACAGATGACAAATAATGGTTAAGATAAAATTATTTACTCTATTATGCTTCTCTGTGTATGGAGAGATACATGCAAACGGTAAATAAGCAATTTAGGAAATATCGTAAATAACAAACGGCATCGCCATAAATATCAGTTAAGTAATGTCTTGATATTGATATATTTATCTTGTCATAAATGATAGCAATTTCAAATATTCAAAAGAAATTATAGAAGGCATCGTTCAAACAACAATTCTAGAGAGAAATTTACTTTCACAAAAGGAGATAATAAAACCTAAAATATATTTAAAAAATTTCTACAGAAGTATAAAACTAAAGTTTTACCATTTTAAAATATTATTAAAATTGAAAATTGATTAGGACATACAATAAAAGAGGTGTCATAAAACTCATAATAAGTCATTTTTCATTAAATTTTAAAATTTTGTATTTTTAATCTTTCTTAATATGCCGACCGATGGCTGAGTGGTTAGCGTTCCTGACTCCTGAGCTATGGGTCCTGGGTTCGAATCCCGGTTCGGGCATGGATGTTACCTTCTTCCTCTGTTCTCTTTGTGTTTTTCTGTCCTTTCTTCTGTGATGAAGTATGAATGTAGCCCACTCTATAAACGGGTTTGTGGTAGTATGGCGCGGGTAACGCTACTCGCCTCCGTGACTTGGTTCACAGGTGCTCGCTGGGTAACAAAAAATGAGTAGCAGTTTCTGGCCTTGTTGTGGCATAGGGTTCGTCACCCAAGTGTGCCCGCCGTTGAAAAAAAATCTTTCTTAATATTAGAAAAAAACCTTATTGGCGAGCAGACTTTTTTTCGAGATTAATTTCTTCAGTTTCTATATTTTAATACTGAGCCAGTAATTGAAGAAGTTTATTTAGTGAAATGTTTAATGTTTTAAAAAGAAATAAGCGTATTTCAGTTAAGGTTATTGGTATATAAATATTAATATGTAAAAATATTAAATGAATATTGGCTTTTGAATATTGTAATTGATAACAAGAAACATTCACTATACAATATCAGTAATTATTTAAACCCTTTTAGCAATAAGATATTCTGAAGCTAATCATGTTTTCAGTTCTGTTTAACATAGTAAAAAATTCAATTAAAATTATTGGTATTCAAATAATTTGTACACGTTTATCGAGAATTCGTATGCATAAAATACCTTAAAATTTAAAAATCGCACGAATGCATCGTAAGTTCAATACTGCAATCATATCTCTGAATATAATCAAAAATGTATTATTTTATTCTCAAACCTAATCATGAATCACTTTGAAGAAGGCATAATTGCTTATTATAAAAATCAAAAATTGTTTAATCAGATATTAAACACAGATTTTAACTGAACATGATAAAATCGGAACGTATGAGAAAACTGCCTCAGAGCACATCTGATATGTCAAGTACAGAATAAGTGTAATTTATTAAACTTTTCTCTCCAAAACTCTATTTCCTCCTTTGCAGATATTCCAAGAAATAATTATTTTTCTTTATGTTTATATTCCAGTTCATTTTTTCTCTTAACCAAACACAGTAAAATTTATTTTTAAATGAATATAACTGAATTCATTCATCAGGAGTAAATAATTTTAATTATTTTAAAAATCTATTTCAATAGATATATTCTTACATGAAATTAAATAGAGATAAAGAAGATATTTTTCTTGGTGTAATTAGCTTGAAAAAATCTTTATATTTTTCAATTAAGTTTTTAAGAACATACCATTTTATATACTTCACGAACCATAATACAAAGGCCCAATATTTTTACCTGCATCGTCTAAACCTTTTCATTAATTATTTGTTAAGTTATATTGATTTTGCTTTTAAATATAACGTAATACAACAGTATTAGATTGCAATTAATGTATACCTTCTAAATGTCATTTCTATTAATATTTATGAGAATAAATAAAAGATATTTAATTAGACATCATAGCAGTCTTTTATATTTTACAATTCAAAAGTATACTTAAATGATACATATTAACCACACACAAATATACGTGATATACTAGAATCAGAGGAATTAAAACTATAAGTAGAAGAGTGAATAAATTATTATATGTAACAAGTATAAATCTTAAATTTCTCCATTTTAAAATATTAAGAACAAAAAACAATTCCCAACTTTTATTTATATTCCAATATTGCAATGCAATAAAAAATAAAATTTGAACTTTGATGGCTGATTTACCAAATAAATAACTCCTATTGACTTAATGCTATTTTTGATCAAAACAAAAAGATCTTTTTTCTGAGAGGGAACTGTATAAAAATAAAAATTACATTTCTTTACTTGATTTCAAGTTTTAAAAATAAACAATAAAATATCATTTTAGCATACATATGTGTGTGAAATCCTTACTCTCTTAATATATTTTTTTCAAAAGTGAAAGTATATTGGGCATACAAGATTGGATTTTGTACTATTTGAACTATACGTAAAAAGCTTATGTGAAAATCTCTCTCAATTTATTCCTGCTTCAATATTTTTTTGGTGATATTTCTTCACTTTATTTACATTTATTGTTTAAAATATTGTTTGTAAATTATAATAAAATAGTGGAATCCAGTGAAACTCATTTTAGAAATTGAATAATAGTATTATACAATTTCTAAAATCATAATTGTTCAAATTGTTGTTGTTGCTTTTTAAGTAAAAATTTCATTATTGTCGGAAATAAAAAATATGCTTATTGATTGACATATTGATCTATTTGTGAGTAAAAATGTATTTTACTAACCAATTCTCATCTTGATCATACTTACCATGATTTAATCTGTGGTTAAAATTTTATACATACTTAAATTTTAAATAGAAATATTTTTATGGTAACAATTATTCTGAGATAGCATGTGCCTTAATTCATTTTTAATTACGATTTTTTAATTCTTATATTTAGTAAATTTACAAATTATTTGGAAATATTTGATAATTTTTAAAAATATATTGGTATGGTGAGTAAAAATTTTCCATTTGACTACACATTTGCTCATATTAAACATTGATATTTCTAAATTTCATATTAATTTTTAAAAAGGAAAATAAACTTAAGTGAAAAAGTAACTACTTTTAATGTGTATTATATAATTTTAATATTTTAGCTATATTAAAATGCCAAATACCAATGTTACAATATATTTCAATTTATAAAAGCCTCCTCAGCAAGGGAAAGATTAACTTTTAAATCATCTAAAGATAAAAACTTGATTAAAACTTAATATTCCCAAAGAATCTCCTTAAAATCTTCTTTTTAATGAAAAAAGTTAGAATGGTTTCATAAAGAAATGCTATTCATAAAAAAATTGCTATGCATTGAATTTCTAATTTTCTATTAACTTTTAAGCCATCTTAATACTTTCATATTTTTATTAAATACCGATTAAAAACGTTTTATATAATTTTTTTCTCTTAAAACCTACATTTTGTAATACTTTAATTTAGAATTTAATGCAATGTTTTGTTAATTGAAATATATAATTATCAAGAACTATCAAAAACGTGTAATTTTATAACAGGTTCCTTGTATTTGCATATCATCAGGCAAACATTTTTTCCTTTTATAGATTTTAACGCATTATTTAAATTTTTAGTTAAAAGTTAATACTATTAAATTAAAAGTTTAAGTTAAATCTATTAAGATAAAATAAATATTATTTTCTTTTTCCTTTCTTATAATAAAATATGAATTAAATATTTATATAGAGTTTAATAAGTTAGTTTCTTTTTACTGAAATATTTTGAATAGATTTCTATTTCAAATAAAGAAAAACAAAAATATAAATCAATTTGGACTATCTTTTGTTAAGAATGGGTTTAAAATATTTGAAATTGATTGAGATCAAAATGCATGGAAGAAATTTTGCAAGTTTCCTTGCAATAGATACAAAAGGACCTCTGAAACATTTAAATTCATGAAATTAGAGAATATTTTATGCATTTCTCATTATCTAATGCACTAAATTATTAGGACAATGTATATGGGTAAATCATCACATTCCAAGTTAAAAGCTCCTTGGTATCTAATTTTCTTTCAAAATTAGCTTCGATAATACCAACTGAGAATGCTATTGAACTGTTTGAAACTGTTCACTTACATGTGAAATCACTCTGCATACGAAATAGATAGTTTCAGTATAGTAACAATGACATATCTAATGAGAATTTCAAACCGTTAAATTAAAGTTTGGGAACTGAAATGCATTTGAAATTATATTCAAAGTGAAATCTCCCTTCCTTGTTAAATGCAGAGTGAGACCTCTGTAAAAGGCTATCTTTTAATAAGACTTTTGAAATTATTGCTGATTATTGTGGAACAACTCTTTGAAATGACAATTTGAAATAAAAAATTACATTACGAAAAGATATGGAAAGTAACTTATTAAATGATTATATCATAATCCAAGGATTTCATATTTGTAATGAAATAATTATTAAAGTATTAAAGTTCTTTCTTAAATATAGCCTTACGAAGGAGACTGGGGGAAATAATTTTTTAAAAAAATTAGGTAGGTAAGTAATGTCCCTGGATTGTTCTGAGTTTTTGCATCAATGAACTTAACGATTCTCATCAGTAAATAGTGGATCTAATCAATAATTTTAAAATATTTTAATGAAACAAAAGAAAAAGATTCTAAAAGAATTTTGTAACAAAAAAAGCTATTTTGTAATCAGTTTTCTAATGAATTACTTCTTGTCATTAAAATATATATTAAAAGAAATTTGAAACAATAATTTTAAGTAGAAAAATATTATTTGAACCATTGACTGTAAATAAAAGTTTTTTTTAAGTATTTGTGAGTTTAGATAGATTTGAATTTTTCAGATTTTGAAAAAAAAAACTGAACTATTCTAATAATTTTATTTTTATTTTAATATAAGTATTTATTTTGATTTAAACTCGGTTAATGACGTCATTATTGTACACATTTTTGTAATACATCTATTTGATAATTATAAAAAAATAATATATCTGCAATTATCTTTTTTAAAGGAGTTTTCTTCAAAGTAAACTTACAAATCCTTTCATTGACGGCCGCTATATTATTTAACTTTTGGATTTTCTTAAGATAAAATGTTTAATCCTGATTAAAAATATTTATAGTTAATCCTACCTATATTTGGTTTCAAAATTACAAGTAATTACACATTTTTAAAATCTACTTTACTTGGAATACTTTCTGATTTAGCAAAAAATGAAGAAAACTTTAGCTTATTTTGTGGACATAAAAAACAAGCATTTTTAGTGTTTAAGCTAAATATAATATTATTGTTGTGATTTCGTATTTAAAACTCAAATACTTCAGGATGATAAGAACTTTTGAAAACATTTGTTATTTATTTTGATGTGAAAAACTTGACTGGAATATTTATATAATAAACTAGATAAATTAATATGTCAACAACATAAAACATTGATCAAAGATAATGCAAAAGTCATACGGAATTACAAAACTTTACACCCAATTTCTATTATTTAAAAACAAAAACACTTAACTGTATAAGCAGTTTTAATATTTATTATTGTTCTTTTTCAAGCATATAGTTCTTATTAATATATAACTTATACTTTCAAATTACTTTATATTCGAACTGCATATAAAATCATTACAAAATCTTTAAGAAATACAATTCACAATCCTGTCACCAAACCAGACTATCTTTGAAGAATTTCTGAAATTAATAATACATTTTACATTTTAGTGTGATGATGTGATTGTATTTTTAGCTACTTACATTTATTTAAATCCGTATCAGTATAATAATAGACAATGGTTTGTTAATACTTATCTTCCAAATTTCATTATTTTATCGCTCCACGCATTCAACAAACTCAAATGACAGAAAAAATAAAAGCCGTTCGGAAAAAAGATAATTTGATGACTTGACTTACCCGAACTAAGCTTTATTCGATAAATTTAGGATAAAATCCTAAAATCAATCCATTATCTTGTTTTCTTCAGCATCCAGTTCTTTTTTCTAAGTGACTGATTCCATCTTTTCCTAATTATTTTCTGTTTACACCGTTAGCACCAACTTACATTTTATTTTGTATTTCTTTCTCTCTTATTCCTGTAGAAACGGTAGTTTTTAAAGTTTAAAGGACATAAAAAATAACTATGAAATTATTTGGAAATAGAAATTTGGTCCAATTTTAGGCTTCATTTCTTCAAGTTTTTATTTAATATATATATATATATATATATATATATATATATATATATATATATATATATATATATATATATATATATATATATATATATATATATATATATATTATTTTTATATTATTTTCTAATTGTTTTTTAATCTAAGGGATAAGAAACAATTCCTCATCATAAGAAATATAAAAATTCAGCTCAAAATTCAATTTATTGCTTTCTTTGTAAAAATTTATAACCAGCTATTCTAAGAAATTTCTTGGCTAAATCTTTGTCATAGAAAGTAGCTACATGTACGATTTGTTTCTTTATGCCCAATATACGATCAAATTTTGAGTTTAATTAGTTAAGATATCCTTCCAATAAAGATTGCTTTTAATTATCCTCATTTTATGAAGTAACGTTATGCTTATAAAAATTGAAAAATATTTCATTGGCATATTGTTGGCTATAATAACTGTTATATTTAACAGTTTGATTTCGGAGGAAAATATTTCATTTTTAATTTACTTACAAAAATAAAAAATATAAAAAAGTTCTCAGTACTTAAACTCTCCAACTACCTTTTGGAATCCCTTAACTTTAATCCTTTAGTTTTAAATTTCGAAACTTTGTTAATTTTTTATTGAGCTAATATAAATTTTAAAGCTTGAAAAATTAAAGGGATATCTTCTGCTACAAATTAATTAAATAATAAGATAATATCAATTCAAATGCGACATCTTACAAACTCTAAAGAATCAAGTTAAATTTAACATAAATTTTGTCATCTAAATCTATTATGAATAAACATTATCATTCCTATTCTTATTACGATGCTTTCAGCTATGCTGAATCCATTTCCTCAAATTATTCGACACAAACTTGGCCGTCGGTTTATACGAGTAGATATAGCTATTGAGTACTTTTATAAATAATTCATTACTTGCTGCATATGTGATTTGGTGTAACTTATTCGTTTTTCTGGTTGTGATATATTTTTCTTCGTTGTGATAAAAGTATTCATCAGTTTGTTTCGTATCTATATTGTGTGAATAGAAAAGGGGAATATATATTTGTGGTCACTTACTTATACTTGGTTTATTTTTTATTTATTTATTCATAATATTAGTCGACATTACATAAATTATAAACTTTTAATATGTTCATATACTATTTATTTATCATTATTTTAATATTCAACGTAATGTGAATATGAATTGATTAGGCAGTTACTTTCTTAACAAAAGCAGGAGAAAAATATCAAGCTAGTTCAAGAGCCTATCATAAATGAATCATGGTTAATTATCCCTTTAATTTGATGCGATAACTGCTCGTAAATTTAATAGACAATAGCTCTTTTAATCCAAAGTCATCATGACATCCTTTTCTTCGCATCATGAGGCTTTCTGTAATAATGAGATCTAAAAATAATGAGTTATAAATAATTCTGTTGAGAAACTCTTTTGATTCTCTCATCAAGGAAGAATGCTGCCTGCTTTATTATCTCGAGTTGATAAGCTAAAATAACATGGTATTGCTCTTACAAAATGGTAAAATTGTGTATTTCGGAGAAGGAATCGTTTCAACTGCTTTTCAGAGTGCAATAATTGTGTTAGATAATGGTCAATGGTTATTTTAGTGACATGTTTCACTATTTCTCCTTAGAAATATAAATTAAGTGAGCTATTTTATCTACATTAATTTAATTAAATATATTAGACTTGCAACATAAGAAGAATCTTATTTCCGAAAATATCAGTCCCCTTACTGAGGATTAATTTGTCAGATTTCGATATGAATATGTAGTTATACACTTCAAATGCAGCTTAAATCATTTTTTAATAATATAATATAGATTTTAAACACAATCATTAATTTCATAATTCTCTAGATCAAAAATATGTATTATAAAAATATCTATTAATAAACGCTTCTCTAATTGAATTTCCTTTTTGGAAAATAAAAGTTACCTTTTAAAATTCCAGATGTCCAAAAGTATTTCATGTAAAGGGTTGGTTTATGAAACTAAACGATGAAAAACAAATTCCATTTTCAAGGATTTAGATCATTATCCATATTTTTCTCAGTTTTGTTAATAAATGCTAAATTGACATAAAGTGTTTCTTGAGATTAAGATGTTTACATGTTATTCTTTATTACCTTAAGCACCATATGTTAAATTCATAAAAATGCTTTGAAACTACATTTTTGAATGATCTCAAATAAAATAAAATTAATAAAATGTGAGAAAACGTACCTTATGATTTCATTAAAATTATAAAAAATCCTATTGATTTAAATTTTTATATATTGAAGAAAATGTATCGCGATTTCGATTCTTTATTTAACTACAGGGAACTTCACAAGTGACATTTCAAAGACAACCATAAATATTAATTACCTATGATGAAGAATACCTTAATTAATTGGAAAATTCTTAAATTTTTTGTAAAGTTAAAGTGCATTATTAAGTAAATACTGTTTTCAAATTTTAATTAATTTTCTTATGTCATTACAATTAAATTTGATAATATTCCTGCTTTTAATTATGTGAATAAAATATGGTGAAAAATACGTTAAAAACAAAAAAATTTATTTGTTAAAAATAAATTATAATAATTTCTTTTAGTAATATATAATTTAATAAACTAAATTAACATTTAAAATTAAAATTAATTGAGTGAGCAAATGAAATTTTACGTAAATATTTGTTTGCATGTTTAATGCTGAAGTTTAAGTATTAAATTATATCCTTATATATACATATTATTGAACTAACTAGCAATTAACTACTTACATATATACATGTTTACAATGAGTCAAATAAATATTTTAAAATGATATTAACTATTGGTTTGTGGTAGTATCTAAAGAGTATTCTCCAATGAAATTCACTACTCATGGTTGAAACTTTCAGATATTTTGAATAATATTTGAAGAACTATCAATACTAAAAAAATGTATTTTCTTTCGTAAAACTTTTAATATGTTTTGTTTTTAAAATTGAGGTCTGAAATTTTAAAAATAACTTGCTTACATTATTCACACATTTTCTCTAAAAACACATTGAAATAATCGTTTCTATACGTTATTTTCTCTATAATTAAACGTTGTTATAGGACACAGAATATAAATTTATCCTTATTCTCATATATTTGTATAAAGTTATACATTAAGTACAAAGAAAATGTGATAAAAAGAACTAACTCTAAAATTATCATATTATTAATGAAGTTTTAGCTTTATCCGAAAAAGAATATTAAATGAAATTTTGTTATCAATAAAAAATAATAATTTTTTATTATTTTTTATTGGTAATAATAAAAATTGGTTTTAATACATATTAATTTTTATTGGTTTTAATACATATATTGTATTGACAGTAAACTAGAAACATGTTGGTTTTTATGATACTTTACTTTATGTTCTTATCTTATAAAAAGAAAATATCTATTCCTTTGTGAATTCAAAAATTAAAGAAATCCCAAAAAAAGAAATTTAAGATTTTTGATTAAGTCTTTTGAGTTTGAGCATTGGAAAAATTCTCTCTTATCTATGAGTTTCTTAGTTACGATAGAATATATCCCATTTTGTATTTGATTTATTTTTCTCATTTTATATTATACTATTTAATTAGAGAAATGCTTATTTAGAATTGAATATCTACTGCAATAATGCAATGAAAGCTTAAGCTCCTTGAAATCATACTCAAGAAATATTTATAAACATAATTAAATATAAAATGAGGATGAATATAGTAATTTAATTAAAGAATTTGATTTATTTTTTAAAATTCAAAAACGTATTGATTTAAAATATTAAGGAAATAATCATCATTCTATAATCATTAATTTTTCAATTAACGTAGAAATTATTTAATATCGTACTGTTACAATTATTATCCATTCTATTCCTGTATATAGGAATTTTAGAGTTTTAATAGGTTTCATTGCACTGGCAACTTAAACACAAATATAAATTCAAATGAATCTGAAATTAAACAAGATAAAAGTTTGAGTGAAACATTCACTTGAACTTTTAGTTGTTAATTTCCAATATGTTGATCACGTCTTACAATTCCTCACGTTTACCTCTTAAATAAATATCTTAATGATGCACGACAGTTTCCATTGTTTCTTTTTAATGATATCATTCCGTGAAGGAACATTTTGGCAACAGAGAGCAATCAGTTCCAAAATAGTCTGGCTTTTAAGCCAAAGTTAACATTTTGAGAAATGCTGACAATTTCTTCATGAAAACCCCAATAATCATTATATATTAAATTTGGATAAATAGTGAATAATAATAAACCTTCGCTGATAAAATTCTAAAGTAAAGGATTATATAACCCTTTTCCAAAACAAAATTTCTTTCGAAATTGAGCTGGAATTGGTGGTTTAGTGGTTTTATATAAAATAAATAAAGATGAAAATAAATTATGTAATTCACGCAATAATAATTGCCTAAATTTTTTTATTTATCACTTATTGAATCCTCATAAGATATTTTGTTTACAGTTTTATTTAAAAGTTTCTCCAAATATAATTTATCTCATTCATTACAATGAAATTGCCTAGAATTAAATGTGATTATTACGTTGATGAAGAAACTTTTGTAATACTAATAAAACATTATTTTGGTTTCTAATAGATTTTAAAGTATTAAATGAATTTCATCATAAATTTATATTAGGTATTGCTCTGATTGAGCATTTTAATGTTACAATTTAAAATTCTACTACTTAAGACTCATTTCAGTATATTTTATTGAAAATTTTATTTCTTTTTAGAATGTCATAAAAAAGTATTTTTTTAATTTTTTTTTATAAAAGATACTTATTTTATTTTCCTCTCTGCACTTTTTGGTATTAAACATCATGTATGATTAGATATTTATTCAGAATTTTTCTATTTATTTTTTCTAATATATTGTATCTTTTATCCACTACTTTCCTTCTTTTGATGGAAAAAAGAAAAACCTTCTATAGATGCAAAAATTTGGTAATTGATTCGTAACAAAAAATATTTCAAGTTTAATAAATTTGAAAATATATTCAATTTTTTCTTCAAATAAATATATTGAAAGAAAATTAACCTACTTTAAATTATACATTAAATTTAATGAAGAAGTGAAACTTTACCATATAATGAGGCATAGTTCAAGTATTTAAATTTTTCATTTAATTTAAATCTTCAAAATTAAATAAATACTGAAGTAATACTTATATTAATTTTTATTAGTTAAACTTTTTGATTCACATTCGTTAAAATCTGCTTCAAATATTTTGAAAAGCGTAAATTTTAACTTCTAATGAAAATTAAATGTGTGTGAGAAAATTATCCTCTTAAATCTTTATTATATGATAAAATTAAATGAAAAATTTCTGTTTTTTCTTACAAGTGTAATTTGTTTTATTTTTCAAATATAAATTGTTTCTTGCAATTTATGAACTAATATTTTTCTTTTATGACTGAAACTTACTAAATTTTGACTAACACTTTAATAAATTTATCATAATTATTAACTATATACCCATTGAATAACATATGTTATATATTTTTGGAAAAATGTTTTCTTCATATAATTTATAAGAATAATTAAAAATAAATTATCATTTAATAGGTTTTTTTGAAACAAAAAGCATTTAAAGTTGATTTAATACTGCAATTTTAAAATATTTATATGTAAGAATGTTATCACACACACACAAAACTCTTACTTTAAAAATAATGTTAAAAACATATATTTTTATTTAGATTAAGAAAAAAGAATATAGTTAAATAATGACATTGGCAGAGGTATTGACTTATCTTAAAATGAGAAATAGAAAAATTTTGAAAAATGAAACTCCAATTATTTTTTAATTTTCTTGTAAGAAATTAAATTAAATGAACGAGTTCCTTACAAATATTTTATATGATAAGAAAAATAATCTCCTTTTCTTATAAAATATTAGGAATATACTATTTACTTATAGTTAAAGCAATAGTCGTAGTTCATTTACCGGAATACTATTGTGTCTTGTATTTCCTAATTTATCTCACGTACTTTTCAGACGGCCGGAAATTGTTTCCGTATAAAAAGTATTTAGTTTCCAAATTGTATTTAAGAGAAAACTTTACTTGCATGTATATTGATATTTAGTGAATAAAGCAAACATAAATGTAATTGAATCTGAATAAAACTTTTATCAAACATACGATAGTATTTTGATAAAAGTTTTATTCAGATTCAATTACGAGTAGACTCTGAAATATCTTTCAAAAATTTGATACTATAAATAGCACTGCAGATTACAGCACTTTTCCACTAGCTTGCTACCCATAAAGTATTTTTATTACTATTTATTCTTTCAAAATAGACTAGTGTCCTTGGTACGTTTAAGCTTCTAAGAAATTCCATAATCTAATCCCATATAGCTTAATGTCAGAACAAGGTGGTCACTTCTGAGTGAATACTTTGCAGATTAATCCGATCTTCAATGAAATGCTGCCATTAAAACAAATTCGCAGTCTATACAATGTGAGGATTTTTTCTGTTCTGCAGAAATACTGTTATGTTGAAATATTAAATTTGGAGAAATCAAGGATTCAAGTTGTTGAGAGAAGTGTCTAATGTCTTAGCGCATTGACACAACATGCAACAGGTCTTTTAAGTGGAGATTCCAACTAATAAAATTAAACTTTAAAACCAGTTGAAATAATATTATTTACAAAATCTCAATCAGGCTATAAATATTAATTCTATGTGGATTTCTCTTGAGTACAATATTGTTTGCTTTAGAATGTAATCTTTAAAAATTTAACTTTTCCAAAATAATTTTACTCTTCTAAATTTATACGAAATTGATGAATTTTTATAATTCAGATTTATAATTATAATACAGAATTGAATTTCCATGCAATTTAATTTTATTTTGTCATTTATAAAATATATCAACTACAAACAGCAGTTTTTTCAGGATGATTTTACATAACTTTCCATGAGTTGAGTTTTATCTGGAATCAAAAACATTGTAAAACCTTCTGCCTTACAATTTTTAGTACTGTTTATACACAAAAGTGTAGAAAATGGTTATTTTTGAAGCATTTGCTGCCTATCAAAAGATAATACTGTTCAATTCTCTTAAATATAGCATATTGCAATGATAAATAACAATAAATTATTTCAATTTTTAAAGTAATTTAGACTTTTGTAAGAATAAAATTCAAAAAATAAGTTGTAGTTTTCCCCCAGTCTTTTTAGAAGGCATGTATAATATATTGCTTTTTTTTGCAATTAAATTTGTCCCTATGTTAAATATATATTAAGTTAAAATAATTTAATTTCCTTTATAACTAACAATTTTTGCCTTATTTAATTTACCATATTTCATTTTTAAAGCTTTACTGATCTGGATTTTAGCAACAGCACATAAATATGTTGATGTTCTGATACATCATGGAAACGTGATTTACATTTTCAGATTTTAAAAAACATAAAATAGTTTTCGTAATGGCTTCAAAAAGTTGCTATATCATAAATGACATACGTGCGATACTTTTCCAAGATAATTTAAATAGGGAGAGACTTTATAGCCACACAATTAGTTAAAGAAAAATCTAGAAATTTTACAAAATGTATACTCTTTGCTTTCAACTATTTTCGGTATCGAAAATATTTCGCATTTAATCATGAAATGATTTCTCTTAATTTAAACGAAAATTTCTCTTTTACGCTCATATATAAAATAGTTGCTAAATTTAAACTTGAATTCACGTAAGGTCTTTCTTTCATTAAATGTCCATTGTCGAGAGAGATTTAGAAATATTTTGTCACGGTAATCTCTTTCCCAATGAAACATGAGAGTTTTCAATAAATAGCTAGAACTATGTCACCCCTATCGGAATGCTTTTAGCACCTTATTAAAATTAAGACCGAAATAACGTATGCTTTTCCAAATCTTCTTATTATTGCTTATTTTTAGCGGGAAGGAATTCAAAGGAGCAGCATATTCCGAATTTGCCGAAGGACATTTCGAAAGCAACATTCGGCTTTTGAAAATAATTCTCAATGAGATGCTGTGGTATTATGGGAGAGAGCTCTTCCCATGCTTCATCATGAAAGTAAAGAATAGTGGTAGGATTTTTGAGAGCTAGTAAATGGGAATGAAACAAATAAATTGTATTCATTCCTTCTATCATGTAGATTTTATAGATAATTTACAGATTCACTTTTGGCAATAGATTAGTATTATTTCAATAAATTAGAAACAAATATGTACTACACTTGCAGCAAATTTTACATTTAACAAATTTATGTAAAACTTATTTCAAAACTTTCAATTCTTTTTTTACTCACTATTTAATAACATTCATTATATATTTTTCTCTCACGCTTAAAACTACTAAACAAAGTGGAACAAAAATTTACATTCCGTAGTAAATATCTATACTTTTTGTTGAAATTAAATTAAATTTTTTTATTTTAAATTAAAACATTTTTAATCATAGAATTAATTTACACTGTCCAAAAAATCTCTTTCATCACTGAACAATTTGACGTTTCACATAGTACCAAAATCTACAAATTTCTGATGGTTATTATATCTCCTTTAATATTATGATTAATTTCTTTTAAGCCATTAAGGATAGTAGTATTGTCAAGCATTGCATTTTTGAATTTCGTAACACGGAAAATTTTGGGTATTGTTAGGCTGAATTATACGAATAAAATAACATTTAAATATATAGAAACATAATTTATGTATTAGAGTCTTTATCACATAAATCTATAAAGTTTTATCGATAGAAATTTAACCATGTATGATAATGTGAATTACATTAATTGTGATCTTTTCTTACTTCCTTACCTTGAAATTTAAGTCACTGCGAAATAAATGAATTAAAAGTAGAAAACATCACAAAGTATTTTTAGATAAATGAAAATAATAAATTGAAATCACAATTCTTTAGTAAACAAATCAAGTGACTTTATAAATTTGACCTTTTTTCTGGCCTATAATTTAGTAGAATTTAACAGTGAATTGTTGTTGTTAGAAATTTGAAACAACTGACATAGATTATAAGTTAGTAAAATTTCATACACACACACACTTATATATATCTATATATATATATATATATATATATATATATATATATATATATATATATATATATATATATATATATATATATATATATATATATATATATATATATATATATTAATGTATGTATGTATTATATGCATGTGTGAAAAATATAAATAAATATGCACAGAAATGTATATTTACGCTATCTGTCAATATTTAAAATGGAAATTTAACTGTCGAAATAAAAAACTTATAAAAAATCTCTTTTTGAGATTTTAAAAGATAATGTTGAGGAATAGGAAAAAATTGCCTTAGTCATTTATTAATTAATACAATTTTGTATTAATTAATTTTCTTTTAATGATACTTTTTAAAGTTGTAAAAGATGCTCATAAGAAATTTTGTCATTTTATAAAAGTATATTTAGCAGAAAAATTTATTCTAAAAATCTATCCACAAATCCATCTTTGTGACGCAATATAGACATTCTCAAAAATTGCTTTTCATTAAGTTCTTAATAAGAATATAGAGATATGAACTTTGAGTTCAACTACAATGAAGAAAAAAATTAATGGGAGATATTTGTATACATTGTGCATCAGTATTAAATAGAAACCTCTATTCTATCTGCCACATATTTTATTAACGGATCTTACAAAAATTTCATTATCACAGCAAGACGATCTTCTTTTTCTAAAATGTATACAAAGGTTGTTCAAAAATAATACATTACTATTTTTTACTTAAGAAATTTGATTATCATTCTATCAAATGTTATTCACTAAAATATTGGAATATTGTTTATCTTTAAGTTTTCTAATGGCTAAATAAAATAATTTCTTTGAAATGTTTGTACACACCAATTTTATCACCAAATATAACTTTTTTTTCCTCCCTATTTGTATCACTTCTTTTAAGTTCATTATTAACTTCTCATTTTATATATCACTTTCAATCCTGGATTTTTTTCTGCTTCTTGTATGAAAGTTGGAATGTTCAAAGTTCTCTAAATGATGCTGTCACACTAACAAATGCCACATCATCTACTCACTTTATATTTCCATTTTTATGGCATAATATATTAATATAGAATCAATGATCGCCTTTAGATACATGAGATTTCACTATAACAAATGCAGCATCATCTAATTACTATATACTTCCATAGATATGGCCCCTCAAGGGGCTCACTTTTTTAAGTGACTACAAGTGTCCCACTCAAGTAGTGTACCTAGAGATCTTTATTTTCTTTCTGCTTTTTCTCTCGTCTCATTTTAATCTTTATCTTATCTTTTCCATACCTTGTCGGCAAACAAGGGATCTCTTCATGAATAGGTGTAGCCACTCTGTTTTCTGCTTCTAATGGACAGTCAAGATCCCTACCTGTTGACCGTGCATAGCTACCATTTGGACGTGTGCCATACTGAGTCCCCAGTGTATCCATCAACTGGTACCTAGTTATACTCGTGGTTAGTCTGCTAGGGATCAAGCGAAGGGGTCACATCCTTGGGATTGGTGTTAAGGGTAGTAAGCAATCTCTGGGGGTGATTCTCAGTGTATGGGTGTCGGCTAGCACCAAGTTAAGTGCCTGGGCTGGAAATGTCCAGATCCGGTGGTTTCTCTCCCTTGTATCTTTGTGGGTTTTACCATCGAACTGGAACCTTTACTAATATGCTAGGGGTTCTAATTCTCGGGTCATTGAAGCCAATTCACCTACTCGTTACATGTTGATAAGTACACCAAGAAATTTTCATGCAGTATCATCTTTTCCTTTTCTAATACCAAAACTTCTCCCATCATTTATTGGGTAACATACAAAATGTTAAAAAAAATTATCATTAGAAGATATTTTTGTTCAAGTTGACTCAAAACAAGTTTCGGTGATCAATAATTTTAAAAATGTGGTTTCATTTCCACTCGAAACATCATTTCACAAAACTTTAAATGAGTTTCGTGGTGTTCTTTCTAAACCCGATTTTATACATGTTACAGAAGCAGAATGTTTGGAAAAACTACATGATCAAGAAATTTTTACTGTACTTTATATGTGGATTCAACGTGACGGTATACTTATCCTCACCCAGCATGTTGTCTTTAAGTTTTAAACACTATCATTACCAAAATCTATTAAAGTAGGTTATAGGAATTTCAAACTTTGTCCATACTTTCCTAACCCTCTTAGATGTTTCAAATGTCAGAGATATGATCATTCCCAACAGGCATTTTCAAGTATTGTAATTCTTCTAGAGCATATGCTGCATTTTCTAAGTTTTGCCCTATATGGATCTTTCAGAAAGAAGTAAATAAGATATTGAAGTAAAAAATACAATTTTACTTAATTAAAACAAAATATTACTTTCCCAGAACCAAGACAAATAATAAAAAACATAACAACAAAATTTGGTGTTTTCTATTCCTTTTATTTATAAACAAATGCAAAAATAAACAAAAATCTAGCAAAGAAGATTAGTTTACCAATATCTGGTCCACTTTCAGCTTTGTCATCTAAAACCACCTCATCATCAAATTTTAATAACACAGAGAAATCTACTTCAAATATCAATAAATCTAAGATTGATGTTATAAAAATTAAAGAATTCAAAATCTCTAGAAAAAAGTTTTAAAAGAGCAATTTATATACCCTCTTCTCTGAAACAGATGTGGAAATGGACTCCTCCTCCACATCTCAGACTGTTTTAAAATGTAGTAAAGACAAGCACATAATACAATCAAATGAAACTTGCTACGGATGAGACATTAATTTCATAAAACTGTCGTGGTTCTAGAAAAACCTTGCAAACTTTTTTTTGTAACATTTTATCTATCTTCTATTTCTGATTTTCATGAATTTGTTTTAATGCCTTTTGTCTTCTGAGTCTCAACATTGTCAATTATTTCTTATATAATGATTTACTTAAATACTTAATTTTATCAAAGATTACTTTGTCTTCGGCGCAGCTTATCCCATCTAAGGATCTGGCGCCAGTAAAATCAAATCCATAAATAGGGCTCAATATATCCATGGGGAATTAATGCTTGCCTTTAGATACATAAGTTTTCTGTTGTCACTAATATACATAAGTGAAAAAGTGTGGGTTTCCATATTTTTAATTAGAAATTGTGTATTCAATATTCATCTTAAAATTTCATAATTACGTCTTTCCTATTTTGATATATTATTATACATCACATCTAAATATTGTATATTTTTTATGTTATAAACAAAATATTCATTAAAAACATGTTTGTCATTTGAAACTTCTATATCATTATTTAATAATGTATTTAAAATAATCAAAAATAAGAATCGCCTTTTGAAAAAGAAATGATTGTTTATTTAGATACAGAAAAAACGAAGGATTAAATTTCCACAAAATTTTGTTAGCTTAAATGTATTATTTTATCCCTATTTATCAATATAATTAAAATGTTACAAATCTACATTCTTAATTTTAGATCATTTTTCTTACATGTGACCTGCATTTCTTAAAAATCTCAAACGTAATATTAGAGTTTAATAATTATTATTGTTTTGCCAATATTTTAAAAAAAATTAATTACAAAAAATTGCAGCTAATTGAAATAACAATGGAATGGTTTTATATCCCAATCATATTTGAATCTTGGTTATAAACCAAAAGAAAGTATAATTAATAAAATTACTTCCAAGATCTATTAACTAATGCATTTTTCTGTCAGAAATCAAACAATGTTCTGTAGAATAAATAATGATTTTGAAGTGATCTGTATCCTTTTGCCATCTGATAGTTTTAGAATGAACCATGTTCAAACTCTATTAAGATACAAAATTAATTTATTTCTCATTCAAGTAACAAGAGGTAATTATATTTCTCATTCAATTGCAAAATAAAAATACAATAAATACAAAATAACAATACATATAATTATTTGCACACAAATTAAGTATATTTTTATTTTTTAATCATATTTTTATTTTGGTCTTTATGGATGTTAGTGTCTTCAAGTAGAGCAAAAGTCACAATTTAATAATAAAACATTATTTTTGTTAAATCTCTCAGTTAAGAAATCCGGTTAAAAAACATCACTTTTTAATTAAATTTTTAATTGCATTGATGCTAAATATTAAAATTCTTGTTTTTCTTATCCCAGTGTCTTTAATAACTTGTGCATTTTAATTTTGCTGATGTTTTTATTTTTTTATCATCTATTGAATAATTTTTTATTTTACTTTTTTGTGTCACCTGTTGCTTAGAAAATCAGAATTACTGTAGTAACACCATGAATAATTTATTACTGATTTCGAAATGGAATTCATTCTAATGTCCGCATGTGAATTTAATCCAAAATTTTAATTTATTTTTATTAATTACATGTTTTGGATATATTTTGCAAATGTGAATTTTGTTTATTCAATTACATGCAAAAGGAAAATTACTAAACCATTACAATTTCTTAAAAACTCAATTTATTTTTTCTTTGTACAGGGATTTCAATTTTTCATTCCCTAAAATAGAATGAACTAAAAAATATACTGGCTGAATAATGAGAAAATGTTTTTCAAGACAAATTCATTTAACAGATGCAGTTGGCACATTTTATTTTAGAATTTTTTGTTTGGGTGAATTTTTGAAAATTTCCATGCAATTTTGCTATTAAGGAGTAAAAATATAAAATATCACACATGACTTTACTATTTAAAATAAATACTTTTATTGCCTGAATAATACTGATGTCTAAACACTTTCGATATAATGTCACAAACAAAACCGTTTTTTTTTTAATTTTTGCTAATTGCGATTATATTAAAATAAATTAGTCTTTAATTGAAAACTCTGATTTGAAGCAGGTTCATGAATTCTTTAAGGAAGCTCAATGTTCTTTCTTTAATAAATTGCAAAATTGTTTTATAACATTTTCTTGTGTTCAATCTAAGTTAATAATTTATTCTCGTCTTTCATCATGATTTTTCAATTTAATGAATGATTGCCTAATTTTAAAATAATTAAACAAAAATTGGAATTAAAACTATAAAAAATTAAAAATTCTACTGCTTTCTAAAATAATTTAAAATAAAATATTTTTATCGGCATTTTATAAAAAAATGCAAATCATTAAAGGGAATAAGCTGCAGAAAATATCTAAATTAGTTACTTAAGAAAAAATCCTCGATGAAATTTAAATTCAACTCGTGAAGTTCAGTCTTTTAGAATATATATATATATATATATATATATATATATATATATATATATATATATATATATATATATATATATATATATATATATATATATATATATATATATATATATATATATATATATATATATATATATATATATATATATATATATATATATATATATATATATATATATATATATATATATATATATATATATATATATATATATATATATATATATATAATATAAACAGGAAATTTAACATTCAGATTTTAAGTCATTAATTACTATGATAGATAAATCAGTGCTTCTGAAGCACATTCCATTATAATGGGTTTTAATCCATGAAATTTAGTTTCTATTCGTACATATAAAGCGTAAATGCATGAAATAATATAAAGTTATACTGCATTTTATAACATATTCTAGAAGTTAACTCATGTTATTTTTAAAAAATAAATTTAAAATTGCGTTAATTTTAATTTTAAATGCGTGCGGTTTTTCATTACTGTGCCTTAAATAATCATATTAAAATTTTTATTTGTAAAGTGACATACATATATAATTTAGTACTATATTCAAGCATCCTTCATTGATTATTCAAGCAGTTATAGTATGAATGGCAACATATGCACAGTGAATAATATCAAATTTTGAAACTAAATAAATAGAATTAACCTTGAAAATTTCGCCTCTTACTGAAAATATAAATTTGTAACTTTCTGTTTAATTTTTGAACTTATTAAAATGTACGTGCAACGTTTCACATTAGGTTCTCAAAATTGTAACTTAAAACAAAATACTGAAAAATTAGGTGAAATAAATTCCTTACATTAAAAAACTTATAGTGTTTATGATAAATTACTATATATATATATATATATATATATACATACATTAAAATTGTAAGAGAAAAAACTTAGCCTAATAAACTAACAAAACCATTTTAAGACATATCAGAAATATATCATAAACAAAATTGAATATATATATATATATATATATATATATATATATATATATATATATATATATATATATATATATATATATATATATATATATATATATATATATATATATACATATATATATATATATATATATATATATATATATATATATATATATATACTAAAATATTTAAATACTTTTATTCTAATTATTGAAAATCTCTCCCTTGCTTATAACAGTCAGATTTCTTTTTAATGTAAAATAATATTCTGTTCATCATGTTACCTGTTATTTTTCTTATAAATTTCTTTTCCTACCAAGCTTAATATAATCACTTTTCAAACAAATATGTATTAAATAATCATGGATTCACAATAATTTGAGTATTTCTTTACAGGAGGCGTCCGTTTTCTATTTCGAGAAGAGGGTTGCGGAGAAACTTCACAAACCGAAACGAAAAGAAACAATTACTGAAATCTTAAGATTTAGTGTGAGACAGTTGGATCGTTTGAAACATCCCAAGTTACTTACTCTCTATCATCCTATTGAAGAGTCTAAGTAAGTTATTCAAAGAAATGAAGCTAAACACACAAGTTCTAAAATTCTCAATACTTTTTAAAAAAAAATTTATTGACTAATAAAGAGATATTGACCAATAACACAAAAATAAATATTATATATATATATATATATATATATATATATATATATATATATATATATATATATATATATATATATATATATATATATATATATATATATATATATATATATATATATATATAAAACTGTAAACAGAAAAACTACCAATCTGCAATATTTATGCATTTTGCTCTACATTTCAAGTTGAATTTTTTAAAATTAGATGAAAGTTTAAACTAAATATAAAGCTTTATTTGCCGAGGTATTTATATGTTTAGCTATATTTTAAATATACATTTTTTAAATAAAATACGAAATTCAATTTTCAATTAATGGATATTAATAAAATGTCTTCCGTTGTCTAATGTTATATATTTTTTATAATATCTATTTGATCGTATCGATAAATGCTTGCATTTTATTCGATAATTTGTAGGTAATGTTGCTTGCGGATTTAGAAAGCGTATCAACTCAAAATCATAAAAGTAGCTAACATTTATAATTTTATGATTTTAAATTTTATGTATATATATAGATATAGATAGATAGATGATTCTTTTGCTGATTGTATAATGAGTTTAGGTGTAAAAGTATGCACTTTTTCCTGATGAAATCACTTGAATAAAAATTAAGTTATTGTTAACTGATGTTTTTCATAGTTTATTGACATTACAACGCTATAGCTAGCAAGCTGTAAAAATATATTTAAAAACTCAAATCCAAAAGTAAATTAATAATATTTCTAATTTATACATATAATTACTTGAAATAGATTCTGTCTAAATCATTCAAGAGAAAGTAAAATTTAATAAGTTCTAAAAACTGTTGGATTATTTTGCAGATATAAATTCAGAGGTTTGATCTCTAATACTTTTTTCTGACATCCAAAATGTGTAATACTTTCAGAAGAATCTATTCTCTCTCTCATTTCTCTGTTTTATTTTAATAATACTTATGAACACAAATTATATAGAAACACAAAATCTGAATCAATTTATTTTAAATTCAAATTGTGCACTTTATAGAAATAATTGTTAATATGTTTTTGAATAAGATTTCTTTCTCTTTTTAGCTCAAAATACAAAGGAACAAAATAGTTATTTTTTACCCAAATTTTTTGATATTTGAAAACGAATTATTATTCTTATTCTAATGCCCTGTTGCTAGGATCCCTTTTTTTCATTCACCCTTTCAGCCCTACATGGGCTGAAGTGATGGCACTTGTCTTGTGGGGCACCCATGGGATACGCCATCATGGGTTGGTCTGAAAGGGGATGGATCTTTGTAATTTAGAAGCTTTTACCAAGCAGAAGAGTCCCAGATTTGGACTACCAATCCCAGAGGTATTATATCACATGGAGGACATTGCAAACACGACTTTTTTTACGTGCCACCGCCTCCATTAGTGAACAATATGGATCTTTTCCAGGATGCAGTTTCGAACTCACTGTTTTCTTAAAGCGAGAACGAACGCTCTATTTAACTATGCCACCACGGTTTGAAAATGTTTATCAAACATGGAGTTTCAATTCATAGCTTACGCATCAATTAAACTGTATATACTACATATGTAAGCAATAAAAAGTTTAAAGCATTTTGCCCGTTGATGAATGTTTATTTTAAATTAAAATATATCCAACAAAAATACATCTGTTTCTATTATCAAGTCATTTGGTAATTGAAAAATATCTGAAGAAAAAATTGCATTACTCAAGACTTTCATCACCAATATAATGAAGGAATATAACTATTATTTATATATTTTATGAACTGATTAGATTTTTCCAGGAATGTGCTTTAATTAGTCTATCTCAAAAAACGTTAATATCTCATTTACTTTTTCTATACATTTCCAAGAATATACTAGAGCAGTGTTGATCGAACTTGCAAATAAACTTGATAAAGTTTGCGGTTAAATTTCTGGGTTTTTTTTCATTTTCCACATTGGCACATCTTTTATAACTATTATAACTACTAAGTTAAAATAGTGACTTTCTCATCTTTTCATTTGAAAAGATAAAATCGCCCATGGCTGGAGAATTAAAAGAGTTTAACTATCTAAAGAAGAACTCTAATGTTTACTTGAACCATGCTTACCTTTACCATTAAATTTATATTTCATCCACAGTTCCTTTGTGATTTTATATTAAAACAATGATTGAAGATAATATTATTAAATAACTTAGTTCTTAATCAGTACATAAGTACCATTATTAGAAAACTTATTCAGTACCTAAAGGCTCTATCTATCAGAAAGAAACAAATGAAATAATGATCCAAATCATAAAAAATGAACAAATGGCTTAATTAATGACTGTAATTTATTTTACATTTTATTTATTTAAGTAAATAAAATATATAAGTTAATCATTTAATATATATATATATATATATATATATATATATATATATATATATATATATATATATATATATATATATATATATATATATATATATATATATATATATATAAACATCCATTTTGAGAAATATTTGTTAGAAATATTGAAACTGTTAGTTTCGTCATGGTAAGAAATTATATTTGAAATGTAATACAACTATACTACCTAGTCCATAAATTTTGAATAAAATCATTGATTTTCAAAGTAGTTTTAAAATGTTAAAAGAAATAATACTAATTAAAAATATTTGAAAGTTAATAATTTGTATGTTTTAAACAATTTCACATGTTTTCCATTATATTCACTTGCATGAAATGATGGAGAAAACAAATTATGTACAAATAAGAATAAATTGAATCAAATAAATTCTATACACTACAAAGATGATACAAATTTGTTTTGTAACATCAGCTTTTATTGTCTAACAAGTTGATTTAGAATTATGAAAATTAAATTGCATTATACCCTTTCATGGTGTATAAATTTCGCCCTCATAATCACAGAAACATAAACTCGTGGGTAAAATCCATAGAGAGAGTTAAATACTTAAAAGCAAACATAATTATTATGATGGAAAAAGGAGGTGTTTTTAGGCTTCAGATAAAACATAATCATATATATAAACTTGCAACATAATCGAAAATGTTTATTGCGTGTAATGATATTAAATTTATTGGTCATACCAATAATTAATGTTTATTACTAATATTTATAATTAATAATTAATTAATAATTAATAATTAACCAATCTTAAGCATTTAAATAAAAAGTTGAGAAACATCTTCTTGTTACTTCATAATGTGCATGCACATTTTAGAAATGAATGCGTCGTTTTTCAGGAGTGTTCCATTTTTTTTATGAAAAATATGAAATTGGAATGGACATATTTTACATTCCCATCGGAATATTTTTTTTAAACTTTTTTTAAGTATGCTACAATGCCATAGGTATTTAATATTCTAAAAGTAAAAATTTTAAAAATATTTAAAGGCATTTATATAAGTTTCAGCTCAAAAGTTCCAAATAATAAAAAATTCGAAACAAAATGGTTCCATTTACGTTCTATTTTGGCATTTTATTTTTGTTAACTTTTACTGTAACTTCTTATAAAAAAATCATTTAATTGTTGAAATTCACTTTGTATTCTTAAATTATTTATTTTACAGTGATACATTGGCGTTTGCTACAGAGCCTGTCCTGGGAACGTTGGCGAATATTTTGGGATGTTTGGAGGAGAGACTTCCCCAAAACCTCTCTCCTCTTGTTAAAGAGTACACCTTTATGGATATAGAGATAAAATATGGACTCTTGCAAGTAAGCTTCAGATTTATTATTATTTATTTATATTAACTTTGAAAGAAATGTTGAGAATATAATCATAGGTTCTCATTATTTAGTTCAAATAAATAAAAAAAATATTTATAATTGTCTCACACTCACGTTACATACATAATATTTTGTATCTTTATAATTTTCAAAAATAAAACATTTCTTATACATAATTGGTAAGCAATTATAGAAATTATAGTGCTCTCTTTGTGTCTGACAAAGAGAGAAAGTAAAAAATAAAACTAAACCAAGTGAAATATATAATAAAAACGGATCAATATTTTATTGAAATGATAACATTATTTGGGTTTTTGTTGGAAACATATTTCTTATACTTTTTTCTAAAATTTCACTTCTAATTGAATAAGAATCGGTGACTTACAATGTCAAAAGTACACAAAATCTATTGACATTAAATAGACTCACAAACTACTGTTGAAATAATTTTGTTAAACCAGTAATAATGAAAATGCGATATACTGGAAAACAAACTAAATTTTTTATAAAATTATTACTATGTAAAATTTCCATAATTCTATATAAGCCCCTATTTTAACTTGTGAGGGAACGCATAGCTCATAAAAGATAAGAAAGCATCTCTTTTGGAATAAAACTCAAAGTAATAGATATTAAATTCATTCTATAGAATTTTACAATATTCGTGGCAGTTGCATACGTATTTTTTCTCTATAAACCGACAGTTGAATGTTAAGTATTTATCATTTTAAACACGTATTTAAATAAATTATATGAACGCCTATTTTTTGAAGTATTTTGTACAAATATTATAAATTTTCTTATATTCAGATTCTTTTTGTAAAAATGAATAGTTTAAATATTTTATAAAATTTTAAAATATTTTATTATTTTATTCAACTTATCAGTTAATGTTAGTCTCTTAGCTTAAAGTCCTTTCCTTTTATGTGATACTTCATAGATAACATTTATCATAATTTCAGAATGCAAGTTTTTTAAGAGCCAGTTAAAGAAATATCATATTCTATTATGATTATATAACTAATTTGTTTCAAATACAAGTCTTTTTATGTTCGCCAAACATAGCATATGCCTTAGACTATTGATTCAGTAAGAAAACTGTTCTTTATACACAAACCCCTAAAACGTTAGCTAGCTGAAACTGACTTGTTTATTGAAAAATAGCGCTTATTCATTACCATGTGCAAGTTTATTGTTATTCACAATCCTTATTGCGACTCAATGAAAAATATTTGTTGAACTTTGAAAAATATCTTCGTAATTTTTATATAGGCTAAATTTATTAAAGTGCTCAATAATTTATGTGCTCTAGAGATTATCTAAATGCTAAAGTTTTCTAATGAGCATATGTGTAAACATGTGCTCATTAGAAAACTTAAACAGACATATATATGGCAAAATGTATGCATATGGCAGCATGAGCCCTTAATAAGTTATTTCTTCATACATATGTATAAATCTCTTCAATTTATTTAATTCCTTGAGCTTTAGATACAAATGTAATACATTTTGATAAATATGATAAATATTGGCTTATAGGATAAATAAATTTTATATATATATAATGTATTCCACTTATGTGAATGTGCATATTGCTGCACAAATTAAGAATACTCAATATATTTTTGCCCTTATATGTATTTTGCATCTAATTTAAATCATTATATATTAAAACAAATAACATTTTACTGTTTTCATGTTTTAGTTAACAGAAGCTCTGTGTTTTCTTCATTACTCTTGTAAGCTGATACACAGAAATCTTTGTCCTCAATCAGTGATCATAAATAAACGTGGTACATGGAAGCTGGCTGGGCTGGAATTTGCCGAGAAATGCAACGAAAATGACGTCATGGTAAGGATTTTAAATTTTAACTAAATATATTTCAAAGTATGAAGCATATGTGCATTTTACAAAGCAATAAACGCATAATAACTGTATAATTAAAATAATAATACCAATTTTAAAATGTGGAAATTTATTCAGAAACAAGATGCCAGCCTAAGTCAAATACTATAGCCTATTTCCTAAGTTTCACAAATAAAACTTGATTAACATGTATTTATCCATTAAATTTGGTTGACATGAAAACATCCGTCACTATATTTTCTGTTGATTTAATTGGCTATACATCCTTAAGTATTAATATAGTATATTAAAAGTATGGTACAAAGTTCGTTTCTATCAAACTGTGCTTGTAATACTATCCGTTAATAAAATGTTACGAATTGAATATCGTAGTGAAATTTATACATTTTTTTCTGTTTATATTTGTGCTAATTTTACTGTATTTTAAAAAAATAATTTCATTTGCATTTTATTCAGTTTATCTATTATTGAAAGGTTATGAGCAAAATATCTACAGGGCTTCTTTAATACATTTTTATTTACATCAGATAATTCATTCCATTTACAGATTTCACTTTCATAACTCAAACATCAACAATATATATGAAATCCTAAGAATTTCGCCACTATATCTTACAGCAAGAATTATATACTCATCTTTGTATTCCTCACTTGCATTTCATTATCATCTTTTTATTCTTTTAGAAAGAAATAATAAATTGAAAATATTTTACCAACATCCAAAACAAACGACTGATAAATTAATATTATACAATTTTAATGTTTGTTTCGAATAAATGCGGATACAATTATGAGATCATGCACTAGGCTACAAGCATTTCATCTATTCTTCTTCGAAAACTGACAGTACTTAAACGTTAATTAAAACTGTTTCTTTTTGTTGGCTTCAGAAAACAATTGCTTCTTTCTGATCTTGTAATACTTCAATCTACCTAGTGGTTAGGGAAAATTACCTCTTCATTTCCTATGAAAAATCAACAGTTCAATCAATCAACAATGTAAATAAAATTCCTAACTAAATTAATGTAATTTATTTCAAATATCAATCGTTATTGAGTAAATTGGTATTTTTCTTGCTCTTAGTAGAAAATTGCTTAAAAATATCACCAATATTTTAAAGAATGGACACATGGCATTTATGTTGTTTGATTATTCTGCCATTTTCACATTATCTCACTTAGACATGAAAACTTTTTTTGAAATTTCAAATAAATTGCTTCGTTTTCCTGCCTTTTATTTTCCATAGTTTATTAAAGAAGAAATTTAATTTGCTACTACGTATGTAGTTACACTTTACCTGTATTTCAATTACAACATTTTATGCTAATTTAATCTTGTTCTGATTAAACATAAAATATTTTTCAGAGATAAAAATAAATTCTTTTTTAATTAAATTTCTAAATGAATTTTCTCTACCTAAGCATTCTACTTGGTATTTCGCTTTTACACCCAAGAGATCTGCGTTCAAATCCCTATTGAATAAATGTATTTCGATTAGTATTAAAATTCTTCTAATCATTTTTAAAAATTGTCTCTAATTCAAATAGATTGTTTTCTTATGATTTTATCGCAGAAAATTTAATTTATTTGAAATTAAAAATTTTATATATTTCACTATTTATCTATTTCATTTACATATTTATTATCAACTTAATACAAGCTTGCACAATAATAAGATTATTCTCGCCCATTCTTAGCAGATATGTTTGAATATTTCCACATTCTGTAAATATTTAGTAAAAAAAAAATAATAACTTTCATTATATTTCAGATGTATAAATATGCATTGGGATTTGTATAAATAAACTCAGATTCATTCCAATAACATTTTTCTTGGATCAATTTTCAGATTTTTCTCTTATTCTCAATCGATAAAAAAAGCACAAATATTGTGCGCTTTTACGTTTATTTTATCTTCATTTTTCATCACTAAAAGAGAATTTCGTTTTCTTAGCTCAGGTTGAAACGCAACTCATTTACTATTTTGTCGAAAGCATTTGAACAAATGATGAGGCGAAATAAGACGAAGAAGAAATAAAATTGAACGGAATAGAATTCTCAAAATAGTGTGAAATATATCGTTAAGTAGAATCTGTTTCGATCCATTCAATCGAAAAAGTTTTATAGGAAAAATATTAACGAGCATATTTTAGAAATCGCTTCCCTTCTCTTTCCTACTCTGTCAACAAAAATATCAAAGAAAAAACATCAATCTATAAGAAAGGTACAAACAAAACAACCTATTAAGGAAGTATTGTAAGTTGCTTTTAATACTTGTCTACATTTAAAATAATATATCTCATATTTATAAATCTTATGTATAGTTCTAATAAATTTTTTTATAACCTACTTGTAAGAAATCTGTAAAATTTTATGACAGGAAGTGAAGTAATATTTAATTTTAAGAGAAAAATAATCTGGAATATAATATAAATATTCAACCGTTTTGAAAAGCATTTTTACTTTCACTTTCTATCAATAGCGTTTGTATCCAGACTACAACACATTTAAATAATAACATAATCCCGAGAAATTTATTTTATTATGAAAAAGTAAAGCTTTTTTTCCTAAATTTTGAAGTGAAATCCCTGAAGCAGTTGAAATATTCCTGTTCTATAAATTTAAGGAGCATCATGTCCTTTTAGCAAATTTAAAATTGCCGTTTTTGCAAGAGTGCGTTTTAAGATTCGTAAACAACTTGACTCGGTTTTAAACTGCCTGTTTCTTCTCACAGTGTGGCTCATAATTTGTTGGTGAGAAAATAGATATATTGCACCAGAGTTTTGATGTTTACATTGTTGATGATATTTCAGAATTTAAAAAGACGTTTTTATGCATCGCTATTCGTATCGTGTTTTGAGTTGCAAGCAAAACATTTGCTCTGTAAAATCACGAGAAAGGAAAAGGGTGACTTAAAAAAAAATGAAAATATTCTTTTATAATATCTCCTTGGCTTGTGGATTAAAACATTTTACTGCTTACAGATGAATAAAAATTGAATTATATTACGCCATAATAAAGATTCGGGAACTCAGAGTGAACTGCTTCATATGAAGATTCCATGTTATATAGTGATAAATGACAAAGCGTGCTTTTCTAATATGAAAAGAAGGGAATTTAGAAGACGTTCATGTTTATTCACGGTAATGGCGTGACTTGGGCAAAGATTTCAGGAAATATCTTAACAGGCATTAAAGTAGTAGTTCCATGAAGCTTGAGCGAATTTTGAACTTAAAGGTCAAACATTCTTGGCATTCTTGATAAATACCAAGACTGTAATTGCACGCAAAATTAAGAAAGTCGCCTTATACTCTTTTGAGATCTTTAAAAAGGATCTCTGGAAATATTTAGCTATATTAATCCCAATACATATTTCTATATGCAATAACTCTAATTAATTCTAAATCTAAAGAAAAATTGAGACTGGTTTTCATATGGCACTCAAGAATCAAATTGATAAAGTTGGGAATTCCTTAAAACTAAATATTTATACAAATATATGAAAATTTTATTCAATGAGAAAGGATTAAAAACAATAAAATGTGAATGGCGTAATATGGAAGAAGTACACCAAATTTCAATTCTGTCATTTCAAAGTTTTTGTCTTTGTATTGGTGTACAATGAATATTACACATCGATACAAGGATGAAATTGATAAATAAATAAAAAATAAACTAAGATTTTATTTGTTTATACTTCAACTAATTTCATAGTTAAAAAAATTTAATACATATTTACACTCATAAGGTATTTGTGCTTTTTCCCTAAATGATTTCGTTTGTGTATCATTCTATGTCAAAAGAATATCGTAAGGACGAGGAATTGAAATGCATGGAAAAAATTTACTTTTGATAAAAAGAAATTTAATTGTAATTTACATCAAAGAAAGCCTTCAAAATCCAATTTCTTTCGATCCGAATTAAAAAGTTTTAGCCAATCCTGATCTAAATTGGAAATTACAACTCTACCTGTTCATCACCTACACCATCTTGCTGCACTACCTCTTTATCTGTGGAAGTAACTTCAGATTCCTTGAATACTATTATTGACAATGTTTTTAAAATGTTTTATACATTTTTAACTCCTTTTTCACACAATTCATGGTATAGAATATATTTATTTAAATGTGTGTAATATCACACTAGGAACGCCGCACTGCTAAGAAATTAACTTTCAGCTCCTTGGGACAAGGTGGGTGAAAAATTGTCCCATATTAAGCTTATCTTTTTATGCATAGTGGAATATACTTAAGCCCACTTTAAAAAGTGGTACACATCTAGTAAGCAGTTAATATATCCGTGCAACTAGAATGTCTATTTTCTTTAAATCCATATGCCTCAAAGAATTAAACACCAAAAAGCCGTGGCATTCCTTTCAGAAATTATGATTTCATTAAACCTTCATGATAAAATAAATGCTTCTTACATTTTTTCATACTTAACTGTTACTAAGCAAGATTCGTGTCTATCAGATATCACTAATATAATGCAGAATGCGCATAACAGTTGAATATTTTTATTCCTACAAAAAATTATATTTAGTGCGTGATCTCTTCACAGCTTATTCATAAATGTTTCACATTGGAATAATTACTTTAACCACCTTTTGGTTCTTAAAAGATGAGGAATGCAGTAATTGTCATCTATTAGCCGCAAAATATTTCTTTCATCGGAAATAAATAATTGTCTTCTTTCACAGAATAGGCCTGCATATCAGTATGTAAGTTCATAAAATTCTAAGTGCATTTTTATTATTCTTCGACGCAATAAAATATTTCTTTGGTCGAAAGTTAAAAAAGTCGACCAAATCGAAAAAAACAGTTAAAGTTAAATTCAATTGTACAAAACAATACAACAAAACAAACATCAAGAGCTACTAGTTCTGTGTCAGTATCAATAAATGAACATCAAGGAATCTCTTTTCTAAAACACTGAACATTTCTGTCCCAGACATGGTTACTATTAGTCTCATTAAGCTTGTATTTTTATGTATATAAACTTTACCATTTTAATATTCTAATAGATTTAGATAATTCATGCTTGTAAAACCAAAATCAAATATTAAGAAGCCTCAATCCTTTTAACCTTACCGAATAATTATATGACTCTCTCTACTAGTTATATTAATTTTTAATTCTAAAATTTAGTTTACGTTAACTAAAGCTTTAAGGAAATATTTAAGGTACCTTAACTAAATATTTAAGAAAATATAAAATACATTTTTTTAAATTTAGATTAAATTTAGTCTTTGAAAATATAGTTTTACTTACATTCTTATAAAACACATTTATTAAATAAAACAAAATTTTTTTAAAGAATATTCTTTCAAGTTGAAATTGATTCTAATGAATACGTTATTTAAATTTTATAACAACTCTCTAGAAACATGAATAATTTCATTCATTACGGAGTTGAAAAAACGAATGTGCATGATAAAGACATCTTAAAAGTGAACATCTTGTGCCCGGAAAGCTTATGCATAAAAACATCTTAAATTAAAACAAATGATCTTCGAAAATAAATCACGCCTCATAAAAGCTCTATCGTTGAAATGAAGTGTAAAAAAACATATATATACTTTTAATAATGTATAACTAATTTTCTACGCTACGACTAAAACTCTGGTTCGCACGATTCATTAAAATTTATGACTGAAGAAGTTAGCGCTTACAGTCGCAGTTAAGTATTTTTTCTTTTCAGTATGCGTTAACATTTGACGTGGCTATCGCTTTTAAGTCCCTTATACTCTATTTTCTGATCTCAGGTTATAAAAGAGATGCTTGAATATATGAATACGTAATAAGCATGCTTGTTCTACTTACTTTTTCATGAAACTAGACTACGTCGAATAAATACTACTTTATGCAGCAAACACACACAAGTCAAGGCAGAAAAAATTAAAGTCTTCAAACCATTTAGCCAACAAGCTTAACTTATATGTTTAGGATTATATAATACATTTTTAAATTTAATCTGTATTATACAAAAAAAATTTTTGTTAATTGTTTAAACTATAAAATGTTTTTCTTATTTAATTTAAAGCAGAATTTATATATATTTTTTGTAAAATATTCATGTTTTTATAAAACTAGATTTTCCTAGCTTAACAATAGTTAGTTCACTTGATTACTTGATGAATAAAATGAGGTTTTCAAGTGATAACATTTAAATAAATCTAAAACAGTCAAACTCTCAAAAACATTTTAATGAACTATAATATATTGCATTAAAAATATCACTATATTGTATGTTACATTATTTTTAATAGCTTATCAAAAATAATTTTATAAGCTAATAAATATTGTCATATACACTATAATGCTAAAAACAATAGCTTGTGCATCTAATATAATGTGCTAAAACAAAGTCAAAAAGAGAGTTCTGGATTCATAAAATAACAGTATTGATAAATATTTAAGTAATAAAACCAGAAAAAGTGAATAAGAATAATTTATTGTAACTTAAGTACGAAAAAGAGAGTTAATTAAATTAAATACTTAATTTAAATGTTTATCGAGATATGGATGTTGTATAGTAAGAAATATCAATGAACTACATCTATAGATTTTTTTGTGGAGAGACCTTTAAAATTATACACTTAAAGTAAGATAATTTTAAGAAAATGATGAGCGAATAATTTACCGAGAAATATAGAATTAAGTGTTACTTTATATATTATACATTTTAGTTCATGAACTAATTTAAATGTACAAAAAAATGTTCAGAAATATTTGATTTGGAAGATTTTGTAAGCATATCATTTCTTATCAATTTGTCAAAATGTATCTGTTTTCATGGGAAATTAAAATCACAAATTAATAACTAAATCAATCAATAGTTTACATATTAATAAAAAATAAAGTCAAACAATTATATAACAAGGCAAATCAACTATAAAATTATTCTAATTTTGAAACTGTTTAGGAAAGTTTCGGTTTACAAATCTTAAATTAAGCGTTTTCCTTTAATATTTATTTATTTATTTTTTTTATTACATTACAAATATTCAGACTTGTATGCTTGATTCTTGAGATCCGCTTGTAAGTCTTCGTCGATAATAGGACAAATAGCACAATGACAGATGTACAACCACAGAAGAATAACGAAGAAAACACCCAGGGCCATGGTGGGAATCGAACCCACACTCCTACGCTCTCAAGCGATTAGCGGTGATGCTTTAGACCACTCAGCCACGGAGCGCCCGTTTTCCTTTAATAAACGCAAAAATCTACCTCGGTTTACAAAAATCACTTCACACTTTGTATATTTCATCTATTTTAATGAAGCGTCATGCTGAAAAGTTACGAATATCTTACATATAAATTAAAATTATTATCTCTTTTCATTTTCAGTGAAAAACAATTTTCTTTTCTTAGCGCTTACATTATACGGAAGTTTGGTTTGTCGCTCAACGGTCATTTTTTGCACACGAGGGCTAATTAGACCGGGAGCTACGGTTTAAAGTGAATTCCGAACCACAATAAAACATGCATGCCCAAAGTGGGACTCGAACCCGCAAGCTGTTGAACTGAAAGCAAGAGCGCTAACCATTCGGCTGCCAGCTCGGCGTTATACGAAAGATTAACTCCCTAGTTTCGCAAGGCATAAATTGCAAGTATGGATACTTTCTAAGATTATGATGAGGAAACATCTTTTAAGATAGGCTACCCTAATCCCTACTACTACTCGTTTTCTGTCAGATTACGACACCCTTGTTTTTTCATTTTCATATGGTAAAAATGAATATACTTCTACATTTTCTGCGCCGAGCTGGCAGCCGAATGGTTAGCGCTCTTGCCTTCGGTTCAACAGTTCGTGGGTTCGAATCCCACCTTGGGCATGGGTGTTTGTAGTGGTTCGGAATCCACTTTAAACCGTAAGTCCCGGTCTAATTAGCCTTCGTGTGCAAAAAATGACCGTTGAGCGACAAAGAAACCAAACCAATCTACATTTTCTGCTGTAATAACGATGGAATACTAACTTAAGCGATGATTATTTTATTGAAAACTTTTGTCATGAACCTAAGTAGATTAATTCTTTTAACATTTTTGAAATCTGGAGTATTTTTCTGAATTCTAGCTGAACATATACTATTAAGAATATCTGTTGTTTTACTTTCTTTTACTATACACACAATGTGTCGAACTGTTCACCAGATAAGAAAGCGCGAGTTTATATTTTAAGGGAATTAAAAAAAGGATTCATTTCTCCTTTTACTTTCCTGCATAAATTGTTTTCTATAAACCTAATTTTGAAATTTCACTTTTACGTAAAATGACATCTATTTATTGTAACAAAAGTAACGTAACATCTTCGTATTCCATTCACATTAACTATAATTCATTTATAAACAGTAGTATGTTTAATTATCTACTCAGAAAAACATGGTGTTCTCTACACCTTTATCATAATAAATGCTTAAAACATAATATTTCGCTACAATTAATATTCTACTTCAACTGGTGTCTGGGAGAACCACTGATTCAATTAACGTTGAGAATCAAAATGAGGGTTCCTGACAAATATTCCTTTGAAGCAGATATTCCTTCCTGATTCATACTAGATATCGATTTCTGATATATTCAAAACAAAAATACCTTTTAACTTTTAGATTTTACATGATTTAAGTTTTCAATATTTGTTTAATATGGTAGTATCAATTTAATTTTAAATGTTTCATATATAAGGGAATAGATTGAAATACTTGTATTGTGAGGATTATGCTTTAGATATATATGTGAATAAATGAGTGGGAAATGTAAATTTAATGTGATTTAAATGACATGAATGATTAAATTGATTTAATTTTAGAGAAATATTTTGAAACTTTTAGTAGACTTTTTTTTTATTCATTTATATAAAGTCATATTGTATATTTAATTAATTTAATAAATTTTAAAAAAATTATAAGAGATTTTTTTCTATTTTTGGGAAACATTGAACTCAATATTACAGACGAAATAGATGAGAAAGGAATCACAGTTGGAATAAAAACTGAAATATATGTTGCTTAAATAGTTTTAAATAAATTTTCTTTGTATGAAAAAATAGAAAAAACCCTTCCTATTTAAAAACTAATCCTAACTTCCATTAAAATAATATTCCAATTGAGTAATTGATTAATTTCCTGGAACCAGGGGGTATGCGTACCCCTCTGGGGCTTGAGCTAGCCACCAGGCGCGTCGGCAGGTGGTGGATCGCCGAACGTCCTGTAGGAATGACAGGATAGCCTTGAATATAGAATAAGAGGCCGCGAACCAGCTCCCGTAAGCCCTGGTGTTATGCGATCCGTGCCTAGAGCTAATTGGCACCGCGGTATTGGTGTCTTAACGGAGCCTCTAGTTGCCTGGCAAACTTCTAGAGTAATTTGCCATGCCCAGTATCTCAGGCAATGCTGGGTGGACTTATATTACCTGAGCTTATTAATTGTTATCTTGTGGCTGAAAAGACACAAGAAATAACAAATCTTTCTGCATTTTCAGGTGATGCCTCTGAAGTAGACCTTGCTGAAAAAGACAAGGGAACTCAGAGGCAATCTTGTAAAGGGGCAGTAATGAATCTTTTACTTGAGGTAGAAATGACCTCTAAACCATCTTCTGGTGAAAGCCAGGAAGCTATCCCTAGCATGACTGACTTTCTGACCAGATGGGACTGTTTCAGCAAGACCCTATCAGCTGGAAATGTCAAACGCAAGAAGAAACGGCAGAGCATATCATTTATGAATGCGAGGCTCTTGCCCTCCCTAGATTAACTTCTTTAGGCATCATCCATACTAGAGAGTTACACCTAGGCTCCATTAAAGGGTTATCAGATTTTATTAATAAAGTGGATGACCCGAGCAACTGGAACTAGGAAACATTGGGTTTGGAGTTAATGGTACAAAATGCTGATAAAAGCAGAGGTGCCCAATGACATACAAACCCAACCTTAAGAAGAAGAAGAAGAAGAATTGATTAATTTTCTCAATAGAATTAAATGTCTTTGTTCATACAGCAATGTTCTAAATTTTCTTGGCTATTGGTAATATAATACAGCCTTGATGACTCAATTTTGCATGAAAAAATAATGAAACATTTCCGCACGTTAAAATTTTGAAGCGTTTTAAAAATTGAAAATATAACTAAAGAAAATAATTTTTAAGATGTGTCGAAAGACTTGATCAAAATTTGACTGTACTCTGTATCAAATACTACTCATTTTTTAATACTCTTAAAATAGTGATTGAATGTTTTTTAATATTTTTGCAGTACTCCCGTAGGATAAATTTTGCTGCCCAACTTGTCTAGTGGTCAGCGTGCCTGACTACGGATAAGAAGGTCCTGGGTTCGAATCCCGGTGCGGGCATGGATGTACTTTCTTTCTATCTATCCTGTCTTTGTCCTTTTCTTGTATGAATGAGGTGTGAATGGTTGCCTACCCTATAAACGGGTACCTATAGCATGTGTGTAGAGCAAAGTCGTACTTTCACCTGCATGGTGCTCTGATTAAAACGAAAGACGCTCCCAATTGACTGAAATTTGCATAGCCAAGGCATAGCGAGCTTGGCTTGTCCAAGTGTCATTAGTAACAACAAAAATTAATTTTATTTAAAAAATTTTTAAAATTATGATAAATAATAATAATTACACCATTTTTTTATAAAAATATTTTTTGAATATATATCCAGGTATTTGAGCTTTATGAAACAATATGCATCGTTGTACATTTTGATGTAATGATTTTGTAAATTGAAAAATATTGACTCTTTACTTCTTATGATTTGTTTTTTCTTGTGTATATAAAATCATATGTTACATAGAATTTATTTAAATTTTGATAATATTCCAAGCAGTAATCAGTTTTAGTTTTCTCATTATTCTTACAAATAAAACTCTTTTTATAAAATTCCATGTTTACTTGGAAAAATCACATTGACCATATTTAAAATAAATAAAACAAATATCCATTCCCGACATCAAAAATGCAACATCAAGAGGAAGTTACCAGAAATGGACTAAATTCGCTAAAAAGAGAGAGAGACAGTAGAGAACACAAAGTGATCTGTATTTCGAAATGATATGCATAATACAGACCAAAAACAGGGTCGGGTCAGTGGATTATAGGACCACCGTGGGCTGTGATACATGAAACAACATGTCTAGGCAAGTAGTCAATGAGAATACGGATGACATTCTAAGGAATGGTTCTTCATTCCCTGCCAACCATATGCCAAAGTGCGTCTTCTGAAGGAGGCAGTGGCCGGATCTTCAAATGGTCCAATTATATCCCAAGCGTTTTCGATTGATGAGATATCTATCAAGCACGGTGGTTAGGGAAGCAGGTCTACACCTTGCAGTGCATGTTGGCTATTACAAGCAGTGTGTGGTTGGACGTTATCCTGCTGATAAAGGGCATTGGGCAGCTCCTGAAGGTAGGTGAGTGTCGCCGGCCGAAGCACATCCACGTAGTATTGGACTGTCATAGTACTGTGAAAACGAACTAGAAGTAACTTGGTATCGTATGCAATGGTGCTCCAAACAATGATGCCGCGATGTCACGCGGTGAGGCGTTCCACAATTGCTGCAGGTTTGGACCTGTCTTCATGTCGTCGCCAAACTTGTACGCGGTGACTATCATTAAAGAAACAGAAGCGTGACTCATCTGAGAAGATGATCCTGTGCCTTTTTATCGTGTACGTCACTCTAATCTAGCACAATTCCAGATGTCTATGCTGTGGAGTCAATCGCAGTCTTCTTAACAGACGCGATGAGCTCATGTCATTTGCAACCAATGGTAGACCAATGGTTAGCTCGATATGGGAGCGTCCAGGGTGTCTTCAAATGCTGCAGAATTTCGGTACACGTGTTTTGCGGGGCCACCACCGCCTCCCGTCAGACGTTTTGATCCAGGCTTTCTGATGTCACTTTGGCTGTACCGGCTCACTGCAAACGTTCCACAGTTCTTTGATTCAGCAATCTTCGCCACAGCCGGTGCACCATGGATGCGTCCAGATGTCTGTCAGCAGTGATTTTCCATAAGGACCAATCTGCTCTTCTCAGTCCGACCCCCATTCCTCTCGTAAACTTGTCTATCTACTGGAACTGACTCCGTCGACGATGGCCTGGCATTCTCTATAATTACAGGTGTCCTTTGTGACAAGAACAAATTTTTAACAATTATTTTCCAAGCAGCAATAACTGTGGGAATATTGCCCAGTCTGTCGGTTCCTCACCTTATATCTTATCTTACGTGCCCTGGGTAGCTATGCTTTTGATATCATTTGCAGAACTCGGTCTGGAGCGCCTACCCTGAAATTTGCGCAATTTTCTGGTCACTTCTTGGTGTTGTATTTTCAATGTCTGGCAGTCGATAAGCATATATTTAATAAAAATTTTGAATTTTGCATATAATTATTTAACAGATTCCTTGATGATCGTCAAAATGTATATAATTATATTCTATTGATAAATATATGTCATATCTGTATGTAGAAAAATTTTTTGTGTTGCTCTTTTAAATTTAAAATTAGAAATATAAATACTGCTTCCCATAAACATCAGGCTTTTTCAAAATTCTTACACATTGGTATAAATATCGTGAAAAACTAATATATTTTAAGCTTTGAATTGAATAAGAACAGGAGTAAAAAAATTTTATACTTCGATTAAAATTAACATTTCACTAACCCGAAGGCATTGGAAAATTAAAAATGTTACTTAAAAGTGAATGAAACAGTCACGAAAGTATCCCTTGAGAAATATTTTGGAATTATTTTGGAATAAAAACTATGTAGCTTCTTTTTAATATTAAGTAACCACTTTTTTAGAATAAGGTAATTAAAATGTGTAGATTTTTATGATTTTTTTTCGTTTTTAAATAACCCCAAAATGCTTAGGAAAACCCAATCGCGTGTTATTTTTTAATTTCTATTTTAAAGAAAAGAATTTTTACAACAGTAAAATAAAATTAAATTAAGCGATCTTTATTCAACGAAATGATTGTTAAATGTAAAAAAAAATCAAGTTTTGTTTTCACTATCAATTACAACGTGAAATACTTAGACTCAATTTTATTCGCTTCTAATCTTGCTTCAAGTTGTGAAAATACAAATGCTCTAAAAAAGAGAGAAAAAACTAGCTTTCTCTTCCTTCTTATTTCCTGTAAAAGTGTCCGTGGTTGGGAAAAAAGCCATTAAACTGTTCGTTTAAGCGAATTTCTCAAGTGAATGATCTCGAGCTTTGAATTTACTCTTTTTATATGACCGGTAAAGAAGAGAACAAATAGGAAGTAAACTCACGCTTTAAATAAACTGGTTATTTAAATTAAACCGTATCAATTTAAGTTTTATTAGCTGAAAGAATTTTACGATTTCTCATTCCTTTCTTAAACTAAATTTTGTGTTTCGTAAAACTTTAGCTAAATAGTAAATCCAGTGGAAGTATTTTAATTTAAAATACAATCTTCCTTGAATTCCTTGAATCTTTTTGTTATATTATAGTAATTTATGTCTTATTGTTATTCTTTTTTACTGACAAAGTTATTAAAATACTTGGTCATTGAAAAAGTGAGAACAGTAAATAGACTTCTGTAAATCTAAATGTATCTACCTTTGCAAATCTCTCGTGAGAAAAAACTTTTTAGAGATTTTGCTTGAGAGTATTTGCTTGAAATAAAAATGTCATTTTATTTTTGTTATGTAATGGTATTTTTTATCTCATGGTACTTACTGTCAAAAGCTATTATATTATTTTATTATTGAAGTGAATGAATATAAAATAGGTTTATTGTGGAAGCTTAAACATTTTCCTTCAAAAACTAAAATAACTGACTGAAAAGAACTTTTTGAAGTTTTGTTTGAACAGAATTGTTTGAAATCAAAAAATATCAACTGATTTTTTTCATCTTTCTTTTTATCTTTTTGTAATTTATATCTCTCGTGGTGATTTCTTTTCATTATTAAAACTCATTAAAACGAATGAGCATTAAAAATTGATACCTTGTGAAAACTTAAGTATGTCTTTCTTTGCAAAATCCTCACTTGATAAAAGATTTTGAAAGTTTTATTTGAAGTATAACTATTTGAAATCTGAAAATCAACTCCTTTTTGGCATTTTAAGATAATTTATATCTCATTGTACTTCATTTAATTATCAAACTATTAAACTGGTCTCTCATTGAATAAACACAATAAATATACATCTTGAGAAAATTAAATGTATCCTAAATTTCAAAACTCATATGAAGCACTTTTTTTAAAGTGCATAGAAAGTTCTTTTTAAAAACAATTATTTTAACTCAGAATATAAAATAATATTATTTTGCAAATGTCACACAAATTTTATTAGGTATCTAAAATAACAAAGAAAATTTTTGGTTACTCAACAATTAAATATCAATGTCTTCCCCTTCCTTACAAGTAAACAATGCAAAACTAATTTTGATTGATTAAGGAATATATACGTTGTTAAGATAGATCAACTTAACAAATTCAATAAAGAGTTTTTCTTATTGAATTTCACCTATTTTGATATAATGAAAAAATACTTAACAAAATTATTTATTTTATGGAAGTCTGTTAAGCATTTTGAATAATTATATCAAAAGTGTGAAGGGATCATATTATTAGATTACCTAATGAAGCAAGAAATTAGCCTCTATATTTGATGAACTTAACAAAGCTAAAATATTTAGTAAGAAAATAATTTCAACCGAGAGTTTAAGTTAAGTCATTAATTAAACAGTTTTCTTTATAATAATAAATTTTAATAATTCCTCTTATATTAAAATTTTAAATTAGTCTATAAATTTTCATTTTATACTCAAATTTAATTATTCGATTATAAGATAATTTCTACTTTTTGTATAATTTGTAAAATTATACAGAAGAACATTTTCAGGAATGAAATAATTGTTGTTGTAAACTGAATGAATTCATAACATGTGTTGAGTAACATTTTAATGAAGATAGTAATAATAACAGTAACATGAATATTAAATAATTAATTGAATTATTTGCTTCAAATTCAATCCTTTTTTCTACGTAAAATTTATTTTTGGTCAGCTGAAAAAATTATTTCAATAATATATATCGATAAAAGCAATTGTATAGCTTGTACATTTTAGAATTAAATCACGTTTCCAAGTTTTGCTTTTTACTTTAAAATAAAAATGCTTGACTGCAATTTCTTCCATCTGCCAGATGGAAAGAAGTTTAACTATTTCTGGAACTGAAAAAAAAGCGTCTTTAAGACACGGGTATGTTGCTGCCGGTTATTTCTTTTTCTACCTCCTCAGAGAAAAAACATCAAGATTTATTCATATTTTTATAGGACGGTTTCCAATTTTATTTCTCTTTTTTCTTCCTCTTATGCTCTCTAAGATTTGTAAGAGAAGTTGCGATGATGATTGGGTAAGTAAATGTAAGAAGAAAATCTTAGACTCTCTCTTGGCAGGTCACTTAAAATGAAAAATGATTCGTATATTGTGTGGAGTTCAATAAAAATATGTAATAAAAATGAAACACATTTCAAGTGGGATTTCTGTCGTTTACTTTTGAGGATAATTTCTAGCTTTCGACTTCTTCACACTCTTTCTGTTCAAGAAGATATTACTTTTCCGCAGCGTTATTATCCCTGATTTGCTTCAAGTGCTGAGGAAGGAACTATTCCTTCGCTTTATTGACAGGAGAAAAATTCAATCATTTAAATTAGAACCAAAGATTCATCAGAAAATGCCATAGAAAAGTACTAAAGTTAAGATATTTTTCATAGCTTAAAAAACGTTTCAGCTCACATTCTTGCAATAGTATTTCATTCCTCAAAATAGTCATCTTATTCTGAGAAATAACTAAGCTAAAAGTAAACACAAACATTTGTAATATAAATGAACATATAAAATTTTTATTCAAAATATATATTTCTTACTAATTAATGATTTAAAAATTTTAAAACACACACACACACAGTTTACCCTTTTCTTAATGTCAGAAATGAAATAAATTCTTATAGGAATACAACATTGCATTTGTGAAAAAACCCAAGCTGTTATTAAGTATTATTCAACGGTAATCAAACAAAGAGAATACAAGCACTGTAACAAAATGCATGATACATTGAAAAAACAAATGATGATATTACAATAACATGCATACAAATGGCTTCAGGGAAGATTAAATGTGAATCAATTTTCAATGCTCATATTGCCAAAGTTATGTTTAACATCTGGAAAGACTTAAGACATTTTTTCTCGGAAAGCTTCCAAAAACCAGTTGAAATTTTTAATGTTCTATACATGTTTATATAATTAAATTTAGAAATTTCTTAAAATTAGGGATGTAATAAAAATTGTACTTCTTAAATCAGCTTCATCATATCTGTGTGTATGTATATATATATATATATATATATATATATATATATATATATATATATATATATATATATATATATATATATATATATATATATATATATATATATATATATATTAATTTGGCTTAATCATTTGTAATTAATCATTTGGTTTATCGAAAATATTCAATTTTATAGGAAATGCAGAGAAAAAGAATATGTTATGATTTACTAGTTGTCATAAAGAAACAAATGTATTCCTGTAGCATAATAAAGATTATGTAAAAAATCATTTTTGCTACAACGCTCAGAAACGGTCTTCAAGGCTAAGTTATAGGAACCTACTTAATAATGAGAGGCATGCTAAGTGAAAAATGTTGTAAATTAAAGGCGTCGATCTCGAAATAAATTAAGAAATACCATAACTTATAAAATATGTTTCTAACTCCAGATTTAAATATCTGTATCACTTGATAGGATCTCGGATACAGAAGTTCAATGTTTCGAAACTTGAAAAATCAATTCTTTATTTCCTTGACCAATACAGATAATATCATTTGATCTTTTGGATTTTCTGTCGTTACACTGTTTTCAATAGCGTAGCATTGCCTCTAATTTTCATGCTGTAACTATTGTTAACAAATAAATATGAAGATACAAACAACAATGGAAACCCAAGTACAGTTCTAAGTTTAATTAAGGCACTTTTTCCCCCGGTTAAAAGTAAGTATTGGTGAAAATATAAAAAAGGAATAAATATACTACTAAAAAAATTATAGAAAAAATAAATCAATTTTGTTTGAATTTAAACTAACTTGTTAAAGAGGAAAACATCAATTAAGAAAATTACTTTGTTTTACTTGTAATGAAAAACTGGCTCTATAATACGCTCAAGCAAAATCATCCTAATAAATATCTTTAAAGATTTTTTTAATTCAACGAAATTAAAATCAAGAAAGGTGAATTTGATTAAAATATTCCTAAAAATTGCTATGAAGTTTATTATACTAAACCCATTTTTGATAAATTAATTTTAACATTGCAAATCTAACTAATTAAATTACTTAAAAAAGCATATTAATCATATATAGTTTAAAAAATTTCATTAAATATAAATTATTTGTAAAATTTATTAACTGTAAATAATTTAAAAAAGAGTGGCAATAAATGCTCTTTTCCTAAAGAATATAATATAAAAAATAAATATTTCATTTTTTTTTCAAAAACAATTTAATACAATCTTTTCAGGTGATGCTTTGCTGAGTGTCTAATTTTCCGTAAAAATGATTTATTTAAAAAAAAAAAAAAAAAAAAAAAAAAAAACTTGATATCATCACATAAAAATGTTCGAATCCAAAGAATAACATATATAGCTTTTACAACAACGAAAAATGATAAGTTTCGTTAATTGGATTAATGTAATTACTTACGGAAGTAAAAAATTTTATTTTTTCAACCATTTTTTATAATTTTTTTCTTACAGATGAGATTTATTGGCTTTTAATACCAACAATTTTAATTACATATAATATCATATTACGTATTTAATTGATTTCACTTGCACTTGCTATTAAAAAGCAATTATTCTGCTCCGGTGAACAACCTCTAATTAATTGTTCGTTAACTTGTTTAACTAATTTAGGAAACTAATGAGAAAAATTTCTTACTCTTTGTAATTCAGAGAATGATTCAATTTAATGTAATATCCACAAATCTGACACTTAGAAATAGCTAGCTTTAATTTCTTGGCGTTAACGTGAGTGAGTATCAAAGTTTCTGAATTTCCAAACAGAAATGCTTCATCATAATTGATAAAGAATTCGAGTTATGGTAAATTGAATTATGTTATTAGCTAAGTACGTTGCATATGGATTATCATTACAGGATTGATGACGTGAATTTACATTACTAATACATTGTAGATATATTAACAATATAAAAATAAGGGTGATTAAACATGATTAAAACAAAAAAATATTAACAATAGATGAAAACAATATAATAAAATTTGCCTTCTTTAAGAAGGCAAGGAAATTTTTTTGAAATGGAAATAAAAAAATATTTTTATTTTCCTATATATATATTTATTGTTGTTGTTACTAATAACACTTGGACAAGCCAAGCTCGCTATGCCTTGGCTATGCGAATTTAAGTCAATTGGGAACGTCTTTCGTTTTAATCAGAGCACCATGAAGGTGAAAGTACGACTTTGCTCAACACACATGCCATAGGTACCCATTTATAGGGTAGGCAACCATTCACACCTCATTCATACAAGGAAAGGACAAAGACAGGATAGATAGAGAGAGAAAGTACATCCATGCCCGAACCGGGATTCGAACCCAGGACCTCCTTATCCGCAGACAAGTTGGGTGGCATATATATATATATATATATATATATATATATATATGCACATTCATAAGAGTCATTTACAATAAAAGTCAACAAGCTCAAACAAACAAAAAATTCTCTTTCATGAATAAAAATAATCACCAAAACTACTAACATGTTATAGTTAGTGATAAACAGCTCCTTTATTTATTTTACCTTATTATCCCCTTTTTGATAATAACAGTCGCTTCATTCACTGCATCATCAACTAAAAAGTCATACAAAATTTTATTAAGATAAAAATATTCTTATAATTTTTAAATAAAGAATCTTCTGTTCTGATATTTCTTTTGTAAACCATAAATTAATTTATTTTTCCTATACAACTATACAGGAAAAATAATATACCCATTCCATAAACATGCAATTAATATTGTACCTCATTCATAATAAAGTTTCTATATATATGAATATATTATTGTACTTGTATTAAGCACAACGTAAACAATTTTTGCACTTTCGGATTGCTTAATTTATATTCATAATATTCTGGCTTGTAGAAAGGAACACTGACAGTAGCATCAGACATGTATTAAAAATATTCCATAATAGAACTATTCTGCCTTCAAATTAAGTTTCAAAATTTTGATTTTTTCTTAAATTTAATTTAGCTTCATTAAAATTTTAAATATAATTGAGTGTGAGGCTATTCGTTAAGGGCACAACTTATGCTATAAAATTAAATTATTTTTATTTTAAAATCAATATGTTTTTAAATAATTAAACATTCTAGAATGCAATATTTAATTTTTAAATGCACAGTTTAAAATTCTATACCATTTAGTATTGTTTATAATTTAAAATATATTTGAAGTAAACATTAAACATAATCTTGACATTTTTAGAAATTTAATTACACTCAAAAATATTCATTTAATATAATAACAATGCTCTTATAAAATGGTGGCAAAAATTCCAATTGTTTTAAAAACAAGTGTCATCTACTTTTCCTGAAATACAACAATGTTAAATAGCCAAAAGTCTAATTTCTAGCATAGAAAAATGCTAATGATTTCAAATACTAATTTTTTATACTTTAATATTCGCAGATTTAAATGCTTGCAATTTCTGAGCAATAAAACCATTGTCAGTAATCGCAAACAATATAAATATAATATTTATATATTTTTACATATAAATTTTTTCCTTTGTTTAAAGTATTTTTAAATCAGCAAAAATTTTAAATTATATATTTCTGATGCATCATTCATACAATCAAAAAGAAAGTAAAATATATGAGTAAAGAAATAGAAGAGTTCGTAGTTTAAACCTAACAAGTTACGATCCTTACGAAAAAGTTTGATGCAAGGATAATGTTGTAAAATATGATGTATAACCTGCAGTTTGATCCCAGAAAATGCATTATTCATTTTCTAACATGACATTTTATGAAAAGTATGAGGGAAATGATTTGTGTACGAAATACCAATTTTATTTTCCTTCTCCCTATTTCTTGATAAACGAGAAGTTGTTTTGAAAGGTAAGAACTTCGTGTACAAGGAAATATGTTTGTGGAAACTGAGTGAAATAAAGATTTTTGCTTTTCCGCTTACTTTGCCCCCCTTAAACCACTAAGTGTCTTATCTATTATTCTGTTATCGATCAGATGTGAAAGCATGCATTTATGCTTTTATTTCCTGCTTCTTAATCCGAAAAATGCCTGCGCACTTAGAAAGCCTTTGATAGCGTGCAAAAAGCTTTTAGAAACATATTATGCAGTATGAAAATGCACATCTCCCTGATATTCACGCAATACTTGGAGTTTCCAAACGAGCTGTATTATTCCTTGAACTGAATCTGTAGTAACCACCTTATTTGTTATATTAAATAGATTCAAGAATTTTCAATTTAAAAAGTGGTGATCTCTTTTAGAGGAGTTTAAATGTTTTTTGCTTCTTTATATAGTTTTAGTAAGCTCAAAGAGAGTTTAATGATTTTCAAAATTAAAAAGGTAATTTAAATGTTTTAAGTTAGACTTCTTTTTAAACCTGTTTTTTGTTAGTTTTTAAGTAGATGACTTTTATACAAGATGCATTCGGTATAGAATTCATTTGATTTCTAAATTGTTTAGAACCATGGAATAATGCTCATTGTCAATATATTTCCCACTAATTTACAAATTAGTTTAATAATAAAATAAACATATAATATATGGGTAAGTTGTCATTCTCATGGTATTTTATATGTGAATTAAAATAAAAATTTATTTCTATATTAATTAATTATTAGATTAGTTCAAATAAATATTTGTTAAATTGTTATTCTTCAATTGATGAATTTATATGATTTAATTTCATATGATATGTGACTTTTAATAAATAAAATTTATATTTTCATCAATTTACTTTTTAAACGTAACATTTATTTAACTGAAATTAAGATATAAGCAATTTATCTTTTATAGTGGTCATAAGCGTTATTTCTAAATAAAATAATGTTTATATATATAACTCAAAATAATATTTTTGAATAAACTGTGGATTGATATGAAAGCAGATTGAAAAATTCAGTTTCTTTTTAAATGTGAATAAGTAAATTCAATAAAATTCCACGATGTAATGTAACAAAACTCATTTAATATAAATTTTTAGCCCTTAAAAAGTATATTTGATAAAAACATCACTGTACAAAGCGTTTAATACTGTTACGTAATTGAAACATATTATTTTTATTTTAAATAAGTTTAATAGTAAAATAAGCTAAATAGCTAAAAATATAATAGTTAAAAGCATTTAAGAAATATTTCAAAAATAGAAGTACGTAAAAATAACCAAATTCGGGATTTGAAAATTCATGAAATATCACACAAGGTAATTATTACACTTTTTTTAACATAAAAAAAATCATAGAATTTTGGTATTTAAGAAATTTTTCGTGATAAAAACAATTTTTCACGGAATACCCATACTTACAAAAAATACAATAGTTTAAAATATTTTACTATTTAAAGAGTAAAATATTTGTTTTAAAATTATGCCTGCATAATCATTTTCTAAATCTATTTTGAAAGACGGGAACCACAGAAATATTATATTTGATAGATGATAAACACGCGAAGTATCATGCATATATATATATATATATATATATATATATATATATATATATATATATATATATATATATATATTAATAATTAACTTATAAATTAAAATAACTTACTAAATTAAACCTTACTTGATTAAAAACGGATACGGATTTAATAATTATTACTGACTTCCTTGGGCCTGTCTTGGAGAGCAATGTTTTTGAAAGGAAGGCTTAATATTAGAGATAGGCACTCTCAGTTCTTTTTCTATTTTTAGCTGAATTCTATATTTTGTCTTCAATGAAGCTACTGCAGAATATTCAAGTTCACAAAGTTAGGATGCTGAAAATTTTAATCGAATGTGAAATGTGCCCTTGTTTTAACTGCAGAATTTTCATTTTCTACTCCTGCAGAAAATTCAAAAAGAGTGATGTATCGCTAAATTATTCTTTAGTTTCGCTACACGTAAAGCCTATGGGTTTTCTCCCTCGGTAATTAAGATTCCTTTGGAAGTATATCAAAATGTATTTCTAACCTATTCATAGCTTGCTGTCAGTTCATTGTCAACAAGAAAATGCATTTTAAAATTTATCGTCAGCATAACTAAATGATTTTCAATGGTTACAAAAATGACTTTTACAGGTTATTCTACAGCCTTTTAAGTTTTGACACAATCATTCACAGTTGGTAATATTGTTAAGTTTTTCTGCTCTACATTTCCAATTTTCCACAAAAAGCATTAACTTTATTACTCGTATCGACGCATGTGTAATAGATCTTTGGTGTTTAATATTCAAGTTATTTAATTTACTGAACATATCGACTAAGTAGATCAATTTTATTACAAATAATCCATCGCCAAAATTCTCGGTTATCGGTCAGTTTTCCTGTTCTAGAAAAATGATGATATTTTCTCTTTGATTCATAAACACGTTGCAAACGTTTACTAAGTAACAACCATCTTGCTTCAAAATAAAATAATAACGTTGAATGTATTGCAGCCATGTTTTTACAAAGTGCGGAAAAGATTATTGATTTGTGGAATCACATTTTTATGTAATTAACTATGGTAACGGTAGTCAGATAACAAATTATTCAAATCAAGACTCATATCTTTGGAAGCTAGACTTTCATTGTAGATCATGATTGTATTCAGATGTGGAGAATTTTGCTTTACAAATGTTTGTATACATTGGAATCATCAGTATATTGAACGCACACTATCGATGCAAATTCCAATGCAATTTTTCTATTCTATGTTTGCCTAGTTCACAAAATCATTTAAAAATAGAAAAATAAATAATATGAGTGCTGTTGCGTTGTGATCTATTGGCTTGCAGAAAAGCTGTTCTATTACTAGCATATCATCACAAAATCAAATATAGCCAATGAAATGAACATCTTTATAACTATTTGTTGCCTCTCATCATGCTCTATTTAAAATAATTTTTCACAAATATTCTAGGGAAATTGACACTCTACATCTTCACAAATATCAACAATTTGACGGTCAACAGCAACATTTGAAAGAAGTATTGACTGCAATTGTTTTGCAAAGTTTTCTCCAAACATAGTTTCTACAATCTCAATTGCTTCTGGAAAAATAAGCTCCTCACCAATGGTGTTAGGTTTTTTACATTTGGCAATTTTATAAGAAGTTTTTTAAGAGGCAATTAAAGTTTTTTATTCATAAGCAAAGATTTAAAAAAAATATTTTTACTCTTTTCATATGATTTTAATTCCAAGAATTCTCTTTGTTTGTTCGTGTACTACTATAAAGCGTTTTCAAATGTCGTTTTAGTTTATTAGGTTTCATGCCATCTGCCTACAAAGAAAATTATGAAGGGACTTTTCTTCTTCATTTACTTCAGTACTGGTAAATCCAAAATTTTTAAGCATTATTGAGAATATTTTCTTGATTTTATTTTCGGAACCACGCTCGTCTGTATACTTAATGATGCTTGACTATCGTCTAATACTCGCTTACGCCCGTTTAAAAAATTATCCTGATTTTGCATAAATTTACTCTGATGTGAATATTTAATACTGAGAACTGCAATTAACACGAAAACATGTAGCATGCACACTCTCGATAGATTTGATTGTGATAGAAGAATCGACTAGAAAAACCCTGGCTGGAATTTAAGCTGGTCATTATCGAACATTGCGAAACAACGAGAATGTCCGACACGGTAGACGCCAGAGCAATAAAAAGACACCATACTCCTGGTTTATCAATCAGCAGATCTGTGTTACCAAATGTAAATAAATTTCAGTACTCTTTGTAATTTGTAATTTTTTAAAACTAAGGTTGCGTAATGTAGGTTTAGTGCTAAAATATTCAAAATATATTATTATTGTATGCATTTTATTGTATTGGGGGCTGCTTTGAAAATAATAATTTAAATTTGGTCTAGAATAGTGAAAGGTTGAGAAATGCTGGATTAGATTCTTTAATTGGTCTAATCTCATTAGAATGACTCAAGTAATTACACACAAAGTTGCGTGTTACATTCCTGTCTCTGTCAAACTGGTCGTCATTTCCACTGGTTAACAACTCTCATTTTTTCTTTATCAGTTTCTTTGAATCATTCCACAATCTACAAATTAACCGAGGTGAGTGAATGAAACCCAAAGCGCATATTGACATGTGTGCTTATCAGGTATCTTATTTTAAATGAATAGAAAAAAATCGCATACGTACATTTACGTGATTTATAGTAACATCTTTATTTAGAAACATATTTTAGTTGGTTCCATAAAATATAACAATTCAAATGAAAATGTAAATAGTACGCCTAAAATTTGAATTTCCCAGATTCGTTATAATATTGGAAGTTCCAAGGAAAGTTTAAACAAAAAATGTTAAGAAATCCTTTTTTGCTTAAGCTTTCCTTGGTGACTAAAGTGAACATTAAAAATATTGCAGTACCATTTGGGTGTTTTGTAACTTTTGTGTGAAAATTTGATAGAACTGATGATAACACATTCTACGTGTAGTGCATAGTACAGGTACGTGATAACGCATGGAACGTATAAAGTAGTTGTACACGTAGCAAAATAAAAGATCTGTAATGGTTTTGAGATATTTTGTTTCGTGGATTAACTATTTTTAGAGCTTTTAACAATAAACTGAACTGTTAAAGTTACAAAAGAATTAAGAGAACAACTCTACAACACTATTTAATGTTTTGAGTACTTTGAGCTGGCTCTTTTTAACTTAATGATTAATGGATTTATAGCCACTTTATAAAAGTACTGTTTCAAATGAAAGATATCAAAGTCATAAATTCTGTAATTAAAACATTGAGAAAAATTTGTACAAGGAATTCATAAAAATGCTGAATAACAATAAAGATACCGTTACCTGAATCATTTCAAAAATTTCTCATCATGAAATACATAAGAGATTTGACCAATATATGAACTTTTGAAAGATCAACCTTTTAGAAAAAATTAAACTATAAGACACTGTGAAGAAAAGCCAGTCAAAAGTATTTTTACGCTTGACATAATCAATAAATAATTTATTTTAGCTATAATTATAAAACAATTATGTCTTTACTGTTCCTAATAATTTATTTCAAATAAAGTATGGATCACTTGAAATTATTTTTGTCTAAATGTTTATACCAGGGATTACAGGAATTTTTATAAAAGTAAAATAATTACTAATTTTCTTAAAACATTTTATTCATAATCCATGCAATAGGGAATATTTTTAAAAGGATGAAATTTAATGTTAGTAAAAAAACTATTGCTTTTCATTTTAAATATTAAAAGAGCATCCTTAGAAAAATTACAAACTGGCTTCATAACGTAGTTCAGTATATTATCTTAATACATATTGAAAGATTTTCTTGAAATCCCCAGTATTTCTCATTTTTATGACTACTAACTTTTGCAACATGTAACACTTTAACCATTTTCAAGAATTATAACCAAATATTATAAAATATAATAATTTGAAACACTAATGAATATCTTTGTCTTGTGACTATATTTGAATTTCAAATTTACGTTTAATACATAATATACTTCTGTCAAATTATTTAAACAATAATTTAAATTAGTGAATCTTTGAAACTACGTGTACAACTTATGTAGCAAACTATTCTATCCTTTAAACTTTGTATAATTAAATGTTTCACAAAGATTAAATAAATAATCTAAACTTAAGATTAATTTGAAACATTCATTTTTGGATTAATATTAGGAAAAATTGAAAATTCCTAACATTAATTATAAGCGTAAATAACTCTGGAACTAGTTTCACTGCTTTTCAAAACAACATCAACAAATGTGAGCTCTTCGCACCAAAAACGTTCCCTCGGGTAAGTTCAGCTGAATTGCTGAGCTGGAAGCAAGAGATCAAAAGTCAATTAAAATTAGAGAATTTCATTAGAATTTAAAGTTCCCTATTCATCAGAGGTCTATACTTCTTTAAAAATAATTTACTTCCCGTATTATTCTGCAAGCTCATATTAATTTAACGTATTTCGATCAGCGAAGATTATCCTTGAATAGAATGAACTTGAAACGCAGCTGCTGGAAATGACGTTTAACATAAAATTATTTCAGCTTGAAACTATTTCATCATCCATTAGCCTGAGATATTTAATAGCCTGTTTATAGAATAGATAGCTAAATTGACTTAAAACCATTTATATCAATATAATCTTTACTGAATTTAAGCTTCTGTTAATATCTAAAGCATTGATGTTATTCAGCGAAGGGTAAAATAAGCTAGTAGCTATAATTTAAATGTAACTATATGTTTGAAAAGTAGAAAACTACTTGGATTACTAACATGGGATATGAAATGTAAAAAAAAGCTATTTCATATCCAAATTAGTTCTATTTAATGTAAGAGTTAAATAGTTAGGATTTCCATTTGAATGCAATGCAATTAAATTAATTATTTTCATTCAATTTCAATATTCTCCTTTTAGAGCTTACTTTGTGGCAAAACTTATTAAAGTTATATTTCCATTCACAGTCCTAACATAAATTTAAATAATAAAACCACTTCACTTGAAAATTTTCCTTACATGGCATTTGTAATTTGGTATGTTATTTATTTACAGTTAATTATAATTATGCAATTACAGATAGATAAGTAATATAATTCTAATAAATAATTCCATGTCATCAGAATTATATTTTAACACAAAAATGTATATATATGTAGTAATAATCAAATTATGCAGACATTTTTGAAAAATATTAATCGGTAGCTTCGAAAGTACTGGTGGATATATTAGGATATATAAAGCTAGATTTTTAGTATCATTTGCTATTTTATTTTGGACTTTGTTTATAGTGTATTATTTTTTACTTAAAGAATATTTATTAAAGCATTTAAATACATATCAAAATACAGGGGCAATAATTAAGACATTTAAATGTTTCTGAATGTTGATATTTAAAAAAAACCCATGATATGTTTATTTAATTAATGAATAACCTAAAATTGATCTTTTAGATTAAGTAAAATATAAGTTTCTCTGTATTTCACTGTTTATGTTTCATCATGACTGGATTTAACAGTTCTCTTTAGCGGAATTGGTAACTGGTAAAATTTGTGATTGATAATAGAAAAATTACTTTAAATACTAATACAACTTAATACATGTAAATTATTACTTTTTCAAGCTTCAAAAAGTTCAATTATCACAAAATTTGATAAATATCTTTATATCAAACGTAATTCCTTGTTGGCTTTGAAATTTGGAACTGTAAACAAAGTCAGTATTTTGCAATTCATAAGCTATAACTTAAAAATGCATGAAAGTTTGTTTTAAAATGTTTGAGGTTTGCTGTGATGATACAACGTGAGAGTTTTAACAATTGACATGTGAAAAATTTAAATATTTATTTTGCTTTCTTATATCATTGTTCAGACTAAAGCACAAGTATCAAATCTTTATTTATCAAATCAAATTTAAAGTTATCAAATCTGCTTGGAGAAAAATATTGAAAAATATTTTTCTCCAAGCAATAAATTCAATATGAGATATTGTGAGATAAAAAAATTAACATATGAGCACTTAATAATTAAACATTTGGATAAATTTAAATTTTGCTTAGAGAAATAATCTTTATCATAAATGACAAACAAATTTCTTTAAATATATATAAGCAATGGGAAATTAAGTTTTGCTCAAAAAATTTGCTATTCTCCAAACTTTTAACAGTTGATAATATCATAGGAAGCTCTTGCTATATAATCCAAAGTAAATATTATAATAAAATTTTTTAATAAGAGAAGATTAAGCCATTTTCGTAGGAAATATACAGCATTTTATTCACCAAATTTAGGAACAAAATGAAATTTTAGTAAGACACCTTTTCTTGATAACAATAGAGCTAAATCAAAATAATGTACTTATTTTTTAAAAAAATAATAGTTTATTATAATAAATAGGATAATAAATGATAAAAAAACTAAAATTAAATATACATAGTATTCTTTAAATAAAGGTGTTATTTAAGTCTTGAAAAATATATAAAATATATATATAATGCCTTTCCTTTCTTTTTATTTAACCATACTCGGATATTCATGAGAAACAAAGAATAAAAATATAAGAAGCTATTTTATTGATTACGAACTCACACAAAGATTAGATACTAATTCACTCAAGAATAAATTTAAATTGTTTGACGGAAAAAAACAATAAAATAAAACTTCTTTCAGTTATATTTACACAACACAAAAGACTAATTAGAGACTTAAATATTTTTATTTTGTGAGTGTCCTCTTCCTATTTCTATTATGATATATGAAATTCTGTGAATAATAATTATTTATAAATTTCATGTATTATGGTAGGGTATAATGATTTTAAAATTCTATGTGAATTTTTCTTAATTTTTAAAGATTCTAAAATACTACCCAACATTAAGGCATTGTTTAAAAAAACTATACTGATGAAAAAAAGATAATAATTAATGAGTAATTAGAGCCATTCAACCAAAGAAATTGCAAAATTAATTAATTACGATTAAAAGGCGCAAAAATATTTTTTATTAATATTTTTGAAATAAAGGTGTTGCTTTATGCTCAGTAAAATTTATTTTAGTAGAGAATTTTTAATTATTATTTGGGAAAAATTGTGATTGAAATATTCATTTTTTTTCTGTTTTTTTTTTAATAATTTCGGAAAACAATGAATTTGTTCTCTTAAAAATAAATTTTAAGCTAAGAAACTAATTAAATTAATCACTGATAATTAAGATGAGCAGGTGTCCAGCCTTATGATTGTAATATATATATATATATATATATATATATATATATATATATATATATATATATATATATATATATATATATATATATATATATATATATATATATATATATATATAATTAAAGATAAAGATTTAGTAATTTGTTATTTCTAAATAGAAATCAGAAAATAGTTGACGTTTATTAAATATTATTTTCAAACAATTCAAAAACAAATGAAAGCAAAGTTTTGTAATTATTTATTAAATAACGATTAGTTTTTGCTATTTTTAAACAAATATGTAAAAAATAATTTTTTAAAGTATCGTTTCTAACAATTCAAAAGTTAAATAAAAGCAAATTCAGTTTTCTTCAAATTTAAATATTTGGTGTTCGTTTGCAAAATAATAACATTTTAATAATTTGCTTCTTTAAAAAATTTTTCTCACTAAGCAATAAAAATATTTTTCTTCTATAAATTCCTTAATAAAAAAAATATTTTAGGATGTACGTAAATAAAATAAAGACTGAATATATTTAAATAAGTGGCAATAATATTTAAATTTTTCATAAGGTATTTCTGATTTATTTATTGCTTTTTATCTAATAAACTATTAGCTCTAGAATTTTAGAATTTGTAAATTTGCAGTTGATGAATTAACAAAAATATAGCTCTATACTGCTAAAAACTGTAAGATCTAAACCAGATATTTTTAAATTTTTAATCTTAGACAGTTTAATTTATAATATTTTCATTTTATAATATTAAAATAAGCATTTTCTAGATATATTAACTTTCATTTATAATATATATAGAAAATGTTTTTTGGCTTCTCTTTAAGCATAGCGAGTAATTACAACGAAAAGTATAAAATTCTACAAAAATAAATGTAAGATTCTTAAGTTTTATTAATATTACACAAGCTTTATAGATATATTTTAAACCAAATAAAAATACACTTCATATATTTTTCAAGCAAAAGGAACTATTATCAAGTATGTGTGTGTTTATAAGTTAAGAAGAGAGAGAGACAGCAGTATTAACAATTGTATTGGAGAAGAATTTTAATTTTCTTCACTAATCTTTCTTATATTTTGAATTAAAAAGCCCATGTTTGAAAAAGATATTTTATCTTAATTTTCACTTTCAGTAAAATAAAGTAAAAATTATCAGATGACCAAAAAAATAATTATTGCAAAGAAAAATAATAGCGTTTAAAAATACTTTTCGAAATATGCCTAAACTTCGCGATGTTTCTTTTTTGAAATAAAGATTTTAAATAGAAAATATCTTCGATTATTGACAAACAAAATTACAACAAAATTAATGGTTCTTTAAATCTGTATTCTACCGATGTACTGTTGTGGGATCTAAATATGTGATATTTGCATAAAAATTTTAAAATGAAAAAATAAGTAATAATATTTCAATATAAAAGTTAAGTATTCTGTGCACTTTATCAGTCAATTTTTGACTAAACACACATGAAAGAAAAAATTAAAAAAAAATCATAGATATCTCGAACGAATCTTTTGTTCAAAACAATCATTAATTTACTTAAAGATTTTCTTAAAGATCACCGAAATCTAATTCTACCTTGAAAACATGTACCTCGCTAAATTTCCTAATGTTATTTTAGTTTTTTTATTTTACTTTTTATATTTAATTTATATATATATATATATATATATATATATATATATATATATATATATATATATATATATATATATATATATATATATATATATATATATATATATATATATATATATATATATATATATATATATATATATATATATATGCCAAAAAGAAAATCCGGTGTCATGATTTTGATTTACAGTTTTCCAAAATTTCCCCACGTTTTTTGTAAGTTTGCTTAAGTAAGGTAAAGTTTGTGGGGAGAAAAAAAGGGGATCCTGTTTATGTAGCATTAAAGAAAATTCTTGAGAAATTCTCAAGTATGAAGATCCCATCAATTCCCAGGAGTCAAAGCGTGCTTTCTAGAAATTCGCGGGATCAATCATGACTTTAGTAAATTCACGCTATTGAGCAAAACATACTTTAGCTTATTCGATCTATATTTTGAAACCTTCTTGGGTGTTTTTAGTTCCATTGGTTTCAAATTGCATTTTTGAAATGGAAAACTTTTTCTGTGACGTTACTCAACTCAGGGAATTGTAAATTGTTTAATTGAAAAAATAAGCACTATGCACCTGATACATGAAATCCATATGTAACTTAAGTGACAAATTAGTTATATTCTTAATCTATTTTGCAATGAATAAGTGAATTAGGTTTTATTTCTAAAAAATTCTTTTATTTGAATATGGAAGGGCGTAAATTCCATTATTTTTACGAAATCTTACAGCCAAAAACTGAGAAACGCATATTATTAAGCTTTTGAATACTTCGCAATATTTTCCAAGTTGCTAATAAATTTTACGCGATTAATTGACTTCTTCTTTCCATTTATAAGTTAAATATTTCTAGCTATATTATATATACATATAAATAACTAGCTATATTATACATACATATACATTCATACATTATATATATATATATATATATATATATATATATATATATATATATATATATATATATATATATATATATATATATATATATATATATATATATATATATATATATATATATATATATATATATATATATATATATATATATATATATATATATTATAGCTTATGAATTATTATTTTATTATTTTTATATTCTTCTAAAGACCTATAATAAAATTTAGGAAAAGGAATTTAATTTTAAAAATATTTGTTTTATATAGCATTGAGATTGTTTTTTGTTAAAGTACTTAAAATTTAACTAACGAAAATCAGAGCAGTATATTTTTAGCGCGTGCTCATATTTTACTGATATTTTAAGAAATTATGTTTCCTCATTATTTGATATGTGGAAGGAAAATTCAATGAAAAATAATGGGTAATATTGTGCGAAGTATTCATATTCGACTCATTTTGTCACTGAACAAATAAGGTATTCAGCAAAATTTTATACGAATAAGTAAGATAATACTAATTAGAGAAGTATTTTTAATAAAGTAGTTATCAATAACCTTTATGTTTATTTTAAAAAAATACTCATAAACTGCTTTCCAGTAAATGGACACATAAATAAATAATTTAACAGTCTGAATAGATAATATAATGCTTTAATAAAAATGTTAAAGAATAATTTATTAATTATTTATTAATGAACACAAAGTTTAAATTAATGAATAAATTAACTAATTTTTCCGCATACATTTCCTTCAAGTGTGATGTAAAAGCTTATTTACAGGTAGAGAAAATTTAAATGTAGCTCAAAGCATAATGCATTGTATCGATGCCTGTTTTAAGAACACAGAAATATTTTATCTCATGAGATGACAAATTTAAGCTACAAGAAAATATTACTATGTGAACGCCAGAACAGTACAAAAATATATATTTTCCATTTCCAATGCAAATTTAAGCTTAGATTTAATTTGTTTTCAAAAACATTTTTCATTTTTATAAAAGAATTTTACGCAGTTTCTCTCATATAAAATAATGTGTTATTTTGTTTGAATATAATTAACTACTAGTTAAGCCTCTTTATATTTGCAAATGAATTCTCCATGGGACGCAAGATGACGTATCTCGTCCGGAAATGTTTAAGTGAAAGAAATTTCTTCAGTTTGGAAAGCAAATCATTATAAGGGAAGATTATACAAATAATCCGTAATTTCCGATTTCTACTTCGATAACTACACTTTTATGTGTATATAATCGGAACAGTGGACTTTCAAATTAATTTTAGTTTGATTTGAGTTGGAATTATTTTCTATATGTGTTCCCTTGTGGCTCAAATTAAAGTTAATTTAAGGCTTAGCTTATATTTGCAACTATAGAGAACTAAAGCAAATAGTGTTTCGGAAGGAATCTGAAAAGCTGGGTGGAAAGTTTAAATTTTTGGGGTACTTATATACCAGTATTTTGAAAAAAAGTTTAACTTCTTTTTGCTTGTTTTTCGTCATGTTTAAATATTTTACTGTAAAATTTGGTAATTATAAACATGTATATCAGTCAAGTTATTTTAAAGAGTGCTTCACATTTAATAGAAATCCAATATTTTTTGCTTATTTCTTTTGACACCCGTTAACACATCAAATACTCTTTTAACAAATCATTGAATTTAAGATCTACTGGAATTCATTTTTGGTGATAGGTAACTAAAATATCAAATATAATAAAAGAATTCTTCCCCATGGAAGTGATAAAAAGTTAAATGTTAAAGCATTAAATTTAACTTGAACATATAGAATTCTTCATTTTGAGTAAATAATCAAATTATATTTCTAGAAGTCCAAAAAAATATTAGTTTGATTAGAAAAAATGTTTATTTCGATAAAATCTTACAGTTAAGTGGAATACAAATATTTATATCCTTGCCTTCAGAATACTTTTTATTATACTGGCCGCTTACTAAGCCATCATAAAACTCCAAAATCTATTATAATTCAATAAATTTTAAGATCCATTCATAGGTTTTTAAAGTTTTTTTTATCAGGGTATGCGAATTTACGCTTGTATTTTCTTAAAATATTTTTTAAACATTTTACATTTTTTTTTACATTTTACAAATGTTTTTTTTACATTTTTCAATGAAATGATCTGATGGAACAGTTTTTGATTTGTTAAAAAAAATCATTTTGTCTCAGGTCACCATTTTTAGTAATGATTTAATTTGTCCTCTTATTTTTACATTTAAAATTTTAATAGAACTGTTTGATTTATATATGTATTAAAATCACTCTAATATATAGCTTTTCAAAATGTTTTGTAAAAAAGATATATTTTCGGCAACAATTAGAAATGAGTGTAACTGTAAAATGTAATCATTTTCGAATAAATTCAAGCCATTTATTTTCTGAACAAATAAGGTTTTACTAAGTCTACTTTTTTATAAAGTTATATATTGCTGTTTCTGTAGTTTATACATTATTGAATTTAGGACTATAAAAATAAATTGTTAAGAAGAATTAAAAGATTCTTTCTTTATTTTCAATTTCATGCATGATATTTTAATCCAATATCTCTATATGTATAAAAATATCTAACAATAAAATTTAATTTCTAAATGTTTTCCTAAACATTCATTAGTTTAAATTCACACTTTTTAGAGATAAACTGATTTAATTATTAAAGCATTTCTTATTATCTTACACATGAGAGCAACTATGACATATTAAATTTCAGTAAAAAATAATAACAGCAATATATTTTTTACAAATAGTAAAGATATAGAAAAATATCTCGCATTTGTTCGATTCCCGATAAACAGAAGCTAGGATTTATAAAGGTAGAATTCAGGGGTCTAAAGAAGACGATGTTCACGAGATAATCCCAAAAATACTCACTCTAATGGCTTAAAAGCAATTGAATCAGTTCTTGCTTACGCTGAGAAAGAGGAAGTCCTTACCACATGCTCTACTGCTTCTAAAACGTTATCCTAACATTACCTGGCCTTAGAAGCAGTAGACCATACTTCTAAAGATCACCAGTGAGGTGATACGTTATCCCAGGAAACATAAAACTATTCTCGGAAAATAACTTTGTTTTTCTGTGTTGAAATATATTTATTCTATACAATATTTCACTAAGTATACGCTTGATATTTGATGTAACACATATTAAAGTTAGTGTAGTGTTAAACTTAATATTGTGCTTGTTTTGAATTCATATCTATATGAAATCTTCAGATTTATCTCATGACTAAACAATACATATTAAACTTTTTATACACATTCACTTAAACATGTGTTCATCCCTTTAATTAAATGTATGTTACTATACAAATAAACCTATTTTAATCACACTGGATATTATAAATGATAAAAGGGATTACAATCTTTAATAAGTTTATTTTTCATCAGATAACTTAACAAATATTTGTAAAAAATCCAAATTATATAGAAAATAAAGTAACAGAAAATAAAAAAATACGACACAAAATATTGGAATAAAATTTTAAACAATAATTCGTATTCTTACGAAATTAGAAAATATCATAATATTATTAAACAGAGAAAATTTCCCTTAAAATAATATAACGTAATTTTGCAATAAATAATATATGTCTTGAAATTTATTATATCTTAAATGCAAATATTTAAGATTTTAAAGATCTTTTAAGCTTTTCTGAACCTTAAGGAGACGAGCTCAAATATGTCAGTCTGGACTATTTCGGATGTCTTTAACAGGATTATGTATAGAAAGTTTGACTACATAATCTGTATACATTCTTCACTATAACATAATTTATTCAGTGTAATTATTCCTAAATACATTTATGTATATAAAATTATTTTTTGAGGTTAAATAGAACCATATTTTAGATTTTCCCAATAAGATGCCTTTATAGGAAAACTTAGTTGTTCCTGATTGCACTTTTTAAGGATGTAAGCTGTATTTATGATAAATAGTAGTTTATTTTACTTAAAAGTTTTCTTTTTTTTTACTACGCAACAAAATTTAAACCTTCTCAGATATACAAAAATAATTTTGCAATAAGTGAATAGCGTATGTTTAATATCATTTATTACAATAGTTAGTGTGTATCTAATTAGTTTTTTTCAAGTGCTTGTACTGTTAAGAAAATACTTTTTCAGACATTATGAATTTAAATTGAAAATCCAGTGCTTAGTTTCATAAAATTGTCAATTTTCAAAATATTTAAAAATGCTATCCATTTTCTTTGTTTAAAATAAAAATTTGGGATTCGCATGAATATTTACACTATTACAATCGTTATATATCAAATGCAAAAGTAATGGTTTTAGTAAACTGTTGCCTATAATACAGCCAAGCTAGAAAATAAATTTTTATGCATATATTATTAGTTTTTGATTTATTAAATAGAAAATATTCATTTCTTGTTCTCTACAAAATAACAGAACAAATTATGGTTTTATGTCTAAGAATTCCTTGTATCGCTAACTCTAATGTATTAATTTAATAAAAATAATAGGTAGTATAAAGCAAATGTGAGTTATTTTTTAACCTTGTCCATTCTTTCTTAGAATATAGTTCCTCTCTAATATATATAATATTTTGAAGATAATCTAAGAGATATTCCAAAGCCAAAAAATATTTTTAAAAATGTACCCAGAGGACAGAAACCAATATGTTTCTTCTCTTCAATTTTTCATAAATGGAAATTCATGTAAAAATAAAAAATGTATCCTATTCAACAGCTTGTATCACATATCAATGTATCTGTGTATTTAATTAAATTTCATGTTAAATGTTAATTTTTGCGACAATATAAATATATAAAAAGAAGACAAAGTCTGCGAACATACCCCTCTGTAAGAAGTCTAATCTTTGTTTTTCTATTTTAAGGCCTTTGCTTTAAAATGGTATTTTTTTCCTATTTCAGAAGCCGGTCCCTTGTCAAGCTTTCACGTCTAAGCTGCCTAAAATGGGGCAGCCTGATCTGGATTTCACAGCACCTGAAATCCAGAACCACTCTAAGTGCAGCCCATTAAGTGACATGTTCTCCTTAGGCTTAGTTATCTGTGCTGTATACAATGGTGGACATTCAATCATAGAAGCTAACCTAAGCTGTGCAACCTACCAAAAACAGCTGGAAATGGTAAGGCAATTTAAATTCGCTAAAAATATTTCCTGTATTAGGCTTTCCTTTTAATATAGTTTCACACCTTTCATTTTTCAAATAGAGTCTATTAGTTTTTACAAACAATACTGAAGAGCATATTGACTTTAAGCAAAAGTAGCTTAATAAAAGATCGCACATTTCAATCAAATGTCATTTGCTTTTAAAATAGCAAATAACTAGTCGTTTTGTTGTTTTATCTTTGATAGATGAATTTCTAATAAAATATTTTTAATATATGCTATTAAATTGAATACTCGAAAAAAATAATTCGTCAATTCAAAACTAAACACCTATTCGAAGAAAGAATCAATAAAATTACTTTGAAAATTAATAAAAATATGAAATAATTTACCTAAATCCTTCACACATAAGTGATACATCCTAAATTAAATAAAAGTTTAACATATCATGAACGAAATAGTATATTATGAAAAAAATGCTGAATTTAAGTGTAAATGAATATAAATTTCTCATGATATCCTATAAAAATAATCAATTATTTTGAGACTAATATAAAACAAATATTGTCTTCAGTATTTCTGAAAGATATTTTAAAAATTTCTTTTGATCACTAAAATCGTGTTCGTGAATTGAAGATTTTTCAGAAATGTCCAAATAAATATTTGCATAAAATTAAAGCAATAAACGCCTTAAATCCTTTTATTAGCTTTGCTTATTAAGGAAACAAATTTAATAAGAATCTGAGTTAACCTTAAATGTATTGCTGCTAAAAGAAAATAATGTTTTATTCATTCCGTTATTATTAGAAAAACAATTGTATGGACTTTTCATAAATGATGATGAGCAAATGTTCACCGTTTTCTTTACTCAAACATAAAGATAATATTTTTCCATAGAAGCCCATGCTTAAGCATCAGAAAGTTCCAACAAGTTTCCAGACCGAAATGTTTGATTTAAAATATAAATATTATTAGTTAATTAAATCTTTGATTTTTATTAGAAATAAATAAATGATTTAATTAAATATGAAATTAAAAAGTAATTTATATGCTCAATTGACGTACATAAAAGTTAATTAATCCATAGAATAATTTGGGCATGCACCTAACTGAACTTAGTTAACCAAATTATTGGGCCAAATGCAGCATGTTAACTACATTTCACTGAATATTAATTATTTATTTGTACTTAGGCTTAGTACTTTTTATTTGATGTTGCTTATAAAATATTTATTTAATGTAATTTTAAAAAAAAACATCAACCAAGCAAGTCAAAGAATCTTTTTTAAACGCGTAATTTTAGGCTTTAATTAATAATATAAAAATAAATATCATTCATGCTTAATATTAGGCTTTTATATTTTACATCATGTAAATTTTTTTCAGTTTCATGCATATTCTGTATGTATTAATATAAACAAGTATATATATATATATATATATATATATATATATATATATATATATATATATATATATATATATATATATATATATATATATATATCTAAACACGAACTTTTTTCTACCAATATAGTTTACTAAAACAAATTTTTGAATTATTTAATATAAATAAAAATGTAATCTCATTTGATAATATTAAATGTTTAGTCTCACTTAGAAAAAAAATAAACGTAATAGAAGGCATTTTTAAACGAAATTCAACCGGTTCAGATTATATGGATTGAGAAAACATTTTGAAATCTAGATGATTTTGAACTTCAATATGTATTTTTGGTTTTATATATTTTGCTCTCTTTTTTTGCATTATATATTTTATTTGATTTCTTGGGAAATCGTTTTGTTACAAAATAATGCTAGCAATAGTTTTTTAAAGGTCTCATATGTAGTAAAATAAAAACGCACCAGAAATATTTCTTGGCTTAAAGAAAAATTTATTTGAATAGTTTACTCTTAAAAAATTACCACAACATTTTTACGTGAATCTTAACTGAATTATTAATCAATCTATATTCTAATAATGTGAAATTCAGAGAACATAGTGAAAAACATGAGTTTTAAACTCTCTTCAAAACAAATTTCCATTCACGTGAATGAAAGGAAAAAATTAAAGGACAGAAATACGTTCTCTTCTGCTGAGTTATAATAGATATTTTGAAGATATCTGAAAGATATTTTGATTTAATATGCATAAGAAATGAAATATTTTTTAAAACCATATAAAGAAATTAAAAGTAATTCTCTAACTCTAAAACACATGAAAAAGCACTTTTAATTTAGTAAAAAAATGCTAGTCTTACTACACTCAGCGTAAAAATGAATCGTAATAAAACAACACTGCGATTGATTTTCTTTCTCGTTTCAATAATACTCACTTTCAATCTCAATGACAAAAACACAAACATGCCTATTTTTGATATTAATAGAAAACCCATTTTTATAATTCTAGTATAAGAAAGAGTCCATGATTCATATTTACTAAAAGTGAGGGAAAAGAAGAAATATGTTCATAAACGAAGTAGAATAAATTTTTTAATTAATTTCATGCAGTCACTTTCATAAACTACAATTTACTTTTTTTGACAGATAGAGGCAATGGAAGATGGGAAAAACAATTGTGCATCTATTTTTATGTATTGACTCACTTATACCAAATAAAATTATATATATATATATATATATATATATATATATATATATATATATATATATATATATATATATATATATATATATATATATATATATATATATATATATAAACAAACTTGTTAATACCAAACAGAATTACATTATATTAAATTTATTGAAAATGGCAATTAAGATGGAAGGATATAAATATTTTCTTAAAGTTAAAATATACAAATAAACTAAAAGTGAAATTTTAAAAAAGGTTTCAGATGAAAATATTAAACGCGGAAATGAAAAAAATTCACCTGTTATTCAATTATTTTATCAAATCAATTAAACTGTGCAATATATTAGTTAATATTGGGTAATGAATATTACTGTGTACCAAATTCTGATTTAACAAAAAAGTTATTTTTAGAAATAAAAAATTAATTACCTTATCTGTATAAACTCAAAAGTTAAAAGATTTCAAATTTGTGTATTGTGTTATTATGAAAGCTAGAATAAAATATTTTAAATTGAACAAACACATGCCACTAATCTATTAATGAAATGATTCTTAAAATATAATTTAGCATAGTTGAGAAACTAAAATTAACGTGAAATGTTCCATAGCGTGAAAAGTAAGATTAAAACAAAAAGTTGTTTTCAATCACTTATGTGACATCGGCTACATGAATTTGCAATATTTTCTTCTTTAATGAAATACAAAAAATCAAATATTTCCCCTTAACATATCAAAATAAAATTTTATAATTGAATTAAATTCAATTCGGTTTTTAATTTTTATGTTATGTCCCATATTTATTAAGAAAGAACATTGATTTCAGCCATACATTTCTAAACTTCTATATTTCTAATAAGGAAACTGTACAAATTCCTTTCTTTCGTGAAGTTTATTCCTTATAATTTTCCGCCATTGCTATTTTCTCTTCTTTTTAAGGTACAGTGGAGGTGTTCCATGACACACCCTAACCAAGAATTGAGATTCCTAAAAATAACCACTAATCATCAAGTTCTAAAAATAATCTTTAATTGGAATAAGAATAAAATCTTTTTAACTTACTTTAAGGGGAAATTCCAGGAAAATTATTTCCAAATATAGTTTCTAGACATTATTCCTAAATTATTTTAATAATGATTAAAGCAATGTTCTGAATTTTTATGTTTGGTCATCATGTTGTTAAAATATCATTCTACATAACAGAGGAAAAATAAATCATAAAAGTAAAAACGTATTATAAAAAAAATTATGTAATTTATTTATTATGCCTTTTCAGGTCATATTTTGATTAATGTTAAGTGAATACAAAATTCTTTTGTTTATAAAAATGACATTCTATACGCTGCTACAGCAACAGAACTTTACATATTCTGGAATATAAAAATTAAAATTTATACTATCTAGTCCTATTTAACTTTCAAACACTTAAATGGAATTATTTTTAACAGTTTTTACTATAAACTTTAAAAGTATATTTTTCAAAAAATTTGATGAGCACAAAGTTTTAAAGAAATTACATAAACATACCAATAGTTTGCGTCATAAGAAAATTTAAGGCACAGCAAGAAATGGAAAGAAATTTTAAAAGCAGATCAATTTTAATGACATTAAAAAATCAAAAAAAGTATTAGAATAGAAGAAACCGGATTTAAGCAAAGACTTTTTTTTTTTTTTTTTTTTTTACTGTTACAGTTCTGAATTCCAGTTGCGCATCTTTCAGTTTAAAAGACTATGGCCAGTTGATTCGTCAGAATTCATGGCTTGTCGTAATATCAGGAAACGTAAATGCAGATAAATACAAAAAAATGCAGTGGATTTGGTAGTAGGATGAAAGGGTGGCCTCTTTCGAGGCTATGGATTCGTTTTCAAGAAACAGGGAATTTTAGACCAGAATAGAAACCATGAGTTACCACAGTATATGATGACTGATATATCCTGTCAACAGTTCGTTGAAAAAGGATTAGAAATACTACCAAGATATAAAGACAGGACGAAATATTTCAAGATAAACTATTCAAAACATATTTTATTAGTGACCTTAAGACAATCTGAGTACATACATACATAACTGTGTGGGGAGATCCCGGACTGTACCTTAAGGTTACCGGGTGCCGTCTCCCCAACACCTAGTATGCTCCACACCTCTACCAGGTCCGTGAGGGCGTCACCATCGTGGCATTTAACAAGGGAAAGAAATTGTGCTTACAAATTGGTAGCAAGAAGTTACAAAACATTTTAAGGGGCTTTAAGCCCTGTTGAACATCAGGCAATAGCATTAAATATTTTCTCTGAGTTAAAAATAAAATATAACATGATGACACATATAACAAACAATGGAGAAATAATTTACAATCAATGAAAAGACAGTTAACAATTTCTAGGGTAATTATGGCAACAAAAACATTATATACATTGAAAGCAATATTATAAATAGTATGAACACTTCATTATGAAAAGGAAAAAAAATGGCATGATACGAAAGTTGATATCTATATACAGGCAGTCAGCTTATACAAGTTTAATAAGCACCTTAGCTTTTAAAAGCATTTTAGGTTCAAAAAAAAATATTTAAAAGGTTTCTAAGGTACTAAAAGGGAATAGGATTCAAAAAGCTTTTAAAGTTCTAAAGCGGGCTCATAATGTTCGAAAAGTCCAAACAATTCGGAGAATATAGTTCATAAATTTCATTAAGTTCATAAAAACATTTTATACACCATTATTAATTGTGGAAGAAAGTTAACTTTAAGAATAGTTTTCTGATTCGTCTGTGGAATCTTGTAGATCATCTGTGGAAGCGTGACCTAAATCCTGACAAAGTTCTAATCCTCGTTTGTTGAGATGAATCATCAGCTAATCTGCGGTGACGATCTTTCAAGCAAAATCTCAGGAACTCCATGTTGGTCTGTTGGGAGTTCTTCTTTAGGTGGTATTTCTCAGTCTCTGGGCACTCTAGGACATCTAGGACTCTAGGACATAGTGGAAAGGATCCCCTTGGGCTCCACAGATACAAGTGGATGAAACTGCCTTTCTGAATCTTTGGAAGTACTGTGGAAATGGGCCGTGAAATGTTAGCAGCTGGTTGAGGTATGGATTATCATACGTTAGCTTGCTAGAGACTTCTGAGAGTAAATGTTTGGTCATTCGACTTGTTGTTGCATTGTCCCACACAGACTGCCATTTTTGAAGTGTGAAGTGCTTCAGTTGTTTGATAAGTGAAGATCTTGGATATGGAATTACTAATGCTTCGGATTCATCAATTTTTGTGGCTTCCTTTGCAGCGATGTCTGCGCTCTCATTTCTAACATCACCTTGATGCGCTTTACTCCAGCTTAGATTGATGTGCGAAGTTGCAGCTGCTAGATTTTTCTGTATGGCATGTATTATTGGTGATGTGTGAAGTGGGTTAAGTAACAAATGTAAAGTTGGTGAGCTATCAGACCAAATGGTTACCGATCTGAGGCCTTGTGCATCAATGATGTTGATAGCTTCAAAAATGGCTATGGCCTCTGCCTGAAAGACTGAGTTCTTATTCCTCAGCTTAATTTTGTATTCTTGAAGTTGTTTGTCTTCATGGTAAATTATTAGGGCTGCACTTGTTCTACCGTCAATATGTGATCCATCCGTATAGATATTGTAAGGTGTGATTAATTTGATTTGACCTTGTGCTGGCGAGGAGGGTTTGGAGGGCAGATTGTGGATGTGTATCCCCTTAAGGATGGACACAGTCCTTATGCACAGGATATTCATAGTCAGACGCACTGAGGATTTAGTTTCCCAGCAAAGTAGTTTCCTGCAGTTGCAGTACCCTAGTTTTGTGTATTAGCTGGATACAAGATGAAGTGGTGGCAGGCCTGCCAATGTGTTGAGGGCAATTTTGGACGTGGTCCTGAAACTTCTCGTGATTAATAATGTAAAGTAACGCTGTAGGCTGTCTAATTGCCGCTGCTTCCTAACAGTCATGAGTCCAAAGGATGAGCCATAAGTAACCATTTTCTCCATGACAGAAAGGTAAATTGCTTTAGTAATTTTACTTTTAATGCCCCAATCTCTAGCGATCATGGAGCGGAAACGCTGAACTATTGGTATCATCTTTGTCTTTAACTGCCTGATATGTTGTAGGAAGGACATTTTGCTATCTATTGTTACTCCGAGATATTTTAGTGTTTTAGTATGCTTTAGGCTATTATTTTCTAAGGTTATTCTGGGATTTGATTTTAAGTGTTTTCTTTTCTGGTGCAGGATAAGAATTTGTGATTTAGGATGAGAAATTGTGAGCTTCAAGTTGCTACAGTATTTTGAAAAATGCTGCAAAGATTCATTACAATGTGATTGCAGAGATCCTTTTGTATTGCCTTCAACTACTAATAATGTGTCGTCGTCAAAGGCGATTACTTTAGTATGTTTTGGCCAGGATGATGTTAATAACTCAATAAAGAAGATGTTCCACAGGATGGGGCCACCAACAGATCCCTGTGGGCATCCCCTGATGTGAGGAATTGTGACGCACCCTCCATCATGAACCGTGGTGAGCGATCTGTCTTCCAAAAAGCTGAAGATCAAGGATGTGATAAACTGAGCAGCAAATCATAGAGATAGAGATACAAAGGTTTGTCAGCATAGATGGACATTTGATCATGACAGAATTCGAGATGGCAGTTTGATTAACTGAAGTTTTTTAGAAGAAATATTGATACTCATGCCATATTTTTGTATGCAACCATTGATTTCTTTCTTTGATGATAATAATGACATATCTAGCGCAGATTTTTTGTAATTAAACTATTTAAAACTGAAAAAATATTACATATGGAGTTTCCAGCTTACCTGGCCGAAATCCAGTTTCCAAAGATTTTACAAATTTGGACATTTTACAGCAAGATCAGAGATGCATTTTGATATCCACAACTTAACAAAAACTAGTGTCATATTTCACATTTTCTTACATTTTGAGTTGGTATTTTTAATTAAAAATTTTCTAACACTGGTGCGAAATGTATTTTAAAAATTAAAGTAATTAAATAAATATTTATTAAGAAAAAAGAATATGCCAGTTACGATAATTTTCATGAAACTATTTAAATACTATTCTGCTTTATAACTTGGTCTATCATTTCTAATAATTTTTTTTTTGTTTCTATTAGTCATTTCTTTTAAGGTTATGCCGAAAATAAATACATATTTTGTATCATACAAAAATTAATATTTAAATTTTATTTTATAATTTAAACTCATCAAATATTTAACTCTGCATATTAATTTTTCCAGAATTTCATAATTATACTTCCATGGATTTTAATTAATTTTCATTTTTTCTATAAATTTGTGTACTATTAGTAAAATATATTAAACTATATAAAATGGCTTACGTAACGTAATGAAAAGAAAAACAAATTGCATCAATTAAATATATTCGCGCTACTTATATACCAAATATTTTTATTAAACAGTCCGTTTAAGTTTTTATAATCCTAAATAATATATGAAATATCTAATACGTTAAATAAATTAATGTAAAATAAGATGATCTCTAAATCATAAACTAAAAAGGAAATACTTTAGGTGCTCGAAAAGATAATGACGTGTTATAATTATGCTAATCAAAACAACGTAATTGATTAAAAAGCAACAAAAATTGTGGAATAGAGAAAGCTTTAAGACAGATTTAATGTTTCACTATTTTTACTATTTTCAATTATTTTGTTAAATTATACACCAAGAAATATAAAATATTAAGTTAAATTATAATTTGCATATAAAAATATAATTATCCAAAAAATAAAACATTAAATGTACTTCAAAGCCTCCATTTCTTGTGTAGAAATAAGTAGTTTTCAATGTATATATATATATATATATATATATATATATATATATATATATATATATATATATATATATATATATATATATATATATATATATATATATATATATATATATATATATATATATATATATATAATTTTTATTTACATGTGTTATGCTGAGTGAAAGAATAAATTCTCCTATTTTGAACTTTTAAGTAAATATTTCTAAGTAGAAATATTGGCTTTGATTTTGAAAACTGAAAAATAACTACCGTAAATTAGTCATTAAATAATAATTCCATTAATCTTTTTTTATAGAAATAATTTGTGCATTTTAAGATATGTATTAATATATGAAAAAAGTAATCAAAATGATTTATTTTTATATTTATGGATATATTTCATAAAATGTTTAATTCAAATTCATAAAAAAATAAATAAATATGTATTAAATACACATTTTTGTCATTTAAATACTCATATAAATTGTTATACGTTTTAGAGAATTCAAATTATCTTAAAAAGCATCATATGAAATCTTTAAATGAAAAAGACTGCAATTATAAGCAATTGTATCGAACAAAAATTCCATTTTCAACAAAATCATGTAATTTAATAACTGTAAGTTAAAAATATCGTTAAAAATATAAATATTGAAATTATCTCAAGCCACAAAAGTATTATAATGTAATAAAATCACACACACACATGTACAAGAAATATAATAAAATAATTCTTCCAATTTCCGATATAAGCGTTTTACCGTCCTTATATTTTTAATAAAAAACTGAAATCATATTCTTTTTCTTCTAAAAACAAAATATTTCAAAAATATTCAATGTTTTTATTTTTTAACGTAATAAATGAGATATATTCAAAATTTATTTTTGCAATATACCCTCTTTGACAAAAATATGAAAACATTTTATAAAAGCACTAGATTTATAACGCTAAAATCAATCTATATATGCAAGGACAAATTCAAAATTTATTCTTAACTCTACTTCTTTAACGTGAATCCTGAACTTATATATTACAAACGTCTCTACCCGAGGATATAATCGGATGCCCGAAATATTCAATGAAAAAATGCAGAGCTTTCAAATTGCGCTATAATAAGGTACTGATTATGAAGTCTTGCAACATGATACATATAAAAAATGAAAGCAACAAGAATTAAAATAGAAACAGCTTTTAACACGCGTAAAAAACATTAATTCTCATTGGTTTTAAATAAACATTCACAGCATATTAAAAGCATGTTTTTCTGGCGAAATTTTTCATCGGTTATTGCGTTTTTAAAAACTTAACTTAATCCTTAAAATTCTCATAAGAAAAAATTAAAATGATTTGAAAAATTGTAAAAATATCTTTACAAAAATCAAAAATATAAATATTCAAGTAATTTGAAACATCATTAAAAAGAAATCCTAGTAACAAAACAAGTTGTCTTGTCATAAGTACTTTTTCATTTATTATAATCTACAAGTATTTTCAGAAAGGTAATTCTATTTATGAAGTAAATGGTCATCAAAAACAAAGAACACTAATCATGTTTTAAAAACTGACTAACACTTTTTCACAGAAATATAAAAAAGAGTTAAAAGTTCCAAAAATTTAAAATTCTTTTAAATGCAAAATCTTATCTAATTCCAAATGTAAATAAGAAACAACATTTATTTTCGAAAACAGTAAAATAAATGTGATAAACTTTACAATTTCGTATCTTTTATTTTATTTTCATACTTTCATTTCGAAAAAAAATAAATTTGCAGAAGAAAAATCAAAAATAAATTAAATTTTGAAAGAAGAAAAGGCGCGACTGAATTATTCTAAAATAAAATTTGCTTTCCAAATACATTTTGATGGAACAAAACATTCTTATCTCACTCATATTATTTATAAAAATAAACCAGGAAATCGCTTCTTGAATATTTTGGTTAATATGTTCAAAAATATATTTAAAAGTTTTTATAGGCGAATAATTTCTTTTATATTTTAGAGATCTGATTATTTAAAATATATAATTCACTTTATATATCTTGAGAAACTTAATTGAGAATTGGTTTCATTGAAAGATTTTACGTGTGAACTCTTAATCTTGAACTCATAATTTCAACTACAAATGGGTTTCAGTAGTTATAATTTCTTATATTTATATCTATGTGTGTGTTATATACAGTTTTTGCTATTTTAAATCACTATATATATATATATATATATATATATATATATATATATATATATATATATATATATATATATATATATATATATATATATATATATATACTCAAGAGCCAAAACATTATGACCACCCCTACATTTTGCAATGAACTCGCCTGGATGACTTGGAAGGCACGTGATCAGGTCGAATAGGTATTTAACTGCTGCTGGAGAGTCTGAAGAATCATTCTTTCACTTACTTCTGTGTGTGATGGGAAAGGCAGCGGATCTAAGCAACTTAGATAGAGGGCAGATTGTAATGGCTCGAAGGCTCGGAGCAAGTATTTCCGAAACTGTCGACTTGTGAGTTGTTCGCGATCTACAGTTGTTAGTACTTATGCAAAGTGGATGAATGAGGTGAAACAAGCAGTAGACGACATGGTGTTGGACGTCCACAAGCTATCAAATAAAAAGGTCGTCGGAGACTGTCTCGCATGGTGAAGCAAAACCGGGAACAGACAGTGGCTCAGCTGACAGCCCAATAAAATGCAGGGTCCAATAGAATAGTATCGGAGCACACTGTTTAGCGGACACTGTTGGATATGGGGCAAACGTGCCACTCGTGTGCCTTTGCTCACCAAGCGTCAACGCCAACTGCGCCTGCGCTGGGTCCGGGAACATCGCGACTGGTCCATGGATCAGTGGGAGAGAGTTGCCTGGTCAGATGAATCACGGTTTGTCATTCATCACGGCGATGGCCGTGTCAGGATACGCCGTCATCCAGGTGAACATTTGCTCCCTCAATGTACTGTAGGTCATACACAGGCTGGTGGTGGCGGTATTATGTTTTGGGGGACGTTCTCTTGTGCGTCTTTGGGACCCATGGTTGTGATAGAGTAGACCCTGAATGCTACGGGGTATCTGAACATCATTGCGGATCAGTTGCACCCTTTCATGGCCTCTGTTTTTCCAGCTGGAAATGGAATGTTCCAACAGGACAACGCCCCGTGTCACAAAGCAAAAATTGTGTTGAAGTGGTTCCAGGAACATGATGCTGAATTCCAGTTAATGTCCTGGCCATCGAAATCACCGGATCTCAATCTGATAGAACACATTTGGGATGTCTTAGGACGGCAGCTCAGAGTTCAAAGATCACCAATTCGCAATATCTCGGATTTGCGTGACCGTTGCTCAAACATCTGGCACATTCTGTCTCCGGCCATCTACCAAGGACTTGTGGCATCCATGCCAAGCTGTGTTGCTCGCCAAAGGTGGGCAAACTTGTTATTGACAGGTAGTCATAATGTTTTGGCTTGGCTTTTGAGTGTTTATATATACCGGGTGATCCAAAAGTCAGGACGAACTTTAAAAATGAATAATTCGAAAACGAATCACGATACAAAGATGCGGTTTGCACCAAACGAATGGAAAATAAACCGGGTTTTGTGTGGCAATGAAAAAAAATAGTTCTGTTGGCGACCAACAGATGGCGCTATAGTGTTTTATTGCAACAAAATATGATTTACAAATGAAACAATGATTAATGAAGTCAGATTAATTACAGTTAATTAGTACTTACTACAGTAAATTTTCAATGTGATGTCCATCATTCAGAAGTAAAGCTGTGATACGATTCACCACACCATTCACAGCATTTAGTAGCATTTCTTGCGTTATGGCAGACACATTTTGGCGGATGGTATCTTTCAGTGCCACTAGTGATGCCGGTTGGTCGCTGTACACTTTTGACTTCAAGAAGCCCCACAGCCAAAAGTCACAGGGTGTGAGATCGGGAGATCTTGGAGGCCATGCGTGATTAAAGTAGCGACTGATAATGCGATCCTCCCCAAATGTTGAGCGTAGCAGGCGTTGCACAGGCAGAGCAATATGAGGTGGTGCTCCATCTTGCATAAAGGTGACTGTTTGGAGTGCCTGTCGCGCTTGCAGTTCAGGAATAATGCTGTTCTGTAACAGTGCTAGATATCGCTTACCTGTGACAGAAACTGTTTGGAAACCTGTCTGTGTGACTTCCTCGAAAAAAATGGACCAGTTATGAAATCAGCAGTGAAGCCACACCAGACTGTCACTTTAGGCTGTTGCATGGGTACCTCAACAAATGCATGTGGATTTTCTGTGGTCCACACTCGACAATTGTGGTTGTTAACAGCACCAGAGAGTGTGAAATGTGCTTCATCAGTCCAAAGCACAGTGTGAAGCCAGTCGTGCTGCTCTTCCATCTTATTGAAGACCAAATTCGCAAAATGTCGGCGAGAGTCGAAGTCAGGAGGTTTCATTTCTTGGTTATGTTGCAACTTGTAGGGATACCGTAGCAAAGTTACTCGCAGCGCTCTCCATACACTTCCATACGACACTCCTGTCTGCCTCGAAACTTCTCAAGCACTGCACTCCCCATGTGCAGCAACCGCCGACATGGCTTGCACCGTCTGCTCCACTGTCGTGGCAACAGCAGCTGCAGTTGAGGGACATCCACTTCTTTGACGTGACGCCAAAGAACCTGTAGCTTCAAATTTTTTCACAATTTTGTTCCATGCAGAAGACGTTATTGGTCCTTTGCTATCTCGCATACCCTTCATGTAGCGATATGCTCGCAATGGCACTTTCCGAATTCTTATAAAACAGTTTAACTAAGAGGGCTTTCTCAACTATGGACAGCATTTCGATGCATACCAGCTTCGACTACCATTACCAAGAAGCATTAGTTGCTTCTTTTTATATCGTTTGTTGCTTTGCGTAATCCTACATTAGAAATCCGACAGCGCCATCTGTTGGTCGCCAACAGAACTATTTTTTTCATTGCCACACAAAACCCGGTTTCTTTTCTATCCGTTTGGTGCAAACCGCATCTTTGTATCGTGATTCGTTTTCGAATTATTCATTTTTAAAGTTCGTCCTGACTTTTGGATCACCCTGTATATCCCATATAGTGGTTTCATACATTTTTAATTTCATTGATTTATTGTCAATTTCTCGTGGCATAGTCTAGATTAATTCTTTCATATTCTTTTTTTACTTTTGTTATTTCATAATGAGTATTGTTAAAGACCTTCAAATAAATCTGAATTAGTTTTCTTAGGGAATTTTTAAATAACTCTTCTTAGGATATTTTTAAATAACACACGCGTAAGCAATGTGATTGAAATAAAAGCAATTTTTTAGTCAATAATAGGGAAATAATTAGAAGAAGGTATAAAAAAATTTGAGTGAATTACGTTTTAAAAATAAAAATGTTTACAAATGAAAATAATATACACGATCTAATTTTTTGAAATGTTTTTAAGTTGAATTGAATAAAATTGCTCTATTCATTTTTTTATTTTTCAAAGATTTTCTGTGAATTCTTATTTTATTTATCTTTATAATGGAGTTTGGTATCTAAGTCATTTGGTAGAAATCTTATAATATATATATATATATATATATATATATATATATATATATATATATATATATATATATATATATATATATATATATATATATATATATATATATATATATAGTATACAAGATAAAACATGAAAAACATTGAAACCAGAAATACAAAATTGGAAAATTACTGAAATATATAATGCAAATGATAAGAAGAAATCATAGGGACCACGCCTTCATCAGGTGGGAGATGATCAGCTATGCAAAATAAACACTCTTTTCTGACATGCACGAAGGATAAATGTCTAAAAATCTTCCAGCAATTCCCCCAAAGAGTGTTCGTATTAAAAGATACTGGCAAATATTTCTTTAGCTGCTTTTGCGTTGGCTAGATTTCTTGTAATGTATTGTATTTCATATTTTATTATATTTATTGACTTAACCAAAATATATATATATATATATATATATATATATATATATATATATATATATATATATATATATATATGTATATATATATATATATATATATATATATATATATATATATATATATATATATATATATATATATATATATATATATATATATATATATATATATATATATATATATATATATATATATATATATATATATATATATATATATATATATATATATATATATATATATATATATATATATATATATATATATATATATATATATATATATATATATATATATATATATATATATATATATATATATATATATATATATTGGTTTGCTGAACCTTAAAGCCAAATGTAAATTTTAAGTAGACAACATTGAAATATCAGAACACGCAATTCAGGAACAAAACATCAAAGATCAAAGGTGACATGAGCGTATGCAAAACGTGTCCGACCGCCACGAGCTGTTCAAGACTACATTAAATGGAAGGAATTAAAGACATTTGCTACAAGTTCAAGTGACTTCTTTTATGAAATATGGCAAGAAAACAACTCTAGGACGATTTCACATGTGGAAGAATGACTGGAAAGCTGGAAGAAGGGTGTAGTGTGACAAGTGTTGCAAAAGAACTCGAAATCAACAAAAGTGTCGTTTTGTGCGCTTGGTAAGCCTTCCAAACCATAGTCAGAGCTGTAAAAAAGGTTAATGGGGGCCACCGTATTAAAAGAATTGCAATGGATGACCAATATATCATCTGGTAGGAGTAAGGAGCTTGAAACTATTCAACAAATGCCAATTGCTCAGCAACTGTTTATAGCAACGGAGTGTTAATTGTCGCCATTTGCCATGTACGGACGCCTTTACAAAGGTGGTCTGTTCGCCTGTCGTCCTGAACTCTGTATTTCTTTTAAAGTTGACCATCAGTACCATCGCTTAGAATTGTAAAAGGAGCACAAAAACAGTGAATCTCATCAATGGAATCGTATCCTCTTTACGGAGGAGAGCCCGTTTTTAGAGATGATAATGAATGGACAAATCAGACATCTGTAGCTACTGGAAAGGGAATATTTCATTTGAATGGATTAGCTAGCCAGATTTAAATCCCGTAGAACATGTATTAGGCATTAGGGAGACGCCTAATGCCTAATACATGTTCTACGGGACGACATATATTAGGCATTAGGGAGAACATGCATTAGGGGGACGCCTTACTGCTCGATTACATACTTCGGGGTGCACCCAGGTACTGAAATAGATACTTATTGAGGAATGGACATTCTAACTTTAAAAGCTATTGGACAGTATGATGTTGATTATGAGACTAATGGCGAGGAGCAGCCACTCCTGTAATGGGAGGGCATATCTCAGATTGAAGAATATCTGCTTCTTATTCTTCCTCTTGAATAAACAGTTGTGTAACGATACTTTGAGTGTAATAAGGCCTTTTTTGTTTGATTCCATGCTGCATGGATTGTATTCATTTTTGCGTTAACTATGATTTCATCATAATGATTAAGCACAAATGTTCTTTCTAATTTCTGAATTTCATGTTTCTGCAAAATAAACATCTCTTGCTTAATTTTTCCCACCAGTGTACATTATACTTATGATGTTTATCAGTAAAAAACATTGAGCTGTAAACTACATTATATTTTATCAAAAAGTGAAAGTTTCTACGAATTGCTCATATTTTTAAATAATCTAATAAACAAAGGTTTCTAGTTTATACTAACAGAATCTAGAATCTTATACGTAAAATAGCACGCTTTTCTAGAACCTTAAACTGGTTTTTCATGCAACCTTTTTAATAAGTAACACTTAAGTTCTTTCATGTATCTAAGCCCAAATATGATTCGATACATATCAGCATTTATTGTTAGTATCAAAGAATATGCATGTATATATTGTAAAATATTCAAGATCAAGTCTTAAAATATGATACTTAATAAAATCATCACAAACTAATTCACTATTTTCAATAATTATGCAAACTTTTTCAGAACAATACCCTTCGTTAATTCATATACTCTCTCAGATAAGCGAGCTTTAATTTTTTACAAACATTAATTTTATTTATTGAGGGATACAGTTGAATAATAAATAATTACCAAAATTACTTATATAAATTAAATAATCAATGAAATAAAACTATCCGTTAAGAATATATGTCAGTAAAAGATGGTTAAATTTCTCTTAAAATTGAAGGAGTTTACTGAAATATAAAAGTCCAATACCAATTTTTATTCTCTAGGCTCTTCAAATATACTTGGTTTTCCAACCCTGTCATATTACAGCGTTCAAAATTCAATTTTCGACTTATAAATACATTCTGTTGGTTTGCATTTTTATAATATTCCTCCTGAAAATATTTTTTGCATTCACAGCTAGATACAAATCTCAATGATCTGCTTGAGAGAGTTCCTCACCATCTTCAGGAGCCATTGCAAAGTCTTCTAGAAATTGATGCCCGAAGAAGACCTAATGCTCAGAACTTTTCAATGGTGAGTATTTTTGTGATATATATATATATATATATATATATATATATATATATATATATATATATATATATATATATATATATATATATATATATATATATATATATATATATATATATATATATATATATATATATATATATACTTTTGGACTTTACAAAATTCAGTTTAAGTTATCATCATTTTGGTTTATTTTATTGTTAATAAAAACATCAAGATTATAATGTGGTATTAAAATAATTATTAGCAATAGTAAATAAACTTTGTGCTACAAGAAAGGATTGAAATGAAAGACACAATGTAATTTCCTGTACTATAATGTAAAAATTTGAAATTACCTCTAAATGATGAAATTCGCAGTTTGTTTGTTCAGAGTAACAAATTTAACTTTTATTTTGGTACCATTTACTATATTGCTCTAAATCACTTTAGTTGCAAATTTAAAATGCGTTTAATATTATAGTATTTTAATTGCCATTGTGTAGTTCTTTTTATCAGAGTTTAATTATTCTATTTTTAAGAGTTTATTGTCACTGATTTGTTACTTCTCTGGTGGTCAATAATTTTTGTATACTTTAATAGTAACATTTTCTTTACGATAGTTTTTGTCCCATTTAATATTCAACAAACTGAAATATTTGTGTAGGTTTCCGTCTAAACTATTTTAAGTTTCTAATAATCAAAAGTCATTACTTTATGATCTTTGATTTAAATTTATTTTTTAATCTTTGATTTGATTTACTATATAAATTGATAAATGTGAATAAACTGAAAAAACATGCACATAAAAGTAATTATGTAATTGGAACATTTTGATTTTTAAAATTGATAGTTTTATTCATTATTTTATTCCATTTAAAATTTTATGTGTTTAACTATTTAAATGATATAAAAGAAACCTCATACTTTAGATACTAAATATCATCAGAACTTAGATATGGTGGAAATAATACGTGTTGAGATAGTGATATAAAAAGAAGATATATGTGTTTATTCTTTTCCTTTTATGTTAATAATTGAAGATCTTTTTATATTGCATTTTAGTTTTGAATACAAATGATATTATTCTTTATAAATAATGAAGATATCATCTGAAATTAGCTGAATTTACTTTTTAATTTTATAAGGAATACACAAGATGGCTTATAAGCTTACATATTTACCAATTTAAGCAAAAAATTTCATTGCTTAACTTTAAACTTACTATTTTTATGGTTCGTTCTGGGAATGAATTATTTTTCTTCAGATCTTTTATAGAATAGTAATCAGAAAAAATTGGATTCATTCTAAAGCTAACAGGTGAACAAAAGTGGATTTAAATTTACATGTATCAGTTTTACTCGTATATATAATTAGAAATTAATCAATAAATCCTCCTTTCTTAAAAAATTAAAATATTGAGTAATTTTTAATTTTAGATACTTTTAGCTCAAGAAATTTCTTAGATAGTGAATAATTTATTTTCTAATTGATTTTCTTTTGTGGCACTAAAAAATTAACAAAAAATTAAAATTTCATTTTTTAAGTATAACAAATTGAATTTAAAAAATTAATTTCTAAATGAAATTAACGACTAAACATTTTGTAAAATGGTCTAAAATTTTTATATGAGTATCAAAAAATTATGTTTTGTGAGATTTCTAAAAAAATAACTTTAAAGAAAACAATAGTTAAGTTTATGGCAGTTAAAATTTAATTTCAAAATAAAATAACTGTGTTTAATTAACAATGTAGGATGCAATTCTAAGCATATGAACCTGGAGACAGTAACTAAACTTTATTTACTGTCTACTGGAAATTTTGGATATAATTTATAAAGTAAACTTTATACAAAATCTATTTTTAAAGAATAAACTTATACAAAAAAATCTATTTTTAAGGAAACACACACACATTTCATCATTTTAAGATCAGTTTCATAACAAATTGCATCGGAAGTTATTTTCAGTTGGAATCATTATTCAAAATTAGATGTGCAAGAAATGCACATGAATGACTTTTTGGAAACCCTGTATTTAAATATAAAGAGAGTTACAACAGCCGTAAGTCATGTGTCATTTTTCAACCGTTAAAATGCTTCAAGTTACACAATTTTTACCAAAAAAAATTTTGGTTTGGAAAATATGCTTATAAAAATTGCGAAGTCTAACTTATTCAAAAGTAAAAGTATTCTATTCTCATTTTTGTCTGTAGTATTGAGAGTATAAGATTATAACATTTACAAAAGAATTATTATGACTAAAACATTTTCATTAAAATAGTTAGTAATAATAAAAAAATTTCAATCATATATTTGTGAAACTTGTCACATATTTATGATTAGATAGACATATTTTATTATTGAAAATCAAATGTATTTTTAAAGTTTTTGAACTTATAAGGCACTTGCACATAAAGCTATTTACATGTTTGTTTTTTGAAAACTTTCCTTACGTTTTAAATTTTTATTTAAATTCAAGTACTTCATACTTTCATCTAGAAGCAACCATTTAAAATTTTTAAACTTTCTTGTTTGACTTTAATTGTATATTTTACATCTGTTGATGTAATCGTGTGTGAATTGTATATTAATTATTTTCGCATTCATCATCATTATTATGCATATGAATCTTGTGTGTGATAATAAATGATTTTCATATATAAAGTATTATCATTTAATTGCATTTTTCAAATTAACTAAATACCTTCATTTTAAATATTTTTTATCGAACAAACTGTACTTTTATCTTTAAATTTTAATATTTTATCTACGAAAAATTTTTCTCTTTCTAAAGATTATTAATTTGAAATTATGCAATTAAACTGAAAACAAATTTATTCAAATGTATTCTTTATGAGTTTAAATAAGTGTAAAATTTTTAATATATTTCCATTTTTAGATTAAATTTTTTATGGAGCCAGCGGTACATGCTTTGCAATACTTAGATGTCATCCAAATGAAAGATTCAACCCACAAATCTCACTTTTACCATAATCTACAAGGAACATTGTTTAGCATTCCGAAAGTAAGTAACATATTTTATTATGTAATAAATTCTGCTTCAAGCAAACATGCTTGTAAAATTTTGTCTTAACATTTTTCTAAATTTAATGTGCAAAGTTCTATAGCTGAAGACTATATAAATCAAATAAGGCTGCACAAATCCCATTAGAAACTAACGTCATGAAATAAATTAAGAAAATTAAGTTTAAAAATGGTATAAAATGAAAATAAAATGGAAATATTTGTTTTCTTGTGCAATTTCCCACAAAAATAAATTATCATTTTTCAAGATTTCAACATTATTGGTAAGAATTATTGGATAATTTAAGTCAAAAACTATATACCATTTAAAAGTGTACCTTACTATTCAGATAAAATACTCTCTTTTCGGATTAAAATGATTAAAGACTATTGCCTCCTATAAATAAGTATTTCAAAAAGATACCAAAAACCATCGACATGGGAATAATGAATATCAATGAAGTCACAAGAACAACAAAAGCATCACTTTAGAAATGAAATGTCAGAGTGACGCAACTGTTGTTCTTAACGTTGTAAAATTAATAATTAATCTAAAATAAATGTTAAAATGACATCGATTGATCTTGAGAACATCTTTGGAAATTGCATTCACATTGAAGTATCTACTATTTATAAAAATAACGCGTATAAGAAGTTATTTTATATAATTATAAAAAGTGATATGTTTTTTAGTTTATAATAGTAGTGTAGAATTTGAAAAAAAAATGAAACACACTATAATTTTCTTCCTTAATTGTTCGATAAGAATTAATTAATATATTCGCATCGTATATACTAGTGAACTTCAATATTTTTTGATAAAATATACTCAACATGGAATGATAAAATTACTATGACCACATTAGTAACTTGCTAGTTTGCGTGTTGCTTTCATCTCCATAGCTATTCTTCTTAATATAGACTATCAAAGATAAAGAAAACTGATAAAGAACCTCATAACCACACATTTGTATCTGAGGAACAATATTGTCCAGTTAGCTGTAATATTGCTTGATGTTATTGAATGTCTCTTTCAGCTTTGTTCCACACATGCTCAAGTAGGTATCATTGTGATTGTGGAGTGTTTTGTAATTTTTTCTGCTATTTTTTGGTAATTTTCGCTTGTTATTATGATCACTTAGTTGAAGATTACGGGGACCAACACAAAAACAATTGAAAATTTCACTTATGCTCATGAAACATTCTTTCACTACAACAGTTTTGGGGCAGATTGGAAATTAGCAAACTCATTTGAATACGCAATCTATATTACAGGATAAATTTGATCAGAATCATGTGGATAAGTTGAGTTAACGTAACAATATAAGCCTATAAACAATACGAGTTCATAATGAATTCCAATCAAAAAATGTACTGTTATACCTGTGTTATCTATAATTAAAAGAACAAAACTTTGAAGAAAGGTTAAATATACATAAACTGAATATTGTACATTTTTAATACACAAAACTAAGATTTATTATTATACAACAATATGCTATTTGTAAAAAATCTTACTATTTGCAGCGAATTCATTGAAAAAATTTACAAGTGTGCACTTTCAATATTAGACTTGATTCTTATGTAATTTTACGTGTGTTAGTTCAATATTTGTCAAGATTTAAATTTAAAAATAATTTAAGCATTTTTTCTCAAGAATCTCTTCTGCTCCCGAAAAGACAAAGTTAATTTAATAATAGCGAAAGAAAATAATAATAAGATAGAGTCCAAATGCACTTAAAAGAAACAAAAACGCTTCAACGAGAAAGAATATTTTGAATGAAAAGTAAACAAAAAGTCACATACATAATTGACTTTTTCCATTCGTAGAAAGTAGTGACGGAAGAATTATTTTAACTCTCGTTTACTGTTTTCACGTTTTTTCAGCCACTGTGCCATTCTTATTGTTTATTTTCTCTTTCAAAATTTTTCACATATTTTAGAAAAGTGCAACAGTTAAAACAATCTCTAAATTATTTTTAAATATTCTTGTAAAGTATATTCAGATCCTATATTTCCAGCTATAAAAAATATGCTTTCATCAGTTGCTAGATTTCAAAGTTTGTAAACTGTTTGGTTTACCATGCTGTTAATAATAATAAAAATCAGAGATAGACGTGAAAGTTCCTGAGGGAAGTTATTTCTTATTTTTGTAATTTGAGCAGAATTGACTTTAAAAAAATTTTCATTTGCTTCTTGGGGGCATTTACACATGAAGAAAGAACTTTTCTTCTTTGAGATTTAAAGTTTGTTTGATGTATGTTCTACTTTTAGATCAAATGCTTATTCAATATTGATAATAAAAACAAACACTACAGGTGAATAATTATTTAATATCTATCTCAATTAAAAATTTCAGTTCTGTATTTGAATTTCAATTCTTTATTCTTAAAAGCATTTTGTATTCACGTATTTGAACTCGAGTTAAATTACTTTCACAAAAAAGTATCTGTTTGCTAAGAACAACTTTTCAAAATTTTAATATCATTTCCAATGACATCAAAGTAAATGCTTCTCTCACAAAAAGATTATTTAATACTCCCAAATTTAGTTAAAAGTGTAAAAATCAATATATACACATACTAAAGGATAAAAGCTAAAAAAATATGAATATTATCTATAAAATTTAAAGTACACACACACACACACATATATATATATATATATATATATATATATATATATATATATATATATATATATATATATATATATATATATATATATATATATATATATATATATATATATATATATATATATATATATATATATTGAGAGAGAGACAGATGACCGATGTCTGAGTGGTTAGCGCTTCTGACTCCTGAGTTGCGGGTCCCGGGTTCGAATCGCGATTCAGGCATGGATGTTTCTTTCTTTATCTGTTCTCTCTGTATTTCTCTGTTCTTTCTAATGGGATGATGTTTGAATGTGGCCTACCCTATAATCGGGTTTGTGGAGGTATGGCGCGGGCAACGCTACTCGCCTCCGTGACTTGGTTCACAGGTCCCCGCTGGGTAACGACAAATGAGTAGCAGTTTCTGGCCTGTTGTGGCATAGGGTTCATCAATAAAGTACCCGCCGTTGGAAAAAATATATATGTATAATTTTTATATGCAAATCAAAGATGAATTGCCTTGCTTCCTTTCATAAACGTTATACTAAGACGTTTTATAATATGTTAAATGAAATTTAAGCAAAAAGTAATAAAAGCAATTACACTACTGGCCATTAAAATTGCTACACCAAGAAGGAATGCAAATAACAGAACGATATTTATTGGACACATACATTAAAATGGAAAGAACAAGTGATAAGATTTACAGGAAATTAGGATATATAGATCTTGAGAAATCAGTACCCAGAGCTGCCACCTCTGGCTGCAATTACAGCATTTATCCGCCTAGGCATGGAGTCAAACAGAGATTATATGGCATGTACGGGGATCTCAGTCCATGCAGCTTCAACACTATGCCACAGTTCATCGACAGTAGTGGATGGTGATTGATGGCGTGCCAATCGCTCGGCAATCATTGACCACACGTTCTCAATTGGTGACAGATCAGGAGAACGTGCTGGGCAGGGTAACAGTCAAACCTGTTCTGTATCAAGGAAGTTCAGAACAGTACGGGCAACATGCGGTCGTGCATTATCCTGTTGAAACAATGCATTAGGGAGGCCTCGAAGATAAGGCAGAGCCACGAGCCTTAACACATCGGGAATGTAACGGTTGCTGTTCAAAGTGCCGGTAATGCGAACAAGAGGTGATCGAGACGTGTATCCAATAGCACCCCATACCATCACTCCAGCAGATGGGCCAGTATGGCGATGTCCAATGCAAGCTGGCAATGCGCGTTCTCCACGATGCCTCCAAACACGGGGACGGCCATCATGGTCCTGTATACAGAACCGAGATTCATCTGTAAAGATGACGTGATGCCATTCCCGCGTCTAGGTTCGTCGCTGATCAAACCATTGAAGGCGCTCCTGTCTGTGACGCAGCGTCAATGGTAGCCGAAGCCATGGTCGCCGTGCAGACAATCCATGCTGCTGCAAACGTCGTCGAACTGTTCGAGCAGAAACTTGTTGCCTGGCAAATGACTCCATTTCTCGACTCAGGGTTCGTGACGTGGCTGTACGATCCCTTGTGACCATGCGGATAAGATGTCTGTCTTCTCTGCTGTTAGTGGTTGGGGGTCGCTGAGATCCTGCATGACGTTCCGTATGATTGTCCTGAACCCATCGATTCCACATTCTGCTACCAGTCATGGGGTCTCGACCGACACGAGAAGCAATATTGCAGTACGATAAACCGCAATCCCGGTAGGCTATAATCCTTCCTCGATCAAAGTCAGACACGTGCTGATAGGCATTTCTTCTTCTTACATGAGGCATTACAACAACTTTCTTTGCCGAAAACAATGTTGAAACGGAAATTGAGTATGGGAAAACTGCTGTCAAATCTCTGGTTTTATACACATAGTAGATGTCGCTACTGTCGCTTGCTTTGTATGAATGCGCTGAAAATCTAATTATTTGCATATCACAGCAAGTTCTACCTGTCATGCAAATTTCACGTGTGTGGTGTGCCGGATTCCTGGTGTAGCAATTTTAATGGCCAGTAGTGTATATATAGTGATGAAATACATTAACAAGAAATATATAATATAGGTCTATAAATATATAGGTATATATATATATATATATATATATATATATATATATATATATATATATATATATTAAAAGTAGATAAATAGGAAAAAGAAACATTTAAAATAGAATACAGTATTTTATTGTTTAGTATCTATATAAATAAGGGAAAACACTGACTAACTAATTTTCTACCAAAAAACTACTTCATTTTGTTTGTTTTTTTTATCTTAGATTCACTTATCTATGGCTGCTTTTTGAGAGAATATTGGAAAATTATTTTATATTATATAATTTCAGAATTCTCATGCTTTAAGATATTTTTATCACACCTACCGCTGTATTGAAATTTCCGCAAAAATTCTGCTCTTGATAAAAATACCTCTTACGTCAATTTTATCAAACAACACCAAATTCCTAATCTTATGCTTCTTCAAGTAGGAAATATTAACTCTTATTCTCCCTTTCTAAAAAAATGTGAAACTTTCTTGTCAGAACAAACTTTTACCTTTTTATATATTTTCAGATTGCATGTAAAATATACTTTAAGAGTTTTCTTGATTTTGTAGCTAACAAATCCATTTCATCATTTTCATTATCTTACTGAACTAAGACATTTTTTGATTTTGCGCATACATGTGCAATTGTAATTTCGTTACACTTACCAGAAAGGTTTCTGTATTTTATGTAATGAATTTCTTTCCTCGCGTATTGTTAGAGAGTTTATCATTATCATTTTATAGCTAAGTCTAGCACATACATATAGTAATATATTTCGTACTGGTGAAAATAATATGCATTCTTATTTTGCTCAAACAGATCTGAGTGCTGTACTTTGTACCACAGAAAAATGTTCTTTCTCTCTCTTTATAAATTGGAAGTCATAAACTTTAAAAATGAGATAAAATTTAAAAAAATCATTGAATTTTTAACTAAATAAATATCTAAAAAAATATAATCATTTTTGAAATAGTTATTTTTTCTCAAATATCCCAGACTTTTCATAGTGTTTCTGCTAGGAGTTATTTTCATTGGGACTTTTTAACCGATTACTGTGATTTTGTATATTTATTTTGTTCTAGTCTAATTCTTCGACTCTTATGAGATCTTTAGGATCAAGAAGAAAATTACCTTGTATTCTCATTTGATTAGAAAAAAAAATCAAGAATATCTATGACAAAGAGAATCCAATAGTTTTAACAAACTCTTTTTAATTGTTTTATATTTCCTATTATCTGTGTATTTTGATTAAATGGGTTAACATATATTTCGGTATCCTATTAAACAGAATTTTTACAATTTGATGAATACCTTTTCAATATTATGTCACGCCCTCCATGGCAAAGGACTGAAATCGTTGTGTAAAATCACTGGAAAATATCGGAGCAGAGGCCATAGTGTTGTGCAATATTTTTTTTTTAATTTAACACAATAAATTAATATATTTTGAAATTTTTGGTTTGGAAATTTCAATTTTTGTATTTTCGTTCCCATTTTTTAAAGTTTGACATAGAAGTATAATATGTAAATGTAACATACTTTTTCGGACAAAACACCTACAGCACAACATAAGCTAGAATGTTTGAAGTGCAAATACGCAACTGCGCACTAATGATTCTGAACAAAAGCTGAACGAAATATAAGAATGACTATACTTGAGGAACCATGAAAATACTGTGGGTTGCCGTTTAAATTTAAGTATGCTATATAATATAAAAGACATATTTTATATCTTACAAGTTTCATTTTGCATAAAATGTCATTATATATTTGATATTTGGGAAATATTTACTTATTTATATTTTGAAGTCCCATATTCGCTGTTTTGGTGTTATATTGAATTTTGTTTTATTTTGTATATTGTATATATATATATATATATATATATATATATATATATATATATATATATATATATATATATATATATATATATATATATATATGATATTATTACCAATAGAAATTATAAGCAATATAATATTATAACAAATTACATAATAGCATGAAAAAATTTTAAAAAAATTAAGTAAAGAATTCACCACAAATATTTCTTAATATTTAATAGTTATATAATTAAGAGTAAAAAACTTTCTGTGAAATTTAGCAATATAAGTAACTGTAATGCAAAAATAAAATATATATTTAGTAGCCTTACTACACAAACATACACATTTAGCATTTTTCATAATATATATATATATATATATATATATATATATATATATATATATATATATATATATATATATATATATATATATATATATATACCAACCAAGGCATATATACATATAATATAATCTAGGCGTATTGAATTTGTGTTTTTTAAATCTAAGCTATTAAGAAGATAACGCATTTGCTGAAAGTTCGGAAAAAAATTGAAAAACTGTGTTGTATCCATCTCATTTGTTTAGTTCAATGATGTTTTAATTAATAAAATTTTTTATTTAAGGGAATAAATATATTATTTTATTGAATCTAACAAAAATAAGTAAAGGGAAGTTCATTTGGAGCTCACAGACCCAACTGAAAAAAAGAGATGCATTTAACTATTTTTATTTTTATTTGTGTACTAAATTTGTGACTTGATATCCACAATTTAATTTCTCTAAAAAAGATGCTGCAGTTAACCAATGTTATGAATTTCATAATATTCTCGAACTTCATTAGCTGTTTGACACATAAGATATGATGTGTGTGTGAAAGAAGTTAATAATATTTAATGGTTTTGGATAAGGGAAAAACTGAATATTAAAGTTCACTTCATCCTGCTTCCAGCGCTTCATTTTTTTGATAGACCTGAATTCCCAATTAACGCTTTTGAACAATGTTCGTGTGGATATTTAAGATTCAAAATCCTATGTCTTCTTTACCCGAGGTAAGATTCCAACTTTTAAACTAGTGCTCAAACCAATAAACCCCGAAGTGCTCTGAAAGAAATCAAAGTAACGAAAACTCATCGCTGCTTTCAGCCAACAAAGTAAAAGAAGCCCTTTGTCGTGATACAGCAAATCCTTGTTAATCTAAGAAGTTTACAGTAGATTTATCATCTCCTCCAGGTAATCACTATGAAACAAAACTGAAAGTTACATTGAAACAGAGGAATGGAAGTATGATCGTTTAATGATTCGTTTTATACCTTGGAAAAAAAAAGGTCGCCGCAAAAAGATTTCACGATCATTGATTTTAACGAATACAAGGCACTTAATTCTTAAATTATTTTGGTAGTTTTTCCTTTTTGAACTGAATGCTGAGAATAGAATATGTAAAAATTATTTTTCTTTCTTCGAATAAGAACATTAGGATTGTATGGACAACGAGCACTTCAAAATACATGCAAAATATGAGTAAATTTTGTTGCTAAATATATAACACAGGTACAAAACGTCGTTGAAATTTCATTCCATTTCAAAAAGAAAAGAAATAGAACCTTTTTCTCTTCATACATATTCTTACTTATAAGAATCTTGATTACATACTTCATGAGTGTTTATCAAAATATTATCGAAGCAAAGAAATTTTCTTTTTACGTCCAGCTGTATTGGGGATTTTGGGGCTTCAATGATCAATTTGCATATTTCAATTATGGATTTAATAAACAGAATTCAGTTTTTGCAATTCAAAAAAGGAATTTTGTGTGAAAGCTTCAGGAACTAAGATTCTTTTTTGATATATATATATATATATATATATATATATATATATATATATATATATATATATATATATATATATATAGCACATATGGAGAGAGAAATAAAGATATAAAAATATATTTTATTTAGGGAACCTAACACTGAATAATATAAAATTTTGCGCATTAAATATTCTTATTTTACAACTCAATCATACAAATACAATAGAAACTACAATATATAAATACAATAATAAGTTATTCCTGGTTTTTGACAGTAAAATACTTTATATATATTTTTATACATGTGTATGGTGGTGTGGTGTAGTTTAAATATTTAAAAATTCCATTTTTAAAATAATAAAAGAAATTTTTCATATCCTTCTATGTTTATAATAAAATCGTGAATTTTTTATAACTTTACCTTTATATCTTTTTACAGAAACTGTGGTTTCAACACGTTCTACCCTCCCTTAAAACGGAGCTTCAGTCCCCCGAAGTACTAGCTGCGGCCTTGCAGCCACTGCTGTTTATGATTGAAGAAAGTACTACAGAAGAGTACCAAAATGAAATTTTGCCAGTTTTTAGAACTGTTTTCAGTATGCCAAAATCTGTCCAGGTAAATTGCGAGGATTTTAATTGTAGAATTTTAAAATATAAAGTAATCACATTTATCCAATCGTATGTCCCTATATTAAACTTGTGTATTTTTAATAAAATGATATTGACGAAATTAAATGTTAATTATAACATTCATAAGAATATAGTTGAAAAAAATACGAAAACTAGATTAAAATTTCCAGTTTTCTGTAAAATACTTTCAGCAACGTCCTTAAAAACTTATAAGTTTAGTAAAAAAATTTAACAATTTATAAAAAATATAATTTTATTTATTGTTATAAAAAATATACATTTTTTAAAAAATGAGATACTTTTTCCATACATTTTTTATTTATTACTATTTTAGCATATGTAGTTTATTCATTTACTGTTACATAACACATTTTTTAGTTTTAATTTCAGGGAAAATGTAAAATAATATGGATTTCATGCTAAGGTAGATTTGAAATTGAAATTCTTATTCTAATGTTTCTTATTCTAATGCTATTTTTCCATAACACCTACATAGCTCTGTACTTTATTGACTTTATTCGACTGCCGAAAAAATTGCAACTAAACATGTTTTAATTGAATTTGCATTAAAATTGCGTAAAGTATATATATATATATATATATATATATATATATATATATATATATATATATATATATATATATATATATATATATATATATATATATATATATATATATATATATATATATATATATATATATATATATATATATATATATATAAGGAGTGAGAGATTTATTTCATGTATACATAAAAATATAAATAAAAAAATGTTAATAAAATATATATGTAAGAATTTTCTCGACATTTAATTTGGATTCTAATATTTTATATTTTGGGTTTTAATTTGGATTCTGAAAGATACGTTATAATTATGAAAATTATTATATGAAATGCTTCAAATTTAAATTTTATGTGAATGTGACATTTAAGTAATATCATTACATAATATTCCATATAAATTCATATACAGGAAAATTCTAATTTTCACGAAACTAGGCAATGAATTAACAATTAGGTGAAGTAATAATATCAAGTTCTACTTAAATATTCTAAAATTTTGGTAATTCATTATAGTGACTCAAATGAAAAAAAATATATTAATTTTGTTCAAACATACCTAATTATGTTATACATTGTGATTTTCTTGGAAAGAATTAAAAACTGAAATGTAATCTATGTTGAATAAGAAGAATGGAAAATAGTCCAAGATGTAAAGATGAAAACTATTTACCGTATTGTTTTTTTTATTACTAAGCTCTATAGCAGCTAATAATAAAAACAGTTAGTAACAATGTATAATCTGAAATTTGTTTCGTAAAGATTAATGCTCTAAAAGATCCCTGAATAAAAATGTAATCTAAAACAATATAATTCTTGTATAAAACTAGTATTTCTGACATCTAGCAAAATAGTATCTTAATGAAATACTATTTGGCCAAATTTTAATGAAAATTTTGTAAAATGTGTTAAAGAGAAAAAAAATCAATCTCGAATCATTGCTGGGATGTTATCATCATTTGTGTGTGTGTGTGTGTGTGTGTGTGTGTGTGTGTGTGTGTGTGTGTGTGTGTGTGTGTGTGTGTGTGTGTGTGTGTGTGTGTGTGTGTGTGTGTTAGTTATCATATTTTCGAAATTTTTGCAGATAATACTGCAATTAATTCTATTTTAAAATTCATGAAAATTTTTCTGACTTTAGTTGTATTAAAATACTCTGTAAACTTGATTTCAAATTTTAGATTTTCAGATTTTGAAAAATAATCTACATTCTTTTGAAGTTTTTAATGTATAAATCGCGTAATTTGTGAATCGTTTTATACACTTCAAAACATTACGTGTTTTCCCCTTAAAGGATTTTGCAATCCATTAAAGTTAAAAGTAGATTCAAATGTGTCAAAAATGTCAGACAATCCATTATTATATTTTTTACAGTTCTGTTGCTTTTAAAAACACAGAATAGAAAAAGAGCACTAATACTTCTTTAAAAAATATCACATCTACTTTCTCATCGAAAATTTTAACCTGTCTAGAAAAATGCGATTCCGTAGATGACATTTTGAAGCAAATATCACTCTTTACTACTTGTCACTTTACAATAAAATGAAAAAGTCTACAGGAAAACTAGTAAAATCCATAAGATTTTTTTCCCATTTGCCATCATGAGAATCTTGACTACTGTCTTTGGTTACAAAAGAAATTTTATATTATTATAGATTAAATTCTAATATTTCCATGATGAATATGAGGATTTTTGAAAAACCAAGTTGAAATAATTCAAGTACGTTTTAATGTAAAGGTAAAGCATGAATAATTTTCTAATATAAGAAATATGAATTGAAGTTATGATTATTATATATGAAATATAAGAAATATGAATTAAAACGTCAATGAAAAAAAATGTGTGACGTCAATTTATCTAAAAATACACACAATCTGTTAAACTAATAATTTATGGGTGAGATTAAATTAAAATGTCTACAAAATTGCAATTTCTCTTTTTAATGTAACTGACTATAAATTAAGTATGATAATGAGTCTAAACAATGTTATAATAATAAATTAGTTTTTTCCTTTAAAATATAAATCACAAATATTTTAAGGTAAATTATTAACTTTAAAAATTCAAATTTTAAAAAGCATGCATATTAAAAATTAGCCTTTGAATTACAAATTTATTGTTTCATTCAAAATATCTAATAAATATGAATGAATTGAATTTATGTAAATATAAAATAAAAGTTTCCAATTCTTATTGATATATGGATTAGTATAACTTATTTATTTTTCAACTAATAATTCTTGATATTTTAGTGACTCGCAGTTCTGTTACTTAAAAAATTGAGCATGAAATTTTAAGAAATACATATTTTAATCCATGATTCCTTTTTTCACATTTTTACATTCTTAGAGATTTGAATTGAGAATCCTTGAAACTAAGCAAATTTAATGATAAATTTAATTAATTCCCGAAAAGTGTATATTAACATCGATTTATGAAATTAATTGCATTTATAAGCTTTTTTGCTAAATCAATTTTATTTTAAGTTTTTTGTTATTTTTGACTGAAAAATCAAACTTTAAATCCTTTGAAATAACACATGGTTTTTGCGAAGGGAAATATTTTCGCACATATATTCATTCGTTATTAGGCATTTTGAAATGTTAAGCATATTTTTGAGTTAGTATATTTATTTAAAAAAAATATATTATGGATTTCATTATTTACAAATAATAAAAATAATTTTAAAAAATAAAATATTCAATTATATTTTAAAATTTAAAGGAATATTATATTGAGTGGCTCAAAATTTTAAACGAAAAAATTATTTTCTATCAACATAAATATTAATACTATATTTAATAAAGCAGTTAAAATACTCATAATACCATCAAGCTGGAAAATTCATTGTAATCAGCGTTTATCCGTTTAAATACAAGTATAAAGTTATAAGTTGTCATCAGAAATATTTTCAATGAATTTTAAATTACAATAGCTTATTGCTAGGAAATTTATTTAATAGATTTAAAAAATGGTAATAATTTAAATAAAACACCGATATAGAATCAATGTTAAAAATGTATTTTCTCTCCAACATTATATGCACATCGTAATAAGAGTATTTATTTGTTATTACAACAGGAATATATGAAAATTTTAACTATGGTTATTTAATAATTTGAAAAATGTTTTATAAAAACATATTCACACTCCGTTTAATAAATAGTTATTAATATAATCACTTTTTATTTCTAAAACCACATTACTTTTTTCACATAAGCTGAAAAGTATGATTAAAAATATGTCACTCTTATGGTCGAAAATTTCATTCCATTTATTACAGGAAATATTTTTTATTAATAAAATATAAAAATCATCAACAATTAATACATTAAGATTATTTCAAATACCTTACAAGATAATAACTAACTTTTTATTATTTATTCATTGTTATTTATTAAATGTTTTATTTATCATGTTTCCTTAGATAAGAAAATCATGAAATGAGCAACATTTCAAGTAATGTAACACATGTGCACAGTTTCATAAATTTATTCCTAATTTTTGTTTGGTTATTATTTGTTAGAAAAATTTGGCAATATTATCATGATTATGTAAAATGCCACGTATTTTGAATTATGGTTTTTTACAGATAAAGAATACTAAGCTTCAGTAGTATTAAAAAATTAAATATGTCAAATGTAAAAATTTAAATAATTGAAAAAAAACACTAGTTTTTAATATTATATTTCAAACATAGATACTACTGAAATTTATATTTACTTTTGAAACAATGCCAAATTTTCAGAAACAAGAATTTTAGGTAGCTTTTGGAACAATATAATGAAATTAAAAAAATGTTGTCTAATATAATCTTTGTGCATTTTTGAATATATTATAATTAAAGAGTTAAATTAATAATTTATAAATTTAATAATAACAGATTTATAAGAAATCAACTTCTCAGTAAAAATTAAAAAATGAAAATTTTTTTAAGAAAAACAGTGAATTTTAATAATAAATATAATAATGAATATGATCTTTAATAATCATCAGCACTGATTTCCAATTGATTAGAAACATTTGAAATTTTATAAAAGTATTGTTTTCGAAATTTATGATTTCACATTAAGTTTAATATTTTCAATAGTATTTTTATATAAAGCTTTAGTTTCCAATGTTATTTTGATTCATTATCATTACTTACTTATTTTACTAAATTTTCAACAATTTCTTTGAAGCAGAAGTTAAAATGCGTGATACATTCGTAGGCTTATATACTGTGTTATAAGCATTTAAAAAAATTAATTCATATCTCATCATATCTCTATATCATATTATAGCTCTATTCATATCTTGATTTCTTTTCTCGAAATAAAAATGCTTTAAGAAATTAAGAATTTTTAATGTGTTTTTCGTTAATTACGTTTTTTGTTAAACATTTCTGCTCAGTTGAAATGTTTAAATAAATTTAATAAAACTTTATTTATGAGTTTTGATTGAATAATGATGTAGATGCTTGAGTTATTATTTTCAGCTCTGAACTTCCATACCTTAATAGATAACAGGCATGACAATTGAAATGTCCATCACATCAATCATCGTGTCATAACTAGTTTGTTTAAGGAAGCTCAAACAATATTGATTTCTTTATCAACAAAGCTTCCACATATTTTTGCTCAAAAATTATATTATCGAAAATACAAACTACATCTAGTAATGCACTCCTTTACAGACAGCCTAAGTAAGTATTGTAAGGCTTTCTATTGTCTACCACTTATTAAGACCTTCCGAGAGTACTCTTTCACAAATTATAGGCCATATTAACAAGCCGCAAGGGAGAAACATGAAAAATTCCTAAACACCTCCCGAATAGATGCGCATTTTGAAAGCATGAAGACAGCAACTATCTCCCATTGTTTAACAGGGAGTAGTGACTTGCTGTCTGACGAGGTCAATCTTTTTACTATACCACAGTGTATCCAACAGTTAGACATCATACAGTGATTAGCCTAGCAAAAGTGGAAGCTCTTATAAAATTTATTTAAATTTCCGCTGCGTATTTAAATCCCAGAAAGCATTATCCGGCAATTACACTCACTTCCAAAAATTAAGCACGAAGATGAGAAATGCAAAAAAATCAACAAATACTGCTTTGATTGTCACAAAATTTGGCAGGAAAGTAGCATATATATTTATGCATAAAATAAAATCAATAATTATATACAGAAATGAAAACAATATTAAATTATTTGTAAGTTATCAGATTATGACATACTGGAGATTTAAACAGAATTATGTATAAAGTGAAAATAAACAGCATAAAATGAAAAAAGTACATTAATAGAGTATGTGATCCCCCCTCATCTGTATATAAATTTTACACTTTGTGACCATGCTTTCAATTAGGTGGTTAACCACCGCAGAATTAAGCAGTAGCCATTCTTCTTGTAGAGCAGTTTCCAGCTCAATAAGAGTGGCTGGAGGTGAGAAACGTGAAGATACAACATGGGCGAGAGCATCCCAAAGATTTTCAAAGGGATTAAGGTCGGGTGAATATACTGCCCACGCCATACGCGCAATCCTTTCACCTTCCAGGTAGTTATCGACAATGTCAGGACTATGGGGACGTGCGTTATCATCCATTAAAACAAAAGTAAGGCCAATTGCTGCAGCTTACAATCTCACAATGGGTTCTAGGACTTCATCTCGGTACCGGACAGGTGTCACAGAACAACGTTGAAAGATGTGCTGGTCAGTGCGGTATTCTAATGAAGTCCCTGCCCACACCATAATGCTTCCGCCTCGGAATGCGTGATGTTCGGTGGTGTTTTGGGGCTGATTGCGTGTTTCTTCTTCACGCCATATCCTTATACGTTTGTCATCTGGCTCCTGAGCAAATCTTCACTCATCAGTAAACATGACATTGCCCCAGTCAGACACAGTCCAATTGACATGTTCTCAGCACCACTTTAATCGTGCCCTTCTTGATTGGACGCCACACACAAACTCGAGGTACCCGGGCGTACAGTCCACTCATATGTAATCTTCGGTGTATGTTAGCTGCAGATATTACTTTACCAATGGACGCTGTAACCATAGATGTCACACGTGTGGAGGTCGCTTTGCGATTCTGCTTGGCTAAAATAGCAATATATTGATCTTCCGCGGGGTTGGTTTATAACCCTTGAGCGACCGGCTACGGGCCTTCGGACAACTGTCTGTGTGGTTTGGAATTGTTTCCATAATCGTGAAATTACAGAATGATGAACATCGAAGGAAAGAGCAACATCTGAGATCAACTGTCCTGCTTCAATGCTCCCCACAGCACGCCAGCGCTCAGAATCTTCCATTCTTCTTCTAGAAGTCATAGAAACACGTATGTCTTGAAAAAAATTTTACGAAAGTTTTAAACACCTTCTATCATCACTTACAACCAACTTCTATAACCCTTCATAAAGCTGGTATCTTATAAGACTGCCCTTTTTGCATATTTCTTGACATGAAAGCGCGATTGGATGTTACCTAACATATTTGCATCCTTCCATATACCTCTGCAGCAATTTGCATCCTCTTCAATTCTGATTGGCTTGCGAAAATTAGCATTTTCCTCTCCGTACTTAACTTTTGGAAGTGAGTGTACTTTCCTGCGTATTTACTTTCCACATGTAGTGGGTTGTATTCCCGTGTCAAATCCAATATAAAGTCCCAAGCCCCCTACAGACAAACAATCATGTTAAAGACAGCTACAACATCAATCTCCCGTTCTCCTCGTTTTCCAGCATAGGACTGATCCCGGTACCTAGTAATCTGAAAATTATTGTTCCCTTACTAGGATATGAAGCTACTAATATTTGACATTATTGTTCTAATGGAAATTGATCACTATCACAAATTCTGTATTGCAATCATTTCGGTCTTTTACATAGTGGTTTTACTCACAAATTGGATCAACAATAAAAGAGCAAACCTATCTAAGAATCTGAAACAGTAAGTAAGGTGTTAAGTGTTATAGTAAAGGAATTATTTAGAGTTCTTTTATGTGTTGAATAACAGAAGTGATATTTTCAGGGAAAACTAATTAAATATCAACAACAAATTAAAATCAAACAAATGAGAATCAAACTAACAAGATTTCGTTACACGTATGAAAAAAATTTTTATGAAAAAAAGAAAATGCGACTATACAACAAAGTAGTAAATTTATCTAAAGCAAAAACTAGAAACAATTATACTTAAATAAATAAACATTAACAAATGCATTTAAGAAAGTATGCATATATTCATTAGAGTAATTGTCTTGTTTTTCAAATATTCAAGAATAAATACGGTTTTTATTATTTCACATTTAGAAACATTATATAAAATAACGTATCGCATCTTAATACATTTGAGAGAACTTTATGGACTTTTTTTATTAAAATATTCTTCATTTATTTATAAATATGGAACGCGAGGTTGGTTGAATTACTAAAAACATTTTACGCATGTAACTTTTATTAGTGCATAAGACTATTCTATATATATTATGCAAAATATTCTTATCGCAATTCTATAAAAATAATCTAAAATAAGAACCCCAAAATTTTATAAAGCGTCTTTATTCCTATGTGCTGCATACAATAAGGCGCACAATGTATTTCAATTATTTTTTTAATAATAGTACATGAAAAAAGAGTAAATCACTGATACTTGTGATTTTCAGCTTCAAAAACATACAAGAAATAAAAATGCATTTGGGAAAAACTGAAGTAAATGAAGAATTTCTACTTCTAGTCAGCTAAGCAAGTATGCGCGTTGCAAGGATACATCAAAAAAGAAATTGATTATTCAATTTCACTAAACTTTTCTATCTTTGATATTGATATTATGCAAGATATATTATTAGTATTATAAGTTTATATGATTATGTTTCCATTAGTGGCCTTGTAACTCAAGCTGTAAGAATTACTTACTTTCACTTTTCTTTTTATTGTGTTTAAAATTAAATTATATATTTAGAATATGTGAATAAATGCTACACATGTATGGAAGAATATTTTTCATTATATTCTTTTATTTTCCATTAATTAAAAAGGTACATCAAAATATATCAAACAATTTATTCTAGGGGATAAATTTTGCATTCCCTAACTTTAAAAATGCGTTAAAATGATATCGATTTAACTCCTTAGAATTAACATATTTTTCTTCCGACCAAACTAACAGTGAAAATACGAAAATTTCAATTATTTCTAAATTAATTAATACACGGATAGGCAATAGTTTTATATTTTAGGAAAATTTTTCGCGATGCATTCTCTTGTAGTAATAATTAAACACATGAACTGAAATTTTCGGAAAAATTTTGTTTCATTACAAATATATTTTTTAAGTGGGAGGAAGTGGATAAATCACTAGATTTTTTCAACGGAAGTTTAACTTTCGGAAATAAAAATATGAGCCCTTTTCTGGAGAATTTTAACTTTGTTATTAAAATCATTATCTGAAACCTGAAGTTTACTTCAAAATAACTGAAATGTGATTAATTTGTGGATTAATTGGAAATTGCGGAAATAATTAATTCCTGAAGCGGAAAAATAAATTATGTCAGCAATTTGGGAAAATGCTCAGTGAATTATATGCTAAGTTAACGCGGATTGCTTATTTCTAAGATGTAATAAGACTTTCCGGATTTATCTAATATGGTACAGCATATATAAATAAAAATTATAAGATACGTTTAAAAATTCAATTTGTGCGTTAAAGAAAACAAATTAATATTTTATTTACATTTCTTAAAATTAACCATTTTTGTATTATAAATCAAATTATATATTCTCACAATCACTTTAATTTGTATATTGATAAGCCAATTGAAATGAGAAAAATTTTTGTTTGAACAGGTTTATATATCTATTTTAGGTTTATATATCTATTTTCCTTAAAAACCTAGCTTACAACTTCAAAATTGCCTTTTGTATCTCTAAGAGTAATTATTGATATCAATAAAAACTTATCGTAATATATTAATAAATCATGAAATCCATTACGTCAACTTCAAATGTTTATTCCCGAAAATGAGATTTTGAATTTTTTATTAGAGAAATAGTAAATTACACTTGCACACATATTGATCTAACATAGTATTTGACTGTAATTATAGCCTTATGATATAAAAAATTCTCAGCAAACATTTCATCCATAAATGAACAACCAAATCAATTGGGTATTCAATAGAGTTATGTGTGTTGATTGAAATATTCTGTACTTTATGAATTTTTAAAAGCATTTATGCAACGTTGATTATTTTATTCCACTTCGGCTGTTTATTAATTCATAAAAAGAGGAAAAGTTTGTTATAGGTTTCGAGAGACGCAATATATATTAATATTGAAAATTATCTGCCACGTTATAAGTTTAAAAAGTAATAAACTTTCTTTGAATTTTCTCTTCATGATTATATATAAACTTTTACTTGTTGAGGAAACATTAAAAGATGTGCTTGCAACTGAATTTATTAATTCAAATGGTAACATCAGAGGATATTATAATAGTTGAAGTAGTGTTTTTTATTTAATATTACTCGCGCCTTGAATAGCATAAAATATCAGTCTTAAATGACAGCTTGTGGAAAGGCAAGTTTATTAATAATTAAACAAATTCTGAGTATTTTCAATTTGCTGCTTTCTGTTTTTTTATCATAAATTTTATACCACATAACTTCAAATTGCATATTATAAGGATATATGTATATCATTTTATTGATAGGGTTATGAATTTTGATAATGTTTATCTTTAAGTAAATTAATTTATAAAAGACATAATTGTGTACCACAAAATATCTTGCTGTTTTATGACATTTGCTCAGAAAGAAATCATATGGAAAATTTCAAGTATTAACTTTTCAAAAAAAGCATTAACCGTTCATGAATGAATTTTTAAAAATAGTTATTTAGCATATTTAAAAATTCGCATATAGCATTCACAACTTTCCTTGACTATAAAGATTGGTTCTATATAGTTAGTTCTCTTTCTCTTTTTTAATATATCAAACTTATACTATAATAATCTGGCCTGCGCGTTACATGAATTTTATTTCCTGAAGTCGGCAAAGATTAAGTCATTTTTATATAATTCTGGTCTGCCTAAATATATGAGTCACTTTTATAATCTCAAATTGAAAATACAATACTTCATGAAAAAGTACAAACACATTCCTGCCTTTCTCGTTCTTTTCTTCCCTTTCTCTTGAAAATTCCGTAATACTACACTTTTACAAAGTCTGAAATTTTTTCCAGAAATACAAAAGATATTCAGAGCTGATTTAAATAAATTTCGAAAGTATTTCCTAAAACATGGGCTTCTAATTTTTGCATATTAGTACTGCAGAGAATCAGACTGCAAATTTTCCTTCACTCTTGCTCTCGTTCATCAAAATCAAAATGCTAAAATTTCCTTTGTGCAACTTGAAGCTAACGTAACCAAAATATACTTCAATATTTATTTCCAGTTGTGTATTTAATTATAAACTCACGTATTTATGATTAATACAAAAATAAACGCATAAACAAAAATGGAGAAACAACTTATGCCACATAGATAATGTCTAAATATTCAATTTAAAATAATTTAAAGACTTTTTTGAATAGACAAGAAAGTATGCTTATATTTTTCTAAACTAAGCCAATATCAAAGATATAGGCATAAAACTATCTTGCAAGACAAGCAAACAAAATACTTCATCAAAATTAATTAAATATTTCTATAAATTTAGTATAAAGTAAAAATTACCGTAGCGTATTTCTAACCCTACTTGCGATAAGAATATACTTTTCAAACAAATTTTGGAATTAAAATATACTTCGGATAAAATATTTTGGGTGGTATTTTATACTGAGTGTGAAGAAAATATTATTTAAAATGTAAAAAATAATGAAGAATTACACTTTCGTTATTCCTATCTGATAAATTATAATAGTAATCATGAAAATGTAATTATTTTGAAATCTCTCTAATCAAATGTTTCTTTTAAAAAACTTATATTATTTTTAATAAAGCGATATCAAGCTTCAAAATATTAATGGTAATGAAGATTATCTAATCAGAATTTGAATGCATTTTTTTAATATTTAATATTAAGAAAAAGTAATGATATTTGTTGAGTGCTTATCATAATGAGAATATATTAAACTTATAAATAATCATCATTAAATAAATTTTGTCAATATTATGCGCCAAAGTAATTTCTTCTCCAAAGAAACATGAAAAATTAATGAGGTGACAGTTTCATTAAACGTTTCACACAGTTTTGTAACAATATATATTGGACGTCAATTTCATATCTTTTCAATTGATTTTACATTATCATAGATTATATAAATGAAAATCATACAATAAATTAAAGAAACTTATCCACTTCTTGAAACTGAAACTTCAGATTTCATTAAGTAAAAGAAGTACTATAAAGGTATATATTTTGAATTTTTCTTTGAAAGTTTTCTCTAACAGATCCGTTACTTATTTTTACATGGAAGTTGTAGAACCCCAGAGCTATGCAAGTTGTAAAGCAGAATAAGCTTAAATGCAATCGCCAATCAACCCCATTTCGTTTCGAATCCCAATCTATGATCAAGAAAATACTGTCTCTTTTTAAACTAGACTTTATGCTCTGCTTTAAATATTCCAGAAATTTCTTGTCAACTTCTTGGAACCACTGATTTTTAGTTCGGCAATTATTTGGTTTTTGGAACCATTCATTTAACCATTTGGAAATTTATTCGAGACAACATTCCATATTTCTTGTAGGGAACACTGGCTTCTTTTCGACAAAATCTGTATTTCCAAGAAGATTACTAAAATTGCAATAGAATTTCTATAACTAGTACTTCTCCCAATTTTAATTCAGAGAAAGATGTTTCACAATATCTACATCCTCACTTTGGGCAGTTTCGTGCGGAATGTTAGCATTATTGTTTTGTTCAGTTTACTTTTCTCATTCTGGTATAATTATATCTATATCATACACTTTAAACCAATAATCATTTTGCTAGATCTAAACTAGTACAAATGTATAAACATCAAGCAGATCTATTAAATTCCATTAATAAGACATATATAATCGGAAAAGAATTTTCTTCGCTAATCACAAATTTTCTCAAGAAAAGGAAAGTATACATGGTTTCATTCATTTTACATTTTTATAATTCAAACCAAATAAATTTATTAATTTATTTCATGATAATTCAGTTGCAACAAATTATTCCGTATCTATTTGAGCATTAAAATGTATATAGCCCATATCCCTTCGTATAAATAGCTTCCAATAATACATTAATTGTTACTATGATTTCAGTGATTTCGATTTCAACAATTCAAGTAGTGAAAAAAATGTATATAAATTAATGCAAGAATATTTGAAAATTTAAACATATTTGAATAGTTATTTATTGTACGATATGTCAGTTCAATAGTTATCATAACCAGTGCAAAAACATTCATGACATTTTTGAAAATGCTATCTTAATATATTATAATTTGTATTTTACGTTATGCTTCTTTATATAAAAATTTGTAACGTTATTTGAGAAACATTCTTTATTACTTTATGACAGTTCATACATATTTTAAAAATTTTAATATTTAAATTAAATACATTATATAGTTAGTGAGGTCCTCAAAAAAGCATTGACTTAATTGTTTTCATAATACATATTAAATAATATGGAATTAAGCATAACTTTTAGCAAAAATTATCTTTAAACTTATTTATTAGATTCATAAAAATATAAAATACTAATTATTTCATTGATATTTTACATTTGCATCGACTTACATTTGCATCAAGATTTACATGTGCATTTTACAAATTGCATCATCATTGCTTACGTTAAAAATTTGTATTTGTTTCTCAATAATTTTAGATCCAGGGAATGTTTCATGTGCTTAAAATTGGCAAAAATATATAATTAAAAGCATTAATCAGTCATATTTTTAATAATTATATGTATATATATAATTTAATAATTTTTTGTCAAATTTTTAACATTGTACTCAAAACTCAGCTGAAATTAAAATAATTTTCTTTGTATTGTTTCAGGCTACAGTGACATTACTGGAGAATTTAGATATTATAATGAAGAAAACTCCGAAAAGTGACATAAAAGCTGATGTCTTACCCATGTTATACAGCGCTTTTGAATCCACAACTCCTCAAATTCAGGTAATTTCTAATACTTGCTCAGATACTATGTACATTAACCAGGCATAAATATATTTTTACGATTACCTCTATTTCCATAGAATATCATTTAAATTCTAATTTCTTGGTTAAAAATATTATTGGTCATATGGACCAAACTTGAGTAGTAAGTTCATTATATCCTCTTAATTATTCAATTATCAATTAAAAAATCATATTTGCAATGTAAATAATGTATTAATGTAAACTGTGCTAAGAATATATAATTTTGCATTGTTTTGAATTTCTCTTTTCTAATTTAGCTTTCTCCTAACATATCACTTCTAAATGCCATTGGATACCCCTGTTTATTATATTAGCTGTAGATAATTAATTGGAAGTGATGTTACGTTACACTCAGATTTGTTGTTGTTGTTATTGTTCAATTAAGAATTTAAAATTTTAAGCTATTTATTAATCAGCAGTATAATGTTAAGTGATAGAATCGGAAAGTAATGTGTAAAAATATGTTAACATGCAATGCATCAATTTAAATATCAAACATATACACTTCAGGTAAATATAATGAATATTATTGGATATATGAGTATGCATGCATATAATGCAAGGCTTGGGTACATATTAAATTTATATTACATTTTATCTGTTCTACGAATAATATCTTAATCAAAAAAGTTACAGATGAGAATGTTAATAAGCCTAGTAAAAACTTACAAGAGTACATAGTAATATACTGCTAGTCTTTAAAAGTATAGCACCGTGAAGGAAATAAATACTAAAAAGATAGTAATTATATGTAAACATTATGGCATGGAAACAAAATTAATACATTTGAAGTTTAGGTTTTTACAGGTGTAGAAATTATTAAAATTATTTACCACTCCTGGCAGCCAAAACAATCCTCGTACAGGCCAGGACGTCAATCATTAATCTTCTGTATCGAAGATCAGAATACTACATGCAACATGTGCTCTTTCATTATATTGTTGAAAAATAGCTTTTCGTAGTCCTTGATGATAATATACAACTATTGACTATAAGATATTAGAAATGCACCTAAAGTCTTTCAAATTACCATTGATCATAATCTGAGATGTGCATTTCATGTAATAACTGCCTGTACCATCACACTAGATGAAGGCCCCCCACGAGGATACCGAAAGCAACCAGGCAACAAACGTTCTCATTGAAGTCTCCAGACTACTATTATGGTCATCAGAATGCTAAAACCCGATCTAGGATGCGACTGAAGAGAAATTTGAAATGCTCCATCCAGCTTTTTTTGCTGAGCAAACCTGAGTCGTCATCTGCTTCTATGTCCCATATTCAAGGGAAGCTGAAGTAATGATCATCGTACTGATTGTCTGCGCTATTCTAAACGCTGTCGCACAGTACTAGCGGATACTGGACATGCTGCAAACAAGCCTATTTCCTGACTAATGGTCCGTGATGTAGTTGTATGGTTTTACAAAGGGATAACTTCAAATATATCTTTCGTCACAGGTGATTGCCATGAGTGAGCGCTGAGATCCTGCATGGCGTTCTGTATGACACTTAGCGCCCACAAGTTCATATTAGAATGACACTGGTTGAATTTCAACTAGTTCAAGTCGAAATGTCACGGAATGATAATCCATATTCTTGGTAAGCAACTCTCTTACCTCTATTTAATTTCGACTCTTCCTGGTATTTTTTTATTCATGGTATAACACGATATTCTGAGAAAATTCTGACCTTACAAAAAGTATCAGTAGGCTTAAGCTTAAAATTACAGCCAACTTGCCCTCAATTTGTCTGAAGTGCTATTTGTCTGAAATTACTATGGCTTGTTAGTAAAATATTTATTTCTTACATTCCTTAAGCCAGTGCAAACGTAAATGTCATAGGACATTCCACATAGACACTTGTGAGCATTCCACTGTATTACACTCATCATTGAATGATACCTCCACACATCTATTTTTATGCTTCATACAATATTCATCGTGATATGGTCGTGGGTGTGCTAAAGGAATTCATAAATGCTTTGCTCACAATTTTGTTTGTCCTTACATGTAGTTGCATAACAAGACAGTTGCAATCATTTCCTTCAATTTTTCATATTTCTCAGCATTCATCAATTATTTATTGCCATGACTATTGGTTATTTATATTAGACCCGATGATGGTTCATTTGATAAAACTTTGAAACGTACTCGAATGGCACTCGTTTGGTATCACAAGTCATACTGAAGAAAAACATTGTCAGAGAAATTAATTAAAGTACTTCAAAACGGCATTCTTTCTTTGCTTTATATACGGATGGTTTTTAATACTACAGGATTCAACAATATGTATCTGGATTGAAATTACAACCACTCATCATAGATACTCACTAAACTATATCCATTAATGTTATAAGCATATTGCAAATTTCACAAAGCTTGGATAACTGCTCTTTAGTTTTGCCTGTTCGATTGACATCAGCATATAAAAAACCTCCATATACTAAAAAGCCAAAGTAAATTATAAGAGAGGTAACACATACATGCCTTTTCTTTTTTTTTGCCACGCCATTTAGCCATTTTTTATTTATATTTATTTTGAAGATGGATCATTAAAATGAGTCTGAATATTAAAAGAATTAACTACATTTTAATATCTTATTAAATTAAATATTTTTTGAATTTTTAATTCTAGTTTTGTGAGTTCTGTTCCCTACTTTCATTTTAAAATAAATTTTCTACAAACTTTAAGCCCATGACTATCTTTAAGTAATGGCAGTGCTTTATCTGCTAATTCATTCACTAAATTCCGCAAAAGGACTGATTAATCTCTTTATTCTGGAACTAAGATTACTCATTTACAAGTATTGAGTATTATGCCCTTTCATTCATATAAATTTCTAGTAAGCAAATAAATTATTTTACTTAAATATTCGTTAATTTATATTACATTTAAAGCTGTAAGCTTTGCAAATTTAATATTATCAATTATGATATTTGATATAAATATTTATATCAATTCAATACTGCTTAAATGTATCTAAGTCTTGAAAACAAATTTAAAATACATTTAAAAAGTTTCTGTTTTTTAACAATTTTCTATAAACTAAAAATGATTAAGTTTACAGAAAATGGTTAAAAATAAAATCAATAGGCAGAAGATTGCTTTAAAAATGTAAAATGTTTATTTTTATTTTTTTAAATAGAAATAAAACTAAAATTAAAAATAAAAGAGAATTTGGAATGAATTCAAATTCACCTAATCTTTTTTCTGTATTTGGTTTCTTTTTCAAGAAAGGTCCTTTCTCTTTTAAAAGTATTACATTTGGTTTTTAAATAAATTGAAAGATACCGTAGTTAGTTATTTTTACTTTTTTATTCACTTCAATAGCCACTATTTAGATAGCATCCTCTTTTGCTTACAGTTTTATTGTGATTTTTAATGTGACTTACCATTTTAAAATTAATTTTCAAAATCCATCTAATTTATATATATATATATATATATATATATATATATATATATATATATATATATATATATATATATATATATATATATATACTTAATAAAAATTCTTGAATCGTAAAATATGACCATGTAAATACACAGTTTTTAATTTTTATTTAAAACTCTGTTAGAACAAAGAAAATAATGAATTGGAAGCATTTTATATTTAACTTTTCATAAATAGAACATAATTTTGACAGAAGGTAACTTCCAACTAAGAAGTAGCTAATCTACTTATTATTCTCATGCACAATACTTATAAAAATTCTTATCAATTCATTTACATTTTACCATAAAATTTAATATCCTATAAGCTTTAAATCTACAGAAGATCAATAAAAATATTTATATCATCAATCTCAATCAGAAATTATAACTATTATTTAAATACTTATTATTAAACCACAACTTTTATAACTATTATTAAACAACAATTATGACTATTATTAAACCACAATAAAGATAGTGAAAGTATTCCATAATCATCTTCATTTACATTGTTTTTTTCTTTAGTTTACATTTCACAAAAGTAAAATATTATGCAAATAAAATATTAATTTATTTACTTAACATTATTTAAATTTTTATCAAATCATTTCTGCAGACATATTTTTCTCTTCTTCAATTTTAAAGGTATTTGATGTGCATACAATTTTATAAAATTTGAATAAATCTCGACGATAAATATTTTCCCTAGTGTATTGGTCCATTATGCATTCTATTCTTAATAATTTCTTTCCTTTACCCTTTTATTTCAATGTTTCAAAAGAAGTCAATTTTATGTTTGTTATACTTTCGATATCTTAAAGTAAATATCATTATATGTGATCTCATAAGATTTATATCATAACAAATAAGATACATTAATGAAAATAAACATAAAAATTACTTAAAAAAGTAACTTCAATTTTCTTTGATGATCTTACTGAAAGTTTTCAGTTAAATGTTTGATTTAGTTATCAATAACGTTGTGCTTTTAATAGAAATTTTGCCGGTTGAATTCAGCGTATCGATTTAGTTCTCTTCACTTAAAATTGCTTATATTGAAGATATACTATACATTAATCATTTCATATTAAATGCTTTTATGTCTGCCTTTTTTATAAGATAATACTATTAATTCTTCATTTATGTCAGACACATATAAAGAATGATTGAGTTCTATGAATAGAGTCACCAATTTTAATTCTTTATTATTCGCATGCCATTAGCACATTTAATTTACATAATAGAATATGAGAAGAATAGAACTGGTATGAAGGAAAATTTTAATTAGACTTTAGCTTATTATAAATTGCTAAGGAAAGGGGCCGCGTTGGCTTGGTTTGTTAAGGCGTCGTGCGGGAGGTAGTGATTTCGAATCCGAGCTTAACCAAACATTTGTCGTGTTCATTAAAAGTAGCTGGGGCACGTTAAATAGGAAGTGATCGCAATGTCCTCCAAGTGAAATGAAACCTCACGGGTGGCAGGCCAAGTATTGGGGGTGACTGGTCTGCTTCAAAATCACAAAGACACCACCCAGCTATGGTAAAGCCCAACTGAGGGCTAGGTACAGTGAAGTATGCTGGTGCAACAACAAATCGCTTAGGATTAAAAAATTGATCACACATTTTAAAAAATGAAACACAATTATTTTTGAAATACTCTTATTGAATAAATAAAGATAATCCTGTAATAATCAAGCAGAGAAGTAGAAATTTTAATATCTAACAAATTAATATAGTATGCTTACTCTATTCTGTTTAATCTAAAAAAAACCCTTAATAATCAGTAGTTAAATTACATTACATTTCTAGTGTAAAAATGTTATGCTTTTATATACCATAGAGAAAAGTGATAGATTTGCATGAAAATAATATGATGAATTCCTCACCACTTCATATATATAAGCAAAGAGTTAATTTTTTCTTATACCAAAAATATACTTTAATCAATTCAATTTTTTCACAAATATTTCTAGTAACTCTTAAAGATTAATTATGACATTATTATGATAATAAGAGACATAATTATGAATACTTTTATAAAAAGCGTAAATCATATTTTTTCAGGAAGAAATTCCATATCTAGAGAAGGTTCGGAGAATTAAATCTTAATTTCTATAAGAAGATATTAGAATATTTTACTTAGCGTGAAAATATCGGGAAAACTAAAATATTCTGTAATGTTAATAAATCACGTTCTATGACTATTCTTTTTATATGACAACTTTATCCCTTAGATTTTTAACTAACATGCTTTTTTTTGGATGTAGAGAGTGGTAAATAAAAGAAGTTAAAGGAAAAAACACTGGAGATAAAGAGTATGTAAAATGCTAATTTAATGTCAGTATTTCACATCAATCATCTGATTATAGATGATTGCTATAATTTTCTCACCCTGTTTTCTTAGTATGGTGGTATTTAAAAATACATAATAATAAACAGATTATTATTTTAACCAATTAAACAGATAAAAATTTAAGATTTAGCATTTTTAAGTTTTATTAATACAGTCACCAATTTTAACTATTTATTAATTCCATGATAGCAGCATTTTCATTTTATGTAAATGAATAGGAGATAGCAATTGGTATAAAGAGCAATTATCAAATCAATCATTTTATTGATGGATGTTATAATTTTCTCCATTTTTTTATTGTATTAGTGTCCAAAATTACATAACAATAAGTAGTTTATTATTTTCAATATAAGATGTTGCATTTTTGTGACTTTTGTAATTTAAATTTGAAACAAAAATTTTCATTTATATACGTATAAAAAATTCCATACAATAGTTTTGTTTATTAAGTAGTCAATTTTTTTGGCATTTTTAATATTCTTTATGCTTTATTTTTATTTAAGTGCTACTAATTTCCCTTAACATGGATTTCTAAAAACGTCGATAAGTAGTTTATGAAGACTCAAAATGTGTTTTATGAAAACTATTTTTTAAATAAAATATTTTGCTTATTGTTGAAGGCTACTACAATTGATTTTCCTAAATAATTTTACTTTTGGAGATTGTACAAGCATTTCAAAAATTAGCATCCACAATGGGAACAATAATATGCAGGGCACCATTTTTTTAAAAATAGGCATTTTTAACGGGATAAATAATCGTTAATAAATTATGAAAGAAGTTTACTCACAACAAATTATTATATTACAGTTAAGACATTGACTGTGTAAAATTAAAGTAGTATCTCAGAAAAAATGCTTAATTCAAAGAAATGCAAGTAGCAAACTAAAGAATTTAGAACCCGTTTTAACTCTGATCTTTATAGTCTATATAAAAATTCATTACAATATATTTGATAACTTACTATATGATCTTATGTTTCTGTGAAGTATAAAAAACTGTTACAACACTGGTAAAAAAATATCTTCACTTGTCATATTTCAAACAATAACACATTGTTCTAAATTTTATGTTCCCAGATTATCCTGTCGGTACTCTATATTTTTATAGACAATTCTCAGTCAACAGATGTATTGAACTAGTTAAGAAGCATTTTTAGTGAAATTCCAAATGCTTATAAAAGAGGTTGCTGTGAAGTGGTTTCAGACTTCTTCACAAACCACTTAAATAAATCTCATGAACAGTTCAAAAGTAAGGAGATTCTGTTACAAACCTCTGATTCAATTCTCTTGATACAACAGTTTGAATCTTCTATCGTCATCTTAATTTCAATAATAATAAAATTAATCAGTTACTGTCTGTGTTTACAAATACAAAACAACTCCGAAATTTATCTTTTCATGTCAATTTAAACTCCTTATGATAACAACATAATTACATAGCAAATTAATTTAGAACTAAGAGATGGTTAATGAATACATAAATTGCCTTTTATTAATGAAAAATACTTACAATCTAATTAAAATATCATAATATCAATGTAATAACAAAATTTATATCACTGCTACAAAATTATACTTAAAATAGACACATTATACTTAAAATAGACGCAAATTGTTATTCTGAAATTTTTTTTTAAGTAAAAAGACAATTAATTAAGTAAAATTCATCATATCATTTTATCAGCCTTAAAAGTTTATAGTGAATTGAAATAATAACATGATACTGTATATGAATACACCTTATACACAGAATGGACAATTAAGCAATCATTAGGAATTAGCTAAGACCAATTAAAAGTAGAAAAAAAGGAAAAGATAGAATGTGTTAAAGCTTCGAGAATTGAGATTTAAAATGTATATATCTATATGTACATTACTCTAAGTCTTTTAAAAAAATAACTGAACAGAAAACAATTATCTCGTAAAATAAATTAATTAAAGTGAAAACTCATTTCCTATGTTTTTAACTTCTTAAAAAAGAATAAAAAGTCTTTCATTTTTACTGATAGTTTATTTAATTACTGTTAATGCAATTTTTTTTATAATTTCAATCGTAATAAAAGTCTTTCATTCAAGGAAATTATATGCCTTTAAAAATGATAATTGTGGAGAATTTTTTTTATTTATTTAAGATAAAAGAAAGACCAATTTATTATCCCAGAAATTGTTTGTAATTTTTTTGTTTTTATATTTTCAAAAGGGAGAATTTTGCTTTAGAAAATTAAATAAGGAGTTAAAAAAAACGGTAATTTTTTTTCTCTATGAAATGTTACATATACATACACAGAATTCATATAAAGCAATAGAATTCCAGTGTTATTAGTAAAATAAAATTCTAAGCATAAATATTATTATTTATATCAATTACATTACTACAATCTGTAGAAACAAATACTTTTTATTATAGTAAGAACCAACGTTTTGCAAAAAATTTTCTATATATCTTCTTTAAAAGATTAATAATGTATTAACAAAAAATTGTAATAATCATTGTTTCTTCAATTATAAAATATTGTAAAAAAATGATTCTGTTGTATAATTTTTTATGTGGAAGGAATGGTTTGAGACATTTTAAAGAAATAAACAAACATATTGTAAAGGAAATTAAGTGAAAAATATAACACTAAACAATTTATAGAAAATAAAACAAAATAGAAAAAGGTGACTTCAATAAAAACGATGGTTATTTTTCATTTACTGTCATAGATTGTCCCTATCAGCAATAATTAAATGAAGTTATCAAAGGATGAGTGAATTTCCTTTTACTTTAAAATTATTTTTAGTAGTAGCACACACATGTCCGGTTAATAAAACCCTTTTCTATCTTTTCAGCATTACAAATGACAAAAGTGATGACACTTTATCTAGTAGGACACCCAGTGGGTGTGCCATCTTGACGCCCTAAAAGTGGGTGGGTATTGTTAATTTACAAGCAGGAACCAAGTAGAAGACCCCAAGACATAGCCCCCACCCCATTATTTGCCATTGACGGCCTTGTACCACGACATACCTAACATACCCCAGCTGCTATTGTTAAACACGACGGATCTTCGATTGAGTCCGGATTTGAATTCACTACCTTCTGATAACCAACGCCCAAACCAACCAAGCCATCGCTGCCTATTTTCATAGAAAAATTTCTACTACTTTTCCTCTAATTTTGCGTTATGGGAAATATTTATTCATACACTGATCAGTTTATAATTATAAGACTATTTTTTATTCCTTGAGGTTTCAATGCATTGAAAATATACTAGGGTCATTTCATAAAAGTTAACATTTACGTGATGGTAATACCCCGAAATTATAAAATAAAAGTGCAGACGATTTTATTTTCCTGATTTCGTGAACAGTTTTTATTTGCCCTACAGATGGGTGATTCAGAGTTAAAACCGAAATGAGATATGCCATAAAAATTGCAATCGCTTGGACAACACTATTCTAGAATCCATTAACTTAATGAAAGAATCTTACAATGATAAATGTTTCCGTGAGTCTATAATATTTAGATATCATACTGATTACAAAAACGGGACTCAAGAACTGGCTAGTTAGCCTGGTCGACTAGATAGGGTTGTGAATGATGCGTTTTCTAAATGTTATATAATGCCATCATCTCTTCACATGGCATGCAACAATTTTCTTACATGATTACCCAGTGTTAAAAGAACTATGTTAGAAGTATACTACTAATGTTAAAGAGCCAGTGTTAAAAGAACTAGAATTTATATATAAGACTTTTTGGATGACCAGGCTCAAGAACCAGATTTGCAATCAAACACCCTTCATTATGTCATCATTTTTCGATATAAAAATCGTTGACTCCCCAAAGTATTTTTCCTAGTAAGCTTCTTTGTTAATTGTATGGTTTCTAGAGTCTAGCTTGATCACTAGAGAGTATTAATATTGGTCTCTAGAGCTGTTTTAACTAAGCGATGGCAAATATTAATGATACAATGGATATATATCTTTTTGGAATAAGGAATAAACTAAAATTTATTCAATCTTACTCAATTAAATTTAAATTGAATATTATTGTGCAGATCTACAGTTCTGAAACGATAAATTATTTGGAGAAAAGGCCAAAGTTCTTAATAATGTTCTTGTTTATTACATGTAACAGGTATTTAGAAAAAAGATGAAGATGGGAAGGCTTTCATGGTGGGAAATTTTTCATGAGAGTCTTGTTTGTTTTATAGATTGTGTAAAACTTTATTTAACTTTGATTTAGATTCTTCAAATATGTTTCGTCGTAAATTGATAAAAGTTACTTTAATATATATAACAAATTAAAGCTTAAAGAATTAGTGATTTTAAATGTAAGAAACTTTTATTGTTTTAAATTTCAGTAAGAAATTTTATCAGTAAGCTTTATTTTTTACTGAAATAACACAGGAATAAGTGCTTAAAATAATAAAACTTTTTCTTCTTCAATTTTTATATTCCCCCTTTTATCTTCCAGCTATTTCTCATTCAGAAACCCCAAAAACATGAAATATTTATTTTTCTTGTTATTGCCAAGATTATAGTCAATGCTTCACTGGCAATTGTCACCTTAGGTTAGCCCTTCAATATTGAAGATTTCCGCCAATTCCTGGTTGTCAAAAATGAGAGAAAAGTTTCCAAAAAGCGTTAGTCGGTAGGAAAAAAAGTTGCATTGAATTGTCCGAATCTACAGCACAAAAATGTTAGCTGGGCTTATACGAAATTGTCGTCAACTTGAGAAGGAAAAATCCGATTTTTCTTCTTAGTAAGGGCTCTTTTTCACTTTGTCAGCCATCATTTCCCACGCGTGCATAAAAAATTCCACCTCCCTTAAAACTATAGACGTGTAAACTTCAAGAATGCTCTATTGCGGAAAAAAGATGTACTTTTTTCACGAAAGCGAAGGAAAGATTCATTTTAAATCTTTAGGATATTGGATAAGTAAAGAAATTGAGTATATTTACATTTTGTACTTCTATTAAATTCAGACACAAATGTCATTTGACATTAACATCTTTTGTTCAGCTTAAAGCATTTAATTTTAAATTAAGATTTAATATACATTAACTGATTTGATAAATCATATATATAACTTTATATTGATTTATATCTCTATTGATTTTAAATAAAATTTATTATCAAGAAACTAAGTGTATAGATAAATTTCAGTCAATAAGTTTCAGACAGGAAACCGCATCATAAATTGTGTTTCGAACTAAGATCACTTTGTATATAAATAAACTCTTTTAATATGATTCATAAATTTAGCTCTAAAAACTAAAAATCATTTATGTTTTCTATAGTTCCATTCTTTTCCGAATTATATTTTAAAAGCAAGTGCAAATTTAACATTTTCCAAAGACTGCTGTTTTAATGTACTTATGCTGATTACTTATTTAGCTGTAGCTTTAAGCAATAATTTACCCTTCCCTGATATATATATATATATATATATATATATATATATATATATATATATATATATATATATATATATATATATATATATATATATATATATATATATATATATATATATATATATATAATTTTCATATAATCTCACATTCATATTTATTAAAAGACTCCACATGGACTTTTATCAAGACATTTACAATTAGAAATAAATTTATTTCTATATTAAAGAAAATTGCATTTCCTTTATCTAAACTTAGATAAATAGTTCACTTATTGTTTTGATTAAAAGAATTATATAATTTTGGATTTTTTCCCCTTTCTAGGATATAAAATCCAGCATTATTTTATCCATTTATCGTTGATATCTTATTCTCCCAAATTCTTATGAAATTTCTATAAAATCCAGGTTTATTTTATCCATTTGTTATTGATATCTTATTCTCTCAAATTCTTATACCATTTCAATGAAATTACATACAGATTTTTATAACTGGTCTGGAAACTAAATTTTTAACTGAAGTGAAAACTTTATTATTTAATGCAAAATTTACAATTCCACTTTTTACGATACACTTCAAAAATTATTTCTAATTTTATTTAACAGGGGATTTTTTCTCTCACCGTAAGTCTATTTCATTTTCTCTTACATTTTTCTATTTAGTCATAAAATTAAGTGGGAAATATTTTAAGTTTAAGAAATGCTTATTTTATTTTTAGAATTTATTTAAATTTTTATTTGCAGAATCATTTTACAGAGCTTCCGTTATTTTAATTTTCTAATAAAATGTAATTCTAAGAACTGTTAATTTTTTGTAGTGTACGTTGTTTTAATTTTCTAATAAAATATAATTCTAAGAACTGTTATCTTTTTTGTAGTGTGCAGCTTTACAAGCTGTGACACAGATATCTGATATACTGGAAGAGCAAGCTGTAAGGAAAATGGTCTTACCTAGAACCAAGCAAATTTTCGATAACAATTCAGGAGTAAAGGTAAAGACATTTTAAGTACATTAATTCAATTACATTAAAAAATAAACATTTTTAATGTATTTTTCTTTTAATCGCTTAGCAGCTTAACAAATTTTTTAGAAATTATTATATCTCCATGTAATATATTTTAGATAAACTATCAACTGTGAGTCGAAATAAATTCATGAACATAATTACCACTTATACTTTAAAAAAGACGATGATAATCTATATATTTTAACTAAATTCCCGTGAACAGCACAAAATAAAATAATAAACACAATATGACAGAAAAAATTTTAAGTAATATAGAAGCGAAATTTTATAGGCGGGTACATTTTCTGATAGTTTTAAATAGTATTATTAATTTTAAGTAAAAAAATTCGGCTGAGATCATTTTGATTAAACTACGAAAAATTAAATTCAAAGATTATCTTTTAAATCCCATACACACACACTGAATCGTTAGTTATTAATAATTTTTAAATTATTTAAATTAAAATATTAATGCATTTATATTTTAATGCAGTTTTATTAGGAAAAACTTGTCTATGACGTTACACATGAGAAATTAAATAAATAAGCCTTTAATGAACTATATGTGCCTCCAAAGTGTTATAAATGTTGTTTGTGCTTCCATTTTTCGTACTTGTAGCGTAACACTTAGATTTTTTAATTTGCAAATTATTTTTCATTGAACGGAAATCTAAGAAATCACCATAATAGAAAAAGTATGATCACTGTTTTTCATGGTAATGTAAATGTATCCTGAATTTTTTTTATTTATAATTTTTTGCAATATTTTTTTTAACGGAAAGAGATTACGATCACTAATGTGCAGTTAACTCTGGGAGATACATTTATTTTAAGGTGAACAAAACAGCTTATAGAAGCAGGAAACAATTCACAGAGATTTTCACCAACCCTAACACCGATGAAATAACTGATGATTGATCACGGGATAAAGAAACAAGAATGAGATTCAGGAAAAGAATGGAACACTTAGGCGAACAAAGTTCACCAGAAAGAGCCCTCCACTCGCCGGAGGATTCATTAACGCGCTCTCATCTGAACGTGACAAACAAAAACAAATGCATATCCTCTTAGGAGGAACATAAATGCCCAACACGCTGTACGGAAAAGTCAAGAAAAGCTTATGCCTTAAGCCTTCTTCTGGGTTTTTTTTTTTTTTTTTTTTTTCGTTCTATCACTAAGCAAATAGAAATATACGACACTGCAAAAACTTCATTTATTTTTGGTTGAATAAGAAAGTCCTTTCCCCATAGTTTTGGTTTTAAAATCAATTTGCTTTCATGCCCATAAAATATATATATATGAGAATCTACTGCTGATTTTAAATCAAGATTTATTATAGCAATCATTCTTAGTTTCTTTTTTCAGTAAGATTATGATGGTATGTTATAGTAAAATATTTTCTGAATTCACGCTGCATTTTTTTTCTTACAATGCACAGCGGGTGATTTAATATATTTTTGAAGTGTGAGTAGAGTGAAACTAATTTAATTAAGAAAATATAAGAAATTAAAATTCAGAAAACAAATATTTCTTAGTTTTGGCTTTTGAATAAATTAAATAATTTTACATAATAAGGAATTATTTACATGCTTTAAAAAATTACTTTTACTTATCTTACATCTCTTTTTCAAAGTTTCATTCAAAGTCATTTAACGCGTTGATGAACAAATCCCAATTTTAAGCTATTTTCTAAAACACTACTAATCAGCACTGACAACATAAATTCGCATAAATTTGGTCTTTTGATACTTTAAACTAATTATTCATTACTAAGAATTTTCTTGTAAAATTTTCTAAATATCACCTCATTCAGGCAAAATATAAAATAATAGAAATTCATATTGTTTTTGTTACAGTGTATCTATATAAATCGACTATTATTACAGTAATTAACCTTAAAAGCATGGTTCTAAATACAATACATTTTAGTGTAGAAGGATTTTATTCAAAATACCATGAATATTTATTAGGAAATGTATCGATGTATATAATATGCATAAAGTTGTTAGCCATTATGCATATAATTTCAATCGAAAAGACATGAAGTCGAAAAGAATTGAGTATTTATCTTCAAAATGTACCGAAATACTAGAAATTAGTTTCAATATTAGTTTAAGAAAATTTAAAAAATTTAAGATGAAATATGAACTAAATTAGCGTTAAATTTTGAATTGGAACTACAGTTGCCGTAACAAAAGATACTTTCAAATAAATTTTATCTCAAAGTATGAGCAAAACAGTATGAGAAATCTAAGACACATTAAGCATCAGAATTTGAACAATAATATTTCTTATATTTTTGGTTATCTTGAACTTAAATTTGAAAGATCTTGGGAATGCTGTATCGTTATCTTGTAGAGTTTACAAAAGCAAATTTAATTCACCATTAAATTTTTTGAGCTATTGATGCATGTAATATCTTCAAAAACAACATCAAGAAAACTATTCATTCTATAGCTTCTAAAAGTACATTTTTATAATCTTTAAGATGTTCTTTTAAAGACGAATCGATGAATATATCTCAACTAACAAAAAATTGTAACTTGGAGTGATCTATCATACTTTATAGAAAAACCCATAAAATAAGAGATGATATTCCGATAACACTGAAGAATCGTAACAGGAGCAAACACAAAATTTCCTTTACAACATCTATCCTGAGAACAAATTTCAAATCCATTTCTTTATTCGGTAAATAAAACTTTATATAAAGCAATTCAATAATTCAAGAAATACTAATTTTTTGCAAATCTCTTTATCAGTATTGAACTTTAAAATATAAAATATAGTTTTTAATGTTGCTAAATAAGGGCAACATACACTTTAAATTAATTTTGTTGTATAATTACATAGAAATGCTCATTTATTAAATAAAAAGATAGTTTATTAAAAAACTATTTTATATCAAAACAATTTTGACAAAATCTGCAAAAATGAAAGATTTTTGATAAAACTGATATTATTTAATTGCTCATATAAAACAAATGTCATTTTGCAAGAAAATATTTTTTTCGAAAAAAAGATTGCCAACATTTTCTTATTCAGCCCCTGTGAAAATTTATCTTTTAATTAAATTATAAACTTAAAAATGATAAAATTTTTTGCCAAATAAGGAAAACACCTATAGAAACGTAAGTGAATCCATTAACTAAAAAAATGATGTGATTGTTGAAGGGTATTATGAGCATTCAATGCACATGGAAAATATGTAAAACAAAAAAAAACTTAAAAAAGAAGAAAATTTTCAAAAACCGGTATAAAAAAATTAAGTTGCCTACATCAAGACAAGTAATAGAAAATTAGCAATTTTTTCAATAAGCGTTGTCCAAATTTTCTTTCCTAGAAATTTATGCAACCATGTATTACAATTAGCACACACAATCCAATCACTTGTATATTCTTTCTTCCAATAATAGTATTCACCAAATTATCGTTCAATTATAAGGGACCTTAAATATTACAGCAAGAATGCTTATTAATAAGTATACCAAGTATTCTTTGTTTAATGACATCATTCTCTAACCTTTAGGACCTTTAGGTGACTTTTCTTAGTTTGATATGACACCATTCTCTAACCTTTAGGAGACGATGGAAAAAAATATGTGTGTAATAGAGTGATATTTCCGTCTTAGGAGACTCTACTATGTTAACATAAATTTCACCTGTTTGCGAAGATATACATTCAAATACTAATATACATTAATTAATTAAAATATGTAAATTACAAATATTAACTACATACACACCAGGCTATTTATCTGTAGAAAATCTTGCCAAGCAAATGAAGACTCATCTCAATTATTTCAACAATTTAGATTCTCTTATGTTAGGGGAAAATGCGCTGTGCCAACTACTTCAAACTAGTTTATTTACGAAACTCTTCACTATATTATTTTCATTTGACATTTTTAATAACTTTATTTATTTATATATTTTTAATGTAACAAAGGTACACTACAATTAAAGATAAAACTAACAGCATACTTGAATTTTTTTTTTATACATTTCACTCGCAGAATACAATATTTGAAAAAATGTTATAAAGATGACTACATTATAAGCAATGTAAAATGAACATGCTTTGGGAAAAACTGCAAAATTATTTAATGAGAACGTGTTGAATCAAAATAAAGTATATTTTGTATTTAGCTCCTTCAATATATATAAATGGCAAATACATAAATTTCTCTAAGGCTCAACTAATATAGTATTCTATTCAAAAATGGTGTTGCTTAAAAAGAGTCCTCATTAAATATTAATTAAAAGTAACGAGTATTACAAGTCACACTAAAACCTAGATCAAAATAAGAATTTCTATTTTAACGAATAAATGTTAACTAGTATTGAAATAACACTATCATTTCTATAATAGTGATATTTTCAAAAAGATGTAAATAATTTTAATTAAAACATATAGTCTTTCATTGCCTATCAGTTATGAATTAAAATTTCTAATCCATCACATATATAGCCTGTATAACTCTTATGTTTAAACTTTTATGTTTAAAGTTTTGTCCATGAAAGAATATTGCTTTAATTTTATTCAATCATTGATTTTAAATGTTTTAAACGAAACATTATTTTTAAATATAGAATTAAAAAATTATAGTCTGTTCAACAATTTAATTTAAATAAAATTTTATTTAATAAAAATTAACATTTAAAATTTTTCGTCTGATTTTCTAAACATTATTCAAAGACAAGCATTCAAAACTATTCAAGCTAACATTTCGAATTTTATTTAAACTCTGTTATGAAATACTTAGTAGTTGTTTGAGCAAGAAAATTAGTTTAGCTCTGATTTAATAAGAAATTGTGTTATCTCAAATAAATTTCGTCAATCGATATAGTAAAGAAATTTGAAAGTTATCTTTTCCATTAACGTTACTTCCGCTTTTTTCAATAAAAACCCTAATCAAACAGAGAGCAATTCTTCTTCATTTTATAATAAGAAATTTTAATTATTTTATTTATGGATTATTTCAGTTGTAAATATCTTTACAATAATGCAAATTTTTATTCTTATCAATCTAAAATAAATTTTTATTACTCAAAATTCCTTTCACTAAACTAATATCATCGTATCCACAGCAATTTATTTTTCTACATTTAACTGAATATCCTAAAAATGATATAGTAAATTAATAATTAATTTTCTTATAAATTAAAATACTGATTTATAACTATTAAATAGGGCGAGCAAATGGGAATAGTTTGAACTGATATCACTTTGACCAAATAAATAAAATAAACTGTTTACCATCATTAATTAAACAGCTCGATTTATCTCGTTTTATTATTTTAGTCTCAGAGTTTATTACCAATTTTTTTCTCTCGATATCCTCTTCATACTTTTTTCTACTAATCTGAGACATGTCTTCTTTAAGATAATCCGTTTTATAATCTGTCCATATAAATTCAACGAGGAAAAGTTCTTAAATGAACATAAAACAACTGATGTAGCACCTTGACCACTCATCATGTTAACCAGACAGGGTTTTATAAGTCAATAACATCAGCGATAAAACCTGTACAAAGTCTATGCAAAGGTAACTAAAAGTAAAAAAGAGCGCTATAAATGCCACAGTTACTTGATTAATTTTCAATATATCTAAGGTCTACCTTAGAATTATTAATATGTATGGCCACAAAGATTAACTACCGCAAAAAATACATTTATTCCCCATCAAATTTAATTATCCTTCAAAAACTTTTTCACATGCCTACAATAACCAAATAACTGTGTTAAAAAATGTAAATATAATAATAAAAGAATCGTAAAGCAGAATCTTCTTAAGAAAATTAATTTTTCACCTATTAATTCCACAAAATTTTATGGCATTTTCATTTATGGACACATCATTGACAATTATTTCCTAAATTAGAAGTGCGAATGAATCAAATATCAGCCAGTACTGACTCTGAAAAAAATACAAAAAATTGGCTGAACATAACTTATTTCTCATTATAAACTTCCAGATTTCATAATTTACATTATTTGCAATAAGTGAATAAACGTAAAAAAAAAAGATGTAAGCAATTTATTATATATTTTTCATTTCAAAATAACAGATTAAAGTGTCTAAATTTCTTATTGTTATTTTAAAAACATTCTCGAATGTGAAAAATAAATATTTATGCACAAATGCCTTTTACTTCAGATTCTTCCATTACAATAAGGTTTGTCAAATAAGAATAAAACTGCATTCCAAGTACTAATATAAGCATATCTTTTTATTTAAACTTTTATTAGTTGAGGTTGATATTAAATTCCAACTCGAAAATATGGATTTCAAAAGCAATAAACAGAATTTTTATACATATGTTATTATTTCTGAGATAGAGGGTGGTTTCATTCCATTTACCATCCTGTTTCCCAATATTTTCACGAAAAATAACAATACAAGATTCCCTGCCAAAGAAAATCATTATTTTATATTTGCAGGCATAATAATATAGATTTATTCCTTTCGGTGACAGGTAGGGAGAAAACATATTCCGTCTGTGTAATATTTTTTATGCGCAATCTTGATGTATGAAAATATAATATACGATTTTATTCCTTATGAATTTGTAATTTTGAAGCAACTATTTCCCTTCTTTTTTTTTTGCCTATTAAGTTTATACTTATCTACATTTCGAATTTTTTTTGTGTAAGAAATTAATCGTATTTCATTTCTGAGTAAATAATATAAGCAAATATTGTGATTTAACCCACTGAGGAACTTGAATTGAATCAAAAGACAGGCACGAAATTGTCAATATTTAAAAAAAAAAGATCGTGTTTATAGGAAACTTTCATCATTTTATTTATATTTTTTCCGTTAACATTTTTACCAAAAGAAATAAAATAGAGAACAAAAGTTAAACTGTTTATTAGATTTCTATCATGTGGCGTTCTGCTGTTTGCTTCGAGTTCTGTTCATCAAAAATCATTTTGAAAAACACATTATTTTTATATAAGAATTATAAATTTAGTGTACTGCAATTTTTCTTAGATTATTTTTAATACTTTTTATCAAATGAACTTGAAAAATATTTAAATTCAATCAAAATTAGACATACATTGTTTTAATATGTGTTTAGATATATTTTTTTCAATTATTACTGTTCAATCAGTTGCTATTATTGGCATATGTAATGTTTAAATGTATTATATGAAAATTTATAGCTATATTTAATAAAAGAAAAATTATAACTTAAAAAAGCGCTTTAAAAATTAAGACCTGCACTAGACTGCAAAAGTTTGTTAAACTCAGAAATAAAAACTATTTTGAAATACGAATACACAAATCTACTCTGGCTTCCAGATTGATTAAATAAAATAGTTCTACATATTGTATTTTAGATGCATGCACACACACATTTATTTTTTATTGCACTCATTAATTTCAAAATTATACGAAGTCTTATAAATTACACACTGGGAATATCAAAATAACTAAATACATAGATTAGAAATTCTCACAATACCTTAGTCTGAAAATATGTTAGCATAAAAAACTTAAAATATAAAAACGAACTTTTTTAAAAAAGATTATTTTTATAATTTAAATGAATTTTATTTCATAAAATAAAAATCTTCATTTATTTTTTTTTTATTTTCCTGAAGTAACTCTTTTCTATAAATTTTGAATTAATAAAGTTTTCACAATTCTTTTGATCTTACCAATCAGATTGGAAACGTATGATTTCATGTATGAGATTACGAGAGTTCTTTTTATTGTTCGTCTATAATCTTGGGACTGCGGAAAGTCTGAGATTTCCATTTTAAACTCTTAATACCTACCCGAGTATCACATGTTGTCAAGATGGAACCTTTTTAGAAAGTGAAATCGGAAAGAATGTTGAAACCACACACTGCACGAAAGTTAATGTATCGCCTCTGGAAATCACCTTCGCTGGCATTTCACTCCCCCATTCTTGCACTTTTTAACCGTAGTCGTCAGATTTTAAGCATACAATAAAGGAGTGAATAAAAATCTTAAAGTATGATAAGAGACTTTTTACCTTAAATGTGAAATTATAAAACTAGAAAACATTCATAAAACAATTATGAAAATAAGCCCTTAGCTAAAGTTATTCAAAGTTTAATGTTTAATTCAAACTTGAGATTCTTTTGTTATTATTAAAATTTGATAAAAGAGAAGAAATTATAATATATTACTTATATATTAATTCAATTGTTTTAAAATAAAATTAATATGAAATTCGTTATTCTAATTTTCATCATTTCTTTTTTAAATTAAAATTCTATAAACTACACTACATTATTTATTAGTTAGTTCATCATAAAATAAGATTAAAAACTTTAAATATAAACTAATGGAACCAATTTGAAATATAATTATTATTTAACTGGTTTCTCTTTAACTTTTTATAATTTCTTTTTTTGTTTTTGAAGTTAAATTCCTGTGTTGTTTTTATAATGATGACACAACATTTTCATTCTTTAAGAAAAAAACATTAAAAACCTCTTCCATTTATATCCATGATTTTATAAACTTATGAATTTTATTTTCAAATTAAATATCTTTGATTTTTATAAGAAAGAAAAACAAATAAACAACAGAAGAGTGGAAATTATAAAGATGCAAAGTTACAGACACATAGAAAAAATATTTTACAATTAAAGACAAAAAAGTTTGTCTCCCTTATTCGTGTTATAATATCAAGTCATAATAACTAATTATGAAATTTGGACAAAAACAAACTTTTTAAGAATATAAAATTTATAAAGGCAAATAATGCAATAATTAAATCAGAGATATCTGTATTTAACATCATTATATAAATCATTAAAATATTACCATTCTGAGTATATTATGTTATTCAACAAATTGGTTATTGCGTCGTCGCTAATTAAATGAATCTATCTTCAATCATATTAGATTTCTAGTTTATAATTAGAATTTTGCATATGAATAGCTTTTACTAAATTGTTTATACATTGAAATAAACTAAATTGCTTTGAAAGTTACTCACAACTTATTTATCTACATTCATTTTAAATGGATTTTATACTTCTTCGGTTGCTCAACATATATATTTTACTCGTGGAATTTTTACGATAATTATAATTAAAAAAGCATTCGGTTTTTTAAATACATTGTATAATTAAGTTGATTATTTTCTCTTCATAAAAATATGGAAACACATCACATTTTTTAAGATTAACTTAAGAACTTAACATTTTCTTCTCAATATCCAAACTTTAAAATAAATAAGAAATTTACTAAAAAATAAATATTGTCAGATATCATTGGACATCATAAATAGCAATTTTTGTTTTTGGATAATTCAAGTTATATTTTAATAGTGATTAATTAGAATAAATGGAGGAATATTTGAAATTATAGTGCATTTTAACAAATATGGTATTTAAACTTGTAATTTAATAAATAGACATTTTTTATGTATCAAGTATTTATAATTCTTTTAGAGGAAATGTACATTGCAAAATGCTGATTCATTATTTAGATTATAGATCAGGCTTTAAACCTATTAATTCTTTTTTTCAACATTTAAAATGCTAATTTATGTGACTATATTAATTTCTTTTTCTTACCTTAGTAATAAATTTTTCAATAAAATTGAATAAGTTTCTTATAACTTTAATTTTCATTGCACAATTATTTCACTTTCATTTAACTTAATGACAGGAGAATTAACAATATAATAATATTTTTTTTACTCACAACAATATTAATAAATAGGAACATTATACATAATGTTATGAAAAAATAAGATTCAATAGAGTCATCAGATGATTGGAACTGGAAACTATAATACTCTTGCAGATTTTTAAATTATATGATTCTATTTTTTTGTTTTGGAGTGTGATTTTTTTCGATAATAGAGCAGCAGCAAATATTTTTAAAACTAAGATTCATAATGTTTTTGCGAATGTTAAGTGTAAAGCTATTGAACAAATGCGTGTGATTTCGATGCGTCGTAAAAGAATATTTACGTATATTGTGTAATAAATAAGAAATTTCGATTTTTACACTAGTTTCTTTCTTAGAAAAGGAAATAAAATTAATTCACAACAGAAATTGCTTCATTACTGTAATCTTTTGCGACATTTATGAATTAAAATACTTTTTAAAAATTCATTCTATGTTATAAATTACAATGTTTCAATCACACTACAAACTTCTATCATCTTCAGACTTGGAAACATTCGTGGGATAAAACTTTCATTATTTCATTTCAAAATGTAATTTCGACACTAAATCAGAAAAATCCCTAAAATATAATAAATGAAAACTAAAGATTCTTCAAGAAAAAAAACAAATAATGGATAAACAAAGTTTTATTTTAATCCTTCTTTTTCAAAGGTTCATGCTTATCGATTCTAAATAATGCTGTGATTTACTTTAGAAATCCATCATGAATGCAATTATATATGGAAGGCATTCTATTCTCGTTATCATTTGCAGAGCTAACAATTACAGAATACGCGTGCATTTAAATTCCTCACCATGAACAAGAACCTAATTCAATTCCTGTCGAAATTTACGACCATTATTTGAATAGGACTTCTTCACTAATTCTTAAGAATAAAATCCTACCATTTATTACGGAAATTCATCTGTACTTTTTTTACCCAAAGGAAAGGAATTAAATAAGAGTTATAACAAATATAAACAAAATAAAAAACCAATCAACTTTTCTTAAAATTTTCTCCTAAATACTTTAGCAATAAATTTTTGTAATGCATTTCTCTAAAATATTCACCTATTTTTTTCTTAAAACAATAATAAAAAAAGTAGCTTTACTAGTCTCATTAAACTTGAATAATTTTCCTATGCAGCAATCTTATTTCAATTGGTTACCATTGCGAAACAAATTACGTAATTATTTATCTATTTTAAAAAGTGAAAAATACTTTAGTTTCAACACACAATTTCTTAAATAAAACAAAAATAAAATGAATAAAAAAGAGATGTTACAATCTCTAAATTATATTACTCTGAAATAAAATTGCTTCTAATTTAAAGTTAGATTACATGTGCATCCGTTTAAAAACACATGTTTAATATGATAAAAAATTCCATTTCCACTTCTATTCCATAATTATAAATAGAAAACACCATATTGATCAATTATTTATTCTAAAAATCCATCTTTAATTACTAATCTATTTCAAAATGTAGCAAATACTTTAGTTTAAAAAATTTCTTAAATAAAACAAAACTAAAGTGAATAAAAAAAGATATTACAATCTCTAAATAATACTATTTCGAAACAAAATTACTTTCTAATTTAAAGTTAAATTATATGTGCATTCGTTTAAAAACACATTACGTTTAATATGAAAAAAAATTTTATTTCACCTTCTATTCTAGAATTATAAATGGAAAACAATCATTGTGAATGGAACACCTTCTATTGCTCAATCATTTATCATTAAAGTACATTTTTGTTAAAGCTCTTTATATATATAATCTCTAAATTTCGCTAAGATTTCTTTAATCTCTAGTGTTTTCATTACAGTAAGAATGTAATAATAGTTTTTCGAGACTCAAATATACTCTGTAAGAGACTCTATATAAAGATTTTATATGTATATGTGTGTGTGTGTGTGCGCGCGCGCCCTCTAACAAGTCGCTATTTCCCTGTATTTTTACAAATTATAAGTGGTGACTATAAATTTCATTTGGCTTAGTTTGTTTGTCACTCAACTGTCATTTTTGTAAACGATGGCTAATTAGACTGGGTCCTACAGCTCAAAGTAGATTTCGAACCACAACAAATATCTATTCTCAAGGTGGGGTTCGAATCCACGAATTGTTGAGCTGAAGACCAAATCGCTAAACATTCGGCTACCAGCTCGGTCTATTTTATTTTGGACAGGTGGAAATTAAATAAGCAATTATTTCAAACTAATTATTAATTATAAAATACCATATTTTTACATAAATAATTTCATATTTAACTATAAAATTTTAATATGTATTAAATATAATGCATAATTTCATATTGTTTAACCTACAAATTATATGTAGCAAGATTCTGTCCCCTTTATACCTTTAATAAATGAAATTTTGCTTAAATTATCATAAAATAAACAAATTTAGAAAATATATGTGAATTAAATTGCAAAACATTTTAACTCTTTTAGCTGTTTATTAAACATCCTTAAAACATATATATTACAAGACATAATATACAATGTATAGACTAAATTTCAAAAATTCCTAGCCGATAATTAGAAACATATAATTATCTTCAAATATCTGTATAATATCCGCATAAGTAAATTCTACATTCTTGTAAAAATGTAGATTATCTTCTTTTATTCTGTATCTTCTATTCAATGTTATTTGAATAGTTTAGCAAAAGTAGCCTAATTAACTAAGTTTAATGTGTCTATCTCAATCAATTTTACAATTACAAAAATAGTCCGATAATGCGTATTATAAATATAATAAATAAATTTCTGATAATTATATCACGAAAATGTTATGTGTGTGTCAAAAAAACACTTAATCTAGATAATTATAGGAAATAATGAGCAATATAAATGTATTGTCTTAGTAGCAATATTGATTTCCTTTAAAGATAATCACACTTGAAAATATATTTAAAAATTAAGTAAATTTCATTACTTGGACCGTCGAATGGTTGCAAAAATATAGGTGATTGGTGAATTTTCTAGACGCTCTATATATTCAAAACATTTTTAGAATTCTTTATTTTAAATGCATATATGATTTTAAATAAAATGGGATTATTGCAATCAAATCCATCCAAAATGAATAGAATTTTTTTATTTTGTATTAATTATTTTAATATAAAATGCTAGAAGTTATACTACTCTACTAAATTTTAAAATTTCTTATTAAAAATTTTAACAGCTTCAAAAATTGCAACTGTTTAGCCATTATTATTATGTATTTATCGTTAAAAAAAATATATTCCTTTTTAAAAATTAAATTAAAATTTTTAATATTCTTATTAAAATTATAATTCATATTAAAATTATACAGCTTAAAAAATTGCAACTGTTTAGCCATTACAATCACATATTTATCATTGAAAAGAAGAATATATTCCTTTTTATTATACTTAAAATGTTTAACATTCTTATTAAAATTATAATTCTAGTTAAAAATTTTAACATTAAAAATTTCCCTATATTTATCATTGAAAAAAGAATATGAATATTTATTTCTTATAAAAAAACTTCAAGGTCTTATTTTAGTTGATTTACTTTGATAAAAAAATACAATAAACCAACAACCTTTATTATCAAATTATAGCAATTTATATAAAAAAGTGAATTAATAGAAAATAATAAATAAATAACGAAAAACATTCCATGAGATTTTCGAATAATTATTGCAACATAATTATCTTTATCATCGTATTTAATCCTTTTACTTTAACATACTCCTTCACGTGTTTAAACTTTATTCAATAAGAAACATCAAAAATATGCATAAAATCATTATTTCTTCTTATTAAAATCATCAATCCGAATTTAGAAAGAATTTAATCATGCACACCTACATCATAAATACAGTTACAGTTTTTTTTTTTTAACTGATAACAAAATAAATTTTCAAAAAGTAGGAAAATAGGTAATTTTCATTCTCTCCTTTGAGAATTTAAATCCACAAAAAAAAAAGGAATGAACTTCACACTGGTTTAAGTATACAGAAGTTTAAGGAAATAGTACACGAGAGAATAAAAATTTTACCTTGCAAATAACTTGAAAAGAAAATAAGAAATTAATTTATTCCAAAAAAATTAACTTATAAAATTAATTTCTTGAAACCTCATAAATATTTATTAAACAAAAAATTTCGAGTTCCAAGAAAAAAATATTTATTAATTAACTGTTTTGAATTCCAGCCTTTAGGGGACAAATGATAAAGAAATTTTACATTATATCTGTGCAAATTTGCAGCTAAGTGCATTTTTATCAAAAAGAGCTTTTATTCTAATAATTTATTGGATAAAAAACAGAAACATTTTATAAAACTTTCAAATATCAAGTTAAATATAATTTGTATAAAAAATGCTCGCAATTTGAGTGTGTATTTCCTGTTATTTATGTACTTTTTTTCCTTTTGCTATCATTTGCATTAATATTATAAATATATGTCTATTAAATTCCAAATCTCAAAATACAAGATCTATTACGCGATTTTAATAGTTTAAAACACTAAACACAGTTTAAATCTGCAAATGAAATTAATATTGAAAATTTGAGTAAGAAATGCCGTCAATAAAAACAATTTGTTAACTAGAAAACTAAAGTGATGTCTTCGTCCCTTAAATCTTAACCAAGCAGTTTATAAATAATTAAACATTAGAACCTAGCGATGAACAAAAGCAACTGGAACTATAAGAGAAAAGGATGCAGTTATTTAAATGTTAAATTATTCAAATTTAGAGGTAAGTGAATTCACATTTGTATTTTTAAACTTTCATCAAAATGCATAATTCAGCTTCAAGTTTATTCAAAATTTCCTTAGCTCAATCTGAAGAAAACTGTAGGAATTTTCATATTTTATTTAATGATAAAAATATGAATATACAAAAGTGCATTTTGATGGAATATATAAATGTCTTAGGTTAATTGAAATATGTAAAGGATTTTATATGAAAAGGTAAGTTCTATCATGTATTATTCCTTTTGTGTATTGGGTGCAAGCATGCTGATAAAACATGAGCGCATCAAAAGTGATTACAATAAGTTTAATACCTAAATTTTAATACATAACTGGACGTCATAACAGCTTATTTGGTATCTGAGTTGCGTATGAATTTCGTGTCAATTTTTAATGGTCTACAATCAACATGAATATTCTTTTTGAAACGTCAAATGAATTCAAATTATGTATTATGTTTTTTGTAAATTCAAAGCGCATATCTATTTTACTATTGTTAAAGCGCTTTTAGGTAGAGGGTAAATAAATTTAAGAAAAATTATCTGAATCAAAACAGACACAAAAGAATTTATTTAATACAGTAATTCGTCAAGCTTTTCCCTTTTTCCTACTCTGAAATTATTCAGATGCTTCCGAATTAGAGGAGGATATCTGAAAATAATCCTGTTATAATTGCAATCTAATTTGACCACCTGATACCAAACAGACTGACCTTATACTACAACCATACGATGACCTTATATCAAATCCAAATTTATTTTAAATAACGTTTTATTTGCAATTTTTAGTTAATCACTAATATTTATATATATCCCTGATTTATATCCCATATTTAATCTTTCTTAATTTATGTATAAAGGTTATTTTTAAATATTTATTCGCTAAGTTTCTTTTACTTTATTTATTACAAATAGTGTCAATAGCCAAATTAATTTTAAAATATATATATATATATATATACATATATATATATATATCGGTTGAAAAGGACAGTGTGATATTGATGTTGCCAACATTAGCTAGTCCATATCAAATAGATTTACGGTTTAGAATACCAGATTAATTTCCTTAATTGCGCTTACTTCAATAATTAAACATGAAATTTCTGAAATGGATAAGAAAGAAATGTTATAGACACTATTTTATTGTACCTGAAATATATTTATTTACATCAGCCACAAAATTTCGTTATAATTAGTTTTATTACACGGTGCTCGCTTTTTATATACATATATATATGTAGAGCAATGTCTTAAAATGCATCTCATATAAGAATCATCATTCTGTCGCAATATAAATGATCAAAGTATTATTTTCTTTCAGAATTATTTTGTATTGACACATGATATGTATTTCTCTAAATTAATTTTTTTTTAATTTTCAATGTTAATTCTATGCATCAAGAATTCGTAAATCCAACAAAGCTGTGCTAAGTAAATCTGAAAGGAATTATATAAAACTTTCATGGTGAATTACTTGAAATATTCTAATTTTGTGAAAGATTTCAATGATTTATGACAGAAAATAAAGGTCTTTCATTCCTCTTTCTCTTTAGTCAAAGAAAATTTCTCCCTCGTTATAATTTTAGAGAAGTATATATAAAGGTTTTAAAAAAAACAAAATATTCTTTCAAAAATCAAAAAAAAAACCACTTCAGTTTGAATAATGCGCAATTTAACAGATATAAAAATAATTTTATATACACATTTGCATTAGTTCGCTCCACAATTGTCTTAGTACACAAAAAATGAAATACTTCACAATATTTAACACCATGACACATATGCTCGCACTGACATCTGTCGTCAATGAAACTAACTACAAATATCTATTCTCTTGAACAAAAACATTAATTATTCTTCCAAAACCTATTTCTTCTAGTCAATTTTACAAGAAATGGAACAAATTTAATAAGTAAATAATCATCAATTTCTTTACAGGATTCTTAATTATTATTATCTCTATATTTTATTTACATGTTTGTGTAATAGTTATAGAATTCCCCACTTTAATTAAAATCACCGATTTCTTACTTAAAGTGCATTTGTGTGTTTAAAATATGTTTTTAAAGAGCTTAAAAGCAAATAAGCCCAGGTTTATATAAAAAAGTTTCTCTCAAAACAGTAATTTTTTTCTGCAGTTACCTTTTTATTTCTATATATATATAAAATGTTGAAAAGTTGTAAAAGAATAGATGCTTCCTTACAGCAATCTCAATCTTATTCATTCAATCATAACTTTGAAAAATATCTAAGAAACACCAAAATTCAAAAGAATCTTGTTTTGTATTAAATTTTATAAGGAATTATTTTACTAATATAAGTACACAGAGGTGCATTATCACTGCTTTTAAAAATGTTTTTATTATCTCGTCAAAAAATAGAACACATAATTATTACATATTTTCAAAATGTAATATTCTGGTTACAGTTTAATATTGTTCTATCTTTTAAATGTGCTCCTCAGAAAAAGAGTGTAAGGTTATTTAATTGATTGCGAGAAGTTTTGAAGAATTATAAAAGAAATTTCACCTTGTGTGTGTCAATTTAGTAATATGCGCTTTTCACTACTAAAAAAATTTGATATCATATTATGACACAGTTAAGAAAAATAAGATTGTTATGTGTTTCATTTTAGATTAAAGAAATTAGAGAGGATAAATGCATGACGATTTTCCGAGTTTTCTTTCTTGCAGTATAGGAATATACCCCTCTATTTTTGTTAAGGGACACCTGGCATGTAAAATACCTTGAGTAAAAAAGTCTTATATTTATCAATCAAAAGTTAAGTTATTAATTATGTAAAAACAGATATGGTTTTTAGAGAAAATTAAAAGAAATCCACATAGATACGAGAGGTATATAAATATATATATATATATATATATATATATATATATATATACATATATAATATTAAGTAGTCGACTGCTATACCTGTATACGTTACAATGCAGACGCACGCACATTAATTTTCTCAATCTATATTTCATTAAATCAAGAAATTAATGAACTATCAGTTTATAATGCATTGCCGGTATCGTATTTTTTTATAAAAGTGTGTAGACCTACATTCACAGAGAGCGAATAGGGCTGTAGTCATTAGTCATTAATGCATAAAATTTGTTTTTATACAAATTAGTAAAAATTTATTAATTATATTAATAGCTGAATATAATTATCAAAATAAAAATGGAGAATATTGAATATGCTATTCAAAAATCATTTCAATCTTAGTAATATAAAGAATTCTATATTCTTAAATCAATCTATATATGTTTAAGGTAATGAAATATGATTTATCAGTTGCTTATTAAATGAAAATTTTTTTAATAAGTTTTAATTATGAAAAATTATTTTTGCTTTCATTCAAAAAACTTAAACTTAAATAAAAACCTTTACATACTACTCATATTAGTTCCATATGAGTAGTAGTATGTAATTATTAATGAACTTTCAAACATGAGAAGTGTAGTAAGAATTTAATAGTTTTCATTTATTTTTATTTAATAAAAGTAAATAGTGAGCTTAAAAATGTAAAAACCAAATGTTAATAGTTGTATATCAGCATACATCGAATATATAAAAGAAATTAAATTTTACAATTTAAAATAGATTCATTTCACTTTGAAAACACATTTGTTATCAGTTGAAAAATCATTCGTTTAGTATTCTTCCCAGTGATTATTAAAATATAAGCACATTTAAAATTACGTTATCAAAACTTTTCAAAAATTATTTGCAAACCATAAATTCCTACAATTATAATTTAATCAAACATCATATCACGAACTAATTATAGAAGTACAAAAATAACATTTTCTAATGTATGTTATTTCTAATAACCTGTACCTCTTTTCACTAAGTATTCCGAAAAAGGTTAACAATAAAAAATTAAGCAAAATGTTTACACATTTGAGTAATTTTAAAAAATATTTGTTAAAATAAATCTAAAATATTTTATCCTTTCTCTCTTGAAATTTCCAAAATAGAGCACATAATTTTCCTTTTTTAAGGTAACAAATATTTTAAAATAAAGATTGATGATAAAAATTATTTATTTTTTCTTAAATTATAAATAATTTTCATTATTCAAAAAGATCCAAATATCGTACTTCGTATTGTTTTTGATAAATTTAAAAAAATTAAATATTTTTTTTAATTTTTATTTTGTTAAGAAAACTTCAAGTGAGTAAAAGTCTTTATAACGCATGGCGCCATCTATTTTCATGATAAGAAATTAAACTAAGATATTATTTTAATTTAATAATTTCCATTTTTTATATCATACGTGCTACCAATTTTAAATATTTGCTCCCATTTTTTTACAAAAGGTTGCTTAACAGTAATGATTTTTTCCTTAATTTTTGGGTGCATGTGTTTAGGTGCATTCGTTTTTTGGGTGTAAGTTATGTTTACTTTAATTATAAAAAGGTATTTTTGTTTTAAAAAAATCAAGACATTTTTATTACTATACTATATGCTAAAATCACATATTTAAAGATTATACTATAATATTTTATCAGCTGCATGCACCCATTTCTGCTACGCAAAAGGAAATACTGGTATGAACTCGAAATTGTTTGAAAACAGTTAAACAGAAATAATCTTAAAATACATGAATAATCTAATAATAATAATATAATTAATTTTTTTGGTATTGAAATTATGTAATTTTTTGTTTCTTATACAGCAAGAATTGAAAATTTTTTCGAAATGAATTCTGAACAATATAACCCACAACTCAGCTTCTTTCCTAAAAAGTAATAAATCTTAAGAGTTTTGCCAAAATTATATAATTTAACTAAGCAATAGTCCATTAAATTGATTATATGAAATTATACGTCGTGATTTGAAATAATAGACAGAATTTCTCCTTTTTTAAGCTAATATTTTCGAAATATTCTAACATTTAAAATCAAAAAATCCTTTTTTTTAAGAATATCAAATTTATTAAATTGCATTTCACTTTTGAATAATTTGCGCAATATCATTTAATATTTTAAACTCAAAGATTGCAAAATTATATTAAAATGATTCTAAATGGTGTCTCAATAGATAAAAGAAATTATTGCATTTAACTAGTGAAAAGATTTATTAATTCTCTAAAAATGTAAAACTTATAATAATATAAAAATATCTTGTTAAATAAATTAAAAGCATCAATTCAAAATCTAAAAGTAAGTAAAGTAAAACAGAATTTTCTTCTAAATATGAATACGAAAACAAGACGAGAAATTGTGATTAGAATTTTCTTTATATCTAATGAATTTTTTAAGAAAAATTTGTATAAAAAATATATGTATACATAAGAAAAGGTACATAAATTTAATAAAAATGAGTGAGGAAAACTTAAAACACGGTTAAACTGATATCTTTAAAGTCTTATTCCAAATATGCTGAAAGTACATAGTGATTTTACAAAAAAATAAAACACAATTTTCAATTGAATTGCGTCTGAATATTAGATATTTTATTAAACTTTTCTAAAATTGATTATCTGGAATTCCCTAAACAGACCACAAGAATTATATTTAATTCTGCCATATGTATATACGTCTATGAAATATATTTCTTCAAGGAAATTAATGCAATTTTTTTTTCTGATAAGATTCAAAGGAACAATTATAATCAGACACCCTTATTCCTACAGTAGTGTGTTTAAACTGTAATTTCGTAGCGAATGTATACTTGTTAAAATATTATAAAAATCAAATCTGTAATTTACAATAAACTTCTAAAATACGAGAATTAAGTATTTATTAGTCATATTAAATTAAGTGTGTGATAACTCAGATTGCTGAAAAGATTATTATTACTATTCGTAGTGAAATAACATTAAAGAAGCTGATTTTCTTAAAAAATTTTATTTTTGCCTTATAGATAAAATAACAATAAGAAATACTAATACAGAATATGTGTTCAGTATTTGATAGCACGTGTTTTAAAAACAAACTGAATTAATTAAAATAATTTCATTTCCATAACAATTTTATACTTCCCGTGCAACTAGTTAGTAAATGCGATTGTATGGATAATGTGTCTAATAGAGTAAATTTTCAATGTGAACGTCAAAGAGTAGGAATAAGTATCAATCTTTTATTAGCCTGCACTTTATACTTATTTAGCAATAAGGATTTCTTTAGGTAATTTTTTTTCTGCTAAAATGATGATTTATTTAATTTTTTGTTAGCTTATATGCAAAATAAAAAGTTTGTGATTGAAAATTATCATTTAAAAATAATCTTACTGTCTTACAACAAAATGTATTTATTCTATGTACAAAATGTAAATTAATGTATTTTATATAACATTTTTTAATTCGAGGCTTATAAAAATGACACAACCATATAGCACCATAAATATAAATTATTTAAATTGTAAAATGGAACTGTGCCGTTCACAAAATTTACAAAATCTAATATAATAGGACACACAAAAAAGTATAGTAACTTAAATAATATTCATTAAATATTTGTTTTAAACAGTTTATGGTAAAATTATTTAATATCGAACTTCTAAAAAAACAGACTATTGTCTTGTTTAAATCAATGTATACTTAATTATATTAGGCTTAATGGTTTTGTGTATGCTAAAGGAAATACAATTTAAATACTAATAGTTTCATACGTTTACTTAATATGATTCATGAAAAAAATAAAGAAATGTTTTTATATTATGTGTTGTATTCAAAAATGAACAAAGCAGCAATTGTATAAATTTAAGATAAGATTATTAATTTCTTTGCTACAAATGTAGCTAAAAATGAGAATTTAATCATAAATATCAATAATTCATATAAGCATTTATTTACAACAATGAAAGTAAGCATTTCTCTAAATGTTTAGTGATATACTTATTTAAATTTATATTAATTTTTCAAATAAAATTGAAGCTTGAACTTTCATCCTGCTGTCATTTTAAAATTTCCTATTAATCACTAAAAGACAAATAATCTAATAGTAGCACAAGTAACTACTTTTCAATGCAAATGCTCAATAATTGTATGTAATATGCAAATATTTATTTGATATTATATCTAATTATTTATGAATTTCATGTTAAAAATTACTTTCACTCTATTATATTTTTTCCTATGACACTTGATAGAGTCATAGACATTTCCCAATTTTCATTTGGAATATATAACAAAATTTGTGCATTTTTTTTCGAAAGATACAAGACATATATTATGAAGTTTGGCATAAATAAACATAAATATGCAGTTTGAAAATATATTTTAGTACTTCTTTTGTGTAGAATGTTCAATATTTTCATTAATTTTGATTATTACGATTGAACCTGGTTAAGACAAAATATGAGATTGAAAAATTGATTGTGTGATATTTGATAAATTATAAATAACGTTCTTTGGATGCTTTGTAATCATCGTATTTTATTCTGGCTCATTTATATTATTCAATAAAAATACATCATGATTTAATACCATAAAAACATTTTCTTTTACTATCAATTATTAGTTTGCATATAAATAATATTTATGCTGGACGGTTCAACACATGTTTTTGTTTATGCTATTAAGGTACATTATATTTTTGCCTTGCTTCTAGCTTGATTATTTATTCGCTCATTTATTTATTTATGTTCTCAATTATTTATGCACTCAATTATTAATGCTCTCAGATGCAATATAGGCGATAATGTTAGTCATTCACCACCCTGTAGTAGCCAAAGTTCATTACTCGCATAGACGTGGATAATACTGAATATTTCATATAATTTTCCACTGATTAACAATTTTATCGATGTTTGATATGAATCAGCATTTATACATGCATACAAAAATGTAAACATAAGCGCTTATAAAAATAATAGATATGGATTATTAAATTACTGATTTATAATGGTGATTACTGATTTATAATGATTTATAATAATAACATATGGGATACAAGTCATTATCCAAAGGAAGTATCAATTTCAGTACGAAAGCGAGGTTTTATTTCGTTCAAATTAAAATAAAAAAGATTCCTGTAATAATATTAATACATAAGCGATTACAATCGTTAACAATATTAATAATTCAGTAAAAATTTCTTTTTGAATAATACTTAACCTATGATATTTTTTCTTTCAATCACAAATTCTTTTATCATTCAAAATTCAACAAAAATTAGTTAAAAATGTGATATACTAAAACTAACTGATGATTCTATAAATGTATATCTTAAATAGCCAGGTTCATTCGTTTTGAATATTATATGTGACATATCAGTGCTCTCATGTTTATCAGTGTGCTTTTTGTCTTTAATATCATCTGCATGTGTTTTCTAATCATTATTTTTGTAATTATTATTAATTTTCTTTATTACAATAAATAATGATATTAATTATTATTAAATTACTCGTTTTCAAAACTAAAATATTTAAAAAAATATATAAAGAAAAATTGGAGTAGCATTCTTGGGTATTATGATCATACCCAAAAGCTTATTTATGAAATCAATGAGTTAGAAGCTTAAAATAAAAATATAAATGAAAAGTTAATTATTATGTTATATGAATTTAATGTATATAATACTACTTCAAGGTGATTATAACTTTACTTTCCTAACTTAAAATTTATATATATATCCCAATTAACTATTAGTTTTTCTGTAAAAAAATGTAATGATAGATATCAAAAACAATATTTTGATAAAAGATAAAGCTTATATTTTTTCTAAGGCTTTTGAAAAACACACTTATTATATTTTAATCCTTTAGCACTGAGATTAAATTATTTAGTGTTTAACTATTCTACTTGCACCAAAATAGATATCAAAATGGTGTCCAAAGTGTAAAATATTGTCAGACACTATTTATTGCTCGAGTTACTAACTTCCTGATATTAATTTTGTCTTGTTTTTGCATCAAAGACTCTCATAAGGCAAATAAATATTAAAAAGCATTAATCAGCACTCCTTAAAAATTTTGATAAAAATTATTCCAACAGATTATGATTCGTGCAGCTGCAAATACATCAAATCATAAATTTTCCATGGATAGTTTCCCACCCACGATATGTCGTATTTATGAAGACGAGAGAGAGAGTTTCTATATTAAAATAGGTGAAGTTATCCATAAATAATGTCTTTTTGATTCCTACTTGGTGAATCAAACCCTTTGAAACAGATTGCAAATTATATGCTTCATAAATACACGATATCAATCAGAAATTTTCATAATCTTATATCTCCCAGACAATCGCCAATAGAACATGGTAAAATGATGGTGATCAATAACTTTTTAGTGGCTACAAATGTTTTCACTGTTAAGGACGTGTTGTTTTCTTGGTCTCAAATAGGATGATACTCAACTTTTGAAGACTCTCTTCTTCAGAATAAATGTATCTACATCAGTGAATTCCTCTAGTGTAAGAAACCGAATATTAATATTGCTCAGTTTGAACATTGTCAATGGAAGTTTTACTCTCGAGTATAACAATGATCTCACTTAACTTTCTTCAAGATTATTTATTTCAAATCATGCTTCTCCTCGGAATACTGAATATAATACTAGAACTTAATACAAAATGTTTCATTTCTAATTTTAACCAACATTTATTTCTGCAGCGCACAATGTAATTTCTTAATGAACATCTTTAAATCATTGAAATTATATGGTGCAATTGTTTAGTAATAAATCAAGGTTACAGAGTTAATCAACATCAGAAAAAGACATGTTGAACACTGCTTGTTCATCATTTTTAAAAATTTTTTTAATATTCATTATGGTAATTGAATACTACACATATATTTTACCCTTCATAGTAAAATATGATCAAATTATTAAGGGATAATCGTTAAACATGCATATAAGAACAAATACTATACACTGTATAACACCGAATAAACTGTACCCTTAATCCTTACTGTAAATCAATGATTTGTTTGATTGAGTATCTTAGTACGAAATGATTTTTAAATAAGAAGTTTTATTGTTTCTTCAATGCTTGAATCGAATATCATTTAATCAGGTTTTTGTATGCCATATGAATGAGATTATTCAAATTGATATGTAATATCTCAATACATTTTTATTATATCATACGTACCATATTGACATATTATTGAAAGTCTTTATAATCAAATAATATGCTCATTAACATTTAACTTCAGAATGAATACAAAAATGAGTTAGCAAAATCAAATATACCGAATAATGAGCATCAATAAGAAATTATTTCATTTTAGAGCAGTTGTTTATTACAAGGTTAAATGTGTTTCAGAAAAATGGTAACCATGTAACAAATTACAAGACTTTTTGTGGCTAATTTTAATTACATGATATTTAAAATATCATAAGTATATTTATATATTTTTAGAAATAATATTTCATTTTTAGTAAAATATACAAATAATTAATTATTTGGAATTAACACATTTGCAGTTGCTTATCAATCATTATATATATCGGGGAAAATACGAGAAATAATTGCTATAGTTCTATAATTTTATGCCATAGTTTTTTCATAATTCTAATAAATAAAAAATTTAGAACTAGCAATTAATATGTTAGAACAGTACTTATTCTAGAAATATAGATTAAGAAATATGTTTTCAGATAAGTTCTTGCCTTATTCAAACTGTTATTTGATGAAACTCTTAAAGAAACTTTGTAATAAATTTTTCTTAGAAAATACAAAAGATAAGAAGAGCTTCCTGACTATTTAGTAATTTTTTGATTTAGAACAAGTATAAAGTTTCAATTCTTTGTTCTTGTGAACATCGAATGTTTCCCACTCTAGGATTGTATTTCTTTCCAATGATGGCAAGAGAGAAATAAAACTTAAGCATGTTGTTTTCTGTTAACAAATAGAAGGTAGGAAATCATGGGCTTTTAAAAATACGGGTTTACAATAAATATAAAGCTCCATTTTATACATTTCGACTGATAATCTTCTTTTCTTGAAACAATATATAGTAAAATAAAGTAAAAATATTTTGCCATTAATTGCAGGCATTTTCATGATTCTTCGTCAAGGATATAATCTTCCAGTTTAAAAAAATACTTTGAATTTTGTAATTCTTATGTAAAACAATTTTCATCATAACACACATTTTAAAGAAATACAAAATCTATCTTTATATTTGACCATCAAGTCCTTATAATAATATTCACTAAAGCTTTTTCTTGCTTAAATATAAAATATAAATCTGCAAATAAAATTGACAGACATACCTAAAATTAAGTTTCGAAAATAAAATTAAACTACATCTTTAAAAAGTTTTTTTATTTCACTTTCTAAATGGTTATTTATGATTATGTTTGTAGATAATATGATTATAAAGACGTATTACTATGAAAACGCTAACAGCTACTATTTTTGCATTTATTTTGCTTCTATTTTTACACACACAGTTATTATTACATTATGATATTTTATAACCTCTAGATATTATCTTTTAACAACTATTAATATATAGAGAACAAAATATTATCTATTAACAACTATCAATTTAGTTGTTCAAATAATTATTTAGCAACGAAATTTATGAAAACTTTCACACACAACTGAGCATATTTATATGCAACCATCATTGAGATTTTGTTAGATGCTTTTAATTTTCTTTAAAAAAAAAAAGAGCAAATATATATCAGAATTTTAAGGAATGGCCTCACAAAATTCCTCATGTAATTTTTATGATTAAATTTATCATTTTTAAAGACCATAGACCTATTTATATGGTAAATTTTTCTCCCCCTGTAAATCTTTTTTTCCAGTGTATGTATTTTGATCTTCTTTGCTTTACTTTGATAGCACCTAAAAATGTATATTCTAGTTTCCGGAAGATTCCTTTCAAACTGTCACAAATAATGCATGGTGCAGCTGTAATACTATACCAATGTAAAAAATAATGAATTCTATACAATGTTAGGATTTTTTTTTTTAAATTTTTCATACCACTGTGTGAAAGATTCTGACCCAGTTGTTTCGTGAGCACTACTCCAACTATGGAGTTCTGTGTGCTGTCACTTTATCGATAATTTCCTTAGCTGTGTGGTATTTAGCTTTACAAAAATGGAATACTTTTCAGTGCTTTAAGAGACAAATAATATGTTGTCAATAAAGACAAAACAATTCAGCAAATAATGTATAATTTGAGACGTAATTCAGAAAATAAACACAGTTTATCTTCCCACAATCAATGTTTCTACTCCATAATTTGCCCTTGAAAATGGCATTTTATTACTAATTCTCTATTTTCATTGAACATAACCATGAATTTGTTTTTTATAACCTGTTGCTCATAGCGGTATTCTATAAAATTCCTTGATTTTTCTAATGTGGCAATCCTTTCCATTAAATTTTGAAGCATATATTTTTCTGATATAGTTTTAAGCTACAATTAGCTTTAATAATCTAAAACACCCAGTATAGTGGTATTCTTGATATTCAATTCAATATTCAATATTTTTTAAATAAATTAAAAGACAATGCTTGCATGGATTTAACTGTCAAAAGCTTTGAAAACTTAAATAAATTTTTATAACTGTAAATGTATCATCAAATAAATATTAAATATATTAAGTTTGTTTTGAGAAGACTAATATAAAATAATAAATGGCATATAGACATCAGGATATATGACACATAAAATTTTAGTTTCACAATAAAACTTCAGGTTAGCAGTGAATGCTAATATCTTCCGATCCACCGTCTAAAATTGGATTTAACTGCAAAACAATGATACATTATATTTTGTAAATGAAACATTTTCAATTTTTATTCCTATGGTAGAAAATTTTATATTTATCCCTCTATTGAGTTTTGTCCCATTTTAGTGCAACTCCAAATATTTTTATTATAATCCACCAAGTTAAATAAATCACATGAGATTAATTTTGAGCTTTTCCTACATCCGCCAATTTCCATGGCAAACATATTGTGTAATCAGAACAAGGAATAGCATTCCAACTATTCCCTCATTAAATTTCGTGTCTAAAATTCCCTCGCTTATGTAGTTCAAAAATAAAATATAATCTGTAATTTGAAAATGAATGTAATATGGTAGATGAGATGTGCCACGGGTTAAATCATCTAAGGTGCATGATCAACATAATATATCGTTTGAACAGGTTGCATTTATGTACTAGATATTTGACTGAAAAACTACAGAAATGATTGTACTATTCACTTGAATTTTTTAATCTTTATTGTAGCTATATGAATTAGCTAAATAATTAACAAAAATAATAAACTACAGTTAACTAGAGAAAGAAATTATCAAAGTAATTAAAAATCAATGCAGATTAAATGTAAATTTTTATATAATTTTATTATCTTCTCTTCTTTTATATAGTTGAAAATATACATACACATTTATCTGAAATTAACAATCTCAAAATAAATTGTAAAAAATATCAGCAAATGTAATGCAAAAAGTTGACTGCCAGTGTTTTTAAATATTACCGTAGAAAAATCCTTAAATAAAAAAGGTAGAAAAATACTTTAAAAAAATCTTAAAATTATGAAAATTGTATTTCGTGCTTATATCATACTTACACTACATAATGGTTTGTAACTATATATTAATATGCACTAAAGTTGCACAACGAGATGCTTCTAATAACATTACCAGAAGTAACACTCCGTAATTTTTTTCAACCAATTTTAACTTAACCACAAATGAAGTCACCTTCTCCATTCATATTTTCATAAAATACAAATAGGTGGACACTAGGTTGTAACTAGTATACATAAATTAATGAATCTGATGCTTCACGTACAATGAGCGCTCTTAATTTCAATGAACCCATATAAATTTTATGAACATAAAAGTTTGTGGATGGATCAAGAATATATCCCTAATTTCTTGCCAAGGCAACATCCTTTCCACTCATGTTATAAAAACACATAAAAATGTGACTTCTTCTTAAAATACAATGATTCATTTCTCTGTCAATTTACAGCTATAAAAATACTTTTTTAATGTTAGATTTTTCTAATGCAAAAATAAATATCTGAATATCATTAAAGTGACCTTTTTTTAAATAGGGTTTTTAAAGTAGGTCGCATATAAAATTTTGCAAGATTCGATTAAAAATGTAAATTACTGTTTAAGGAAATTACAACATTATAAAAATCGAGTCACAATAATACATTTATTCCTAGTATTGTTTATTATTGCTCAAACAAACAAACAAGTTTACAAAACAATATAGAAAGTAAAGACTGAAATTAATATCAAGTATATCCACCACTTATATCGATGACATACATGATGAAGTACACTTCAGGACACCGAGTGATACGAACTCAGAATGCCATGCTGTAGAAAACCATTCTGAATATCTTCTATGTGGTATAAAAGTTTATTGTTCGACAAGCAGTACCAACGATTCATCGACTGAAGTAACCTCAAATGTGCAACAAGTCTGGGTTTGATAGATACATTTGAACTTTAAAGAATCTTTATGCATTGAAGGTTTTAGTAAATTCCAAGCACAGTAGGGAAAGGCATTACCTTACTGAAATATTGTTCAAAAACGTTTCAAAAGGAATGCAACTTATAAATAAAATTTTTTTCTAATTTATTGGTCACTCTGTTCAGAAATTCCTCAATATAGAATAGTTTAAGTTATCTATGATATCCAATTGAGCCCAATACCATAACCCCTGAATCCCATACAAGTCGTATTGAATTATAATTCGTATTAAATTATTCGTTGAGAAGACTTTTATGTCATTAATGAGTGAAAAAAAGGAACCATCATTCTTGACAAGACTGAAGTGCGGTTAATCTAGAAAAGCAACTTGTTACCAATTAACATGACAGCAGCTGCATTAATGAGTTTGTTTTATATAGCTGAAACCTTCACTGATTTAACACCATAGTAATCAATTGCATGCACAAAAATGTCCTAGCATATAGTATAGGGCTTAGCAGAAATTTACGAACCATGAGTGCAGATAATGCAAAATATTAAAACGTGTTCTAATCTATTAATATGATATACTGAAGTATTTGTTTCATCTCCATAATTAGATGAGGTTCTTATGTCAAAGTGGTGACATCAAATTACGGGTTTTATTGCTAAGGCTTTGACATGTCGAGGAAAAAGTGGATCATCTATTCTACAAATATAACTATTGTGGAATCACATTCTATGTGAGTGAAAATCCCGCGATATGGAAATCATCTTTCATGTAATCCAATCACACAACGCATTCGAACTACTTTAGTAACTCTTATAACATACAGATTTTCAATTAGAGAAAATCACTTACTATAAGCAAACTCCAACACATTACAATATCTCTTTATTGAGATATTTTGTACATAGCTTATTTAAAAGAACATTTTTGTCCTATAAATGATTCATTACTATGTAAATATAATCATTTGATGCCCTAAATTGTTTGGCCTTTCCTGTTTGTTTTATTTAATTTTTTGCATATTATAGTTTTTACCAATATTAGAATTAAAAATGATTGATTCGTTATGAACAACTTATAAATCCACATAATGCTAATTATCTCAGATAAAATATTCCTTTCTAACACAAAATTTCAATTAAAAAATACTTTTGGTCTTTATTTTTTTAATGCATTCAGATTTTGAATGTTATTTTCAATACTGCTTCTTTATTAATTAAAACTATTAAACATAAATTTTTAATCATTAATGTATATACAATTTTCAAATGATGTACATTTTTGGATGTTTTGCAAGCAATTTTAAATTATTTTATATATACTTAATATTGAAAGATTATGTTCATCAAGATCATACACACATAAAAGAAAATATAATTCACAGTAACATTTTGTCTTATTAAAATATTTTTTTCGTAATAAGCAACCATAAAAAGAAATATATTTATACGAAATATATAAGTACATTTCATAATTCTTAAAAAAAATTTAAGAAATTCAAATTAATCACTAATAAAACTTTACTTAGAAACATGCTTCTATGCTTGAAAATATATATCCATGACTTACAATTGCGAAAATGCATGTGATTCTAGAATTTTACAATGATTATATAACACATATCAAGATTTTATATTTAGATTTTAAAGGGAAGTAGTATATATCGACATGAAAAAACATGGGAATATCCGCTAATTGGCTATTGGTGCCAAAACTACAGCTCAGCATTAGGGGTTTCCTCATTAACCTAAGCAACATTTTAATGTGCTGAGTACATGAAAATAAGAAGTTTTTTCAATCGACCTCGAACTCACATTAAAAATTACCAAAGTAATGGGTAATTGCTAAAAATCACATATTTTGCAGAAATGCTTACCAATTTAAAATTATAGTCTTTATTATATGAAGCCATATTTTTTCTGTTCACTGTAAATACTTGTATGGTAGCTTAGATAGTTTACTTCAATGAAAACATAACTTATTTGGCCTGTATGCTCATTAATTTTTGGAAAAATTAAGCTTAAAAAACTATTTTTAACTAATTTTAAAAAAAAGCTTTAATGAAAATAAAATTCACTCACATTAACTGTTATTTTATAAAAGCTAATTAAAACACTTTCCTTTATTTCTAACAAAGCAGATGCTTAGCCTGTGAAAAATGTTGATACAATTAACTAAAACGTCCATCATTGAAAACTTATTTTTATGCAATTAAATCGATAATCAAATTTAAATGGTTAATTCTGGTAAAAAAAAAAAATTTAAATATTTAAAGTTATCATTTCCTTACTTTCTTAAATTTAGAAGATTAATTAATATTCTTCTTTGATACCCACACATGCAGATGATGTAACCTTTTACAAATACTTTAATCATACCTGTTGATCTTTATTCTTTGTTCCTTCGTATACCTTGCATTCTTTCCTGTTCACAATATTAGGAAGATTCCTACATCCAAGTGCAGGCTATTGCCCTCCATTGCGTTGAGAAAATTATCGACAAACTGGAAAAGACAAACATTTTAGACGAAGTGTTGCCTATGCTGGGAAAAGCTAAACTCCAAGATCCAGCGATTCTCATGCCGGTCGTAAGTAAGTTCCTAAGAACCGCATTCTTCTTTTTCTCCTATTCAAGTCTACTTAAGAACTTTGATGGGACACCAAAATGAGGGTGTTTATTGAAAAACTTTCTGGTATATTACTTATGCATAACATTGTATCATTCTAATTATTAATGTGATAAATTCATTCAGTTATTTTCAGTATTATAGAATTCTTTTATTGCATGAATGTGTATAATAAACATTGTAATAGTTTTACTCAATAATATTAGTCTAAGCTTTTTTCTGTTAACTTACAATAATGAGTACTTGGTTTTAAGAGCCATGTTTATTAAAGTTAAAGATCTTGTTCTGTAACATTCCTATTTTTTTAATCCTATTTCAGGTTTATCTTATTTCAAGTTTTTTTAATATTTATGAATATTTTGTTTAAAAAATTGAGGAATGTGTGTGGAAGATTATTAAAAAATATTTGAATTGCATTATATTTACGTAACAATGATTGACCATATAATTATTGAATGCTATATGAATATTTATTGACTTTTTACAATATTAATTAAAATTAAAAACTGATTGATTGTGATCTAATGAAGATTAGTTCGATTGAAAACGTATAATAGGATTAGATCATAATGGAACTCTGAAATTGTTGTGACATTTAACGAATAAAATATTTTTATTATAAATATTTAATATGCAAGGTCACCTTTTGCTCATAAGGATTGATTTGACTAGAATTGACAGTTTAAAAGGGATTTAAAACTACGCCCCACTGAGAATTTGAAACCATATTCTGAAGACCCTGGTGTTGACCATTTCGCTATCGACTTTGAGATACATACTAAATAAAGAACTATACATATTTATGCTGAAATTAATCTTGTGAAACATACATCAAATAAATCATAAAATAATTGGATTGTTTCAAAAATTATTAATCCTTTAATATAGAAATAGTATTCACCACAGACAATTTCATTGCAATTTAGGAATCTCTCTACAAGTTATTATTTTGCTAAGACTGCAACTGAGTTATTTTTAAGAAACTCTCCAGAATGGAACCTTTCATCTAAATTACATGTTATAAAGTATAAGACTAGTGATAATGAGCCAAATACATGTAATTGAAAGGAATTAAATTTATGCATTTAGTATTTTTAGAAATTCTGTTGTAAAACATTCATCATTTATCTTAAACTTTTATTTTATTTACTCATAATATGAATAAATTTCTGTAATTATTTGGTTTATTAAAATATAAATCATGCTTTTTCACAAATAAATATGTTACATATCTATACTTCTTTAGTTTATTAAGAAGATGAATCATTAGAATCAGTTATACATTCGAAGTATGGCAGTAAACAATATTTCCGTACAAATAGTGCATTAGAAAAATATTATTCCCATTATCATGAAACGCAGCAGACATACCCATTAGGTATTTGCGTGCAGTATTATACAGCAGTATCGATTTATAACTTGATATTCTGTGTGTATATAAATTACTTTGGAAATCTAATACTGTCAAGATAGTGGCAAATCTAGACATAATTGATTTTACATGACTTGGAGTTGAACTTTATGATTCAAGTCTCAATATTTTAACTACAGAGAGGAAATTTTCTCATTCTATAATTACAAATATAAATAATGATTACAAGTTCTTCAATGAAATCTCATATTTGCAGAAAACGTTAAGAAAATACCAAATAACATGTGAAAATGTAGAATAATATATATTATCATTCCACGACAAGAGTTCTCATAAAAATTAAGATATCTCTTTTGAATACATGATAATATGCGTATAGAACTTAATCTCAATTTATATATTTTAACCATTTTGTAAATACAAAAATATTTTTATGTTAATAAAAGCTCTTTACAGCTATGCACATCACATAACTTTGTACTAATGGTAATTCTAACCATTAGTATTGTTTACTAAATTGTAGGAAATTGCTCGATTTCGAATATATCATTTTCGAGAATAAAGAAACTTTTTCGGTAAAATAAAATTTCCCTTCAGTGTAACATTTTTTTTCACTTTCTGACAGAAGCAAGTCAACTGTATTGTTGTAAAGGGCCATCCGACTAGTTATCCAAGAACCTTTCTTTTTTTTGATTAACTTCATAAAGGGTAGGTTGTAAACAATAAAGAAAACAAAAAGGAAGGATATTCTCGAATTTAATTCCCAAGTTTTAAATAATAGATGCCTTTTGCATCAGAATAAAATAAATCTGAATGCTTCATTTTATACACTTGAAATTTATAATAGATATATGACGCAAAATAGCTGAAGCTCGCAGATAAATATACTTAGCTGCAGAGGGATCATTCCCAAAACTATTTCGCATAAGTTATTTTCTCCAATCTATTAAAACTGTTTTATCATGATTTCTTATCGAATAAAAAAACAAAAATATGAAATTAATTCTCCCAAAGGTAATTTCAGAAAATCTTCTACCATTAAGAAGAAAATATACAAATCTCGTGGGACCTCGAAAAGTAACGACCATCTTGTTCTTTGAATTAGCTTCTATTATATAAGAAGTGAATTCTTTTCGGAAAAAATGCATTTTTCATTCAAGCTTCCTGAAATATATAGTTTTTTTTTTTTTTTTTTTTTTTTTGCTTGTGAGAATATAATTTGCTTACAATTGCTGTCAAAAATTTGCAAAAATTTCAACTTTCAAATAAATATATGGTAATTTATATCTAATTGAATAGAAAAAGTAAAGTAAAATTAGATGAGACAATAACAAAATTAGCGTATCCTGAATATTGTTTGAAAAATTCATTTATATCAAAATGTGCTACATATTTAGAGAAATATGTTTTTTAATAATAAATAAGAAATAATTATAAGATCATAAACATCATGGGAAAATTATCAACCTAGTGAATACCAACTTCTAATTAAGAGTTTGACAATCTTTTTTGATCAGACAAATTAAAATTTGCAGAATAAAATTTTTTAAATTTCAAAAATTTTAACTTAAGACGCATTAGTGGAATTTTAAATTGCCTGTTTTTTAGCAGAAATACTTATTCTGTTGTGTTGCATTACGTATATATAGTTCCAACGTAAAAATAATTGGAAAATATTAATGAAGAACTCACTCAAAAGGATAATTTTGGAGAACTGTGGCAACGTTAGTCACTCCCAACAGTATTAAAAAAACTTTTGATTAACATAATAATTTGATTAACAAGATCCTTAAGAAGAAAACTCACATAATCAATAGAAACCTCAAGTCATGGCGATATAAAGCTAAAAGCAAAATATCTCTAAATCGGAAAAAGTTCTTCAAACCTCATGAATAAATTCCTATGAAGTCAACTATCAAATAATAAGGTCATTATTATGTTTAAACAGCAAATAACAAAAAGTTTTAAGGGTTAGGCTAAGGTGTTGAGAAACATCGGAAGCATATAATAGGCTTCTACTACAAAAACATTCATTAGAAACCATCTTTGATAAAAGAAAACATTTGCAAAGCGCTAAAAAATTGGCGATAAGTATAAATGATAATGAGCAATAAATAATAATTAGTAAAGTTGACTGCTACTGATGCTGTTAATGACAAGTGGCAAATTTACAAATATCATAAAGATCATAATTTGTTCAAATATCTACTCAGAAACCCAGTTTTGAAGTGTTTTAACATGTATAAAATATATTAAAATTCTAGTTACATTTCGTAATAATTATAAGTGGAGCTTCTCTACCACACATAAAGCTAGATTATTTTACGATGACTGGAACAAAAATAAGTTGCTATGTTTAAGCAAATATTTTAAGAAGATTTTCTTACTTCCTCCATTAAACAAAAAGAATGTAAAGGATGATGATAATACAGTATAAGATAGTAATACCTTCTGTTATTAGTGCACGGGAATTCTTAGATAGAAATCTTGGCCAATATAAAATGTTCTAAAAAGAAATATGCTATAAATCTAATAGAAAGTGAGCAGTGCATACTGGAGTAACTAATATAGATAAAAGCTCCATGCTGCAAAGATGATTTAACCATTATTGCCTGGAAATTCTGGAAGGAACTGTATTCTCAATGCATTCAAGAAAAACCTAGATATTTATTGAAATCTGGGAAGACTCGAAATATTAATAAGCATTTGAGGATTTTGTTTCTTACGATATTTGAAAATTCAAAATTATTTTCCAAATATGTTATTTATAAATTTATTTATTACAACTATATTATGTGGTATAAACTATATTTTCTCCGATTATCAAAAGTAGATTGTTTTCAGTAAATTATATGCTTCTTTAATTAAATTTTACTTCTCCATCTTTATGTGCTTTTTTATCATTTTTGATTTCTATATTTTTCCAAGGCTAATATAAAACGACATCCATTCGGCAGTCGTGAAAATATATTCTGTAGACTCACATGCTCTTAATTGTTTAAGAAACTAAATAGTTGTATGTTTAATGTTTGATTAATATTCATCTTTTATTTTAATTTTGAATGTTTAAGGTAAGTCATCAATATTTTCAATTGAATAAAAAAACATTACATTTCCAATGATATTTCATGTAACCTTTTTACTTTCCTTGTTCAATCTTTAAAACAAATTTAGAAGGAACTATTAAAAAATAAACATGTATCTTATTTTGTTAGGAATATATAAGCACATGTTAGGAGAGAAAAAGTATGGCCTAACAGTCAACTTACTTGCAACTAAAGTCATGCCGGGACTTATTCCTGTTGTTGTTAGTCCTGGACTTAAACTTGACCAGGTAACGTTATAGATCTAAAGCTATTAATGTTTTATGTAGTGCAAGCAAAATTATGTATGTATGTATGTATGTGTGTATATATATATATATATATATATATATATATATATATATATATATATATATATTATTTATTTATATAATGTAATGCAAATTACGTTTAATAAATAATTGTTCTTTATATCAATATTTTCCAGTTTTCTTAGAAAATTAAAATTTTTGCTGCGTTAAGAGGAAAAATCGTTTCACTTACGATGCTTTACTTATTAATGAGTGTGTGTGCGTGTGTGTGAGTGCGTGCGCGCGCGCGCGCGCGCAATAAAACCTAATAATACTTTACCTTTTCAAAGCAATATAAAGCTAATTTTTTTAAAAAAATCAAATGCTTCTTGGATGTTTTTTAATTATTTTACTTTTATTTTCTTTCAAATGAATATATTCTTTTTCACCATTTTTCAGATAAATGATTAATACTTTAGCTAATCTATATATTTTTTTTTTGCTTTGGACTAATTAATATATATTAGTATTTTTAACAGAGGATTATTTTATCAAGAATCAAACATTATACTTAATTAGAATACATAATTTTATTTTATAGAAGCCACTGTACCTGGTAATGATGAATAATTTTCTTTAAGATAAATATATTAGAAAAAACTATGTATTCATGTATTGCATCAAACATGAAATCGTCATTACCTTTAAAATAAGGTATCAGATCTAAAAATAATTTATTTGTATTAAGTTCATTTGATTTTATTCATAAAACGAAATATTGTAGTCCTATTCATTGCTTTTAATTACTTCTGTTTGTTAATCCTGACAAAATTATTGCAGTTCACTAGCCTGGTCGAATTGCTCCGTGAAATGTTAGACCATGTTGCCAGAAACCAAAGAAACAAGCTCAAATTGGAAAAGTTGTCATCAACAGAAATGTAAGTGGAACAATGAATTCTTACGTGGTTTCTTACTAAATAAATATAACCAATAAAATTGTAAACACAAATGGGCTCTTCTGTGAAACTAGCAAAGGAAACCATTGTAGCGTCTCCATAAACTGTATACTACATGAATATTTATAAATACTATATAAATATATTCTTTAAAATATTAATTTATTTGTTTTCTTTATTAATTTAAACAGAGTTAAATTAATATTGAAAATAACAAATATTCTCTTATTTTTCTCGTAAACTGTGGATAGTACAGGAACGCTTCTTTGGGCAGTTTTTATGTACTTCCAACGAGGAATCTAGCTGTGCAGATTTTATGAGGTCGTTTTGGGACACCCTGTATATATATATATATATATATATATATATATATATATATATGATTATTACCAATAGAAATTATAAGCAATATAATATTATAACAAAGTACATAATAGCATGAAAAAATTTTAAAAAAATTAAGTAAAGAATTCACCACAAATATTTCTTAATATTTTATAGTTATATAATTAAGAGTAAAAAATTTTCTGTGAAATTTAGCTATATAAGTAACTGTGCAAAAATATATATTTAGTAGCCCTACTACACAAACATACACATTTAGTATTTTTCATAATAATAATGAATACTATTATTGTATTAATTTAATAATGTTGTAGGGACATTTTCTTGATATTTTTTCAAATTTTTTTATCAATATGATTTAACAATATGACGTATCTTAAGTCATTTTTATTTATCACTTGCTCTTAAAAGTAACCTTTACATGAAAGTGTTAGTTGTAATATGCACACATAATAAAGGATTTCAATAATAGCAGAAAAGTAAGTATTTTTGTCATGTTATTATCATTGGAAGAATAGTACAGTTTTGTAATTTATATCTGATATTTTTCAAAATTGAATTCCGATGAAAATTTAAACAGTTATAATTTAAGATATTCGCAGTAAATAAGATGTTTCTTCTTAAAATTATTTACATATTACATACATTTTTGTTAATTTTGTACTATATATACATATTTTATATATATTATATATATATATATATATATATATATATATATATATATATATATATATATATATATATATATATATATATATATATATATATATATATATATATATATATATATATATATATATATATATATATATATATATATATATATATATATATATATATATATATATATATATATATATATATATATATATATATATATATATATATATATATATATATATATATATATATATCGCTTCTTTATCGTTAAAGCTTAAAAGTTAAGTATATCAATATATTGTGTAGATTTAATTCTTTAGGCATTAATAAATGACATTTTATTAATTTTGTTAGTTGTTATAATATTGTAAACCATTTATTCTTTTTATGTTATGGCTTTTTAATTGATTAATGATTGATTCTTTTAACTAATTTGTTGTTTGCTTAATTGTATTAACTTGATTCTTTAGTTATCAAAAAATAAATAAATAGCATTAAGTTATAATTTTAGCGTATAGAATTGTTGCGGTCATTCCACCGTAAAGTCTTATTTTAATCTTAACAAGAGATTATGTTATGTGCAGATTATATCATACAGATTGACTATGCAATTTAATAAACAAAAAAATTTCTGCCTCTTCAAATGATCATCATCAGTAATCAGGTCTTTACCAGATAATCTTCAGTATAATTTTCACACTTTAGAGGTAACATTTATATTAATATAAGATACATTTTCTTTAACGGCCTACTTATAATAAAATTTAAATAATATTGAATAAAAATTGCATTGATTAACAAGAATTCGAATCTCGGTTTTCGTTTCGATCACTTTTGGTAAAAGATTATTTCACTATCTTTGTTTTTCCAACAGTATTCCTACAACTTTTGCCTCTTCCGCGGAGCAGTCTGCCAGCTATCCCCACAGACCTCCAACCCTTCGATTGGAGTCCAGAAGACAGTCCATTTCTGTAGACGACGTCGCCCGCCGATCATCTGGGGCAAATAACGGATCAGGTATTTCCCATAGCTAATAAATCAGTAGCAGGGAGCTTGTAAAATTTTTCTGACGCGGCTTTAGATTAAAGATTCAATTCTATTGCTATAGATGCATGGCATTGCTACTTTCTGGTTAGATATAAAAGTAACACAACATTAAATCCGATTCCAATTTTTAATCGAAATAACACTTTAATCTTAATTTCATCAGTGAATAATTCTCTTCCTTTTTATTCTTGTATCTTGCTATGAAAGATCTGTTTCACAACTGTACAAAACTAATAACATAGCTCATTCATAAAAAATAATATATGCTTATTCTGTTATAAGACTTCAAGCCGTATAATTTCGATAGGCAAATAACTTTGTTTCTATAAATCATATATATTTAGAGCACTATGTTCTATAAATGATATGCACTTAACTAATAAATGTAAATCAATATTAGGAGATTCTTCAACACAGTTTAATATTAAATAGTCATGACTGTGTTATTTTTATATTTTGTCTTTTGGGCCTGTATTTAAAGTAATGTGAGAGTTTTGAATTCAAGTAACTTAATGTAGTAAACAAAATTTAAAAATCCAAGTTTACATAATATCACTCTTCAGTTTCGCATACTTAACTTAAAAGTGCTTTAAAATAAACGTAGTCGATCCTTTTCCCAAATATTTACAGCTAATACTTTAATATACCGATACTGTTGCCCAATGGTGCTTATCCTACTATATTTTGAAGAAATTATAATGTTGATTAAAAGAGTCTGAAATAATTTTATAAAGATGTTATATTTTCTGGAGCAATTGTAAAAATTCTTCCTAGAAAATACTATAAAATTTGTATTTAAGAAAACAGTAGCAGATGCAACCTATTAAAAATTGTTAAGCATTATTAATCAAAATTGACAATCTTATTGCTATAATTGTGACCATATTGCATATAATGTGAGCTTTTGAGAATATAAAGACAATCCTTTAATCAAAATAGTTTATTCCTCAAAAATATAAACTCTTTATTCTGTTGCATTAATATATTTAAAACTCAGTGTTTAATATACTTAAGTTCCAAATCTTAAATTATGTGGTAATTAAGGAAGATGTTTTCAACATTCTTTATACGTAAATTCAATACATTTTGAAGTTTTTTTCAATATTTTGAATTTACTTCAAAAATAATACAGACAACATAGAAATAACATTGAAAGTTAAACTAACAAAATGGAGAAAAGTAGAATAAATATATGTAATAAAGATAACAGTATAGTCATATTTTGAAAAAAAAACATTTGAAACTAACATAAGGTGCCATTCGACTATTCAAAGTTTTATTATATAGACAATTAACTCTTAATTGCTTGTGGAAGTCTAAATTATCCAATAAATTTTAGTCCTTAGAGATCACTATTATATTTATTTTCGCCATTTCTCACAGCTATATTGTACTCTATCAACCACATATTTTCCTTTATAGAGAAAATGTGGCAATTCATTTTGCAAGAACTGTCACAGAATATAGGCACGAAATTCCTGATTTTTCCTTTTCAATAAATGCTTAAAAATGCACTCAATTTAAATATTTGTCAATAGCAATAAGTTTTGTAAATATTGGCTGAGCATCTTGAATTAACCTTTAATTTATTCATATCTTCTATTCAAGAATATTTTTTTATTTGATATATCTAAAGTAGAACACATAACATATTTTAATTTACAATGTAAATAATCTGGCTATATATTAGAAGAATGCCATAAATATGCTTTCTATCCTAATTCATTTTCTTTCTGTGGCTATTTTTTATGATAAATGTTTTGAACAATTTCCAATTATAATCTTGCGTTTAGTTTTTCCCTTATTTCTATAACGTACTCTTCTATTTATAAAGTTATTTAATATGACACTTATAAGTAATTAGAACTACTTTTATATCTAGTATTACGTTTAATAGTCAGTGAGATGATTTGGTTTCCTAAATTAGAAAAATACTTTATTTCAATTAATATCAATATAACTATTAAAAACTGTGCATAAAAATGCTTGGCATTTAAATTAAGGTGTACGTTTTACTAAGAAAAGTTTCAGCAAAAATTTTGAAATTCTACAGCTAGATATAACTAAAATTAGCTAGGGATAATTAGTGTTTAAGGATACTCTTTAAATAATCGATTAACACTCAAAATATTTACTCATTGATTATAAGAGTACTTTAGATTTAATTAGTCTTTAATGCGAACCAAAAGTTGGTGTGACTATCTATAAAGCGTTTTATACAAAGCAATCTTGAACTGTAACTATACGGAGTAACTTTTTCCAATATGAACTCATTATAATGAAATGATTATAATGAATTTTCTTAAAATACTTTTTATTAAAAGAATTATTTTGAAATTATTATGAAATGTATTCTTACTATTAAATTTGTTGTGATGTTAATATTTTAAATAGTTTGTTTTGACTAAAATTATTTTTATACCTTTTATAGTACATGAAATTAATTCCTTCACTGGTTACCATTAAAAATATTTATTAATAAATACTAATCATCATATGATAATACCAACAATTTAGCTACATAACTAATTTGCGTAGTAAAATGAGCAAATGTCTTTCTATAAGAAAAGCTATTTTATAACGCTCCACAAAATAATGCAGTATTCAGAAAAATCCTTCTTTTAAAAATATGTAATGACCATAACAAAGGAGCTGCGAAAAGGGATCAGAGTAGAGATTCATATATTGCTCAAGATTTTGAATAAAATTTTTGTAGTACAATTGCATTAGGCAATGACTATATTTCGTAACATAAAATGGAAGAATTCTAAAATTACTGTTCTACATCTATCAAACCAAATGTTAAAAAAGCTGACGTCTCACCTTTTCTGACAGTACAGCACCAATGAAGGAATTAAGTATTTATACTGCATTTAGAACCTCCTACCCTACCCTACCGGTTTCAGTACGAGCCAGTCAGGGTACTGTAGTACATGATTAGCTTACTCTTCTTACAGAGGCTTCATCTCCAGATTCAAACCTGCTGCGGGTGCAAGCCACTTTGCCGGGTCGACGTCACTCGGACAATACCATACAACCTCCTCGAATACTCATCGCCCCTTCGAGTCCAGATGGGTCCTACGCACCAAGTAACGTTCAGAGGAGACACTCCAGTGTCTGCCCAACGGATGTCAGGTTCCAATTCTCTACTTCTAAAGTAAGTCAGATTGAAAATGTTTCTATCTAGATAATCTTTACGTTTTGATACCTTGTGTTTTAATGTGAGTTTACGAAACAATTTTGTTTACATAACATTTTTTAATATGCTCAAATTTTTGGACAACATATTCTTGTTGATAATTTTTTTACCATCCAAATGTGCGTTTTCTAGATGAATGTAATAAACAGACTGATGAATGTGAGTGATTTCTTGCGAGTTTAAACTGAAAAGTAATTTGAACGATTCTTAATTAAAATTAATGAATAAGTAAAATTATTTTTATGGTATATATTTTTATTTTTTTAATACTGAATTGAATATTTGAATAAGTATTCAATGTTAAGCTAAATTTTTTTAATCATAACTTAATATAAAGAACTAAGTCACACAATAAGTTTATAAAGTGAGTAATTTATTACACAAGTTATCCGTAAGTACATAAAAAGGTCCTTTTCAAATGCTGAAATCTATAGTATTATAAAAGGAAAACTCTCGTGTCATTCAAATTTCTCATGGTGATGCTTAATTTTCTGAAAATCGAATAGTTGTTTCATGTGTGGCTATAATCACCAATATAGTATAGTGATTTAAACTTCACCTTCACATTCCCTGTTTGAATTGGTCGATATTATATTTCTTCCTATAGTCTGTACGCTGTACTGATTTAAATTTCACTCTCCCATTCAGTCTGCCTGAGCTTGAAATGATCGATATTATATTTCCACCGATCCTGTCTTGAATTGTCTTCCGATATTTTCTTAGTATTTCCTCACAATCGATCACCTATTGTATAGCTCTGGCACAGCATAGATTTATAATATAATACCTGTTCAGACGGGCATCCACTGTATAAATTTAATATTTGACAAAAGTGATCTGAAATAGAAATTTCCCATGAATGCCCAATTCCTAAAATTGTATCCGGAAAATGATTTACGATAAATTTTACAGGTTTTGATATACATTTTTATGAAATATAACATAATTATTTAAATATTAGATTATTTATGTTAAAAAATGCAAGATATAAAAATGCAGCTCACAAGTTCAATAGCAAAACATTTTGGAACAAAATTTATAAATGAAATTACCAATTAAAAGTTTTCTATTAATTTTTTACGATGGTAATGTATTTAATATTTCCGTGAATGCGTGGAAAATTTACATTTAGAATCGTACTAAACTGTAAGGAAATAAGAAATGATGTAGCGAATTAACTATTTTCAACTATAAAGAATGGAAGATATAGTAAATAATTCCAATTTTTAGTAAAAAATATAAATAAATAAACATATCACGCTTAATATTTATAAGGAGAAAAAATGTCAAAACATTAAATCAAAAATGAACCAAAATATTATCCTCCAATGAAATTAATTCCACATTATTTATTCTATTGCAGAATGTACACAATTAAGCCATACCTGAATAAAGCAAATATTTCTACAGAATTAAATTTAAAAAAAGTGTTTTCCTTTATTTTGCCTGAATTTATTTGATAATGTTTTTCCCGATTAGCTTGATTACAAAGACTTTCTGCCTGAAGAAAAAAACAAGTAAATAGAAGCAAATACAATAAAAAAAGGCTCTAATTTTGCTGTGTGACATCAATAAAATTCTTGTATGGTATCAATTTTTGCTGATAGTATCATATTTATAAATTTTTAATTCCAAAAATATGAAATAATTTGTAAAAAGAATAAAATGTTATGTATATGCATATATATATATATATATATATATATATATATATATATATATATATATATATATATATATATATATATATATATATATATATATATATATATATATATATATATATATATATATATATATATATGTATGTATATATATATATATATATGTAGGTAGATAGATAAATATACATACATACACACATGTTTGTATGAAAGAAAGAGAGAGATGAGAAAAACTCACACAGTTAAAATAATGAAATATGGTACTGCCAACATCCTCCTTCTTGTAGATGTAGGATTGTATGTTAGCATCAAAAAATTTGAAATATTGATGTTTATAGTTTGTGCGTAATAGACAGGAATCTTCTAATTTAAATGTTTCTAAAACAATTAATCAACCCATGATTTAATATAGCGAATGAATGTTGTTCTCTTAAGGCTTAAAAAGTTAAGTAGGCAGATGATGTGGAAATTATGTATTTTACATATATATTTTACGAAATAAAAATTATTCATGTAAGATAATTCAAAAATCATCACTATTCTCTACATATTTTGAAATTTCTATGAAAAACTATTGCTTGAAATGAGAAACTATGGTCTTTTAGAAAAGTTATGGTCTCAATGATATTTAATATTTCTCATAATACTTTCTGTCCATCCAATAAAGAACATCCTTCTTGTTCCTTTTTAAATTTTTCAATAATAACTGTACATAATTTTTACATAAGTTAATATGAAAATCAGCTGCACGTTAATCCCATACCAGCTCGTTTTTTGTCAATGGGATAGGTTGGAGAGATGTGAACTAGTCTTTGTATGCTCTAAAGACTAATTACTTAATGTGACAAAAACTGCTCGACAACCTAAAACTCATAATTAAATAATTTATGCTTGGCATCCAATACATAATCTTTCAGGAAATGTATCTTCATGAAAATTAATGAGAACCACTGATAAACATACAAGGCAAATCGCACACTTACTTGGACAGAACAGCAACATGCAAGAGATGTAGTAGTTGATAGTTTTACCAGATAACCCATACAACACAATTTCGTCCAGTAGACGTCGATATGACATCATCAGGGGGATGTACTCTAATCCAATACACGTCTCTTTTTGGTCCAGTTTTGATTTATGGCACGTCAAATATCCACCCATTTTACGTCCATTATACTTCTATGAGATGTCGGCACGACGAAATTTGGATGTATTCATACGCACTGCTCTATACTATGTAGTTCTTATGGATGTATTTTAGATGAGGCTTATCTACTGAATGCTTTCTCTAATGGCTCAGTTTTTATCTACTAGACAATGCGAAAACTTAGATTTAATTAATTTAATCTTTTTTATACATTTGTTAAATATTTCTTTAACTGCTATAAAGTGGATCAAATCTTTGTCTATTAGAAAGTTTGTTTTTTTATTTATATCTTATAGATATTATAGAATTTTCTCATTCTAACTAAATTAGTACTTTTTAATACATATAATCTTAAACATAATATTTTGAAATTTATGTTTTATATTGTTTAAAATAAAACTAAGTTCTTCCTTTTCTTTGAAATTTATTAAAAGTTTTTAGGAAAAGTATAAAATTTTATAATAAACTGTGATGAGTGCAATTAGGTTAATACAAATGGAAATTAATACACATTCTTATACAATAAAGTTCGTTTATTTTTGAAAGATATGGATTTATTTATATATTAAAATAATTTATTCATTTTGACATTTTTTTTATTCTTTCACTAGAACACCTTTCTTCTGCATGGTGCAGTCAGTTCTCCATTAGAGCATTTACTTCTTAGGGAACTGCTTGTGAAAACATCAGTGTTCCCTGGAAAGGCTCTAAAAATTAATTTTAAAACAATTATCAAAAATTATGCTTGCAAATCAGCAACCTGAAAAAATAATAAAAATATTTTTTAAAATATGAGAAACAATTTCCAGCAATACTATAATTACATCAATTCAACTTGATCGGTAAAACTGGTTAGAGTAAACTTCATTATCAGTAAAAAATTTCAGAATAAACTCAGCAAAAAACTCAAATTTTCTTTATTGACTACTTACTTTCAGCAATTTCATAATACCAATTTTAGAAATGTTTATCTTTTCAATTACATATATGCTCCACCTAAGGAATTAATTTCTGGGAAATATATACTATTTAATTTTTTTATTTTTTGGAGTTGATTAAATAACTAAAATTACAAAATGTTTGAAATTTGTAATGAACCTTCAACTGATCAGAACAAGAGTTTGATTAATAGGTAAAATTTAAAGTTACGATTAAAAGAACAGAACTTAAAAAGAAATAATTAAATAAAGAATCGAATTTACATATTAGTGCTAAATATTAACACAAATGTTATTTACTAAGAGATGTATTAAATTGTTTGATTAAACATTTTTATCATTTTTACAGCAGTTAATTTTTAATGAAATTTAATACATGAAATGTTTGCTTAGAATTTGCACTCAGTGAAATTGCCATGTTTTTAATTCTTTAAAGGATTTATTTTCTCTTGCTCTATATTAGTTCCAAATGAGCTTAAAATACAGAAAAATTTAAATTTTCAAGAATGCGAAAACACAATATATAAAAGCTTCTCTTTTTCTAATGAGATTTAATTTAAAATATAATTTGAGTATTTTAAATTTAATCTCATCCTCAGGTACTTAAATTTGTTATTCTCATCTAACTGAAAATGAAAACAAAATTTAGAATTTTTAAATGAGGTATTTTTTTCTCTCTTAAAATGCAATTAATTCAACTTTATCAACCGAAATAATTAAAGCATAACACAATGAAAATATTCAAAATTATGAATATAAAAAAAGCTAACTATTTATAAATAATTTTTTTCAATTTATTTGAAAATAGGTCCAGTCCATCATAAGCAATTTTTTACGCATAGCAGAACAGCATATGAAACACTTACTATAGAAGAAATTTAATTTCCCCAATCAACATTTAATAATAAATGATTGATATTTACTGTGATGAAATGTGTACATCTTTTTTAATACTATTCAAATTAGATCAATAAAGAAGGCAGATATTTTATATAACTAAAAACCAGGTTATTCTGTGAAATGTGGATCCCATTAAATTTATTTTTGCCTGTTATAATTATTCTTGAAGTCTGTAGAAAAGTGAATTACTACAGGATAACTTTAAGGGAATACAATAAAAAATCGAAGAATATTGATATTTCTGTTTAAAACTAAATCAGAACATCATTTATTAAATCAAATTAATCAATAAAATTTGAATGGAAATACATATATAATATTCATTCCAGGAACTTTTTTTGTTCTGTTTATGTATGTATTTTGTTTTTAGTTTTACAGACAGCATGCTTCTTAACTTCCTTTCAGAGTATTTTTTCCTGTGATTTCAAGAGAGTAATATATTTTCAATAGTTGTAAGCCTAATTTTCAAACAAATATTTATGGTTTTAAGTCTAACAAAAAAGTAAAATTAAATTCAAAAATATATCAAGGTTTTTTTTTTAACTTTTACCAATACGTATTAATATAGTTTGTTTAAATGCACTATATTAAGGAAAAATATATTATTTCGGTTAATTACTAATTTCATTTTTTACAATACTATTATAATTAATGGTTTTTTCCTGAAAATGAGCAATCTTATATTATTTGCTTAGATATATAAAGTGTAATAAAAATAATTTGTTTTGAAGATATTATGATCAGATTGTTTTTGTAAGATTATAAAACAAAAAAAATAATAATACGAAAAAGAATATACAAAATATCCAGCATTGCTGTGCAACATATCAACCATTATTTTAATGTAGAATCAGTTCAACGTGTAAGTTTCTAAATAAAATATGTTCTAGTACTAATGATGATGTCATCATCAAATTTCTCAAATGTGCCCAATGTTAATGACCAATAAATGTCCTTTGGTTAACTGAGCAAAACAAGGGTTAAGGAATAATGGTGCGATTAAATTGTCAATTGTCAATAACCAATTGAATTCAAAAAAATAATACCTGTTCTAATCAATTAGTACTCACTTGGTACATACGGATATGTGTGATTTAAAGCCACATGAAGCTGTCTTTCAACATCACAGTGCCATTGCTCCTGACGTATATGACTACTCAAAGGAAACTTTCACCGCTCCTGACCATATGACAACTGCAAAAGCTTTCATAGTCATCCAAATCACTTTACCGAAAGCTCATTGCGAGCACACATATAATATCACGAAGAACCATTTGATCCTTGAGTATTTTTCCATCTAATTTTCCTGAAGTGTAAAACACATTACATAGTAGTCGCGGATACGTATGTTATCCTATCATTTCTAGGATTTCATCGATTCTTGCCAAGACGAATCAGCTTATATTCAAACTGAAAGAGAATATTACGCTGTTAAGCGATTCTAGGCTTTGTACTTCAGTGAAAATCTCAAATTTATAAATGGAATATAAACTTATCCTATATTAATTGAAAAAGGAATTGTTTCCAAAATCGCTAAAACAGATCTGAAATTTTTTTCAGTAAATCATGATTCCGTTGTGATTATTTTCAGGAGTGATGACTTTAGTCTCGGAAAAATGAAAACTGTTTTAAAATTTTAACAATAAACTAATGTATTTTAAGACAAAATTTAAATTTACTCGTAATTAAACATTAAATTCTGCATAATAATTTCATTCATTGTATTAGATATATTATTATTAATACTAATGATAAGCAGAATAATACCATTATGTATAAACATCTTAAATTTAATTTTTAGTTCATGTATATTCTCAACAATAAAATTAATTTACCAATGGAGTCGTCAATAATTTTTACACAATAAACACCTAAATATACATTTTATTAATAGTTACAATGAAACAATCATAAAATCTGTTTAAAAAAACTCAGTCTATTTCCAAATGAGCAATTTTTTAATATTTGAAACTTTTAGATAAGCCCATCACCTGTAGTGAGTACTCCAAACCCTGGAATGGATTTCTTGACATCCGGTCGAGGCAACATGAGAAGATATTCTGCAGCCGCCCTTTACGCGAGCAGTGGCGTTCCTGCCACTTGCAACAGCCGCGGTCCAAGTCCAGCCGGATCGGCATCCAGTCTGCTACAGCAAATTGGGTCTGGAGTGGTAAGCTTTAACTTCATTTTGGAACTCATTTTTACATTATTTTTGCCTTAGTTCAAATAAATAGTAATAAATTTTAAGTAATTTTCTCTCTCTTTCCCATGTATAAATATAAGATGTAGAGTTCTGTAACATGCAATAATTTCTTGCATAACATTTTATGTGTGTGTGATTTAAGTAACAAGTTATTTCTTCTATAAATTAAAAATATTTAATGCTATTTTGCTCATTATTATTTCTTCTTGAAAATGCGACATACAAAAACGTGAAATAGCATAAGAATTACATTGCCTAATTAACCAGATGAAATATACAAGTGAGTAATGCTTCAACACATTCTCGCAAAAAAAGGGGGAAATGATTCTCCCATACTCTGTATAAAGAAAAGCCCTGTAAAAGTGGTTTCATAATATAAAAAATATGAAGCAAAAGCATCCTATTTAATTATTGATAATTTTTTGACAATATTGTTAATGACATAAGCAAGAACGAGGAATTATGCCAGACACACATATTGGAATCTGATTGTTGCCGAATCATAATCCTTGAAAACTGTAATTTTCTACTTTTTTAGGGTTCCTGCTGCTCATATTAGTTTAGATTCTCTTACCATCTCAAGAAATAAATCATTAGCTTCATGAGGGTCATACTAACCGTCGTACGGGATCTAAGTTCGTCCCAATTGCTAATTCGCAAGAGAACGTGGTGTTTTTTGTGATGTTTGGAGCCAACTCCCAAAGGAATCCCAAAAACTACGCCATGATATTTGAGTTCTAATCATTTTTAAAAAGATAAAATTTTTTCAACACAATTCTTTATAATCATTTAATATGATGATGAAATGCAGTAAAAATGTGATACATATTTTCTACACCAAAGATCTTATCACTGAACTCGCGAATGCTTAATACATTTATAAGTAGTTTTTTAGTATTTAAAGGTATCTCACAGTCTTTCAGAACTAATAATCAATTATTTAATCATTTTTATTATGGTATCTTACAAGTTAATGAATCTGTCAATACCAGAATGCAAATTGTAGCTCTGTACTCTGTGACTGTTTATTTTAAGATCCATGAATCCCTTGTTTAATATCCTCAAATGTTAAAGGCCTCGAAGTTATAAGTTTCAAAAGAACTTCTGATTTCGCAAATTTTTGTTATTAATTGTCATTATTTGCAAAATAAACAACATTATGTATTATTAATTGTAAAAATGTTTAGCTTTTGTTATAAATATACTTCATGCATACTTACATCTGTAGAGTGAATTTTTATTCAAGGTTTTTTCGTTTAAAATTTTCTTTTATTTGAAATTTTATATAAACACTTCGTATACACACTTCACTTACATTGAATTTACAATTTTAAGTTTCTAAATCAGTTAATGACTATGTTGTTATATAAAAAAGTTAAAAGTAATTTTAAAACATAACGGCGTATGCATACTATGTTAAAAGGTCTGCCATTTTTTTTTTAATTTTCAATCAATTTTATTATGATTTTCTCTTTTGAAGAAAAAATAAATTATCATTCCATTTTAGTTTTGAATATTGAAATTGATTTAAAAGTAACATTTCGCTGAGAAATTGCGAAAATATGCAAATTTATTTCATAGCATCCTTTAAACTATTAGCTAAGTTTCAATAAAGCGTTTCAGTAGTATTGAATATTGTGATAAAATGAATTCAAAATGCTATTATTTTTATGAAATATCTAATTGCCTAATATCATGATTGTTAACGCTCACTCTGGTTAACAAATTATTTATTTTCATAGCGCATATTTACTTGTAATAGTTTATTTATTTACAAACTAAGATTAATAATTTTACATTATTATGTTTTGCAGAATTATATAAGATTGATAACAATTTTACTTTTTTTTTCAGCAATCTCTCTTTGGTAAGTAAAGACCTGCTTCATCCAAACCGAAAAATGGCAAAAGAGTAGGAAGAAAAATAATATTAATTTCATTCAAGCAATAGTGACTTGATATATTCTGGCTTACTTCCCTCTCTGACAATCCACGACAACACAGTGACCAACATCTACTGTCTTTTCACAATATTCTTCAGATATATAGTTACCAACCCTTCATATCAACCGCTACAACGGAATCTTTGTTTTCCTTAGTCAAATCTCTAGCTGAAATGAATGCTGCATGGAAAAGTTTCAGCACCAATTATTGATTTTCTTAATTACTTAATGATTGCTTTACTTGAGTTATTTGTTTTGGCAGCTTCTAAGTAGTTTTTAGTACCGTGGATTTGTCATGTAACATCTCACTTTGATTGATATTTGATATCAATAATTTTACTTTATTTGCAGAGTTCCGTACCACTGCCACCAACAACAGACTATATTAAGGGAAACTATCCCTTATATACTTTCAACAATGAAAGAGGTGGTAAGTGAAAAATGTACTCCAGAAAAAGTATTCATTGTCTTTCGTGTTACTTATATAAATAAAAAGCACGCATATACTTAAGATGTGTATTTACAATGAAATATGTGGTAGTTGCTCGATAAAATAATTTCTATTGTATGAGAGTTAAAAGTTAGTGCAGAACAAACTTAATTACGTTTGACCTGTAAAATCTCGTAAATAATATGATCATCTTTTTTGACTATAGAACATGTTGGTTAATGAGTGGATTGTCACATTTAGCAAAGACATTTATAACTATCAAGATTATACTCCTACGGTTTGGTAAGCAACAATTACGATGCATAATTGTTCATTTAACCATGAGAAAAATAACCCGAACAAGCAATTCTTTCTTCTAGCATAGAGCTACATTATATGTTGAAAGAATTATCAGAACAAGCAGAGTCTCTAATTATCCACTTTATGTTTTGAAGTAACTGCAATTTAAACTGGTAAGATGCAAATCATCTGAATTTAAAGAGTTTAAATTTGAATTGATTCATAGAAATTATTCATTCTTTGGAGTTATAAAGGGTATGAACACACTTAATAAATATGATGAATATTTAAAAAGGATACACGAAATTGTATGAAGAATGTTATTTCCTAGTAACGTATCTGAATCAAATGCATATGAAATACTAAAAAGTTCAGTATAAAATAGGATATTTTCAAAAGTATTCTAGTATATGATATGTGATTCTTCAATTTTCAAGACAAATTTTTAATATGAAGCAATTAAATGTTTTTCAATAAGCAAGATCACTTTTCAAAATGTTACACCATTCATCGATAATTTAATTTTACTGGTAGCAAATCTGTTCCTAAATTTTATATTTAGAAAATTACATGAAATGGATATATAGAAGCCAAATGAACTTTCATAAGATTTTACTAGTTAAGAAGCCTGATACTTCTTTGTGAACATGTAGGACTTTGAGATTATATCCATCTGAGTGAGATGTTACTAAGAGGGTCATATGTAGCAAGCATCTATATTTTAACAAGAAAGAAAACCTATTGTGTTCATGGGACCACAAATAGATTCTTCCTTGTAAAAGAACTTAAATCTCATCAAGAATTAAGTAAATCTAAAAGAGTCAAGCTCCTTTTTTGTTTTATTATTTTCAAATTTTGACTTGAAATCTCTGTCGTGATAAAATTATTCTTATTTTACTAATAATCATTTGATCTTGTGGAAAAGAGATCATCTCGTTTTGAATCTAAAAAGAATGTTTCCCAAATATTTAAACTGTAACTGTACTATGAATATTATCAACATTTCTACAGTTAGAATTATGGAATCATAAGAAAAATCTGTATTTTGTGAATATTCTATGCCTCAAACTCTTCGTGTAATTTGAAAAATTTGAGAATTTGTCTTTGTGATTATTATCATTAGATCAGTGAATGCATGTAACTGTTTAGTAAATGGGAGACTTTAGATAATTTTGTTTTCATTTTGAGGTCAATCAACGTACTTGTGAAATGATTTAATAGAGTTAAAACCCTATTAAACTAGATGTTACATATATGGTTGCTTATACTTAAGATATATTAAGTAGTTGCACGTGTCTCTTAAGCACTTTATTTGAGCACACTTATCCTCTTATTCGTCGTGTCATACTTACAAACTATATTTCAATAGGAAATTCATAATGAGAAAGTGTTTCTACAAGAATTAAAAAAACTGATACATACATTCAGTAAGTTTTATTTCTATATCAAACAAAGGAATCAAAAACATTTTATAGTAATTTAAAATAATCTGTTATTTATAAGTAATAAATTTATGTACACCTTATGAAGCTCTTTTCTTAAATAAATTTTTAAAAACTTAAATTTTCTACAAAATTGTAATCTTTATTTAAATAGCTGTTAAGAAGCAAATTAAAAATAAAACTGCTTCAAAATTAATAACCACACATACAAGTTTTCCTTTTGCCCTAAATTCCTCAGCACAAAAGCGGTTCCTGAATCATATTGTTTCTTTGAAAAAAGAATCACTTCTTCAAGATGAATTTCTTTTTTAAGAAACTCGCTATGCTTGTTGTAATAGAGAAGTAATTGAAACGAATGAATGCGTTCTATTATCTGTATTTACAGCACCACACACAGCTATAGCACTGTTCATTCCGTTACTAACCAATAATATTTGACTCCACTCCGAAGTCCTTTTTACTATTCTGAATCTGTATTTATGCCATCTAGAAAAACTCTTGTTTATAAAACACTGAACAGAAGCATTTTTGCTTAAATCTAGAATTTCTTATTATAATGAAAATGCTCAATAGAATACTTATATTTAATTGTTTTAATTGACCCCGATTTTTTTAACAAATCAAAAAGTTTCTATGATTCTTTTTTATATTCTTGAGAATGAATTTATCATTCATTCCCATAAAATGTTTCTATGAATTTTACAATGTTGCTTTTTTATGAGCAAACCTGCTCTAAATAACTATAAATACGGTTTCAATAAATTATTCAAATATATTAATTAAAAGTTTTCTGTAACTAAAACTTCAAATTTTAAATCGAATAGAAAAATTAAAAGTAAAAAATGTTTGTTTATTTTTTATTTATTTTAAATTACCAAAGTCAAGTATTAAATATTTAAATTTCATTTTACTATACAAAAAAATTGGAGATTCATATCCAATTGAAAATATTCCAAATTTAATTTCTCACTAGATTAGTGAATTTAATATATTTATATAGTTGAAAAAGGAATGTAATACAACAGCTTATACTTTGCTTCAAAAATGATTTGAAACTTTTATAGATTATTTATTTTGAATTTATACTGTTTTAGAAATTCATGTCTTCTAATTGTTTCGGATATATTTTTTCCTAATCATGCAGAAGGCTGCTTTACTCAATTTTGGACAATCATTTACTAAAAATACCTGTCTATATTTAATATACATAACTTTTCTAATATTTGAATTTTTACAGAGTACTATGACTTTAAATTAAATTAGCATTAGAAATATTAAATTAAAAGTCGAATTAATATAGATAGCGAATTATTAACCAAAAAATCTTACATTTTATCATGGACTTCATTTTTCTAATTTTGGAAATTGCTTAATTTTATTGATAATTTTTTTTCGCGTAATGTAACTTGTTTCACAAAACTGTTCTTACCAAAACAACAGAAAATTGGTCTTTATTTAAACAAGAATGACCTGTTTATTCCCCCTTTGCAGATGACAGGGAGAGGAAATACGATAGAATAGCACTTGAAACCATTTTCGTGAGAAATAAATGTTGCTAAAAATAATTCTTTTTATATAAGCTCTCATATTTTATCTGCTTTTAAACTTAATGATTATTAATAACATCACTTTGATGCGATGCTATACGTACATCGAATAAAAAAGAAAAAGTCAGGTGTGCCGATTTTTGTTCATAAACCGAAACAAGTCGAATTTTTCTGCATTTTTTCTGTCAAAAGGTTACTTCAATGTTTCATGTGCCCATTCATGCACCGCCACATCAGGCAATCTGTGTGTTTTCGATCAAATTTTTCTCCTACTGTAGTCTTTGTACGAGACTGTCAGATAAACACAATTGTTCATTCGTAGACAAGAGAGGAATTGTGTGTATTGTGTTTGTATTCTATGTCTTTATGTATTAATAATGTCAAAATTATTTATATGTCAAGTGTTCTTTTATCGCTACGTTTGGAAGTACTTCGGCAGTTTGAATGTTAATTTAACACGAAAATAAATTTTATCTGTGTAATGGTGTCTTGTCTGATTTCATAGATATTCATAACTTCCTAGACATTTTCACTAAATTGTTTTTCTACGAACACAACCTATTTTACTTCAAAATATTTTTCTTACTCGTTTAATCAAGTAAAATAAACAGCCTTTATTATAAAAGATATCTATTTAATATACAAATAAGATGTTTATATTATTTATATATTAAAAAGATATCTCAAAATTTCTCAGTTCAAGCACATCAGTTTTCAATAATTGCTTACAAATTATTTTAACTTGTTTCTGAAATGTATAAATACGAAATGGAAGTTTAAGGAATTGATTTTATTCATTATAAAAGTGATAATTATTATATATATGTGAAATGAAAATTTTTTTCATTGCTTTAAAATGTTCTTTAAGATTCAGTTATTTTAAAACAGTGAAGAGATAGTTAATATAAAAAGGATATTGTACAATTAAGCACCCTAAAATTTAAATTTAATGATTAACTAAACTTTGCTTCTTCCTCCTTTTAAAGAAAGAAAGAAATTTCTTAAAAGCGCTTCGTAAGAACTTTAAATAATTAACTGAAAAATTATATGTGTGTCAAAAAAGCTTAATTGAGCATAGTTTTATACAAATTGAACTTAAAATCATTCACATTTGTGCTCAAAGTTACATTTTTCCTTTTCCAATTATATTTTCAAGCTATTTATTTGTTTTAAGCACACACACTCATGTTATTTATCGTACACATCATTTCATTCAGTAAAAAAAAAAATAAAAAATATGTATATATTCGATTTAGTTCGACATATGTTCTCCAAAGATCATTCCAAGTGATCTTTGATCAAAAGAAATGAATAAGAAGGACCTATGAACTTTGCACCAGTTTACTATTAATATATATTTTTAAGATACTTGTGAAATGTTTAGAATAGTAAGATCTATGTGGGATCCTTAACTTCTAAATGGGAAAACATAATGAATCCTATACATATTGTTGTACTACAAAATCGTTAATTTATTGTATGAGAATTATCTAAAATGAAAACTGAATGTGACTAATTAATCAACTCTTAATCATAATCTCAGTAAAATGAGGATTGAAGCAGTTTGGTGATGAACAGGTAGTAATTAAAGTTTCAGCTGCTGCCAACTTTGCTAAATACAATGAAAATCAAATTAAAAAAATTAGTTATAGGCCGTGAGTTGAATATAACGATAAAATTAAGGCCTAGTCTTTCCAATAAAAAGACCCTAGTCCAAGAAAGAATAACATAAACACATATCAGAGCCAATATAATATTGAATATTTTATTTAGTAAAGAAATCATGCTTTATACAAGTATTTCCATTAGGAGATCCTACAATCAATAAACATTATCCTTGTCAGCTTCTACATTGTTGATGGAAACAAAATGTTTTAAAAGAACAAGTTTTGCTCGAAAGTTGAGAGCAAAAACTTCCTCATATAACAGCACTTTTACCCATTCATTATGCAGCTTTTCTAGCTAAATACAGTAATATTTAGCTGTTTTATTCAACGCGCATCAGTTCAAATAATCTTTTTCTATTCCTGAAAACCAAACCATTTACCTCCCTAAAATATAACTATTGATAATACTAATGAATAATTTCCAAAGAATTTTAAAGAAACAGCTGTGTTGCCAACTTCAAAAGCATTTTTAACAATGGGAGCAATTTTTTCTTAATATATGGATTAGAAAACGATGTTACTTAGCAGGTTAATTTTTAAATCTGTGAGCACATTGTGCGTTTTATAAATAAATCTAATTTAGATGCATTCTGATTACCTTATATCTAAATATAGTAATATAATATTAATGCATTTCAAAATTTTAATTCACAATTGAGAACCAAAATAAAACTTTTTTTACGATACATTAAACTGAAATTCATTATGCCTATATTAATGCAACTTAATAAAAATGCGTATCACACGCTAGCACAATATACATTATTTATAAGTTATGATAATACATATGTACCTTATAATCTTAATTTTAAGTTTGTATCATAAATGAAAAAGCATTTAGGGGATTATATTTATACTGTTATTCCAATAAAATCTATGCAAAAAATTTTAATACAAAAATTTTTAAAGAAAAATTAAATTTTTCTAGCAAATGTTATTTTTTATACTCATCAAATAATTTTCAGTTACTAGTTTTAAATAGTAGCATTTCTAATGTTAATATTCACTTTTTTCAAATATGATAAAATAAAATATGATTTTCATCATGATAAACCTAACAAATAAATTTGCATTTTAAATATCGTCTTTAAAAAAGATACTGGATAACAAAACCATCTCTATATTTTTCGTCACATTATAAACTGTCATCTCAATTTTAATAAATTTTCGGAAATTAAACTTAAAAAACTTTCATTTAAAAAATATATTATCTGTAATAAGCAGATTTTTATATCATTTACAAACCAACATAAAATGTCGATAAAAATCCTTCAGTGAATTTACGCACTAGTCTGTTATGGAATATCAAACAAATTTATATAGAAAGCTGTATTTAAAAATCAAAGTAATAGGTGCCAAAACAACTTCCCTAATAAACAAAAAAAGAAACCAATAAAGAAGGATTATAACATAACTATCAGAAAACAGTACAGTACAAAAAAATTATATAATCTTTGTATGCAGAAGAAGTTTAACGTGTCCTAGTGATGTATGTGATTATAGAAGAGGCAAATGCATCAAAGTCTTACATAATTTCTTTATCTCTTGTTTCCAAGATCCTCTCGATTTCCGTAACACAGCTTTATCTACGGCAAATATATAGTGTAGTACATTGCCAAATGATGTCATTAATTTCTCGAATAACAACAGCTTCATTCCACTATTTGGTAAGTGTCACTGGTACTTTATGTTTTGTACAACCATAAAGTACCAATGACACTTATCAAATTTGTTATTCAGAAGGATTTATTCAAAAGGTTTAGTGAAAAAACTTGAATTCCAAAATTAAATATGACTCTTAGCAAACTCCAGTAACTACATAGAGCATTTGAGCTTCAAGACAAACAACAAAGGCAACAAAAATTTTTGCCTTGATACTGAATTATGAAAATCTAAAATTTTTTTATAGGAGTTACAAATGGTTATCTTATCTGTGAGTAATGTGAAAAAGTTATACATTCATTGAATTATAAATGTATGTTTCAAAAATTTTGAAAATGTTTAGTTTCTGCAGATAACATGTAAAGTTTTTATCCAAACTTACATAATTTTAGTATAAAAAGGAAATCTGGAAAATATTCAAGAAAAAGTCTCAATAATTAATGTTTAGCAGAAATTATAGAGAGAAAAAACTAATTACTTTTGTATAGTCACATTTTTTTATCCTATACCATAACTTGGTTTGATTGCAATTTGTCTGCGAAGGCAACTCAATAGAATTCAGAAAGGGAAACAAAATTTTAAAAAATTTTAGAGCTAACTACTGATATTTCACTAAGCCGGAACATGTGACCAAATGACTTCCAGAGCTGTCAAAGGCATTGCACAGTGGAGCGTTTTCCAAACCAAATCTGTGAAGATGTTTAGAAAGAGTCGTGTCCCGCAGACACATTGAATGCATAATTTGACATCAATGCCTTCAAAAGTTTGTCAACTTTAATTAAATTTTAAGAAAATCTAATGTGTAAGTAATAACATTAGTCAATTTGTACCAAAATATCTCTTTCTAATTTTAAGGGACTGCCTATAATATCATAAAAAACAAGTTTTCTAGGGAAAGCTTTGACTTTGAAATAGCCAGTAGCAGTATAAAAAGATACTTGCAATTGTTATGGAGAACAAAAAGTGGGATTATTTCAAGCCTATATTTTTAGATTCTTTGCTAATTTTTTGATTTTTCTAAGTCGTTTCCTCAAGTTTAATCCATAATCACCAAGCAGAGAAAGTAAGATTATTGCTTAAAGGCTTGGTAGAGAGCACAATAGGTCATGCTACTATTAAAAGATGAGTTTAACTCTTTCTTTGTTATTAATGAGACACTGTTCAAAGCAAATAGAGGGCTTTTAAATTAAAATAACCAAATAATCGGCTTCTGTTTTTAACAAAAATAAAAAAGAATTGATTTAAAAAAATATTATAACATTTATACAAAACTAGTAATAAGCAAATTTTCCTTATGACATCTACGGGTGTTAGATAAGGAGTGGAAAGTGGTCTGTAGACTTTCTACTGTAGCTGTATATAAAAAAATTGGTCTAGATTAAATATTTATGAAAGTGAATATGATGTTTTAGCAACATGACATAACGGAATCAATAACCTGGAGGGCAATTGGTCATTTTAAGGCAAGCCAAACTGCTGTCGAATAAATCAAATGTTATGGAAACATTGAGAAAATAATTTGATTGACAAAGGGAAATCTTTACATCAAAAGGCATAAAGTTAAAACACAAAATTTGTTACAAAAGACCTTAGAGATCTATAAGGCTTAGAAACCTAAGGCTGAACAGGAAGATTATAATTTTATCACTTTTTCCATTGGTATGAATAATTTGAAAATCAGTTTAACTTTTGAGCAGCAGCTTATTTTAGAAAAGACATAAAATCAAGAAGTAATAAAATAAATGAATCTTGCTAAATATATTCAGATGTGGAATCTTCCTAAATATGTTAAATTTACTTTATGTGGGGTATTATTTCGTGATTATAATAATGACTCGATCATTGAATAAATAAAGATATAAGAAAACTTTAATTAATTCCCCTTCTATGCTAAAAAAAAAAGTTAAGTACATATTTGCTTTACACAAAGAAACTATCAAGGAATAGTTATTGAATTATTCAATTTCATAACTATTCATTAATAAAAATAATGAGCAAATAACTTGAGGTACTTCTAGATATGATCCAAACAAGGACAATGTCTTGCAATATGCATGTTTTTCATTCAGTATTCGAAGCCAAACGCTCCGGAGTAAGAGAAACATGTATGGAGAAAATCCTTACGAAGCATGGAGAAAAACACACTACATTTTTTCCTTTTATCAAATTATGTTTCCCCAGTACATATTTGTCTTCATTTCTTACATCATAGTTTTATATTTCTTCACACAAGTGTTACTCTCTATAAAATATTATAATTAGTGTTCTATTAAGTAACTTTATTTTAACTTTCTGAAATTGTTAAATTAAGCATATAAACAGTATAGAGTGTCTAAAAAATCTCAAAAAATTTCAGTTTGGAAAGTACATGACTGAAATACATGAGGATTATTACAAGTGATTAGTGTTTACATTTTTAAGCAGTTCATTTAACATTGTTTCTAACGTGGGATGTATTATAAGATTAAATATTACTCTAGTAGAGAACACACTTAAGTCTTCATGTTTAAATTATAGCCATAGCCAATATTTATACTCTATTCTCTTTTTGATCAAAAAAAATTATCGACAAAATGTAATTTTAATAAGTTCACATTTATAAAAAATATTTAATTTTTTATCCTTTTTTACATTTATTCTTTAAATTATCATTTTACTGCTCTTGCTTTCATAATGATACAGCAATTCATTCTCTCTGACATGTTTTGAACACTTTTTCAACTATTCAATATCAACCCAATTATATGCTGCATGATAGTGTTGTCATATAGCATATGATGTATACATGAATGTTGGTATGTTGTTATGTGTAAATTACTCACAAATTCTTCAATTAAATTTTACTGTCTGTTATTTAAATTCAAATTTAACAAGGTGACACAGTAATTAATTTTTAACAATGTGACACAGGCATTTTCTCTATTAATCAAACCTGAATAATAAGCGAGTCACACTTAATGATATTTCTTACATCAAACTACTTTTTGTACTTTGGAATTATGGTGAAAATTTCTGTCTTCGTGGAAAATAAAACTAGATATATATTAAAAGCAAGAGCAATATAACTAAAGTCGAATATATAAAATTTGCATATACTAATTAGCAATGTTTACACAAAAAGACACAACTACTAAATGCGCTTCATCGTTAGCTGAGTCTATTCTAAAAATATTTGGCGTATTTGATTCATTTTTTTTCTTTCCTAAGAGCATGCTAATAACAGCTGAATCTTCTAAGCATCTAGGTTACTTTTTCCATCTAAAAATGTATCCACTTTAACTTATTTTCTTTTCGTATTATTTCATGTTTGTTGTTTACTGCTGGCGTTTCATTTTAGATATTATATGACAAAGCATTATTTAAAACTCATGCCACTATTGACGTAGAAAGTATTTCATCAAAACTACATTTTATCTGAGCAACATACATTTTTTTTATTCAGCAGCAAGACAGATAATGTGATTCTACAATCTCTGTGAGACACACGTTTGGTCTCTTCAGTTAAATCATCAATGTTTTAGAGCAACTGTGGGTCTTCTAATTATTCGACGAATAAACATTCCATTTTTCATTCTTTAGTTCCTTTAGTTATTTAGTTTAATTTTAACACTTTATCTAAAGTCAATTCCAAACAATTATGTTGTTATCATATGAATTAAATGGGATTCTCAGTTAAATAATTTGCATATCACTCTGCAATATTATTCGATCATAAGTTAAAACAATAAAACCTTCTAACTATAAATTTCTTAAAAGGCGAGGAAAAGTTTTTGGTTTCTTTGTTTCTCAATTTTTTGTATATAAAAGTGAGAAAAATTAATTATTTCAGAATATATATATATATATATATATATATATATTTATATATATATATATATATATATATATATATATATATATATATATATATATATATACACAAAAATTTTCATACTCTTGTTCACAAATATAGAATGATGGTTTATTACCACTTGCTTTTTAATTCCATTTAATTTACAGTTTTATAATATTTTACGGAAGAAAACTTTTTATACAATTTTACTTCTCGTTTACAAAGACAAAATAACTATCTACTATCGCTTGTTTTTTCTATTGGGTTTTTCGGAAAGTCATTTCGTTTTTCATGAAATGAAAAACGTGCAACAAATAAATATTGTATTGTATTGTACATTGTTCATTCTAGTCCAATAGCTTTTACCATCTTTTTGGTTGTAGCACGATTCCACAGTCATTTGTTCAGTGGTTAGTTTTTACTAGCAAAAAGCTGATCTATGTAGGAAAAACGAAATTACTTTCCGAACAACCCAATAATTCTACCCAAATTATAATTTCTAATAACTGTTAGCTCAGAAAACGTTTTCGTGCAGTTTCGTTTTAGGTAATTTTAATTCATGTTTTAACATCATCTTCATATTGTATTGTAGTTTTGACACCTTCAGCAATAGTTTTATTATCTAATGACAAAAAATATTTAGAAACCAAACACTAAAGCAAATATTTTCAATTATTGTATAAGTTTTACAAAAATGTCAGAAGCACCTGTAGAAAATATGATTCACTGGAAATATGAGGTTTTGATCCTTTTTACGAGTATAAAACACACAGAGCATAAAATATCTTGAATTTATCGAAACTTATTTATTAAAAAAATATTTAAAGTTCATAAAAAAATTTGAAATTGAAAGCTATTTTATTTTAAAGGAAGAATACCATGGGATATGTAAAACTTTCAATATCCTTGTATGTATATAATTCCATGAAATTCTCTTTAATTAAAAGAAACAGATAAATTTTGTGAACATGAAAAAGTTAGAATACTGTTATGTATCGTGAAAAACGTTTATCCCTTATTTAGTTTCCTCAGGGGAATTATTTATGCATCCTGTGTTAATTGGATATTCCACAAAAGGATTTACTTACTAATACAAAGTATCTTTCTTATGTGTACAATGAAAGAAATAGCAAGCAAATTTTTTATTATTTTAGTTTGTTTATAAAAGTGTTTACTTATATTTTGTTAACTATAATATGTAATGTTATATTTTCAGTCGGTTTTAATAAATTATTCAGTCGGTTTAACTAAAATAATTATTTTGTACAGCTGAAATGATTTTTATTCTGTATATTTTTAAGAGTGTGATTACCTTTTCGTTATTATGTTTATTTATTTAAGTGATAATATTTTTAACAACAGATTGAAAATGTTACCCTTAAATAGATAAGCAAAATATTGTCACTTGATAAATTCTAATATCTGTTAATAATCTAATGCAAAAAGAAACAAAAAATGGTGGAAATAGTTAGTTTTTGTCCTTTCTTAAGAAGAAAACGCGTGAATCTTTTCAATGCAACTTCCTTTCGACATCAATTGAAAGAAAATAATTATGAGATCCCATCAATAAACGTTAAAATTTTCAGATATGACGGGAAAAGCTTCGTGACATTTAGGCTTCGTATATTGATGTCTTTTTTGTTTAATTTTTTTATCTCTGTCGTTGGTGTTTGATTTCTCAGAAAGCTAAACTCCGTTTGACGCAACTAGGGATCCGATTGTTTATTCGTGCATTTGATGCACGTTTCTATGGCAAAAACTTCGCTGAATAGTTGAAGCGATCGATTTATGAATGGCACGAGCCACGCGAACCTCACAACAAAGTGCATTTAACTACGCTTTTCATTCTTTTTTCAAACGTCGCGCCACTCCTTTGGTCATGATGCATTTCATTTCCTAGTTTATATCATCATTTTATAGTTGAAAAATCTACAAAAATAATCTTCTTTCAATTATGGGAAACGCGCGAAAGAACTACCAAATATAAATAATTGATTCTTAATTCAATAATTATATTATTTCAAATTTGTTTATATTTTGTGAAAAATTATTTTACGCTTGAGTTTTGCTGGGATTGTAACGGATACTTTTCATCAAAAAACAGTAAATTTCTTTCAGGTATATATGAATCTCTTTACTTTACACAATTAACTTCTTTATTACATTTCTTTATCTAATTTCTAAGTAAAAAGTCAAATTATTTTCCTTAACATTTGAATTCAATGATTGTTTTATTTAGGCCATTTAAAAAATTATTTCGAAATGTTTATAAGATATTTTATTTTAATTTTTTCAGTCATTTTTCTAAAGTCATAAATTGTTAAGAATATTTGTTGGCTTTTTTTATAATTATTCGTATCATTAGAGTTACTTAACTTATTCTCCTTCGCAGAAAATTATTATACAATTAATTATTCAAAATATTAATAAATTCGAATAGATGCATTTCCCAGAAATTAATAAAAATAATAGTGACTTATTTTGTTCTGTTTTATTAATCATTTATTAATTAGTATTTTGCTACTTATTTTAATTTTATTCAATTTCCATTTCATGTTTTTAAAATAAAGATAAATATAATCAAATTGTAAAAATTTTGATAATTTTACATAAAGCTAACTGAAAAGAAATCAAATATAACTAAAAAAATAAAAACTGAAATGAGTGATAGATATATACATTAAACTACAGATATAAAAGATAATATATGTATATATAAAATTGAAAACATTTGTAATTTTTTAGTCATTTTTTTAGATTTCACTTTTTTATTCGTTCAAAAGTGTTTTGGAATTCTGCTCATAATTATGCATAACTTATCATTATTGATTCATCAAGTAGAACTGCTTTTGCAATTATCCCACACACGAGAGAATTATTTTTCGAATATTAGTTTGAAATAAAATCTCGATATTCTTAGACTTTTCAAGATCAAGAATCAGATATTTGTCTGATTTTTACCCTACATATGCAAATTATTGAAGATCAGCTAAGTTTAGAGTAAAGTGTTGATTGATTGCGAGAAACTGATCAAAATAATTTAAGGAATATCAATAAATGTAAGCATTCAGTGTTATTTGAGGAAGATTTATTGAAATGCATTAGAAATAGTCTTCCAAACGGGACATCAAAAATTTTCTGAGTTTAATTAATGAAATAGTTTCCATAAAACTTTACTTAATTTACTCAAGCTAAACACGTATAATTTCAGTAAACTATGTTAAATTCACATTTTTTTCGAGATAAAATGATATTTTTTTAAATTGTTAACTGGAAATATCTTTTATATGTTAGATTGTAGTCCAACTAAATTCAAAGATATTAGCCTGCTTGAAAAGTTATATAAATTGTATAAATTATTTTCATAAAACAAATAATCATTGTGGTTATATAAAAAGACAAGTGGCTAGAATAATGTTTTGAAAAACTGTGCATGTGTAATTTATATTTCAAATAGAATATTTTAAGTAAATTCACGAATCACAAATTATTTATATATGTGAATTTGGTGAGTAGTGGAGAAAAAACCATTATCAAATCCTATTTTAAAAATATTATATATATATATATATATATATATATATATATATATATATATATATATATATATATATATATATATATATATATATATATATATATATATATATATATATATATATATATATATATATATATATATATATATATATATATATATATATATATATATATATATATATATATATATATATATATATATATATATATATATATATATATATATATATATATATATATATATATATATATATATATATATATATATATATATATATATATATATATATATATATATATATATATATATATATCTTAAGAGGAATTCAGATTAACATCAAGTAAGATCTCTCTGAACACTAATTTACGGTAATGTACAATCAAGTGTACTTTAATCAAGCACTGAGAACTGCATAAGCATCTTCCAATCGATTAAAACGCATTTAATTCTGAATCGTTTACAGGACTGGATCGTAATCTTTATAAATGAAATAGAAAAGTGGGCTAATGTTTAATTAGATACTGAAAACTTTATTGAAACGTATACAATCTATAGTAGTTTTCTGAATTCATTAGTATGTCTTTTTGTTATTATTGTTTTATCGGAAAAAATTTTATTGTTTGATCGCAATAAAATTTACAACTATTATCAAGAGACAATAAAATATATCTTAATGCATCTTTGGATACTTCATTACTCCATTTAACATGAAATGCTTTGAGGAATAATAGAAATACTTTTCATAAAAGAGTAACCCTTAAAATGAGATGATTTAATAAAACAGAATAGATGATATTATGAATTAGAATTAGATATTATAAATCTGAGAGAATTAGCAATGGATGTTATAAGTCTGAATTAATCTTGACATTCTACATTAGAGTTATTATAAACTGAGTCCTATCAACATGAAGATTATGGTTTCTATACAGAGTGAAAATTCTATACTGGAATGTCAGTTCTATGCGTGTATGTGAAATCTTTTTTATAGATTAATTTGTATTCTCAGAGAAAGCAGTTTGTGTTTTTATTCACTAATATGTCAAGCGCATGGCTTAAGTATAATGTAATGATTATTTTTTGTTTGCGATTTACCAAATTCTTTTCTCGTGGTAATAAGTATGCACTTATTTGAGTTTCCTGTATTTGTCGTTACTCATTTTTGGCTTAAAGATATACTCATTGTGAATAAATATTGGAATATGCTTTGTTTTATTTTTTTTTCTAGAAGTTCACGAAATAGGGTTTATGAGCTTGAAAATAAATAGTTCTTCATTAGCAATGAGCTGTAAAATATTGTATTCAATTTAAGTAAGAAGGCTAAAATAATCCTTACACAGAAACACGAGCAAAAACACACACACATTTTATAAATTTTTTTTATCATTCATTGCATTTTTCATTATTTTCAATTAACTTAAGGAATTCATTCTTAATTTATTTTGCATCATATTGATAAAAATAATCATTAACTTTTCTCAATTTGTCTTTTAGTAGATTTCTTTTTAAAAAAACCGTTAAGTTTCTCTATAATTTTACTGATTGAGAGTAAAGTTCCAAGTCAGGTGTTACATTATCAACTGACCGTTTTTCAATATTTCAAGGTGCTTGGTAATAGGCGAGTATTCTAAGCAATTTAATCTTAAGGCACAGCCTGTAATCGTATGTATAATCATGTTTGCATAATTTTGCTTTAATTTCTTTCATGTTCGGTAATTTAAGTAGGTATTTTACTGAGTGAGGCATTATAGCTTGAATACTGATAAATAGAACACCAAGCAATGAATTACGGATATTTTACAGAGTCCAAGTCGTCAGCACTCAGAGCTCTATTTTGTGGTTTGATCTAACTTCAGATACTAGTTATCATAATGGTTTAGAATTTACTTTAAACTGTACTCTTCATGTACAAAAAGTGAATATAGGGTAACCAACCAATCTAAAGGAATAGTTTGCACATTTAATTCGATGTACTTACTTGCACACCTGATAAGACCTCATATTGAAACGTATTATAGATACGTTTATATTTGTAAATCTATTTTAAAATATTCTCTAACTTTACGACGTCTGAATTAAAACTATATAAATAATATAAATCATCTCTCTATTATGAAATAAAAATTGCAATATCATTCTTCTTGTTTTCAAAAGAAAAAAATATTTTTTAATTTATTACAATACTTAACCATTATCAACTGGATCAACCAAATACTGAGAAGTATTTTAACTGCTTACATTCATCTTTAAAAGTAAATATAAATTTAATAAAAGAAGAATAAAGTAGAATTTATATAAAATAAGAGTATAACAGTCATTTACTATGACAGCATAACAAATTATGGCATTTTTAATGAACATTTCTTAATTCACATTTAAATTTTAACTAAATAATGAACATCCTTTCTATGGCTTTGTTCTACAATTACTTGATTTAAACTAATGGACTACTCATTAAATTATCTAATAAAAATAGCCCACTATTTTGTAACATTTCTACTATCCTAAATCTCAAACCTAATATGTATTTTACAGGATATGGTGTCACTATTTTTCATCATAATTAAATTATTTTATTAATCTTTAACATTTAAGAATATAATTTGACCATTTTTACCCTAGAATTATTTCATGTTTATAGTAACAAACATCAGTACTTATTTATTTTATTTTGAAATTGTGCCGACCGATGGCTGAGTGGTTAGCGCTAATGACTTATCAGCTGGGAGTCCTAGGTTCGAATCCCGGTTAGGGAACGGTTACTTTCCCTTTGTGTTTCTTTGTCTTTTCTTCTGTGATGATACAGGAATGTGGCCCACCCTATAAACGGGTTTGTGGTGGTATGGCGCGGACAATGCTATTCGCCTCCGTGATTTGGTTCATGGGTGCCCACTAGGTAACTACAAATGAGTAGCAGTTTCTGTCCTTGTTGTTGAATAGAGTTCGTCACCTAAGTGCCTGCCGTTGGAAAAAAAATTTTTGAAATTGTATGGAAAAATAATTTTTGTTTTTGTGACAAATATATAAGATTTTTATACAATGTTTTTTATAAATTTTAAAATATATTTCTTTCAGCAATTTCGAAGTCTTACATTTTCCCAATTTGAAATCACGGACATAAAAAGTGTTATGAAAATGACATTTTTCAGTTCATGAAAATTGTCTGATAAAATATAAAACTTATATATTTCTCCTTACACTTATTATTATAGTTCCACTGAAAGGTTTATATCACTGATGGTTTTTCTTTTTTAGATATTTTTAAAGATACGATATTTGGATATTTCATCTTGTGATTGTTAGAATTGGAGCACTGCAATCTTATTTTCGATAAGAGTTCTTTCGAATTTTAAACCTTAAAAAGATAGCAAAATATTCTACAAACTCAAAAAACGTTTGCTCGGCAAACTAGAAATAAAAAAAAATCAAGTTTTATTTTTTATTTATTTATTTATTTAGTTATTGTTATTTTGTTATTTTCAGGGGAGTCTCACAAGTAAGCCAGAAATCGATTGCTAAATCTTAAAAGTTTATTTTAAAAAGTATGGCACTAAGCAAACATGATTGTTTTCTCAATACTTTCTTAAGTTTAGTTTTAGAGAACCTATTCACATGAAAATTTATAATGATTTTACTGATGTTTATGACCTTTGATAAAAAAAAATCAGCTTAAATAAGATTATACAAAGTTTCTATTTTTATTTAAATCCAACCAATTATATCTTTTTATTCAGTTAAACTTAAATAAACATTTTAGTTATTAAATTATTAATTTTATTTATTTGGATGTGCTTATAGTTTCACTTAGTTTTAAGATATTTCTAAGTAAAAATTATATTTGTAAATATATAAAAGAAGGACAAGGTTACACAGAAGAAATAAATTGTCATGAAATGAACATAAATAAAATTAAAGACGATATTATAACAAGTATTTTGTAATTAATATTAATATTGAAGAAATAATTAATGTATCTATTCTTATTTTAAAATTAAAAAATATGAATGTATAATAAGAAGAATATATTAAAGAATTTATTCTTTAATTTTTATAGGTTTTAAAAACATATTTATATTTCCTAATCAAGCAATCTATGGGTATTTTGTTTTAATAAATTTAATTCTAATGAAAAATGAATATAATGATAGAAAATATTTGTAAAATTGGCGCAAAATACTTAGATTCTGTGGAAACATTGGAATAATAAAACATAAAACAATGAAAATAGTAACATAAAACAAAAATTTAGCTGCATTCAAAAAAAACCACAAAATAACTGACAATTAATTATTTTCTTAGGTTACAAATATCTTAATCCGTTTTATATTTCGTTTTGTTTTCATATAAATACTTTTACAGTAAAAAAAAATTTTAAGTTCTAAATCATATTTTTTGTTTAAGTTTTCTCGCAAATTTAACTTTATTTTTTTCATATTTGATCTAAGTCAACGTATTTCCGGTCACTTTTGCAGTAGAGGAACAAAATGTAAAATTTAAAATTTCCCTTTATTGGTTGCTTAATTTTAATGCCTACGAATGTAATTATAAAATATTTAATATTTTTAGTTAAAATTTTATTTACATTTGATAGCAAATTTAAGCAATATAACTTATATCGGCTCTGTTCCTTAAAGAATATTATCGTACATTTTGCCCAAGTGTTTTAGAATATAATATAAACATATTGTATCAGGATAGTGTGTATGAAATGTCAGATTTCTAAGTGAATTTATAAAACTATGTATTTTTCTTCATAAGCCGTTTCATTGATCAGAATATTCTCCATTTGCTTCGATGCACTTTTTAGACCAATATTTTAATGTATAGACGCTTGATTACAGAAATTCTGTGATCTTAAGAATTAATAGTCTTATACTCTGAAATTTTCTGAAAATCTTCATTTTGATATCATTTTGTTTGCAAAAGCTGGTCTAAATGTTTAAATAAAAAAATTAGATTAGCGAAAAGAGCCAGTAAATAAGCTGGCTGCTACAAAAAATTTACACTTTAATTCACTTAATTTCGCAACTGTTTTGTGTGACATATGTGATGGAGCATTGGTGGGGAGGAGTAATTGTTCATGCCAATTAATAAGTGATTGGTGTATAATTTTTAAATTTTTATAAATTTCATCAATATTCTGGATGTACTTTCCGGCTGTAATTGCCTATCATTTCGAAGGAATGAGTAGTGAATCTATGATCAGCTTTCACTGTGATAGCAAGTTTCTTTGTAGATACAGTTGGATTTGTTACTAACAATATTTTCAGGGTATCATTTTGCACAGACGTTTTGGTTCTTTCACGTGGATCTTTATGCAAGGAAAACCTATCAGACCGATGTTTTTCAAACCAACGTGGCACTCTTCAATTGCTAACAGTAATCTCCCCGAAAGCATGAATTATATTGCGTGTAATTTTTCTGCTTTATTGGGAAATTTGTACTCATAAGAAACTATACGAATATCGATTGTATTGATATCCGTATGAAATTCAAAACATACCAATATGAAGCACTTGAGTAAATTCGCTTTTGTTGAAATGTGACTCTGGCAATGAACATTACAACTATAAATGAGTAGCGTAAAGACAAAAGCATAACCAAAATATAACATATAAAAAAAACAAAAGAAAACGTTAACATGTGATGAAAATCTGACATTTTATATGAACCACGAATTTATTGCTTACAAACACAAGAATAAAAGAAAACATTTCTCAATCACAGAGTAAAATTCATGGCAACTATTTAAACAACATTTATTATATTTTTTTATGTTTAAAAAGCTTATATAACTTTCAATTAGTAATATATACCCGCTTCCGAAACTATACGTTCGAGAAGTGTTAAATTTTAAAATAATCGATAAATACTGCTTTAAAATAACGAAATTTGAAAGAAAAATAGTAAGCTTGAAACAAAACAAAGAATTTCATAAAAAAAATTCGAAAACAATACTATATTTTCTAAAATTATGGTATTGCGTCATATTAAAGTCATTGATAAAAATACAAAGTCTAAACAAATAAGAAAATGTCATTAAAAGAGTTTGCGGACACACCTTATTTGCATTTGCATACAAAAGTTACAGCATTACTATGCTATCTATGAGAAGATCAACCACCACATAGTCAAAAGCTATTAGCATTTCTCATACACAGCAGTTTCTATGTCTGTGAGGTTGACTGAGAGCATGACCCAGAATATACCAAAGATATTTTACCTCATTTAATTTGTTCAATATAACATTTATCGAATGTGGAATCATCTATTCCAAAGTCATGGTCTTACCACAAAGTCAAAGAAAGTCGTAAATAAAATGTTATTTTTTAAATCAATTAGTAATTCGTCTAATATATTAAAATATATTTTTTAGTGTTTTCAACTTTGGATAAAATTTCATAGATGCTGATCATATTCAGATTATATAAAAAAATTCCCAAAACTTGTAAATACTATCACAACAGATAGTGCGTAAAAAAAATAAACAAAATATGCACCTCTCCTTCCCTCTTGTTAAACTATGTTTAGGGCTGAACCTTTAAAAAGTGTTAACAACGACCCTTATTCAAAAATCCACCAAATACATAACATGACCTCATAATAAAAACTTATTTTGAGGACTTACTAAATTGTTGTCACAATTTCGGCTGATCTAGATTTCGGAAAAGAGATTTATAACAAATCAGCAGTCATAATTCATGTTAAAAATCAGGTATTGCAGGCTGGAAAGCTATTTTTAAAAAACTTCTTGCAACAGAGATGGTGTCAATTCATAAAAAAGTTTTTTACAGTATGTACCTAATTAGGATCCTTTAACGGAGTATAGGATTGATGGCATTTTGAGGCAGAAAAAGTGCGCCAATAATTTAGGATATCAATAGCTTGGCTGATGTTCGCTGAACAACAGACAAACACTTATATCTTGTTCATTTTCAATGTGGATAGCTCCTTCCTTGAAGTGTTTAAATCTAATTTTCATGGTAGGTTATTCACAGATCTGAGAATCAATACAATGTTAACCTCTTTTAGCGTAGTTCTTACAGAAATCCCTTTAAGTGAAAATAAATGCAACATCCTTTTCTATGTTATTTTGATTTCTTCCATTTTATAAAATTACTTCAAGTGAGCAAGAGTGAAAAATTTCATTCAAATTGGTTATGTTTCAATAGGTTAGCTCTATCAAATTAGTACTTTCGTACGGAATATATTATATAGATTTGAGACATAAAGGTTTCCAAATCAAAGATAGTAAATAAAAAATATATTTTTCCAAACTCAAGCATATACATAATTTCATTTTAATCGGTAAAAAGCAGACTGGATTTTAAGCTTTTTAGTAGGAATATAAAGGGAAAATTTTTAAAATATAAAAACTATTGTATAAGAGTTAGATTAAAATAATTAAATATAGCTTTACGAAAAAGATAATTAAGGTAAACGATGTTTTTGAATATTGTAGAATTCTTTTCTAATATGAACTTCATCGGTCAGGAACTTATATTGCTCACCGAAAGTTTACATAAACAAAATCAGATTAGAAATCTTTGCATTACATTATAAAACTATCAATATTATTTTTCAATTATAATAGTTTCCTTTTTAATTTAAACAGCACAATACAAACCACTTTTGACTTGTGAACTGGTTTTTGATCAAAGTAGAATGCTTAATTGATTGAAATTGAGGATTTTTAATCATGCAGATTAGTTGAATGTATGAACAAATAAGATTAGTATAAGTTATACTATTGGGTAAAAAAGTACCAATTTAAGTATATGATTTTAACGTTTAATCCTAACATATATTTTTGATTTATGAAACTCTTTTCGTCATTTAATTTTTATGTAATTTAAATTTTAAAAATTCTATAATTGTTACATTTGTGTATACATATCACAGAAATAATGAAAAAGAATCATATATAGATAAAATATTTTTTTAAAGATCTTGCTAACTCAAGAAATTAAAGATTACTTTCTTATCATATTAAGATTTTGGTATTGTATATCTTAACTAATTCTCTAAACTATTACAAATAGCTTTGTCACATAATTCCATGTTTAAATTCATTAATGTGCAAAGTTCTAATATTTCTTCTTAAGAAATTAGTTAAAATATATTTTGCTTCGCTCATTTTCTTTTCTAAAATGGTTAAAAATGTTAATAGATTTAAAGGAACACTTTTTGCATTTCTCATTCTTATTTTAATGAGAGTAAAAGAAAAACTAAGTAAAAAACGGCTTTCTTAGGTTGTAGACGTGTGTGGCATTACTAAAAAGTAAAGAAAGCATTTACAATTTTTAAGGTCAATGATCTTTCTTAATGTGGTTATTGCTCAATGTTTGTCTAGGCAGTTAAATAAGGTAATGTAAGAACAAAATATTTAAAATATATTAAGATTAGTCTTAGATATATTCTTAAGAACAAAAATGCGATATGTTCCATGATTCTCATTTGAAATAAACCAGTGACATTAATGAGATGCTTTTATATTACTTAAATATGTTAATATTGGCGAAGTTCCAAACTTAATAAAATCAAAGTTCTTTGACATGAATATTAATTGAAAAAAAGGGAGTTAATATGCAGGAAACTTTGATTATATAGAGGATCTCCATGTCAATATACTCCCTTCTATCAACATTATATAAAATGAATTTCTTCCTCCCATTTTAAGCATTGTTTTTATACTTTCTGCTGAAAATCTTGTGGAATTTTTTGTTTATCATTTCATAAGATTTTTATTAATGTAATAATGTTATGGATTTAATTTTAAAAAATTTGTGAAAATAATTTTCGTCTTGTTCAGATTATATGAGGCTTTTAAAGGCATTAAATACCATAAGTATGTGTTATTTTTTTCCTTTTTTATAAATAAAGCAATGATTTACTATTTTCTCAAAAATAGTGATAAATGTATACGTATTTTTCGCCATTTAAATTTCTCTTTTAGGTAGACATACGAATAACAAAATTATATTTATTGGACGGGTACATTATAGCAGGAAAAATGGACAAAAATAAAGGATTTAATTAAATCGAAGACTGGTGAAATGAATTGTATTAGCACAGTAATCTTTGTGAACAATATAAGGTTGTGCATTTGATAAAATATATCATTAAGTATACCTCGAAGAGAAGGCAGAGCCAAGCATACTAACACATCAGAAATGCAAGAGTTGGTATTCTAAATGCAAGCAGAGTAAATAAAAAACTATCGTGGTGTACATTCAATAGCACCTCATACCATCACAATAGGTGATCACCCAGTAAGATGATGTCGAATGCATGCTAGTAACATATTTTCTCTGCAGTGACACCAAATGCGGATGTGATTATCATGATGCTGCTTTCAAAACCAAAAATGAAACATGATATCATTCCTACTTTTAGGTTCATCATTGATCTCTCCATTGACTACGCTTTCATCTGTTATACATCATCAAATGCAAGCGTAGACAGTCAATCCTACAGCAATTATCGAACTATAAGAAAACAAGTTTTCTCCTTAACAATCTTATTTCTTAACCCTGGGATCATATTGTGATAATACGATTGCCTAAGGTTATTTATATAACATAATTATTCTTTCAATTTTTATTACGTTAGTTGGTTGCTAGGGCCCTGCACATGATTGTCATGAAATAATAAATCAAACATTTTACTGACAATCATGGGCTTTTGAACAACGATAGCTGCATTTTAATGCACAATAAACCATAGAAACTCATATATATATATATATATATCTATATATATATATATATATATATATATATATATATATATATATATATATATATATATATATATATATATATATATATATATATATATATATATATATATATATATATATATATATATATATATATGTATATATATATATATATATATATATATATATATATAATTCACTAAATGAACATAATTAGGAATTAAATTGATTATTGATCAACGTTTATTAATTTCTAACATCATGCAAATTATAAAAATAATGCATACTTTTTCATATTATGATCATTTTGTCACATATCTCAACTCATAAACGTTTCATTAATCAATATTATTTGCCATTCTCGAAAATACATTCCAATGATACACACGATGTCATTAACTGACCATGATCAAAATCATACTAATTTAGCTTATAACTATATATATATATACATACATATATATATATATATATATATATATATATATATATATATATATATATATATATATATATATATATATATATATATATATATATATATATATATATATATATATATATATATATATATATATATATATATATAAACTTCATTAGTTAAATTTTTAAAATCATATATAGGTAAAAGCTCTTCAGTACTCAAAGGATAGTAGTATACATAGAACATTTAATGCATAACAAAATATAACTTATAACTTATGTAATATAAATATTTATAAAATATAATAATATTAACAAAATATAAATATTTATAAAATTTCATAATATAAAGACAAAAAGTCAACAAATAGATACCTTGTATAGATGCCATAGAAAAATATCTCTAATTCAGGTAATAATTTAAATATTCATTTATTTCTTTGTATATTCTTTCTTCTTATATTCTTTTTATACTTAAAAAATAGTGTACTTTTATGCAATTTTAAATGTATGTTTTTTCTTTCATATAAACTCTAATAAAATCTAATGAAAATAATTTTTCTTATTCAGTAGAAAAATCTGGACTTAAATTTTAATAACATAACAGAACTTAGAACAAGATATCTCTAACTAAGTGAAATGGGATGTGCACCTAGCCAATCTTCCATAGACATTTTAGTTGAACAACAATTCAAATCTGAAACTCCAGAGAAGCCATTTAGTCCAACTTCATCGCAAAGTGATTCGCTTCTTGAAAAAAGCTTTTTACAAGAAGAATTCTCCGATGAAGGATTTTTACAGGTAGATTTTAAAAGTTATTTTAAATTAGAGTGGTATATCTTCTAATATAAGAAGTTTGTACATACTTTAAATATGTAAAATTCTATTTTTTAAACTACCATTCTCTCCACTTTCATAAAGCATAAATATAATTAATTTGAATTTGAAATTTGTTATTTTAAACTTCTAATAATATTTCATCATTGCTCCTTTCACATACATTCAATACAACGCCTAGACAGACCTGAACACATTTCTCATTCAAAAAATAATAATAATAAAGTATCCTGATAATAAAAGTAACTCTATTCTCAAACACGAAGACTAGTGAACAATTTATCGTTCAAGCTATTTTACTCTGTGAGAATAATAAATAGGTTTGACTATAACTGCAAGAAATAAATTATCACAAATTATTTTCATTTATTGAACCAAGAACGAAAATAAACATTGCCTTCATGAAATTTTTATCTTTCTCTTACTCTAACATAAACATATTTCAAATATATTAATATATACAAAATTAGGTAAAACTAAAGATAAATATTATAAGATAAAACTAAAGGTCAGCTTGTAATTAAAAAAACCCAGTGGAAAAGGAAAAGCACAAAATTTTACCATCTTTGTCTAACATAGTTTAAACATAAAAACATTAATAAAATTTCTCGAGTAAGGGGTAATGGAAATGTAGTATAATATATTTTTAATTTAATCTAGCAAGCTAAAATGTTCTTAAAAATGCAAAAGTACTCACTTGTTTTTCTGCTTCTTATTGTGATACAACATTTTAACTAATTATTAAATATAAAAGAAAATCTCTAAATGTATATCTAAAAAAATAGAAATAATTTAGTCACCCTGTTCTAGACATCAAAAGAATTGAGTATAGCTGGAATAACTCACAAGAGGGATATGTGCTAAAATTAGTGGGAAAATGTAATTTTAAAATAGTTTTGATTTAAACAAGATTTTTTTCACATAAAGTATTGCGTGTAACATTAATTACTTGAAATTATTCATTATATTAAAAAAATTCACTAAGAGCTTTTTTTTTGAATAACGAAGTTTTAAGTTGAAAATTAAATTGGATTTTTTTTACTTGATTCAAAACATATTAGTATTTTAGAAAATTCAATATCTAATGAAAAATAATAAATTTTCTGAAAGTTTTTAAAACAATTACAACCTGCAATACTGTTAAACAGCTTTTATACTAGTTTTTGAGTATTTATTAGTAGATCTTCTCATGTGTGTGCTTTATAGCAAATAAAGCTGAAATAATTAATCTTATTACAGATATATTTTAGAATGACACAAACCTTGAATGAAAAATGTTTTGATTGATTAAAATGATCGTAGAGAAATAGATTCATTTTAAATAAACTTTAAAATATCAACATTTCATTATAATCTTTAATATAGTGTTGAATAAGCACACATCAAAATATGCCATAATTTTACTGAAAAGTGAGACATTTCATGATGAAAGGAGGGAAGATTCAAACTGAAATTTTGAATTTTTTTTAACATAGATGCATGTATCATTCACAATACAGAAAAACGTGTGTGTGTGTGTGTGTGTGTGTGTGCGTGCGTGCGTGCGTGCGTGTGTGTGTGTGTGTGTGTGTGCGTGCGTGCGTGTGTGCGTGCGTGCGTGCGTGCGTGCGTGTGTGTGTGTGTGTGTGTGTGCGTGCGTGCGTGCGTGTGTGTGTGTGTGTGTGTGTGTGTGTGTGTGTGTGTGTGTGTGTGTGTGTGTGTGTGTGTGTGTGTGTGTGTGTGTGTGTGTGTGTGTGTGTGTGTGTGTGTGTGTGTGTGTGTGTGTGTGTGTGTGTGTGTGTCAGTTCAGTAAGTTAAATGAAAATAATTGGTCAGTAAAATCATAACTACCAACGGATGTACCTTATTCGTAATTTTCTTAATGAATTTAAAAGAAAATCATATTCATTTGATATGTATTAATGAACATAGTAAAGAAAATAATTAAATATCTGAAAAAATTCATCTGAAATTTGTTCTCTGGAAATGTTTATCCAAAATTACTTAGCCTGTAATAGTTATTCATTAGGTATGTTATAACCCTTTGCATTCCCGTGTGCCAACAAATATCTTTACTCAAAATGTTTAAAAAAGTTTCAAATTTTAATTACATGGTTTCTTAAAATCAAACAATAATACTTTTATATTGGTCGGATTACAGTGCACCATAAATGTTCAACATTTCTTAATGTACTGTTTAAATCTTGGAGTGGGATGTCGAATTTGAAAATATTTTTTGTACTAAAATTTGGAAATTATTTCAACTATATTGGATTAAAATATCAACCTTGTTATCTACAAATCTTAACCAAAGGATACAAGATATAAGAGACTAGAGAGTTATCGGAATAATTTGTACAATAACTAGATAGATATAGTTATTTAAAATATTTGTGTTAACTGTCCAAGTACTAAAAAAATCAGAAAAACTCGTATAATTGAAGAAAATTTTGAAAAAAACCGCTTTATATATTTTTATTGTTGGCCCAAAAAAGTCCTAATTAACAGCTAATTTCCCCCTCTGCTATGTATATTTGAATGCCAAAAACAAATGGGAAATACATTTATCAAAGTTGATAGCATTTCTATGTATCATTATTCTCGTATTTCTTTTTTTCTGTTATTAACAACATAGAAAATATTTTTCTTTCATAAATTTTCTACTTTTACAACCCATAAATTCTCATTGCTTTTATATATTCATAATTCCACTGTTATTCAACTAATAACAAATTTTCTAACTCATTTTTAAGATTGTTTTGTCTACTTATTTTCGTAACCAAGCAGCTTTTGTCATTAAATTTACGATTTCCTTCCGATTAGAAACTATGAGATGACATTTTTCTAGAATATGTAATTTTTTAAGTTGCATAGTTAAAATCAATAACAAAATAAAATTATTGATTGGCAAATAGATGTTTTCTTATGATTTTCATCGTCATTTTATATACCTAAATTTTAAAAAATCTATAATTTCTAATGCAAAACTTTACCACCTGTTTTTCATATGTCTTTTCACATTTTTCTTCATCACCAATAATCAATAACCGAAATGCAATACGACTATTCCCTATTTATTCAGTCACTAAGAATTTTTAAAAAGGCTCAGGCACAGATATTTACCGAAACCAATCAAAATAACCTCATTGACACTATAGAGGGATGCACAACTTGATAAGTACCCGGACTATGAAATACATGACTGACAAGGCACCAGCATTGATTGGAATCATATCAACCACATCAAAAAAGTCCACATCCATCAAAAAAGAAATTTCTTCGAACATCGAATAAATTTGACTTTTATTCGCAAAGAAGTTTATTAAAATTAATATAACAAGGACTAAATAAACAAAAACATAATTTAAATCCTCCACATTAATATTACCAATATTAACAGTTTCATAATTGATGTAATCACTGAATTTACCCAGATTTTTTTTCTATTTTGCTAACATGAATTCAAAACAATTTACATTTCATTCACTATAAAGTGATTTCTTTGGACAATGAATTTTATAATTAGAATCCATCTATCATAGTTTTATAGCCATGCTCTTTACATTTTAATAATATATTATCATAAGTGTCTGAATCATGAAAGCAGGATACCCATAGTTTTTAAAGAAAAATTATAATTTATTTTAATAACAGAACTATCGTCAGTTTGCTTTTTGTTCCCTTGTGTGTATGTGTGAATTATTTAATTAATTATATAATTAAGGCTTTAATTTTTTAATATATTATATCGAATCCCTTCTTCCTTAGTCGTCTTATACTTGTAATTTCTAAATGTGATTTCATTAAATCCAGTGCTTTATGAAGTTATTTTCTTGACCATGATTTATTTTAAACCAATAAATATATGCTTTTTTTTTAAAAAATATTCCAGCATGAAAACTTTTAATTCTTCATCCCAAATATATGCACTTAAATTCATATTATATTTAAAAATTTATAAAGAACTGTATAAAAATTTCACAACATATAATGAAAATAATTAAAATGCTTTGTTAGAAAATTAGTTTTTTTCACGTTCAATGATCTGTGACCAAAAAAACTGTTATTATAACTAAAAAAACGCTTTCTTTGCCTTACATAAGATAATTTAAAAGGCAAATTACATTTTTTTAAATCTGCAAACTAAATTTTAGGTTTTATGTTAGAATTCTCAAATATGCCTTAAACGCTTACAAGCTGACATTGAAATATTCTGAGCCTATGAACATTAGAAGTTATGAAACGAATTTTGGAACAAGAAAATTTCATTAAATAATGACATTTTCTTTAAATAACGAAAGCTTTTATTGTCAGCTCAAATATAAAATATCTTAGTTTATAATAGAAGTTTGCTATAATTCAAATATAAAGCAAAATAAAAATATACCGTTTGACGGGAAATATTGCATGCCAAAGAGCAATACTGTTACACGCAACACGAAAATAAATAGACACAAGTTTGCGTACAGTTCCTCAGCAACAGTTATAAATTTGATCGCTGCTAACAATGTAATGAATTCATCTTCCTTGTGAAAGTCAATATTTATCGTTATGTAATTAACATTGAAATGTCATACCTTGAAACATCATAACACCTGAACAAGTCAGAATACAGAATTATTCGGTTCAAATTTTCGTTGTATCTCATCTGTTAAATCCTACCGTGTGAATTTTCTGGGGAATCAATTAGCAGATAACTAATTGAAGATATAATGCTTATCATTAAACATGAATAATTGTCTCGATTATCTATGAGTTTCCTTTGCGAAAACTAAAATTTATCAATTTATTCATTAAAGATAATCTTGAAATTTATTTAAAATATTTTTACACGTTGTTTTTGTTGTTATTTAAGACACTTGGACAAATCAAGCTCGACAAGGGTGCGTCTTTCATTTTAATCAAAACACTACGAAAGTGAAAGTAAAAAATTTGAGCAAACATAATGCTTTTTTTTCAATAAAAATGGATAAAAAATTATTCAAATGTATATTGAACTATGTAACATCAAATATTTTCGCTATTCACATAAAAACCTCTAGGACAAGAATAAGAAAACAAAATATACTAAATCCGTATTATTCAAACTGAGTTTGCCATCTTTACTGATTTAAGAAATTTTGGTGGTTTTTCTTTCTTTCATAAATTAAATTTGTAATCAATGAACCTTATTTCTAAATATATTAGGTGATAATAATTATAGCATTCGTAGCAATTCTATCATTAAGTAAAATTAAATCTTCAATTGATTCATTAAATAGATGCAAAAAATGCTTCGGATCATACATGATTCTAATAAAAATTCTTTGCTGGTTTGATTGATAGAAATTATTCCTGGGCGTGTCTATCACTAATGATTAAATTTTGAAGTTATTTCATAAACCGGGAATGTTCTATTAAAACAGTATTTAAATTGTACATCGAAAGCACTTTGAATTAAGGTTATGATTTATTTTGACTGGATTCTTAAGAGTCAACATAATTCATATTCTTACAAAAAATTCTGATATCGTGTTTCATTGATAAGCATGCATATGGTAATGTATTTTACTTAATATCTATAAGAAATTCTAATGGATTTGCTTATAAGATATATTGTGGCAAATTTTGAAGAACAGTGAGTTGTAAATGTCTACATCAATTATTCTCTGAGATTTAGCACAAAGCATTTCAATTTAGTAATCTAATTAACTGCGAGAAATTAAAATTTTTCCAATGAAAACTCAGTTCTTAAAATTTACTTGCATCAAAAGTTATACAAGACTAGTAAAAATATTTCGAAAACGTTTTCCTTTCTGATCATTCTATCTAATCTTGAAAATGTTTCATGGTTTAAATTTATCATCCTTATATATCATTTTTCGAGAATATGTAAATTCCAGAATATGTAAATTCGAGAAAATGAAAAGAAGAAAAATAAAAAAATTTCGACTTTGAAAATAAAAATATTGAATTGCATCTTTATCTTAAACTGCATGTATGATATAATTTTGTTGAAGAAATTTTAAAAATGAATCAGGATAAGAAAAATTAACCATATAAATAAGAAAAAGGTTCTTATAAGTTTTTCCATTTGAATGAAAACTTGAAATATTAAGAAGTTTAAAAGTTTAAGGGAGTTACTAAAGTATATTAATACGAAAAAAAAAACACGTATAGATGGTATAAACAGAGATGGTTTTTAAAATATTTTTATGTGATCAAGAAAGAAAAATATTTCTATATAATCTTCATTCAACGTATGCAATAAAATGAAATCAATTAATAGCCAAATTATTATGTAATTTGTAAAAATATTTCCTCAATAATTTTATGCGTTTTTTTTTATTTAACATGTTTCTCTTTATCTTAATTACTCGGTTAATTTCTCATCAAATTGCATTTTCATTTGTTTTTAAAAATTATTTTGATGTATATCGTATTTTATTTAAAAATAATTAGTTTTTATCTTTGTGTTATTTATATAATTTTTGTTATATGACACTCTAAATTAACGGGATATGGGAACTCTTACTATACATAACGATTCTAAAAAATAATAGAAAATTTTCTTTTTCTTCGTGTTGAAACATTTCTTTATCAAAAAATAAGTTTTTTTTAGTTTAGACACTCGTGTATAATCGGGAGTTTACTATTGAAGGTGCGACAAGATAACTTTTTTATTTCATATTGCCATAACACAAAAAGTATGTTTATTTTTGCATACAAAAGTTGCATATTTAAAGTTTAGGCTTACACAATTTTAAATATCATATTGGGCCTGTGACGCCCATCATTGGCGATAAACTGGGTGAACCGAGTTCTGCGGTTCTCATCATCATGTTGGCAGATATATTCGCCGTCTCTCTTTGAATATTTCTTTTTAGATCTTCCAAAGTTTTTGGCCTGTCAGTAGAGGCACGTGACTTTGAATACCCTACAAAAAGAAATTACATAGGACCAAATCGGGAGGATGCGTGGTGACTCCAAATATTTTCTAATTGAAATGAGGCACCCCGAAAACTAGGCCTCTACGACAAATGCACGGTGTTCATTACTCTAATGCAAGATGGCGATTGAACCACAATGTCAAACAACTTTATGATCTCCTCTCTAAAATGAGACCACGCCAACTTCATTATTTTTACAACTTTTTGTGTTATTGCAATTCACAATAAGAAGTGATCTTGTTGCACCCTGTATATATAAAAAAGGATCAAAATTATTTATATAGAAGACTCTCTCTCTCTCTCTCTATGAGTGTTTTAAATTAATTTTCGCAATTGAATCAAATTTAAAAGACAACATCAAATTGATCTTAAGAAATATTTCTTGAATAATTTCATATATATATATATATATATATATATATATATATATATATATATATATATATATATATATATATATATATATATATATATATATATATATATATATATATATATATATATATATATATATATATATATATAATTTCATAGATATTTAAATTATTTATTAATCTATGATTATAAGGAACTCATTTTAATTGGCTTGACTTTCTTTTACTACAAAGAAAGTAATTTCATTTGATTTATATTTGACACTAAAACAATATATATGTGAATTTTTAATGAACACACGCATGTTTGGAAATAATAAAATACAGTTATAGAATTACTGACGTCAAAATATCAACATAACGTCAAAAAATCTATTGACAAGTTTAGTCAGGTGGATTGGTTGTCATGGAAAATTCATATGAACAATTTTTGATCGAACGCAATTTGTCGCCATGTATTGTTCTATGTATACGAAATTACTTCTTACACTTTTTTCCTGAGTTAAGCCCCTTAACCAAATAAATAAACTTTCATTAAATTTAAATACATAGATTCTTTTATAAAATGTAAATGCTGCTCCTAGAAATTTTATGTCAGAAAATAGAATTTATGTTCATAAAAAAACTAAGTTTTTGACCTTTTGTGTATTTCGATATTTTAAACGGTCTCTTTTACTGCTAAAAAGTTTATACTGTATCACCTACTTGTTTTATAATGCATAACACTACTGAAATATTTCTGCGAAATAATACTACTTTAATTTAGTTAAAAAAAATTTACTAAAATATTCTTTAAAAAAAATTAGACATCTATTTCTTGAGTTTTTAGTTTGAATAATTATAAGAAAGAAAATATCAATTATTGCAAATATTTTGTCTCATCGCATTCAAGAACCTTATATTTTAAAATCTTTAATACTTATAAAAATGAGCGTGTAAATAAATAAAATAATTTTTAAAGGAGATTTTAATTTGACGCGGGGGTGTGTTTGTGAATGTTTAACAAATTCCGGATTTCCTGAATATTAAATTATTCAGGCAAATGTAGCTTTATTATACTATCCGAAATAAATGTATGAATTACATATTATGTAATTTATTAACTTAATATTATGAATTACCAATTAAGGATACAAATGCAAATTTCATATTAAAATATAAATGTTATTCTGAAAAAATAAATTTTAAGAATCAAAATATAAATGGAACAAATAAACGGGATTTTAAAATTTGAATTCCTTTTTTTCTACCCCGTCAACACATTTTCCATAGTTCTCTCTCTAAGCAAGTTTAATAAATTTCCCCATATATAAAATAAGTCATATAGATTTATTGTAATGTAAAATCATGAATAGAGGTTGTATGTGCATTTGAAGAAATGTCAGAATAACAATAGCAGATAATAATGTAACTTCACATGATGAATATAAATGGTTTGAATATATATTGTCAGTTAATGATACAAATGGAATGTCGTGAAGAGGAGTTTTTATCAATAAACAAAATGTTGTTCCCTATTTCCAAACACAAAATTATTGCATTTCTTCTAAATTAGAATATATCGTTATATGGATTTTAAATTCCTGCTACTTGCTTCAAGTAAATGATTCATTTTTTAAGCAACACTGATAAAATTATTTTCAAAAGAAAAAGATCTATCTGTCCTATATTTTAAATTCAAATGACTGCTCTGTCAATTATTTTTGGTAAATACTACTCCTAAAATATAGCACCTAATGAAAATTACTTAAACTAAATTAAAGATTTTTAATTTAAGAACATAACTTCCCATGAATTTTTGTTAAATAAATATATTGTTTCCAAACTACTAATTTCTATTGAATATAAAATAAAAATAGCAATGCCAAATTGTGTAATACGCTACTTAAAGATCTGTCATTAGAAACTGATAAATATATGATTGGTGATATTTATAATATAATTTTTCAAGCCAATATATAATTTAAAGATTTTACAGAAAAAAATATTTTTAAATATTTTGGGTCAATTGTGTTTCTACGAAGAGCTGTTAAAAATTTGTTACATAATGACGTAAGCAAAAAAGCGATAAAAAGCAAATGATGCCTAAAATGCCTATTTTGCCTCATATTTATTAATAATAAAAGCTGCAAAGTTCTTTTAGTTAAATCCCTTAATAATTTATCTACAAAAAAAATTAAAAAATTAAATATATTTGTAGAATTAATGCGATGATAGTAATAAATAATGGCAATGTCAAATAAATCATGTAAATGAAAATTATAACTGCATATGCATTTATATCATATATATATATATATATATATATATATATATATATATATATATATATATATATATATATATATATATATATATATATATATATATATATATATATATATATATATACACAGGGTGACTGTTGACAAAATTCTACTGCTTTTGATTGGTTTAATTCATGTCCACCACTTTTTATAATAATTTCATTTGCTTAAGAGATCTTAATGTTAGTAAAACAAATAGGTAGTTTTTATTTCCTTCTTTGAAATAATATGCATAACCAATGACGACAAAGAATTGCTTTATTTGAGGCGGGATTAAAGCAAATTTAGGTTGCAAGAAAGCTGAATATCCACAGGCAAACGGTATCACGTTCTATGAAGCGATTCTTGGAGCTTGGCCATGACAGTGATAGATCCCGAAAACCAAAAAAAGAAACTGTGAATACAAATGAAATTCGCAAAATTTTCAAGAAACGAATTAACCGAAATCCAAGAAACTTAATGAGAATAGCTAAAGAAATAATGGTTAACAGAGAATCAGTTACACAAATTGCAAAAGAAGAACTTGTACTTAGGCCACATAAATTTCGAAAAGTACAAAAACTAACTGAGCAAACTAAGCGCACACGGTTGCAAGGATGTCGAGCTCTCCTTCGAAAGTCCGCAAAAGGCGCATGGAAGTATTTCATCTTCACGGACGAAAGACTTTCCACAATTGAACAATCCTGTAATCGACAAAATGACCGTTATTGGTCATCTGATCGTTCTGAAACTTCCACAAGAGTAGAACGTCGACAAAAACCACAGTCAGTTATGGTTTGGGGAGTTATTTTTGAATCTGGAAAAACTTCTTTGATTTTCATAGATAAAGGCGTCAAAATGAACAAGACCATGTACTGCAATGGGATTTTACAATCGGTTTTACTTCCTTGGGCCCAAGAACATTTTAAAAACTCATCTGGACACTTCAACAAGATTCTGCCCCTTCTCATAGAACAAAGGCAACGCAAGACTGGTGTCAAGCAAATCTTCCAGATTTCATACCTGTGGGAATGTGGCCCCCCTATTCACCAGACTTAAACCCAGTGACTTATAGTGTTTGGTCTATTCTGGAATCAAGAGTATGCTCTAAGCCACATCGAAGTTTGGAATGCCTAAAGGTTACTCTGAAGAAGGAGTGGGCTAAATTAACACCTGATGAACTACGACCCATTGCAGGAAATTTTATGCGACGTTTAAGGCTCTGTATGGAAGCCCAAGGGGGCCATTTAGAAAATACTTAAATATATTTTATCTAAGTAACAAATGACTTAAGAAAAGTTAGTTTCTGGAAAATAAATTCCACGTCTTTAGTTTAATACAATATTTTTTGTCAACAAGATAAAGTTGTCACCCTGTATGTATATATATATATATATATATATATATATATATATATATATATATATATATATATATATATATATATATATATATATATATATATATATATAGTTTACGTTTTGTGTATTTCTTAGAATCATTTAATTTGTGTAAAATGCACAAGTTTCTAAATAATAAAAACTGCCTTATTTTTAACATTAATGTCATTAGGTGAGCTATAAATAATTTTAAAATTTCTTGGATAATCTCATCAGCTAATATTTATTGCCTAAAATCAGTGTTATTTTTACTAGAGATGAATCTAATCCTTCTCCGAAAATAAGGAGATGAGATCAATCTCTACGAATTCCTTATTTCTGGGACGAAAAACATCGTGTGAAATAAAGATGTTGACAAGACAGAAATCAGTGTACATTGTTGATACTCCACAGTTAGTTTGAATTTTGCTGCTAGTTCAAAATTTTGTATGAACAAAATCCGATTCCTTGTAAAATTTAATCTATCAGAAAATCTTTCTTACATTGTTTTCGTATTCTTTTCATGAATGGATTTCATTTAATACTACTGGTAAATTAGTAAGTATACAAACCGCTCGATATTCTTAATCACAAGTAGAGTAATCCCTAGAGAGCGCGTCCCCAAGGTGGCGGATAGGGACACGTCTCCACTGGTCTTCCAGTGGGTGGTAGAAGGGAAATAAAATACCTTCCGTGGACCAACAGGCAGAAGTCCAACCTCCCGAGGGATTGGGAAACCCCTTCATGAAAGTTGAAAATGTGGCCAGGGCAGTGCTTCATGCCTTTGGTTCCATATGACTTGTCTTTTATACCTTTTTTTTTCACTTTTAACACAACATCAATCACAACTAGAAAAATGTCAACAGTAATTCTTTTAATTTTTTTACATGGGAAAAAATTTAAAAGGGAAGAAAAAGACATTATTTTAAAAAAATCCCTGAAGTTGAAAAAGAATAGTTTAAATTGTACCAATAATACAAGCAGCACTTTCTCATGTTCCAGATATTTACCAATGTTATCTCCAAAATGCGGAACACTGCAAAAATTGAGCACACGAATATAATAGTACAATTAGATATCTATTACTTCCCACCCTTTCATTACACTCGGTTTCATAGAAATGCTGTAACATTCTACTTATTTTATCATAAGAGCAAAGAAATTCAGAAGTTCAATAAATTTTTCTAAGCCAATATTATATATCAGAGTGATATTAAAAATTCAGAACTATACTGTCATATCAAAACATTAGAAATCTTTAATGGATAGTGATTTTAGGGCCATCTTAAAGGAGTGCTTGGTATAGAAATCTGTCAAACAATAATTATATATTTGTTCTAACAAATAATTTAAGAACATAAAATTTTTATCTAATATTTAATATTTCATCTAATTCCTTTTCACGCCATTTAAATTTAAAATAAATTTTGTTATTTTGTTTTACATACTGAATTATGTTCTTACAAGTGTGTGAACAACTTGAGATAATATTATTTGATTTTTGTGAAATTGAGGATGATTATAGCTTTTTTATTTAAGTCTAAAATATATGTAAAAAGTTTAAATTAAAAAAGTAAAGGAAAAATATCATAATTGCATTCATTTTTAATCATTGTCTATCACACTAGCAAATACACAAAATGATTACAAATTATTAGAATAGTGTAAGAGTTACAATTCGAAAATATTGTTTATCAATATAATTTATTTTTCTTACACATGTGCATCAGAATATATATTCATATAAAATACAAGTTAAGCAAGAAAGTTCTTGTCATTTTAATGACCCAAAAGAACATGACCTATAGAATGTGTAGCCCATATTTAGTCCTCGAAGTAATCACCATCGACATCCAGCAACTTTTGCCAACGTATCTCCCATTGTGCAATCCCCTCGCGGTAGAACTCGTGGGCTTTGGAAGCAAAGAAGTCCGTGAGTGTTAGACGCAAGTCTGCTTCATTGGTGAAAGATTTTCCATGAAGATGGTTGACCAGGAAATGGAAGAAGTGGTAATCTGATGGTGCAAGGTCAGGTGAGTAAGTAGGATGGCTTAAAATCTCCCAGTCAAGTAGCTGTATGGTATTCCTGGCTACCTGCTTTACTTGCGGCCTAGAACAGTGCTTTTACAGTCTAGAACAGTGCATCCTTGCAATCAACAAGTGCTGGCTCCATTTGTTGCATTGCAACAGCATACGTTTCAATTGCTGCGAGTACAAGTCCGTAGTGACCATTTGGCCCGTTGGTAGCAGTTCATAATGAATCACTTGACGACTAGTCCACCACACACCAGCTTCATCGCAGATCTCCCGACCTTAATTCATGAAATCAATGCACACACACACACACACATTGACGCACTTTCATTCACAGCAATATTCCCAAATGCTTGAGTTATTCTTCCGAATCGATGCAGCAACAGATAATCTCACTTTGAAGTCGTACAGCGAACAACACCGTACGAGTTCCTCCGACACGCCCGTTTCTCTTCGCTATTTTACGAGTTTGCGATTCATGAATGTGCACGTTGGACTTCATCAATCGTAAACTTTTATAATGGCTGATAATTCCTACTCTCGACTGACTGGTGTATCAACCACGTCATACACTAATTTGCATACTTATTCTCACTTCATTCAATGGCAACGCGAAGACGGCAAGAACTTTCTGGTTTACCTTATATAATTTTACATACTCATCAATATATTTTTTAATTGCATACCATGTACAGTAAAATTTAGCACTCTTAAAATTATAAAATATATAAATATTAAAATTTAAAAGAAAATATGTTCGCTTAAAGCCAAAGTTATTATAAAATAACATTAAAATCTTCATAACTCAGGTAAAATGTAGAATATAAATCTGGGTAGAAACAAAAAATACCAAACTACATTTCTATGAGATACAGTAAATATATATTTCTTTATTATAGGAGTCTATCAAGTCTGGTACTTCTCATATCTCAACTAATTCGAACACCAGCTGGGATTCTGGAATGTATGAATTGGATGATGAATATTCGTATATTATAACCGAAAACTCCGATCCAAAAAAGGTTCAAGAAGTTAATAGTCAATTTCTTCCAGGAGATGGTATAGGTATATATTTATTTGTGTATATTATATACAAAATCATTCACATTGGCTCTTTGTTGCTTAGATAATAAAATAAATTTAGTAGAAGCAGCGCATAACTTGAATGAAGTTAAAAAAAGACGAAATATTTCCCTTTTAGTTAAAGGAAAATTTATTTAGACTGAGTCGTAAATGTTGGGATTATCACACTTATTTAAGGCAGTTCATTCTAAAATTTCAATTTTATATATATATATATATATATATATATATATATATATATATATATATATATATATATATATATATATATATATATATATATATATATATATATTCCTGGAAAAATGAAAACTAAAATTAGGTTGGTAACGAAATAAATTTGCGGTCCTGTACTGACGTCATATACATAAATGCTTCAAGATGCAGTTTGATAACATTCGAGACTGTACCAGTGTTTTGATTCTTTATTATATCTTATAAGTGATTGTATCTCTATAAAATAAAACAAAATGTAGAATATTATTATAAAGAATCATATTTTGAAATAAATGTTTATTTTCCTACAAGTTTATCATTAAATAATGAAAATTACTCTTCATAATTTAATAATAACTATTTTAATTATTAGCAAACAATGAAGATAATTAATTATTCTTAGTGATGATATTAATATTAAGTAAACTTTACCTATATCTATTTGAAAACCCTAGTATATAATGGGGAAAACAAATTTTTGCTGTATTTTTGTAGAGCTCTTGCTAGTAGGCAAAGCATGCCCAAGAAAAATGAGCTCCAGAGACAGAGATAAGATGGAGCAGCAAGCGATTTTAGAGGTTTTAAGAGAAGAAGGAGTTGTTATACGACCAGTATCACGAGCAGTTGGAGGGATAAGGTAAATGTGATATTACTTTAGAAATTTGTTATTCCTTCATTATTACATACAGCAATGAACGAAATTTAAAAACAATCACAGCAGCAACGGTAAAGTCTAATATTTTAAGTACTTTAATTTTATCATATTCAATGATTTTAAGAAAAATAAGACTAATGTTTTAATAAGCAAAATCATTATGTCAGTTTTCAAACTTCAGGTTATATTATATTAAAAAATTTGCAGAGTATTCATACTGCTATAAAGAGTTCATTTCTTTTTATTCCTTAAATAGTAAAATTTAATAAATTTTATTAATGAAAAGACTTCAGATACATTTTAAATTATTATAAATTATATTTAATCTAAAAATAATCTTTCTAGAAGTGTTCAATTTAATCAGAGCCTTATATAATAACTATGTGATGTGTATATAGTTCTATTAGTTTTTTTTCAGAATTTCACTAAATTACTTCTTTAAAATCAAACTTGTAGTTTTAAATAAGATTAATAATTTCATCTTCAATTATATATTTTTTTTATTTTCCGCGATCAACTGTTTCACGTTAATTTTCAGCAGTAATATGATAATACAATAATAGTTACGATGCAATAATTATGCAATAAGTGCAATGTAAGTTTGTCAAAACGTTTGAGCTATTGGCGTCTTCACCCTCTCAATAATCACTTCTCATATATGTGTCTTCAATTGTCAGTCGGCTTCACATTATTACATGAGATTAACTCAATACTGTAAAATTATGTATTATAATCATTTTTGTCAAAAACTGAATTTGAAGAAGTTTGGTGAAATAAATAACTTTATAATATATTTGATTTTAAATACCTTATTTATAACTTTTATTAATGAATATTCTAAAAATTTGAAATTTTTACATTTGTTTTACAATTTGTTGTAATTTCCTAATTTAACTTTTTTAAATGTTTTATGTTTAGTAAATTGTGCAGTATATTTGATTTTTTTCCATTCTTTGTATAAGGATACGAATGATTAAAAGAATCAGATATTTGTTGAGTTCAAGAACATATTTATATTTGAATTATCAAAAAATATTAATTTTATATATTCCTCAAACTGCATTACTAAAAAGAAGTCGTTATATGTATAAAATCAAAAATAATGAATAAATGAAATCACTAAATCTTTTCGATTGTATTAAATCATTAAAACTTAAAATATTTCAGATTTATGTTTTGCTTCAAATTAAAGATTTTTATGATACTATATAAATTTATCGCATATACCAGGTGTATACATATCAAATGAGACGATTGCTAACAGATGTCGCTCCGCATATATGCAAACATTACGAAACCATGATACGTGATTTTTTTTATAGTTTGACCTTTGATACTTACGTTTACTTTACATATGGAAGAGTTTCTGCGTGCATTGTGTTTTTTTTACTGTGTTGAAAATGTCGAATTTTATGCCTTCCGACCACGATTTGCGGACAGCGTTAATTTTTTGTTACCATCTGAAGAAAAATGCTCCCGAATCACATCAAATGCTTGTAGAAGCATTCGGTGGCAATGCTCTGAGCCGTGCGCAGTGCTACAGGTGGTTTGAAAAGTTTCAAAATGGTGATTTCGATGTGAGAATCGAGGAGCGTGGCAGACCAGCAAAAAATTTTGAAGATGCTGAATTGCAAGCATTACTTGGTGAAGATGATGGCCAAACGCAAGAACATCTTGCAAAACAATTGAATGTTGACCAGAGCATTGTTGACTAGAGCACTGTTTCCCGTCATCTCAAAGCAATGAGCAAGATAATAAAGGTCGGTAGATGGGTACCACACGAGCTAACGGACCGTCAGCAGGAAAACCGAAAAATCGTGGGTGAAATGTTGCTTGCTCGTTACAAAAGCAAGTCATATCTCCATCGTATTGTGACTGACGATGAAAAATGGATTTAGTTTGAGAATCCTAAGGGTAATCGATCATATGATGACCCCGGACAGCCATCCAAATCGCCTTCAAGGCCGAATCACTTCTGCCGCAAGACAATGCTGTGTAATTTCTGGGATCAGGAGGGGCAATCTATTATAAGCTTCTCAAACCCGGCGAAATCATTGATACTGATCTCTACAAAAAACCATTACTTGATTTGAACTCGAAAAACGCGAGCAATACAAGAAACGGCAGCACAAAGTGATTTTCCTTGATGACAACGCACCTGACCACCATGCTAAACCGATTAAAGACATCGTTAAGGCGCTCGACTGGGATCCCTTAGCGTATGCGGCTTATTTACCAGACTTGGCTCCTTTCGATTACCACCATTGGAACACACATTGTCATCATTGGGACACACATTGGCTGACCAGCTCTTCACTCCTCACGAAAACGTCAAATCTTGGCTTGATAACTGGTTGGTCTCAAAATATAGATTATTTTTTTGGCGTGGTATTCACTAATTGCACGAAAAATGGGGGAAATGTGTAGCTAGCGATGAATATCATTTCAAATGCAGAAATATTAACAGTTTTCGCAAATTTATTGTATTTTTTAAAAACAATCGTCTAATTTCATTTGCATACACCTGGTAACGTTTAATGTTAGAAATATAGTCCTTGCATATGTCATATATAATAATAACTTTAGTTTCATTTAGAAATATTAAGAAAAAAATGAAAAAAGAGCTGTGAGAAATTCGGCTTTTTGAAACATTCACGTAAAGAGGTTGATTACTCAACAAAAGCACATAATTTCATAAATTTTATTAATTACCTAATTTATAAATAATATCAATTCACTATAAATTTCGCTGCATTAATTGTTAATAACATAATGAATATACATGTACATAGATTAATTGAAAGAGAGAGATGGATATGTCTTCCGGATGAATTGTTTTAATAATATATGAGCTCAAAAAAATTATTTTCAATTAAACATGTCATGCATAGTGTGCAATGAAATCATTTTTATGATGATTGCAAAGATCAAACAAATATAGCAGATAAATTTCTATATTAGTTGTAGTCAAACTAGTTTTACATACAATTATTGATGAACAAAGATAAATGTATCTTTAATGTGATTAAGAACATTTATTTTTGCTTTTGTATTAAATGCTGGTAAAATAATGTAGTCTTTTAAAGTAAATTTTTCCATTTCGGTCTTTAAACGTCTAAAATATAATACATGTATTTCGAAAATGAAAATTGTAGACTTTTTTCATTGTCATCATAACAAACATCATTTATAAGTCATTATCAGATAACATAAATGTACTAAATTGAATTCAAATCCATGCCACACTTAGCACATTTTTGTCACTTTTTTATATTGAAACTCTTTGTTCAGTTTGCCACAATTTTTCAAAAAATGATTTTCAATTTGTGCCACAGTAAAATTTCATATTAAAAACGTCTAAAAATTTTGGTTTTAAATAGTTGATTAATAATAACTATTGTTCTATAGTATAAATTAGTTTAATAAATATAGAACAACAGTTATTAGGCTAATTCACGATTTTCTTATCAAGTTATTGAAGTCAACACAAACATAGAAGTAAAACTCCGATTGTTGAATATTAATCATGATTATTGCTCAGATTAATCATGTGATGATATAATTATATTGAAAAAAGATAACTTAATATTAAATATTAAACTTTATAAGAAAAATAATCATGATTATTGCTCAGATTAATCATGTGATGATATAATTATATTGAAAAAAGATAACTTAATATTAAATATTAAACTTTATAAGAAAAATAATCATGATTATTGCTCAGATTAATCATGTGATGATATAATTATATTGAAAAATGATAATTTAATATTAAATATTAAACTTTATAAGAAAAACTTAGGTAAAATTTCAAAATGAGAAATCGAAGATACATTCAAATTTCTCATTTAGAATTTTTTATGCTTACATAACTTATTTACATAAAATTCCTATAAGCTTAAAAGAAATATATATCAGGCGAAAATATAGTTTAGAAGATCATAACGATGCCAACTCATGGAGCAAAAAAATCACATGTTATATGAATAAACTCCGTAGTCAAACGATTACTCCAAAAAATATAATAAACTCAATGCCAATTTATAGAACAATTATTATTTTATAATAGTTTCAAAGTACAACAAATTTATGTAAAAATTTTATTTAAATTTTATTATATAATTTTAAAAGGAAACACATGATAGTTCAGATACACTGAGCTCAGATTTCTATTAGTTTGTTAGTAAAAATTGATTAAAAAAAACGTGGTTGTAAATATTGTCAATGAAGTAAACTGCATCAAGATTTAAAATTAGCGTCATCATTTAAAATCATTTTTAATTCCTCTAATAGAATAAAAAGTTGATGAAATTTAGGCTATATATTTCAACAAGTTTTTTATAAATTATCCTTTATGACAAATTCTTTAAAATTACATTTCAAATTCCAAATTAAACAACTAATTTTGACAAAAATACTAATAAAATTAAGTAGGTATAACAGAAAAATAAATCATTTACACAAGTATTGGAAAATTATAATAAAATTTTATAATAGTTAAAACAATTTCTATAAAATATATAATTTCCGTAAAATATATTCTTTAACTTTTTTTCTATTTTACATCTTAGTATTTTATTTTCTTAAAACATTTGTTTATTTTTTTTTCACTAGTTTTGATTTTCTTCTGAATCAAAAAAGTTCCTCAATGGAGTCTTCGTTCAATCAAAAGCTTCCACCACTCAAAATTCGTAAGAAATACAAACGGAAAAAAGCTGAGCTCACTTATGAAGAAATAGAACAGAAGCTCATAAAAGCAGAAGAGCGTAGGAAGGTTTGTATATACATTTCTAACAACAGGAAATGTTTTGCTGAACAAAATTTCTGGTAGATTTATATTTTGGCGTGAAAAAAAAGTTATTTCCATCAAGTATTCCTATAAGGAAAGAATGTGTAACTATTCCTCTCTCAAGCTGAATTTACAAATTTAAATTTAACATGGGTCTGAAACAATTTGTTACCACATAAGTAACCATATTTTTTCAAAGAAGATTAAATTTTTAGCACCATAATATTTTTTGTTCTTATGTTGCTGAGAGTAAATTGTTAAGTTTGGACATTATTCATCTCATATGATTTGAGAGTAAAGAATACGGTTCATAAATGATAGGTTATTTCCACATTTTGTTATGTAAGAATAGTAGAATACTTTAGAGTAATAGTTTTGGTAATGCGTTTAAAATCATTCTTAAAAGTAATTGCTAGGCAAACTTAAAAGTAACTCCGTTGTTAAACTGCTACGTTCAAAATATTTGATTTATAAAATATAGTTATACATTCTGAATGCGATAAACATATATGTAGAATTTTAGAGATTACCACATTATATAATAAAACATCTGAACTATTTCACTTATTTTGAATTAATGCCATTTTTTAAACTAATAAATATTGACACATTTCGTACATAATTTTAAAGAAGGTTTAAATATCATTTAATTTATTAATATATACTTTCACGCTCTCCATTTTATTATTAAAGCAATGCAATAATGAAGTCTTTAATTTAATAAAGTTTTAAATCATCTTTTTGACAGCTTTTGTTAGGATTTGAAGTGCCAAAATTGAAATTCAGGTAGCATACGAGTAGCAGGTAGCATTCAGGTAGTATTAATGCTTAAGCAGAATATAACACTAAGTTTGCTTAAAAAATCTGAATGTTAGGCGTACTATGAATTTATTATTCAAAATTATTTTTATTCAATATAAATGTGGGAAATGTCTTTGCAAAGTCATAAGATTATGGAAATAGAAGTGTTATCAGATGAAGGAACTGTAGACAATATGCACAATTGTATTCATAATAATGTGAATGTGTGTGTATATATATATATATATATATATATATATATATATATATATATATATATATATATATATATATATATATATATATATATATATATATATATATATATACAGGGTTAGCAAGAAATAAGTTTCCCAGTTCAGAGGGCTGTAGAATACGTTCTATTTGTCCAAATGAGATAAAATTTGAACTACAGATAATTCAAATGATGCGTTTAACATTTATTTTAAAAAAATAACACAAAATTACGCCGATAGATGGCGCTGTAATACTAATGGTACTTATTTGCATATACTGAAAATATGAAAAATCATTTGCTTTACAGCGCATGCCTATTAGCATTATCTTTGGGTAAAAAGAAGTCGGATTCTGAACGAGCATTAGTTATTTCTCTGCACATCATGCCTTCTTTGCAAGAAAAAGCGCTACTTGTAAAATTGTTCTACCAGAATCAGCATAACTCTGTTGCAGCTGTAAAAGTATTTCGCCGTATGAAGCAGATACGAAGAGGTCCAATATCTCCATGTCCGTTACGCAAGATGATGCAGAAATTTTAAAGAACTGGACAACTTGTAATTCTTCCCGGTAGAGGACGAAAGCCAATCCAGTCTTCTAGCGTCGAAATGTGGCTACCGCGGTCGTTGAAGCCAGCAGTCAGTCGCCGGATGGTAGTGTGAGTGTTCCAGTTGTTTCCCGTGTATTGGATATGCCGTATTCCACTGTACGAAAAATCTTACGGCGGATTTTGCATTTTTATCCCTACAAAATCAAGCCTCTGCACTTGTTGCAGGACGGGGACTCAGAGGTTCGTAAAACTTTTGCCCTTCAGTTCCTTGCTCGAATGGTGGTTGACGTCACTTGGCCATGGAATATTCTGTGGTCTGATGAAGCCCACTTTCAACTTAATGGGCAAGTCAACACCCACAATTCTCGAATTTGGGCAGCGGAAAATTCTCGCGCTATCCAGGAAAAATCCTTGCATCCTGAAAAAGTGTCAGTATAGTGTGGGTTTACGGCTACTTTTGTGATTGGACCGTATTTTTTTGAAGAGATAACTGCAAATGGAATCAAAACCTGTTCGATCACAGGACAACGTTACCAAGATATGCTGAGGAATTTTGTAGTCCCACAACTTCAGCAGCGTGGATTCCTCCAGGACATCATTTTCATGCAGGATGGCGCACCTGCTCATATTGATCGTCGTGTAAAGCAACTGCTAAGATAGCATTTTACTGAGGCACGGGTTAACAGCCGTCATTTCCCTACGACATGGCCTCTTCGTTCGCTGGATATCACCCCCTGCGACTTTTGGTTGTGGGGTTTTTTGAAGGACAATGTCTACCATAAAAGGTCAGCATCTGTATCAGATCTGAAGGACAGCATTCATCGCCATATCCTTGATATTCCGACAGACTCACTCCGGTCTGCTGTCGAAAATATGGTTTTGCGATTAGAGCACATTGTTGAAAATGAAGGGAGGCATATTGAACAGTTGTAATGCTACTTTTTTATTATTATTGTTTAACATTTATAAAGCATGTCAAATGTTTTTATATATTACAGCGCCATCTATCGGCGAAATTTTGTACTATTTTTTAAATAAATGTCAAGCGCATCATTTGAATTATCTGTAGTTCAAATTTTATCTCATTTGGACAAATAGAACGTATTCTACAGCCCTCTGAAGTGGGAAACTTATTTCTTGCTAACCCTGTATTTATCAATAACTATTTGTGTAATACGAAACTCATACTTATTGAATTAGGGTTCTCGGTCGGCGTTGTGTCTTGCGATGAAAGGAATACACACCATATAACCTATTTATATATTAACTCCAATGATAAGATCTCTTTCGGATTGTCTAGGGCTTGACACCTTTTAGACTCACCAGAACCACAATAAATTTAAATTATTCAGAATTCTAAAGTAACAAATTTTCTGTATACTTTTTCAGTCCACATTGCACAAAATTAAGATAATGTTCGATTTTTACATATACAGGAAATATATTCATAATTTTTTTTAAAAAAAGTAAAAAATGTATCTTATTTTGTGCATAGTTAAAAGATACTAATGTATACTGCATAAAAATAATTTCCTATTCTTATAAAATTAAATTTTATTTTATTACCTGTTTTGGTTTTCAGTTACAAACGGAAGAAAAACTTAATAAACTAGCTGTTAAAGACTGGAAGGAAATACAAGCTGTAACGCAACAACAAAAGGAAATTGAACGAAGGAAAATTGAAGAAAAATTGAAAACTAAATCTCACATTAGGTAAGAGAAGTTAATATAACTTTTTAGACAAGTTTTAACTTTATTACATATTTTTTTAAATAGATAAGGTTTATATGTGAGTTGTTACATTAAATTATAGCTTAGAACATAACCCATCATTTAATAACTATCACATCATAAAAACACAAATAATTAACAAGTCTAACGCAAAGTTATGAAAAATTCATATCAGGTTGTATTTTATTGACATACAACATATTTTTATAGATTTTTTTACATAATTTTTATGCATACGATATATACAATGAAATAAAATATATTAATTTAAACTGCCTAATACCGCAAAATAAAATAGGATAAATATTGCCTCATATTTTATTTTAAAACATAAATATAATTAGTTTATAATTTCAAAATATTAAAAGAAGTCCAATTTTTCCTTTTCAAATAAATTTATTTCACAGTCACTTGGCAGATATTGTCTTTTTACTCAAATTAAATAGTTATGCATCAGCATGCTAATAAAAATTAGGAGATATTTTCAATGGAACACGTCATTACTATGTCCTGGATCAACGTCAAAATAAAGTTAAAATAAATAATAATTTTAAAGCAGAAAAAAAGGCGTCTGAAATTTAGCAATAGATTTTGCTTCCATATCATCTATATTTAAAACCATTTGAGATTTAGTTAGATCATAAACTTAGTTGATTTTCATGTGAATTTTAATATTATTTTTGACCTCTACCCATAGCTTTTCATTAAAGGTATAAGAGATCTATCAACAATACGAAATTTTCAAATCAACTTGTTGTAACAACACAGTACATATTACATTATTAATAAACGTTGTTATTAAAAAAAAATTTAAATTCTGTGGAATATTTATTTCAACGTTAGTAAGTTGCTTTTAAAGCAATGCTTTTGAAAGAAATCATTTGTATTTCAAGAAACCATTTTTCAATTTTTCTAAAAGTGCTTTAGCTTGCTTATTAAACATAGACTGATATTATCTTTTTCTAAAAATAGTTCTTTTAACTATGTAAACAACATTATATAAAAACAATAATTCAGTTCTAAAAAAGGTTGGAAATAAAAAAATAATTAATTTGGTTGAATACGATAATCTAATTTGCTCTTATTTTAGATTATCGTGTGACTTTTTCATCAAATTAATTATTATTCAAACAATGCATATAAATCGAAACTTTGCAACTTTTTTAATTTTTAATGTTTTGATACACAAAGGAGTTCAAGATTGAATATATAACTAAACAAATTCGACTCACAAAGCAGGGATAGTTCGATTGCAATTGCAACTATTTATTTTTCTGTGAATATAAAAAACATTTATAGAAAAATAAATAATTCCAGAACGACTGAATGGTCGTCTCAAAATTGATTGATATAAATAAAACTACAAGGCATTGATTTACTTCTGGCCTGAATATATGAAGTCATAAGCAGATCAAGTTCTCGCACTGTTTAAAGTAGAATTTCTGGTACAAATGGATTTAACTCAGTAAGGTTAAACTATCAACATTCTGGAAAATTTGCATCTCCAAACAAGTATGAGGTTGTTGAGGTCAAGACAAAACTGGAAATGGAATTCCTCTCTAATAATTATACGTTTTTATAGCGTAGTTCTAAATCCAGCGCGATCAGGATTAAAGTGCAATTTAACGAATCACAAACATTAAAAGGAGCTTATGTTTGTCTACGAAAGCATAAATTTTGCAGTCAGCTGTCTGCAAAGAGTAATGTTGAACTAATGTATATATTCAACAGTAGGTATTGGCGAATCTGATGCTATAACATCTACTCTGACAGCTGCTTATTTTCCTGTATTGTTATATCCCTGCATCGACCGCTGCTATGTAAGCACTAATGTCTATTATTATTGACCTACTCGGTCGATTGGCTATGAAACATGAAAGAAGTTTTGTCCTGATAACAAATCACTCCTCAGAAAACTCCTCTTAAATGTGTAGTTCCTATGGTATAGAGTTCCCTCTATTGATTTATGGAACTCTAAGTTTCTAATTACATCCTTGTGCACTCGAAATGTGTTTGCATACGAAAGTTTATAAGAATAAAGCAGCTATTTTTACCTGGGCCGTATTTAATTTTTGTGATATGTTGAGTTATTTAGGATACATGCAATTAAATTCAAATTTGACACGTCTCTTTTCAAAACAGAGTGAATACAGATTATAATACACTTAGAACTAATAAGATGAATTTAAAACAGTATTTTAAGCTAATTATTTTTGCTTCATTTTTAAAAACAATTCTAATTCAAAAAATTTCCAATTTTACACTGAACTTCCCATTTTAGTTAAATGCAAAAAATATAAAATTATATTATACTATATTTCATTTATATAAAAGTTGAGAATAGTACAATTTTTCTTTAAAATAAATAGAAAAATAACTTGAAGTTAAAGATTTGACTACACTATGTACTATATACACAATTACTTATCAGACATTATATAGTCGTCAATTTTGTACAGCTACACATTTCACTCATAAGCAATCATGAAAAAAAAGTAAATTGTTGGAAATGTATGTGCACACGAGCCACTATTACTGTACGCCCTTCCCGAATAATACTACAGTTAGCAGAATATCAAATCACTTAATTTAAATATCATCAAAAAAGCTTCCGCTCTTACGAAAAAATTTTTATTTGTTGTAATAAGGATTACTTTCAAGATGAAATTTTGTGCACAAATGTAAATACATTTGAGTCTTTAATTGCTGCCCATATATATATATATATATATATATATATATATATATATATATATATATATATATATATATATATATATATATATATATTCTTGATGCATAATTATTTAAATGTAAAAAATAATTTCATTCTCATTCCTTTTTTTTAGTGAATAAAAAAATATCTAATTAAAAATATGGATAAATATGGTGTAAGCAAAATTTCAATTACATGCAGAAAATTATATAAATATTTCATTTAATTAAATTGGTTTCATTAATGTACATTTTATTGATTATAGTCATTGTAACTTATACACAGCTAAAAGATATTATTCAATGTGATGAATGTAGAAACACACGATAAAATAAAGTTTATAAATGAACATAAATCCTTGTTTTTTGGAAACAGCTTATAATCTTGGATTTCTAAGGATACGGTTATTTGAATTAAAACACATAAGTAAGAAAATGGAAAGCATCCTGAAATTAAAACTTTTGTTTGTTCGTTATAGAAAGGGAATGAAGAAATAGTTATCCGCAAGTTTATAGCAAAATAATACCTAGCTACAATTGTAGTATTAAAATAAAACAGTTCAATTGACTACAAATAAATGATTTCTAATACAAATTCAAATAAATGTTTTTTTATGAGTTTGACAAAGTCTTTTCGTACATGAATATAAAATGAAACTGTTATTGTATTTCAAAAAAAACGTAATGAATTATGATTTTTAAACATCATTTTTAACTTTGAAATCTCAAATTAATAACTTCTTTGTCGATCACACGATAAAATTATATTTTATGATACTAAGATGTTTTCATCCAAACATTCAAAACAAATTTGGTAAAAATAAAGAAATGGGTATAATGATAATATACAAAAACATTATAATTCATAAAAAATACAATTATATTTGAAAATTCCTAACATTGCTTTCGAAAAACTGGGTAGCGCAAAAACCGAAACTGAGCAATAAGAACGGCATTTATAATCATTTTTTACAAACACACACAAGTAGTAATTTAATCAAAATCTAAAGTTTAAAGTGGATTTCGAACTACTACAAGCATCAACATCTCCGCAATATAGATTTCGAACTTATGAATTACTGAACTGAAAACTAGTGTGCTGATCCCTCAGCTGTAGATTCGCAATGAACGTGCGACATTAACTAAATGACTGACCACTAATTATAAGCAAATTAATAGTCATTGTGAGGTGATATATGATTTAGACAAGTGAAGAGGATATTAATAATGAAATTGTAAACATGCATGCATATATTTATTTCATTTTGAATACTAAAAATTTTTGAAAATACAGTACTTCTAATTTAAAAATTACTTTATACACTACCCGAGATTGAAAATGTAATACCAAGAAAGAGTGGGCAGAAAATTATGCAAATTTTTCAGGGTAAACGCACCTTACAGAGTTTTGCAAATATGTGAAGTGCGCAACTTCCCAGCACATATAGGATAAGATATAAAATGAGAAACCTTTAGAGTGGGCAGCATTTTCGAAGCAGCCGTTGTTGCTGCTTCGAAAATAATTATTAAAAGTTTGTTTTTGTCGTAAAGGATGCCTGTAATTGCAGAGAATGCCAGACCATCGTCGACGGAGTCAGTTCCAGCAGACACACGAGTTTACAAGAGGCATAATGATCGGACTGAGAAGGGCAGGTTGGTCCTTATGATAAATCACTGCTGACAAACATCTGAACATGTCCCCAGTGTGGAGAAGATGGCTGGAACAATGAACTGTGGAACGTTTGCTGGGTGCAGGTGCAACAAGAGTGACGTCAGCACGCGTAGATCGACGCGTCAGACGGGAGACGGTGGTGGCCCCACAAAACACGTCAACCGAAATTCTGCAGCATGTACAAGACACCCTGGATGCTCCCATATTTATCAGAACCATTTGTCGCCTATTGGCTGCTAGTGGCCAGCGCTCATGGCGTACGTTAAGAAGACTGTCACTGATCACAAAGCATAAACGGCAACGTTTGGAATGCTGCCGGATTAGAGTGATATAGACGACGGATTGGCACAGGATCGTCTTCTCAGATGAATCACGCTTCTGTTCCTTCAGTGATAGTCGCAGCGTACGAGTATGGCATTGACTAGGAGACAGGTCCAATCCTTCAGCAATTGTGGAGTGCCCCCGCAGCATAACAGCGTGGCATCATGGTTTGGGGAGCCATTGCGTACAATTCGCCATGTCATCTCCAGTTCATATTCACGACACTATGATAGCCCAGCGTTACGTGGATGATGTGCTACGGCTGATGACACTGCCCTACATTCAGGGATTGCCTAATGCCCTTTATCAGCAGGATAATGCCCAACCGCACATTGTTCGCATCAGCCAACATGCCCTGCAAAACCTACAGCTGTTTCCCTGACTACCGTGCTCACCAGATCTCTCACCAATCGAAGACGTTTGGATACTATTGGACGCCATTTGCATACCCTGCCACTACCTCTTTCAGTAGACGCACTTTGGCAAATGATTGACAGGGAATAGAGAACTATTTCTCAGGGCACCTTCCGTACTCTCATTTCTCATTGATTCTGTGCCTAGACGTGTTGTCTCGTGTATCGCCGTCCACGGTGGTCCTACAGCCTATTGACCTGACCCTGTTCTCGCTCTATATTATGCAAATCATTTCGAAATATAGATCACTTATTGTTCGTTGCTATTTTTCTCTACCGAGTTTCATCACTTTCCTGCAACTCCTTCTTGGTGTTGCATTTTCAGTGTCGGATAGTGTATATATTTTTTTATTTATTTTAAATACATGCAATTGTTTTAACATTAGTTGAAGTTTTAATAATAATATTTAATTTTTACTGTGCGTACATTTTTTAACATTCTATGACACAAAAACAATAATTTTAATAAAAAATATTTACTTATAGTTTTCCAACTCCATTTTATTCATAATCATGTGTCAATTATCCAGGATTTTTTGTTGTTCGGATATAGATACTTACCAAATTGCTTGCCATATAATGAAATTTAATTTTAACGACCCCGTTATTTTTAAAGCAACACTCTTTGCAAAACTTGCACTGTAACGTCGAATATGTCGCCTCTCGCAAGCAACTGAAATTATTAATAAAAATATTCTTATAACATAATCATCTGCGATTGCACAAAATATAACACAGCAAAATAAAATATTAGTAAATTAATTAGTGTACTTATGAGAACAGTAGTATTAACGAAATTATAAAAAAAATTATTTGTTTATTAAAGAACTATTTGAATAAATTAATATTCATTCATTTTAGTGTTACAAAAAATTTTATTCAATTAATTAATAAAAATAGTACTTATAAAATCTGCTGAAATTAACATTGATTCATTAAATTTTAGGGAGAAACATCTGAATGAGCTTCAAGATAAATTAAAAGCTCGAGAAGACCATGCAAAAAAAGTTCGAGAGCGAAAACAAATGCAAGAGAATGGATACAAGTACATCATGCCCCCATGGAACCCAGTGGAACACTGAAAATATTAATGTATACGTGGTTTATATTAAATTTCTTCCCACTTTTACTATTAAATTGGAAAATAAAATTATTTTGCCATTTAATGGGGAAATAAAATTATTTTTTTCCATACCCAGCAGTATTTTTCTAAAAAAAAAAATAACTTTCATATTGAAATTGCTCTTGGTTTCTTTGGTTGCTATAAATATTATTTTCAATGATTAAAATTTTGTTCATATTTATAAATAAATCCAAGCTCAATTTACAATTCAATTTAGCACAACTCAATTCAACTTTACAGCCCACTTCCGATATAAAACCCCAAGTAAATATAGACAGATATATCAAAGATGCTCCATAGATCAAGAGATTCATGAATATAGAGCATGCACACATACCATAAATTCCATTATAGATTCCTCTACCATAAAATTTATAAATATGCACTTAAAGCAGAAAAAAACGAATAATCACAATTATATAAAAGTTTATTTTCGTTGTATAAACGCGTATATTCTTAATCTCTTATGAGGAATATTAATAAAATAATAGTGATATAAAAATAATGAAACACATTAATAAAATATATATAATGAAGATCAATGCATAAATGACAAATATCGTGTAATTATTAACCAAGTTAATATACGCATATATTAGTAATGCCTAAAAAATATGTTAATATCACTTTCTGGTGAACAATTTAATTTATTTAGAGAAGAATAAAAATGTAATGAATTTTTAGCGTGGCCTTTTTATGATACAGATATTTATGAATAACGATGAATTAAGATTAAAATGTGTAATTAAGATATGTTTTTACACTTATTTTTTATAAATGAATGATATTTACAAAGGAAACACTAAAAAATAATCGTAACGATTATAAAATTTCTCGTTTAAAGCTAGTGATAAAGTAGTAACTCATTGTGCTCTAGTGATAAAATAGTAATCTTTATTGTGAAAGAACTCGTGATCTATTCTGACCACTGAGATGAATAACATTAGATAATTGATACATTCATTCTTGCATATAAATCTACAGATTTAAGAACTTGGCAAAAATTTCTAGTTTCCTTTTTTAAGACATCTCATGGTGTTTTATCTATAAAAATTTCATCTGAAAAGCGCTGCGAGTACATGAAAAGTTTGCAACTACTTTGAACTTTTACACAATCCACAAAGCTATATAAAAGCATTTAATATTATTCGAAAAATTCGTAAAAAAATAATAAATAAATAAATAAAAAGTTACGATAAAGCCGTTTAAATATTGATAGTTAGATAAATTAACAGAGATTTTTAAAAAAGTGAAAAGTTCCTTATTAAAAGAGAAAAGTGTGAATGGAAAAGGAGCATATAATCTTTATTAAAAATGACAAAAACTCACTACAGTAATCGGAATATCTATAGAAGAAAAAGCTATATTTCAAAACCTATTGGTTAGAATTAAACTTCCTTGACAGAAAAATAATTAAATTATAATCAAGTATTATACAATTTTTAATTGTTAGTTTAAAGTTACTAACAACATCTATAATTGCATTTTAAAAATAAAACAAATTTCATTTCATTAAGGATTCATTTATGTCAGCATTTCTTGTCATAAGTCTTCCAGAAAAAATGCAATGAAACCTAAGCGTATTGAAGAGTGAGAATTAATTTGTCTTCTTTCTTGGGTAAGGGTACATAATATATAAGTACACCAAAATTCTTAACAGTTTTAATTGTGTATCTGAAAAAGAATATAAGTCCGCCTTAAAAATGCAGGTAGGTAGATGTGTAAGGTGGAGAAAATCATAATGATGACATGTCTAATAAATCAATATTTCTTACTGAAGTTAGTCTTTAATAAGACAACTAAGTGGTTTGATTGAGAGCAAATAAAGTAACAAACAAATAATGGATTTAATTTCAAGAAATCCAAGTAATTCTGGTGTGTTATATCTAGCATTTCTGTACAACCTATTTCACAAAAGTTAGGCATCAGACTTTGATTTCTTGAAGCGATCGTTTTTAGTTTTCTTTTTTGTTTCTCCATTTAATAAAACAACAGGGGAAAATGTGTTTATTGAATATGTTGGTCATTTGTTCCTATCTTGAACTTGAAGGAATTGGAACTATTACGCAATCCTTTTTAAGAAAAGTATTAGTCCTCTTGGACTTTCTTTAAACTTTTCTCATCGTTCAAATAAAATTGCACAAAGCTTTATACTAAGAATAAAAATGCAAATGGAAAGAAAAAGTTTATAATTATATAAACCAAAAATTTTAAGAGAATATGGGCTAATTTTTAAGAATTTTATACGCCTGATTATTAAATTTATATTTGTTTTTAAAATACTAAAATTATTATATTAATATTAAAATTATAAAAAAATATTAAAATTAAATTTATATTATTAAAATTATATAAAAAAAACATATGTAATAATTATAGATTGTTTTTTCTTCACTTTTTATATTTTAAATTCAAGAAAGGGGTAGAATTAGATAATTAGCTAAATTAAGCTTTCGAATTTGCAACTTTTTGAGAAAATAATTTACGGTGAAATCAGGAACATCAAAAACAATAATCATTAAATTATTTTAAAAACTTTTATACAAAATGATAGTGAATATAGTTTTCAATCAAATTCAATAACTATATTTACTAACAGACAATATTTATTTTAAAAGATAAGAAATGTTGATTGTTTTTTTATTCATTGACGGAAATGTCAAATTGTTTTGAGAATACATAGATTATACACAAGCACAATAGAATAAAGGAAATAAGAATACCGATTAGCCCTGGTATTATTAAGTGTCATAGCAGTTAATAAACTCGATTTAAGTAACATGAATAAAGGTTCATTTCACAGAACTTGCTTCTATAAAGATGTGGCCCATGTACTGTCGGCATATTTTGTCTCTAGATTTCAGCACTTAATATAGAATAAAATTCATTGAATTTCAGAAAACTCCTGTTAAGTTTCTACTGAATTCTGCTACAGCCATGGGTACTTCACTGAAATCTTTTTATATGGTATGGCATCTAAGATGTAATTCACACATATCTTTGCTAAAAAAGTAGTTGTAATCCATACATGTATTTGCAATAGTTCATTGTTGTTTTAAAAATTAAAACTTTTTTAATTATTACTGGAGATTAATTTAAAAGATTTTTAAATGAACAAAAATTAATATTTTAAACATTCTGCAATTACCTATAATGATCTTTTAGAGTATATAATAAAAAAAAATTCTTGTTAACACATAAATGACACATACTAACATACTTGTGGGATTTTAATGTACTTTCATTTTCTCCACATCGCTGGTGTTAAACAGAAATCAAGGAGCTAAAGTCGACAGTAAAGTTGAATGTGGCGAGAACAAAACTACTCAATTTTCTTATTTGTAGCATTTCATGAATGGAACAACATTAAAAATCTTCTTCATATCAAGCGCTTCTAACATAATAAAAAAATTTTTCATTCTGTTGTCAGTTTAAACAAAATCTTCATTTTCGGTGTTATTTTGTTTTTGGAAGTTATTTTGTTTTTGGCATATAACTTCAACTTATACACTTCAATGTTTTATATTTAACACTTTTAAGGAAGACCACACATAAAATAATTATGTGCTGCAATAAAAGTAAATTGTCTAAAAAAACCGAACAGAATGATGAAAAAAATAAAAAAATCAAGAAAGTTATTTTGTTTTTAGTTGCTTCAATAGCTTTACTTCAAATCATTGTTTCAATAGATATATACTATACAAGTTTGAAATATTTAAAACATAAGCATAAGATTAAAATTTAACGAAATAAAAAAAGTAAATTTTCTAAAACACAAGCTTCAGAGAAACAAAAATCAAACAAAACTAATAATATGGTTACAATGGCAAATATGTTAACAAGGTATGTCAACAAGAGAAAAAGAAAACAATGAAGTTGATTTTAATATAGAATATATTGCATTCTCGTAACAAGAAAAGAAATGTAAAAAAATTATTACTGTCTAATAACTATGCACGCACAAATTAGAAATGCAACTTCCATTTACAGTGATAGAAGAAACAAATTTTCTAAGCATTTTGTTTTGTTTTAAAAAATTAATACTACAGAATTCGCTAATTTTAATTAAAATAAATTTTCATTTTTCAACATTTTACCTAAAAATGTCGAAAGCAATTTTATCTAATAGTTTCGACTAAAGAAATAAAACTTCTTACAAGTGAAAGTCGCCAATCACTAAGAAAGGCTTTATGGATTATGCACTCTATGGGGCACTTCTGTCTCACTTAATCAGCACTATATACATTTTCGTAAAGTTAGTTAGGGAGCGTGGCAGGCTGTCTGTAATGTATCTCCTTCTGGAAGATTGACATACCTTATAATAACGCATTTTATGCAAATAGTTAGTTTTTATTTGTTTAATAAATGTTGAGACTTTAAATTGTAGTCTACTCTATGCTCCAGACCACTCTACACTGAGCCTCTCCCACAAAGGCAGGGCAACTACATGCAAATACATAATCAATAAAAAATTTACAGCAATTTTTCTAAAAAATTAAATTACCCATTTTTTGATAAGATATATAGTACAGTAATAGGGATACCATAAATCATGAACTAATATTTAACATGTGATAATCCTGCAAAACCAAGTACTCCTTTTCTCCTAAACTATTTATACCAGATTTAAATGCTGGAAAAACTGCATAACTATTAGAAGTAAGATTTTCATTAGTAAGATTAGAAATGCTGTTCTGATATTCTTATAAAACTCAATCATTATTAGATACGAAACTTATAAATCATAAAATAGTTTTTGATAGCAATTATAAAAACATTAAATAATAAAGCAATGTTCATGGCATTTTTAAGGAGTCTGGGTTCCATTGATCTGATATAGAGATTTGCAGCTCAATTTAACATCATTAAATTTTGATAATAAAATAACTGCACTGCAAATAGTGGAGGAAATCTATATTATTTACAACAAAAATATTTAAAAAATTTACTGAGATGTTTTTTAGCATATAATAAACTTCCTTATAAAATATTTTATCAATATCTCAAATCATGGATAAAGGTCAAATAAAGTAATAAAAGTCATAAAGGGCTTCAATAAAAAAATTAAAGAATAATTGCCAAAATAATATCTTTTAAATATGACAAGCAAGATAACCAATATGGTTATTTACTAAGACTCAATAGAATTTACATTATATTTTTGTTGAAAACAATAAAAAGGATATGTAAATTAGTTAACTTATTTTTTCCTAACATCTTCAATAAAACTGTTTACTATACAAATTTAAAATAACTTTCCTAAAATAACTGACGAAAAATTTAACAATTTTGTAAAACCTGATAAAAAATTAAAACTGTATATTTAGTAGACTATATGATTTAAAAAGTTACTTTTGGCAAGAAAATGTGGTGCTTGCACATGCCAATTAAATTACCATACTTCAATAAGTCTACATAATTTCTAAAAGATATTAATCAAAATCTTAAGGTTGCTCAATAAGTTTACATAAAAAATCAAATGTCAAAAATAATTTTTAGAGAAAAGTTAAAACTCTTGAAGACTGTATATCTTTTAATAAAACAAAAATACAATACAAATGTTTTTACAATGGATGTGTAATTTTGATACACTTTACAAATTTAGTAGAATTTAAAATTTACATTCTGCAACAAACTTAAATAGTTAAAAAGAGTTATTCTTTTGAATATTAAAATTATAATGCTTATTTCACACATACAATTTTGTAAAATGCATACCAAATAAAATATTAGTTATTTTTATAAAGAAAGACTAAACTAAAAATATGGAAACAAATCATCAAAATATTTACAATAAAACTTTAAATCTACAACAGTATACAAAAACATTATCAACTATACATACTTAATGTTACATAGGTTTGTATGTATATTTTTATATTAAATTTGCACCGGTAAACTAAAAAGTGTAAAATCAAATAAAACCTACCAAAAAGCACTATTTATGCTTTGAAAAATTCATTTTCCAGATATGAGCAGAATCCATTAATTGGAAGACATTTAACATAAAAATGAATTAAATTGAGGAAAAAACCAAGTATCATTAGAAATGTATCTCAAATGGTGCTAGGGTAACAAAATTATGACATTTTCAAAAATATTTCTAATAACTACTAAATATTCTGCTAAAGTTTGTAAACCAAAAATGGGTATACAAGCTTACCATACACAAGAAAAATATAACTACACCTTTCTATTAAAAAATTATGAAAAAATTTAATTGGCAATCAATGAAATACATATTATTTCTAAACTATGATGCTAAGTTAGAAAACATGAACAAAAAATGACTCATGGAATATTGCACCATATAAATATATGAGCATAAATTATTCAAAGCATAGTTAAAGTAATTAACATTTCATATTCAAGCTATGAAAGAAAGTGTTATCAAACTATACAAAAGGCAAATTTTTAATCTTTAAATATTTGCTATATGTTTCATAGAAACAAAGCTCATTTAAATCTGGGTGTCAAGTAAACTTATTTGTATTAATTTTCAACAGATGACACCAATTAGAGCTTTTGAGTTTATTATCATACTACAATGAAAAAGTTCAACAGTCTTATTTTCTTAAAAAGAAAGAAATATATGACAATACTATTGTAATTTCAGCAACTCTTGAAGCAATAAACAAGTTTTTCCAAATTAATATCAAGCTTGAACTCAGGAAATATGCAACTGTTTTCCAGTGTGCTGAAATAGTGCAGCAAAATAATTTTACAGGGAACTTATTCACTCTTTAGACTGATAAAAGAGTATATATCCAGATTCAGATGTCTTCTGTGTATCTGATGTGAGCCCATAAAAATCTTCGATGGCAGATGCATCAATTTTCTATTGACAAAAAGGATAATTTTTAAAAAAAACTTGCAAAAGAATTATCAACAAACATTTTTACAATAAAATTCCCACAAAAATAAATATATGAATTTAAAAGAGAAGACAAAATTTATTATATTTTATTCTAAGTATTTTTATAGCACAAAGAGCTGTAATGTAACTTTAAAGCAAAAAAGTCAGATAGTAAAAGAATACATGGAATTAATAATTTAATAAATAATTATAAGATATAAGTAGAAATAAAATGACAATACAATTTTGATCTCATATTTATATCTAACCCTTTTATAAATTCCTTAAATAAAAGCAAATTTTAAATTATCTTGTTTATCAAGGGAAGCATATTATTCCACAATAAACTCATTCAAATTTGAAAGAGAATTTTAATCAGAATAAATAAAATGTTTGTAGCACTAAAAAACAATCTTGAGATATTGATTTACTGGTTATTGCTCTGCTCTACAATCACTTTTCTTATACTAGTTTGATAGGAATTAAAAACTTTAAAAAAAACCTTATTCACTTAAAAATGTATAATACAAACTGTCCATGTACAAGGTGGGAAATGAACACAAATGAACAGAATATGAGAGTAATTACTCTTCAGGAAACTCAATAGTTGGCACTCACCAACTCTAAATACAGCAATTTGGCTATTCAGATAAGAATTAGCAAACGGTACAAGAAAATATTCTATTAAAAAACAATGGAAACTACATACCTCACCAATATTCAAATACTGCTAACTTTCAAGTAAAAAGAAGCAGTTTTTGTTTTATTTGATATTCAATGGTCATCTTTTGACATGAGGGCTAATTAGACTGGGGCCTACAATTTAAGTGGATTTCGAACCACTACAAACATCCATGCCTGAGGTAGGATTCAAACTCATTAACTTAAAAATAAGCATTTGTCATATGCAATATTATATTTTCACTAATGACTGTCAAAAACACAAAAAAATGACAAAATAGATAAATATATTTCACAGAATACATACAATACACATAATGAGTGATAAAGACAATGAGTAATGAGTGATACTTTTGGACTGTCAATAACAGTAATTCAACAAAATAGCATTGAATGTTGGGTTAGGCAGTTATAGCATACAATACGTAATTGATATATACATTATTTGAAGATGAAAAAGAACAAGAAAATAACAGTATATTCTGGATAAATCATCCTCCAAGATATGTATAAGCAATAAATCAGAGCAGAGAAGTTAGAGAAGGAAAATTTGGTATGCTAAGAATAAATTTTTCATGTCACATGTGTGTGCACTATTCAAATGAAATGTGACAACATTTAACAGTTGACAAAGAGAATAGTTACAATATCAGATTCAGCACTGACTGGTTACACTTATCATGATTTTATGTGTATCCACTCATCCTCTGACACAATAGAATCTTATTTAAAATAAATATTATTGCTGGATATTTCTTCAATGAGAATTTGTAATGGAAAACTTGCATTCTTCATTACATTTCAAGATTTCCTAGTATTTTCATAAAAAAATTCTAATTAAAGAGCATTCTATTTCTTCTTTAGCGTCTATTTAAGAAACTGTTCCTTTTTACATTTCACAAATCAAGAAAATCAATCAAGAAATATCAATCAAATATCTAAATCACTGCTTCTGGCCTCTGCAGGATTTTACATTAGACAATCAATCAAAGGCTTAAGAATAATAGCCAATTTAATCAAGTTGCGTCTCAGCATCTTTCTACAAATGTTGAGCCGCTTTCTCTTCACTCTTCTTTGAACCTGATGAAAGATTTCTCCAGGGTTTACTTTACCCACAACCTTTCTACTCCAGTCAATAAAAAGGAATTCTTCCCAGATACTCTCAGACAACTGACCTTAGAAATTATAAATAAAAATTTTAAATGTGGCATTCCCAAATGTCCCCTTCACTGATGGCAGCAAAATCAATGATCTTGCCAACTTCAGGATCTACATTAAAAGTCAAAAAAAATTTCTATATGCCAATATAACACAGGCTGATTCGTTTTCAGAAGTAAACTTCTTGCAATTATATAGGACTTGAGTCCAATTTGAATAAAAATAATTATGACGACATTTGAATTCTTGCTAATAACAGCTTGCTCTAATATCTCAATAATTCGATCCACATTGGGGACAAAACAAGTAACTATCTTATTCAAGTAAAGGTCAATTATAACATCATTAACTTTAACTGGTAAGCTTGCAGCATCTTTTTAGAGGCGAGATTTATTAAATGACCACAGCAACAAAAAGTTATTAAATTTTCTTCCCTTTACTATTCCATTATTAGCACCAAATGCAATAATATATTTCAAATGCATTTCTAATCGTTCACAAATTATTTTCAAAATAAAGCACTTATATTTTCCTCTTGCATCTCCTGTTAAACTAGTAAATGACATTGAGCAAATTAAAATCAAATTGTGAATGGAATTGTAAAAGTTTACAACATTACAGTCATTACTCTCATCACATGCAACTGAAAATGGTGAAATCCATAAAATTTAGAAATGCCTCTTTTTCTATTACTAACTCTTCAATAAACACAGAAGTTTTAGCTATAACACATCCATAACAGTTTACAATATCATTTTTAGGACATTTTCCAAAAAAATAAATAAATAAATAAATGAACCAGCAATGACTAGCAATGCTGATTAGCATATTGTGCTCTATCAAAAAATAGTAAAATATTTTTCTGGCTGGGTAATTTCTTAGGTATCATTTTAAAAGAAAATATCGATGTGCAAGTGCTTGCTGAACTACTTGCTTTTTGTATGCTTTAGACCTTTGATATGAAGAGAAACATCAAAATGACCACTATAAGGGATATTGAATTTGTAACAGCAAACTATATGCAAAAAGCAATCTTAACTTTTTTACACTATGCTTCTTTACACTATATATAAAAGTTTGAATTCATAACAATTTTAAGAACTTGAAAATACAATTTATTAGGTTTACTTTTGGCCATAGTTCACAAAAAATCAGGAACAACGCAAGTTATGATGTAGCTGAAATACTTGCTTTCCTGCAAGACCACTTCAAAATTAACTCCATCCATCAACATCCCAACAATCACAGTGCTTAAAATAAGAATGGCACCGAATTTTGCACCGTGACTAAAGGAGAACAAGAATGATATGTAGTAAACACGTGTGATGTAATAGAACTCTAAAGAAATATTTTTCTTTCTTTATAACTTTCTTTCTGAAACAAAATATTTTTTTAAATTATCAATATCTTATGTGCTCTGCCAAAAAACACATAAATATTCCACACTATCAGTTAAGCGTAAAAACTAGCGATTTTGCATAAAAGTTGGGAGATCTGCAACTTTCAAGTGACAGAAAAACATGCATCAGTCTCATTCACAGCCACTGACTACCTGAAATGTCCTACATTTTCTGAGAGTGGAAAATCCTTTTTGTCTAAAATGACACCAATACCAGGCTTCTGCCAAAAACATCTTGAAAATTTTCGGTCTCCAAAAGGAAGAAATTTATTCCCCTGTCTTCAAATTTTTGAAGGTCAGCTGATTCATGAATCTGGTCTGACTTCATCAGACTGGTCTGGAGAATAGCAACAATTAGTCCATTAAGAGTATGAAGTGTAGTATTTGATTTTCAAATGTCATATGATATCTTTCGATTTAAGTTTGGTATATTGTCTCATCAGAGTACGTTAATTTATTAATAATTATTAACATTATATATAATTATAATAATTATTAATATTTATTAATGGTCCAATGAAAAGTGTTTCACAATTTTTTTACTTCTAATAATAAATAGAATAGCATTTAAATTAAGTAGTTAAACTAAAACCCCACATTATCTATTGTGCCATTAGACCAACAACTTTACTTAAAGGCTAGGTCCACAAAAGATTTCAAATTTTATTAGTTAATAATAAATGATAATATTCATTTTGTATATAACACATTCAAATCAACACATTTAACCTAAATTTAACAACAAACCATATATTTTTTCCAGTCTTTCAAAATGTGGCTCTTTAAAGCAATATATTGACAGCTTATAAAACCATATAAAAAATTCATGGAATCCATGCTTATTCGTAATAAGGTTTAATTGCATAGTAATAAGAGAAAACAATACACTAACTGGAGAGAAAAGCAATACACTACAAAAGTACACAAAGTTGAGAGAGGAAGCAATATACTAAAACCATTTATTGTAATAAATCATATTGCAAGAAGTTCTGGATAAATTACATTTAAAATCCAATATTTTTTTATACAACTTTAGGTATAAAAATGAGATATACAAGCAATTATTAAGGACGGTTATTACAGTATGTCATGTAATTCCACAGGAAATAAGCAGAAATATCTGACTACACTTAAATCAGCATCAAAATTAAAAGAAATGAAAGACAGTTCAAAAAATTTTTAACTAATCATATTAATAAGAAAATAACTATATCACAAAGAAATTTATGGAAGCATTTTAAGTTTCAAATCATATTAAAGGATTGAATTAAATATGTTCAAATCACTCAAATTTGCTATAATTTTAAATACATATAGAATTTCCTTTTGCTTAAAATCTGAGTCCAAAAAAATTGGTTTACTACCATAAGAGCAACACTAAAGACATTAATGACTCAAATCTTTGTTATTTAATCCTTCATAACTTGCCATAAGTTTCTATTCATGATACACTGAACAGACACAACAAAGAATCGGCAAACAAATCATACCTATATATAACAGTAAATATTATTGGCATAAGAAACCACACACAAACTCAACCTCTTATTACTAGCATCAACACACAATTCAAGATCTAGTAAGGAATAATGGAGTTGTGGTGACAAATTCACAAAATGTTTTAAACATTACTTAAACTGAATTGAAATTATTCTCACATAGACATTATAAAAATGGAAGGGAGTTGCCACTCTTCTCTTTGACATGGATGTTATTTAATAAAAAGTTTAGTTATGCATCATTTTTAGTTAATATATATTATGCATTTGCAACATCAGGAGACAGCAAAAAGCTCGAGATATAAATAACACAAATAAAAAAATAAAAACAATTGCTGAAATACACAAATGGATGAAGACATGGAATGGCATAAAGAAAGATGTGATTATATAATGCAATTTAAAAGTGACACACATGAATGTAATTAGAAATGATACAATTTATAACAATAATGTTAATGATAAGTAAGTAGTTGATGCAGGAGATTAATTGAGGTGCTAAAAAATTTAATAATTTCTATAATAAGTTAAAACAAATAGATTCATGTCTTATACTTTAAACTAACTTTTTTTTCAAATTTCAAGTTTAAATTTTAATTGATGACTATGCAACAGAATTCCTTATAAATGCTTAAAATGTATTATTTAACAAAGAACTTAAATCAATCCACAAAATTTAAAATAACACTAATTAAATTTACTTACATCTACAATATCATCATCAAATAAAAGCCATAGACCATGACTCTTTACAATAGAAATGTAATGCCCTCTATTAGGACCACTGCCACAATGTATCACGACAGCTACTAAATCATACAGCCTATCAGGATTGTAAGCATCATCAGACTAAAAAACAAACATTTATTATCAATTTATTCAAAATAGAACGATAAGAACATTGTATCAAAATTGAGAAACAATGAAAAATATAGATGGTTTGGTTTGTTTGTCGCTCAATGGTCATTTTTTGCTCGTTGAAGGCTAATTAGACTGGGACCTACAGTTTAAAGTGAATTCCGAACCACTACATACATCCATGCCCAAGGTGGGATTCGAACCCACGAACTGTTGAACCGAAGGCAAGAGTGCTAACCATTCGGCTGCCAGCTTGGCATGAAAAATATAGAAATTATCAAATTAATGGAATCAATTGTGAATAAAAGTGGTATATTTTAATCCTTACAAAATGCAATAAAATAGCTACCATTTTTTTATAAATAGAAATGTATATATTCTGGTAGTATATAGTAGCTTTATTAAATTTCTCTTAGTCTTGGATTTTTTTCAAAAAGGTAAAATTAATTTCATATTTTTGAAAAGCACACTGAGCAGGAGTAATAGCCCACTAATAATTCTAATTGGTAGTCTAGCAATAATTGTAATAGTCCACCAACTAGCAAGAATAAATGTACCAAAAACAACCCAACTTCTAGGGGTTTCTAGAAGTATGGTGTCAAAAGTCTGACAGCATACATACAATGCAGTAAGATAAACTCAACAAAATAAATTGGAAGACAGACAGAAAAGTTCAGTGAAAAAAATTGAGTATTGTGGTGTGGATTGTAATGCCTAAAGAGCAAACTGCAGCAAAGTTTATTGTTGATCTCAATCAGCATATGGATTCTCTAGTGTCAATGATAACAGTAAGAAAATACATTCACATTCATCAACAGGAAATTTAAAGCAAAGCAGCAATTTACAAGTCATTTGTCATTGATGTTAAAATGATAAACATCTTTCATATTGGTGTCTCTTACAAAATCTGGTTGATTATTCAATGGAAATGATCTGATAAATTGTTTTTTTCCACTTTTCTCAGCAATAGCGCAGGTGCATCTTTGAGACACTACTGAAGAAACATATTATCATGATTGTCTTTTTCCAACTGTCAAGCATCAGGGTCCTGATATGGGGAGCCATGTCACAGTTTTCAGCTAACCAATCATAGTCCATAAAAGAAGAATCTCCAATTGTGGAACTTTCCAGGATGATAATAAATCTAGTCCCGCAGCTGGACTTGTCCAATCATGGTTTGATGAGCACAAATATGAATTTAAACGTCTATCTCGGCCCATTCAGTTACCCAACCACAATATAATTGAACCATTATAGTCTATTTTAGTATTTAATATACACTCTCACATCCTTAAATTAAGGTTAATTCAGAATCACACAAAAATTGAACTCTAAAACAAAAATTTCACCTGTGGGTACAATTATCACACACATCTTGAAGAATATGAAAATTACAAGAAACCACCAGATTGTGCCGATAATACGTCACAATGATGAGAATGTAAAAGAGGTGAATATATAAGGAGCGGTTGCGAAGAAATAAAATTGTTCACAAGCGCTTTAAAAGCCTTTCAGTGCAATAACCGCATAGTTAAGGCACAAAGGAAGCATTTGGATTATGTTTTACGCGGTAGAATTATCGGCCATCTGGAATGTAGACATACCCAGCTGGAAGTATCTAAGGAACTCGGAAACGCCCAGTATGTCACCTACAGGCTTTGCCAATGGTTCCAAGATGATAGTAATGTGAGTAGACATTACAGCACAGGTAGCCCCTGAATTACAACACCGAATGAGGATCGCTATTTGGAAGTTACTGCTGAAAAAAACAGATGGAGCATAGCATTAGATCTGTCTTTTCAACTCTCTTCACGACTACTGATACGACAGCTTCAAGGCAGGCTGTGTGCAGACGCTTAGGGCACATTGGTCTATATGCTCGTAGGCCTGTCAGATATGTTCCACTTACCGCAACTCACTGTCACCTGTGGTTAGCCTGGAGTACAGAGAATGCATTGTGGACACCGCAACAGTAGTCTTGTGTGATATTTACCGACGAGTCCAGGTTTAGCTTTCAGTCTGATTCTCGCTGGAATTTTATATAAAGAGGGCCAGGTACCACATCAAGAGAACACCACTGAATGACACTGTTATGGTGGTGTCATACTGCTTGTTTGAGGCAGAATTATTTTGAGTTCCAGAACTAACCTGCATATTCAGAATATAACCATTGTCACATCTATCAGGATGTCTTTCTGGAACATGTACGTTTGTTTTGGTATGGCATGGGAGCAGAATTTCTGTTTATGGTTGACCCGTCCTCACCATGCAAACACTGTAAACAAATGCCTTCAATCCGAGGATATCACCCATATGAACTGGCCAGCATACTCACCGGACTTGAATCCAATAGAGCATGTGTGGGACATTCTTGGCCGACAAATTGCAACCCATCAACCCCCTGCCACATGTCTACCGGAACTTCGGAGAGCATTGCTTAATGTGAGTGGTGTAATATTCCCCAAGATCAGATTGATAATTTGATACTCAGCATGCCTAGGCGTTGTATGGCCTAAATTGCATCGTTTGGGAGCATACTCTATGTATTAACCATCATACCAACCATGTTATATTGGTATTTGTAAGTAGGTTCTTTTTTGAAATTTGCTCCATTGAGTAAAAATCGTAATTTTTATTAATGATGTCAAACACATAGCATCTTTTTTGCTCTTTATCTTTTTTTAATAAATAGACTTTACAAATAAGTCACATTTGTTTTGCTTATTTTTCTCTCTATGTCTGAGCTTGCATTATCCTTAATTTATAAACACAAGTGCAGAATCAGCACCCACCACCACCATCTCACAGAACTTTCACAATAACACAATGAAGAATGATACAATATTCCTCTAAACCCTAATTATCTATTGTATGAAAAAATTCCAAGCGAAGTCAAGCTGTATTACATGCAAAGATAGTCCTATACTATTCTAATAAAAGATTCTTTAGAAATCAAAGATGTTTTCATTTTTTGATAATCATTTGCATACATAAATTAAAATTAATTAATTACATTTTTAGCATAAAACATACAGGAATCTAAGCCAAGGTTAAGTATTAAACTTGGAAAAAAGTATAATTTTGCAACTGTGTATTAAAACATAAAGGTTGTATTTCAGTGTGTATTAACCTATATTTATTAGTCACAGTAGCATCTCTTCATAATTTTTCCATTTTATTTCAAATAGTTTATTACTGAAAAATTATGAATATTTGCCTAGGATCTTTTAAATTTATAAAGTCTTTTAAATGATCAATAACTTTTTATCTCAGATAGAATTGTAATATATTTTAATGGTCTCACACGCATGCAAATACACAAACTGCACAAAAAATTGATAAATAGATTAATTTATCCTCATATCTCATTTGAAGTAAAACACAATGTTTAGCAAATTTTTGAATGAGAAATTGAAATTCATAAATGGAGAGATATGCCAAAGCTAACATTTAATTTTATCTTTATAAATAATTTCCAAATTCAAACAAGATTTCTACTACAACTAGATAAGCAGATACCTTTCCTCCCATTAGATTTTTTCTAAACATTTTAATAGAATTCCAAAAAATAATTTTTAATAAACTAAAAAAAAGCAAGAAAAGTGTTTAGTTTGACTTATTTATCATCAAGATTTATTTTAAGCAATCAAAAGCTAATTCAACTGTGACTTATAATTTCAAGTTGTTACATGCTTGAGGTGGATGTCTAGTCATTAATTGTTGAATTGATTGTTCAAAATGCAAAATAAGATAAACAATAAAAATGAATATTTCTCTATATTGACATATAAATTATACTAAATAATGTTTAAACATTTGAAGATTTTACAAAAGGCTTCTGAAATAAAATAATATTCAATATAGAAAAGATCATCAATAAATTTTATTCTATCAGCTGAAACTATAAAATTTAAAATCACAAACTAACATTATAAGCAGCATGCCATACTAAGATTTAACTAAACATTTAACAGTTTTCTCAGAGAAAAAAATTACAAACTAGACTAAGTTATAAATCTACAGCATAGATAAAAGAATTGATTTGCATAAATAAAAGAATTGAAATATACATATAAAACTAGCAATAAAAGGAAATTATGATGTAAAATAATGAAATAATTTCATTAATATAAAATAAAAATAAACTTTATATATGAATAAACTTTATTTGTTGTAAAACAGTTTCTTAAAGCAAACCTTACTGTGTTTTTACAAAAAGAATCAGCACTTATCATCAACAATAAATTATCCACTTACACAAACATTTGACCGATAGCATAATTTTCTTTCAAAGTATCTCAAAATCTACTCTCAAACAATAAGAAAAAATATATACATGAAGTGTTCTAAATTCCTTTTTTGTATACTGTTATTAACCAATTTGTAAGCAAAAAGGTTAAAACTGAAACCAGACATTCCCAGAAAATGCATAGTATACACATCATACAAAAAAAGTTGAAAAATATTTTTAAAAAAATTAATTTACTTAAATTCTTCTGATGCAGATGATTTTGACAATGACTTTAGAAAAGGCACTTACTCATAATTAAAAAATATCTACTGTTGATGAGAAAGACAATCAAGTATATATTTCTTTGTGTGAAACTTTTTTGAATAAATATAATAGTATAACTAGAGAACTTTTTAAGAAACAAAACATTCAGTTTACATTTCAAAATGTATCACTGTTTAACTTTTGACTACAAATATCTAACCAAAATAAGATATAAAAAGGAACAAAGATGAAATTTGGAATTTATTTTTTAATGAGAACATGATTAAAGTTTTTAAATTTATTTATTTAAACAATTAATGGATGCAAAAAAAATATTGATTTTAACAGACTCAATATTTTATTAAAGAGAAGTTTCAATAGTGCTTTTTACAATATTATTTACAATATTACTTTACAATTTACAATATTATAGCTTTTTACAATGTTATTCATTACAGTGTGTTTTTTAATTTAAAACTTTCTATTTGGATAACTTAATATAGTTAAATATCAATATAAATTAAATCTATCTTTATGTATAAATTAAGCGTAAATCAATTTTGAAACACTTTCATTAGTCAGAATGTAAAAATTGACATTTTAAATAAATCCCTGCAGTTAAAACTGAATATACAACAGCATCAGAAATTACAATAATTCCTTTTCTTCTATTTCAGTATTTGTATTTTCATAACATAAATAACTTTTGGTCATATTAGATGAATACACAGAAATATGTAAACTTTGGAAACCTTAAAATTCTTGATAAATATTATAATATGCAAACTATAAATATAGCAATATTAAGTAAAGACTTTCACAAAATGTAGTAGAAATAAAAATCATTATTTATTCCTAATGTCTCTTTTTAGCTATCAAATTAATGCATAAACTTCACAGAAAAGCAACAGTAAGTGGATAATATGTTCTAAGCAAATATTTTAAAAAATTTTAAAGCTAATGAAATATTTAAAATATACAATAAAAGAAAATGAGCACAAAATTTTTTCAAATTTTTATACAAGGATCAAAAGCACACTTCCCACATATTATAAAAAGTTTTGATGCCTGCAAAAACTCGTCCCCTTCTTTAAATGCTAATAAGTGAATAATTAACTATCACATAGAATATTAACTATTACCGAAAAATAAAATGAAATTTACAAAAAAATTAAAGTCCTAGTAATATCTTGTTTTACATGTGTTCGTGTTTTTATTTTTTTAATTGACGTTTTATCTTTAAATTTGTTTTAAAAAGAGCATCAAAACTCAAGAATCATACAACAGACACATCAAAACTAATCAATATGAAAACTCAACAGTATTTATTTACTTTGTATTGAAAAATACTTTGCTCTGATGTAAAATTTTTATTTTGTAATGTTCAGAAAACAAACTCCATGAATAGAAACTTTATATTTACTACTTTAAGATTTTCAATATTTACAGCACCATTACACTTTTAAAGTGAAGATCTAAAGAATCTTTTATAAAAATAAATATCAACATAGCATATTATAAGAGAAAATAAATTAATGAATAAATTCTTCCATAAACCAATTTAGTAAAACTAATTATAAAAATGCATTAAACTTTTTACAAAATGTTACAAAAAAATCTTAAAAATAATTCATATAGTGTACATACAGTATTAAACAATCTTAATTCCAAAGGAAACACAACACGATAAGACAGTTTTGTATGCCTGTTTTGCTGCTCCATGTATTTAAATCTTTTCAAATGCAAAGCCAAAATCATTGGTAACTTTTTCACTCGCATTCTGAAAAATATATTAATATGTAACTAAAACAATTAATCAAAATATTAAGAATATTAATTAAAATATCCCCTAAATAAAAACACAAAATTTTTCTTAAACTAAAATTTATCTTGAAATACTAAAACTAATTGATAGATAACAATTGATCATTGCAAGAACCGCAATAAAATTATTAGTGTTTAGACATGTTTAACAAATCGTGACTGTTAGTGACACTGAAAAAAACTGCAATTCAATTAAATTAACTACTTCCAAACTTATTTTACTTTTAAATTTCACAAATTCTTTGAAAAGATAAAGAAATTAAAGGAAGATGTATACTGATGTTTACTAACTTAAAAATGAAATAAAAATAGCAACACAAAAATTAAATTAAAATTCATCTTACAGATAACCTAAAAAAGATTTCATGCTGTTCAATTAAAGTACCTTCAGAAATTTAAACTAATATCTGACTTTGAGGCATGAAAAAATTACCTCTTTTGAGCTTCTTGTTTACTACAGCAGTTTTCACAGTAATATTTATGCTCACTACACAAAGTTTCTGTGTTACTAAATCCTCGAAGACAGTGGGTAATGGAAGTGTTTTGATTAACATCAACAGAGAGATCTAAAAAGTCTTCATCTTTGCTGCTCACCTATAATATTAAAATTCAACTGTCAAAAGTTATAATAATCTTAGCTTTATACATAAATAAAAAATATTTGAATCACACAACTTTAATATTTTTCTCATGATAAGAGAGTAACAAAATATACTTGACAATTACTGAAGTAAATAATTATTGTTGAAAATACATAATATAGCACATAATTAAACTTTCAAAAAGTTAATTAAGTATAAATAAGAATAAATACCATATTGACATTTAAGTGTTGCAACTTTATATTTTGCATAATTAAAGTTATGCAAGCATTCTTCCAGTTAATGAAAACTTCGCAACAAATTATTTGTCCCATTTATAAATTAATATTATTTATATATGTTTAAAAATTAGAATACCCTTTATCTAAACAGAATTCAAAAGTATGTATTATAATTAATTTATATTGAAAAAAAAAGATCGATACTTAATAAATTGAAAAATTATACATTTTGGTATCAGGATTTCTGGTGTTTTCCCCTATTTACATTTATGTATTATATTCGACATTAATCCACTGAAAAATGATCATATTCTTATCAAAATAGAAAAACTAACTAATTTAGATTTTATATTCAGCCCTATTTTAGTAAGGTTTCTTGTATGACATTTGAACAACAGTTAACTTTGCAATTCAAAAAACACTAACTACAAAAATTCAATGTTTGTGGACAGTTTCAGTACTTTATAATGAATGTTGATAAGTCAGTACACGCCTACTCCTTTACAACTGCAGTTCCTTAACTACTCCTTTTACCTTAGAATACAAAAGTTCTATCAGTAAAGGAACTATTCTTATTTGAGTTTCTTTAATCAAATCAGATATTGCTATACTGAGTAGATTATTAAGCATTAAATTTTTGCATGGCTCAATATACTTCAATGGTGTCTGGAAGATACGAAAGCAATGTTGGTTAAGAACTTTGTCACTTGATAATTATCAAAAATTAATGAAATATTTGACAATTATGAAATTTAATCATTAACAAATTGAAACATTCCAAGATACCACCACAAATTATATTAGATCTATTGGGAAGTTCTGTCTGTTTCTATAACAATTTTCAACATGTAAGCATGTGTTTATTTAATGCATCTTTGGCTCTCTTTTTTATTGATCAGTGTATACCTACTGACGTGTGAAATTAATTAAAGCAAAACTGATTCACGTCAGTCTTAAGTGTAAAGCGATCGTATACCCATTGTTACTGATAAGTTTATTTATGCTACTGCATTTCATACAAATTTCAACAAGGAACAAATGCTACAGAAGCCTGTTGAAATTTATTGAAAGTGTTCATTAAACAGTACTTTTCAAATTGTTATTTTAGGTTCTAGGTTTCTTAGAACACATTTCCAAAAATTAAGTACATGAAAAGGAAGAATGTAACAAATGTTATTTTGTTTGATGTAAAATGCGACTGGAAACTAGCAAATTTATTTATTCAATATACAAAATAAAGAACTACAAACAAAGATAAAAAACTATGCACTGAATTTTTATAAGTTATATAAGGTATCATTAGTAAAAGTTTTAAAGCGAAAATAAGTGAAAAAGAAAACCCCACATTGACAGTACATGTGGGCTCTCTTTATTTGCATTTAAAATTTATAGCTTTTGAATTTCATTGTTAGATGACTGACCACTGTGAAAATAAATATTTGTCATTCTCCCTGTAGAGTAGTTTGCAAGTCATATAATTGCTGGTAATTTGAAACATGTACACACAGTATGCGCAAAAACTCCTCAGATTTTCAATGGGATTTTGGTTGGTCGTGTACACTGGTCATTCTATACAGTCACTCTGTTAGTCTCAAAGTAGTTGACAGTTCTGTGGAGAAGCGCATTATCAGTTTAAAAAATGAAAGCATGAGCAACTCCTGCAGTTTGTTAGTAATGTATCAGGATTCACATTAAAATATAGATCCCACTCTGATTAGCCCTAGCACCAAATATAAAAAAAGAAATTTCTTTCAGTTTTTGCATTGCCACTGAATAAAGTGAGAATAAGTTTGCAAATATATAAGTATGACGTGGTTGAAACACCGGTCAGTCAAGAGTTGGAATATCAGTCATTATAAAAACAGGTCCATTACACACATTCATCCATTGTAACTTGGACAGTACCAAAGAGTAATGGATGTGTCGATTGGTTTGGTTTGTTTTTCGCTCAATGGTCATTTTTTGCACACGAGGGCTAATTAGACCGGGACCTATGGTTTAAAGTGGATTACGAACCACTACAAACATCCATGACCAAGGTGGAATTCAAACCCACGAGCTGTTGAACCGAAAGCAAGAGTGCTAACCATTCGGCTGCCAGCTCGGCAATGGATGTGTCGAAGGAGCTTATTCTGAGCTAACATTACCAGACAACTAAACTGATGGCCAAACTCAACAAATCCTTAATTTTGATAACTAAGCAGTTTTTTCCATTGCATCTATCAATCAAAGTTTAGGTAAATAATCTTTGGCTTCTTTGGATGACTGAAAAAATTTCTTTTAGTATGTAATAGTTATTTATGTGTATATAACATGTTCAACCAAATTGAAATGGTATAATTTAATATAATGAACATATGACTCTTCAAACATTCAGTATAATTGAAGAGTTGGCCTTCTACATTACAAACCATTTTCCAGAAGTCAAGACCCTATGCTTAAAGATAGAAAATTCTTTTTCTCCTTCATGGTAAAAATATGTTTCGTAAGTGTAATTCAGAATGGCACGGATAAAGGTGTTGTAGAGTAATAACTTATATTTCTAGATAATAAGGTAGATCTTATTAATTGCTTTAATACAAAAAAGCTTTATTAGCTATACATTTCTTTATTTCAAGTAGGATAGCATTTTTTGTTAAATATCAACTCCAATTAAGTGAATTACACATAAACACTAGTCAAAGATTCTATTATCATTAACACTGTATTATACATTATTATATGTAATACGACTTTTGTGTTATAATTCACGTTATATATAATAGCATATCTTAAATACATAAAGTTTTATCACAAATGCACAATATAGAAAATATAGCAAGAAAAGAAGACAATCTTAGTTTATCACAAATAAATACTTACTGTTTCACAATTCAAGCACCTAGTTTCATTAGTAAGAGTCCCTTGAAATATATCATGAACCCAAGTTGGTTCAGGTTTAGATGCTGGTTGTTGTTGACCATTTTGAGTAGTAGTTCTCATTTTCATATTACCTTGCTGTTTTTCTGCTGCAAAAATTAACAGTTTAAAAATGCTGAAAGTTAATTGATGACATGATTTTGAAATTCAGCAAAGGTTCATTTCTGCACAAATCAAAACTTGTAAAATGTTCAAATATTTTCACACTGGGCAAATTACATAAAAAAGCTAAGTGTTAAAAATATTTCCAAAAAAAAAATGTAAAGAATGAAATAAAAGCCAACATTCAAAATTAAAAATTATCTATTTTTACAAGTATATATAAACTAAAATATCAATGTTTTGAAAAAGAAAAGAATCAAGCATGAAGTGAAAATGAACAAATATAAATACAAAGAAACTGTAAATTTAATACATTAAAATACAATATTCAAATGGCATGAAAAGTTACACAGTAATACTATTTATATCTAGCTAATGAAAGTAAAAGGCAGCTAGTAATTGAAAAAATGCCATATGCTCCTAATTAAAATTACAAGTATTAGAAAACAACTATATTACACAGTATTCATGATTTTTTTGAAAATTTTCATCACTGAACTACCCTCAAACATTTGAAGTCTTAACATGTTTTATAAAGTCTAAGGCTTCGCAGAGTGATGATATAAAGACAAATATAAATTAATATTCTCAAAAAATTACAATGGTAATATAAACTAAAACACATAAAAGAATATTACTATTCTTAATTTTTTAGGGTTACTAAATACATTGAATTTAATAAATTAAAGATTTGTACAGATTTCCAATAAAATTCCACAAGTTCTATGGGGTTTTTAACCCTTTAACGCGTGGAGGTCATGCCATGAAACCACTTATTTTTGATTTTTTTTCTTAATTCCTTTTCACGATTTTTCACTTAAATTTTATAGATTTCATCTTTCACTTTTAAATAACACTAACAGATGGCAGCACCAAATAATTTCAGGTCGGACTCCTTCCAATATGGCGTTATTTAATGTTTATTTTTAACAACACAAAATAACCTACTTTTTTAATATAAATAATGATAAATATCAGAAATTTTTTCTTCCTATATTGTCATGTTTGTCATAAACAATACAAATGCAGCAGTAATTTGAACTAGATACGTAAAAAACTTTGCTTTTTTGAGGGAAATTCCTGGGGGTTGCACCGTGCAACCAGCGCACAGCTAGAACACACGACTTACGTGAAGAGCAGACTATATAAACATGGCCTGCACTCACTGGCTGTCAAGGACGGAGTATTTATTATGATTGGGAATTAGAGTGTTTAGGAATGTGGGGGATTTGAATCATAGGGTCATTTTACTTGTAAACAACATGTGGACTTTATATCTCCAGTGAACATGTGCTTTCGATATTTCTGTTTCAGAAAGACTTTCCAGTTTCAGATTTTTATTTGCATTGAATGTTGCGTTTGCTCCCAGGCTAGTATGGAAATTTTTATTTAGTAGTATTTTGTGTGTTTTAAATTTAATGTAAATATATATATTTTTTTTATCGAAAATAGTATTTACGTAAAAGTTTTATTTAAATTTAAAATAATTAATTGCAATATATTTTGACTGTGTGTAAATATTTTTTCTACTGCTCAAATCGACATGTTTTTATAGCAACAAAATTATATAAATGTTTAATTTTTCATTTTTCCTACTCTTTTCTTTGTAAACTATTCTAAAAAAAATAATATACTGCATTTTAAATACAAGTTATCTAAGAAGTTTGCAATAATCATTTATTGAAAGCGTGGACAAAACAAGGTAAGTTTTTTCCCCTACTAACTCAGTAAGTTTCAAGGTCCTAAACGCGTGCTGGCTGCGCCTTGTGACTACCACCCACAAATAAATGGGTGGATGTAGATTTTTTTAAATTTATATATTATTTGTCTGTGGGATCTAAACATTCAATTTTTAGAGTTCTTTAGTTTAAAATTTAAAAAAAAATATTGCGGGCGTCAAAGGGTTAAGGAGTAAAATCAAAAACTTTCAAGAAGTATCAACATTCCTGTTAAATACTTTTTTATTTTATCAATTGTTCACCAAATATAACTATGCATATGCAAGATTTTTCAAATATATTTGTAAATAATAGAAATAAATGTTAAAATTAATGAGAATGTTTTTTTATTTGTCAGAATTATATTTAATGATTACTTAAAAACCTTCAATGAATTTACAGCTATGACAGAAAATTTTTTACTTAATTAATCAATATTCTTTATATTACTGGATTATACATTTTATAAAATAATTGGTAATTTTAAAGTTTTCAAACATCCTTAAGAGTTTTCTGTCTATTGATTTATTGAGAATTTCACGATGTGTAAAGCAAACTCTTTCCAAATATAAATATACTTAATCAAATACACCTTCAATGATGCACTTAGCCACAATTGATTGATTATTTAAATTTTCTACCATCAAATTATTGGAAGGTATGAAACATATATGTGAGTTCAAAAATTTTATATTTAAATATTAATATTCACTGAATTTTATAACACATAAAGAAAACAGAAACAAAAAGAAAAAGAATCAATTAAAATCACCCGCCTGATTGCACCACATGACAATGTTATTGGTGATGACTTCACACATAAAAAAATACCACATTTGATTCTGATTTAACTGGATTGTCATGTAGCTATTGTGGTTGAACTGGGTCCTTATTTTAGTCGACAGTTTTGATGACAACAACAATCTATTATCAACAATGGCACCATCTAGCGTGAAATTAAGAGGTAATATTCACTTTTGTTTTTGGACAATTTCATTGAAAATTTTAAAATATTAAAATAAAAATTTAAAAAAATTTTAATATTTTCTAATAAAAAAATAAATGCATCAAGGTAAGTTAAGCTTTTCCAATTTTTGATTTTCAATAAGTCAAGTTGAAATTCTAGGAGTTGTACAAAGCCTTTAAATTTGATTGATACACCATAATTGTTTCAACTAAATTATTAAAAATAACAATTTCAATTACTGTAGAAGCAACAAATACATAGGAGTTAAGTCTATTTCAGTTTAGTTTATAAAATACATCCCAAATAATAAAGTTTTTTGTAACCAATGTATTTTCATTTCCTATTATTTCTGAGATGAAAATACACAAAGAAGCATTTGAGCTATACACTCCATTCCTTATTTTTTCTCTTAATTAAAGTCATTATTTAAATTAATAGAAAACATAATATATTCACTTTATTCATTTTCCCCTAGAATTTTCTATATTAAAAGATGTCTAGAACTATACATTAAATTTCATACATATTCTCCTTCAAAAGTATTATGAAATGTCTAGACTTTCTTTCAATTGAAGATAACTATTTTATCTACTGTAATCATTAATTGTATGTAAGAAAAAGTAAATAAAGAATGTTTACCAGAAAGATAAAATAGCTATTTGTAAAATTCAGCTGTCACAGCTTTGATATCAGTGAAAATATTGTTAAAATATTTCAGCCTCACTTTTTTACAGTATACATACCATGTTTTTTTCTGAAATAATTATTTTTTTGAGTAATAAAATTTTTCCTAGAGTTTACAAACATAAATCCAAATATTATAAAAGATAAAACAAATCAGCCAAAGAAGAATACTTTAGAATACTTAAAACCATTTGTGAAGTTAATCTGTATTAAATTTAGTCACCCAGAAAAATAAGAAAATATATTAATGCAATAATAAATTACATAATTTTCATTTATTGAAAACAGCAATTTACAGCAACTACTTGAGATGGAAAATCACTGCTTAAAAGATCAGCAATATATAAATTAAACAAATTTAAAAAGGTAAATTAGTTGAAACATTTAAAAAGTTAAATTTTAGTTAATAAGGAGACAGCACAAGAATAAATTATGAAATAAAGCACTGAATAGTCAAAAGGAAAGCACAGAAATTTTGAAAAAAAGAAAAATTAAATATACCTTGCAAAATATCGGCAATTGTATTCAAGAGATAATTCAAGAATTCATGAGCATCTTGTTGCATATAGTTATCAAACACTTCTGCAAATATCATAAGAAATTAAAAGCATGTTTACAAAACAAAAATAATTATGCAAGAACAATTCAATATTTCATACAAAACATTGTTATAAGTTTTTGACTGCTGCTTTTTTACTATTAATAATGTTAATGGTACATTATTAAAAAAAAATGTGAATATTCTTTTCCGTTAATGTGTTATCCAAAAATTTCAAGGAATATTAAATTTAACAAGTGAAGTAATGACATATAGTTTTCTGCTTTCTTTCAAATTAAAATAAGAAAAGGATGGGACTTATTCATTTCAAATCAAGAAAACTAGAAAAATGTCCCTAAATGTAAATTATAAAAAATGACTTAATTTGAAATTTTTAAGAAGATAAGGCAAAATATTTTCCACTCTAAAAACTAGCCTTATATTTAATTATAATTGAAAACTTCAAAAACTTCTTCCAAAAGCATACAAATTCAAAAACAATATTCACTCTTCACATATTAATTAGATCCTACTTATTTTTTATCTACTGTTTACTCATTTTTTATCTACTTGTTTTTTACCTACATATCTACTGTAAGTAGGAAAAAACAACATTACTATATTCTAAAGGAAATATTAAATTTATTTAATCCTTTTAGGACATTGCACATATTACTAAGATACAGGTAGGGGACAAAAACATGTAGGGGGCTATTTCAAAACAAAAGACTGAAAAATCTAAACATTTTTCATTAAACTGAGTATTTAATGAAAAATAAGACAGATATAAACTTATTGAACATAATGAAGTATTTAACCACTAGATGTTTTATATAGATATTTATTCAACTTTCCCTGTTCAAACACACAATAGAAGTGAGGTTATCAATATTTTAACTGAAATTCTGGTACTGTTTGAGATATTTTGATACAGAAACACAATTTTTAAACATACTCATGAAAATCCTTGTCATAACTAATCTTATCAATTTAAACATTACTTATTCAGATTGTTATTTTCCTAAGAATTTGACACTCAATAATATATTTTCGCAAATTTATACTTTTCAAAAGTGCACGTAGCAGGACTAGCTGCAAATATTGATGTGGTTAGAAATGTTACCTAATAATTCACCTCAGAAATTTGAATTTGTATGTTATGAAATAATGTGTCTGGAAAAATTTATTTTGAAGCTGCAGTCAAATTTAAATCTATGCAAATTAATCAGAAACAGCAGTTGGTTTGCGAAAATAATGGCATTCTTTAAAGCAAAATTACATGATTTAGAAACTACTGGAATAAAAAAAACATACACAATTAATATAAATTACAAATATACACCAGTTATAACAATAACTAAATGCAGTAATAATTTACTAAAAAGTTTAATTCTCATATTAATAATAAAAAAGAAAAATAATACTTATTATAATTTTCAAGATGAAATTTTTTTTGTTGCATTTAACTACAGTAATGGGTTTACTAGTGCAACATTGAAAATCCAACAAGAACAATAGTAAAAAATTGAAATTTACTTAAATTAGTATTAATACATAATTAATAACTAAAAAGATACTGTTGTTTATTACCATTCTCGTAAAACTGTTTTTAAGAAATTCATAATTAACAGTATTTGCAAAAATTAGATAAAACATTCAAAACAAAAGTTATATTTGCTAAAACTATAAAATCCAAGGGTTTGTACAGATTTCCAAGAATCAAATTCTAGGAACTTTAAGGAGTTTTCCAGGAGTTAAATCAAAAATTTCCAGGAAGTATCAACATTCACTTAAAATAATTTTTTTTTAAATTTTACCTTAAATAATTTTACTTTAAAAATTGTTCTTAATCAAATATGCCTATAATTATGTACATACAATATTTTTCATTCATTTCTGTAAGTAATAAAAATAAATAATTGCAAACATCAATGAGACTATTTTTTATTTAAGTTAAAATCGTTAATGATTATTTCAAAAGCTTTCAATGAATTTACAGCTATAACAGCAAATATTTTATTTAAATATTCTACATTCTATATGATACTGGATTATACATTGTTTAAATTAATGAGTTACTTTAGAGATTTTACACATTTCCAATAGATTCCTCTCTATTAATTTATTAATTATTTCAAGATGTGCATGATAATTTCTTTTCAAATATAAATACACTTACTCAAAACAAATACAACTATTAGATATAGTTTCAAGAGTCCATTGGTCATTGAAAAGACACTTTTCACCAGGCATATTAAATAATTTTCATTTCAATCTTTATTTCATTAATAAACAAATTTATCCTGATTCAATTGAAAGGATCAGCTTCACTGTACAGTCACCCTTGGCGCGTTTTTTGGCGCCAAATTTGGCGAACATTTTTATTGGAAACCTGGCAAACTAGTACTTTGACAACCCTATTTGTCAGTAATTTCTCATGAATATTTACCGATTTATATTCATCAATATAAAATTTAATCAAAAAACTTTATGGATAATTTAACATATCAACTTTATTATTTTACCATTGATGTTTGAAATCTATAAATCATAATTTTTTATTAATTTTGTAAAATTAGTTAAGCATTTTGTTAGATACCAACAATGCATGAAATATTTTTTATTATTTCAGCCGTTTTTACCGATCGGTAATTCACCCATAGCGACTTTTTGAAAATTTCGCCAAGGGTGACCGTACGGTAAATTTTTACCAATTGAATTATACTTAACTTTCATCAAGGGAAACATGGAAAATATGTTTTAACTCAAAAATTTTATATTTATATATTAATATTCAAAGAATTTTATACAATACAAGGAAAACAGCAGCAAATAAAATAAGAATAAATTAAAATCGCCGGTCTTAATTGCGCAACACATTGATTTTTGTTTGGTAACTACTTCACTTCATTGCACTTTACATAAATCTAAATACTACTAAACCGAGTTATCATGAAATTATTGTACCTGCACTAGATTCTTAAAACGTTTATAGAAGTCAACAGTTAAAAGAACAAAAAATTTAATATCCACCATGCCGCCATCTAGTGGCAATATTAAAACCTAATACTAAATTAAGTTTTCTGACTATTTTATTAAAAATTTTAAAATATTAAAACAAAAAAATTTAAAAAGTTATAAAATTTGGTATAAAATAAATGCATCAATGTAAGAAAAAATTCTAGGAGTAATTCACAATTTTCAAGGAGTCAAATCGAAATTCCAGGAATTTTAAGGGACCTTAATTTTTTTTTTTTTTTTTTTTTTTTGGAATTTAAGGAGTTTTTAGGAGTTGTGCAAGCCCTGACAATCATGAAAACTAAGTAAAATTCAAAATATTTTTACAGAATTATGTTACATAATAAAATGTAATTTAATAAATAAGTTATGAAAAAAGTAATTTAATAAATCAGTAAAGGATAGTTAAGACTTTATAATATTTGCTTATAATGTGATAATGAAAAAAAGCCTTAGGTACTTTATTATCCCATCTTTATTAAATTTTTATACTAAAATATTAAAATGATAATGAAAATAAGCCTTATAAAAGATTATTTAAAAGTCCTGTTAAGAAAATGCAAATATAAATAAGAATTTTGGTCATTACAGAAAAAACCTTAAAAGGATATCACACAAAATGTATCACTTTTTATCAGAAAAAATTCATAACTCTAGACTTCTCTATAAATGGGAAATTTGCAGCACCTTTGTAAAAGTAGTTTACTGACAAATTACAATAATAAAATTCAAATTCAAGCAGTAATTTCTAATCAATAGTTTCAATCTGAGAAATGCTGATTTCAGATGAATCTAGTAAAAATATTAGTTAAATGTTTATGGATATACTAAAAAGTAAACAAAGTGTTAAGGAAAATGAACAGCAAGTTTGCAGTTTGTATAATCAGCTAAAAAAATATAAATAATTACCATTAGAAAAAATGGCAATTGATATCTTAAATACAAATACATTAAACTTTGTTTAAACTAAAGGCCAAAGACTACAGTTTAGTGGAGACGATAAAATGCTTCAAATGGGCTTACAGTACTCAGAATATGATTGTATAACATAACTTTCATTTTATTAAATATTTTACATATCATGATCGTGTACATTTATGAAATTTGTTTTGTGTGCTAGTAACCCTTGAAGCATTTGATTAGTAATTTGTTTTTCTAATTAAAGTCAAAGCTTTGGAAATATATGATTTAATGTTTATTGCTTTGAAATTTTTTTTTGAAAGTTAAGTTTTTGAATATAAGCTTGCATTGAATTTTTTCTTTTAAGTTTCTTAAATAAAATTCATTTTGAAAGTTTATAAAATAAGTTTCACCTTTATACTATTTTCATTATTTTGAATTTTTATTTTCAAAGCATAATATACATAACCACATAATCATTCCAAGAACATTGTGGCGTATGAGATGCCAATGATTGTGCAACCAATGATTAGGTGAGTTATTTTATGTATTTCATTAATATTGCTGTTGTGTGTAATATTTTATGTTATATATTAAGTATTGTTTATAAATATTTCATATATTGGATTTCAATTTATTTAGTAAGATAATGTTGCTTAAATTGAAAGTCTAGTGTTTATAAGAATGTTCGTTTACATTTTAGATTTATTTTTATTGCCTATTTTAAAATGGAGCTACACAGCACTTTGTTGATTTTTTAGGTGGGCACAGCTGCCTGGTTAATTAACATTTGAGTTTTTATAAAAATGTATCTAATTTACATTACAGATTTAGTTTTATTGTCCAGTTTAATGCTGTCCTAGATTGCACTACACTGTAGTTGTTTATAAGATGGTTAGGCTTGTTTGTCACTCAACGGTCATTTTTGTACACAAGGAATAATTAGACCACAACCTAAGTTTAAAAAATGGATTCCAAACCACTAAAAACAATATTGCCCAAGATGGGATTTGAAACCACATATTATTGAACCAAAGCAAGAGCACTAACTATTCAACTATCAGCTCGTTTTTTTTTTTTTTTTTTTTTTTTTTTTTAATCTGGGTGCTACTAACTTGTTAATTAAAGCTTGAGTTTTCATAAAAATCCACTTTATTTGCATTACATATTTAGCTTTATGGCCCAATTGAATGTGATCGAAGATTGCACTAGACTAGTATTTTTTAGGTAGATGCCACAGTCTGGTTAATTAAAATTCGAGTTTTCATAAAAATGCACTTTATTTATCTAATATAAATTTAGCTTTCTTACCCAGTTATCAACCATTGTAGATTGCAAGATATTCAATTAATATTTGTTTTTTATTACGTAATCTTGGTAAAGTTAGTTTCCAGTACTTAGCATTTTAATACTTCTGTAATAAGTGATTATAATGAAATTTTGAAAATTTTGATGTTTGAATTTTAAAAATAACACACTATTGCATAATTGAAGTTTGAGTGTTATCTGTATTTAGTAACCAGATATTGCATGTAGTGATGTAATTTAGGTTGGCAAGATAACTGTGCAGCGTTTGGCACGAAAATTGGAAATCACATTAAACCAAGACAGTTCTGTAATCTTTTACCACATTAAAAGTTTTCTTTAATGATAAAAATTTTACTCAAAACATACTAACATAGTTAAATTTGCCTTAAATTTGCCTCATAAACCTAATCAATATAAATTATCTCTTTTTTCATGGTTATCAAATTTTTACCAGAAAACTATTTTCTCATGCGTCTGAATATATGCGACTGAAAAACACTTGATAGATACAGAAGTGATTATAATTCTTGACACTATATTAAATATTTTAATTTATATAACTATTGTTTTTAACTAAACATTCATAATAGAGATAACTGAAAAATAAAAGAAAAAATGTATTAATACATTCCCTTTTTTGTTCTATTCAATAGTAAGTACTTTTAGATGATATATAACTATTTCCATAAGATAAAATATTTAAAATTCTACTTGAAACTAATACACAGAAAATGATAAGGATTTTAAAAAAAGATTTTGTTTTAACTGAATAATAAAAATTTAAGAACCATACCATTTTCTTTTCGTAAACGAGCAATGAATTTTTTTGGAGCTATTGTTCCAGTCTTTTTCTTTTGTGTGGCTATGTTGTAGAATAAATCAGCCAAACAAGTTAAGAGAGTTTCCTTTGTGCGTTTATTTTTTGCCTTGTAATCAAGAACTTTTTCTCGAAAAGGTTTGCAAAAATACAAAGCTTGAAGAACAGAATTGCAGTAACAAGTGTTTCCAAACTGAAATTATAAATATTACAAATAAAAAAGTATTCAAAATATTTAAATACCATAAAAGAAGGAAATAGATGTATCACTGATGCAATATATTACACTTAACCTTTCTTTGCATGATGCTGGAATGATTATCATAAAATTTAGTGAATAAAAAAAATTGTTTTAATACAGGGTTACTCTAAATTAATTTTTACTGGTAGCTTTCTTCACGACAATTGCACAATAAAGAACTTAGCTGCCAAAAAAGTTAAAAATCACAATCATTATATGGACTGAAATTCCCATTCCACTATTTGTTGTGGTAGGAAGAAACTTGTATTTCTCTTGAATACTTTTTATCACTAATTCGAGGAATAAAAAGGTTACAAGGATATTTATTTATTTAATACGGAGCATAACCAAATAAATTTGCTAGATGATAGATATTCCCCATCATATTGTTTCTTAATTTATATTGTACACTTATAGGATTTTTAAACACTTTTCCTTTACTTTAAAGCATTAATCATCATTCTGATTTATTTCACAAATACATGCAAAGAAAGGTTAATCAACAGATATTTAAAGTACCTAAATCATTAAAATGATAAATATTGACTCCTACACATCAATTTAAATGACATTTTAATTATATGAGAAACAAAAACAAATACTAATAGGTGTATTGAAATCATATGCAATAATTTTATACATTCACACTTATAAAACTGTCAGAAAATTCCTTTTGTTTCTCCCTTAACAGAAATAGGACTGACATTTGAACAGTTGATGGAATGGAACAGTAGGTATAAATGGGTTAAGAAAATTCTATCACTAAATTATTATGCATAGCAGAAAATAATTGATATATTTAATAGATACTCATTAAAATACACATACAATATCATATAATAAAAATAACTTAAATAATATAAGATGCAAAATTAGCTTTTTAAAAAAAAATTTTAAGATCTGTTATTTAGACTTTAAAATCTGATAAAGCTTTAAAGTTTTGCAATAGCAAGCCTCAAAAATGTTATGATACTTTAAATAATTTTATAACATGTAGGTTCATAAACAATACATATATTACTGAATATTTAGATAAAATCCAATTTTAACTAAAGGCATGCAAAATAGCAAACACTAAAAATTGACAAAGGATCAATTTTATAAAATAAACAAAAATAATTATTTTTTTAAATTTTAATTGAATTTAACATTTATATAACATTACATATTTACATATTGTTCTTTAATTTTAATATATGAGTAGGTTCATAATGAAGAATAAATGTATTACAAAATATCTTGGTAAAATCCTATTTCAACTACCGGCATGAAAAAATAGCAAGCACTAAAAAATGGCAATAGATCAACTTGATGAAAATAAAAAAAATAATAAAATAGTAAAAATTTTTAAATGATAAAGTCTAACATTTATACAACATATTTATAAATGGTTCTCCCTTTTTAATATACAGAAATACAAAAAGGATAAATTCAATTTCATACGCTGTAACGGAGGGAATAATGTTGCCAATAATTTCAAAAATCAGTTATTTTGCTGATTACCCAGATAATGTGCAGTTTAACAAGGGTGAGCAGTAAAAGTGAAATTTGTTTCATTCCTCAAATTACCTAGGTAAACTGTATAAATTATCCAGATGATCTGCACATTACTTATCAGGAATTTGTAAAGTGAAAATAAGACCTCTGTTGAAGCAACAACCCTACACACTTAAATTAGCCTACTGTTATTTAAGTTATTTTGGATATGCAGAGAATTCAATTAATGCTGAAAAATAATCAACAAATTAATCAATAGAATATATTACCATTTACAGAACAGCCAATAAAAAATCAATTAATTGTTTAATTCAAAGAATCAAGCCATTTAAAATATAGTTAAATAAATAAGGCTATTTATTCATTTTCGAATATCTAATTAATTAAAAGTTAATTCATTCAAACAATTAACTTTTGAGTTTTAAAGATACTGAAACTGTTAATGTATTCATTGTCTAGATTAAAATATGGAAAAAACTCTTGACTACACACATTAACAAAGCAAATCAGTTGATCTCTAGATTAGCAGGGTAATGTGAACCTTGTTTTTGAGCTTTACCAGTAGATGTATCTGCTTGCAGCATAATTCTAGGTATTCATAGCTTCAGTATAGTAAAACAAGCAAAGCCATTTCAATAATGTAATAAACATTGAATACTGCCAAAAAAAAAAAAGAAATTCATTCCACCAAACCAATGTTACACGACAATAATATTAACTTATATATATACACATGTATAGGATAAAATAATAGGAACACTTGCAAAAGCATGGAATCCTCCTTTGACAGTCCAATAAACAGCAGGCACATGTCGCATGAGTTTGCCTTTCCTTTCATCACCTGGTCGAGCACTTGGCAGTGTGAGAGTTGCATGAGTAAAATCTGTTCATGCAAAGTGCAATTATGTCTGATCTCTGACTTTAAAAGAGGCATGATAATCGGAGTTCATCTCACTGGAGCATCCGTGTCTAGAACAGCAAACCTTATGGGTGTTTCAAGGACCACTGTAGCAAGAACTCTGTCATACATAAAATTGGGTAAAGTATCTTTTGTGAACCATAACAACGGCAGAAAGTCGAAGTTGTCAGACTGTGACAGACAGGTGTTAACGAGGATATTTGCTCAAAAACGCAAGACTACACTGTTGGTGATATTGTCCGAGATGAATACCCATCTTCAGAACTCCGTATCCATGAAAACTATTCAATGAGAGTTGCATGCTGCCAACATTTATGGCAGAGTAGCTATTCCAAAACCATTAGTTTCAGCGCAGAATGCTTTGAAAGGACTACAGTGGTGCCAAGATCACCAAAAATGGGCACAACTGCAATGGGAACAAGTCATTTGGTCACATGAATCCTCTTTTATACTATTCCAGACCACTGGATGTGTGTTTGTGTGGCAAATACTGGCAGAAGCATTTCGTGTTGACTGCCTGGTTCCAACCGTGAAACATGGAGGTGTTCTGTGATGGTGTGGGGTGCTATATTTGCCTGTGGATTGGGGCTTCTAGTTGTCTTAAGGGGGTGGTCAAAGGTGACAATTACTGATGCATTCTCACAAATCATCCTCACTCTTTGCTTCGTACTCTCTTTCCAGGAGAATGTTCTTTGTTCCAAGATGACAATGCCCATATTCACTTGTCTCACTATGTTCAAACATGGTTACATGAGCATAATAATGAAGTGGAACACTTAACATGGTGTCCTCAGTCCCCTGATCTCAATATCATAGAGCATTTGAGAGGTTGTTAGAGAAAAAAGTTTGTGCTTGGATTCTTCCTTTATACACACTCTTTGAACTCGAGACGTGCACCAGGAATGACTGCAAATTCCAACGAACTTTCTTCAAGACCTTTATTTGTCAATCTCACATCGAATGCAAGCTGTTATTCAGGCCAAATATGGTCCTACTCCTTATTGATAAAATAGTTCCATTTTTTCACAGGTGTTCCTATTATTTTGTCTTATATTTGTACATACATATATATTAAGATTAAGCAATAAATATATTAAAGCAATGGATGCAATACTGAGAATACAATATAATAAAATATGAACCACAATACATTACAGGAAATCTAGACAGTGCAAAAGCAGCTAAAGAAAGATTTGCCAGTATAAATAAGATAAAACATGAAAAATATTGAAATCAGAAATATAAAATTGGAAGATTACTAAAATATATGATGCAAATAAGAAGAAAGTATAGGGACCAAGTCTTCATCAGGACGGAGATGATCAGCTATGCAAAATAAACACTCTTTTCTGATATGTACGAAGGACAAATTTCTAAAAAATCTTCGAGCAATTCCCCCAAAGAATGTTTGTATTAAAAGAAAAATAATAGATACACTTAGTTCAAAAATTTAAGTATATATATATGTATGCAGAAAAGTAAACATACTCACAGTAGATGAAACATACATACAGTAGAAAAAATACATTATACCAAAACTAGCAAATCAAATTGAATTTATCTATTAGAATAAAGAGAGATTTGCCAAAGATAAATTTGATATAATAATAAAGAAATAGTTGCCAAGAATAATTAAATTCAAAAAGTTAAAGTGGTTTAGAAACATGCAGTAAATTTGAAATTAAAATATGTTAAAGGGGATTTAAGGTTAAGTTACCTGGAACCAGGGGGTATGCGTACCCCTCTGGGGCTTGAGCTAGCCACCAGGCGCGTAGGCAGGTGGTGGATAGCCGAACGTCCTGTAGGAATGACAGGATAGCCTTGAATATTGAATAAGAGGCCGCGAACCAGCTCCCGTAAACCCTGGTGTTATGCGTTCCGTGCCTAGGGCTAATTGGCACCGCGGTATTGGTGTCTTAACGGAGCCTCTAGTTGCCTGGCGAATTTCTAGAGTAAATTGCCTTGCCCAGTAACTCAGGCAATACTGGGTGGACTGTCATATTACCTGAGCTTATTAACTGTTATTATATGGCTGAAAAGACATTAAAAATAACAAACATTTCTGCTTTTGCAGGAGAAACTTCTGAAACAGACCTTTCTGAAAAAGACAAGGGAACTCAGAGACAATCTAATGAAGGGGTAGCAATGAAACCTTCACAGGAGGTAGAAATGACCTCCAAACCATCTTCTTCTGGTGAGAGTCAGGAAGCTATCGCTAGCATGACTGACTCTCTGACCAGAATCAAGCTTAAAAAGAGAATATCTGGTGCCCAGAAAAAGAAGCTGGTGAAGGAGCGCAAAATCGCTGAGGGGACTTGGGTTGAAAAACCCAAGGCAACCAAAGGCGAGAAGCGTCCTGCCAACCGGATGAACCAGGGCAAGGTCGGAAAGGCTGCCAAGAGAGAAGGACCTGAGGGATTTACTTACAGGGCGGCTCTCACGGCAATCAAGATGGCCGTGCTCTTAAAAGGTCATCCGAAAAAACGATTAACAGAGAAACAGGCCTATGACCTGGAATTCTTATTAAACAGGAAAATAGGAAGGAATGAGGAGGGTTTTGCCCCAACCTTCCTATCCTGTAAACTTGAAAACGGAGCTCTTATTATCAACTGTGCAGATCTGGAGAGCTCAAAGTGGCTGGAACAGAATGTCAATGATATAAGCCCTTGGCAAGAACATAAACTCTTGGTGGGTGAGGCAAGGAAACTTGTCAAAACCACCAAGATAATTGCAAAACTGCCAAAAATCTGTAATGAACTGGAACCTAAAGAGCTCCTGAGAAAAATCGAGGCTCAGAACGGTGGGGTCACTCCAATGGAGTGGAACGTTCTTAACACCAAGAACGACCCATCTGGGCGGACCATCGTTCTTAGTGTGCTTGAATTAGATGCTGCCACACTTCGTGTAAGGGGATATAGGTTTCATATTGGACTTCACCATGTGCAGGTTAAAGTACTTGATAAATCTGCTCCTGCTGATGGGGGTGAAGGTAGTTCAAGCCAACCTCCACCACGGTAGAAGTGGTACTACTAATCTCAGTAAGAAGTTTCTTGCTGGGGATATACACCTGGCCCTGATTCAAGAACCCTGGTTGGTTAGGGGGAGAATCAGTGGTCTCAAAGGAACTAAAGGTAAGCTTATCTATTGTACTAATGGTAACGCTAGAACTTGTATACTCTTACATAAAAACATTGAGGTTTTTCCCCTCTCTGAATTTATTCTTAGGGACCTGACAGCAGTGAAAGTCAGACTCAACATAGAGGGTAGGGACAGGGAAATTGTTTTTGGCTCTGCATACCTGCCCTATGAAGAGAAGGCTCCACCTGACCATTCTCTGCACAAGCTCATGAACTTTTGCAGAAATAACAACTTACAGGTAGTCCTAGGACTAGACTGTAATGCTCATCATGTTGTCTGGGGAAGTATGGACACCAATAAAAGAGGTGAGTACCTTTTGGAATTTATTCTAAACTATGGGTTAGATATTCTAAAAGAGGGCAACGAACCAACTTTTATTACTTCCAATCGATCTGAAGTAATTGACATTACTATAGCGACAACGCTGATTAGTAAAAATATCAAATACTGGAAAGTAGATTACAGACCTTCTGGTTCAGATCATCAAAACATCAATTTTGAAATTCACTCTAATGTGTGTCTGGATCGCATATTCAGAGACCCAGTTAGGACGGACTGGAAGAAATTCCAAGAAGAACTGACTGGGTTGATTGAGCTTCGGGAACAGACCTATTAGAGACAACTACGATCTAGAAGTTACAGCAGATCTCCTGCAGAGAAGTATTCTAGATTCTTATCATAACAATTGCCCCATTCGCACTAGAAGAGCTAAACTCCAATGCCCTTGGTGGAATGACTCTCTAGCTGCCGAAAGAGCAAATGTTAGAAAACTTTTTAACAAAGCTAAGAAAAATGGTTAATGGGAGAACTATAAAAGGGCCCTCACTATTTATAACAAACTTGTTAGAAAAAGCAAAATTAACTCCTGGAGGAAGTTCTGTGACGAGATAGATTCTATTTCTGAAGGAGCTAGACTCCAGAAACTCCTTAAAAGGGATGAACCTATTTTGGTTGGTACCCTAAAAGATGAGGAGGGTAATTTTGCTGCTTCCGGAAAAGGGGTTATGGAAATTATGACCAGGACCCACTTCCCGGGAATTAGAGATATTTATAGTAACGAAGGGGAACATTGCATTGGCTCTTTGCAAAGAGTCAATAGCAATCAATGGGCCATCGCTAAAAATATCATAAACTACAACATTGTTAAATAGGCAATTTTTGCCTTTAAACCTCTAAAATGCCCTGGGCCTGATGGAGTTATGCCCATCATGATCCAGAAGGCAGAGAAGGTTGTCATACCAATGCTAACTAGAATTTATAGAACTAGTTTGGCCCTGGGATATATACCAAAGACATGGCAAAAGACTAGGATTGTTTTCATTCCAAAACCTGCAAGGACACTTATGACCAGGCCAAGTCATACAGACCAATCAGTTTTTCTTCATTCTTTCTTAAAATTATGGAGAAAATCATTGATCGGCATATTAGAGATTACTTGGGTAGAAATAGTCCCTTGCATGCTCTTCAATTTGCCTATCATACCGGCAAATCTACAGAGACTGCTCTACATCAGCTAGTTTCCAAGATTGAAGCCACTCTGGATCAAAAGGATATTGCCTTGGCAACTTTCCTCGACATCCAGGGTGCTTTTGATAATACTTCCCATCCATCCATCCTCAATGCACTTAGAGGGGCTGGGATTAATCAGACCCTGTGTACTTGGATTGAGGAGTTAATTTTGGATAGATATATACAAATGAACATCTTCGGTGAATCATTTGAAAAAAAGACTACTAGAGGTTGTCCTCAAGGAGGTGTTCTGTCACCATTACTTTGGAACCTAGTTGTAAATAGCCTTATAAAACATCTAAATGATAAGGGCTATTATACACAGGGATATGCTGATGACATTGTCATCCTTATCCTTGGTAAAGATTTTGACATAACTTGTCATCTCATGCAGGATGCTTTAAGTTATATAGGTCAATGGTGCATGGATAGGGACTTGATGGTTAATCCTCAGAAAACCTACCTTGTACCTTTTACACGCAAAAAGAAACGGAAAGGTTTTTTCATACCAAGATTTTTTGATGTTGAAATCAATGTGGCTTCAGAGGTGAAGTATCTGGGCATCTATTTAGACCAGAAACTGACCTGGAATAAGCACATTGATGATAGGATCAACCGAGCAAAGAAAAGCATTATGATTTGCAGGTGAATGCTTGGTAAAAACTGGGGCTTACATCCGAAACTGATGTTATGGATGTACACAGCTTTTGTCAGGCCCATTTTCACATATGCCTGTGTGATCTGGTGGCATAAGGTGGAACAGAAGACTGTGATTGACAGACTGGGGAGTCTAAAAAGAATAGCCTGTCTTTGCATCACAGGAGCAATTTCCACCACGCCAACCAGAGCATTGGAGGTTGTGTTGGATCTGACTCCCTTGGACATCTTAATCTGCAGCGTTGCAAGAATGAATGCATACAGAATGAAGCTGCAAAACCACTGGTATGACCAGCCTGTTGCCAAAGGGCACAAGGGCATCACCAGAAAAATTCAAGACCCTACTTTTCTGATGCCATCTGACATCATGGAAAAAACATATATGTTTGATAGGACATTTGATATAGTTTTTCCAACTAGAGAGGAATGGGATAACAACATATTTGAAACTAAAACAGGAGATCTAATCTGGTACACAGATGGATCACTGAAGAACAGCCTCTCAGGACTGGGAGTTTGTGGCGTGTCACCAAGAATCAGCTTGTCTGTAAGCCTTGGGCGATATGCTTCGGTCTTCCAGGCAGAAGTTTTGGCCATTAGCCACTGTCTGCGACTGAATATGAAGACGGGCTACTACGATAAGCGGATTCTCATTTTCAGTGACAGTCAAGCCGCTTTAAAAGCGCTTAATTTCTTCGAAATCAAATCTAAAATGATTCTGGAGTGTAGAAACCTTCTTACAGAACTGGCAACTAGAAACAGGGTGATCCTTGTATGGGTGCCAGGGCACAAAGGTATCGAAGGTAATGAAAGGGCTGATGAGCTTGCTAAACAAGGATCGTCTTTTGTTCCCATTTGTCCAGAACCTTTTTGTGGGATCAATTTGAAGACCGCAAAAACCAATGTTCTTAGATGGGAAAAACGGAAGATGTATGAAGCTTGGCTCAAATCTCCAGGTCAAACCCACGCTAAAAGTATGATCTGTAGATCATCAGCGAGGATTTCCTATGAAATTCTAAGATGCTCTAGGCAGAAGATACGTTTAATCGTAGGCTTCATAACTGGGCACTACTATTTCAGAAAACATCTCCATAAAATGGGACTGTTTCAGCAAGACCATATCTGCAGGAAATGTCATACGTAAAAGGAAACGGCCAAGCATATCATTTACGAATGCGAGGCTCTTGCCCTCCCTAGATTAACTTCTTTAGGCATCATCCATTCTAGAGAGTTACACTTAGACTCCATTAAAGGGTTATCAGACTTTATTAATAAAGTGGGTGATCTGAGCAACTGGAACTAAGAAACATTGGGTTTGGAGTTAACAGTACAAAATGCTGATAAAAGCAGAGGTGCTCAATGACATACAAACCCAACTCGAAGAAGAAGAAGGTTAAGTTATGTTTAAACTGATAGAATAAAAGAAAGTGAGTAAATGTAGGTGTTTTCAGGATTCTTGTAAGAACTTCAATACTTGGGTGGCTCTTCTGTAGTTATAAAAAACCACGCATTATTTCAATCTTTCAAGCAATTCCCTACTTCCTACATATTTTCAAATAAAATTAGTTGGAATATTATTTTTGAGGTGATCTATTAGGTGTTTTATTTAATTTTTAGTAGATTTATGATTGTTACAGATATTATAAATGTGATTCAGTTTATTAAATATAACGTTTCTACATATTATTATAGAAATATTTGAATTCCAGTATATTATCACAATGTATCTGAAAGCAAAAGGATATTGATAAATGAAGCTTTTCTCAAAGTAATGTAAAAATAAATTTGCTTGTGAGCTAGAAAAGTTGCATCCCTGCGGAATACCACAATTTTGAAAGAACATATTTTCACTGTTAAATAAAAAATTATTATAAGCACATTTTAACTAGATTAATCTAATATTCTCAGCCTTTCATCCCTTCAGTGGGTCGATTATTAACTGAGTACCAAGCATGCTTGGGAACTAAACACTGGGAGTCTTACGTTAGGCTGACTACCTAACTGGGACATATGCTTCGCAACCCAGGCTCCTCGGTCATGAAAACAGTTACGGGCACTGTAGGCCTTGGCTATACATTTAATAAATTTCTATAGTCCTGATAATATAAGTGCAATACATCATTTAATTTATCAATGGGAATATGCTAGCAAAAAGGTCTTTAAAGTCAAAAGAATTAATGCAATATATACAATTTTTTGATAATAAAATCCAAAATCTATTTATTATTATTAATGATTTAAGAGGGGCTACAGATTTAACAATGTTGTCTAATATAGTGTTAAGAAATTTAGCAAAAATAATTCCAGGTTTATTCATATATGATTTAGTACCACAAGTGATAAATCTGAATTTTATAGGAGATTTGTGAAACTTAGGAATGACTGTTAAATAGGGAAGCTCTAAAGTTTATAGAACCTAAGAATTTTTTATTATTGATATTAACTGTGGAGTTTAAACGTTTATGTGTTGGAATTAAAAATCTCATTATCAATAAAATCTAAATAAAATTTTTTACAAAAAAATGCATAATTATTAGAGGCTTTATCTACTGGTGTAATGATGAAGTTATCTTTTAGATTTTTAATGACTGGTTTTAATGGACCAAGCTTAATACCAGGAAATGTTAAATTATTAACAAAAATAAAATCCTTAATTTTATTAAAAAATTTAGACTTCCAGACTTCAATATGTGTATTATAAAGATTTGAGATTTTAAAGATAAATGAATAAATATTATGTGAAATTACTTTAATTATTCTAAATCGATTTAATTGAAAAACTGGTCTATATTTAGTCCCTTAATTTAACATTTCTTTTAATTTAGGGTCATTGACAATGTTTAAATCACCCCTGTAATAATATGCCCGAAATTAGGGTTAATAAATATTTTTAAATCATTATTATAACAAATACATTTGGAGAGTTTTCAAGATGAGGAGATATTTTTGCGAAATTGATTATAGTTTAGCACTTTACGTCCAAAAGGAAAATCATAAGAAAATGCAAGTTTGACAATAACATCTTTTATGGGAAAAATATTATATAAGTCATTAACAGAGCTATTTAATATTATCAAATTTTAGATGTTGAAAATTAATAGTGAAATAATGCAATCTAATATTTTTCTTTAAGTCATAAAATAAAATCTTTAAAATGCTGGTTATTGAAATTTATATCGTTTAAACATGAATACAAAAATTTACAATTACTATCAGTTTCCTTATACTTTACAAGGTAACCAATTATAAGTACTTGAGAAAGAAGATTCCAAATTATAAATTTTATCCAAATAAAATTCAAAATTATATTTAAGATCTGTTTTATTGTAAGATTTTTTTAAATTTTCATCCACCTCTTTTGAATCTTTTAGTTTTATGATAATTATTATGAAAAAATACAAAAGAATTGCTATTAGAATATTTAAGAATTTTGCCATTAAATAAATCATTTAACTCAAAAGGAGTAAGAGATTATAAATTTATGATAAACCTATTTTCTTTTATAATACATATATCTGTACTATGTTCGATGCCTATAATGCTAATAATAGCGTTATTAAAACTATGAATTTGAAAATGATTGAATTTAAGATTAAATTTTTTACTGTTATAGTTTTTAATATTTGACCTATGTAAATTAATGCGGATATTTAAAGGATTGTTTGTTTGGCCTGTATATCTATATTTACAAAGACTACATTTGATGAGATAAATAATGTTATACATTTTGCAAGCAAAAGATAAGTTAGATTTTTCAGAAATTTGTAAATTATTAAAATTAGGACATGTTTTGCATTTTTTAGAATCACATTTTTTAAATTTAAATTTTTCAAAAATAATATTTAAATCAGTGGAATTACTAAAGCAATAAGAATTAAGATATTCATCGTCCTTAGGAAGGTTATTTTTTGACGATCCTCCATGGTACCATCCATTTTGCATGGACAACAGGACACAGGGTGAATTAACAACTCTTTTGTCACTAAATTTTTTAATTTACAATTCATAAGATAAAATATCAAATATCTGAAAGGGAAAATAGATTAATTAAAAAATGTACATAGTCAAATTGCCAATGTTTAACATATATATATATATATATAAATACACATATATATGTATATATAATAGCTATTTGCTTTTCAGTGTTTATAAAGGATAAGTAACTTATTTTTTATAGCTATTATGCACTTACATACTTCTCTGTACACAAGAGTTAGGCTATACCAATTAGGTGTAAGAAGCTGAATGGGAGTCTTCATAATTTAGATGCAGAGACCAAACAGAAGATCCCAATACTTGACTTGTCACCCTCAGAAGTATTATTTCACGTGGAGGACATTGTAACCACAAACTACTTAATGTGGCCCAACCATCTTTAGTGAGCATTGTGTGGATCATTGGTTAAATCAGGATTCTATTTCACAACATTCAGATAATGAAAATGGCACACTAACTAACCAAGCCATCTGCTTTTTACAAGTGATAATTTTCCCTTTCTAAAATAGTTATACTGAACAATGATACATACTGTTAAAAAAAAAAGAGTCTGGATAAGCTGATAACCATTAACATTTTATGAGTTTTCCAAACAAGTTAACAATTACTCATTTTTATAAGCTGATTACTAGTAAAGGACATTTCACAAATTGTTACTCTAAAGAGTAGAGAGCTGTATAAAGGGTAAAATACGGCAAGTGAGCAATAAATTGCGCAAAACTGGCTTAAAAGTTTGGTTGGTTTGGTTTTTTGTCACTCAACAGTCATTTTTTTCACATGAGGGCTAATTAGACAGGGACCTATGGTTTAAAACGAGATTCCGAACTATTACAAACATCCATGCCCAAGGTGGGATTTGAACCCACGAACTGTTGTACCGAAGGCAAGAGCGCTAATCATTCGGCTGCCAGCTCAGCGCTTAATGGTTCGAATTACATATGAAGCATTAAATTTTAATATTTGATTTTTAGAATTTGTGTGTTGCTTGAAAAAATATTAATAAGTATGGATAATGATATATTGTGTGTGTGAATTACATTTGATTTATTGAATTTAGGTACATTTACATTGACCAATTTGACTCCTACCTCACAAAGTATGGAGGTAGGAGTCAAATTGGGCCAACTAGTGTCTTCGAGGCCAAACTATCGAGAAAACATTGTTGATTTTATTGGTGCTATAAAAACTGTTTATTCACCGGCCACATATGACAAATCCGAAAGCAATGAAGATGAAGTGTGTTATATTATTTTTAATTACAACTTCATTCATATTTAGAAACTCTAGTTTTTATAAAAATGTATGTTAATATAGATAAATACATCTTTAAGTTGTCTTGTATGTTTCACATTAGTGTTAGCCATACTAAATTTTTTAGGGTGGGCGTGACTGCCCGGTATATTAATATCCAAATTTAAATAAAAAGTTAAATTTATTAACATTAGAAATTTATCTTTATTGCCTGGCTGTCACTGTAGCAGGTAGCGTTACACTGAAGTTTTTTTAGATGAGCGCAATTGCATGGTATATTAAAATTTGAGTTTTAATAAAAAATTTGTTTATAGTTATTATATATATATATATATATATATATATATATATATATATATATATAATACTTTTATAGTACTTAATTATAATGAAATATTCAAAATTTTGATACTTGGAATTCAAAAAGTGCACGATTTCAAAGTTGAAGTTCGAATGTGGTCGGTATTGGTAGCCAGATATTGCGCATAGTGACATAATTTAGGTTGGTAACATAGCTGATAACAAAAAATGCTACTAAATGTTATGAACAATGAGGTGATTTGTATCATACTGTATTTCTGAATGAATGAAGGGCAGCTCATTGAACATTTACTGTTGTACTAATTAACTGTAACTAAGCAGGCTTGTAGTTGTCAACATATTTTCATTTTTAAATCATCTTTTGGTGAAGTAAAACACTAAAGTGCCATCTGTTGGCTCCCAACAAAAATATTTTTATATTTGTTGCCAAACATATACCTGTTTTTTTCCATCCATTTGGAGCAAACCATATATTTGTAACTCAATTTGTTTTCAAATTATTTACTTTTAAAGTTTGTCTTGACTTTTATATCACCCAGTATTATGTGTGAAATTATAATTTTATCTATGACTTCGTGCATAAAAATACATGAAATTAATAGAGAACAGGAAAATATCTAAACATTTATTAAATTGATTAATATTGTAGTCTTCAAAGCAAACAATGGCTTAATTTTACAATTTATAAGATACCTACATAAATATAACAAACATCAACATCCAAGATGGGAGACAAACCTATGAATTGCTCAGATAAAAACTGGAAAACAAAACTGCATGACTTACAAATGTTATTTAACTTCAACACAGCATATATTAATTTGATTTTAAATTAACAAATAATATATTATGGATAATTTAAAAGATATAATAAAAATATTACCATATTTTCCTGTATATAATCTGCAAGCCCTATTTTTCGAGCAAAGAAAAAAAAACGTCGCATAATCTGTAGCAATGTATAGTCCGCAGAAATTTTTCTGACGAATAGTCGAAAACTTATAGTGCAGATAATTTGGTGCCAAATAAAATTAAAAATACACATTATGATTAAAAATATAATAAATTCTACAGAAAAAAATATTTACAGGTGATAAAGATCTGTTTGAATCCACCTCAACGAAAGGTGCGATTAACTGAAATGAAAGCACGACATCGATCAAGATCAGAAAAGATTCTAGTAAATCTTATCGATTTATAGATTTTAATAACTTTTAAAACGAGGTTACATATATTATAAAAATAAACTATATTTGTTTGGTTAATAGTTAAATGAAACAAATGGATTATTTTCTAACTGCGTGTGGAATACAATTTTTCTTTTGTACATCGCATGCAGTTTCTCACCTTACATTAAACGTTTATCGACATTTTTGTTCATTTATCTTCCCTATAGCTTTCAGTTTAAAATTTGCTCAGTAACTTAATTTTTACTTCACTATGACGATATACAAATTTAAATGTTTTCAAAGTGAAAAAGTTCAGGTCAAGATAAAATGCGAAATAACACTAATGAATTGGAATTTTAATATCATTCAGAGGAACTGAATTTGTTCTTGAACGTAATTGGACAATGCTGATTATAGTTTAAATAATTCAATCGCATCGTAGCGCCATCTGTTATTTATTTTATGAAACATAAATGACATTTCTTTCAAAACTTTACTGTAAGCTTTTCTATTGAAAAATATTTTTTTATCAGATTATCCACAGCGGTGTACAATACGCACAGCGAAATGCAGAACTTTTTAAGCACATAATCTGTGGATTATACACAGGAAAATACGGTAATTAAATTAGGTAAACATAAGTGCCTATTCCAGGTTTAAAGAACAAAATTACCTTGAATTAATCAGGACACTTCACCAATACCTATTTAACCTCCAGTAAAGAAATAATTATAATTGAATGTTAAGTTACAGGAAAATATGAGATTCAATATTTTTCTAATAAAAATTATGTACTTATGAGAAAAATTCCAAAAATAATATCAAGATTTGAAATCAAATACACAAATATGTATAAAAGGAATAAATAATTACAATATAGCAAAATTGCATTAATAGAGAAAAAGTTCAAAGTTTAAAACTTTTATAAATGAATTCATTGTTTTTATAAGATATTTTCAAAGAACAAAGGCATATTTAAGAAATTTTAGCTAATACGTAGTAAAATATAATTTTAAAATTTTTTTAATTTTTAAGTAATTAAAAAACATTAAAAGTTTATATTTATCTCAAATTGATTTCTCACTAAGTTATGAATGTTTGAGATATAAGTAGCATATCTAAGAAGAGAAGAAAACAGCAGTTGAATGTTACCAACTCAAATGGTAACCATC